>CM068835.1:96362078-97695828 GCA_028554795.2 Sinohyriopsis cumingii | reverse complement strand
ACCGGGTTTAAGCTGGAAAAAGATAGAGGAAGGAGTTTTTCAAAGGTCGTTTAATACATGTAAAAATGTTAAACTGTCACATAATAAATGCGTATATGCCAGCAAACAGAAACAAAAAACTAAATTTTATCGGAAAACTATCTACAACTTTATTCAATGGAAAGTTTAATAATAGGGGGATATTTCAACTGGGTAGGGGACGAAATTGATAGAACGACTGACTCAATAACTAGCGACAAAATATACAGGACAGAAATGACAAACTTATTTCCAAACCCATGTATTTACATGATTTATAGCTACTAAAATTGAATACACTTAGTTCATTCCAAACACATGTATTTACATGATTTAAACTAATAAGATTGGACAGACCCAGTTCATTCCAAACACACATGCATTTGCATTATTCATAGCTAAAAAGTCTGAATGCAATCAATTCATTCCAAACACGCGTATTTACATGATTTATACCTAATAAGATTCAATGCACTCAGTTTATGCCAAACACATGCATTTACATTATTTATATGTCACAGAAGTACACGGATAGAAGATTTTTGTACATTTCTGACGCTTCCAGGAAATCAGGGAGCATGATAGAATATGATATATTACCAATAAATCAGAATTCATGATATAACATATCCTAGGACATCGAAGTACAGGGAATGATATTTTGTCATAAAATCAGAATACAGGGTGTTATACGAAGCAGGATAGCAGACGACCGGTTAAGATTCCTCCTAGGAAATCCAATTAAGGTATGTTACCTTTTATGAACTCAGATTACATGGCATTATACATTTCAGAAAGTCATAGTACAGGGCATTATACATTTCAGCAAATCAGCATATGGCGAAGTATGCATGCCGCGAAGAGTTTCTGTTAACGTTGAGACCATCACACTAACGGGTGTGTCCAGTTGCAAATATAAGCGAAAAGGTAGGTTTGTGACGGCATCGGGTTTCTGGTTATGCTGCATTTCGGTACCCCTTAGTAACAGACTCAACGCCGTTCCCACATTATGTTAGCACGATTCACATGAAGGTCCATGAAATAAATGTTGACACTCTGCAATGTGATAGTGCCGTTGTTGTTAACGATAACATCAACAACGTTATAAAGAGTTTACGTTGAATCTCAAAGATAAGGACCAGGCACACATCAAGCTGAATACCTTACGTTATCGGCTATTAATTTCACGACATTGAAGGTAACACCAGCGTTTCAGTATGTATAGGGTCCTCTTTTACAAGTTCATGGCCTCCGGCTCTTGCAAGGAGATTACTAATAAACTCTGGGCGATTTTAATAATTTGTTTGAATGTCAAGGTTGAAACATGCGTACCGTAATCTCCTGGATGCTACCGTCAAGCTGCTTGCACCAACGTTGCATTATATATTCTGTTATTTCGGCTCAGTTCTGGCTTGGTGATGTTGTGAATTTTCTATTACCAATCGGGAAAGGTAACTTCTGCATCTGGAGTCGAGCTGCCAATAAATATGATGGCACATTGCTCAGCAGAGACTTTGCACTATTCTAGGTTTAATGAAATCTCACGAGAAGCAAAGTTTATATCTGCAATGTTGTAAAAACCTGTTTAGGAGCAACCCATAAAGCTAATGGATTATTCAATACAACAATCAAATTCGGAACCAGCACTTTTCGATTGAATTGCTTTAATAGCAATGATAAATGCAGTTTCTGCGTTTGACATGTTATGCATATCTATATTTCTGTAAATTTTATTCATGGCTATAATTTGAAGTAAATATCTTCAGCTGAAATTTCGTTCGCGGATATGTTTTATTTTATAATATTAAGAATGCATCATTGAGCTGGATGTGATTACACTTACTAATAATATAAGTATTAGTAAATATATTGACACGATTTTTTTTTTGATTTTTTTTTTACTTATATGATGAAACAAGGGGAAACACTTTGTTGTAGTTGTTGAAGGTTCAGTAAATGTTTTATGTTGTCCAGCCTCAAGACTCAGAGGGGAGGTCGAATGACAATAATGTAATTATCGGTGAAAAGAGTATCTATCTGATTTATCTATTTGATTCGAAGGATTTATGCTGATCTCTTTAACAATAGTGAGTATGAACATCCATACTTGTTCCATGATTTTTGTAAGGCCTCTGATTTTTAGCTCTGCTGGTCATGAAATAGAAGATTTTGTGGGACGGCCTGTTTTCCATCGTCCATCTGTGAGGAGAAGTTTATTATCGTTACTCCTGATAAACTACTTAGATGATGGACATGAAACTTGAGACAGAGACCATCTCGAACATATTTGTATTGTTTCTTTTCTTAAATGGATAGTAATATCAACATGGAGGGTTTAGTAGAAGACTTATAATGATGTCTAGCAGATTCTAAATGAAACTGATGCCGATCTGATATCCGATATGGCCACCAACATGCCATTCTTAAAAATCTTATCTCCACTCCTTCTGAATTGATGACCATATCAACATGAGCTTTTCACTAAGAGACTTATTACAACATCTGATTGGTCCTAAATGAAAATGAGGCCAATCTTATATCCAATATGGCTGCTATGACGTCCGTTTTGGCAATCTTGTTATAGCTACTCCTACCGAAAGGATGGTCATGTTGGCGTGGGACTTTCACCAAACGACTTCAGATAATGTCTAGTTGGTACCAAAATGAAAATGGTAACACTCCTGAGTCAAATATGGCTGTCACAACAGCTAGCATGGAAATCTTGTTATTGCTCAAGAATATCAGCAATGGTTTGAACACTGGTTATTGGTTAAAAAGAAACAGCGCTCTTATGTTAATGCCCTGTAAATTATTTCCGGTCAGTACAACATCAACTCACACAAAAGGCTCTTGTTTATCTTTTGAGTTGCCATTTATTTGCAGAATGCCCAACATTTTGAGGTTTGTTGATGTGGTAGTGACCCTATTATGCTTGATATTACTGCGACAAAAGTCCACACCATTGGGCTACAAAATTCACTATATCATTTAAGCCCTTGCATACCACAAACTAATGTACTGAAACTTTGTTATTTTAGTTGTCTCACTCCTTTCTTGAGTTACTGAATATGATCCAAAGTTATCGTAAGCTAACCTTGTGCCCTATTTAATTTTTTGGCCAGGTGAGTGATCTCAGAACCACACGAGTATCTTGCCTCTAGCATGGCTTGTGCTAGGATCACTTAACTTGGTAATTGTTTTGTGGCGTATATACTATATTTTGTTATGCAAAATCAGTCCTACACACAAATAACAAATACAAAAGAACATTTATTTCCTCACACTCACCATTTAGTTTTAATTGGAATGTTAATCTCTATGTGCAGCTAGATGCATTTTTGTGAGATTTATGGGACCATTTGCCTAGCACACAAAATTCAGTATCCATGAAGATGTAATTTACCCAATTTACAAGATTAGGTATCCGTGAAAATTTAATTTTTCACTGAACCACAAAATTAAATGAATTCATAGTATCCTATTGTATAGCTTCCTTAAAAAGAGTGCTTATGGTGTGGTTCTGCATTTCTTGTGCGTTTTCGGTCATCAGTTGTGTATTGTGTTCCTTGAGCAGAAATTTGTATTATACATCCTCACCTTTTATAATTTAAACTCATTTGGCCACTACGTTCACGTGTATGGTTGTGGATGAAATATCAAGCTGAGCAAACAAATCTTAATTTTAATGTGTGCCTTTACTGCTTTGTTGAAACATAGCATTTGATAACATTTAAGAATCATATGAGTATAAATGTTTTTCTGCATTACAAAGCCAGGAAACTTTTATGCGATAAATGATTTTGTGTATTTACCTATCTCTCTGACCATCTACATACAATATGAGTGATGCAATTTACTCTATAAGGAATTGCTGCTCACTTTACGTCTTCCCTTTTTCTAAATTTCTCAATTTCTTCCCCTTTCTTCCCTCCTTATTTTCACAACTTCATACACAATGTCATACACATTTAAATTACGTTTCTCCTTTTCTCCTTTTATCTTCTTTTATCTTCTTTTATATTCTCATCTTTCATCAACTCCTTCATTGTTCATCTTTGTGCTCTATATACCATGCCTAAACCCTGATGTTTTAGCTAAGAGAATCTTCACCATGGATTCAACAATTTAAAAGCGTTGTCATTATAACTCAATTTCATCTGCCATATATTCACATACATTTGCATTGTTTGCATCGTCAAAAAGAGATAAACATTAAAAGAGACTGTCTCATTCTAACCCTTTACCTGCTGTGTTACAGAACTTGTTATTTCGAACTACAGAGTTATGAAACGAAATATATCTATAATAAAAGCCTTATTTACAGTACTGAAATGGCTTACAATGTACGTACGGATTGATTTTCACAATACATCTAAATGCAGCTGCTCCATAGTACCTACGGGATTAATTAAACTGTTAGTCAACACTTAATACAAGTTGAGATCAACATCCCATATGAAAACTTCATCCATAAAAGTCAAGAATTTAACAATTTTAAAAATGTTTCCGATAATCTGGTATAGATCTGTGGAAAATGCTTACAACGGCTACAAAAGCTGCGAAAAATATACATATTTAAGGAGAGGTGATATTTTAATCCTATTTATTATTATAAAGACATATTCATCTAAATAGTAGTTACTATTAACTTTGTATATGATGTATATGGTTCTACTTTTTTAGAGGACGTCAAGGGAAAATTATTTTCATCGAAATGAGTCACCCTCTATAAATAAACCCTTCGTAATATTAGTATATGTATTGTGTAAACAATTGGATCCAGGTCTGATGTTGTACCTCTTGTCCAAATTGTTTGATTTAATTTAACTGGATCACAAATTAGAGGTGATGAATCCAATATAACCAATCACAAGCCTTTGATCTAAGATCAGGACCCACTCATGTACTTTGATTGGAGGATAATGACATAATGGAATGTAAATCTAAGCTTAAAATAATAACAGTTATCCTAATTAAGCGGCACATACTCATATTCAATCATAAGCCAAGTTATTGAACTTCATTCTAATTAGTACTTCGGTTTATACAGAAATTTATAAGATAAGTGAATGTTTTGATATTAATTCAACATAGCATTTTTCACAATGAAGCTGATTACGTATGGGTACTTATAATTTTTATATTAATATGCAATGATTTCATAATGTTAGGTTATTCAAAGATTTCCTTGATTATTACATGATGTAAGGTTAAAGATGTATTAGGTGTAGAACTTGAATTTATAACATATTATGGCATGTTCTTGATGGCTGTAAATGGAGAAAGATGTGTAATTTGCAATAATATTACATACAAATGTGGAGTCTGCGCATGGCATGATAGTAAGAAATCGTTTGAAAGCATTAGATGACTGTGCCAGTTGGTGCATTTTTTAAGTGAATCTGGTCATTAAATTTCATTTTCACGACTATTTCATGGGTTACCCATTAGCCCAGTGAATATGTATGTATGTATATATATATATATATATATATATATATATATATATATATATATATATATATATATATATATATATATATATATATAGATATATATATATATATAGATATATATATATATATATATATATATATATATATATATATATATATATATATATATATATATATATATATATATATATATATATATATATGTATGTATATATATATAGATAGATAGATATAGATATGTGTGTGTGTGTCTGTGTGTGTCTTTGACTTTATGTGTGTCTTTCTGTGTTTGCCAAAAGTTATTTTGAATCACGCATACTAGTTCTTTAAATTATTTCGAACTCACACAACGTTATAATATTTTATTTTACATTTTCTTTTTATCCTCATACTTTCTTTACGATACCCGTGTTCCAAAGAAGTGCTTGAGAGTTCGAAACTCTCGGCATTCCATTTTTAAAATCATTTTATGTAATTTTTTATTTTTTATATTGAAACTTTCTTTATGATTCCAACTTCCAGACAAGAGATCTCGTGTTCGAAACTAGCTTGATGTACTTTTTTATATACTTTTTATTTGTTTACCTTTTGTTAAAACGTACTGCATTTTAATTTTGATTTTTTCTTTTCAATTTCAAGTATTGTATATATACCTTCTTTTAAGGCTACATTCTGCTAAACAAGAGTTCGAACATTCGATACGTGAAGAAACCTATTTCTTCTACGTTTTTATTTTTATGTTGAAGCGTTCTGTAAAACTCGCGAATCCAATTTATTTATATATTTGTTTTTGTAGTTTTATTTAAAATTGTTTGATGACCCATTTAAAGCATACAAGTCTGAACCTGACGTTCATTGTTTAGTATTATGTTTAGTACATAAATTCATGAGTAAAGTGTTCTTCTAGATATATACATGTCACTTTGCAAGACATTTTATGAACAAAATAGTTTATATTGTTGCTAAGCATCGCTTCTGTAAACTGGTTTTGAAGATGGATTGGAAATGCCAACATAGTCTTACAGCTGTTGCCCTGCTAATAGAACACGTACGAAAATCACACTCTCTTTCCAAAGGTATATGATCACAACATAAACAACTTACAACTGCAAACATACCTTAAATAAGGAATATTTTACAAAGTGACTTTAACACAGAAAATGTGAAACTTGAAAAGTCACAGAAGTACACTGATAAAGGCTTTTCGTACATTTCTGACACTTCCAGGAAATCCGGGAGCGTAATAGAATATGATATATTACCAATAAATAAGAGTCCTTGATATAACATATCCTACGACATCGAAGTCCAGGGAATGATATTTTGTCATAAAATCAGAATAGAGGGTATTATACGAGGACATTAGACTACCGGTTACGATTCGTCCCAGGAACTCCAATAAAGGTATGTTACCTTCTACGAACTCAGATTACATAACATTATACATTAGGAAATGAGAGTACAGGGCATTATACATTCCAGGATATCAGCATATGGCGAAGTATGCATGCCGCGAAGAGTTTCGCTTAACGTTGAGACTATCACACCAACGGGTGTGTCCAGGTGCAAACATAAGAGAAAAGCTAGGTTTGTGACGGCATCAGGTTTCTGGTTATGCTGTGTTTCGGTACCCCTTAGTAACAGACTCAAAGTGGTTCCCACGTTATGTTAGCATCATTCACGTGAAGGTCCATGAAATAAATTTTGACACACACGCTGAATACTTTATCTTATCTGCTATTCATTTCACGACACTAAAGGTAACACCAGCTTTTCAGTATCTATGGGGTTTTCTTTTACGAAAGTAAACGGAATTCATGGCCTCCGGCTCTTACAGGGAGATTACTCATAAACTCTGGACGATTTTAATAATTCCTTTTATTATCAAGGGTGAATCATGAGTACCGTAATCTCCTGGATGCTATCGTCAAGCTGCTTGCACCAACGTTGCAATATATATTTGTGTTCATATTTCACAGTAATTTAGTCCTACGCAGTAGCGTGGAACCACATGAGTACAACTCACCTTGCCTACACTGGGATTAATTGATAACTAGTTTCAAGAATCTCTCTCATCTGTTACCTTGTTTCCATAATTTCATAATTTCTTGCAAACATTGTGAAATCTTGTTAGTAAGATGGCCCAAGCAGGTACTATGACGTACAAAAGGGCCTACAGCAACATTATCAGAGGCACCCTTAATAACTAGAGGGTTAGAGCCCAGAGGAAGTGACGTCATGATCTCGGGGCTCCCTTTGGAGATCGACAATGAAGTCCTAGTGGACAAAATAAGGCAGAAATTCAAAATCCCCATCAAAAACGAAAAAATGGCGACCGTTTCTATGGGTTAGGTTTCTTGCTTAAAACATAGTACAGGGGATGTACATATGAGCGACCCTGCACACGCTGCCGTAAGGTTGGGCATGCATCCAAAAATTGCAAAGAACCAATGGCACAGTAAGCTTATGCAAGTGCGGCGGTACCCAAACCAATCGAGGAGGCTGAAATAGAACTTGAATTTGAAAAGTAGGATGAAGGGGATCCCATAACTTCATAACTAGATTCCACTACACAATATGGTAATACGCATACACCTACCATAAATACTACGGAAGGCAAAGATCTGGAGTGGGAGGATTTTACCAGTCCCAAAAGACTTGCCACCCGGGATCACACAAAGAGGAGAGTGAAATACTGACAACCAATCCATATTTCCTGTAACAAATTGATGCGGATAACGCCAAAGAAAGTGAAGAAAGTGAAAGGAAGAAAAATGAAGGGCCGGTGGACGTAATATGAATCAAACCTATGACGTCGACCCCTGTACCGTCCCAGAAAGGCAAATACAATACGTCCTTACAAAGCTCATCCCCAGATAGGGAGTGGAGTGCTGCTGGACCAGACCAAAATCAAACCCAACAGACAATAATCCCGCCAGTAAAGACCAAAATAATAAAAAGAATGGGTACGAATACTAATGACAAAGACAAAGACACAGACGAAGAAACTTCAAATGAACAAAAAGACAAGGACAATAAAACGGATATGGAAATGACAATGACAATGAGAGAAACAACGACAATGGAACGGATATGGAAAACGACAACGACAACGAATCAAAAATGTACATCTCACAAACTACAGAAAACAACAACCTATTAAATGAGGCTCTGGAGGCAGCCCAGTACCCTATACAAAACTAAACTTAAAAAAATATCTGAACTAGAATATAAGGACAAATAGTTTACATAAAGTGATGCGGCACCTGGGAAGTGAAGCAAAAATGGAAGAACCAAACTTCCGAATCGCTACTATCAACAGCAACGGGATAGGTAAGGCGAAAGCAGAAACAATTACCAAAGAAACTAACTTTGACGTAATACTGATACAAGAAACCCACAATGGAATTACACCGGAGCTAAAATTTCTTGAAGACAAACTAAATGCAATGGTTATACCTAATAATCATGTTAGTAATGATATCAGAAGAGGAGTAGCAACGATTATCAAAAACAAACCGGGGTTAAGCTGGAAAAAGATAGAGGAAGGAGTTTTTCAAAGGTCGTTTAATACATGTAAAAATGTTAAACTGGCACATAATAAATGTGTATATGCCAGCAAACAGAAACAAAAAACTAAATTTTATCGGAAAACTATCTACAACTTTATTCAATGGAAAATTTAATAATAGGGGGATATTTCAACTGGGTAGGGGACGAAATTGATAGAACGACTGACTCAATAACTAGCGACAAAATATACAGGACAGAAATGACAAACTTATTTCCAAACCCATGTATTTACATGATTTATAGCTACTAAAATTGAATACACTCAGTTCATTCCAAACACACGTATTTACATGATTTAAGCTAATAAGATTGGACAGACCCAGTTCATTCCAAACACACAGGCATTTACATTATTCATAGCTAAAAAGTCTGAATGCAACCAATTCATTCCAAACAGGCGTATTTACATGATTTATACCTAATAAGATTCAATGCACTCAGTTTATGCCAAACACATGCATTTACATTATTTATATGTCACAGAAGTACACGGATAGAAGATTTTTGTACATTTCTGACGCTTCCAGGAAATCAGGGAGCATGATAGAATATGATATATTACCAATAAATCAGAATTCATGAGATAACATATCCTAGGACATCGAAGTACAGGGAATGATATTTTGTCATAAAATCAGAATACAGGGTGTTATACGAAGCAGGATAGCAGACTACCGGTTAAGATTCCTCCTAGGAAATCCAATTAAAGTATGTTACCTTTTATGAACTCAGATTACATGGCATTATACATTTCAGAAAGTCATAGTACAGGGCATTATACATTTCAGCAAATCAGCATATGGCGAAGTATGCATGCCGCGAAGAGTTTCTGTTAACGTTGAGACCATCACACTAACGGGTGTGTCCAGTTGCAAATATAAGCGAAAAGGTAGGTTTGTGACGGCATCGGGTTTCTGGTTATGCTGTATTTCGGTACCCCTTAGTAACAGATTCAACGCCGTTCCCACATTATGTTAGCACGATTCACATGAAGGTCCATGAAATAGATTTTGACACACTGCAATGTGACAGTGCCGTTGTTGTTAACGATAACATCAACAACGTTATTAAGAGTTTACGTTGAATCTCAAAGATAAGGACCAGGCACACATCAAGCTGAATACCTTACGTTATCGGCTATTAATTTCACGACATTGAAGGTAACACCAGCGTTTCAGTATGTACAGGGTCTTCTTTTACAAGTTCATGGCCTCCGGCTCTTGCAAGGAGATTACTAATAAACTCTGGGCGATTTTAATAATTCGTTTTAATATCAAGGTTGAAACATGCGTACCGTAATCTCCTGGATGCTACCGTCAAGCTGCTTGCACCAACGTTGCATTATATATTCTGTTATTTCGGTTCAGTTATGGCTTGGTGATGTTGTGAATTTTCTATTACCAATCGGGAAAGGTAACTTCTGCCTCTGGAGTCTTGCTGCCAATAAATATGACTTCACATTGCTCAGCCGAGACTTTGCACTATTCTAGGTTTAATGAAATCTCACGAAAAGCAAAGTTTATATCTGCAATGTTGTAAAAACCTGTTTAGGAGCAACCCATAAAGCTAATTGATTATTCAATACAACAATCAAATGCGGAACCAGCACTTTTCGATTGAATTGCTTTAATAGCAATGATAAATGCAGTTTCTGCATTTGACATGTTATGCATATCTATATTTCTGTAAATTTTATTCATGGCTATAATTTGAAGTAAATATCTTCTGCTGAAATTTCGTTCGCGGATATGTTTTATTTTATAATATTAAGAATGCATCATTGAGCTGGATGTGATTACACTTACTAATAATATAAGTATTAGTAAATATATTGACACGATTTATTTTTATTTTTTTTTTTAATTTATTTTTTGTTCCCATTGATCTGCTCGGTCGGTCAGATGGTATCATAGAATAATTATTTTAATTCACATTGGATGGATTAAATGATTTGAGTCCTTCTATGATGTTGGTAATTTGTGATTTGTCCAGTAGATAGTAGTAGCAATGTGCCTTTTCGCGCGTTTTGCTGGCATGCAAGTACATGTAGCTGGGCAATTTAGGTCAATTTTATTTCTCCTGTCTTTGTTGCAACATCAAATCTGCAAACCTCTTTTATAATGTATGTATACATTATATGAGAGGTTAAACATTTGTTTGGCCTATACATTGGAAAATGACAGTGAGCATTGAACTATAATAGTATTCTGGGACTATTGTGACTTATTCAAGGAATTCCGGACAACGACCTTTTGGCTGATCTAACTTCCAATATGTCCACAATAATGGTCATCTTGACAATTTTGTTGCTACTTCTAGATTTCTAGCTATACCGATCTTGTGCTTTACCACAATGCTTCTTATGATGTCTAGCGTGTCCTAAATGGAATTGGGGAAAATCTGATGTCGAATATGAACATCATAGCAGCCATCTTGAAAATCTTGATATCATTATTCCAAAAATAATATAAAGTCATTTCAGGTTGATGTTTCCATCAGAAGATTTCTTATCATGTATTGTATGCCCTAAATGAAAATGGTTAAAATATGATAAACAGCAATTCCACCACAACCAATAATTTGGAAATCATGTTATTGCTGAAAAACATTAGAGATGGTTTTCCGCTGAATGATAACAAAATTAATCGAGGTTTGCTTTTGCAGCAATAATGATACTTTTTCCTCTTTTCTTCTCTTATATGATGAAACAAGGGGAAAACACTTTGGTGTTGTTCTTGAAGGTTCAGTAAATGTTTTATGTTGTCCAGCCTCAAGACTCAGAGGGGAGGTCGAATGACAATAATGTAATTTTCGGTGAAAAGAGTATCTATCTGATTTATCTATTTGATTCGAAGGATTTATGCTGATCTCTTTAACAATAGTGAGTATGAACATCCATACTTGTTCCATGATTTTTGTAAGGCCTCTGATTTTTAGCTCTGCTGGTCATGAAATAGAAGATTTTGTGGGACGGCCTGTTTTCCATCGTCCATCTGTGAGGAGAAGTTTATTATCGTTACTCCTGATAAACTACTTGGATGATGGACATGAAACTTGAGACAGAGACCATCTCGAACATATTTGTATTGTTTCTTTTCTTAAATGGATAGTAATATCAACATGGAGAGTTTAGTAGAAGACTTCTGATGATGTCTAGCAGATTCTAAATGAAACTGATGCCGATCTGATATCCGATATGGCCACCAACATGACATTCTTAAAAATCTTATCTCCACTCCTTCTGAATTGATGACCATATCAACATGAGCTTTTCACTAAGAGACTTATTACAACATCTGATTGGTCCTAAATGAAAATGAGGCCAATCTTATATCCAATATGGCTGCTATGACGTCCGTTTTGGCAATCTTGTTATAGCTACTCCTACCGAAAGGATGGTCATGTTGGCATGGGACTTTCACCAAACGACTTCAGATAATGTCTAGTTGGTACCAAAATGAAAATGGTAACACTCCTGAGTCAAATATGGCTGTCACAACAGCTAGCATGGAAATCTTGTTATTGCTCAAGAATATCAGCAATGGTTTGAACACTGGTTATTGGTTAAAAAGAAACAGCGCTCTTATATTAATGCCCGGTAAATTATTTCCGGTCAGTACAACATCAACTCACACAAAAGGCTCTTGTTTATCTTTTGAATTTTCATTTATTTGCAGAATGCCCAACATTTTGAGGTTTGTTGATGTGGTAGTGACCCTATTATGCTTGATATTACTGCGACAAAAGTCCACACCATTGGGCTACAAAATTCACTATATCATTTAAGCCCTTGCATACCACAAACTAATTTACTGAAACTTTGTTTTTTTAGTTGTCTCACTCCTTTCTTTAGTTACTGAATATGATCCAAAGTTATCGTAAGCTAACCTTGTGCCCTATTTAATTTTTTGGCCAGGTGAGTGATCTCAGAACCACACGAGTATCTTGCCTCTAGCATGGCTCGTGCTAGGATCACTTAACTTGGTAATTGTTTTGTGGCGTATATACTATATTTTGTTATGCAAAATCAGTCCTACACACAAATAACAAATACAAAAGAACATTTATTTCCTCACACTCACCATTTAGTTTTAATTGGAATGTTAATCTCTATGTGCAGCTAGATGCTTTTTTGTGAGATCTATGGGACCATTTGCCTAGCACACAAAATTCAGTATCCATGAAGATGTAATTTACCCAATTTACAAGATTAGGTATCCGTGAAAATTTAATTTTTCACTGAACCACAAAATTAAATGAATTCATAGTATCCTATTGTATAGCTTCCTTAAAAAGAGTGCTTATGGTGTGGTTCTGCATTTCTTGTGCGTTTTCGGTCATCAGTTGTGTATTGTGTTCCTTGAGCAGAAATTTGTATTATACATCCTCACCTTTTATAATTTAAACTCATTTGGCCACTACGTTCACGTGTATGGTTGTGGATGAAATATCAAGCTGAGCAAACAAATCTTAATTTTAATGCGTGAATTTACTGCTTTGTTGAAACATAGCTTTTGATAACACTTAAGAATCATATGAGTATAAATGTTTTTTGCATTACAAAGCCAGGAAACTTTTATGCGAAAAATGATTTTGTGTATTTACCTATCTCTCTGACCATCTACATACAATATCAGTGATACAACTTACTCTATAAGGAATTACTGCTCACTTTACGTCTGCCCTTTTTCTAAATTTCTCAATTTCTTCCCCTTTCTTCCCTCCTTATTTTCACAACTTCATACACAATGTCATACACATTTAAATTACGTTTCTCCTTTTCTCCTTTTATCTTCTTTTATCTTCTTTTATATTCTCATCTTTCATCAACTCCTTCATTGTTCATCTTTGTGCTCTATATACCATGCCTAAACCCTGATGTTTTAGCTAAGAGAATCTTCACCATGGATTCAACAATTTAAAAGCGTTGTCATTATAACTCAATTTCATCTGCCATATATTCACATACATTTGCATTGTTTGCATCGTCAAAAAGAGATAAACATTAAAAGAGACGATCTCATTCTAACCCTTTACCTGCTGTGTTACAGAACTTGTTATTTCGAACTACAGAGTTATGAAACGAAATATATCTATAATAAAAGCCTTATTTACAGTACTGAAATGGCTTACAATGTACGTACGGATTGATTTTCACAATACATCTAAATGCAGCTGCTCCATAGTACCTACGGGATTAATTAAACTGTTAGTCAACACTTAATACAAGTTGAGATCAACATCCCATATGAAAACTTCATCCATGAAAGTCAAGAATTTAACAATTTTAAAAATGTTTCCGATAATCTGGTATAGATCTGTGGAAAATGCTTACAACGGCTACAAAAGCTGCGAAAAATATACATATTTAAGGAGAGGTGATATTTTAATCCTATTTATTATTATAAAGACATATTCATCTAAATAGTAGTTACTATTAACTTTGTATATGATGTATATGGTTCTACTTTTTTAGAGGACGTCAAGGGAAAATTATTTTCATCGAAATGAGTCACCCTCTATAAATAAACCCTTCGTAATATTAGTATATGTATTGTGTAAACAATTGGATCCAGGTCTGATGTTGTACCTCTTGTCCAAATTGTTTGATTTAATTTAACTGGATCACAAATTAGAGGTGATGAATCCAATATAACCAATCACAAGCCTTTGATCTAAGATCAGGACCCACTCATGTACTTTGATTGGAGGATAATGACATAATGGAATGTAAATCTAAGCTTAAAATAATAACAGTTATCCTAATTAAGCGGCACATACTCATATTCAATCATAAGCCAAGTTATTGAACTTCATTCTAATTAGTACTTCGGTTTATACAGAAATTTATAAGATAAGTGAATGTTTTGATACTAATTCAACATAGCATTTTTCACAATGAAGCTGATTACGTATGGGTACTTATAATTTTTATATTAATATGCAATGATTTCATAATGTTAGGTTATTCAAAGATTTCCTTGATTATTACATGATGTAAGGTTAAAGATGTATTAGGTGTAGAACTTGAATTTATAACATATTATGGCATGTTCTTGATGGCTGTAAATGGAGAAAGATGTGTAATTTGCAATAATATTACATACAAATGTGGAGTCTGCGCATGGCATGATAGTAAGAAATCGTTTGAAAGCATTAGATGACTGTGCCAGTTGGTGCATTTTTTAAGTGAATCTGGTGATTAAATTTCATTTTCACGACTATTTCATGGGTTACCCATTAGCCCAGTGAATATGTATATATATATATATATATATATATATATATATATATATATATATATATATATATATATATATATAGATATATATATATATAGATATATATATATATATATATATATATATATATATATATATATATATATATATATATATATATATATATATATATATATATATATATATATATATATATTATATTATATATATATATATATATATATATATATATATATATATATATATATATATATATATATATATATATTATATATATATATATATATATATATATATATATATATATATATATATATATATATATATTATATTAAATATATATATAATATATATATATATATATATATATATATATATATATATATAATTCCAAAGAAGTGCTTGAGAGTTCGAAACTCTCGGCATTCCATTTTTAAAATCATTTTATGTAATTTTTTATTTTTTATATTGAAACTTTCTTTATGATTCCAACTTCCAGACAAGAGATCTCGTGTTCGAAACTAGCTTGATGTACTTTTTTATATACTTTTTATTTGTTTACCTTTTGTTAAAACGTACTGCATTTTAATTTTGATTTTTTCTTTTCAATTTCAAGTATTGTATATATACCTTCTTTTAAGGCTACATTCTGCTAAACAAGAGTTCGAACATTCGATACGTGAAGAAACCTATTTCTTCTACGTTTTTATTTTTATGTTGAAGCGTTCTGTAAAACTCGCGAATCCAATTTATTTATATATTTGTTTTTGTAGTTTTATTTAAAATTGTTTGATGACCCATTTAAAGCATACAAGTCTGAACCTGACGTTCATTGTTTAGTATTATGTTTAGTACATAAATTCATGAGTAAAGTGTTCTTCTAGATATATACATGTCACTTTGCAAGACATTTTATGAACAAAATAGTTTATATTGTTGCTAAGCATCGCTTCTGTAAACTGGTTTTGAAGATGGATTGGAAATGCCAACATAGTCTTACAGCTGTTGCCCTGCTAATAGAACACGTACGAAAATCACACTCTCTTTCCAAAGGTATATGATCACAACATAAACAACTTACAACTGCAAACATACCTTAAATAAGGAATATTTTACAAAGTGACTTTAACACAGAAAATGTGAAACTTGAAAAGTCACAGAAGTACACTGATAAAGGCTTTTCGTACATTTCTGACACTTCCAGGAAATCCGGGAGCGTAATAGAATATGATATATTACCAATAAATAAGAGTCCTTGATATAACATATCCTACGACATCGAAGTCCAGGGAATGATATTTTGTCATAAAATCAGAATAGAGGGTATTATACGAGGACATTAGACTACCGGTTACGATTCGTCCCAGGAACTCCAATAAAGGTATGTTACCTTCTACGAACTCAGATTACATAACATTATACATTAGGAAATGAGAGTACAGGGCATTATACATTCCAGGATATCAGCATATGGCGAAGTATGCATGCCGCGAAGAGTTTCGCTTAACGTTGAGACTATCACACCAACGGGTGTGTCCAGGTGCAAACATAAGAGAAAAGCTAGGTTTGTGACGGCATCAGGTTTCTGGTTATGCTGTGTTTCGGTACCCCTTAGTAACAGACTCAAAGTGGTTCCCACGTTATGTTAGCATCATTCACGTGAAGGTCCATGAAATAAATTTTGACACACACGCTGAATACTTTATCTTATCTGCTATTCATTTCACGACACTAAAGGTAACACCAGCTTTTCAGTATCTATGGGGTTTTCTTTTACGAAAGTAAACGGAATTCATGGCCTCCGGCTCTTACAGGGAGATTACTCATAAACTCTGGACGATTTTAATAATTCCTTTTATTATCAAGGGTGAATCATGAGTACCGTAATCTCCTGGATGCTATCGTCAAGCTGCTTGCACCAACGTTGCAATATATATTTGTGTTCATATTTCACAGTAATTTAGTCCTACGCAGTAGCGTGGAACCACATGAGTACAACTCACCTTGCCTACACTGGGATTAATTGATAACTAGTTTCAAGAATCTCTCTCATCTGTTACCTTGTTTCCATAATTTCATAATTTCTTGCAAACATTGTGAAATCTTGTTAGTAAGATGGCCCAAGCAGGTACTATGACGTACAAAAGGGCCTACAGCAACATTATCAGAGGCACCCCCAATAACCCGAGGGTTAGAGCCCAGAGGAAGTGACGTCATGATCTCGGAGCTCCCTTTGGAGATCGACAATGAAGTCCTAGTGGACAAAATAAGGCAGAAATTCAAAATCCCCATCAAAAACGAAAAAATGGCGACCGTTTCTATGGGTTAGGTTTCTTGCTTAAAACATAGTACAGGGGATGTACATATGAGCGACCCTGCACACGCTGCCGTAAGGTTGGGCATGCATCCAAAAATTGCAAAGAACCAATGGCACAGTAAGCTTATGCAAGTGCGGCGGTACCCAAACCAGTCGAGGAGGCTGAAATAGAACTTGAATTTGAAAAGTAGGATGAAGGGGATCCCATAACTTCATAACTAGATTCCACTACACAATATGGTAATACGCATACACCTACCATAAATACTACGGAAGGCAAAGATCTGGAGTGGGAGGATTTTACCACTCCCAAAAGACTTGCCACCCGGGATCACACAAAGAGGAGAGTGAAATACTGACAACCAATCCATATTTCCTGTAACAAATTGATGCGGATAACGCCAAAGAAAGTGAAGAAAGTGAAAGGAAGAAAAATGAAGGGCCGGTGGACGTAATATGAATCAAACCTATGACGTCGACCCCTGTACCGTCCCAGAAAGGCAAATACAATACGTCCTTACAAAGCTCATCCCCAGATAGGGAGTGGAGTGCTGCTGGACCAGACCAAAATCAAACCCAACAGACAATAATCCCGCCAGTAAAGACCAAAATAATAAAAAGAATGGGTACGAATACTAATGACAAAGACAAAGACACAGACGAAGAAACTTCAAATGAACAAAAAGACAAGGACAATAAAACGGATATGGAAATGACAATGACAATGAGAGAAACAACGACAATGGAACGGATATGGAAAACGACAACGACAACGAATCAAAAATGTACATCTCACAAACTACAGAAAACAACAACCTATTAAATGAGGCTCTGGAGGCAGCCCAGAACCCTATACAAAACTAAACTTAAAAAAATATCTGAACTAGAATATAAGGACAAATAGTTTACATAAAGTGATGCGGCACCTGGGAAGTGAAGCAAAAATGGAAGAACCAAACTTCCGAATCGCTACTATCAACAGCAACGGGATAGGTAAGGCGAAAGCAGAAACAATTACCAAAGAAACTAACTTTGACGTAATACTGATACAAGAAACCCACAATGGAATTACACCGGAGCTAAAATTTCTTGAAGACAAACTAAATGCAATGGTTATACCTAATAATCATGTTAGTAATGATATCAGAAGAGGAGTAGCAACGATTATCAAAAACAAACCGGGGTTAAGCTGGAAAAGGATAGAGGAAGGAGTTTTTCAAAGGTCGTTTAATACATGTAAAAATGTTAAACTGGCACATAATAAATGTGTATATGCCAGCAAACAGAAACAAAAAACTAAATTTTATCGGAAAACTATCTACAACTTTATTCAATGGAAAGTTTAATAATAGGGGGATATTTCAACTGGGTAGGGGACGAAATTGATAGAACGACTGACTCAATAACTAGCGACAAAATATACAGGACAGAAATGACAAACTTATTTCCAAACCCATGTATTTACATGATTTATAGCTACTAAAATTGAATACACTCAGTTCATTCCAAACACACGTATTTACATGATTTAAACTAATAAGATTGGACAGACCCAGTTCATTCCAAACACACATGCATTTACATTATTCATAGCTAAAAAGTCTGAATGCAACCAATTCATTCCAAACACGCGTATTTACATGATTTATACCTAATAAGATTCAATGCACTCAGTTTATGCCAAACACATGCATTTACATTATTTATATGTCACAGAAGTACACGGATAGAAGATTTTTGTACATTTCTGACGCTTCCAGGAAATCAGGGAGCATGATAGAATATGATATATTACCAATAAATCAGAATTCATGAGATAACATATCCTAGGACATCGAAGTACAGGGAATGATATTTTGTCATAAAATCAGAATACAGGGTGTTATACGAAGCAGGATAGCAGACTACCGGTTAAGATTCCTCCTAGGAAACCCAATTAAAGTATGTTACCTTTTATGAACTCAGATTACATGGCATTATACATTTCAGAAAGTCATAGTACAGGGCATTATACATTTCAGCAAATCAGCATATGGCGAAGTATGCATGCCGCGAAGAGTTTCTGTTAACGTTGAGACCATCACACTAACGGGTGTGTCCAGTTGCAAATATAAGCGAAAAGGTAGGTTTGTGACGGCATCGGGTTTCTGGTTATGCTGTATTTCGGTACCCCTTAGTAACAGATTCAACGCCGTTCCCACATTATGTTAGCACGATTCACATGAAGGTCCATGAAATAGATTTTGACACACTGCAATGTCACAGTGCCGTTGTTGTTAACGATAACATCAACAACGTTATTAAGAGTTTACGTTGAATCTCAAAGATAAGGACCAGGCATACATCAAGCTGAATACCTTACGTTATCGGCTATTAATTTCACGACATTGAAGGTAACACCAGCGTTTCAGTATGTACAGGGTCTTCTTTTACAAGTTCATGGCCTCCGGCTCTTGCAAGGAGATTACTAATAAACTCTGGGCGATTTTAATAATTCGTTTTAATATCAAGGTTGAAACATGCGTACCGTAATCTCCTGGATGCTACCGTCAAGCTGCTTGCACCAACGTTGCATTATATATTCTGTTATTTCGGTTCAGTTATGGCTTGGTGATGTTGTGAATTTTCTATTACCAATCGGGAAAGGTAACTTCTGCCTCTGGAGTCTTGCTGCCAATAAATATGACTTCACATTGCTCAGCCGAGACTTTGCACTATTCTAGGTTTAATGAAATCTCACGAAAAGCAAAGTTTATATCTGCAATGTTGTAAAAACCTGTTTAGGAGCAACCCATAAAGCTAATGGATTATTCAATACAACAATCAAATGCGGAACCAGCACTTTTCGATTGAATTGCTTTAATAGCAATGATAAATGCAGTTTCTGCATTTGACATGTTATGCATATCTATATTTCTGTAAATTTTATTCATGGCTATAATTTGAAGTAAATATCTTCAGCTGAAATTTCGTTCGCGGATATGTTTTATTTTATAATATTAAGAATGCATCATTGAGCTGGATGTGATTACACTTACTAATAATATAAGTATTAGTAAATATATTGACACGATTTATTTTTATTTTTTTGTTTAATTTATTTTTTGTTCCCATTGATCTGCTCGGTCGGTCAGATGGTATCATAGAATAATTATTTTAATTCACATTGGATGGATTAAATGATTTGAGTCCTTCTATGATGTTGGTAATTTGTGATTTGTCCAGTAGATAGTAGTAGCAATGTGCCTTTTCGCGCGTTTTGCTGGCATGCAAGTACATGTAGCTGGGCAATTTAGGTCAATTTTATTTCTCCTGTCTTTGTTGCAACATCAAATCTGCAAACCTCTTTTATAATGTATGTATACATTATATGAGAGGTTAAACATTTGTTTGGCCTATACATTGGAAAATGACAGTGAGCATTGAACTATAATAGTATTCTGGGACTATTGTGACTTATTCAAGGAATTCCGGACAACGACCTTTTGGCTGATCTAACTTCCAATATGTCCACAATAATGGTCATCTTGACAATTTTGTTGCTACTTCTAGATTTCTAGCTATACCGATCTTGTGCTTTACCACAATGCTTCTTATGATGTCTAGCGTGTCCTAAATGGAATTGGGGAAAATCTGATGTCGAATATGAACATCATAGCAGCCATCTTGAAAATCTTGATATCATTATTCCAAAAATAATATAAAGTCATTTCAGGTTGATGTTTCCATCAGAAGATTTCTTATCATGTATTGTATGCCCTAAATGAAAATGGTTAAAATATGATAAACAGCAATTCCACCACAACCAATAATTTGGAAATCATGTTATTGCTGAAAAACATTAGAGATGGTTTTCCGCTGAATGATAACAAAATTAATCGAGGTTTGCTTTTGCAGCAATAATGATACTTTTTCCTCTTTTCTTCTCTTATATGATGAAACAAGGGGAAAACACTTTGGTGTTGTTCTTGAAGGTTCAGTAAATGTTTTATGTTGTCCAGCCTCAAGACTCAGAGGGGAGGTCGAATGACAATAATGTAATTTTCGGTGAAAAGAGTATCTATCTGATTTATCTATTTGATTCGAAGGATTTATGCTGATCTCTTTAACAATAGTGAGTATGAACATCCATACTTGTTCCATGATTTTTGTAAGGCCTCTGATTTTTAGCTCTGCTGGTCATGAAATAGAAGATTTTGTGGGACGGCCTGTTTTCCATCGTCCATCTGTGAGGAGAAGCTTATTATCGTTACTCCTGATAAACTACTTGGATGATGGACATGAAACTTGAGACAGAGACCATCTCGAACATATTTGTATTGTTTCTTTTCTTAAATGGATAGTAATATCAACATGGAGAGTTTAGTAGAAGACTTCTGATGATGTCTAGCAGATTCTAAATGAAACTGATGCCGATCTGATATCCGATATGGCCACCAACATGCCATTCTTAAAAATCTTATCTCCACTCCTTCTGAATTGATGACCATATCAACATGAGCTTTTCACTAAGAGACTTATTACAACATCTGATTGGTCCTAAATGAAAATGAGGCCAATCTTATATCCAATATGGCTGCTATGACGTCCGTTTTGGCAATCTTGTTATAGCTACTCCTACCGAAAGGATGGTCATGTTGGCATGGGACTTTCACCAAACGACTTCAGATAATGTCTAGTTGGTACCAAAATGAAAATGGTAACACTCCTGAGTCAAATATGGCTGTCACAACAGCTAGCATGGAAATCTTGTTATTGCTCAAGAATATCAGCAATGGTTTGAACACTGGTTATTGGTTAAAAAGAAACAGCGCTCTTATATTAATGCCCGGTAAATTATTTCCGGTCAGTACAACATCAACTCACACAAAAGGCTCTTGTTTATCTTTTGAATTTTCATTTATTTGCAGAATGCCCAACATTTTGAGGTTTGTTGATGTGGTAGTGACCCTATTATGCTTGATATTACTGCGACAAAAGTCCACACCATTGGGCTACAAAATTCACTATATCATTTAAGCCCTTGCATACCACAAACTAATTTACTGAAACTTTGTTTTTTTAGTTGTCTCACTCCTTTCTTTAGTTACTGAATATGATCCAAAGTTATCGTAAGCTAACCTTGTGCCCTATTTAATTTTTTGGCCAGGTGAGTGATCTCAGAACCACACGAGTATCTTGCCTCTAGCATGGCTCGTGCTAGGATCACTTAACTTGGTAATTGTTTTGTGGCGTATATACTATATTTTGTTATGCAAAATCAGTCCTACACACAAATAACAAATACAAAAGAACATTTATTTCCTCACACTCACCATTTAGTTTTAATTGGAATGTTAATCTCTATGTGCAGCTAGATGCTTTTTTGTGAGATCTATGGGACCATTTGCCTAGCACACAAAATTCAGTATCCATGAAGATGTAATTTACCCAATTTACAAGATTAGGTATCCGTGAAAATTTAATTTTTCACTGAACCACAAAATTAAATGAATTCATAGTATCCTATTGTATAGCTTCCTTAAAAAGAGTGCTTATGGTGTGGTTCTGCATTTCTTGTGCGTTTTCGGTCATCAGTTGTGTATTGTGTTCCTTGAGCAGAAATTTGTATTATACATCCTCACCTTTTATAATTTAAACTCATTTGGCCACTACGTTCACGTGTATGGTTGTGGATGAAATATCAAGCTGAGCAAACAAATCTTAATTTTAATGCGTGAATTTACTGCTTTGTTGAAACATAGCATTTGATAACACTTAAGAATCATATGAGTATAAATGTTTTTTGCATTACAAAGCCAGGAAACTTTTATGCGAAAAATGATTTTGTGTATTTACCTATCTCTCTGACCATCTACATACAATATCAGTGATACAACTTACTCTATAAGGAATTACTGCTCACTTTACGTCTGCCCTTTTTCTAAATTTCTCAATTTCTTCCCCTTTCTTCCCTCCTTATTTTCACAACTTCATACACAATGTCATACACATTTAAATTACGTTTCTCCTTTTCTCCTTTTATCTTCTTTTATCTTCTTTTATATTCTCATCTTTCATCAACTCCTTCATTGTTCATCTTTGTGCTCTATATA
The DNA here is from genome assembly GCA_028554795.2 of Sinohyriopsis cumingii. Taxonomy (NCBI): domain Eukaryota; kingdom Metazoa; phylum Mollusca; class Bivalvia; order Unionida; family Unionidae; genus Sinohyriopsis; species Sinohyriopsis cumingii. Next base: position 97,672,127 of record CM068835.1, on the reverse strand, counting down.
CCATGCCTAAACCCTGATGTTTTAGCTAAGAGAATCTTCACCATGGATTCAACAATTTAAAAGCGTTGTCATTATAACTCAATTTCATCTGCCATATATTCACATACATTTGCATTGTTTGCATCGTCAAAAAGAGATAAACATTAAAAGAGACTGTCTCATTCTAACCCTTTACCTGCTGTGTTACAGAACTTGTAATTTCGAACTACAGAGTTATGAAACGAAATATATCTATAATAAAAGCCTTATTTACAGTACTGAAATGGCTTACAATATACGTACGGATTGATTTTCACAATACATCTAAATGCAGCTGCTCCATAGTACCTACGGGATTAATTAAACTGTTAGTCAACACTTAATACCAGCTGAGATCAACATCCCATATGAAAACTTCATCCATGAAAGTCAAGAATTTAACAATTTTAAAAATGTTTCCGATAATCTGGTATAGATCTGTGGAAAATGCTTACAACGGCTACAAAAGCTGCGAAAAATATACATATTTAAGAAGAGGTGATATTTTAATCGTATTTATTATTATAAAGACATATTCATCTAAATAGTAGTTACTATTAACTTTGTATATGATGTATATGGTTCTACTTTTTTAGAGGACGTCAAGGGAAAATTATTTTCATCGAAATGAGTCACCCTCTATAAATAAACCCTTCGTAATATTAGTATATGTATTGTGTAAACAATTGGATCCAGGTCTGATGTTGTACCTCTTGTCCAAATTGTTTGATTTAATTTAACTGGATCACAAATTAGAGGTGATGAATCCAATATAACCAATCACAAGCCTTTGATCTAAGATCAGGACCCACTCATGTACTTTGATTGGAGGATAATGACATAATGGAATGTAAATCTAAGCATAAAATAATAACAGTTATCCTAATTAAGCGGCACATACTCATATTCAATCATAAGCCAAGTTATTGAACTTCATTCTAATTAGTACTTCGGTTTATACAGAAATTTGTAAGATAAGTGAATGTTTTGATACTAATTCAACATAGCATTTTTCATAATGAAGTTGATTACGTATGGGTACTTATAATTTTTATATTAATATGCAATGATTTCATAATGTTAGGTCATTCATAGATTTCCTTGATTATTACATGATGTAAGGTTAAAGATGTATTAGGTGTAGAACTTGAATTTATAACAGATTATGGCATGTTCTTGATGGTTGTAAATGGAGAAAGATGTGTAATTGGCAATAATATTACATACAAATGTGGAGTCTGCGCATGGCATGATAGTAAGAAATCGCTTGAAAGCATTAGATGACTGTGCCAGTTGGTGCATTTTTTAAGTGAATCTGGTGATTAAATTGCATTCTCACGACTATTTCATGGGTTATCCATTAGCCCAGTGAATATGTATATATATATATATATATATATATATATATATATATATATATACACGTTTTAGGTGCGTTGTGGGCAGTCATCCCGAAAGTGGGTTTACGGGAAGGACATGATATAGTTTACATTTCAAATCAAAATACATATACATAGGTTGTATTTCTTACATAGTAATTATGTATATGTTGCAAATAAGTATATACACTTATGTTATAGTCCTATTCATGTTTTCGGTTCGTGGGCAGATATATAAATTTCATGGGCAGTTTTGACCTTTAGGTTGAAGATGACAAAGTAACTGCCCAAAAATACGTTCACGAAGAACAAACATATAGCATTCTGCCCGCGAATACGGCCCGGGAACAATATATAGCGTACTGCCCACGAATACGTTCACAAGTAACAAATATATAGCATGACTTTCCGGTGTGCGCGCACAAAATGGTTGTCAAGACACGACGATAAACATTAATCTATTAAAGCATCCTTTGCAATTGCCAGCGTACATATAGCGTACGTGAGGTTCGTTTTTCACAGCTTGTTTGAAATAAATGGATGATTATATATCCAGTGTAACAACTTGTCTTGACAGCTTATGGATGCTAATGTTTGACATTTATTGTGAAGATGATTGTTCACTGCTTGTTGATGAATTCGTAGCTTCTGTTAATCGATGCTATAGCTCAATTTAACTGTCATACACTGATATGTTTAAGTCTGCTTGCACAGTTAACTATGCAGAGTTATGGAAATATAACAAATTGGTTTTAATAACTTTCAGAGTTTGTTTTACTATTACTCAATATTTGTTTCAAGTACTATAAAGTCTGTGATAGGTTGGGTGGCTTAGATTACAAATCAGGCCCTTCTCACTTGGGGGGTGGGGGGTGGGTACTGCCCATTATGAATATTACTGGTCCTAGATGTCCAACCTGATATTTATGACATATAGGTTCAACATCTTACTGGCAGCAGAAATGGTGTTCTGTAGTATTTTTCCCAGTCAATAGTTTATGGATATATTATGTCATGTACTATGCTTGTTTAATTCTCTCATCTCAGTTCTGACGTTACCATTGAATGCTATAATGTTCCCAGACATCCGGTATTCTTGGTTATTAAAATTATATATATACACAGATAACTGAAGGTGAGTTCTCATTATTCCCTAACAATTGTAATTAGTGGGGCTGTAGCAATTGATGGTCTGAGAATTCAAGTTAACTGGTTCAAAACTTGGGTAAACAACAAACTGTTTTCTTCCTTTGACAGGCATCATAAAGTTTTGCATCTTTGTCACTCTGATGACTGTGGTACACAAGTTACAGACTTTGCCTTAGAATGAGCCTGATTTTTGATACTTGTTACTGAATGGGGTGGGGTAGGGAAGTAACAAAATTATTAAAGGTGGAATGTATGCAAACCATGCTGGAAATAGATATGTGCCAGCAACTGCAACATGTAAGCTTCAATCCATTTGGAAACTATAAGCTTTATCCTGTAAATATTAACAGTTCACACCCTGTATAAAAGATGATTTTGTGTTTGATTAACTGGAACTGTTAATTTATTATGTTAAGGAATTTATTGTTTTAACCCTAGTAAATGTAATATAATTAGGTCAAAAGTTCCAGTTTGTTTATTGTTTCCAGAGTTGATTATTGTAACTTGAAGAACCTGTTTCTAAGTGTTAAATGAAACAAAAGAGATATTGTTTACTCAAGTGATATAAAATAAAAGTTTAAAATGAACTGAAAGAAATATTGTTTATTCAAGTGATACAAAATAAATGTAAAAGTGTATATTCATTAAGAAGTGTATTGTCAATTGCAAATAAATGAAGATTTATCTTATTTTGTTCTTTACTTGTGTACAAAATTATACCTGGATTGGGCAATAATTACTTGGACTCCATTTGGAAAAGAAAAATCTATATGTTCTAAATACCTAATGTTCATATCATAATGCTCTTTTAATGGATGATTATGCTTTTCAGCTGACGTTACCATATTGCCAAGTGAACTAATAGTATGGCCTTCGGTGTGGCCCACTAATCACATTTGTAAATGAATTATGCATACAATAGAGAAATAGCTCTTAAAATATCTTATGAGTTGAACAATGTGTGTACACAAATAAACATGAAGCAAATCTTTGAACTTGTATGCCACACATGCAAGTGAATTGGTGGTTTTCATATGTAACTTGTGTACTCTTATGGCTTTTGTCTATATTACTTTTAGCCATTTCTATTCACACACCAGAACACAACCTTTTTTGTCTGATTCAGGTACTAATGCAAAACTTATTTCAGCTGTAACTGAAGTATACAGAATTCTTCCTGATACTGAGGCCTACTGTGTAGACAGTATAGCTGTAAGTCATCAAATCAAATGGAAGACAACAGTGTGCAGTTGAAGAAAATGATATATACCCAGTACCATTTAGAGTTATCTTAAAGAAAAGTCACAATGCACACTGATACAAGTAGTTTTAGAAAATGCATTTGTTCCACATACATTTTAACTTAACCCAAAAGTTCAGTCTCTTGCCTAAAATTCAATCAGATGTATGCATTTATTCCATAAAACACAAAGATGTAATGAACCAAATCATTTTCATTATTGAGTTAGGTAGTAGGCTATGTTAAAGAGTGCAATCACTTTATCGATTTTTTTTTCCATTACATTTTTATTTATCATAAAATGACATTTCTTAGTGGAGTGCTAGCAACTGTAACTTGAGGAATATTTTGTACATGCTGGCCTAAGTGTCATGAATATACTGTGCTACATTTTGCTTTATTAGGTATAATACTATCATGAGACTTGCTTGATTAAATCCTGAATTTGTCAGTTACACTTACAAGTCCACTGGTAGAATTTAAAATCTGTGACAGTTTGGGAACTTTTTTTGCAGTAACTGCAAATCACTTTGCCTTCACAGTCAATGAATTCAAGCCATTGATAATTGTCAAACCATTGTGACTGAAAATGTGATTGTCTCTTAGTTGTGTCATATTTGATAATTTTGCTGCCACGGAGTCTGGATTGTGTCTCTGAAGAAATAGTTCATCTAGACTCTGTTGCAGTATTACATTTTATATGTTCAATTTAACGAATTTTCTTTCTTTGAATCATTCTTATGTCATAACTTGCGAAAATAGTTTAGTTAACAATATTTATTCAAACAGAAAAGATAACCTCACTTGACAAATCATCCTACTAAAGTGATCATGGCATACACTTTTATCTTTGAAATTCAAATATTGCCCACTCGTTAATTAACATAACTAATATTGCACATTGAAGGTGATCATATGTATCATCAGTTTTAAAAAAATAAAGACATAATACTATCATTTAATCACTGCATACAGGAAACAGACACTTGTGTCTGTAAAATGCCTTTCATTGGATTACTTTGGTTTATTAAAACCAAACAGCGATCCACTCAGGATTTTCTAGGGTAGATACAGAGAATATATTATGGTCATTCAGAACGCTATCAGTACATCAGACCAGATTGTTTTTATTATTATTTAGGCAAAATAACTTAATAAGTCAGATGGCAAACATGAGGATGGTGATAGGTTATGTGGAATTTGCATTGAATCATCTGATCCCAGAAGATTTGATACAATGTCACTGGTTGTGGTAATCTTCAAGTGCAGTTGCACGGCACCATAAGACTTATCAAGATACCATAAGCTAGAAAGATGAAGAAAAAGAAAAACGATGACCCAAAGACAAATCCTGCAAACTGTGTGCAAAAACGATTCCACAGATTATAGATGAAAACTTTACTATATTTAGCTTCAAGATATTAATAAATTCGGATTACTTCCTCCAGTCTGCTACAGTAATTCATGCCCATTGCACTCATAAATTGATTATAGTCCTTGCAGTATTTTGTGTGGGCCACAATATTTTAATTGATGCAACTGATGCTCCATTCTTCAGGTCAGTGTTGATTCAAACATAGCAATGTCCCTTTGGGATGTGTGCATAAATAAAGAATGCCTGTCCCTTCATTACCACACTTGTTGAATTTATCGTGTCTCTCTGAAAACTGTACCATGTGAGAAAGAATTTTATAAACAAACTGGACATAAGTATTGCTAGACATATACTCAGACCTGAGACTTCATAAAAGACTGCTTACTTGTGAGGCATTATTAGTGCTAGGGTTTGAGGTAATAACTTGCTATATGTTTGGTAAGGCAAAATAAGGGGCCTTATGACTTAAATTGAAACTGTGAAAAAACAAAAGGTTCAAATGCAATAAACTTTTGTTTTTCCTCATTTGTTATATTACAGTGCCATGAAAGGTCATTTCTTTTATCTTTTTAATCCCTTGCCAATTTTAAGTCATCATCACTAACCAAGTCTCTAAATCAATTCTTGGCATATTTAGCTAAAATGGTGTCTACTGTTCCATTATATCATTGATTGTTTAGCTTGCTTGTATGGAGCTTAACACCATTTTTCAGGACATCATAGACTTTACATGGCAGCCAACATATTTATTGGAAGAAATCAACAAACATAACGCTACTGGCAAGCTTTCCCATATACACACATTGGTTGGACTAGAGAGAATTGATTAGTGATGTGTATGCCTAGACCATTCTATAATCCAGGGACCCATGATTGAATACAGCTTAAAGAAATTAACCCTAATTCAATTTCCTTGTTGCATTTAAATCATAACACCCACCATGCAAAGTGATACGTCTCAAGATTTTCAAATTTGTATATGTTTTGCAACTTTTAATTCTGAGTTGATGCATGTGGATGTGGAAATTCAGTTACTGAATACTTAGCTACTTATATAAGGAGCTCTCACACTGGTAAAAGCATGCAATTGGGATTTTATTTGCAAGAGGGCAATTAATTGTTCAAAATACTGTTTTAGCTAACTACATATGCGAAGGGTTGATGTATAAAAAAAGAGGATCAAGAAATCCTAGCTGGTAAAGATAATTGTATCCAACTTGATAGAAAGTCAGAAGGCCTTTTAATTTTGTACAGCAGTTTCATTAAGGAACCAACTATAATACCATTAGAAGTTTATGAGCAGCAAAAACCACATTTAGGACCAACTAGACATCAAAACCATATGCATAGTTCCATTTACGGCCAACCAGACATCAAATAGGTCATCTAGTGAAAGCACAATGTCAAAATGACCAGCCATCTAGGAGAAGTAGCAAGGAAGGGGTTTTCCAGATGCCCATTAAAACAGCCATATTGGAGGTTAGATTGGCACTATTTTCATTTACGTCCAACTAGACATAAGAAGTCTTTCACTGATATGACGATTCATTCAGGAGAAGTAGTTATAACAAGATTTTCAGGATGGCCACATTGGTGGCCTTATAGGATGTCTGTACAGCACCATAATTCTCATTCAGGACCTGCTAGACATCAACATAAGTATTTTGTACACATGTTGACACGCTGACACAATTATCCATTCAGAAGTAGCGATAAAAAGTTTCTTAATATGGCTACTGTGGCAACCACATTGTATGTGTGAGTGGCACCATCTTGTTTTTTCTTCCAGATATTTTCACACAAATATCATATTTAAAGATAACATGAATTCATACAAGATCTTGTCGGTTTATTTCATAACAGATTTTTCCCTCATATTAATATAATCTTTTGAAAACATTTATACATTATAGTTCTAGAAATTTTTCATGCTCTCAGAAACTATTAAAATCACAGCAGAAAGTGTTCTGTTATATCTTTATTCATCACTGAAAAATATTTATGAACTCTTAAAGTTTTTTCCCCTATATTAACTTAATTTAATGAAGATTTTCAGACTATAACCTTTCCATTGGATTTATTTTTTCAAGCATGGCGTAAAAAGTATGTTATAGTAACCAATTTTTACATTGCCTTCACCATCGCAGAAATCTCTATAATCAATTTCCTAGTAAAGAAAAGCCAAGAAAATAAATGGACAGTTAATATTCACTTCAGGATCACAGACCTGAGGCAAATATGTCATTGTTAAATCAAACATTTTTATTGTGTTTCCTTAGACCTAAATATATATATATATACTTGCTGTTACTCTAAACGAAGGCTGGTGATCCAGTTGATAACCTTTTGGGGGTTTTAAGGATGTCTTTAAAATTAAGGCCTTAAAAATGTTGAGATCTTATATTAAAAATTACAATTTGAGCCTTGCAGATTCATGTCCACAGGTGCCCAAATAAAAAAAAAGGGGGGGGGGGTGCAAGGGGCAAGCTTGTTGGTGTGTTATAAAATAACTGACTTATCATCGGTGTGCTGACAGGTAATGTGTAATTAAATCACTGTTGTAATATTAATAATGAGTGAGTCTGCACAAAGGAATTTCATACAGCTAAACTAACTCAACAACTAGAGGCAATTAAGAAATATATCCACATTCGTGATTCTGTCAAATGGCAGATACAACAGCATCAGGAAGCTCAAGTGGCATTTACAGAAGGTAAAGAGCCGCTATACTTGTTATCTTTTTAGGGATGTGCTTGGATTTTGCCCTCAAGCTGGAGCAGTCATAGGATATATAATAAATCACCACGGTCGGAATTTATCCCCAAGCTGGGGTAATCGATGGGTAAAGTCTTATCCACAGTCGGGGATTTATTCAAGCTTCAGGTGCAAGTTTTTGTGCATCTCCATGCCCTTGCATAAAACACAGTTACACGTTTTTTTTATATAGATATTTTTTAGTTGTAGACAGGAATAATATGTATTTGCGAGTGTTTCAAATGAATGGGTTCATTATGAATTGAGTGGCACTACATTTCAAAAGCAAAATTGGATTGAAATGCAAGAACTGTAGTACGGAATTAGTGTTGGTTCTGGATCGTAGAATGGAATTGTGTGTGTGTGATTGGATTTTTAACGTAGCTTGAATAATTTTTCAGTCATATTGCTACGATGTCTGCAGTGTGGCAGTTTATAGTGATGTATAGCACTGGGGCATCATGCTGCAAACATGTAGCATGATGTTGCACCCAGTCACATTATCCTGACACCAGGCCGATCAGTCCTAACACTAACCTCTTAATACTGAGCGTCTAGCGAGGTAGCTGTTAATACCATTTTTGTAAGTCTTTGGTATGACTTGGCTGGGGTTTGAACCCATGACCTCCCGCTTCTGAGGCGGATGCTCTAACCACTAGGACACCGGAGTGTTCAGAATGGAATTGTAACAATTACAATGGAAGCAATTTGTATTATGCTTGTTGGGGCATTCCTCACTGATGGCTGTCAGTGACATCATCATGGGAATGTGTAACAGCCACATTTTGTAAGAACAAGGTGTAGTTGGTGAACAATACAGACACTTTTCTGCCATTTCCACTGGCATCATCTCATATGATGTTATTTAAAAAAACTTCCTACAACATACTCACAACATATAAAACCTATATGCAAATCTGATGAAAGCTGCTTGTGTTTCTGAAACACATATTCCATACTGGTGGCAAGAATGTCCAAATCTACATTACAAAAATGAAAACATTACCATCCACCTAGGAGTTGCAAATGTATGAAATCCTCTTGTTGGGTAGTTTTACTAACAGGCTTTACAGCAGGGCCTTCCATTAGATTTAAATGTGGCAGGTAAGTTGACAAAGTAGGGTGGGGGGTTGGGGGGACCTACCCCAATGGGGATAATTCATTTTTTTTTTAAAGTAGCATGGTGTAAAGTAAAAGTAGATGGGCTGATAAGGAATCCACTGAATTTACAGACTAAAGGTTCAGACATTTGTTTTTAAGAGAAAAATGAAAGAAGGAAACAATACAACAGATATTTTAATATGACTTTAATGTTTATTTTCTAGATTTAATTAAGATTATGAATCAGAATCAGTCTCCAACTCCACTGTAAAGTTTATCTATTACTTCTTCTGCTCAGGCACCTGCAAATTAAAACAAAATTGTAATGCTTAAATAAAGTCATATCATCTCAGCACTAGTTACATATGCAGAAGTCATGTTAATCAGCATTATAAAAATGTATGAAATTTTCTTCACTGCACTTGTGCTTCCCTTACTATCGTTAAGCCATGATACAAGATAACTTTGCACTTACTTATCATTTCTGGCAAGTGGATGGTGCAATCAATTTGCACAAAGATGAATTTATTTCATCCAAATATTTCATGTGAATAAAAATTCCAAATGGAGGCACTTGTCCGATCAGACAAGATATATGCATATTGTAGTTAGCTGGACTCTAGCTTTGATAGTCCTGGGCAATAGGATAAGCTGATTTTGTTATCAGTTTAGAAATGCATCCGCTTTGCAAATACTATGCTTTAAAAGACGAAACTGAATCCACTATTGATGAAATAAGAGTCATTTGGATTACCTTGTTTTTTATCATTCTGCGTTGGTTGGGTGCATATTTGAGGGTCTCTGATATGGTCTCTTCCATTCCATTTGCCTTTGCTTTGCCATTAGTTTTCAAGCAGGCTTCTGCAAGAGTAATACAATGTTTTAAAAAAGTTTCACAACAAAGGATGCATTGCATTTTTCTAAATGCCAGCAATAATCAATGGAATATTTTTAAAACATGTACTTTGAAATGTGGTCTCAAGTTACTTTATCAATTCATTTAAAAATCTCTGGCAAGTCACATGAAAAACACAATTTAAATCAAGCCATACTTACTTATCAAAACCTGACATATCACAAGCTCTTGAAATGCTTTTTTCCCTTTACGTCCCTTTGGACTATACTCTGGCCAGTCTTTTTGTTTTAAGCTTTTTCATCATCCTGCAGACACTATCCCCAATTGTAAACCTGCCAAGGGAGCTCAAGTAGCATATCTGAAAATAATAATAATAATAATATTACTATTTTTTGATTTTGATATTATTATTAGTAGTAGTATTTCATGATCGATGTGACAAAATATGCTTGTATATAGTTATTTTTTGCCATGGTTTTGCAAGCAAATTTAGTTTCTCTAACTTGAAAAAAATTTGATAACATTAACTATGCAACACAATGTACTAATAGCAATTATAAACCAAATTAACCACCGTGAATCTATTAACTTCATAAATGACATTCACTCAAGGATTGAATTAAAGTAGCCACATAATATGTAATAGTGTATATGTAGTAAAATACCTGTTACATGTTCATCTCTAAACATGTTTTGGCCTACATCCGTAAGACAAAACAGCCGACCACTACATGTTCACCCCACCCCCAAAAATAATTATACAGGCACTGCAGAACTTGCATAATGCATATTGAGGTTCACAACAGCAAATAAAGGTTATAACAGTTTTTTTAAATAGAAAATAAAGCCCCAATTTACCATCTTCTTGGAGAGTTTGGGATTCTCCTCCAACCTCTGGCAAAGGCCCTCTAGTTCCTCCACTGAATCACATGGCATTGCAAGAATTTCTTCTCTATATTCTGTGTCTGGGCCTTGTGTATGAACTTGGAGGGCCAGCTGCTCCAACAAATTCTCAATATTTGTGTCCAGTTTCATAAGTACATTGAACTGGAAATCTGTAACAGATTTGTGATGAAATTAGTTTTGAAAGATCAAGATCATTATTATAAACTCCTTAAAAAGATCTGTACAGTGAACATGGGTTTAACAATGAAATATATTTATGGAATGAAATACATGGTTTTTGTACAGTTTATATGAAAACTTTTCCCATAATCCTTTATTTTTTTATTCCCTGGATATGTTGTTTCACTGCTGGTGTCTGTAAAGTCTGCATTCAATGTAGATGGTTTAGGCGTCTGACTTACACAAGACAATGGTATACATCAGAAAGAAAAATAAAAAAAAACAATGGAATGATGAACAGTCGACACATCAATGAAAAACAATTCATTGTTTATTTGCACAAATAAGTCTTGAACAGTATGTTTTATGACCTATAATTTAATTAATTAACATCTCACAATGTTCTGAAATAACAGTATCTAAGCTACAAGAGCTTGTGCTTTCATGTCATAATCTTCCATTTTGCAAACAAATTTTGATGTTGACTCAGTGTATATGACCTTAGCATTAAACACTAACATTCAAAATGTCTACAAGATGACAAGACTATTATCAACTGAAGTGACAACAAACCAATGAGTTTTACATGCATTGAACATAAGCATTTTTAAATGCTACAAAATGTGTTTTTAGTGTATGGCCACAAATTACCCAACATTTTGTCAAACATAAAACAGTTCTACTAACTTAGATGAGAATTAAATTCATAAATACAGTGTATAATTGACCTACTCGTATTTAGAGAGCTGTAAATGAAATAAGAGATTATATAAAAGTCAACACCTGTAGTATTTGTTTCATTATTCTATAATGTACATTTTTTTTCCATCCTCAATACTTAATACTTGCAGAGGAACTGGCAGAGAGAAATCTTTATATTCTCCACTCCAGAGTGGATGGGGATGGTGATGGTGTTGTCCTTCTGGATGCAGCTAAGAGTATAAAGATTATCACTACTCCTTAATTGCAGTAAAAAAGAAACAAAGAAATCAGACTGGATTTTTTGGCATGTAAACAAAATGCATACTGGTTGCAATGACCACTGTATATAAAGCAGTGATACAATATATCACAAAATGCATTCTTTTTTTAACAAAACATCTAATCTCATATATACAGCATCATGAGTAAGTAAGTACTCTTAAACACATCTTATTAAACAGACAGAAAAATTATGAAATTTATACATACTTTTGATAAAGAATTTCCAATTGTGGCATGGTATAAAAGCAATTGATAAAAAATAAAAAGAGACCAGATAAACTAAATAGAACATACCAGCAGGATAAGAGGAAATCTTGGAGTCTGCAAAATACTCTCCATTTCAGGAGGTTTTGGATGAGATGGCTGACCAGAAAGGTTTCCACTTGAGATTTTCATCTTTTTTCAGTTCTTCATTTTCATCTGAAATGTCAATGAGAACTTGTAAATACTGTATGAGTCCTTGAATACACTGACTCCTTGTGACATACAGGGTTTGCAGAACAATCGCTAGCAATATTCACCACTTTTAAATCCAGCTGGTGAATTTTCACCATGAAATGCATCCGAATGCAGTGAATAATCCTGGATTAAAGACAAAATAGTGTACAGAAATGTGCAATAAATTAGTCAAGCTCCAGACAAAACAAAGATATGATTTATCTCTGATTCATAATGACTTTTCTTGTGCTACACATTTTACCAATGCAAATTACATTGAATTTTGTAAATTAAATGGTACAATTAAGATATGTATGTCAAAAGATTACTAATCTTCAGCTTTCCAATTAATGCTAAACACAAGTATCAAGTCATGTATTTAGTCTCTCACCACCAATAAATGCATTTTTAAGTAATCATCCTAGAGTGCACCAAAGTCATGTGAACTTGATCCAATTCCAACATTACTGCTGCTTGAGTGCTTAGATCCAGTATTGCCTTCACTAACTGATGTTATTAATACCTCTCTCTCATCAGCATAATTTCCATCATTTTTCAAAACTCCCATTGTAAAACCTCTGCTGAAGAAACTAACACTACACCATAAGGATTTAAAGAACTACTGCCCGGTTTCTAATCTCCAATTCATATAAAAAATCTTACAAAAGGTTGTTCAATCCCAGCTTGCATCTTGTCTGAATTCAAACAGTCTTTTTAGCAATGTACAATCTGCATGTCGCCCTTGCCACAGGACACAAATTGTGTCTGCAAATAGATTACACTCCAGCCCAGTTGATCTATGTTGTGGTGTTGCACAGGGGTCTGTTCTTGGACCTGTTCTCTACACTCTATACACTCAGCTGCTCTCAAGTGTCATAGATCATCATCCAGTGTCTCACCAATTGTACACTGATGACACCCAAATATACAAATCTAGCCACCCAACTGAAGTTGATGCTACCATCCAAGGTGTAGAGATGTGCATTTCTGATGTGAAATCATGGATGACTTGTAACAAGCTGCAGATGAATGATGATAAAACTGAGGCCATTCTGATTACAACACAAAGACTTTCTCATTCACATCCTTTACCTCACACAATAAATATCAGCAACGCCAACATTAAATTCACACAATCAGTACAAAACCTAGGTGTTACTCTGGACAGTACTCTCACATTGCACCAACATGTCATGAACATATGCAAGGCTGCATATCTTGAGCTGAGACGCATCAGCTCCATTCTCAGATATCTTTCAGTTGATGCCACTAAAACACTTGTGTGTTCATTACTACTCTCAAGACTGGACTATGGTAACTCAATTCTGTCTGGTTCATCTTAATATCTACTGCAGAGACTTCAAAAAGTTCAAAACATAGCTGCTTGGATCATACTTAGAGTACCACAATCAGAGCACACCTCCCTGCTGCTCTGTACCCAACACTGGCTATCCATTCGATCCAGAATCAAACACAACATTAGTTCTCTGTGCTACGTTTCACTGACAGACTCTAGTCCAACATACCTATCCGACCTCACAAGCAAGATACTTACACTCCTCTTCCGACAATCATATACTCATTATTCTCACTATGAAAACAGAGTCACATGGACAGCATTCTTTTGCATACCAGGGCCCAGCAACATGGAATGAATTGCCCACTGAACTTAGACACAAAGACGCAGTGATCCCATTCAAGAGTGCTCTCAAAACTACTTATTCTGACTGCAAAAACAAACTTAATGACTTAATAATGTTAACTACCTTAAATATTCTCAGCATGTTTTTTATGTTTTCTAATTTCATGGTGTTTGTTTTTGTAATCATATCATTGTGTATGTTTTTATGTTGTCTAATGTTGCAAAGCACTTAGAGCTTCTAAAGATTAGGCGCTATACAAAGTCCTCATTATTATTATTATTATATTTAGCTTGGATGAATATTTTTTAAATCAGTGGCCATAACTAAAACAATGGGATTTTGTTTTATGATCATAAAAGTATGTTGGACACCATCCATGATGTACAATGCTGTCTGACATTTCTATGCACCTAAGGTTTCCATCTCAAATATTAAAGCAAAATGCATACCAAATTTGACAGATTGACGAAAATAAAAAAAAGCAATGCTTACCATTTGAAAAGAGGCAATTGTCACTAGAATATTCTATTCAAAATGATATTAATTTTGGACACAGGGGATACCACCCCCATGTTTTCCTGACTCGTGATATGTCGGCCTATTCTGTGCACAGCTTCAAAAGATGTAATGTTTATCCATCGAGCTATAGAAATGAAATACATTTACTGTAGACTGTTTCTGTCAGCAGTTAAGTTGAGTAATTAGGTCAGGTTTATAGCTAGTTTACAAAATTCAATGTAGAATGCCAATAAATGACAAGATATATTATTGCAAACTAAAGTGATCTTGAAAAAAGATTAGTAAAGTTTAACATTTTATAAAAAAATAAGCTATTATGTGGAAAAGAAACAACAATGAAATAGGATGCAATGTGTTTACGACTAGTTTTGGAAGGTACCGTCTCTAAGGTACCGTCATAACTGTACCGTAGTTTAATGGGTGGAAAGGCCATTGAAAGGTAAGGGCAGTGCAGAGACCATTGAGTATGTTCCAGAATAGCTGAATCTTTGTAGATACATAGATCCATTCGTAACTTCAGTCCGCAAGCGAAACACTGTACTTCGTATCCCAATCCTGACTCAGGTCCAAAGTAGACAAATCCTGTTCTAGCTAAAACATACGAAGAAGGTAATCCTTCCCTATCCGTAGGCCATTTTTGAAACATGTCCAATCGACGGGCACAATCACAATAGTCAGGTAAGAAGACTGGAAAATGGTAGGGTTTGAACTTGGAGTTCTCGCTGGATTTCTCACTCGATTCTTGCTGTGGCGAAGTCATCCTTCTGGTGGGTGGCTATCCTCTTACAACCAATGTTTTATACCGACATGTCCATACGGCAAAGTAAAGTGGGTGGGAAGCCGCACTCGCTTCTGCTACACGATTTGATAGACTTTTTCCAAGGGTCGACTGACGATGTGGTGTGTGGGTAAACGTACAATCTTGTTGGGTTGATAGGTGGTCACTTTCTCTAGACTGCAAGGCTTCTTTCAATACGCCAAAGTTGACCACTCGACTGGTACGATAATTCAGAGTAAGTCCTTTCACTTTACACTTCGTGTGCACTTCTTGTTTGTCCCAGTATTCGTAGCCGTAATTTTTGGGACCACCACTGACGAAACTTAGAATCTTGTCATCGGGGTGCTCGTCTGTCCAGGCTCCTAAACGGTCTCCTTCGATGTCAGGGTGCTGTTGACTCGGGTGATCGATATAAATGCAACTGTCCACGTCAAAGTACAAGACACGTTCCCCTAACAGTTCTAAAGCTTCGTACAATTTTAAGCGAGCATGAGCTGTCATGTAAGCTGCAATGATGACATTTCCAAAGGGGTCATCTTCTACAAAGTTCAGATCTTCTTCGTAATTCACCAAGATCAAATCCTCACGAACGACGTCCACGTGTTTCATGATTTTGGCTTTGTCGTGAATCATCTGAAAGTAGCGGGAAGGTTCGGTCAAATACTCCGTCTTGGGTAAACACAGTCATTGTGCCATTTTACCCCACAAGCAATTTAACATCACTTTGGCAAATCTAAAGTGATCTAAAGTAATGCCTTCTTGTGCCCAGAATTTCTCTCTGAATGTCTTTTGGTCTTTGGGAGTGTGACACCAGGACAGATAGCCACTGGCTTCTTGCTTCAGTTTCAAAAAGGCATCCACGTAGTCTGCGAAAATGCCTTTCTGCGTGGGGTCACCCTTGTGGAATTATTGTGTCTTGGGAAAGTGGCAAATTTCGTACACTTCTAACAGTTGGTATCCCATGTTCAGAGCTTTGAACAATTCTACGCTGACCCATGTCCCCGTCAAGGCCCGTTCTTCCTGGGTGTGATGACAAGGTTGATCTTGGTTGCACGTTTCAGCACAAGTACGGCACAAAGGAAACATAAGTTTGCCTTGGCAATGGCGAGGTAAGACGGGATGGTATAGGTTCGTGGGAGGCAAAACTTTGCACTTGATCAAGCCTTCGTAGTGTCGAATGTTTTTTAGGTCGATGTGTTCGGTGAACAATTGTGGGTGCCCTGCAGGAAAGCAACAATATTTGCACACGTAGGGATACAGTGAACACACGTCCAAGTATTTGATTTCTTCTCCTTTCTCTTCATCAGCTTGGTACAGCAAACAGGTGGCATTGGTCCTTCCTCCGTACAAACTATCCCTTGGGTTCAGGGGGTCCATGAACTGGTAACTTTCCATGAGGCGTTTAAACTCGGGATCGGTGTTCAAACGGTGATCGTATTTGTGTTCCCACATTTCCACCACTTGGTATCCTTCCTGTTCTAACTTTAGGCGTCGCTGACAAATGGCCTGGTACAAGTCTTCCATGGTTCGTTGTAAGAACTGATTTTTAGTGCCGCGGTCAGGGTAACAGACGGGACATCCGTGAAATAAGCAACCGTTAAACTCGTACATGATCTTGGGGTTTTCTAAGTCCCAGCCATCGACCGAATGCATTCCGATGATCTTTTCGCCCTGTCCGTTGCGGGCATGCTGAATCCATTTGTCTTCCTTGTCGCACAAGTAATGCAACCAGCATGGGGCTTTGACCGAGTATTGACGTTTGACATAGTTGGTCGTTTGAGGACTGATGACAGCCACAGTGTTTTCAAGCATGAATCGTTGTCGGTAGACTAAGGAACACGCTTTGGCAATGGTGCAAGCTTCTTTCAAAGGATCAACCCCTCCGTGTTCCATGAACAGTTCTCGAAATTTTCCACAGCATCGCCGTAAAATGTCCACGTCGGAATGACGATACTTTAGCATTTCTTCCTGAAAGTCAAAAGGGTCGGAGGCATGAGCCTGGTACCAAGCGTAGAAAGTTTCTCGTTCGGTACGCATGTTGTCAGGGTCGTAATAGTGAGCCTGAGGCAAATGGGGTAGAACGGCGTGTTGATTGGCTTCTGTATTGAAAAAGTGTGGAAAGTACCCTTTAGCCATTTCTGTCATTCCAAACATTTTAGGCATTCGACTCAAAGGCATGGCTAAGTAGCTCATCGAATCTTTAAACTGCACTTGTCCCACTTGCAAGAAAATGATTTTGGCTCCGTTCAAAGTGACTTTAGGACGCTCGGTGCCACGTTCCGTATAGCATCTCAAAAGAAACTGTCCATCGTATCCGGAGAAATTATGAGCCATCACCGTGGCATGGTGATGACATTCTCCATGTTCGATGTCCTCTTGGCTCCACGTCTTGTCGATGGGGTCTAAGACCCATTGTGTGAAATCGGCTAGTGTGTTCGGTCCTTGAAAGATTTTTTCACGCCCTCCAGGAATCTTACTGCAGTGAGGGCAATAACTCAAGATAGGTTCTTGAATCACTTCTCGCACGCTCGATGAGCCACGCAGAAATTAGGAATGTGAATACCGGTCTCTTGCATGCATTCAAAATCGAAAAAGATGAAATTGCCTTTCTTCTTCTTGTGACCATCCTCTTTCTCTGGTTGGGATTGGTATTTTTGCATGTAGCATTGGTGTTCCAAGTCCACGATGCAGTGACAAATGTGACATTTTTTCTTTCCTGAACATACGTGTGCCTTGGTACTGTTGATACATAGACCTTGTCCACACATTGGGCACAATCTCAGGAGTTGACAAGCACATTTCTTCTGTGAACCTTGCATCTTCAGATGTTGTTGGTAACAGGCAGGGCTGACAAATGTGCGCAGACAAGCAGGACAATGCACTGGTTCTTGCCCTTCGCTCAGACAGGGTTGAGAGGCCAAACATCCTGAGCATTTCGATCCACAATGTTTGTGTTGCTCTCGATTATTATAACCATCATAAGTCACATTTCTCATAGTAATATTTGTATCCCAGGAATCTAGTGATAGTGGTAATGGTATCGAAATGGTCATCGTGATGATAGAGGTGAATGTATTTTCCATCCTTAAAGTCTTTCCCTCGAAACAACAGAGACCTGCGCACTTCTTGAGGGTGCACTTTCAAGGTGTATCGTGGAGCTAGGGCATCTTGCAATTTTTGCATCTCAGGAATGCCACAGGATGTGTCTTTGGATAGGCATGCTTGTTGTAACAGAAGTTCTGCTTCATTTCGTTGTTTGGCTCGGTTCGATTTTCGAATGTTCTCCCAGGCTCTTTTCCATTCTACCGTGTCGTTCTTGTCGGCATAGGTTCATCCCACCACGATGGCTCGGGCTAAACACATGTGGTCTTGAAAATTGTTAATTTGGACAAGACTTGTTTTGGTAATGCGAAGGTTGTTGACCAATAAGGTCTTTCTGCATTGTCCGGTCCCTTGAGGAGGAGAGACGTGGGTCATGTCCAGTGTGGCTTTTCCATCGGTGATGTCAAACTGGTCATTAGATTGTTGCACGTGTTGAATCTTGTCCATGACTTTGGAAGTGGTCAATTCTGCAGGGCTGCTAAACTCGATCCAAACAGGGGATTTCAAACCGTCATGTTGTATGGAAAGTCTCAAGCGATCATCTTCTTTGGGTTGACATTGTCGCTTGAGTGTGGTGAGCAAAGAATCCCACATGTCGGTGATGAACCCTTCTGCTTTCTCTAACAGTACTTCAGACTTGAAATCTTTAAACTTCACTGTGTATTTGTAAGCCGTAGTTCTAAATTTTCTAGAGGGACGCTTTTCCGTCTCTCGAATGTCATAGTACTATTCAGGGTTGACTAAGGGTGGTAAACTTTGTTTAGAGGGTTTGGATTCTGGTTCACTCATGTCCTCTTCAAAATCACTGGCATGAATTTGTGCCAAGACTTCAGCCCTGGTACGAGGCAATAGATCACGTTTCTGCCTCTTACTTTCTTCTTCTTTCTTCTCAAATGAATTGGATCATTTCATCTCGATAGCAAAAAAGTCAAATGACTAAAGTTTAAACACCATGGACTAATTTATAGTCATAGCAGACCAGCGTATATAAAGGGTATGTGTCTTGTCCTTTCACTATTCATTTCACTCTCAAACTGAGCACAACGATGGAAGAGACTACCAAGATCGAACGTTTCATCAGAGCTTTGCGAGGGGTCATTAGAAAATTCTCTTCAGACCAGCCGAGGGACTACTCTCCTTCCTTTCAAGATAAAAGTCAAGATACTTGCTATATCTGTCAGAAGAAAGGGCATTGGTCTTCAGAGTGTCCAGACCGTCAAAAAAGAAAAAAAAGGGGTTAGAAGAGACAAAAGTCAAGATACCTGTTATTATTGTCAAGAAAAAGGACATTGGTCACCAGACTGCCCAAAAAAGAAACAAGAGGAGTCAGAAGAAGAGAGGGATTCTTCAGAGGAAGAGGAAGAAGAAGAGGAAGAAAACAGACAGGTGAAGAAAAAGAAACAGAAGAAGAAAAGAAGGGAAGAAAGTGAGGAGGAAGAGGAGGAAAAGACTATGACGGTGAAGAAATTAAAAAAACAGAGAGTGAACAATGAGACAGAATAAGTCTATGAACTTTTTAAAGTGCTCTGTTGTGAATTGTGAATTGTAAATATTTATAAAAGAATAAATTAATTATAAAAGGTAAGTGTCTTTGGGTTTTGATTTTAAAATAAGAACCTACACTCACGCACACTCATACACAGACAGGTACTATTGGGTAAAATGAATTTTTTTAGTTATTGGCAATTGAAAGTCTATCTCTTTTCGAGAGACGTGGATGGCCCTGAAAAGGGCCTTTTTTGGTGTAAGGGGTGAGTTTAAACAATCAACTTTAACTGTCTTAAGACTTTGCCACGGCCAAGGCCTAATTCTGGACTGCGTACTGTTGATGATGATTTCATTGAAATCACTAAGGGTGGTGCGGTAGGCGTAGTCACAGGGTTGGAGTGTTTAGCTTGGGAAGGTCGTATTCTCTTCAGCCGTAATAAAGAAGTCTGATACATTTGTTTCAGACTTCTTAACTCCGCTAAAATGTCTAACAGTACCGTGACCGTTTGATTTTGACACCCTTGTTTCTTTGCTGCTGCTTCTTCTTCTTGTTGTTTTTTTCTTACCTCTTCTTCTTGCTGCTGTTGCTGTAGGAGAAAAGTTTGTTCCGCTTCCTTTTGCTGTTGTATAAATTTCTCCAATTCTTCTTTCTGTCTTTGTCTAAAATTTTCCATGTGCGGTAATGAAGGAGAAGGTGACGAAGGTTCAGGAACAAATTCTTGCAAGGTAAAAAAATCCACAAAATCCCAATTCACCTCTTCTGAAAGTAAGTCTGGGTTCCCTTGGGTAGTCTCCACCATCAGTGCACCCCAATTGATCGTTTTCTGAGTTTCCGTCATGTTGAAAAACTGTCGCTTAGATTGACTGCGCACAGGCGCTAGCGAATCTATATAGACTATGTGACGTCACAGACTGCTCTCTTCGGACTGGACGTGGGCTGACTGAATTTTGTAACGCGTGTTTGGATTGGTCAACAAACTCAATCCGTTTCAATCCTTCCTCTCCCTATAAATAAGTACAGTTCACTGCATTCCTTCACTTGTTACTCAGCACCCCAACATGTGGACCGACGTACAATCTTCAACGCTTGTGTCTTCGATGATGTTCCGGACGGACATACCAATGTATGTCCGATCCAACTGGACAGTTATCCACAGGACAGACACCAGCCTGTGGATGCGAAGAATCTTATGTGGAGCATCAAGGATGCCTCAAAAGAGTCTTAATCTATGGTCCTGCAGTCAGGCGCAGCCTAAGGTCAAGAAGAAGATGTCACAGATGCCCTTTATGTTAAGGGTATATTAACATAAAACCAAAGGCCCTTTTCAGGGCCATTCCTATCTCTCGAAAAGATCTTGACTTTCAATTGCCTACCCCTTTTTTTATTTTTTTGTTTAAAAAAATAATAAAAAAATAGAGACCCCTCCCTGTTTTAATTTTCGCCTGTTCCATTTTCATAGACCCATCAGGTCGGGACCTTATTAAAATAGGGTCCCGACCCTGTTCCATTTCCCCTAGTCCCAAGACAGTCCGACGATTTATTCCCCATGTTCAATTTCCCTTGTCCCTAGAGTGAATAGTTGTTTTTCTTTCTCCCATGTTAAATTCCCCTTGTCCCTAGAATGGATATTTTTTTTTCTCCCATGTTAAATTACATAGTCCCCATAGTGGATATACCCTTTTTAACATGGAAGTTCCCTAGTCCCTAGACCGTCCCTATTCACTACTACCATTGTCATTACCAGCCTGAAACCCAATTTAATGCCATTTGTATAAATTCATTTCAAATAAATAATTGAAGTGTAAAGTCAAGCAAGTATTCTGTTTGCAGATTTTACATTTTAGATATTATAGTAAAGTCATATTTTCTCTTGTTTAGTAAACTTTATTGCAACTGGTTCCAAAATAGTAAATCTTATTTAATGTTCATTCACCAGAATAGGTATTAATACAATCCCGAATTAACTGTATGGTACTAAAATATACCCTGATCTTGTGTGAGATTACAGAACTATACCTCAAGACAACAATAATATATTGAATTTATATTATATCAAGACTGTCATGGTTATGAACTCCAACTTTATTCAGGTTTTTTCATAATAAATGATCATCTTGTGCTATGGTTGAAAAGAAATCAAAGTTCAGTTTAACTCCATTCTCTCCACATTTGTCAGTTGTTAAGAGGCATACTCATCCTCAGTGTTATAGTAAAATGTAATCTTATTTGGATCAATCTTGGTGGTGTAATATATGAATGGAGAAAGAATATTATCATCCAGATTAAAATATGTTTTATTCAGACTCTACTAAAATTTTTAGTTGGATATGGGTTACGGAGCCTGATGTGTACGAACAAAGCAATGTGTACCATGACCTTTTTAATTTAACATTTTAAACTCCTGCAGAAGAAAGAGATTTTTTAGATCCATTAAACTGTATTAACAAAAACATTTCTTCAGTATGATTTTCCTTTACTTAGTATTGACAAAACTCATATTTTAAAGTTGTTGTTTTTTTGTGTTTGGTTTGGCCTTTTATGGTAAACCAACACAAGTAAGTTATTTAGTGCCAAGGCACTTTAAGTATAGTGCCTTGCCCAAGGACACACCATGGTAGCTAACCCAGGTTGGTCTGATGGTAGAATTTGAACCTACCTTATTTCACAGGTCCAGAAAGCTAACCACTGAGCCACTACAGCTCCCCATCTTATAGTGGAATGCTGGTATACTTTATGATCAAGAAGGATGGGTTGGGGTATGCATGTTCCATCTGAAAAAAGTGATGGAATTTTTGTTTACATAATATTTTAGTCATACAATATGAATCATTTTCTATAGATTTAAGATGTATCAGATCAAGTTAAGAAAAATCATATATTCTGTTTCCTGGGAATGTACTAAAATTTACTGTTATTGTTTGATTTTTTGGTAGTAAGCTTACTTGGTATTTTTTTCTTTTTAACTTGAATACCTAATTTGTTAACATCCTATTCTAAATCTTCATAGTTCTGTCTATTGATACATGTAGGGAAGTTTCTGTTTATATCTTTTGATTTTTGTGATTCTGGAAGTTGCAGTATTTGTTGTTGTATTATTAACCATGTCAGTAATTTAATGAATGCAGAGTATACTGCTCTATAAATGAAATTTAAGGGAAAATAATGTAAAAGCATGTTTCACTGCAAATATAAATTGTTTAAAATAATATATCATTTATCATATGACTATTCAATTGTGGTAACTAGTATTCCATCCAATATCTATATATTAAAATATGTCTTTTTATACAGCTGGTGATCATTTAGATACAAGTCCAATTGAACATGATCAAATTATCAATGCAGGTGTTTTTATTAGTAGTAGTATTGCAAGTATAAGTGTTAGTATTAAGATTTCATATACAGGTATGATAAGTGTATCACAATGTTTAAATGATGCTCCTTGTTACAACATAAAATATGTTCATTGAAACAAATGGTTCACTGGTAAATTGGCAGCAAAGGTCTTCACTGAATTATGTTGCATAAACTATTTTACAATAAAACATATATGATGCTTCTCAATTATGATGAATGTGAGGAGGAGGATTAGTAATAATGCAATTTAAGTTATCTTCATAACATAAGTTCTAGCAGATGTGTAATTTTTATGTGGTTCATCATCAGTTTGAAACTGGTCTTAGATTTCTGGATCTGGACATATCTGGTCCCCTGCTGTTGTGCTGCTATGGTATTTACAGTTCATTAGGATATCAGTTACACTTGGTTTACATTTAGAACCCCATGGGATAGAATGCCCAGTTTGAAACTGAGAGAATGGTTAATTATCCATAATATAACTCCTGCAGTTATTATTAGGTTTGATATCAAGGTCTTTCTTTAAAAGCTTTTCAACTCAGGTTCTGTTCTACCATACAGATAAATAAAGTCAAATTCAAGGCTTTCAGATTTGTCCAGTTTGTTTCATGTGTTGCGGCAGACAGACTGTATATTGCCACTGTACCATATAAATATCAGTGCTTAGTCTGCTCTCAGTTGCTGTGGTTTGATTAGTTACAAGTGTCATCACAAGTGACTAATTATTGACCAATGTAATGAAACTTGTATAATTAGAAGGCTGGACATAGTACACAATTAATTTTACTATATGTTCTCTACATTTGTTTCTCAGTACTGACCTTTCCACTGTGTGACAATCAATGCAAATCATATGTTAATCTAAAATACCTTCAAAGATGACTTCACGGTGAAGTTCTTGTCAAAGGTTGACCTGCTCTTTTTTTAGATCATTGACTGTCAACATAACAGCATGTAACCAGAACACGTATTTCACTTCCGGATCATCACCAAGGCCTTATTACTCACTGTGCACTGTCGCCAAAATACATACAGACAACAACACCCTGAGCTCATATTATCAAGAATAAACAGTTACCTTTAAATCCCTACCAAAAATGCATAAATAAAACTCTTCTATCACCACCAAAATGAGAGAGGAAAAAATGTTCTAAAAATAGACTAGAACTACATTCGTGGGTACTGAACTGGAAGTATTAATTGTGATGCAATTCCAGACAGGCTCCATGTTTTATGCCAATTTTAGTCAAACTTTTATATTTGCATGCTATACCTATTTCAACTTTATACATGAAGTCTTTTTGAATTTTCTTGCAAGGAAAACATGTGACACCTGTCAGAAAGTATGTAGTGCTGGTGTTCCACAGGGTGCAAGTTCTGGTCCAAGTGCTCTTGAGAAACCAAAACTAAATTTGCTATATCTTCCTTAATTATAGGAATTTTTCAATGCAGTAAAAACCTAATTGTGATACAAGATAAGCCCTGTCTGAAAATATGTTTGAAAGTTACAAATGTTGATAAATTCAGTTTTAATGGCAAATTAAATAAACATTTAAATTTTAAAAACTAAATTTTATTGAAAACTTAAATTTTCATACAAGTTTTAAAACACAGTTTGACAAATTTTAGACAGAAAAGTTGACTAATGAATGATATTTAAAACAAATGGTAGTTTGGGTCTGTATAACTGATAACATTTTCCCCAGGGGTAGTGAAGCATCATAGCTCATAGTGATTTTGGCAGCAAACCGCAATATGCCTGTCCAGATGCACATAGGTGTACACACTAAAGAAACACTGACAGGTGCTATGTTCCACATTTATTGTGTCAGGTACTTAGGCAGTTGTTTCCATAACTAATAGCACATTCAGATTTAAAGTTCTAATGGGACCACTACCATGTTTTATAGCAAAAATGCATTCCATTTCAATGTCGATAACAACAAAAGGTGGCAATGGGATAGGAAAATAGTTTCTAGGGAGGTTCTACCTTACTGAAAAATGGTGCTGATCTCTCTCATGAAAACCTAAGCCATGTCTTTGAGGTGCCATATATCAGTGTGGTGATATGAACTAATCTTGGTCACTTATGGCAGTACACTGCACATGCCCTTATGAAACCATGCTATTACCACCAGACTACTCAGGAGAGCTTCCAAGCTGATCCAACTCTAACACTTTGTTCCAGATACCAGGCTAGACCTGAAAAGATACAATATGTTTCACTTAATTCTAGAAAACAGTAAGATCTATGTAAATGAAGTTAAAATGTGTTAGATATGGTGATTTCAAATTAACATTAAGGTTGCAAGCATGGGGGAAAATATTAAACTTGACAGAGTGACACTCAGAAATGTGAAGCAATGGCCATGTATTAAAGTGTTAAATTCATCCTAAAAGTATATGAGGTTTCTAGAAGCACATTTAGCCATTTACAAGTTAAATGACTAATCAGGTAGACTATGTATCATAAAGTTTAAGGCAATGTTGGGGTGGTGAGGTTTGATCATTGGTGTAAACATTATTACATACCAGTATACAGGAAAGTCAAGTGACAATGTACTAAATTAGAATGTGTTACTATAAGCATTCTTATTCATGAGGGAAATAACAATTTTGGATATTGCAAGTGAATACAGCCAAATGTGGTCATACAAATCAACTATAAGCACCAATAAATCCTATATCATCAGCTAAATGTGAAATTCTCATCCCCAAAACTTGTAAACAAGGATGGAAATTTGCATATGTGGGACATATACAATGTACTTGTTAAGATCAAATGTGCAAACATAATTCAAATGATCTATTTGAACATTTATATGGTATTTTGAAGAGTGTTGGTTACCAATTATTAAGCTCATTGATTGAGTGGAATCAGATATCAGCTGATGTTTCAATACCGCACTCTGTCAAAGTACTAAATTGAAATATGTTGCCATACATAGGCATATTCATGATGAAAATAACATTTTGGGATATTTTCAGTGCACATAGCCATAAATGTGCTTTACAGGTTCACTATAGGTACAATGTCAGCCTATATGATGTACTGAATGTGAACTTTTGATCCCAAACATTCTAAAATGGATGGATATTTGTACATGTGGGATATGTAACCATGTACAAAGTTAAATTCAAATAATTTGCTTGAATGCTTCTTATGTAATCTTTAGAGTGTTAGTTAACAATAGTATTAGTAATTAATAATGCATAAAGCAAGATGGATCATTAGAATTCCCATAACATCATATAGGCCACAATGCCGCACTACACCAATAATATCTTAACCTAACTGAACAATGAAATGGAATGCATTTTGTATTCAACTTATATCATTTTGCTTTTTTCTTACATCCAAGGGTAAATATACCTGGGGGAAGCATATTTTATCCCTTTGACCTGTATTTCATTCTCAGACAGCTTAAAATGATTTAGTACAGAACTTGAGTAGGTTCTAGTATAAAGTTTTCATCGCTGTCCTCTCACTAAATACCTTATAACTATGTTTATAAAGAATTACTGAAGGCTATACAAGCAGATGTTTGTTACTCAGGAAGTGACCCCATCGTAAACACATAAATTAACTGATTGGACCCCTAATAAATAGTCTGAATGGCCAATACAAATTATAATTTTGTCTTCATGTATTTTTAATGAAGGTCTCATTTTGACTACAAAGATATTTTCTCTGACAAAATGTGACAAAAATCCAACATTGGAGCTTTTATATGGTGTAGGAATACATACATGCTGATAACATTTAATACGATTCCCAAAAATATTATATATGTGCATTTTAGGGTTTTTTTAATTATTTTTTTTTATTTTTTTAAAATTTTATTACAATTTTTAAAATAAAAATTAATTTTTTACTTTTAATTTCATTTTTATATTTTAAAAGTCAATATACATGACATATTAAAATTTCATGTGTCTATCATTAATAATAAAGATTTTATACCAATTTAAACTTTGCTCCAATACTGCCCTGACAGGACATAGTACACAATTAATTTTACTATATGTTCTCTACATTTGTTTCTCAGTACTGACCTTTCCACTGTGTGACAATCAATGCAAATCATATGTTAATCTAAAATACCTTCAAAGATGACTTCACGGTGAAGTTCTTGTCAAAGGTTGACCTGCTCTTTTTTTAGATCATTGACTGTCAACATAACAGCATGTAACCAGAACACGTATTTCACTTCCGGATCATCACCAAGGCCTTATTACTCACTGTGCACTGTCGCCAAAATACATACAGACAACAACACCCTGAGCTCATATTATCAAGAATAAACAGTTACCTTTAAATCCCTACCAAAAATGCATAAATAAAACTCTTCTATCATCACCAAAATGAGAGAGGAAAAAATTTTCTAAAAATAAACTAGAACTACATTCGTGGGTACTGAACTGGAAGTATTAATTGTGATGTAATTCCTGGCTGTATTTAAAAACTCTAAAGATCTTAAATGTGTGCTAGAGGGTAGGGTTAGCAGTTATACTCCCAATTATGTTTGTGATGAGCAAAAGCAGCTGCACAAATTTGAGCTTTTAGTTTGGTTCTGGTAGGGTCAAAGGATGCAGGTACATTTTACATTCATTTTTTACTAGAAATAGCTATTTTCAATATTTTTCTGTGACAAGGCAACTAAAAGAATCAGTATGTGCCTTATGCATGAATAAAGTTCACTAGTACTATAACAAATTAGCATACTTTTCATCACCCTTCTACCATCAAGATTTTTTTATATTTACCTCTGTAGCAGACACAAATAAAAGTCGGCAGCTCATTTGCAGACTAAGTTACGCATATGATCTCCAATGCTCATCTAACTGTGACAGGCAGTCACCAACAAGCCAACCTATTTCCATGCCTAACTCAAAGTAAATCTGAACCACATTATAGATTTAGCTTATGTGTAAATTTATAAATGCTAGGCTTGTGATAATTAGGTTCATGCCTTCTACCTTAAAAATTAGAGGGATGTCAAAATACGAAACTATCCAGTGAGACCTATGATGTTAATTTTAATCCCTATGGGATTTGTGACATAAAAAACCCAAATGCTTTATGTATTAAAAGGTAACTAATGGGGGCAGGATCTGCAGTGAATCAATGGTTAGTATGCTAGACTCCTGATAAAAATGTTTGTGTTAAAATCCTGTTATTAAGTCAACCAGGTTACCTACTGCAATGTACCCTTGCCTTACTCCAATTCCCTCTGTACTCAGTAAACAACTAGTGTTGCTGTACATAACAAAACCAGTCCATATTGATTTTACATATTTTACTAAATCCTGACAAAAATAATTCTCTAAATAAAGAATGATTAATATGTGATGGTCTCGCATGTAATCAAACTCTTCCAAGCTTTTAATGATATGAACCGATTTATCAATGTTTATCAAATTTGCATGAAAAACTATTTCTTATTTGTCATCAAATATGTTCAATGTTTTGATCATATAAGCATTTCTGCTACATTAGATCAAAATAATCTTTTTGTCAGAAATAGAGTCCTTATAGTATTTGCAAGGTCAACCAATCAGATGCAGAATTTGAGTTTAATATGAATGAATATATTTTTTACAAAATTGCTCTTTTGCTATATCTTGATGAGATAAATCTATTCACCAAGTCTGATAAAATTAATGAGAAATAGTTTTAAGAGCAGTAGCAAGAATGGCTAGTGAGATGTAGAACCACCACATTATATGCATAGATTTTGCTTATAGCCTCAGACATACAAGCAAATAATTAAACAAGTCAGATCTAAATTGGATCATAAACACTTTTGTGCAAATCATAAGAAACTCTGCCAATCAGATGCAAGGTCACTTCACTACCATACCTTTATCACACTCATAATAAGCATCATTGTGAAACTTGACTATATAAGCCCAATGGCCAAGCATGATCAAACTTGAATCAGCAGTAGTGGTTATAACCTCATGTATCTGTATGCATCTTCACTTCTTCAATCTAGATCTCATTTATATAAGCATGTATTCTAAGTTTAGTAAAAACTGCACTACATGTATAAATATTGCATGCGGTGGTAACATACTCAGATGAAAGATCACCTTATTATTATTAATGGTTAACACTCATTAAACTTCAAGGACAACTTAATGATTTTAGCCTATATTGTGGAAGTATGGCTTTTAGGCTGGTTAAAAAACTCAACTAATCTTATACATGATCACATGTATATACTTGGATTTTGCTCATTATTAGATTTATCCAAGATGTTGATTTAAGCCCAAAACCAAGTTTTATATAAACAAATTGATCAGAACTATGGACTCCAAAGTAGCTAATTTCTTACTGTTGAAAGACAGAAGGGGATGTGAAATAAATAACACACTCTGGACCATTACATAAACCCACTTAGCCTTTTGACCAGTTGAGATAAAATATCAACAATATGTTAAATAAGATTGATAAATTATGTTTTCTCACATTACCTCTAGCCCTTTTCAACATGGATGGTATTTTCTTCCACATATGTCAGCTCTTAATTAGTGGCCCTTTCCCATCATGAATGTTGTAGGTGAAACTCTCAGAATTAGGCTTTTTAATTTATATCTGTAGAAGAAAAAGAACTATTGGTCTGCATATATCAATGTCACCATTTCTGTATTAGATTAAAATACCATGTGTGTGTGTGTGTGTGTGTGTGTGTTAATTTTAGAATTTAAGCAAACTTGTCTCCATGTGTTTATTTTAAAACTGATGATGATAACACATAACAGGTTCAATGGATAAAATGTTATTTCTTACTTCTTACAACTGCTCATTATATCTGAATTTACATTCAATGTTTGTTTTAATTAACATATTTGGGATAATGGGCAAATTATTTATTTTGTAGTTTATCATTATATCATTTACCAGTCTTTTATCATTCAAATATGTAAAATATAGTACCATTATACTGACTTCATATTCTATATGATATCCCAGCAATACATATTAAGCAGATAAGTGCAAATAAAAATGTTCAGAATGTAAAATTTACTCCAAGCTCAAAGAAGATCAGCAAAAGATAATATCCAACAAATTACCAAACAAAATGCGAAGTTAACGCAGTTACCTTTATTATGATGTCTCCAACACCAACGGTACTGTACAGCTACGTCTTCTGAGTTTTACCGTCATCTTGTCTTTCAAACCAGAATTAATTTCTTGAGCTCTTACAAAATGAAGAAACTTTTAAATACTATAATTTAAGCAGCTTCTTTACATGCCATCAGATAAATTATGGCACAGTGTTATGTCTGTCAACAAAACGCAACTTCACATTTGGACGGCGCGCTGTGTGGGCATCGCCGACACAGCAACTGACATGAATTCTCTATTAACAGACAATGATTCGGAATAAATCCTTCGCAAATCTAACATTCTCGATTTTTCATAGTTCCACTTTTCATTGTTGCATCTGTTTGATTGTACAATTGCTAATGATGTTCAATGAATCAACTTCAATTCATCTGCTGTCTGAAATCCCGGTTCAGTTGGTATTTTCTTCCGCGCATGATGCCGTGTAAATAAAAGATACGGTCGACATTCAAAGTGGTTTAGGTTAATTTATTATTTTTCTTTATTAAGGTCATTTGCAGAAAGTGTTTCGCTAGGGTGAGAACAAAAAATATAACAAAAAGAAAACTTTCTCTTCCAACGCTAATACTGTATATATTTCAATTTGTGATTGATGCTATAAATAAAAAAAAATGATAATAAAGCATTTTAGCACGTGGCTTCGGCACGGCACTCGTTTTTGTGGGTTTTTTAAAATGTTGTTATTGTTGTTTTGGGGTTGTTTTTTGTGTGTGTACCACACTAAAAAACATACCAGGTATTAGGCCTAACGTAGGAAAAGAAATTATCCTCTATTTATTACTATTCTTACTGTCAAATGACGCAAAAGTGATCAAATTGCTATTAAGATTTTGTTTTGTATAACTTACCGCTCGTTTTCCTCGAGATAAAGCAGCCACTTCAAAATGATTATAAAATCTGAGACAGATGAAAAACGTGGTTTAAATAATTCGTAATCGCCTGCCTTAAAATACTGTAGGAATTTGCTAATGTATTTCATGGCCCTCGTTTGAATAGATATCGACGATCACGTATATCGACCAAAATTTGTATATTCCTGCCCACAATCATGTATTTTGTATTAAACCGTACATTACACGAGCGCTCTGTGGCAAACTCGGGGGGGGGGGGGGTCTCTATTATACCCAGAGGCGTAGCTATGATATTTTGCGCCCGGGGACGAACTATAAAATTGGCGCCCCAGCCCCCTCCCCGTTTAATCACATTTTTGAATATTACCCTTGTTTACTTATTATAATGTAACGTTGTAAGCCTCATTTTGGCGCCCCTGTACCTTGGCGTCCGGGGACATATGTACTCCCCTTCCCCCACCCCACCCCCCCACCCCCAGCTACGCCTCTGATTATACCTGCTGTATCAGTTGAGAAATATATTGAACAGATCAGGCCCCAATACTCTCGCTCTGAAAAACATTAAAATAATTATATGCAGAATATCGGTAGGTCTCCCTCTTGCCGAAAATGTCAGCACCGTATATATTTTGCAAGTAATGTAATGGGTATAATAACACACACACACACACACACACACACACACACACACCTTTTTGGGAGTGGGGTGGGGGCAACGGACAGATGCCCCCATTTCCAAAAAAAATAAAAAGTATTTTATATTTGTGTATTTCCCCCTCAGATGTGTTCTACGTTTTATTAAAACAAACTTTTATATAAAAAATTTAGTTTTTAGAATTTTTGATGGGGTATTTATGTTTCCATAGTGTTATCTAAAGGGTTGTTCGTCCGAGTCTGGTTTCCCTCACCTTGCTCGAAGTTCCTTCCCTTGAAATGTTTTGTAACCTTTGCTATATGTCGCCTAGGTCTCAGTGTTTGCTATATGTAATGGTGTTATATTGTGTGTATGCTATATTTTCTTTATGTTTGAGACAGCAAGTATAGATCAAATATCTTTCCCAGCTGTATTTCTTCCTTTATGATGTTATATTGTATCTTTTAATTTGTTTTATGGTTTTCTAATTTTGACGATGGAATGGTGTACTATTTAGATTTTGTTTAAAAAAAATAATTTCCTATTTTATTATTCGAGTGATAATATGTGTCGTTCCTCATAATAGTCTTTAAAGATGTTGATAGGTAGGTTACGCTCGATCCAAGGTTCACGCTTCTTTATTCTCTATGTGTTTTTCCTGGGTCGCGTTAGGCCTCCTTTATTTAGTTTATCTGATTATGCTTTATTGAAAGATCCAAACGTATTTATGAGACCACATTATTCTATAGTGGTCAACCATGCAGTGCGGGAGAAGTTAGTAGGGTTTTAAACTAAGTGTTATACAGTATGTATTTGTGTCTTTATTTTGTCTGTTTATGTTCTACATTGGGTGTTTTCTAAGACTCATGATGGGCCTGTGCACTTCACTGATCCCTGTGACTTAGCCCCATGATGTCATCGCCATTTACTTCCCCTTTATATTTTCCCTGTATCCCTTCCTATATATGTCTTTAGAATTTTCTTTCAGAGAAAGAAGAAAAAAAATTAAATTACAAAATTCTTTTATTTTTTTTTCTTTTTTCCTTTCTTCCCTTTTCTCTTTTAAAAAAAAAAGTTATATGGGTTTCTTTGAAATATTTGAAATAGAATTTGAAATTTTCTTTGAAATATGGCTGTTGTGGGGTGCGAGGAGGGGGTATGGGTATGGCATCAGCTCGCAATTGCGCTACGCGACCCTTCGGTCTGTAATACCTATTCCTCCCTCCCCCTCTCTCCCCCAATTCCAACATCAATTGCGTTATATCAACCTGACGGTAAGTATCTATTCGTCGTAAGACGTATTGAGTTCTTGTTGTGGTTAATATTCTTATTTTTACCACGTATCTTATTTAAAAATCTGTATCACCTGTCCACAGGATATCATCGTAGTTACTATATAGTCTATACATTTTAGAACGATTTTGTTTTCGTAGTCTAAATCTATGAATAAAATGTTATTTTTGTTATACTTATATTTTTTGCAAATTTTCATTATTAACTTTATCCTATTATGTTTAGTTTTATCACATTGGACAATCGTATGTAGTTTGGTGAAGTTCGCTGTTTTACATAAAGGGCATTTCGGCATTATCCTCAGCATACGATGTTTGATTGTTTCTTCGCCTGTTAGCCAGGTGTTGTGCAGGTATTTAAAAATTATACTTTGTGTTTTGACAGATCTTATTTTCCCCAATTTTTCCAATTTTTTGTCCAATTTACCCTCTCAGTTGTCCTGCTCTACTCTACATTTTATATTTTTGGTTATCTCCTCCCTAATCCAAGCGTGACTTTTACTTATTAAATTTTGCATAAATGTTTTGTGTCTATATATTTTAAAATTAGTTCTCATATGTTTGCGTGGCACTTCGATTTTTTTTATATTAATTTGTTATTTTTGTATATCTCTGGTCGGTTTCTCAAGGTGAAGCCGAACCAGTAGATGTACGGTGCTTCTCACGCTGTAGCCGGGTCTGAGTGCATTTTTTTAAAATCTATTGATTATGTTAGTTAATTATAGTAGTAGAGGGCTCGGCAACCCCAAGCCCCCTCTACTTTTGGCCCTATATAATGTCTCTTTTTTTACATGATGCATGTTATGATTCCATATATAATCTATTATTTCGTTGTCTGTTTTGTT
The DNA here is from genome assembly GCA_028554795.2 of Sinohyriopsis cumingii. Lineage (NCBI taxonomy): Eukaryota > Metazoa > Mollusca > Bivalvia > Unionida > Unionidae > Sinohyriopsis > Sinohyriopsis cumingii. The sequence goes on along the minus strand of CM068835.1, from coordinate 97,638,123 downwards.
TAAAATTGTATTATCCATATCTATGGATTTAATTATGTAGTTAATATTTGAGTATAAATAAGTCTTGGCCACTTGGGCCCGCTCCATGATAGGTAATGGCGCCATGGCCAGATTTTCACATTTTCTCTTATTTTATTGATAATATGTTCATAATTTTCTACAGCTTCTTTTTTATATTACCAAAGTAAACCCCTAGAGCCTTTACAGTGTCTCTCAGTAAGTGTGTGTGGGGGGGGGGGGGGGGGGCGATAATCCAGGGTGGTTGCCCCTCCAGTTAACTATTTTTAAGATTTCGTGCTTGTTGTGGTTTATTTTGGAACCCGACGCTTATAGCATTTCCCCTCTCTTATAAAGATGTTGCAATCATATGCATGTTAGAGCATTTTTTTATTCTTTTTTAGGTTTGGTATTTGTATGCCTTGTATAATCAGGGGCGGATTAAGGCTCACTGGTGCCCTAAGCACTGACAAATCTTGGTGCCCCCCTCTTTTCCACGTACACCTGAGAAGATAACCCTAGGGTGTACCATGATCAAGAAACAGAACATCATGATCAATTTGCACTAGTTGTATCAGTTTTTTTTACAAATCTTCATTCTTTTTTCTTTCTTTCTTTTCACCCTTTTCTCAACTTTGTGGTGCCCCCTTTGGCCCTGGTGTCCTATGCACGTGCTTAGTCTGCTTAATGGTTAATACGCCCCTGCTTGTATATCTGGATTGTTTCTTATCGTGTGACGTAGGATTTATATTGCCATTACGTATTCTAGCATTGATAGTGGACATCCTTGTATCACTGATCGTTGTATTTCAAATTCTTTCGTGCATTTCCCGTTTAATTATCCCAGTGTGTAGGATTTTGGTCCATTTTGGAAATTAGGTCTGAAACCAAATTTTTTAAAAACATTCTTTATACAGTTTTGTTCAAATCAGTCGAAAGCTTTCTCCTGGTCGAAGAGTACCATAGCACTCATCATACCAGTTTCATTTATGTAGTTAATTGTAGTTTTAATGTTTAAAATATTGTTTTGTATATCCCTCCCCCACAAGTTTGATTTACATTAATTATCTTGTTTATCCTACCCTTTACTGTATTTGTTAAAATCCTACTTAAAATCTTATAGTCCGTGTTTAAAAGTGATATAGGCCTCCAGTTTTTAATCTCGTCTCTATTCCCTTTCCCTTTGTATATAATTGTGATAACTCCCTCCCTCATAGATTTAGTCATTTTATTTTTACTTAAAACTATATTATTATACAAAGCGTTTAAGATCGGCGTCAGTTCACCGTGGAACTTTTGGTAGAATTCCACGATGAGTCCATCTTTCCCTGGTGACTTTTGTGAGTGTTGATATACTTTTTGTGATTTCTTCATCTGAGATGACATCATCACATTGGTCTCTATGTACTGCTGATGTCATCTCACAGTCGACATTTTTTAAGTAGCCGTCGATTGTGCTGAAGTATATGTTCTGTGTGGTGTGTGGTGTATAGTTCTTTATAATATTTGGAAATATTATTTAGGATATCTTCTTTTACAGTATGGGTTACATTGTTTATTTTGATATTGTTTAAAATTGTATCACCCCCTTTTCTAAATTCTTCTCGCTTATATACGTTTTTTGCCTCGTTGTAGATCTCTGTAAATTTTCCCGCCCTTATTATTCTCCCCTGATTTTCGCCTTCTTCAACGATTTTAATTTTGTCTGTCAATCGTTTTTTTTTCTTTCTCCATCGTCGTTTGTTGTTTTGCTTAGTTCTAATTTGAGTTCGTTTTTGTCTTTTTTTTCTGGGTTTTTTCCGCCCTCTATTTGAGTACTGAATATTTATTCCTTTTATTTTGTTTTTTAAAACATCCCAATCAATTATTATATTAATATTTTCTTCATTTTTGACGGTTTCAATTTCTTTTTTAATTATTATTTCGACATATTCTTTGTCATTTAAAATCTTATTATTTAGTTTCCATAGTCCTGGCCCACATTTTTCTATTTTTTTCATTTTTAGGTCAATAGTGAGCATGAAATGGTCTGATAGCTTTTGGTTGGTTATTGCAGTATTAATATATATTAATGGATCATAAAAATTTCCGTAAAATTTATCAATCCTGCTAGACTGGTTTAATTTATAGTTACCCAGTTGAAATCTCCCCCTATGATTAGATTTTCCATCGAATATTGTTGTAGGTAGGTATATAAGTTTTCTTTAAAATTAGTTTCTTATTTCTATTAGCTGGCATGTACACATTTATAATATGCCAATTAAACATTTTAACACGTAGCAACCGTCCCTTAAAAAATTCCCCCCTCCTCAAACCTTTCCCAGCTTTTTAAAAATATTATTGTTGCAACCAACTCTAATATCATTATTTGCAAAATTGTTGCATATCTTTATTGCGTTAAGTTTGTCTTCTACTAAAATTTTGAACTCTGGCTTAATTCTATAGTGTGTTTCTTGTATCATTATTACATCAAAGTTTGTTTCTTTGGCTACTTTGTCTGCTTTCGCTTTGTCTATCCCATTGCTGTTGATAGTAGCGATCCGGAAATTTGTTTCTTCCATTTTTGCTTTACTCCCAGGTGCCGCTTCACTTTTATATTGAATTTAATTGTATATATTTCAGTTAAAGTTATTATATTCCTTTTTTTTTTGTACACACACACCAGCACGCTCGACAAAGAGCGCTTGAGTAATATACAGTTTGATACATCCTACATGGTAGTGGGCAGGAATACATATATAGGTCGTTATCCTTCTCGACCGAAGTAGTAACATTGTTCCAATGCTAACACTCGACGTCCTCGATTTGTGCTTCATCGTATTTGCAGTCTATACACTTAAAGTTACAATGGAAAAGTGTACATGAACATATTTATACCATAGACAGAGCCTTGAAGTACTACTTTTTTCGGTCTAAAACTGTCAAAAAAAAAAACGAAAAAAAACCAGCATGTAATAGTTCATTTCGATACAGTTGCACAGAGCATTTGACGTTCATTTTGATGTCAATATATATTGATATCGATTAAGTGCGATTTGTTTTCAAAGCTGCTTTATTGCTGGTAGTGCTTCTGCTTTCAAGTTCGATATATAATATACCCATGGAGCAGTAGTAATACAGAAATCAGAACAACAACCATCATCATCATCATCGGGAGTATTATTATCGTATATGTTGGTCACATCGATGATCATTAATAAAAAGCGGTTGAAATATGAACAATATTCCATCTCTTCAAATAGCAAATAACCAAGCAAAGTGTGTGTGTGTGTGTGTGTGTGTGTGTAATTTTTAACGTAGCTTTAAAAAAAAATGCAATCATATCGCTACCATGTCTGCATTGTGACAGTTTATAATGATGTCTAGCAATGTGGCATCATGCCACAAACATACAGTATTTTGTCCCACCCAATCACATTATCCTCACACCAATATCTTAATGATGGGCGCCAAAAGAGGCATCTGCTAGTACCATTTTTATGTCTTTAGTATGATTCGGCAGGGGTTTGAATCCGCGACCTCTCGCATCCAAGGCGGACGCTCTGTACAGACACTGCACCACCTGAGCGATCGCTTAGCAAAGAATGTACGATACTGTTTCCTGTTGTTCATAACAACTCGACCTGGAGACCTACCTGACGGAAAATGAAAGCGCATTATAACGTTATAATATACGGATCCGGAATTTTTTTGATTATTATAATTTTCAAGAAAGTTAGTGCCTTTTAGCATTTGACAAAGTGTGCTTGCAGTTGCATACTAAGGGGAGAGGGAGTTTACAACATACTTCGATGCTGACTACTGATTTGAAGCATAAAATTAAAACTAAACAACAGCATAACATGTTTATATATCTTATTAAATACGTCTTCATTTGTCTTTCCGTGCGCCAAAATGCCTTCCTACACGAACATGTTCCATATAGGTAAATAAGTTGTACCAATCGTAAACAACCACCGATTTCGACATATATGATATCAATTTATAGGTTTCTCATCAGTTTTAATCGATCTGTGCAACAAAAAAAAAAAAATAATAATTAAAAAAATGTGTGAAAATGAATAATAAAAAAGTTGCTATTTGTGACTCATTGTCGCTTGCGACTTTACCGATCTTCGTATCCTTGATGCTTCCATCCTTCCCGTTTAGGGATGGTAGCACCTACTTGGATGCTAATACTATAGATTTGAAGCATATAATTAAAGCTGTACAACAGTAAATAATATGTTTATGTATCTTCTTATTAAGTACGTCTTCATAATGTATGTTCGTGCGCCCAATGTCTTCCTCTACGAACGGTTTCGATATACACGAATAAGTCATACCAATAGTAAATAAACACCGATTTTGACAAATTTCATATTAATATATAGGTTTCTCATTTGTCTAACTCGATCTGTGCCAACAGACATGTGTGAACATGCAGAATACAAAAAAGTGTACTTTTTACTGAATATTGGGTTCGACTTTACTGATCTTCATATCCTTGCTACGTTCATATACCGTTCCCGTTCTGCGATGGTAGCACATACTTCCATGCTAATACTATAGATCTGAAGCATAGAATTAAAGCTGTACATAATTATAAAATATGTGTATGCATCTTATTAAGCACGTCTTTATCTGTCTTTCCGTGTGCCTACATCTGACCTATACGAAAGTTTTCCATATGGGCGAATAAGTCATACCAATCGCAAAGAACGATTTTGACACGTTTGATATCAGTTGATAAATTTTTATCAGTCTAAATAGATCTGTGCCAATATAAATGGGTGAAAATGCAAAATAGAAAAGTTGGTATTTTTCACTCAGTATCGCTTGCAACGTTACCGATCATCGTATCCTTGCTACGTCCATCTGGCATTCCCGTTTTGCGATCGTATCACATTTTTTCGATGCTAATTCTATAAACCTGACAATATAATAAAAGCTGTTCAACGGTAAATAATGTGTATGCGTCTTATGAAGTACGTCTTCATTTGTACGTCCTTGCGTTTAGTGCCTTCCTAACCGAATATTTTCCATATAGGCGAATAAGTCATACCAATCGCAAACAACCAACGATGTTGACAAGTTTGATATCAATTGATACGTTTCTCGTGATTCTAAGTCGATCTCTGCCAATAGACATGTGTGAAAATGCAAAATAAAAAAGATTGTTCTTTTACTGAATATCGGGTGCGACATTACCGATCTTCATATCCTTGGTACGTGAAACTACCATTGCCGTTTTTCGATTGTACAACATATTTCGATGCTAATACTATAAATTTGAAGAATATAATTAAAGCTGTACAACAGTAAATAATATGTGTGTGTATCTTATTAAGTACGTCTTCATTTGTCTGTCTTTTCTCCTAATGTCTTCTATACGATCGTTTAACAAACAGGTGAATAAGTCATTACAATAGTAATAAACACCGATTTAGCAAAATTTGATATCAATTGTTAGGTTTCTCGTCAGTCTAAATCGATCTGTGCCAACAGAAATGTGTGAAAATGAAATTAAAATAGTTTGTATTTTTGACTCGATATCGGTTGCGACTTTAACAATCTTCATATCCTTGATACGTGCCTCTACCATTGCAGTTTGCCACGGTACCATATATTTCAATTTTAATATTATAGATCTCAAACATATAAGGAAAGCTATACAACATCTCAAACATATAAGGAAAGCTATACAACAATATATAATATGTGTATGCATCTTATAAAGTACATCTTTGTGTGTCTGTATGTCCGCTCAATGTCTTCCTCAATGAGCGTTTTCCATATAGGCAAATAAGTTATAACATTAGTAATTTTTTAAAAACGCGATTTAGACGAATTTGATATCAATTGATAGGTTTCTCATCAGTCTAAATTGATCTGTGAAATATATAAATGTGTGAAAATGCAAGTAAAAAAGTTGATATTTTTTACTTGGTGTCGCTTGCGATATTACGGATCATCAACGGATCATCATATTCTATATTCTACCTATGTGCCTCTACCCTTGCCGCTTTGAGATGGTACCATATAATTCGATGATAATCATTTGAATGTTAGTGCTCCTAGATCTTTACAACACGAACGTTTATCTTAGAGTCGAATAAGTCATACCAATCGTAAGCACACACAGATTTTGACAAATCTGGTATCATTTGGTAGGTTTCTCATCAGTCTAAATTGATCTATGCCTACAGAAATGTGTGAAAATGCAACCTAGAAAAGTTTATATATTTTACCCAGTATCCTTTGCGACTTTACCATTACCAATCTTCATATCCTTGTTACGTGCTTCTAGTATTGCTGTTTTGCGATGGTATCACATACCTCGATGCTGATACTAGTGATATGAAGCATATACTTAAGCAATAAAACAGTAAAAATTATGTGTATGTATCTTATTAAGTACATCTTCATTTCTCTGTCCGTGCGCCTACATCCTTGCAACATGATCGTTTTCTATAAGGCTAAATATGTCATGTTAATCGTAAAAAAAGCTACAAAGATTTGGACCTATTTGATATCCAGTTATTGGTTTCTCATTAGTCTAAAACGACCCGTGTCAATATAAATGTGTGAAAATGCTACCTTGAAAGTTGCCTTTTTTGTCTCGGTATTGCTTGCGACTTACCGATCTTCATATCTTTGCTACCCGCTTCTACCCTTGCCGTTTTTTGATGGTTTGTATATAACCAAATAAGTCGCGCCAATTGTAAAGAACCACCGATGTTAACACATTTGATATCAGTTTATAGGTTTCTCATCCTCCAAATCTTTCTGTTTTTAAGAAACGTTTTTCTAATTCAACTAACGGGTCATCACGCTAAAATTACGCTACTGACAAATGTCACCTTAATATCCTACATACTAAACTTAGACAAGCAGGTAGTCTCCTGAAATCCGACCTTTACATGGTGAATTTAGTTAACTCTTTCACGTGTGCATGTGCTTATGATAATGAAGAAGTTGAACACTTTGTCTATTGCCCCTTACCTAATGCCAAAGATCTCAGCTCTTTCGCTCTACCTTTCAATACACTTCTTGGTTAAGTCTAGATTTATCATTGAAAAGTGACGTGACTACTCACCTACAATAAGATGTCTTTCTGCTTGTGTGATGACACGTTAGTTAAATTAGAGAAACGTTTCTTAAAAATAGAAAGATTTGGAGGATTTCGGATATCATCAGGCAGAGAGTTCTAAAGACGAATCGTATATGGTAAAAGGTCGTGTGAAAATATAAAGTTTGGTTGAGATTGGTGTGATACTTTGAGAGTAACGTAGACGATAATTAGATGCCTCATATCTCCTTTGTGGAAGAAGTTCGTTTAAATAGTTAGGTACTTGAGTATTTATAATCGAATACATAATGCATAATCTCTTCCTTTTCCTTCGTTGTGCAAACCAAGCAGTTTCCGCATAAAGAGACTATCTAGAAGAATTAATGGGTATAGATCTGGAACGATCCGTGCATCTTCCATCTGATTTTCCCCCCTTTATTCTGATCTTTCTGAATCTTCAATAGAACAATTATCCCAGACTCCAGAAGTATATTCTAAGGTTGGACTTATGAATAGTGTATATAATTTAGCTGAAGTCAACAATTAGTCTGCATTTAGACGGTAGTGTTTTATCTCCTTTCTTATACATCGGTATGTCATACGCTAGCTTGCACTGTGTTAGGAACACGCTGGCTGGGAGTGATTTATTTAAATGTATTTGCAATGGAACATACATTTCTTCAACTATACTTGTACAAGTTTATTACTTATTGGATTGGTTCCAGCGGTTTTGTTTAGGTCAAGACTAGTTACTACATCTATAATTGTTTATATATAATGATGGCAGAAATAAAAGTTTCATTTCTAACTTCAAAATGCGGTAACTGTTTATCATAATTTTTTAAACGTGTAACATATCAAACTTCCGAGTTCAACAGGTCGCACTTCTCCTGATCACTTGTTGCAAATTTAGATGATCATTTCGTACGTTTCAGTGGAGGTAATAGGTTCCATGTCTTTGTAGAATGTACTTGTTATCTCATTATTTTCCAATAAGGTCGAGGATTTGATCCGATGGCAGGGGTTGAACCTGCATCCTTTCGGTCGCAGGTCTGAGACGCTAACCACTGAGCCAATGTTGCTCCTCTTAAGATTAATATACCCATATGATATTTTCCAGTATCATACGTAACTATATGGTACGTTTAATAACACCCAATAACTCAGCAAATGCCGGCATGACGACATATGAATTGAAGGTGTAATGACGAATGTAATTTAAAGTCAATTATGTAACCTATTTTTATGCTTTTTATTGAATATCATTTCTGTCATGTGATACACATAACATAATCTTACATTTAAGATTATTTAAAATGAAATTTATGAAATTCGTTAAATAGTTTCAATCTTTTGCGACTCTCGTGAAAAGATCCTTCATTGCTGTTCATGTAATTTTACATGTCATTATATTTCTTTATTGATTTGCACTTTGGTTACAAAAGAGACAACTTTTGCAATTTAAAACTTATTTCATCTATACTACACTAGTATAGCTCATGAAATGAAGGCAGTTTACTTGGCCTCTAATTCATCTATAGGGAATGATACCTGCGGGAGACTGCTCTATCTGACCAGTGTGTAACTATGGAAACGGTAATTTAGTGACCTCTTCTCCAGCCTCGAGCTTTAGGTTAAGACTGAAATTCGCTGTCTTATGTAATGTTCTGTATCTGTAGTTTAGCTGGGAGAATTATACAAAGAGAATAGCAAGTAAACCCTTCTGTAAATGGAGCAAACTCGCACTTTTACATTGTAAAACTAATTTATCTTACAATCATTTATGAATAATTAAAAATTACTGAGTAGTAACTAAGAATATATAAATTCTTTAGATGGAGACCCAAATTTCATTTTTTAAATTATCGTATTTTTTATGTTTACTTTCCAGATACATTTTTAAAAAAATTCTCAAGAAAATATGAAATCTAACAAAAGATGAACGAAAGTCTTATTATTTTGATTTTTTGTAAAGAGCAAAGAAAGAAAACTATTAATGACATAAGCTTTCATCATGACATATACACACTAGCCTCCACAGAAGTACTTTTATGACAGTACGGTTAAAATAGAAATAAATATGCATATACAGTTGTAAACTTTCCCGATTTATGACTAAACATTTATACTGTGATAGGGTATTCTTAGTAAGTAAAATGTGTATTATACAATGAATGAATAGGAGGTATTCGATGAATGGACTGCACGCATTTCAGGTGCAGTGGCTACTCAAGATTATTTACTGATGCACAAACTAGTTATAGTTGTCATACTGGTTGTCATTCCAGGGATACTGACAGTCAGTGATTTCCACCTTGTAAAATCTTTCCTCTAGGGCGGACAATAATAATAGTTTCTGAAGCTGATTTTATTAGCAATGGTTTGCAAAATAACAACAAATATCCTTGTGTTTTATCAACTCATTATGGTTCCGCTGCTTTGGTAGAACAAAAAGGAATGTTCTTTATTGTTTTATGAATTTTATGCCCTGTGACAATGGCCAACATTTTGTAGGTCACGATCACTTTGGCATAAACTTATTTTATGCATGGCAGTTGGAAACTACGAAAATCTTCTTAGAGGCGAGCTGTATAATCGGCAGTTACATTGTTATTCTGAAAGAGTTCTGATAACTAAATAAATAAGTAAATAAATAAAAACACCATCTTGTATCATTAAAAGTTGCCAAGTGTTGTTTATACATTGTACGTGGCGTAATTCGTAAGTTTACTCGGCATATTTTCAACTCGGTAACGCCTGGTAACGGTCATACTTTTACCTAAATATGTGGGTCCTTTGAGAGCATCGTAAATGTATGGAGGAAAAGAAATAATTGTATTTTATGCTCATCTCAAAAGATTTGTTTGTATTTCTGCGAAATAGTCATGCCTAACCAGATAATAGCACAGACCCCCCCCCATTGTAACTACAAAGCCTTGAGCAAGTGCGAAGTTACCAGTTAATTTTATTGTTTGTTTCTATTTTTCAAGTTGTCTTCGTGTGTGCGCGCGTAAATTGAAAGCTTGTTATTACTAGTCAATATCGTCAATCATATTTGCTCCATTATTCCATGCAGATAAGAAAGGAACTAATTTTGTGTTGAATTTGTGCCCTCCCCCCCCCCCCCACATCCCACCCCGCCCCGGCACGGTACAATAAACAAACACTTGATTGAAAAGAAAATAAAAGAAACTAACCTTGCATTGCTATAATGTATTCCTTCTTTTTTCATCATGCGAAATTTACAGAACAAAATATATCAGCGAACTCCGTAAATGTAACGGATGCCGGCATGCGTATGCATCCTTACTGTGTGTGTATCGCTAATGTCAGATAAAAAAAATATCGCAAAAGAGACGAAAATATCACCAGATTGCTTGAAGGCGCCTGCCATTCACGCATGATAAGTTTCAAGGTGCAAACGGACCAAGATTATATTGTATCCAGGTTAACTATACGACGATATCTCGCAAATAAAAAAAGAAATCATTATTTTAAAGAACATACAATGTGAGTGCAAATGATAATCTTTCGCTAGTATGAGTTACGAAAGTATCGGGGGGGGGGCACCAGACAGATGACCCACCCACAAAAAATAAAGTGTTTTCATGTACTCTTGTATACCCCAAGATGTGTGTGCTTGTTTAAAGTTTAAAAAAGGAATTTTGATCAAACTTTTAGTTTATAATTAGTCCTAGTGTTTTCTAAAGGGTAGTAGTCTGAAACATGGGTCTTATTCCCATTTTCAGATTTCATATCCTTGATTTTTAGTGATCTTTGTCAAGAATTTTCTATGTTCCGTGTATGCTATGTGTATCAATGCTATGGTGTGTGTATGCTATATAGTCTGTGTGTAGGGACAGCAATACTATGTCAAATTTGTCTCTGTTGTCTTAATATATATTTTTCTATGGACTTTTCAAATTTATTTGTTTGTCCTGGTATAAATTTAGTTGCTTTTGAATTAATTTGCAATTTAGAATTCCGGCGAGATGAACGGTATACTACCAGTTGAAATTAAAATAAAACCTTTTGTTTTATGTGATTGACTATGGTGTGGCGTTTCTCACATTAAAGTCTATTTTCAAAATGAGGTAGGCTGTATTCGAGTCAGGGTCCGCACTTTCTTTCTTTATTTATTTGTGTTTCTCCCGATTCGAGTTAGGCCTCCTCTCTAGCATTTAATTTATAATGTAAAAGAAGTAAATATCCAACCCAAAACCCCTTAGGAAGCTTTATACATTTACTGGTTTGGTTTTAGCATGAAAAACATAAGTGACATCTACAGAAATAATAAACTGGTAAAAAGACTAGAAACAACAAGGACCTTTAGAAGTATAAAGGAACTTTTATGTAAATATAGGGAAAATGAGGAACTTTGGGGAATTGAAACTAAGGAAACATATAATTGGATAAGGGAAAATTTAACCTCTAAAATTAAAAATAAAGTAGAGGAGGAAATATCTCGGTTAATTGGGACAGACCTCGGAGGTACTGGACCAACATCGGCTCTCCAAAATACAAAGCTTGATATTCAAATATCTACACGACATATGCATACATGTAAAATATCTCATGTGCAAATGTGCGAACTTCACAAAATATCATGCGATGGCACAGTGCGAGTTTAGGAAACAAGACAGGATACAATTAATTATGGAGATATCCAAGAAATAAAAATACAGAAGAAACCAAGTTTTATATCAAGACGGCAACTTTAACAAAACTTTAATAGGAAAAATAACAGATAACATAACTAAAACCATGATGGCGTGTGACCAAGTCATAAACATAAAAAAAATGAATAGGCAATTTTTTTTGTAATCCTTTCAAATTAATTAGAAAAAAGAACTTCTAGGAAGATTTGTGAATGGGAGGGACGGGGCTGCAAAGGGTGAAAAGAAGGGGAGGGAGATGGGGCAATGGATAATCTCCCCTTAAAGGGGACCATCACAAAGTGAACCCTTGCCCTCATACCCCCACCCCGGATTGGAATCTGCTGTAGCCGCCACCCTTTTAATTTCTTATAAATTTTCCTAAACAGCTTCAGTTTCTTTTTATTATCCATTACAATTAAAATTAAATAATTAAATAGACTTTAATTATATTACGTAAACTATCACAAATCCTAATTATCGGGACAGAGAAACTATATGGGAAAAGTACGAGATAATGACGTCATGGGGCTATGAAAGAGTCGGGAAAAACACCTCATATAGGAAACTTTACATACATACACGAAAACAAAGGATCTAATAAGTCTCTCTTCTAATTCTATTTGCTCAAAATGTGCAGCTCTCGCACAGCACGGTAAATCCCCACTGTGTGTGTGTGTATGTGTGTGTGTGTGTGTGGGAAGAACAACCATTTTTAGAGATTTTGGCAGAAATCCAATAAATAATTTGAGACGGCCTAACTCTAGGTGGGAGAAATACAAGCAAATAAAAAAGTGTATGGACTCCAACTCGAGTACAGCGGATTTCAATTTACAAATCCAATATGTGAATAATGACACAATATATTTGCACACAGAACACATTAAGTTTTTTTTTTCTTAATTAAATTATAATACACCGTTACTTAGCCAAAATTCACAAATATATTAAATAAATAAAAATAAACCTTTTCTTGATCCGATTATAAGGTCCTAAGATTACTGGGGAGATTTGGGAAAAAATAAAGGCTATCCCAACATGGAAGCAAAATATAGCATACACAAACTATAGCATATATATGTATAGCACACACGGGACATAGGGGACCTCTAGCCAAGGTCAACCAAGAGTATAGGGAAGGGATTTCAAGTCAGGTGATGGAAAGATGGAAACCTATTCGGAAAAACAACCCTATAGATAAAACTAGGTTTTAAAAGAAATACCCCGTTAAAAAGGAGAATTAAATTTTTTTGACCTAAATTCTTTTGCATAATATAAAACATACAACACATGGGGGGGGGGGGATAAATACACATAAAACACTATAATTTTTTGGAAAAGTGGGGTGGGGGGTCTGTCTGGTGCCGGCCCCCCCCCCCCAGTACTTCGTCTTGTGGGGATAAATGTACGTCATTTCCTGCTGGCGTCCTCTATAGGTGGAAAATCGTATCTAAGTAACAGTGATGTATACTTTTATTTCGAGAAATTAAATTATTTTTTCTGTACACTTTATAGGTTTTTTTTGGTTCTTTTTGTTCAAGTATAACTACTTTTAATCATGTTATGCAAATCTGATGTATAAAGAAAAATGTTGGTGCATGGCCGGTAACTTTTATACGTCATGGCAACGGAAAATAAATTCCGCGCATGCGCATTTTGTGTGGGAGCACAAAAAAAACCCCACACAAAAACAAGCAATCTACTAAAACAAGCCATTACGTGAGAACTTGGCCTGAAAAGAGCAAATATAGGTACTATAAAATATTGCTAGTCTCGGATTTGACAATCCTTAGTTTTTTATGCTGATGAAACATTTTTCAGTAGAATTTTTCTTCCTACAGTTTAAATGCCTAATTTTACTGTTTATAATCATACATGTTCAAATGTACTGGTCACATATAACAATATCGTCGAAATATTAACTGATACCATGCTGGATTTATATAGAATGTCTAAATAATCATAAAACTAAAGGTGTAATTGATTATAACCAATATATATTTTTTGCAATAACAAGATAATGAGATCCGAACATTGACCAAACAGTACTTAGAGAAATTCAATATCGATTAGTTCATCCTCAACCTCCAACTGATATACTTTATTGCAAGGGGTAAATGGTACCGTATTGAAAGACGTGTTAGGATAAAAGATACCGTTGTTAAAGAATATCCTGACCGACTGAGATCTTAACATCGCACATCATAGCTGAAAACAGTGCAAGCCAGTATACATATTTGCATTATGCTCACGCAAGAAATATTGTATCAACCAAATGGGTTTCTTGACCGAGCGATGTCAAGCCCTTGCGCGAATCCCGCTACGAGTCATAGGTTTCCCCGATTCAAAGGAATCCTGTACAACTACTTCTGCAAACTGGAAAGTCCAACGCGTCCAATCTATCAGTAATGTTACTCTAATTAATACATGACCACAAATCCCAACTTCCCAATTGTATGTCAATGTCACAACTGCAAAGCTTCTCTTCGTTAACTTTCCGTAACTTACCGCCAGTATTTCACGCCGTGAAACTATACAACTCAACAACCTAATACAGGGAACCGTTTTTACTACGCCACCTTAGGCCTTTTAAATCATGACTTTTAGCTTCATTTCGCCTGTAACTTTGTAACATATTTACCACGACAGCAACAATAAATGGCGCCCGCCGACGGCGGAACAGTCCTTTTCTGTTGATTCCATTGTATAATTTACCAATCTCCAGTCATAAATACTGCACCTGGAGTCACACGATCAATTCACGCAATTAGATTTGAATAGGGACTACTGAGTGACAGGGATACTCATGCGGCTCTTACCTGAATTCACCAAAAGTAAACCATGTCATCTTGAAACTCACTTACACTTCACTCCGTAACGTTTGCCCCTAGTAATTGGCTAATTATTTTGGTCTAAAGACTATAATCCCAGCACCGACTTCCCATATTCAAGCAAGTATATAAGGAATCCTTAAAATGGAGAGCGGTAAACAAATGCGCATACTCCAAAATATATTACAATATTATACATACCTTGGAATTGTATTAACTATTTTTGTTTACATATTTTCATTGTACTCGTGGATGGGTAATGTGATTTTGCGTTCTGCCTTGCTTATAAAATGTATTGTCTTTGCTCAACAAAAGTTGATTTAGAGAGGATAAGAAAAGAAGTTTTGTTAAACGATGATGGAATTAAATAAACACTGGGGACAATATCGTACGTTACACATAAATCGCAGAGATTAATTGAGATTTTGCTTAACGGTCAATCAGTCCGCACTCGAAGTAGGGAAATAAGCGAATAGTGCAAAAGCCGACCATTGTCTGATAATCGACGTACATCTGCCACAGCCATATATTGTAAAAATCCCATTACTACAGGTAAAAAAGAATTAACTACAACTGCTTCTTTGGGGCGTCATGTGTGACCAGTGTATATTAGTACTGTGTTAGAAAAATATTGCGACAAACCAAAGTAAAGAAAACAGTCACTTTTATCAATCAGTCCATATCGTTTTACAAATTATACTGAATAACTGACTTCAGTAGAACTCAGAAGAATGTATTCCTGTAAGCTCATCACGATTGCGGTGTTTGTACATTTATATAAAGTGGGATCATTTTACAAGCAAAGTATACATTTAAAAATTAACACTACAAATGAGACAACGCTTAAGTACATACGGATTATAATCGTGAGATGGCAAAGAATGGTTCATATGTTGAGAGGTAACCAATACACCAACAAAATAAGAGTTTGTAAGAACATCTTATTTCCTTCTTAGATATACTTAGCCATAATGCAAATTGTTTCCTAATATGAAACATGTAAACATATTCCGACCATGCTGGAAACAAAAATAGTAAATTTAATTTAGTTCAGCGTAAACTGTAAGTTAGTTCTTTCCTTTTGGCATGGTGTCTGAATAAAAAAGTATATTTCTCAAATTTGCTAACCACTACACTGTCATTATGTAATTAGATACCTAATTGATGTACCATGGTTGTATACATATATCTATAAATATATATAGTTTTGTGGACATGTACGGTTGAATAATACCATCCCGTGTTTGTGTAGGGAAATGCGTACATCACAATCGCACTCGTAAATTTGAATCAATACCATCTCATGAATGGTTAGGGGCCGTCCATTTAGTATGTACGCATAGAGGGGTGGGTGGGGGTAACCCAAATGCATAGGCTTGAGCATGGAGGTATACTGATAATATATGTACGCATTTAAGGGGGGGGGAGCGCTGAAACCTCGAAAATAAGTTGTATAATACGTAACCTGTTCGACTTGGTTCAGTAGGCTTTTGCATTTTAGCGGACATAAGACAAACTTGTCCCACCCAGTCACACTATCCTGACACCAGGCCGACTAATCCGAACACTAACCTCTTAATGATCAGCACCAAAAGAGGCAGCTGCTAGTACCATTTTTATGTCTTTAGTATGATTCGGCCGGGGTTTGAATACGCGACCCCTCGCATCCGAGGCGGACGCTCTATAGACACATTGCACCATCGGAGAAGTCGCTTAGTAAAGAATGTACGATACTGGTTCCTGTTTTTCATGACAACTCGACCTGGAGACCTACCTGATGGAAAATGAAGGCGCATTATAAGGTTATAATATACGAGTCCATAAATACATAAATATTTTTTAAATTATAATTTTCGAGCAATTAGTGTCTCTTAGCATTTGACAAAGTCTGCTTGCAGTAGCGTACTAAGGGGAGGGGGATTACAACATACTTCGATGCTAATACTACTGATTTCAAGCATAAAATTAAAGCTAAACAACAGCATATAACATGTTTACATATATTATTAAGTACGTCTTCATTTGTCTTTCCGTGCGCCAAATACCTTCCAACACAAAGATTTTCCATATAGGTAAATTAGTTGTACCAATCTTAAACAACCATATATTTCAACATATATAATATCAATGTATAGGTTTCTCATCAGTTTAAATCGATCTGTGCCAAAAAAAGTCGAGAAAATTAATAATAAAAAAGTTGGTATTTATGACTCATTATTGCTTGCGACTTTACCGATCTTCATATCCTTGATATGTGCATCTACCCTTCCCGTTTTGCGATAGTAGCACATACTTGGATGCTAATACTATAGATTTGAAGCATATAATTTAAGATGTACAACATTAAATAATATGTGTATGTATCTTATTAAGTACGGTTTCATATGTCTGTTTGTGCACCCGATGCCTTCCTATCCGAACGGTTTCCATATAGGTGAATAATTTATACCAATAGTAAACAAACACAGCTTTTGACAAATTTCATATTAATATATAGGTTCTCATCTGCCTAAATCGATTTGTGCCAATAGACGTGTGTGAAAATACAAAATAAAAAAGTTCCACTTTTTACGGAATATCGGGTGCGACTTTACAGATCTTCATATGCTTGCTACTTTAATACACCCTTCCCGTTTTGTGATTGTAGCACATACTTCGATGCTAATATTAGAGATCTGAAGTATAGAATTAAAACTATACAATATTATAAAATGTGTGTATATATCTTAATAAGCACGTCTTTATTTGTCTGTCTGTGCGCCTAGATCCGACCTATACGAAAGATTTTCATATGGGCGAATAAGTCATAACAATCGCAAAAACAACGGTTTTGACACATTTGATATCAGATGACAAATTTGATTTTAATTGATATGTTTCTAATCATACTAAATCGATCTGTGCCAATAGACATGTGTGAAAATGCAAAATAGAAGGTTTTGTTCTTTTTACTGAATATCGGGTGCGACTTTACCGATCTGCATATCCTTGCTACGTGAATCTACCATTGCCGTTTTGCGATCGTACTACATATTTCGATGCTATTGCTATATATCTAAAGCATATAATTAAAGCCGTACAACTGTAAATAGTATGTGTATGTATCTTATTAAGTATATCTTCCTTTGTCTGTCATTTCGCCTAATGTCTTCCTATACGATCGTTTTCCATACAGGTGAATAACTCATAACAATAGTAAATAAACCCCGATTTTGACAAATTTGATATAAATTGATAGGTTTCGCATCAGTCTAAATCGATCTGTGATAGTAGAAATGTAAGAAAATGCAATATGAAAGTTTTGGTATATTTGACTCTGTATCGCTTGTGAATTTAACAATCTTCATAACCTTGATACGTGCATCTTCCATTGCCGTTTGTCTCGGTATCACAAACTTCAATGTTTATAGTATAAATCTGAAGCATACAAGGAGAGCTATACAACAGTATATAATATGTGTATGAATCTTATTAAATACATCTTGATGTGTCTGTATGTCCGCCCAATGTCTTCCACAGCGAGCGTTTTCCATATTGTGTATTGTTCCACTTTCTATTTTTACACTACCTAATTTTGACCTAGTTTAATAAACACCCATTTCTACAGAGGACACATCTGTCGCAGCCTCGACATTTTTTTACACTTATCAGCATTGAGTCACTCGGACAAAAAGATTTGTCAAAAGTCATATCATTATTATTAATGAAGTGAAACAAGGACACATACGATGAAAAAAATAATACATTTCTCCAATTCACTTTTTTCCAACCAGGAAGTCCTCTTAAAATCTTTGCCAACTATTCTGACAAGGCAAATACAGTTCGTTCCATACCAATCATCCAGTCTGCTACTCAACATGTGTTAGCTATGTGACTCACAGCTGATAACTGCATCTCCATCACTTTTTTAGAATTGTGTTTTGTGTTTTACGTGAATATGTCATTACTGATTTTCTGAGGTGGTTCTTGGGTATTTTACTTTGGAGTAATGAATATGAAACACACGTTTATGGTATATTTCATAAATAAATCAGCATCCTCTACATTACTGCTAATTTAAATAAAATTACGTGTATTACTATTAGGATTTTTCTCTCAAAAATAGGCAATTTTACTTTAATAGTAAATTTCCAAACGTCCATTAAACTAATTTTGATATTTAACTTATTTTGACAAATTAATTCTTTCTAAATGTCTTCTGTCTCCTATTATTTGCACTATTAGAGAAATAAGTTATGAAGTATGCAAAACAGTTTTGTACCTTAAACAGTACATGTACATTAAAGAATTGGGGTTCTGCATATTCACAATGCCATTTAATTATTGCAAGGATGTTGTACACTAAATCTAGTATTCTTTTATTATAAGTAAACAATTGTATTATTATACCATCATGATTTTCCCCCAATTTTATTCTTTCAGTTTTTCCAACAAAATATCTGTTCCAAAACAAATTTTTTGATAAATATAGGAACAAATTCTGAGTAAACACCATTTTTCTTTTGTTGTCGTTGTTAATGGTAGACTGAGAGAAGAAAATGCAGCAGCATATAATATGAACTTAAGTGAAGTTATGAACTTACTAAGCCTGGATTTAAATAAATGGTATCACTTGTATTTCTAATGACAGCCACAATCCTCTTAGTTTGGGCTCAAGACCAGCAGTAGTGAACAGAGGTATTTCGAAAGACATATAACAGCTCACTCATTATAATGTTACTAATTAGCATTATTGAAAACTTCTTAGATATCAAAATAAATAGTATATATGTATGGTGCTTGTTGGCGACATTGGCAGATTATTCACTCCACATCCTGGTTCCCGGGCAGTTTTGATCTCTCACAATAATAATCACGGACACAGTGGCTCGTTACAAAGAAAATCAACAGATTTGGGTTCTAACCTGTAACACTATTAACATATTATATTGTTACATGTTAGAACCCCATCCCTTGATTTTCTTTGTAACGACCCCCTGTCATCATGGGCAGTAAATTTGAAACATACTACTTCCGGGTCAATCTATTTTTAAGGTGCAATATATACTAGTACATAATGGGAGGTAACTCAAGTTGTGCTATTCAATTCAATTCATTAATGAAAAAATGGAAATAAATAGGTAAAAAGGCAATTATTTATTTTGCAGATGAATATTTATCGAATATTTAACATTCAGCAGCGTAAATATGCATTTATTTTATTGATATTTGTGGCAAGAGTGCAGAAAAGGACGACGTGCTTCGTGGGCAGATGGAAATCTGCCCACGAACTTTTATCTGCCCACGAAACCGTCTGAGGACGACAAAACTGCCCACGACCCACCTTAAATAATAGTATATATATATATATATATATATATATATATATATATATATATATATATATATATATATATATATATATATATATACAGATGTGTGTGTTTGTGTCTGTGTGTGTCTTTGCCTTTATGTGTGTCTTTCTGTGTTTGCCAAAAGTTATTTTGAATCCCGCATACTAGTTCTTTAAATTATTTCGAACTCACACAACGTTATAATATTTTTTTTTACATTTTCTTTTTATCCTCATACTTTCTTTACGATACCCGTATTCCAAAGAAGTGGTTGAGAGTTCGAAACTCTCGGCATTCCATTTTTAAAATCATTGTATGTAATTTTTTATTTTTTATATTGAAACTTTCTTTATGATTCCAACTTCCAGATCTCGTGTTCGAAACTACCTTCATGTACTTTTTTCATATATTTTTTATTTGTTTACCTTTTGTTAAAACCTACTGCATTTTAATTTTGATTTTTTCTTTTCAATTTCAAGTATTGTATATATACTTTCTTTTAAGGCTACATTCTGCTAAACAAGAGTTCGAACATTCGATACGCGAGGAAACCTATTTCTTCTACGTTTTTATTTTTATGTTGAAGCGTTCTGTAAAACTCGCGAATTCAATTTATTTTTTTTTTTTTTGTAGTTTTATTTAAAATTGTTTGATGACCCATTTAAAGCATACAAGTCTGAACGTGACGTTCATTACTTAGCATTTTGCTTAGTACATAAATTCATGAGTAAAGTATTCTTCTAGATATATACATGTCACTTTGCAAGACAGTTTATGAACAAAATAGTTTATATTGTTGCTAAGCATCGCTTCTGTAAACTGGTTTTGAAGATGGATTGGAAATGACAACATAGTCTTACAACTCTTGCCCTACTAATAGAACACGTACAAAAATCACACTCTCTTTCTAAAGGTATATGATCACAACATAAACAACTTACAACTGCAAACATCCCTTAAATAAGGAATATTTTACAAAGTGACTTTAACACAGAAAATGTGAAACTTGAAAAGTCACAGAAGTACACTGATAAAGGCTTTTCGTACATTTCTGACACTTCCAGGAAATCCGGGAGCGTAATAGAATATGATATATTACCAATAAATAAGAGTCCTTGATATAACATATCCTACGACATCGAAGTCCAGGGAATGATATTTTGTCATAAAATCAGAATAGAGGGTATTATACGAGGACATTAGACTACCGATTACGATTCGTCCCAGGAACTCCAATAAAGGTATGTTACCTTCTACGAACTCAGATTACATGGCATTATACACTTAAGGAACTCAGAGTACAGGGCATTATACATTCCAGGATATCGGCATACGGCGAAGGATCCATGCCGCGAAGAGTTTCGGTTAACGTTGAGACTATCACACCAATGGGTGTGTCCAGGTGCAGACATAAGAGAAAAGCTAGGTTTGTGACGGCATCGTGTTTCTGGTTATGCTGTAATTCGATACTCCTTAGTAACAGACTCAAAGCGTTTCCCACATTATGTTAGCACGATTCACATGAACGTCCATGTAATAAATTTTGGTACACTGCAAAGTGATAGTGCCGTTGTTCCTAACGATAACATCAACAACGTTATCAAGAGTTTACGTTGAATCTCAGAGATAACGATCAGGCACACATCACGCTTAATACCTTATCCTATCTGCTATTCATTTCACGTCACTGAAGGTAACACCAGCTTCTCAGTACCTATGGGGTCTTCTTTTACGCAAGTAAACGGAGTTCATGGCCTCTGGCTCTTACAGGGAGATTATTTATAAACTCTGGGCGATTTTAATAATTCGTTTTATTATCAAGGGTGAAGCATGAGTACCGTAATCTCCTGGATGCTATCGTCAAGCTGCTCGCACCAAGGTTGCATTATATATTCTGTTATTTCGGTTCAGTTCTGGCTTGGTGATGTTGTGAATTTTCTATTACCAATCGGGAAAGGTACCTTCTGCCTCTGGAGTCGAGCTGCCAATAAATATGATGGCACATTGCTCAGCAGAGACTTTGCACTATTCTAGGCTGAATGAAATCTCACGAAAAGCAAAGTTTGTAGCTGCAATGTTGCAAACACCTGCTTAAGAGCCACCCATAAAGCTAATGGATTATTCAATACAACAATCAAATTCAGAACCAGCACTTTTCGATTGTATTGCTTTAATAGCAATGATAAATGCAGTTTCTGCGTTTCACATGTTATGCATATCTACATTTCTGTAAATATTAGTCATGGCTGTAATTTATAGTAAATATATTCATCTGAAATATCGTACGCGGATATGTTTTATTTTAAAATATTAAGAACGTACCATTGAGCAGGATTTATAAATACATGCTTTCGTATGTGATTACAGTTACTAATAATACAAGTATTAGCAAATATGTTGATACGATTCGAATTATTTTTTTGTTCCACTTGGTCAGCTCGGTCGGTCAGATGGTATCTTAGAATAATTACTTTAATTCACATTGGATGGATTAAATGATCTGAGTCCTTCTACGGTGTTGGTCATTTGTGATTTGTCCAGTAGATAGTAGTAGCAAAGTGCTTTTTCACCCGTTTTGCTGGCATGTAAGTACATGTAGCTGGGCAATTTATTTCAATTTCATTTCTGCTCTCTTTGTTGCAACATCAGATCTGCAAACCTGTTTTATATTGTATGCATACATTATATGAGAGGTTAGACATTTGTTTGGCCTAAGCATTGGGAAATGAAAGTGCGCGTTGAACTATAATAGTAATCTGGGACTGTTGTGACTTATTCAAGGAATTCTGGACAACGACGTTTTGACTCGCCAAGGGTGTTGGCGGACGATAATATTCGAAGATCTAAAATTTATACGGACCTTTTCATGCTTTAGGATTTAAATATAACCTTTTCAGGATTATTTTGAGTTCCATTCATGATACTGTAAGTTCCTCTTAAAGTTTTGTTTGATACCATTGATAAGAATTCTTGGTCAGGTATTTAGTAACATATGCTCGACGCAAAATCTTTTACATGGATTAGTAAATGTGTATCTATCTCTGATATGAAATTTTAAGAATTGAAAGTGAAACACTAGACATAAATAGAAATAAAAATGAAAAATGCAAGTGCGGAAAAAAGTAAGAGATACGCAACTACAGGTGGGAGATAGAGAGAGGATAATGCAAACAGAAGAATATGAAAATTAAAGAGAAAGGTAAGAGCAAAAAATGCATAATCCGATACAAAAATGAAATTGAGAGATGCAAATGAAATTTCTTGGAAAAAGAAGAACGAGATCGAAATTAAGTAAATATAGCTGGCAAGCATAACGATCTGGAATTAGGGCAAAAACCGGCACTTTTGCTAAGGATGGACGTGTTTGTACGGATTAGTGATTGGTTCGTGAACAAATTTATTTACATTGTCCTGAACCTTCTGTGATAGCGAGCACATGTGTAATTAAGATGAATCACACCACTGTCTAATTTCAAGCGGTATTGATATCCTATTCACGGAAGAGAGTTTTCAACCGATATGAGCGGCAAATTTTGTGTACAGTTGAGACTTTTGGATGGTCTATGGTAGCGTCTAGTAGAACCTATTGCTCATTATATAGCTCTCGAATGGTGTATCTTATTTCCTGTAGAGATTACTACCTCATTTACAGTTTGCTTTCATTCCTCCATGGTAATGTGTAGTGCGATCCTTCTAAACTATGAGAAGTTATTTACAAGCTTGATACCAGTCAAATAAATCCGGTGTGGAGGCCTTGATAACTGACGTCCTACGTGTGTCAGCCTGTGTCTTGTCTATATCAGCTGCAATCCGACAACGCAAGGTATTTACAAATTAAAAGACGATCCTGGTGTGTTAAATGTGTACCCGTATATCACTACTGATGTTCAACTCAACATACAAATCTAACGCTTACACCATCCCCAAGCAAATCCGAAGAGCGCGCTATGTGCATATACTACAAGCACTGTGATTCTTTGACAAGGGTGTATGGACCTGTGATTTTTTACAAATAGAGAATTCACTACGGTGTATATCTTGCTATTCATCAATGGTCAGCGTTATTGCCCAGGACATTAAGCATATAATTAAATATAACGAATGTAAGGTCAAGAAAATCGTAGAAATAAATGTTCTAACTACTGCGATTCTGATCGTCGATCCTCTGAACATCTGGTTTTAAATTTGTATTCTACGCTGTAGTATCCTTCAGCTTTAATAATGAATAAATATGTCTGCAAACCTTTTTTGCATTCATTTATGATTAAGGGATGCATTAATTGCTATTATTGGCATCTCTTGGAACTCATCTTATCATGCGTCACATACAACAACTGAAGGAAGATGCAATCTAAGTACCTTTGATTCATTCAGTCTTCCACTTTAATCGTGAGGTCGTTTTTTTAAAGACAGGCATTATACATTTTCAATCATAAAGCAATAAATGGAATAATGTATGTATGATTATTGTCTATCTTTCTTGAGAGAAGGGATATTTAAGCCACGGATACAAAGCTGAATGATATTCACGTGTACATTATAACGAATATGAACACATTGTGACAGAGCTTAATGATGTCATTTAATATATATCGCAAGAAAATATTAATTCAATATATGCCTTCAGTGGGTGAATTGTTTAAATAATCACCCATTTTGCTTTAGGTTTACTTGTACGCTTTTACTGAAGTATACAAACAACTGTGAATATGATATTTTAGTATTGTATACAACATACTGAAAGCAAGAAAAAAAGTTATATCGAAAACATAAAGTTTAAATAAAGATAACAGTGAACATATATTTATTACAATGCACGTTTGCTAACTTGGGAAACTGCTGTAAAACTGTACATTATGGTAGATTCCGAATATAAACAGCTTGAGCGTGACACAGCGCTAACAAAGGTCTAGCTGTGCTAATTTGAGCTCCCAATCACGCAACAAATCCGTATTTGAAAATCGTTATTGCGCTGAATAACAATTTGATTTTCCCTACAAAATCACCTAGGTATCAAATATGTCCTACCAACTCTGAAATAAGAATTGATCGACAAGAAAAATGAAACCGGTATTTTACGGGTATGTCGTATATATTGACATAAAATTACAATGATTGATAGCCATTCAACACAAGGACTAGACAATAATGAAGATGTATTTTTCAGTGAAAATCTTTGTACCAAAATGAAAGCAATTGCATTCATCGCTTAAGATGTATCAATTCGGATCAACGACATTATAATGGGTCCGTATCGTTAGGTATTTATTTTTGTCAGTCCCGAAACGTTTATGAGTGAATCATATCAGTGATCCATTGTTCATTTAGATGCTAGGTATATCATAATTCTAGCACTGAATTAACCTAATTACCTGCTAGATTTATTTGTTTCTAATTGCTATTTCCGTCTGGTACATTTGATTGTCTTGTGTTTCATTAGCACCAATACAGCCTCAATAACCTGTCTTCTGAAAAAAATTTACTAGTTGCAATTTGAAGAAAATAGAAATATATTAAGCTAACAAACATCTCTGCACGTTATTTAAATGTATGGTCTTCTTTCTCATATTTGTGATATTTTTCCTGAATATCGGTATGATCATGAACTTGAAAAGATGTTTCTTTGATTATCTTGCTGGATCTATTTCTTAATTGTTGGACCCAGCTCGATGTGAAGAGCTGTGATTTGACTGTCATAAGTTTTTAACATGTGTGATTTAAAGATTTTTTATCGTAATAGTTCGTTTATCAGATAAATATGCCTCAAATATTAATCATCTGCCTAGAATTAATAAACCTTCACTTGTTGTTTCTCTAGTTATTTTATTCGTTTGGATGTTCGCTGGTGTTGTTTCGAATTTCTTACACAAGGAGTATTTCATTTTTCTTTGCTCTAAATGAATGCCTGGCTCACGGAACAAGATTATAAACCCATATCTACAAAGTTCGCATATGACTCACTGATCCAGGAACTGTAAGATGATAAGGGATCATTTACATTCAACATTAATTTTCAACAAATATACACAAACGTAGGCTGGACAGTGAAGTTAAATGAAAACAATTTTAAAATTTAAATGGATATACAGTAAGTGACAATGGATTGCAGGTGTTAGTGGAGGAGAAATTGTTTTGTTCAAGTCCTGGTGCGATTTTAAATTGAGATACCCTTCTATAACTTAAAGTCGGTTTCCTAATCCTAAATGGGCAGTGTTAAAGTAACTATTTGCAACTAAATATGTTGTAAATATACTAAATGTTAAAGGAAGCAGGGGATTTTATTTACAAATTCAATAAACTATGTTATGCAAAGAGATGAGAAAGTGAAAACCTTTTCAGTTCAGTATGATGATCACTTTGTAAAAGAAATATGAATTTTATTTCCAGAAGATGATGAACTAAACACGCGCATTCACTGTGGATTTGTTTGTGTGTTTCACATAAGCATTCTTTCCATGTATTTATTTTTCTTTAGTTGTTTGTGCATCCATCAACTGCACATGAAATTACACAGCCTGTTTTATACCTTGCTGTTATAGCCATCATTAAAACATTAATACATGTACAATCGAGCAGCACTAAATGTAAACTGAAAACAGCTGACACTGCGACAGACGAATTTGTTGTAGTGTAATTACTGATGTACCACGTGACAGAGAATGTCATCTGATGAGTCATGAAACGCATTGATGCAAGTGGAAGTTAGTCGATAGTGAGAGACTGATGATCTACAATGTTACTGGAATTCGACACATTTAGCATGTTATCCGTGGAATACCAGTCTATGGTTGATCTTCATCAGGAAAACGATTGTTTGTTCGCAACCATTGCTAACATTAAGCATCTTCAGAGTCAGCTTACTATATAGACAGGTCTATCTGGTATTAAGCCACTTTGCGTGGGCTCTGCCTTTCTCTGTCATGTAGTGCATCAGTATGGAAAGACATATTGAATGCATGACTGTATAGTGGTATAAATACAAGGAAGTTCAGCTGTAGCTTGGACCACCGTAATTTGCAAGCCTCGTGTAATCAACTCAGCAGCAGAAAATAGCACAAATGAAGAAATACTCGAATGCCAGCCTACGCAGTAAAATACCTAACAGCATCCTTCCTCATCACATTATGTTCAATTTCGCAATACATGAGAAAAACAAATGAAGGTGTAGCTTCTCTTGATGGTTAGCAAGGTAAGTCTACCCTTAAATACTATCTGTAACGTTCTTAGCTGAATTATGATTTCGTCTTCGTGTTGTCTGTTTTGAACACATAGGGGCAAAGAAGCAATGATTAAATGGATTTGGAATATCCAATGTGACAAGGAGAATTTAATTCGGGGTGTGGTGCAGTGAGTATATTTACTTTTTCGTTTATCTTTAGATCAAACTTGAGCTGATCTATAGTTTCGAGAAATGTATCTAGGAATGATTACTTACAACTCGTCCTAGATTGCATAGGTTTATTATCCAGTGACATTATACTAATCGAGTAGTTTAATGTCGAGGTTACACATTAATTGAAATAGTCTTCTATGTGCATTCTGCGATGTACGTAATTCGGATCTACTTCGTTAATGGATGCATTGATTAATGACATGTAAAACTGTCAAATACCTACAAATGGGCTTATCTGCGGGAAAGACGTTTCCACCAGACATTAACCTCGTTCTGAGACAGTGGTTCAATAGTAAACAATTATGAATAGTGGCGTGCTAACTAACATACAATGATGTTTATGAAACTATCAGCAACAGTCGTCATCGTTTGTAACATTGCCATAAAAGCACAGTTTATCACTAGACCATACATCAGTTAAACATTAGTTGTTAGAGCCTGTAGTAACGCTTTATATGTTTCCATATTCGTAAAAATCGTTTAGCTATTAAATATTTTTGATTTACTTCTTCTTATTAGTAGTTGTTGTTTCATTATTATACCTTAAGCGATACAAACCAAACGATGGGGATAATCACACCACTAATATTGACATTTAATTGCCCGTTTTGTAACCAAAGAAAGTAGACAATCATAAGCAGACTTGTTTGTTCATGGTACAGCCGACCTTTTTAAATCTGACGGTATCTTTTGATAGACAGCATACATACTCAATTAGATATTATAAGTCCCTTTTCATATTGTATTTTAAATCTATTCAGACATTTATTGCAACGATGATGAACGTAATTATGTGTACCCGGTATTTCAGTATCATAAACCAATTAAACAAAAAAATCAGTATTCAACAATTACTCAACTACAGTGAGATAAATATGTACAGAAAGTAAACTAACAGCCAAATATTTAGCAGTCCACTATTGTTTTGCACTCATGCTAAGAGTGTGGTTAGGTGGAACATTTGATTTTAATAACATTTAGTTGAGTCCTAATATGGGCATGTTCAACGTGACACAACATTGACAAATTCGTTGTTATGGTAAAATGATCTTTCGATCAGTTGAGCAATGGCATTACTTCAAAATCAATCACTCGTCGACTGACGAACAGTTCTGTCAGTCAAAGCTAATGGAGCCTCATATACTATATATAAGCTACCTCTTAAAGTATTTAATTGGTCGAAATTAATGCATTCATTCTTTTATGAGCATATCCTATATATTGACTAACAGTCACAAAACCGAAGTTTCAATGCATCTGACGGACGTAGCCAAACTTTAAAAGAATTAGTCCAAAAAGTGAATTGTTTTTAATACAACACCAACAACAACAAAAATATTCCAGAAGATAAAAAATCTAAAATAATTTGCATAAATAATTTCTGAATATTTTCAATAGGAATAGTGACCTGGTATTATCATTTACCACGTGTCATACCTTGTGCATTTGTTCAGATTAGTTTACTGGATATAGCTAGTGATTTTAATAACATTGCATTTTTCTTTGCTTAACCTGTGAGAATAAAACTTGTCTCTTACATAAATCAATACGAACTTTTATTTCATTATCTTTCCTGTGTTACTTGAACAAATTACAAATATAAGGATACAGTAAGTTTATTCTTTGTTTTATCTTATTAAGATTTCAGCCTTATCAAAAAGTTTCACCTGCGTTATTTAAGTGGTCGGCATGTCTAACTCACATATAGAAGGGTACTACCTAACATCTGACAATGACTGAGCCCAAATATAATTTCGTAGTGTCTCTCGGCAAAGATGTTGACATATTTATCTTAGCAAAGTCAATTTATAAATATTCTGTAAAAATAGGAATACAAACCATATCATTCGAACTAATGTAACCACATATACAAATATGACATATACGTCTTATATCTATTGGTTCAAACCGCCAGTCATGCGAAGACTTTCATCGGTTAAGAATCGCTTATCAACTGGGCTATTGTCTTACACATACTATCTTCCATCAGGACCTATTTGCTCTGTTTTTTTAGTGTTATTACTGGTGCATCCATCACAATAACAAGCAGCTATATTAAGTGTCAGAGGCTGACAGCAACATATTGTAATTTATAAAATTGTGTGATTTTTACACTTACCTGTACAGTTACAGTTTGAGATCTAATCATTTATGCAGAGCTGCAAATCATCAGGAATGACGGCAACATCAGTCTCCCTCTCTTTTAATAAAAAACAGTTACGTTTTGCAGTTCCACAAATATAGATTAGATATTACGCATTTATTAATTTTTAAAAAGATTATCTGTACTTATTTCTATTGTTTTTTTCTTCATCTCCAAATCAAGAAACACAATATGAGAGTAATGACATTTTCTCGTTATATCCTGATGCAGGCGAATGTTAAATCATTCAACAAAATTAATGTTTAGCAAGCCGAAGGTAAGCCCATTCAAAATGCTAAAACTATTACATATGATTATGATCTTTTCTTATAGTTCTGACCTCATTCTTCCATTAATGCCGATTATGTAGTTAATAGTTTCATTTGATAATATAACATAGTAGGTCGGAATTGCTAACCCCTCCATATATATATATATATATATATATATATATATATATATATATATATATATATATATATATATATATATATATATATATATATATATATATATATATATATAATGTGTACATTCTTGACTGCCAAATATGACTCTGGATTCACATGTTCATGAATTGACATTTTTTCCGCAAAATTAGTTTTGTGCCCATCTTTTTCTCGAAACATTTGTAATACTGTCAATTACCCATGTTTTAATATATGTGTCGTGGGGTCGTTGAATTTCACCACATACCTCGAGATCTAGTAAAGTAAAATCTTCAGGATTAATTGGATTAGCTGATGATTGCATTATCTTTGTGATCTTTTAAACTATTGTCCATTCTAAGATTGTGTGTATGAAACGTCTATTTTCCACTGCCAAAACAAGCTCTCTCTGTATTGTCTTTTCTCAAGATTTGCTTATAGATTTATTGAACTACAAGACACTGAGGTATGAATTTCAAGCTGAGATATCAATCTTTTGCAACATATATGCTTACATCAATTTGGTATATTTAGACACGAACTACGTTGCTATTATTATATATGTTGTATGGGGCACATTGCTAAAGAATCAAGGTATTTCCACCAATGTTCCAATCTTTAGAAGTTGCATTATCATAAACGTCCTTTTTTAAAATTATGAACAATTAAATCTCTGTATTACAAGACATCGATTAATGTAAGGTCAAGAATGCGTTAGTTAGTATGAATGGAGGGAGACAGTCTGGCCTACTTCGGATTGCATGCTCGTATCTTCTTATAATTTACTATGACATTTTCCCATTCTGCATTGCTTGCGTCTTGTCATTGGGATTTACGTCTTGTTGATCAAAGCCGTCTATAGATTGAGACACTCCAATAAATATTTACTCAGTTGTTACTAAATGTAAATTAGTTACTGAGTTTGGATCACTTGCGCCCCGTTTCTTTATCTGTGGAATGTGCTGCCGGTGGTTTTTTATATAAATCATTGGCATTTTGAACTCCACTTAATTTATCTTCGGCAAGTGAGCACTTTTTGGCAGGTGTACTGAGATTATTTTGGGCTGCCACAAAAAAGTTTTGCATTTTGTTTCCAGTATCTTGGCCACTCCGGTTACAATCGGTATGGCTCTAAGAACAATTAACATTGTCGTGACTATGAGAGTTACCATAGCAGCATTTCCATCAATACAGCGACGACCAAACTTTATTGCCGTGGAGACTCCGAATTTAGTATCCACGACAACATGCACACATTATTAATTATTGACACAAAATGGTTTCAGTGTGATTTAATCTCTTAGCTGCTATTTCCCTCCAACCAATTTATCAGATAGATAAATCTGAGGGTCCTACACAAAACTTATATCAATAGTTTCACAGTAAAGTATAACAGCTCTACAGGTCCGGGTGCAAGACTTGCGTGTAGTTTCAGCACATTAGCGGCCGAATAGTCTAAAGCGCCCACCTTTACCAGTCACTACTAATACATCGCTGTCTCCGTGGGTTTGAAACTCGGTTTCGGCCAATGTGGGTATGTGAGAGACCTGCCAGTAGCTTCCCTTGGGTCGGTGTTTCTCACTGAGTTTTCCCGGCCAGTTATACTGGCCGCACATTATAGCATATATTACGCTGAGAAATCGCGTAAAACCCAAAACATACATACATACATGCATGCATGCATGTATGCATGCATGCATGCATGCATACATAAATACATACATACATACATACATACATACATACATACATACACAGACACACACAAACATACATACATACCAGACACCTCATACAAGTAAATATTTGTTAGAAATACTGAAAATGTATTTTAGGTTTGTTTTTGAAAAATAAACGAATAGCATGTTTTCTCATGCCATACGAATAGTAGTACCTACTCGCGCAACTAAAGATGTGAAGCTATCACTATTATTTTATCTGAGTCAGTTCAAGACCTCAAATACTTAACGTCCCCAACTAGATTGTCATACAATGAATCTATATGATCATTTTACGTCAGATAAAATCTTGCTAAATCATGTCTGTGTGGTTAGTCCTTTGTTCATTTCTAAGCAGTTTTCAGGTCAGTTAGAGGCAATAACAGTTCCGAACAAAATAAAACTTGCCACACTGAATGCCGTGGTATTATTTTTCGTTAGCTGAGAACCTTGGTTGCATTTTTTAGCGTAATAGATTCTTTAAAGACATTGTTTGACGTTTAATTTAAAAGAATACCCTACAGATAGAATGAATAGAGTCTCACACGCACCGCCTTGTCTAGCTGAATGGATAAAGGACAGGGTTATTTAGCTATGGAATCATTTTAGGTGTTTATGTTTACCAAGCACATATCACGATTATATCTTATATGTGTGCGGGATTCTTCACACAGGAAAGTTTATAGATGTGTTTGTTAATTATAATTTGTTAGTTATTAGTTATGTTCATTGTCTTTTGTTCTTAATATGATGTACAAATTTCAGGCAAACTGTCATATATATATATATATATATATATATATATATATATATATATATATATATATATATATATATGCATGTATATGACAGTTGCTTCTTAGTCCTGCATCTTTTGATACATCACTGTGAATTGTGGGTACATATAATATAAATATGGTATTGCTAAAGAAACAGTTATGTCTATACTTTTGTGAAGGAGCTCGAACACCCGACATAATTGACCTTTGATCCCGGTGAACGTCATACCTTGTATTTTTGTACTTGCCCTTAGCGCAAATTTCCATATATAACATGAATTTCCACATTGTTTTCCAGTTGCGCATGGGGTGGTATGTCATCATTCCATACTTGAGCACAAGCTAGTCATCGCTACGCATCCTAAACTACTTCCGGATTGCCATAAAACGTTACAAACCCCTTCACCCCACTTACTAGTTGGTCCTAAATGAAAATGGTGCCATTTGGACATCAAGTACGGTTACCACATTGACCATCTTAAAACGCTTATTGCTAATCCTAATGATTGGATGAGCTGGTTTTCACTATAAAACTTATTTTTGATACTTAGATAGACCGAAATGAAACTGATGCCTATCTGGAGTCGAATATGACCAACACATCAGCCAACTTGAACATATTGATATCGCTACTCCTTCTGACCAAAAGTTAACATTACTATGGAGTTTTCCCTGGAAGTCTTCTAGTTGGTCCTAAATTAAAATGGTGTAAAATCAGTCCTATGCACGAATACAAAAAGCACATTTACTTCCTCACAAACACCATTTAGTTTTAATTTCCATGTTTATCTCTATGTGCAGCTAGATGATTTATTTTTGGTGAAAACTATGGGACCACTTGCTTAGCAGACACAATTCAGCATCCATGAAGATGTAATTTACCCAGGTCACAAGATTAGGTATCCGTGAAAATTTAATTTTTCACTGAACCACAAAATTGAATGAATTCATAGTGTCCTATTCTATTGCTTCCTTAAAAGATTGCTTATGGGGTGGTTCTGCATTTCTTGTGCGTTTTCGGTCATCAGTTGTGTATTGTGTTCCTTGAGCAGACATTTGTATTATACATCCTCACCTTTTACAATTTAAACTCACTTGGCCACCAAGTTCACGTGTATGGCTGTGGATGAAATATTAAGCCGAGCAAACAAATCTTAATTTTAATGTGTGCCTTTACTGCTTTGTTGAAATATAGCTTTTAATAACATTTAAGACTCATATGAGTATACAAGTTTTTCATTACATAACAAAGCCAGGAACATTTTATGAGAAAAATGATTTTGTGTATTTACCTATCTCTCTGACCATCTATATACAATATCAGTGATCTAACTTCCTCTATAAGGAAGTACTGCTCACTTTAAGTATGTCCTTTTTCTAACTTGCTCAATTTCTTCCCCTTTCTTCCTTCCTTATTTTCACAACTTCGTACACAATGTCATACACATTTAAATTATGTTTCTCCTTTTTATCTTCTTTTTTACTCTCATGTTTCATCAACTCCTTCATTGTTCATCTGTGTGCTCTATATACCATGCCTAAACGCTGATGTTATGCTAAGAGAATCTTCACCATGGCTTCAACAATTTAAAAGCGTTGTCATTATAACTCAATTTCATCTACCATACATTCACATACATTTGCATTGTTTGCATCGTCAAAAAGAGAAAAACACTAAAAGAGATTCTGTCTCAATCTAACCCTTTACCTGCTGTGTTACAGATTTATGAAACGAAATATATCTAGACTAAAAGCCTTATTCACAGTACTGAAATGGCTTACAATATACGGATTGATTTTCACAATACATCTAAATGCAGCTGCTCCATAGTACCTACGGGATTAATTAAACTGTTATTCAACACTTAAAAGCTGTTGAGATCAACATCCCATATGAAAACTTCATCCATGAAAGTCAAGAATATAACAATTTTAAAAATATTTTCGATAATCTGGTATAGATCTGTGGAAAAAGCTTTCAATGGCTACAAAAGCTGCGAAAGCTATAAATATTTAAGAAGAGGTGATATTTTAATCGTATTTATTATTCTAAAGACATGTTCAACTAAATGGTAATTACTGTTAACTTTTTGTATGATGTATATGGTTATATTATTTTAGAGTACCTCAAGGGAAAATTATTTTCATCGAAATGAGTCACCCTCTATGAACAAACCCTTCGTAATATTAGTAACAGTATTGTGTAAACAATTGGACCCAGGTCTGATGTTGTACCTCTTGTCCAAATTGTCTGACTTAATTTAACTGGATCACAAATTAGAGTTATGAATCCAAGGTAACCAATTAAAAGCCTTTGATCTAAGATCGGGACACACTCATGCACTTTGGTTGGAGGATAATGACACGTAATGGAATGTAAATATAAGCTTAAAATTATAAAAGTTATCCTAATTAAGCGGCACATACGAATATTCAATCATATGCCAAGTTATTGAACTTCATTCTAATTAGTACTTCGGTTTATACATAAATTTATAAGATAAGTGAATGTTCTGATACTAATTCAACATATCATTTTTCATAATGAAGCTGATTACGTATGGGTACGGATAATTTCTATATTAATACGCAATGATTTCACAATGTTAGGCTATTCAAAGCTTTTCTTGATTATTACATGATGCAAGGATAAAGATACATTCGGTGTAGAACTTGAATTTGTAACAAATTATGGCATGTTCTTGATGGCTGTCAATGGAGAAAGATGTGTAATTGGCAATAATATTACATACCAATGTGGAGTCTGCGCATGACATGATGGTAAGAAATAGTTTCAAAGCATTAGATCACTGTGCCGCTTGGTGCATTTTTTAAGTGAATCTGGTGATTAAATTGCATTTTCACGTCTATATATATATATATATATATATATATATATATATATATATATATATATATATATATTGTGTGTTATATATATATATATATATTGCGTTATATATATATATATATATATATATATATATATATATATATATATATATATATATATATATATATATATATATACATATATATATATTGTGTGTGTGTGTCTTTCTGTGTGTCAGGTTTGCCAAAAATTATTTTGAATCACGCACTGTGATTCTTTGATAAGGGTGGATGGACCTGTGATTTTTTTAAAAATAGAGAATTCACTACGGTGGATATTTTGTTATTCATCAATGATCAGCGTTAATGTCCTGGATATTAAATATAAAATTAAATCGAATGAATGTAAGGTCAAGAAAATCGTAGAAATAAATGTTCTAACTACTGCAATTCTGATCGTCGATCCTCTGAACATCTGATTTTAAATTTGTATTCTACGCTGTAGTATCCTTCGGCTTGAATAATGAATAAATATGTCTGCAACGCCTTTTTGCATTCATTTATGATCAAGGGATGCATTAATTGCTATTATGGGCGTGTCTTGGAACTAATCTTATCATGCGTCTCATACAACAACTGAAGGAAGAAGTAATCTAAGTACAACGGATTCATTCAGTCTTCCACTTTAATCGTGAGGTCATTTTCTTTTTAAAGACAGGCAGTATACATGTTAAATCAGAAAGCATTGAATGGAATAATGTATGTATGATGTTTGTCTATCTTTTCTGAGAAAAGGGATGTTTCAACCATGGATACATAACTGAATGATCTTCACCTGTACATTATAACTAATATGACCACATTGTGACAGAGATGAATCATATCATTCTATACAGATCGCAAGAAAATATTAATTCAATATATGCCTTCAGTGGGTGAATTGTTTAAATAATCACCCATTTCGCTTTAATTTACCTGTACGCTTTTACTGAAGTATACAAACAACTGTGAATATGATATTTTAGTATTTTATACAACATACTGAAAGCAAGAAAAATGTTATATCGAAAACTTAAAGTTTAAATAAAGAAAACAGTAATCATAGATTTATTACACTTACGTTTTCTAACTTGGGAAACTGCTATAAAACTGTACAATATGGTAGATCACGAATATAAACAGCTTGAGCGTGAATCAGCGTTAACAAAATTCTAGCTGTGCTAATTTGAGCTTCCAATCACGCAACAAATCCGTATTTGAAAATCGTTATTGCGCTGAATAACAATTTGATTTTCGCTACAAAAGTACCTAGGTATCAAATATGTCCTACCAACTCTGAGATACGAATTAATCGACAAGAAACATGAAACCGGTATTTTACGAGTATGTCTCATATATTGACATAAAATTACAATGATTGATAGCTATTCAACACAAGGACTAGAAAACAATGGAGATTATTTTTTTTTCTTGAAAATCTTTGTACCAAAATGAAAGCAATTGCATTCATGGCTTAAGATGTATAATGGGTCTGTATCGTTAGGTATTTATTTTTGTCAGTCCCGAAACGTTTATGAGAGGATAATATCAGTGATCACTTGTTCATTTAGATGCTATACATATCATACTTCTAGCACTGAATTAAACTAATTACCTGCTAGATTTGTTTGATTCATATTGTTATTTCCGTCTGATAGATTTGATTGCCTTGTATTTCATTAGCACCAATACAGCCTCAATAACCTGTCCACTGAAAAAATGTTACTAGTTACAATTTGAAGAAAATAGAAATATATTAAGCTAACAAACATCTCTGTACGTTATTTAAATGTATGGTATTCTTTCTCATACTTGTGATATGTGTTCCTGAATATTCGGATAATAATGAACATGAAAAGATTTTTCATTGATTCTTTTGATGGATCTATTTCTTAATTGTTGGACCCAGCTCGATTTGAAGAGCTGTGATTTCATTGTCATAAGATTTTATCATGTGTGATTTAAAGATTTTGTATCGTAATATTACGTTTATCAAATAAACATGCCTCAAATATTAATCATCTGCCTAGAATTAATAAACCTTTACTTGTTGTTTTTCTAGTTATTTTTTTCGTTTGGATGTTCGCTGGTGTTGTTCCGAATTTCTTACACAAGGACCATTTCACTTTTCTTTGCTCTAAATGAATGTCTGGCTCACAGAACAAGATTATAAACCCATATATGCAAAGTTCGCATATGACTCACTGATCCAGGACCTGTATGATCATAAGGGATCATTTACATTCAACATTAGTTTTCAGGAAATATACAAACACTTAGGCCTGACAGTGAAGTTAAATCAAAGAAATTTTTAAATTTAAATGGATATACAGTAAGTGACGGTAGATTGCAGGTGTCAGTTGAGGAGAAATTGTTTTGTTCAAGTCCTGGTGCGATTTTAAATTAAGGTGCCCTTCTAGAACTTAAAGTTCCTTTCCTAATCCTAAATGGGCAGTGCTAAAGTAACTCTTTGCAACTAAATATGCTGCAAATATATTAAATCTTAAAGGAGGCAGAGAATTTTGTTTACAAATTCAATTAACTATGTTTTGCAAAGAGTTGAGAAAGTGAAAACTTTTTCAGTTCAGTATGATGATCACTTTGTAAAACAAACATGAATTTTATTTCCAAAAGATGATGAACTAAACACGCGCATTCACTGTGGATTTGTTTGTGTGTTTCACATAAGCATTCTTTCCATGTATTTATTTTTCTTTAGTTGTTTGTGCATCCATCGACCGCACATGAAAT
Organism: Sinohyriopsis cumingii; assembly: GCA_028554795.2. Classification (NCBI taxonomy): domain Eukaryota; kingdom Metazoa; phylum Mollusca; class Bivalvia; order Unionida; family Unionidae; genus Sinohyriopsis; species Sinohyriopsis cumingii. The sequence goes on along the minus strand of CM068835.1, from coordinate 97,600,173 downwards.
TACACAGCCTGTTTTATACCTTGCTGTTATAGCCATCATTAAAACATTAATACATGTACAGTCTAGCAGCACTAAATGTAAACTGAAAACAGCTGACACTGCGACAGATGAATTTGTTGTAGTGTAATTACTGATGTACCACATGACAGAGAATGTCACCTGATGAGTCATGAAACGAATTGATGCAAGTGGAAGTCAGTTGATAGTGTGAGACTAATGATCTACAATGTTTCTGGAATTCGACACATTCAGTATGCTATCCGTGGAATACCAGTCTATGGTTGATCTTCATCAGGAAAACGATTGTTTGTTCGCAACAATTGTTAAAATTAAGCATCTCCAGATTCAGCTTACTATATAAACAGGTTTATCTGGTATTAAGCCAATTTGCGTGAGGGCTGCCTTTCCCTGTCACGTGGTGCATCAGTATAGAAAGAAATATTTAATGTCTGACTGTATAGTGCTATAAATATGAGGAAGTTCATCCGTAGCTTGGACCACCGTAATTTGCAAGCCTTGTGTAATCAACTAAAATCGCACATCAAGAAAAAAACGAACGCCAACCTACGCAGTAAAATACTTAATAGCACCCTTCCTTATCACATTATGTTGAACTTCGCAATACATGAGGGAAACACATGAATGATGCAATGAGTACATCTGCTTTTTTGTTTATCATTAGATCAAACGTGAGCTGATCTCTAGTTTCGAGAAATGTATCTAGGACTTATTACTTACAACTCATACTCGATTGCATAGATTTATTCTCCAGTGATACTCCACTAATCGAGCAGGTTAATGTCGAGGTTACACATTAATTGAACTAGTCTACAAGGTGCATTCTGCGATGTACTTAATTCGGATTTATGTTCGTTAATGGGTGCATTGATTAACAACACGTAAAACTGTTAATTACTTAAAGTGTCTATTTCAATATTTACAAACGCACCTATCTGCTGAAAAGACGTTTCCACCAGACATACAAATCATTCTCAGACTGCGGTTTAATATTATACAATGTTGAATAGTGGCGTGCTAACAATGATCTTTATGAAACTATCTGCAACATTCTTCATCGTTTGTAACATTACCACAAACGCACGGTTAATCACTAGACTATACAGATGTTAAAAATGATTTGTTAGGGTCTGTAGTAACGTTTCAAATGTACCCATATTTGTAAAAATCGATTAGTTTTGAGTTATTTTTCATTTACTTCTTCTTATTAATAGTTGTGGTTTTAGTAAAATACCTTAAGCGATACAAATCAAACGAACGGGATAATCACACCAGTAATGTTGACATTTAATTGCCCGTTTCGTAACCGAAGAAAGAAGACAATCTAGTCAGACTTGTTTGTTCATGGTGCAGCCGAGCTATTTAAATATGACGGTCTAATTTGATAGATATTATACATTGTCAATTAGATATGAATGCCCACAAAAGCCTCACATTGATCTCATATCACTCAAATACAGATTACTTCTTAACATTCCTCAGTATGGCATGCCTTATAAGACTTTTTCCACTTTGTATTTTAAATCTATTCACACATTTATTGCAACGATGGTGAACGTGATTATGTGTACCTGGTATTTCAGTATCATAAACCTATTAAAGAAAAAAGTCAGTATTCAAAAATTACTCATCTACAGTGAGATAAATATGTACAGAAAGTAAACTAACAGCCAAATATTTAGCAGTCCATTCTTGTTTTGCATTCATCCTAAGGATGTGGTTTAGTGGAACATTTGATTTTAATAACATTTAGTTGAGTCCTAATATGAACATATTCAACGTGACAAAACATTGACAAATTCGTTGTTATGGCAAAATTATCTTTCAATCAGTTAAGCAATGGCATTACTTCAAAATCAATAATTCGTGGTATGACGAACAATTATGTCAATCAAAGCTACTGAGGCCTCAGATACTATATATCTACTACCTCTTAAAACATTGAATTGGTCGAAATTAATGCATTCAATATTTGATTAGCATATCCTATATATTGACTAACAGTCACAAAACCGAAGTTTCAATGCGTCTGAAGGACATGGTCAAACTTTAAAGGAATTAGCCCCAAAAAAGTGGATTGTTTTAATCCACCACCACCAACAACAAAAATAGTCCAGAAGATACAAAATCTAAAATAATTTGCATGAATCACTTTTTAATATTTTCAATAGGAAAAGTGAGATGGTATTATCATTTACTAAGTGTCATACCTTGTAAATTTGTTCAGATTAGTTTACTGGATAGAGCTAGTGATTTTAATAACAATGCAGTTCTCTTTGCTTAACCTGTGAGAATAAAACTTGCGTCTTACACAAATAAATACTAACTTTTATTTCATTATCTTTCTTGTGTTACTTGAACAAATTACAAATATAAGAATGCAGTAAGTGTATTCTTCGATTTATCTTATTGAGTTTTCAGCCTTATCAAATAATTTCACCTGCGGTATTTAAGTGGTCGTCATGTCTAACTCACATATGGAAGGGTACTAGCTAAACTTCTGACAATGACTGAGCACAAATATAATTTCGTAGTGTCTCTCGGCAAAGATTTTAACATATTTATCTTAGCAAACTCAATTTATAATATTCTATAAAAATAGGAAATCAAACCATATCATTCGAACCAATGTGACCAAATATACAAATATGACATGTACGTCTTCTATCTATTGGTTCAAAGCGACAGTAATGCAAAGAATTTCATCGGTTTTGAATCGCTTATCAACTGTGCTATTGTCTTACAAATACTATCTTCCATCAGGAACTATTTGCTCTGTTTTTTAGTGTTATTACTGGTGCATCCATTTCAATAACAAGTAGCTATATTAAGTGTTTGAGGCTGACAACAACATATTTTAATTTATACAATTGTGTCATTTGTACACTTACTTGTACAGTTACGGTTTGAGAACTATGCAGAGCTACAAATTATCAGGAATGACGGCAAGATCCACAAATATAAATAAGATATTACGTATTTATTAATATTTAAAAAGATTATCTGTATTTATTTCTATTGTTTTTTGTTCTTTCTCCAAATCAAGAAACACAATATGAGAGTAATGATATTTTCTCATTATATCCTGATGGAGGCAAATTTTAAATCATTCAATAAAAATAATGCTTAGCAAGCCGAATGTAAGCCCATTCAATACACTAAAACTATTATGGCGCATTATGATGCTTTTCTGTAGTTCTTTCTACATTCTTCCATTAATGCCGATAACGTAGTAAAACATTTTCATTTGATAACATAACAGTAGGTTACAACTGCTAACCCCTCCATATAAACACATATATATATATATATATATATATATATATATATATATATATATATATATATATATATATATATATATATATATATATATAATGTGTTCATTCTTGACTGCCAAATGTGACTCTGGATTCACATTTTAGTGAAATGACATTTTTAACGTCCTTCCCCAAAATCAATTTAGTGTCAATCTTTTTCTCCAAACAATTGTAATACTGTCAATTCCCCATGTTATAATATATCTGTCGTGGGTTCGTTGAATTTCACCACCTATCTCGAGAGCTAGTAATGTAAAATCTTCAGGATCAATTGGATCAGATGATGATTGCATTATCTTTGTGATTTTTTAAACTATTGTCCACTCTAAGATTATGTATATGAAACGTGTATGTTCCATTGCAAAAACAAGATCTCTCTGAATCATCTTTTTTAAGGTTTGCTTATAGTGTTATTGAAATAAAAGACACTGTGATATTAATTTCAAGCTGATATATCAATATTGTGGAACATATATGCTTGTATCAGTTTAGGCAAGCATCACGATGGTATAATTACGGGGCACATTGCTAAAGAATCAAGGTATTTCCACCAATGTTCCAATCTTTAGAAGTTGCATTATCATACACGTCCTTTTTTAAATGCATGAACAATTAAATATCCCTGTATTACAAGACATCGATTAATGTAAGGTCAAGAATGCGTTAGTTAGTATGAATGGAGGGAGACAGTCTGACCTACTTCGGATTGCATGCTCGTATCTTCTTATAATTTACTATGACATTTTCCCATTCTGCATTGCTTGCGTCTTGTGATTGTGATTTACGTCTTGTTAATAAAACCGTCTATAGATTGACACACGATTAAAAATGTTTAATTATTTGTTACTGGCTGTAAATTAGTTACTGAATTTTTGATCATTTGCGCCTCGGTTTTCCATGTCGGCCATTAGTATGTTGAACTCCACTCAACTACTCCTCGGCCACTGAGCACACTTTGGCAGTTGTACTGACATTATTTTGGGCTGCTCCAAAAAGTTTTGAATTTTGTTTCCAGTATATCTGGCCACTCCGATTACAATCGGTATGGCTCTAACTACAATTACCATTGTCGTGACTATGAGAGTTACCATAGCAGCATTTCCAGCAATACAGCGAGGACCAGAATCTATTGCCGTGGAGACACCAAATTTTTAAAAAGATTATCTGTACTTATTTCTATTGTTTTTCTTTCTTCTTCATCTCCAAATCAAGAAACACAATATGAGAGTAATGATATTTTCTTGTTATATCCTGATGGAGGCAAATTTCAAATCGTTAAACAAAATTAATGTTTGGCAAGCCGAATGTAAGCCCATTCAAAATGCCAAAACTATCACATATAATTATGATCTTTTCTTATAGTTCGGACCTCATTCTTCCATTAATGCCGATTATGTAGTTAATAGTTTCATTTGATAATATAACATAGTAGGTCGGAATTGCTAACCCCTCCATATATATATATATATATATATATATATATATATATATATATATATATATATATAGATAGATAGATAGATATAATGTGTACATTCTTGACTGCCAAATATGACTCTGGATTCACGTGTTAATGAAATGACATTTTTAACGTTCTTTCCGCAAAATTAATTTTGTGCCCATCTTTTTCTCGAAACATTTGTAATACTGTCAATTCCCCATGCTTTAATATATGTGTCGTGGGGTCGTTGAATTTCACCACATATCTCGAGATCTAGTAAAGTAAAATCTTCAGGATTAATTGGATTAGCTGATGATTGCATTATCTTTGTGATCTTTTAAACTATTGTCTACTCTAAGATTGTGTGTATGAAACGTATATTTTCCACTGCCAAAACAAGCTCTCTCTGTATTATCTTTTCTCAAGATTTGCTTATAGATTTATTGAAATACAAGACACTGTGGTATGAATTTCAAGCTTAGATATCATTCTATTGTAACACATATGCTTGCATCAATTTGGTATATTTAGACACGCATCACGTTGTTATTATTATATATGTTGTATGGGGAACATTGCTAAAGAATCAAGGTATTTCCGCCAATGTTCCAGTCTTTAGAAGTTGCATTATCATACACGTCCTTTTTTAAATGCATGAACAATTAAATCGCCCTGTATTACAAGACATCGATTAATGTAAGGTCAATTATGCGTTAGTTAGTATGATTGGAGGGAGAGAGTCCGACCTATTTCGGATTGCATGCGCTTATCTTCTTATAATTTACTATGACATTTTCCCATTCTGCATTGCTTGCGTCTTGTCATTGTGATTTACGTGTTGTTGATAAAAAACATGTATAGATTGACACACGCCAATAAATGTTTACTCAGTTGTTACTAACTGTAAATTAGTTACTGAATTTGGATCACTTGCGCCACGGTTCTTTATCTGTGGAAGGTGCCGCCGGTGGTTTTTCTATACAAATCAGCAGCATTTTGAACTCCACTCAATTTATCTTCGGGCACTGAGCACTTTTTGACAGGTGTACTGAGATTACTTTGGGCTGCCCCAAAACGTTTTGAATTTTGTTTCCAGTATCTCTGGCCACTCTGGTTACAATCGGTATGGCTCTAAGAACAATTACCATTGTCGTGACTATGAGAGTTACCATAGCAGCATTTCCAGCAATACAGCGAGGACCAACCTCTGTTGCCGTGGAGACACCAAATTTATTATCCACGACTACACGCACGCATTATCAATTATCGACACAGAATGGTTTCAGTGAGATTTAATCTCTTAGCTGCTATTTCCCTCCAACCAATTTAACAGATTTATAAATCTGAGGGTCCTTTACAAAACTTATATTAATAGTTTCACAGCAAATTATAACAGCTCTACAGGTCCGGGTGCAAGACTTGCGTGTAGTTTCAGCAAATTAGCGGCCTAATAGTCTGAAGCGCTCGCCTTTACCAGTAACTACTAATTCACCGCTGTCCGCGTGGGTTTGAAACTCGGTTTCGGCCAATGTGGGTATGTGAGAGGCCTGTCAGCAGCTTCCCTTGGGTTGGTGTTACTCACTGGATTTTCCCGGGTCCTTCCCACACCAGTTATACTAGTCGCCATTTATAGCATATATTTCAATGAGAAATCGCGTAAAACCCAAAACATGCATACATACATACATACATACATACATACATACATACATACATACATACACACATACACACACACACACATACATACATACATACATACATACATACATACATACATACATACATACATGCATACATACATACATGCATACATACATACACAGACACACACAGATATACATATATACAAGACACCTCACACAAGTAAATATTTGTTAAAAATGCTGAAAATGTATTTTAGTTTTGTTCTTGAAAAATAGACGAATAGCATGTTTTAACATGCCATACGAATAGGAATGCCTACTCGCGCAACTAAAGATGGGAAAATATCACTATTAGTTTATCTGAGCCGGTTCAAGACCTCAAATACTTAACGTCCCCTACTAGATTGTCATACAATGAATCTATAGGATCATTTTCCATGAGATAAATTCTTGCTAAATAATGTCCGTGAGGTTAGTCCATTGTACATTAAAATAAAGCTTGCTACACTGAATGCCGTGGTATTGTCTTTCTTTAGATGAGAACCTTGGTTGTTATTTTTTGCGTAATAGATTCTTTGAAGACATTGTTTGACGTATAATTTGAAAGAATCCCCTAGAGTAAGAATGAATGGAGTCTCACACGCACCGCCTTGTCTCGTTGAATGGATAAATTAAAGGGTAAATTGGCTATGGAAACATTTTAGGTGATTATGTTTACCAAGCACCTAGCACAGTATTTCTTATTATGTGTACGGGATTCTTCACACAGGAAAGATTACAGACGCCTGTGTTAGTCATAATTTGGTAGTTCTGTTCATTATCTTCCGTTCCTGATATGATGTATATATTTCAGGCAAACGGTCATATATATATATATATATATATATATATATATATATATATATATATATATATATATATATATATATATATATATATATATATATGTATATATATATATATATATTTATTTATTTATTTATTTATTTATTTGTTTCTTTATTTATGTATGTATGTATGTGTGTGTGCATGTCTGTATATGACAGATGCGTGTTATTCCTGCAGTTTTTGATTCATTACTGTGAATTGTTGGTACATATAATACAAATATGGTGCAGCTAAGGAAACAATTATGTCCATACTTGTGTGAAGGAGCTGGAAAACCCAACATAATTGACCTTTGATTCCAGTTAATGTCATAGTTTGTACTTTTGTGCTTACCCGTAGCGCAAATGTCCATATATGACATGAATTTCGACATTTTTTCCATATGCTTATGGGGTGGTATGTCATCAGTCCAAACATGAGCACAAGCTAATCATCGCTACGCATCCTAAACTACTTCCGGATTGCCATAAAACTGTACACACCCCTTCATCCCACTTACTAGTTAGTCCTAAATGAAAATGGTACCATTTGAACATCCAGTATGGCTACCACAGTGGCCATCTTAAAACTCTTATCGCTAATCCTACTTAATGGATGAGCTGGTTTTCACTATAAAACTTATTTTTGATACTTAGATGGACCGAAATGAAAATGATGCCGATCTGGAGTCGAATATGACCAACACAGCAGCCATCTTGAAAATCTTACTATCGCTAGTCTTTCTGGCCAAAATGTAACATTACTATGGAGTTTTCCATGGAAGTCTTCTAGTTGGTCATACATTAAAATGGTGTAACATTCACATCCAATGTAGCTGTTATAGGCGTCATCTTGAACTCTTATCTCAGATCTTCCTTATTGGATGGTCGTAGTAGCATGTTTTTGTTTACTAAATGACTTCTTGTAAAATGTAGTTGGACCTAGATGAAAATGCTGCTGCTCAGAGATCCTATATTGATGATGAAGGTACCGTCTTGAAAATCTTGGTATCACTACTTATCCTGAATGAATGGTCATATTGGCATTGGGGATTTACTGAACGATTTCTTACCATGTTAAGTTGGCTCATCTAGCTTCCAATATGTCCACAATAATGGTCATCGTGACAATCTTGTTGCTACTTCTAGATTTCTTACCATACCGATATTTTGCTTTACCACAATGCTTCTTATGATGTCTAGCGTGTCCTAAATGGAACTGGGGCCACTCTGATGTCGAATATGACCATCATAGCAGCCATCTTGAAAATCTTGATATCATTATTCCAAAAAGAACAGAAAGTCATTTCTGCTTGATGTTTCCATCAGAAGATTTCTTATCATGTAGTGTATGCCCTAAATGAAAATGGTGCAAATATTGCTGAAAAATATTAGAGATGGTTTCATTAAACAGCAGTTAAAATTATTATGAAATGTTCATATCTTGTATTCCTTGAAATTTGTTTGGTAAGTAGAAAGTCAGTTCGTCAGGAACTTTTGTTTTTCATAAGGAAAACATGACACTGAACTTGGCCATTTTTTATGTAGAAAAATACGGAGTGTTACTTTCCTTTTTTTTTTCTCACACAGAAGAAAAAATGTGGCATGTTGCAATTCAGTATGGGCAGAAATCGGACTTTAGACCTGCAGGAGACTCCATTCTACATATTATATACAATTGGAGCATTAAAACCTTAAAAGTATGTCTATCTATCTATCAATATATAATTAAAAAGTACCAGAGGCATTTAATTTTATTCATTTTTACCATATTATGAAGTTTGAAAGCACTGGCCAGTTAGATTTTGATTCTTGATAAAATCTTGTGTTTTGAGTCTGATCCACAGTTTCATTTGCGTAAAAAGATTTTCGTTAAAATGTTTCGGTTGAATCAAAACAAGATTCCTCGAGGTTTGTTTTTGCAGCAATAATAATACTTTTTCCTTTTTTTCTTCTCTTATATGGTGAAACAAGGGGAAAACACTTTTGTGTTGTTGTTGAAGGTTCAGTAATTTGTTTATGTTGTCCAGCCTCACTAGGAAATATTAGTCCGACCAAATAATTTTTAATATATTTGCGATATCTTGATGCAAATGAATTTGAAGCAGAATGTATATTGATTGTATTCCAATAAGGTGGATAGAGGGCACTCGGACAAAGCGTAAGACTCAGAGGGGAGGTCCAATGACAGGAATGTAATTTTCGGCGAAAGGATTATCTATCTGATTGATCTATTTTGAAGGATTTATGCTTATCTCGTTAACAATAGTGATGATGTACATCCATACTTGTTCCATGATTTTTGTAAGGCCTGTGATTGTTAGCTCTGCTAGACATGGAACTTAAGATTTTGTGGGACGGCCTGTTTTTCATCGTCTATCTGTGAGCACAAGCTTATTATCGTTACTCCTGATAAACTACTTTGATGACTAACATGAAACGTGAGACAGAGACTCGAAAATATTTGTATTACTGCTTCTCTTAAATGGATAGTAATATCAGCATGGAGGTTTAAGTAGAAGACTTCTGATGATGTCTAGCAGATCCTATATGAAACTGATGCCGATCTGACATCCGATATGGCCACCAACATGGCAGTCTTAAAAATCATATCTCCACTCCTTCTGAAGTGATCAACAGGAGCTTTTCACTAAGAAACTTATTACGATATCTTATTGGTCCTAAATGAAAATGATGCCAATCTTATATCCAATATGGCTGCTATGACGTCCGTTTTGGCAATCTTGTTATAGCTACTCCTACCGAAAGGATGGCCATGTTGGTATGGGACTTTCACCAAAAGACTTCACATAATGTCTAATTGGTACCAACAAGAAAATGGTAACACTCCTGAGCCAAATATGGCTGTCACAACAGCTAGTATGAAAACTTTGCAGATATCATTTTATTAAGGAAAGCGGTAAAGAATGGGCTAGTGTTAATGTTTGGCTGTTAAATAAATCCAAGATCTTGATTGGCATGAAGTAGGGGTGTTTCCTCGGGCCACGTTTCGAGTTTATACTTGTCTTGCGCAATAAAATTAGTAAGTGTAGTTGAGATTGTATATTCTAAGTGCAGAAGGAAGTATTTTCTCGTATAACTGTCCAATGGACGGGTTCGGAAGTCTTGAAAGACAATTCGGTAAATGGGGAAAAGAGAGCAAGTTACCTTCGTTTCATAGATTTTTCTTTGATATGAGACTGAATATAATGTTTCAATTTTGTACAATATTTTCATACAAGTTTTCTTTGATATGAGTCTTAAGATAATTGTTTAGGTTAATTTTTGTTGAATATTATATGGCTCATGTATTGTAAGAAATTCTTACATTATTTTATTGATAGTATTTTTCAGATACTTGTTTGAATTTTTTATTTTATGTCATAGAATTATTTGCTAACTAACAATAAACATCCTACAGCAATTATTAAGTTTAGCTGATATTCATTGTTACTTAGCGAATACTGCTGGAGGACAATAAGTTAAATTTGTTTAATTCGTTTGTATTACAAAAATGTGAATTCTCATAACCTTTGGAGTCACAGTAGGGACCATATGTTTTTATAGTCAACCGTACGTATCCATGTGCCCGACTTATTCAAGATAATAGTTTGTAGTTCACACGACAAGGGGAATAATTGTTTATCAAGTTGGTTCTGCTATGTCAAAGATCAGAGGTGGGCAAGCTTTCCAGTGCAAGGGCCGCATACACAAATGTACACCTTGTCGCGGGCCGCATAGTTCATTAAGTAAAGTAATTAATATTTGAAATAGCAAAAACAAAAGGTTTTTCTAAATAATATCATAATTAATTTTCAGTTGTTAATATGTTGTTAATATTTGAAAATTTCGCTTGGTTACATTTCTCTCAAAATTTGAAAGAAATTTTACAATGAGAAAATTAAATAGCGTGAACATAGGACTTGTTCCCAGGCCGCATGAAAACCCTTGGTGGGCCGTAGTTTGCCCGTCCCTGTCATAAATCGATTATTGCTGTTAAACAATATTGTTAGAGAAATGCATTATGTTATATGTAATATATTTCTTTATTTAAGGAAATCAGATAAAATTTATATGGTATAATGCCAGTCAGAAAAAAATGCTTTCATCTAAACTCGTTACCTAGATATTTTAGTTGGTACAGCACCTATTGATTGTCTTAACTGTTTCTTTTTGATAATTTTAAATTATTTTGCATTTTTACTTTGTGAATAATCCATCTTGTTTAAAACAAAAATAGGCACTTGAATAATGGAAGAAAGCGTTAAGTACTATTTTGTAAGAAAGATGTTGACAATAGTGAAATCTGTTCTGGTTTCATAAATATATGTATGTACCTATGTATGTATGTATGTATGTATGTATGTATGTATGTATGTATGTATGTATGTATGCTTGTATATAATTTCACTCTTACCTCGGCTTATGAAAGAGATAAATATCGATACGCGGAATATTTATCTTCTTATTCATGATAATTACAATTTGTGTTGTCTTGGCAACAGTAATAAACTATGTGCAAACTAAGATACGAGGTTTAAACTTTACGTTATGCAATAAACCCTTCTACGACACCTAGCTATACTACAAATTACATGTCACCAGTAGTAATGAATGGCACTCGAGGGAAAGACAATGGGACATACCATTGAAAAGGTCGAAACACACTTGAGGGACAATGGGAATTTAACATCGGATTGGAACAATAAAATCCCAGAATGTATCATTAATATGCACACATTTCGCTTAGAACAAAACTTATTTAAAATTGCAATGATATGAGCTTATATAGAAAGGTTGAATACAACCTGTTGGTAAATCAAGCTACTAAACTATTACTGACAAACGACGAAAACGGGAACTACTTATGACAATTGAAAGGCCGTATCGATAATCTTACCTGGCCTTTGAACAGATGGGCTAAAAGCAAAGGCCTGATACACTCGTCTTGCTTGCTCCCGTACATATCCCCAATTTATATCGTTAATATTATGGGTAGCTGGTAGTAAATTGGATTAATTATGTAGGCGGTTCACTATATTATTACAGTATTAGTGATATCTGAATAATCTGCAAAACAATAATACACCTTGTCTCTATTTTCACCTGTACACAAGAGTTTTCAAATTGGCTAATGGTGGACAATATTGCATATATGCCTGATATTGATTTTTCAATCTTTAATTTCATTGGTAGCTGGTAGTAAACTGGATTATTTATATAGATGGTTCACTATATTCTTAAAGTATTAGTGATAGCTGAATTATCCGCAAAACAATACTACACCGTATCTCTGTTTTCATCTGTACAGAATCTAAATTATTTAAACTGTTCAAAAAAGGAAAATAGTCCGTATGTACTTGATATGGTAAAGACCATTTTTCCAAACAAGATGAGATCTCTAAAATAATTCCTAAACTAAATAGTTATTTACGTGGAATTTCTTTGTAAATTTGCTCTTTGTTTTTTGCAGCCAAGTCCTACTATCAGTACAGTGTTAAGTTGACCAGTCACGTCACTTAATCAATTTGCCTTGATCATCAGTACGAATGACACGATTTCCACATCAAGCTCTAAGGAAGCTATTGTCAGATTTGTCGAAGATGGGACTCTGCAACTAGAAGTCGAAGGTATGTCATTGATAATTCATATATACCAACCTTTTCTTTGACAATTATGCAAGACTCAGCGTTCATGTTAATGCTTTGTGAAATACCCATGAGTAGTTATGCCTGACTGGCACCTTTATATATACCCATCACACAATTAACACTACTTGATATTTATTTTCAAATCTTGATTTGTTATGTTGTTGTAACAATATAGGCTGTTGACTCTTTTGATGTGTTGATAGCAATAACTAATTTATTGCTAGTAAAATCCAACCCAACGCAATTTCTTGTACTGATAGCATTGGTGCACAAGGGTCCGAATTTTACACACACACACACACAAACACACACACACACACACATTTCTAATTTGTTACAATTAGAAACGCACCCAGTCCAATCTCGTTTACTGATGGCAATACTGCACAAGTATTCGAAATTTATAAACACTTACACACATACAGAGTGAGTAAAGGCGATCTTTCAACTCTGAGAGATGAAGAAAGCTTCCTGACATGCATTCTAGGTTTTGGAGAACTTATGCAGAAACGAACCAGAATAAAAATGAACGCAGTGGATGATGTCAAAATTAAACAATCTGCGAAAAACAAGGAAGTCAAAAGCAATGATTTTTTGTTAGATTTGTATGTTTGCTTAAATGCAAACTGCATGAGACAACAAATGATACAATTAACATAGCAGTAAAACCAAACCTGCATAGTGTAAAAAATAAAAACTTATATGGTGATTATGACAATGATAATGATGATGATGTTGAAAAGTATATGATTGCTATTGTTATTATTATTATTAGTAGTAGTAATAGTAATAATAGTAATATGTAAACACGAATCGACTTTTTCGTGGAGATTACAAGTTTTTTTTAATTGTACACTTTGTAAGGAAATTGCACTTTTTCTACGGTATATTTACATTTTTGTGAAGAAAAGTATTTATTCATGAAACGCTTGCATTATTGTGCAGAGGTACTTTTATCGTGAGAAAAGATCTTATTTTCTAAAAGGTTTAAATCGAAAATAAAAAACTTCTTTTCGGAATTAATGTCAACCTATCAAAGTAGATGAGACGTCGAGAAATAGCAATATTTTGCCAAAAATTAACCAACACAGTTATCCCAAGAAGTAGTTTCAAACTACACAGTGACCAAAAGATGCTCTTTATATGCCATATTCGGCTTTTATTACACATAGTTCAGTCTAGTGAACGTGGCCTAATATAAAAACATAAATGCAGCAATCATATATAAAGTATCACAATTGTTAGCCTCACTTAGATGTCAATTTCATTATTGGATCAAATTGTAAAACTCTGTAGCGGACTTACCCAACAAGTTTGCGCGCGAATACGCGCAGACACATACCACCAAGAACAACAGATGGCCAGGCATATAAATTTGAATCTGTGTGAAAGTTAGGTAGTCGGTCAGATGAATGAAAAAGTGTGTAAAAATTGTTTTGTATCCTGTTATGCCTAAAGCTGTAACCCCTGATACAAAAATAGTATGGAGGGAGATTACCGCCATAATTATATGCCTGTATTTTCTAATCTTCCTTGATGCGTTATTGTAAATGGCTGCTTGCAAGTGCTACTTTCATAATTCTGTCCATGTATATTGTATTCTTCGTTGATGCCTGATTGTAAAGATTGTATTGTACGTCACCCATTTTGACGCACCTCACATACCTCTGTCTTTTCCTGTGATACTATTGTACATAAGATCCCGGCAAAAATAATATATTTCAAAACAACATCAATAGCACATAACAAAGTTTATAGGCAAAACCATATTTAAAAATTTAAGCGCTCCGAAAGGTTTTCTTATTCTTATCACAATCTTCATTTTGGAACATATTTTGTCACAAAATCCGAAATAACCATATTGTGGAAAATGATGTTCGTATCACATGATAAAAATGTTTAAAGGCAATTACAATTAGAAGTATTAGATTTAGTGTACGATTGTTTTCTAATACTTAATTTGCATTGTTAATTTACGGAATCTCAACCTTTAAATATATTTGATTTTTTTAAAATCTTTCAAACATGATTGCATCCATTACAAATTTGCCTTTAGAAGTGGAAATAATCAGACAAAAGACATAATCTTAAAGGAGATTTAACTTTTATTTATTGTAATTCTTGCTATTATGAAACCAATTAAAATTAATAATTTGGTTCAAGAACTTTAAAATATAAATATAGCTCCCTTAGGGTCTAATTATTCAGCTGCTCTTTGTCACATTATCACATTAACCCCTAGCGACGTTAACGGGGCACGAGGCCTACTGCCGAGCTCTGTAGCGTCATGGTCATGCATGATACACTAAAGTGGGTGGTATTCTAGAAAGGGAGACAGATGTAGATCTATAATGATACCAAATAATCTGGAATATCTAGTTGCACTACAAAATACAGATAAAGAGTGGTCTTCACACAAAAATAATGGCTCCGTTTAGGGAAAAAAACAAACAAAAAAAAATCACTCCAACTTTTACCCTTCTGCTCATGCGCGAGTCAAATAGCCAATGAAAAACGATGTTTCCAACACAACTAGGCAGTATGTTCTTGAAAGATCACCGGGGATTTGGTGTTTACGGGTCTACTCAGAAATAGCTTTCAAAACGTGTTTCCTACTCGATTTTCAGGCAAAAATGACAAAAACCTCCAGAGGTTCATGTGTTAAACAGTGCATTTTGACGAAGTCACCAAATTTTGAATATTCCTTGCGTATTTAATCACTTGTGCATCTGTGCATCAACAGTGCACATAAATTACAAATCTAGCAATTCCTTGACGATTTGTAAAAAAATAATCTTTGTTAACACATTAACCCCTAACGACGACTTAACGGGGCACGAGGTAGTAGCCTACTGACGAGCTCTGTAGCGTCATGGTCATGCATGATACACTAAAGTGGGTGGTATTCTAGAAAGGGAGACAGATGTAGCTCTATAATGCTACCAAATAATCTGGACATCTAGTTGCACTACAACAAACAGATAATTAAAAGAAATCATTTTTGGACCCGACTTTTTTCTACCCGAAATTAGCCCGTGGTCGGAATCCGATTTTGTGTTCGGATCTTGGACTTTTGGTCTCAGATCTAGGGCAAAACAGTATGAACTGCAAACATGACAGATGAGCCTTTGTAAAATGTAGGATAAGATGGACATTTGGAATAAAGAGTGGTCATCATATAACAATAATGGCTCCGTTTAGCAACAAAGAAAAAGGAAAAAGCACTCTAACTTTAACCCTTTTTGAAAGATCACCGGGGATATGGTGTTTTCGGGTCTATTCAGAAATAGCTTTCAAAACGTGTTTCCTATTCGATTCTCAGGCGAAAATGACAAAAACCTCCAGGGGTTAATGTGTTAAAGATATTAAAAAAATATTAAGTGTGCTGCTTTTTGCAATATAAAAGTAGTTTAGTGAATTATCTATGAACAGCATGTCATCAGTTTTTCACTATTATATATAGGTATTTTTGAGACATTGACAGGTAATCATGGATGGCATTGTTGTAGAAGTGACAGGGCGTTATGGATGATTTTTTTGTGTCAGTGACAGTTGACCATGAATGGTCTTATTGTGAAAGTGACATGATATTTTGTGTGGCATTGTTTAATCATACAAGACATGAGCAGTAAAGTGATAGGAAAAATAAAAACCACATAAAGTAGCAAAAGGTTTTATTTTGCTCTTTAGAATGAAAGCTAAGAATGAAGTAATATATGTTATATGTATATCATAGAAATTAGTTACACTTCATAAATGGTAATCTTGTATTTACAAAAGCTGAAACTCTCAAGATGATATCTCCAAATTTGAAACCATGTGAAATGCACTTGATTTAGTACTCCCAGCTTTGAAAAAGGCTTAGATTAAAATAAAATGGGTATGTATGTCTATAGGAAAAGGCCCTATGATTGATTTAAAATAGAATGTGTATACGAATGGTCTAGCATTGATTTAATGCCGATTACCATTAAAAAGTACCTAGCATTGATATATTGTAGTATGCCCTTTAAAAAGGGTCTAGTATTGATTTGACACACTCTGCCCTTTTACATTTGTGTAGAATTGATTTCATACAAACTGCTTTTTAAAAGGGTTTAGAACTGATTGCATAAAGATTGCCTTTTACGAAGTGTCTAGCACTAATTTGATACAAACTGCCTTTTAAAAAGGGGCTACCATTGATTTGATACAAACTGCTGTTTAAAAAGGCTCTAGCATTGATTTGATACAAACTGCCCTTTAAAAATGTTCTAGCATTGATTTGGTACAAACTGCTCTTTAAAAAGGGTCTAGAACTGACTGCATAAAGATAGCCCTTTGAAAAGGGTTTAGAATTGATTTGATAGAAGTTACCCTTTAAACATGATCTAGTATTGATTTAATATAGATTGCACACTACAAAGGCTATATAACTGATTGCATAAAGGTTGCCCTTTAGAAATGGTCTATCATTGATTCAATACAGATTGCCTGTTAAAATTATGTAACACAGATTGTCCTTTTAAAATGCTTGAGAATTGATTTAATTAGATTGATGTTACCATTATGTATCATTGATTTAATACAGATTGCCTATTAAAATTATGTAACACAGATTGCCCTTTTAAAGTACTTGAGCATTGATTTAATTTCAATTGCCTGTTAACATGATCTATCATTGATTTAATACAGATTGCCTGTTAAAATTATGTAGCCTTGATTTAATATATGATATATTAATATATAATGCCCTTTAAAATTGTCTAGCACTTCCTTAATACACAACATTGCAAATTAAATATGGTTCAGTTAGTCGTAAGAAGTTAAAAAAGGCACATTCTGAGGTTTGATTCACTCTGCGAAACAGAAATGAATATGTTCAGGGAGCATGATTTAAGATGAAATAATGCTAATAAGGTGAATGTGGGACTGTGGATTGGATAGGAAGCTATGGGGAAATACTACAGCGTATTGGCAAGAAAGAGAACACTGAAATCTCATACAATTGTTATTATATATTTTAAGGTTCCAAGATGGGTTTCGTAACTTATGTCATATACTTTATAAAGTATTTTATGGTGGATGTAGAATCCTCTTAAACTAAAGAATTGTAATGATAGAAAATAACAAGCCTTTAGAAACTGGTCATGCTTGATCAATATTGATAGAAAGCTAGTAAATTCAGATGCCTTCAATTACATGTAAAGAAAACAACAACTTGAATTGATGGTCATTGTAAATAAGCCATTACTGTTTGATAAATCATTAATTTTACACATAACATTGGTTGATGAAGTGGTTTTAAATCACATCAAGTACAGAAACAATGTTTACATACTTCTTTTAAAACAGGAAGCATACACTATTTTCCCCCATATAAAGATTACTTGTCCATAATGATTGTTTTGGATTTCATCTCCCTCAACCTAAGTTAATGTTATAAACAGGTTTAACAGTTTTAATTGCATATTTCTCCTTGTTAACACTTTTATTTGCATATTTCTCCTCGCTAACAGCTTTACTTACATAGTTCTCCTTGTCAGTTGTGATATAAGTTGAATGTTTCCCTTTGTACAATTCCTTTTAATCATTGTATAATATTTTAAACATTATTTCCAAATTATCATTTGAGTTGCCTTAAGCATGTATAACATATTTCATTGACATGAAACTATTTTTTAAAAGCAAAACAAACTTAGAGGCCACATTTTAGATAAAACTTATAAAAGGGTAGACAATAAAATCTTATGTTTAGTTGAATGTATTAATGATTATTCTGCTTTACTAATGTCAAACAGTTTTTGATAAGTGTTTATTAAATTTTGCTTTCAGATTCAGGCAAAGAATACACACAGTCAGCTCTGTTTTACATTGTTTGGACTTATTTCAGAAGACTCATTTAAGAACATTAAACTAATGGCACAACCATATCTTGATCGGAAAACTGTTGAACAAGCCAAAGATATGCGTGATTTGTGGTATTGTCTCGAAGAAAAAGGAACAATCTGTGTAGGAAAGTATGAAGAACTGATAGAGATAATGACATATGCTGGTGTAGGTATAGTGATAAATGAAATCCATCAGACAGCCAAAGATATCAAAGACATCATGTAAAACTGCATTCCTGGTCAAAAGCGGAGTGAAATATCCAGTTAGGATGCTCACACTTGAGACCAAGACCGCATGCACCCTAATCTAGTTAGTCCATTTTCGTTTTAATATACACCAAACTGCAAGAACTTTATTTGCAGTGTAGACCTCGATCTGTAGTCAAACGTTTTACTAGTATATCAAAGTATATGCTACACACACACTGCAGCATAAACCCAGGTCTAGTGTCATGTGATGTACCGGTATATCGAGATATAATCTGTTCACTTGTTATATTATAGACCTAGATCAGCAGCCACATGTTACAGAAATGCTCTCAGAGTGCAATATCACATGATTCGCACACAATTTATATGAAGTCACACGCTTGGAAAGTATTGATGCGCAAGATCTCCCACCAATTTGTTCGATGTTGAGGATATGAAAATGTACTCCATGCAGTATACAGTTATATGCAGCTGTTCACCCATAAAATGCTTCTCACAACCTAAGTCAAGCCGGTAGAAATTTTCTAGTTTGAACCTTGCATCAAGGGAGTTTTACAAATGCGAGTTTATAATATGGACTATCTATAAGACAAACATGGCTGACTGTAAGAACGATTCATCTTTAGAAGATGATTTCGCTGGTTGATCATAGTGATGAAGGCGGCTTATCTTTAGTTAGGAAGGATATGAGATTATTGGAGCTGGAAAGTTATTCAAGGATATACATTTGAGTGATTTTGAACCTGAAAATGGTGTTAAATTCAAGTCCAATTCGCATGCTGGATGAATATAAACAAATGGAAAACTGGCCAATCCCACATTTCGGTAATAGTTTGAAATTAAAATTAAAAGAAAAGGAAGACAAACATGCTGAATTAAAATACAGACAGTTTAAAAGTAGAATGCATTTATTTTTCATTTCTAATCATTCTCGTTTCCTACCACTGCAGTGTTGTGTCCTGCAAAACCTTATAGACCTAGCATCAAGGTTAGGATACATTTAATAAAGAAGAATCAAAACATGAAATTAAGAAGTAAAGATATGTATATGATCAAAATATTTCTATTTGAGCAGGTAGACTAGGGCATTAATGGGCTTAAAATATTAATAGAACATTACCGACCGGTACATTTGGTATAGTCAGTAGAATGATAATTTAAAAAAATGAACTTTGATAGAGCTTTTGTTAGTAAAAAGCCTTATTTTGGAACAGAAGTATCCAAGTACAGTACCTATGACCTGTGGAAAATTGTACAGATTTCAATTTCAATAGCGGTCTTACAGAGTGGAGCTGGAAGAAAGAGAGATGGATATTGAAATGTACATGAAAATATTGAAGAATGGCCATTTTCTCCTCCACCTGATTTTTGCTCTAACCCCCTCTTCCTGATTTTTATTACAAAGGGGTGGGAGTTCCCTTATATGATAAAATCCCAGGAACATCTCTTATGTTAGATTGACAGATTAAGGCATATCTTGATTGATTACAACAGTGTACACCTAGATATGCTGTCATAGTGTGTATTGTGTACTGTCAGATTAAACTATATATTTGCCTACCACAGTTTATTACAAATGATCAAGGTCTATGTTGACTTATTACAAATTATCAAGGTCTATGTTGACTTATTACAAATTATCAAGGTCTGTATTGACTTATTACAAATGATCAAGGTCTTTGTTGACTTATTACAAAGGATCAAGGTCTTTGTTGACTTATTACAAAGGATCAAGGTCTTTGTTGACTTATTACAAAAGATCAAAGTCTATGTTGATTGATTACAACAGAGTATATGAAGTTTACCTAACACAGTGTAGTTCTAGATCAGCAGCCACATACACTGGCATATCAAGGTCTATGCTGATTGATTACCACAATGCAGACATAGAACTGCTATCAGTTTGTTCTGACATATTAGGAGTATGATGTTCACTTACCATAGTGTAGACCTAGCCCTACTCTGAAATATAGTGGCAGATCAAATTATATCCTAATCAGTTACCAGTTTATCTAGATTTTCTGCCATACACAGCATTGGCAGCTTAAGATCTATTACATACAATAATTTAGACCTAGCTCTGTGGACACACTATGTATTGACAGCTCAAGGTCTGTGCTATTTGTTTAATTCATTGTAGACTTGGAACTGCTGATACACATTGCATTGATATATCAAAATGTATATTGTTTGCATAAAATAATGCCACAGCAAGCATGTTAGACTATGGATTGTTCTGTTCTAAAACTGTATGGCATTATTAGGTCTGAGTGTCTGCAGTCTGGTCCAGATTGGAAGTAAGCAGAGATCAAATGTGAATTCCAGCCTATGGATATGTGGTGTGGATATATATGGTATGTGCATTTGTGCTTTTGTGTTCATATGTTCATTCATAGGCATAATGTATCTACATGCTTCATTATGTTTGTAGATAGCTAAGTAAATCCTTTTCTGTGTGTATAGGTATGTATGTAATGTACTTGCTTGCCCTTGTATGTTTATATGTTTGTAGGTAGATCTGGCATGTGCATCAATGCCTTCATGTACATGTATGTGTAGATGAGATAGTATGCGCATGTTTGCCTCTGTGTGTATTTGTGTGGGGATATAGCATGTGCATTCTGGCGTGTATGTGTTTAGATAGAGACAACATTTGCTTGTTATGTTACCTCTGTGTTTGTAGAATGATATAGCATCTACATGTCTGCCTTTATGCTTGGATATGTGCATGTCTATGTAGGTGGCTATATTGTGTGCTTGCTTTCCACAGTGTGTATGTCTGTGTACAAACAGGGGTTAGTAATAGCTATTGTAATTTTTTATACATGTGTTGGTTGGTACAACATAAAAGAACAATCATGTTAGATAGCATTTCTTCCATGATAACGTTAGGTTACCATCTTTAAAAATTGTCTAAAAATGTAGCACGATGGGCTTTTATCAGACAAAGATACACATATTTTCAATATTCAAAAAAGTAATGACCAAAAAACATCAACTTCATCCGGTCTAAATGTAAATTTCTTACCGGTATATTGCTGTAAAAAGAAACAAAATGTTTCACAGTAAATTAGTGCATATATCAAAGCTATCATCCCTATTTATTTTTAAAGTGCATTCAAATTCATTAAATTTGTTATATAATTCATTCTCTTGCATTATATTTAATACATTTTATACAATGCTGGAGATCTAGTCTTCCATTCATGAGTGCAGAAAAAGATCAATAATAAATAAATAATCTTTGGCATGTAATCGGTTTCTTAAAGACAATATATTATGTTAATTGTTAGGACAAGACTGAGGGGTGGAGGTAACATAATAAGAGGCAAAAGCCATTCTTATACAGTATATATTGTGAAAGCCAGCCCAAGTGATTAAAATAACAGTTGATGTTTCCTTTCACATACATTTTTCACGTTAAGTTAGTGTACAGGTATGAAGGAATGATGCACAATATGCGATCTTCCAGTATTCTTCTGTTAACAAGGCTAAGGTTCATAGACCAGAAGAGCTTATGAGTCGGCCATTGCACTGCCATCTGTAAAATGTCATCCAATCGTTTTTCGTCTATAAGCACAAGTTTGTTGTTGCTACTCTTTCTAAGCTGCTTGGAATGTAACAAGATAACCGGGTGGGATATTTCGGATTAACAACAGAACACGTTTTGACGACACAGATATATGGCTTAATATGGCGATTTATATGAGTAGTGGATTATGAAGATGTGTGCGTATTTATAATCCAAATATTGGATCTATTTAACATAAAAACGCACAGTTTCAAAGATGGAAAAAATATACAAATAAATTTAGTTCAGTAACCCTAAAATACAGGATAAATGATTTCACAAATGATTCAATAATGGAAAGATGAATATAGTTCACTCAAATAGTAAACGATGTAAGTCTTTACACATCGTAAAAAATGTATTCGCTCAGGTAGCGAAATTATGTCACTAAACAAGAACGGATATACAATCTATCCTTCCAGTCCTGAATAATACACTGGGTCTTACTAACCCAAAATTAGCATACAGCTAAAAATACATGTGTGGAGATGCACTCCGTCACCCGTGCACCATATCCGCTCCACAGCTCCTCCGAATCAATTTCACAATTAATATAGACTCCGGACCCTCGGAATACTATGATCACTTGAAACATTAGACCCTCCGGACACTTGAAATATTAGACCCTCCGGACCCCCTGGTCCTTTGACGGCTCTACAGCTGGGTCACCTTAGTCCCTCTGGACACTCCGGACGCTAGACATTAGACGCTCCGGCACCTTAAACGCTCCGGACACAAGGACGTTTCTACACTCTGACAACACCGGACACCCCGGATATTCCTACCATCAAAAACTCAGCTGAAAATATACCCGATACAGTGTACTACACTTGATACAGACATAACGTAAGGACGTTATACATGGTAAGTTAAAAAGATTATATTATAATGGCAATTACAAAACAAAGGTTCAATAGTAAACCTAACCCTGCTTGTTAAGACAATAGTAAACAATTCTTTTAAAAAATGTAGCTTTACATTACCAATATAACTCCTGCACTACGTCGCAACAAGAATAAAAAATGCACGCATTATGGTATGTAAAGAAAACTATAACAAACATGCAAAGGCAAATATGATAATACACTAGTTATCACTTAAAACCCAAAACATTACCTACCCCTACAGCTGGAGTTGTGCGAATCCTTTTAGCAGGCCGCTTGCTGACAAAACCATTAGTATTGTAAAGGTCCTTTACATGTAGTAACGTATTTATACCTTTAGAATTTTCGTTATTCTTTATCAAAGGCACCTTGCACGTGTGGCACAGGACGAATCGTACTCACGATTTCGAAATACAATAGACCCTGATATAATCACCCTCGGGCATCGTTGTACAGCGAAAAGAAACGAAACCCGATGGATGGTCATATCAGGATTGAAACTTTCTACTACAAAACTTCTTATATTGTCTAGTTGATTCAAGTGGCCACCTTGGCAATGAACTTGACATTTTTGCTAGAGATTTTATTCTCTAAATCAAAATAAGAATAGAGTTTGATAACTAAATACTAAATTTATCTTTCAGAATGAGTCATACAACATACACAATGGGCCGTTTCTTACAGTGGGTGGACCTTTTACCAAAGACTGGTTTGAAACCATAGAAAGGGAACAAATCTATCTTTACTGGAAAGCTCTGGAAGATGTAATGATCTTGAAACTCTGTGCTCTCTTCCACAAGCAAAAAGGGTAACTTGATAGTGATAATGCAATGTACAAGGGCAATATTTTGGGTGGATTATGTCCGTAAGACAATGATATCAGATCAACATCTATGCTTTTTACATAATAGAGGGTAGACCTGGATCAACTGACACATGCTACACTGGCAGATCAAGGTGTTTACTAGCTGAAGTGTAGACCTATTTGTACTGTCATTTGCTACGCTGCAGGATCAAGCTCTAGTATGTTTAGATACTGATTTGTTGACCTTGATCTACTGACACATGCTAACAGGCAGATCAAGTTCTATGCTGTTTACTTACACCTTTGTGGACGTAGATCTAGTGTCACATTTTCCTTATTGTTATGCTATTTGCATAGGCTGTATGCTGCATTCCTCCTATGATATGACATTGGTGAAGCCCCGACCCCCACAACTTATAAAACAAAATTGTATGTGGGCTTATTATCAACAAAAATTTGTATATATCTAGTAGTAGATTGTAACAAATAGGAGGCAGACTATCCAAAATGTGTCGCTGGGTAACCCAAACAGAATAAACTGAGAATTAAAATATGCTGGAGATCTTCAATTATTCACCACAGTCCAATAAATGTAGGCTGGTTATTATTCTTCCATTGTTAGCTCCTTTAATTGTAGACCATAAGTCCTTATGGGATGGCCTGTTGTATGTGCAAATTTGATCAATTCTGCTGCTTCTAAAGTAGTTTGAAGATTGACATTAAATTGTAAATGCACATTCATCCCAAGGTCAAGCAAGTCCTAAATGCAGTTAGTACTGCTCAGACATTTGAGATGTCCAGAAATCATCTTGGAAATTCTTCCTATTTACAGAGTGTTTTCATCTTGAATACTTGCCATAATATCTGCGTCATTATAAATGAAAGTATTATCCACCTTGAAAATCTTAATATCCTTATTCTACCATAACGAATGTGACGTTTTCAGTGAAATACTGTACATGATATCTAGTTGGTCCGATATGAAAATGATGCCAATCTGACATCTCCATTACCTACTACGTAGGAAGTCATATCAACATTGGCCTTCACCAGATAACTCCGCATCATATCTGGCTTATCTTAATCAAATTGGTGCTGATCTGACATCAAATATGACCCCATGGAAGCCATCTTGAATGTCCTTGTATTAGTCATTCCTAGTAGAAAATGGAAAGTCATATCATCATGTAATTTGCATCAGAAAACTTATTATAATACATGTATCCAGTTGGTTCTCAATGGAAATTGTGCTCATCTGACTTCATTTATGGCATCCATCATGAGAAACATCATACCGCTACTCCTCTCAATTGAAAATAATATTGACATGGAGTTTTTGCCAGAAGAAGTTTTTATTGTTGTTGTTGTTGTTGTTGTAGGGTTTAACGCCATTTTCCAGCACATGATAGGCTATACATGGCGGCCAGTGTAAATGGTGGAGGAAGAACCCGGGAAAACCCCAGAAAGAACCACCGACCCACGATAAGCTACTGACAAGCTTTCTCACATACACAACGGCTGAATCTGAGACTCGAACCCATGCAAACAGAGGTGAGATGGAGTGATCAGTAACGGAGAGCGCGTTAGACCACTCGGCCACTCGGGGCCCCTCCAGAAGACTTATTATGGTATATAATATCATATTATGCCTGTCAGTGCTGTGTGCTAGAGTGATGCAAGCTGGAACAGTGCTCTTTTGGTAGAAGACAATTTAATAAATTGCTAATATCAATATTAAAAACAAAACTGATTTGGGGCTGTCCATTTATTATGTACGCATGAATGGAGGTAACCCAAATGGATATATGCTTGTGTATGGAGGTGCCTTACTGATATTACGTACGCATAGGAAATGGTGGGGGGGGCTCAATAACAATTTGTCTAATAAGTAACCTGTTTGTCTGGGCTCAGTCGGCGTTTGAATTTTAGCGGACAGTAGACAATTTTTTTAAAGTTAGCAGTTTATTTCTTTGTTGCAGCCAGACATTCATTGTCGGTGGACTATATGTTTTATTAACCACTTTAATATTAGTAATCCGTTATGGTTTCTATTTGGATTAAATATAGGCCGTTCTATAGAATTAGGGTTTTTGCGTCCAACGTACACACGCAGATTGGGTGTGTTCGTAAAACAAAGTACGCATGTGTACAGGGATGGGGACGGGTCAAGCTTTGCCAGACTTTTGCGCATGCACTAAATGAATGACCCTTTAATTTTTCCCTTCATTCTAATGTTACTTTATTTCTTGTAATTTTAATGTAAGCTAAGTGAAACTTGCCTTTTTTGCTACTCTTTAAGTTAACCTGACTTTTGTTTTAAAACAAATGAAAACAAATAAAGAAAATAAATTACTTTAGATAAAATTAGTAGCAGTGCATTTTTTCATGTACTGGGATTGACTTGTATTTGAATATTTTGTATATTGATTTATTAAAGTCCAATTAGTGCCAAATTCAAAATTGATATTTTACCACTCACAATCATTCAATAAAGTTTGTATTACTGTCCCAATAAATTACACAAATGCAGTATCAACTGTTTGCCTCTACACTTTTAATTCTTAGGGTTAATGATGAAGAGGCAGTATGGTTTGCGAAAAATATCCAGTGAATAAGGTTTGCTGGCTGTAATATAAGATCTTTCCGTGCACTGGAAATCTCATTTGAATAAAAATATGAATGTCAGATATTTGTTGTGTTAGGTACTATGAATTTATTTTTACCACAAGCATAGCGCAAAAAGGATGTTACAATACATAACAGGTGATATATGTAGGACTAGACATGGAGTTTTGAACAGATCAACCTAGAGATACAACAGTTATTATTTGTCACATTTTCCCTTCTAAACAAGAAGGCATGCCATGAAAAACTCACAAGATTCTTTGAAAGAAATTAAATATATCGACATTATTTTATATGATCACATACATGCAAAACAATGAGACATTTAAGTTAAACTATTTTCATAAACTTTCGGCTGCTTTTTTCTCTAACTTTAAAGAGAAAAAGTAAAATGTCTGAAAATATTTTGCATACAAATGTATAGCAGCTAATTTTATATTAGTCTTCAAATATTAACAGGGTTGGAGGACATGAACAATTGCACAAAACAACCAAGTATGGCTTTTATAAAATTATTGTTTTTCAAACTCAAGTTATGTTACTAGCCATTTTGCTTCTCTTCTTGGGGTGTTGGCAAGAGCACATTATTTTAATTTCCTTGGGAATAAATAGTCATTCATCTGCTGATGTAGCATTAAGTACTTATAAGTCAGGCAGTGAAACATACAATTTAGATGTGAATTTGATAGATACCTTTAGGCTTTATTGTTCAGCTATAAAATGTGTCACTCATCTTTTTTCGGTCCCCATTCGGTCCATGAAAATATTAACAATAATGTTTCATTTATACTATACTAAGTTGCACGAGTTTCATTTATACTATAATCATGTACGCCGAATCCATTTAGACTATAATCATACACACTTTTGTTTTCATCAGACTATACTAAATTAAGTGTTTGAGATAGCTCAATCTGCAATGAAGGGAATATGAGGCCATAACAACTGAGATGAATGTTGTGAGAGTTTGCTCGTTCCACAGACGTTTCACAAGCATGCCAGGCTATGAATGCGGACACCAGGCAACATGTGTACATGTTGCATTACACTGTTAGAGATAGAACTACATGAAGAACTTGTATGATATTAGCTCTTTTGAACTTCAGACAACACGTGTATAATAGACATTTCTCTGTTACATGTATACATATACAACTACAGGAAGAATTTGTATGACATTAGTTATTGTGGACTTTAAACAACGTGTATAATAGACATTTCTCTGTTACATGTACACAAAGACAAGTACAGGAATAATTTATATGATATTATTTATTGTGGACTTCAGACAACATGTGTAAAATAGACATTTCTCTGTTACATGTATACATATACAACTACAGGAAGACTTTGTATGATATTGGTCAGTGTGGACTTCAGACAACATGTGTATAATATACATTTCTCAGTTACATGTATTCATATGAAAGTATAGAATAAGTTATGTGATATTAGTTATTGTGGACTTAGATAACAATGGTATAATATAGATTTCTCAGTTACATGTATACATATACAACTATATGATGAATTTGTATGATATTAGCTATTGTGGACTTCAGACAACATGTGTATAATAGACATGTCTCTGTACATGTATACACATACAAGTACAATAAGAAGTTGTGTGATATTAGTTATTATTGACTTCAGACAACATATGTATAATATAGATTTCTCTGTTACATGTATACGTATACAACTACAGGAAGAATTTGTATGATATTATTGTGGACTTAAGGCAGATGTGTATAATAGACTGTTACATGTATATGATGTAGAGCGCAAGTACTTTTTACTGCAGATATTTTGTTCCATATATTGGGGAAAATTGCATTTGATAGTTTATTGTTGCTAACAAAAATGTTACTCTTTTCTTATATTTTCGTGTTCATATTGAAAGCTTTGGCAATGTCTCTGATTTGACTGTTACTTGGCTTCAAGGCCATGAGAGCTTATTTTAAGGACTTGTCAGTCATTCGTCATTTGTCTGTCAACAATTGACGTTTTAAACTTATTAGCATACACAGAAACTAGTATTACCAAATTTACCATTGAATATCATGTTCTGATGATGTCAGTTTTGTATGAATGGTGATGATCCACCATCAAGTATGCAGCCATTACAGTTCTTGAACATAATTTTACATAATTTGTCAGGAATGCCCTTCAAGTTTGTACACAAGCTGAAGATTTGCTCTCAAATATGGCTAACGTGCTAAAATGGAGATTTTACTGTTACTAAAAAATAGAAGATTTGTCAGAAGGCATTCCACCCAAAAGATAGATCAAGCTTTCAGAAATTATACCAATCTGCCATCAGTAATGGCAGCTGTTATTAAAAATACAGAAAAAGCTCGAAATATTGCTTCTCATCAAAGCATTGCTGAACAGAGTATAGCTGAGCTTTCTGAAAATATTCTGGCATTTATAACTTTCGATTTACGAATAATGCCTATCTACCACAAAATAAGGACAATATTGCTAAAAGTAAATGTTGGAAACAGTTCCTTCTAAAGATCCACTTGACCAAATCGGATAGAAAGCATTATGGCATGAAATGCTTATAAATTGATGTGAGTGATGCTGATACACTAAATATGGCCATCCATTGTAAGCACTTTTCTGATGTGTCTAATTTTATATATGATCTTGCTTAAAATGCCAACAGCTTGATTTTTCTTTAATCGTTTCAGTTTTGTGTGTCTACTCTATTACCTAGTTCATATCCATGATAGAAGACGATACTAATATAGTTTTGTGGTCAAGTTTGTCGACTGCATTGTTGCACACACACAAGCACACACACACACATACATATAATTTTGCTTAAAATGACGGCAGATTGAACTTCATTTGCTTATTTAGCATAACTTGTGTCTACCCTAATATCATACCCACTGCAGAGCATTATATGTCAGTAGTTTTGTTTTGTTTTAGTGTTGGTCCACTGCCACTTTATTGCACAAAATGTGACATATATTTACATTCCATGCATTTGTACATACATTATACTTTCATTTCCACTCTACAGGTATCAAGTCATGTCCGTAAAGGAGTGATAGTGTGTCGTTATCATTAGAATATTAACATAACATAGTTTGTTATATGTCTTTCTTCACAAGTCCTTTCTGGTGTATAAGTTTGACCCTATTTGGAAATAAATGATACAATATAGTATACCATTACTAAATTTAATACATACCATATTGGGATCATTGATCAATGTATAACGTTTCCTGTTATATTCTGTATTTTGTTTCTTAAGGTCTCTGACATTAATTTATGATGAATGACACACTTACAAAATATCATTACCTGTATTATGTACCACATTTGGGGTTTAAGGTCAAGGTCAATGTTTAATATTTCAACTTTTCCACCAATCTTTTATTTTAGATTATATTGTGATTTAGATTATATTGTGACATTTGCCATATTGATTGTTTATTCCTAGAAAATGTTTTGCTTATAACAATGTGGTTTAAATCTTGAAGGCAAGGTATTTGATCCAGATTTTATGTTCTTCTGGTCAAGTTTTATATTTGCTCTATATTTTTGCGTATAATACTGTGGATTAAATCTTCACCGGCAATGCTATTTTGTCATAATGTAAGTTCACCATTTTAAGGTTTGAGTGGTTTAAAATGAATTATCTACAATTAATCACAGTTGAGAGTTTTAAAATGAATTGTACAATTAAACAAGTTTGACTGTTTTAAAGTGAGTTATACAGTTAGACAAGTTTAAGTGTTTTAGTTTGAATTTGATACAATTAGGGAAGTACGAGTGTTTCAAAATGAAATATTCAATTAGTCAAGTTTGGGTATTTTAAAGTTAAATATGCAGTTAGTCAGATTTGAGTGGTTTAAGTTGAATTTTACCAGTTTCTCATTTATTAAGCTCCCATACCAGAAAACTCCATGCAAATGTTTACTACATTGTTTATGATTGTATTTAAAAGTATGAAACACAGATATTACATTTCCCTGATTTGTAGGTGGAAGTAACATATCACTAGAACACAGAACCTGACCACATAGAGATTATTTTCTAGGTCAAAGTTCATTACTGTAAATTAAATTATAATGGTCTTTACTATATGCAGTCAACATGTTTAATTGCACTCATCATTTAGAATCTGGAACACCTTAAGGATGCATGGTTCAACCCCATGTGTTGGATATGTTTATCCCTTAAAGATTTTGATATGGCTCACCTGAAGGACGCATGCATTTCAATATCAACTCCATGTGTTGATATGTTTTTTCCATAAAGATTAGGATTCTGGCTCACCTGAAAAACACATGCATTTTAATTTCAGCTCCATGTGTTGATATGTTTTTTTCTCCATAAAGATTAGGATTCTGGCACACCTGAAGGACACATGCATTTTAATATTAACTCAATGTGTTGATATGTTTATTTCAAAGAGATTTAAATTCTGGCACACCTGAAAAATGCATTGATTTTGATTTCAGCTCCATATGTTGATATGTTTTAATATTAACTCCATCCGTTGATATGTTTTTCTATAAAGTCAATATGTTTGCTTTCTTCTCATCATTTAGACTCTAGTACACATAAGGGATGCTTGGATTTGAATTGCATTTGCATGTGTTGATATAGTTGCTCTAATGAGACAGTGTGTTAAGGTGTCGATATATTTGCTTTATCTAGACAGTGTGTTACAAATGATATATATATTTTAATTTGAATTTCATTACCTTGTCTTGGCATGTTTATATTATAAATGCAACCTATTTACTTTGTGACACATCATGCTTATTTTGAATATACAGCATATTTAGTTTGTGACACAACATGTTTATTTGTTATGTGCTGTATGTTTGCTTTCTGTTAAGTATGAGAGTCATGTCACATGTAAAGGAATCAT
Source organism: Sinohyriopsis cumingii (assembly GCA_028554795.2). Classification (NCBI taxonomy): domain Eukaryota; kingdom Metazoa; phylum Mollusca; class Bivalvia; order Unionida; family Unionidae; genus Sinohyriopsis; species Sinohyriopsis cumingii. The sequence continues at coordinate 97,568,369 of CM068835.1, read as the reverse complement.
GCTTGTTGTTGGTAGGTATGATATATATCACAGGTGTGAAGGAAATACACATTTTCTTTGTTAAGTGTGATAATTATGGCACATGTGAAAGAAATGCACGTTTTATTGTTAAGTATGACAGATATGACACAAGTAAAGGAAATACACATTTTAACTGTCAAGTGTGTTAGATATGGTACATGTTGAAGGAAATACACATTTTTGTGTTAAGTGTGATATTTATGGCACATCAAAGGAAATACATATTTTAATGTTAATGTTGGACCACACATGCGAGTTTAGACACATAACTATAATTGAACCACATTAAATGGACTGCTTATACACTGAATGAGCATTGCCTAGCAGCAGTTATCGGTGACCATTAATTTGGTTGTGGTCAACTTGTCTCCTAAATTGGTGGAGAAACAAAGAAATACAAAAATAAAGTAAACTATAAGCTGATACAGACACCCTTGAGTCAATATATAAAATGAGTAGTTTAATAGTTTCCAGTTAGTGGATCAAAACAACAGATCATAGGATGATTCTGGAAACAAGGTGAAATTCATTGAAGGCCAGTAGTGTTATTCCCATCTGAAACCTATCATCGTTGAACCTGATAGAACACAAACTCATTTATATGCCTCAGGCCTTTTGTTGCAAAGTTCAATATGTACAAACGACAACCAAAGGTACATATGGAATATGTAAGATAGGCATGGAGATTCTGTACAAAGACAAGCAAAAGGTACAAATGGAATGGAGATTCCAACATCATGATGGATGCAACTCTTAAAGTGATAATCCACAAAGACACCTGTAACTGGGACAGAATCAGCTGATGCTTTGATTTATCTGTATTGGATGTGGAGAATGAATAAAGACTTCAACAAGGCCTGGATTATAATGCTTTGGTTTCTCCCTATCAGATGTTGAAGTTAAATAGTGACTCAGGCAAAGCCTTGATCACGAAAATTAACAATTTCGATATTGATAAAGTGTTTGCGAGCGTGATATTCAATCTTGGAATATTAATGATCTTCAAAATACATCTTTGGATATAGTATGTGTAACCTTTTAGAAGGTCTTGACAGTTTGTTTTCTTTCAGAAATATAGGTTAATAGTAATGATAAATTCAGAGACTTAGTAGGTATACATATTTTGTACGAATCCGCAGTCTTGAAGGAACTCTACTGAAATATGCAGCAGTTCAAACACTTACTGGGTCTGAAGTGAATGCATGAATAATCAGGCTTGAAGGAACTCTAGTAAAATATATAGGAAATCGAACGACTTACTAGGTCTAAGGTTTATGCATGAAAACTGACAGGATGGAAATCTAGAGAAATATGCATATATGTTAGAAAGAAATCATTATATTGAGTCGATTGTTACTTTCCTTGGTAAAAATATATAATTCCAGAGTGAGAATGATGGTGTATCGTCATTTAATTAGTTATATGGAAGTTTGAGCATTATGTTTCTTGATTGTTGGCTGACTTAATATCAGAGTCAGTCTTATAGCATGTTTCACTTTCAAAAATTTTGGGCAGGTATTTTTTTTTTGAAAAGAAGATTAGTGTGATGAATATAGAACATGGTCTACTTTGATGTAGATTGCATGTGAGCATTTATTTATTTATTTGATATCAGGAAAGATGATAAACGTTTTGCAAATTAGATTTGTCAATTAAATATTAGCATCATCATATTTATGTGTGTTACAATTGTATGGTCTTAAACCTAATACCATAGAGTACAAGCCAACAAGTTTAGTAACATTTCACAAATTATTTATTTCCCTAGACTAGAACACAAAGTGAAAACATTCAGTATTTTGAATTAAATTCCATATATTACTGAATTATTGATGTATTCCTACATATAGAGTGTTTGGAATGAATTACAGTGGTGTTCAGAATTGATTTCAATCTTGAACGTGTTGATGTGCCAGTAGTCTTAAACGTACTGCTGTGAACACCCTTGATGTATCTGAATGTTATAATCCAAAATATCCTAGAATAATTCCAAAAGTAATTTGGTCCTAAATCATCAATGAGTAATTTGCAATTAAAGAAAGTAAAATAAATTCTTCCTCTCAAATTCAAGCAAAACTAAAATTTATGCAACTAAGACTCATGTTAAGATCTGGGATGAATAAGTCTGATGTAAATAATTGTATACACCATTCCACGTGACACATGTTGCAATTACCAATTTCTAAAAAGACTCATCTTAATTGAATTTTTCATCCAACTGTTAACACAATTCATTTCCAAAATATCCTAAGGTCAGACCCAAGGAGGTATATATAACTCAAACACAAGTAAACATGCTTACAAAAAAGACATTAGTCATGTACGACCAAACCCCTGCCCTCAATTACAGACAAAGGACAATCACACTATGCAAATCAAATATATATAACAATCTGATAACACTGAAGATGGTAAAAATATTATAAATTACATATTGTTATCATATTTATTTTATAACATTTAATATTGTAAAAGTTGTAAATTAATATTCGTGTTATGATATTTATGTGAGAACACAAAAATGGTGAATGTGTTGGATATTTCATAGTGTTAACATATTGGTTTGATGACACCAAAGAGGGCAAAAGTGGTTAATTTCATTTTGGTTGCATTCTAGACTTTTGTAGTTTGCATGGGATTAAAATTTTAAAGAAAAATAAATTCCCAGGGTTTCCTCATTGGTTATAACGGTTATTTAAAAAAGTCATTGTATATCTTAGGTAATGTTCATGTAGCCTTTAATTCCCTTGATGTTATTGTTTGATTGATAGGTGTAGTATGGGTTATAGTAAATGTGAATATATTTAGGTTAGATAATTTACTGGTCTTTTTCATAGATATGATGCCAAGTTTAATTTTTTTACATTTACAGAATAGATAATTGATTTGTTTCAACACATTTTAGGTAATGTAAAGAATTATTTGCATTTGCTTACAGGTAGAATACAGAAAGTGGGAAAACTCATCCTGTAAATTGAGGAAAATTGACATGGCGGGATACTGAAATTGTACTTTTAAAACAAAGAATATTTTGTTCTGAAATAGTTAAACAAATCAAAATTTTATTTCATACAGTATAGAAATGCCAAATCACACTTGAAAATACACGTTGAATAATATAAACATATATGGTGCAGGATATATTGCTGTCAGGAGCAGATAATACTAGCCTATGACCTGGTAAATTGTCATCTGGAACAATATTAGCCCAGGGCAGGGTAAATTGTTATTTGGAATATAATATTAGCCCAGGGCAGGGTAAACTGTTATTCTAAACATAATACTAACCCATGGCAGTGTACATTTATATGTATAACTTACTAAAGGGACATCCACGTACGTTAGTACTGGATTATCTTTATGTATAGTGCACCACCTTAACACTATGTTGATATGACCTATTATTTAGCCTTAAATGGCGGGAAAGTTCCTTTTATTTCGGCGAGTTTATAGGAGACTATATATTGTACGTTCATGTACTTCATATTTCCATTCATCTTAAGTTATATTGCTAGGATATATCCAAACTTTGGTCATTGGTTTCTACTTTTTACACTTATGTTATTCTGTACACCATTGACATTGATGTATGTTGCTCGGACGTCATGCTGCTTTTACAATCTTAAAAATCAATATAATCGTCTATGAAAATATTAAGGTCAAACACTATGTAACAAGAAGAAGCAAAACCAACAATGTTTATAAAAGATAACAAATACTTTAATTATCTACGTTAAAAAATAAAAACCTATGAGGTACTGATAGAGTTGTGAACTAAACAGGTCCAAAACAATATACTATTCCGGATGAATTCCATGCCAAGAATGTGCTGATGTACCAAGTTGTATCCGAGGTCCGAAAGAAGTAGAGTCCATGATAACGATAAATGTCTAAATTTACACTTTAATTGAAATTTTGTAGTCATGAGTAAACATTTGCTTTGAAATAAAGACCCCTCTAATTAGATATAATTCCCCTCCTTTTAAGCTATTCTATTTTTAGAGTCTACCCTTTCTTATGGTTGTTTTCAAATTCTGCAATTCGGACAGATTTATCTCCCTTTTTATCCTGGTTATTTTACAGATTATATAGGAAAATTAAATAATTGTCACATCATCAGATTTATGTTTGCTACTCTGGAGTAAGCAATAGAGCATGCACTAAAATGGATAATAAATATAACACTGTCTATCAACGGAGCTGAAAGATTAACATTTTGCTGAAATTATTTATCGAGATGTTCTGGGGAGGGTATTTTAAATATCATTTTTGAAATTATATCTTGTACGTTTAAACTCTGTACTACTAGTATATATGCTAGTATTGTTTCTCTTTGGGATTCTTTTAAATCGCATTTGAAATTCTGTCTTTTATCAGCACAAGGGCTGTTCTGACATGGCTCCCAATATATTATCTCTGGAGTATTCTTTTATATCATATTTAAAATGTGTCTTTTTGGATCCAACAGCTGTACTTGGATAATTCCCAGAATGTTCTCTAATAAAACAAAATATTTGAAATTGAGTCTTTTATGAATCCAAAAGCTGTGAATAGTTTCCAATAGGTTGTCGGTGAGGGACCTTTTTGTAACATATTTTAAATTATGTCTTTTACGAATCCATTGTAAGGCTATGACAATAAAGGTTCAAGCGATTGAAAAAATAGGCATTGCATTATTTCATGAACAAACTCTTATGTTGTTTGTAACTGTGTTTATCTGACTGAAAAAAGAAGCTGACCAATAAAGAATACCAACATCTGTTTAATATAGGAGATATTAAAAATATAGGGCGTGGTCATGAGGAAAAATGTTTTCTAATTTCATTTAGTGGGTGAACATGCTGTGAGAAGAAACATTGGTATAACAGTCATATAAATCTAGTTAGATTATCTTATGAATCTAACTGTCCATTATGTAGTTAATATGTTCATTAAGTATTTGGACCTGCCACAAATCTTTCTGTTGATTAAGTTATATAAATATGTCCATTACATAGTGGGATCATGATATGCATCTGTCAGTTCTGTCAGTAATTGTATTATAATTATGTATATGTCTGTCCTATAATTATTTGGACTAATGCTATGGAAATATGTCAATTTAAGTAGTGGGACTATTCTAATAATAGGTATGTTCGTTAAGTATTGGAACTATGCTATGAATCGGTCCATTGCATAGCATGGCACTACTATGAATCTGTCTGTCTATTAAGTAGTAGTACGATGATAAGGATATGTTTGTCCATTAAGTAATGGGACTATTGATATGCAATTGTCTGTCCATTTTTAAGTAGGACTTTGTTAAAAAAATTTCCATTAAATAGTGGGACTCTGCTATGAATATGACTGCCCATTAAGTAGTGGGGCTATACTATGAATATAGATGCCAATTAAGCCATTAAGTATTGGGCCTATGCTACGAATATGTAGCACATTAAGTAGTGGGACTATACTATGAATATAGCTGCCTATTAAGTAGTGAGACTATGATATGAATAAATATATATATTAAGTAGCTGGACCACGCTGTGAATATGGCTGCCTATTAACTAGTGGGATTATGATATGAATATGTAAGTACACTAACTTGTGGGACCATGTTATGAAAATATATATAACCATTTAGTAGTGGGACTATACTATGCATATGGCTGCCTATTAACTAGTGGGACTATGCTATGAATATGTATGTCAATTAACTTACTAGACAATATTTCGGGTCTCCGTGATTTACTGCTATGAAACCTTGTAGATGGATGAAAAAAATGAACTCATCTGAGATTTCAAGATGAAACAATCAAGGACACACTGACTGAACAATGAAACCATGTTTCCTCAAAATAACGTTAATTCTGCTTGGCATACTCTGCCAATAATTGAGGTATTAATTCCACTTGAGACGTAATCATACAGTTAAAAATTAAAGCGTCTAGGCTATATTCATTGAAAAAAGTGAGAAGGTTTGTGCGCAAAAAATGTCGTTTCTTCTTTTTACATCTTCACCAATGTTTTCGGATGTCTTGCACACTAAGTAAAATTTCAATTAATTTTTTGAGTTGACTGGTCAATGATAATAGTAAATTTAACTGAAAACTAAAAAAAGGTTTCTTGAATGGTAACTTCTAGACCACATACCGTGACAAACCGTTTGTTGTGGTGACCATGTGCTTCAGGAATAGAAGAGGCTAATTATTTTCAAGACAGAAAGGACCAATTTGAAGAATATTAGTGACTCAAAGAACAGTTAGTTTTGAGGTATAGTCTGAATTCTTGAGAAAGATTGTTTTGAGCTAACGTCATGGCGATCATAGGTCGTTTTAATTCTTTTGGATGTGATGAGCATAGGATAATATAAAAAAAATGTATGGAGTCTCTCACCTTAAGGTTATAGGTCATGGTCATGGTAAGTAAAATAAGACAGGTTGCATAACTTTATCCGAAGACTGCATACACTGACGAAAGGTCAAAGTCATTGTGCTCTACTGGTTCTGTATTGTGCCATTCACATTACTCGTGTTAGCTTGTGTGCTGAAATTCCCTGAATTATGTGAGTGAAGAAATCGAAAAAATACACATGTGAAAATCCCATAAACGTTATGTCAAAATACCATAACTTCTTTGAGAAACTTCCATATATTTTCTGTGTGAGAAAATCCTCTACATTATCTGTGTATGTGAAAACCCCAAACTTGTGCGAGAAAATCGATACATACATACATACATACTTTTTTGACAAAATCGTACAATGATCATTTGCCACTATTTTTCTTGTGGTAGTATCATGGCATAAGTCTAGATCTTTCTGGCTGTATGGTTACTTCTGCATAAACATACATTAATATATATCTTCTTTCGAATTCACCATTTATCAATTTCTTTAACCTTACAACTGACAACTTGTATATTCGATCCCATGGTAAGTTTTACTTTTGTGCTGTATGAGCGTTCGCACTCTGATATTATTCAACATGGTGGAAAGTTGTAAATTATATTATTATGGTTTTCTTGTCTCTAATTCAAATTTAATTTGGTGCAATATCGTTATGACGCACCTAAATGTGTTCTCCTAGCCTGGTAAATATACAATATAGTTCTACGTTATCTTTAACGCCGCAAAGGCAAGACAAAGCCAACTATCTCAGTCATTTTCTTCATGCAGATGTTTAATTTACACAATAATAAGTCCGCTTCGTTGCATTCGCCTTATTCAGAACCAGTGTCATAGTCACCAGAGGATTGTATGAAGCCCATATTGATTTCATACTTCTCAGATATGCCATAAGATCTGTTGGGAAATGTTTTGTCATATTCTGGCTAAAAGCCGAGTTCGTTCAAAGAACACTTTCGGTAAACTGTGTTTGCAAGCAGTTTATGTGCTGCTATAAAATAAACTTTTCGACTAAATAAAATCATAACAAAGCAGTTTGCTGACATTTTCTACGAAGTGACACTTAAATTAGCGAAGCAAACTTTGACTGTCATTGATATCATCTGGACTGTATCTGGAGTCGTCTAAATTGATGATGCAAATTTCCTTGCCAATAACTTTTTTCTTCCTCATTGATCTCTATATGCGTTCTGATAACCGATTCAAAGACGGCAACGTTACGTAATATTGCAACTTATCAAGCTTTTTTTTCTTTTCAAAGACAACATGTATATTCATTGTTAATATAGTTTCTTCAGTTAGACCAAATACTTGTCTAACGTTAGTATTAAACAGCATTTGCCATCTGTTGGTTATAAAATCAGTATACAAATATCATCATTTGTCATCATCTGCCATCATTCTTGTTTAAAATAAATATATAAGCATCATCAACTTTCATCTGCCATCATCTTTGTATACAGTCGTCATATGAGCTATCACCATCTGTCATCATTTGTCTGTAAAATCAGCTACAATCATCGTTCACGACCTGCAAACATTTTGTCTAAAACCAGTTTATAGTCATCATCTGCCATCATGTAACATCACCTTTGTTCAGCTGTCGAAAATTTTGCATAAATCAGTATATGAGATATCATTATCTCTTATCACCTGTCATCATCAATATATGAACAGCAGCATATTTCATCATCTGGAATAAAGTTTTGTCTAAATCAGTTTATAAGCAACAGCATCTGTCATTGTGTCTAAACTCATTATATGAGCGATCACCATCTGTCATGATCTGCCATAATGTTTGTCTAAATTCAGCATATAAACATCATCATATGTCACGACGTTCCATAGGTATTGTGTAAACAAGAATATATACATCATAATATGCCACCATTTTTATTGTATACAAAAGGCAACGCTAAATGTATAAAGTGAGATTTACCAGTAACATGGTTATGTAGACCAAAGTCGTTTCCCGGGCTGAGTTGCTAGAGTAGCTAAACTCTTATGCTGAGGATGATCATGTCTGCGCTGGCTGTTGGTACGCACACAAGCAAGAGGATTTCATGGAATACATGCTATCATCACATAGCCACATGTTACCCAATTACTACAGTACGAGCAAGGCAATCGTGCCAAATCAAAAATTGTACGGCGATTTTTAACCTCTAAAATGTATGCATTGTACGTCGGTGTATTCTCAAGAAGTCTAAGAACATACTTTTTTTAAAACAACTGTTTTATTCAGTCCTTCTAATGCATTGTACTTGTAATATAAGGGTAGCAGGTCCCATACCCACCATGTCCTGTCTGATGTCATTGGGAGAGCACTTAGTTCTTATACAGCCAAGGAAGTCCAGTAGATTTGGGTACAGACCACCCAAATAATACGACATATATTAAACAATTTCGACAGCATTGACGATGGCGTATTGTATTTGTTTATGGTGGATAAAACTAAAGAATCTCGAAAAGATCACAAGTCCATGAAGGAAAACCACCCTACTATCTAGCATACTCTAGAAACATGCCGAGGATGCAGATGTGAAAATACATGGTTTACCTTGACCTCTCCTATATCAATGGTAACTTGGTTAAGTGGACGTTAAATATGTACTCCATTCACAAAGCAGCACTTCTTTCTTCATCTCTCCAACTAGATTTGTTACTGTTATACTATTTGCATGTTTACCTTTGTAGTCCTGTTTAAGTCTCTCTCTCTATCTCTCTCTCTCTCTCTCTTTCTCTCTCTCTCTCTCTCTGTGTTTCGCTTTCTGTGTTCGTCTGTGTATTTATCTCTGTAATAGTTTTGCATAGATGAAGGTGTGCTTTGGTATTGTCATGAATACACGTATTTTGGTGGTTTCTTTATCTTCAGTTTTCCTTCTATTTTTGTTTGGATTTATTTAAAAAGTTATAACCTTACATAATATTTCTTACCATTATGTTGTTAAATTTGAAACATTCACATCAAAATAGCGTGATGGTATGTAGATATTTGTTCTTTTTTCATGCCGTATTTTATTGGGTGAGAAAATTATAGTTATGTTCTCAAATGTTTATCACAGTGGGAATCTCGAATTTCAGCTCATTATCCAAATGCTACCTGTGTCGTATAAGTTTTACCTTAATAGAAACATGCCATGGTCTTTACACTTTACCAGAAGATGTTTGTATAGATTTCGATTCATTTCTGGTGAGTCTATTCATCTGTTCAAGTGCCTTGAGCGCTTCTTTGTTGTACAGGGACGTCAGTAAATAAATAGTTAAATGAATCAATATTTGTGTTGTTGATATTTCATTTAATACAATAAGGCTTGGTATTTTACATAGCAAAATCGATGGCTTAAGTCAAGGAGCTTAATTGTATTTAGTTGAAAGTATTTTGTATGATGTTTTATATTATTATTATTTCCTTAGCGAAGTTAGAAACTAAAATGGAAAATTAACAATGAATCAGTTCAGAGATCGTGGATAACCGTGCAGATATAGTATTGCTGAATCAGACTTGCCGTATTTCGCTTTTCTATTTCGTTGCTTTCAGCAAAATTGCACCATCCTGGAAAACGTGTACAATTTCAGGTACGTTGTTTCTTCATATTTTGTTCTGCACTGTGTTATGTTTGCCTTTACATTTAGAACGAAGTGTCCTTTGTAGAAGTTGCAATATGTCCAACTCGCTAAAATTAGGTGATCTGACCATATCAAGTCTATTGTGGTATGAAGACTATGATTATGCTGTCTAGGTTTTATTTCAAAAATATAGTATACCCAAAATACCCACCAGCCCATCTAACCACAGATCTACCTATAAGTTAGTTCATCTATTCATCCATTCACCCATCATTCTAATGCTAAGGTAGACCCAAACTAACTGGCTGGAGCGGCATTGGCCATAAGAAATGTTGTCGTGTGTGAGCGTACAATAGAGAAATATACAACATAATAATGTACTACAGGATAAGCAAAAATCACACTTGTCTAATGCTGAGGTGATTTGTTTTAGCAGATAATTATCTTTTTTTTTGTGCATTAGAAACTATTTAGAATCTAAGTAAGTTCACTTAAGCATCTACTATTCCTAACAAGAACGAGCTCACGACATTTGAAAATAACTACTAATTTAAATCGGGAAAGCGTGAGCGATAAAGCTTTTATAAATAATATTTGTTATTCTGTTGTCTTCCGGTGGCTAACCATCCTATCTTAAGCAATTTGAGCAATGTTGGGTCTTCCAAGATTATAAAATGTACAGTTATTTGTCCAACAGAATATTCAACATTTTGGGTTAATTTGTTTTCTGAAACGTCCTTATCTTGTCATAGATTAGCGTAGACAAAATTATTTGTGAATATATGCACGGCTCAAAATCGGACTGAAGATAAGAATAAGTGTTCGTGTTTTAATCTTCTTGCGTTTATGAGACACGTTTAAGTTTCAAAGTCAGAAGTTGTACCCTTCTTGATACCTTTCTTACCAATTGCTGTTAGATATTTATTTCAAGTTACTCCAGAAGACAAATTAGCTTTTGTCGTGTTTAAGGCAAGCATTAAACTAATCGATACACCTTGTATGCTCCCTAAATCCATGCTACGAAATTACACGGAATTTTAGTGACAGCATGTTCAATTATGGAATCGCACAAATAAAACATTAAACATTCAAACGTCTGTCTTATGAAGTGCAATTTTGCAACTGATGTTTATTTTGCAAACTAAGGCGAACATTGTGCTCATATGTTATATTCATTAAACAACCTGCAACATGACGCTTTGAAGCAATATCTCTTCAAGGTGTGATTGCGCATCTTAACTGCAAGTAGGTGGTGTGATTTGAATGATAAACATGTCTTAAGACACAGAACAAGATTTTACTATACATATTATCTGTGTGATCCTTTAGAACTAACAAAAAAGAAGGAAACTAGATCTAAAATTCATGATATCTCGATGACATATTATGCCATTACATGGCGAAGCTAAAGATTCCTTTGTTTTACTTGCATATCACTAGCGGAACTTGGGTATATATGATAAAACACGTACATGTCACTCACATTAGTAGCCATTTCAAAAAAGAAAAACGAAATACACTTTTAGCGTATTAATTCAGCATTAATTAGTGACCGTAATGCAAGCGATTTCTTAAATCCGTGATTACATTGATTCCGACGTTAAAATATTAACCTAGACAACCTTCAGAAATTTGGAGCCCGGACCTCAGAACAAACATTTTATGTGCAAGAACTCCTATGTCACGTATGCAAAACATCTGAATCAGATCAAGACTTGCTTACGGGCCTCCAAATTCGGAATATAATATTAGGTTAAAGGATTCAGAATAGTAGATAGCGTCGTCGCAGGACTAAGCCCCATATGCGCTAGCAAAAATGACAGAATGTATGCAAAACAAACAGCAGCATCTTTGAAAATAAAGGAGTTGGCACTACAATCATTAACGGATTTCTCAGTAGAGTACGGTCAAAAATAAAATCAGTGCTGCATACATTAAAACTTTGTGTAATCGAACATCTTGTCGAAATCGTACAAAGATTGTTTGTCACCAAACGTATTATAGTATTCTCTTAGTATTCGCGCAGATCTTTCTAGCACAATGGCTCCATCGGCGTAAAAGGCAGAGTGAAGTGGATGTTCGTTTGATAACTTGGAATGTATTTTCAGGGCGTCCCTGACAATTATATATTTGTCATTTAGCAACCTGATCAGGATGGTCTTATATTTTCTATATCGGCAGTTTCAAATTTCAGCCCATTGTCCAAAATACTGCACCTATCATTTAAGCCTGTCATTAATTAAACATACCAAGGTCTTTATAATTTACCTACAGTTCGGTTCACTCCGATTTATTGCACTCTTGTTTTCTAGTTACTTGTGCGCTTCTTTGTTGAAGTGGATGTACCTGGGTCTTATGCACATTCGAATGCATTATTGCTAAAGTAGTTTTGGCTCGAACTGTTAGGGTAAACATATCGGTCATCTAGAGCAATATTCCAATAAATTATATTGAACGTCATGTATATTGCATGGGAGGAAAAGTAAAACTCAGACTTGGCCGTTGTCGTTGCTGTAGCACACAACAGTGCACAATCTCGTCATCATGCGTCCCATTAATACGGGCTACTTCGAAATTTAGGGCAGTCTGTTTTGTAAGTCGAAGTGTTTGGAAAGATGTAGTCGAGATAAGTAACATCTACAAACTTTTGGTTGTTCTATATCAGTTTCGAAGATTATTCTTTGTAGTAAAATTGTACCATCTTAGAAAAGATTTTCGATTTCAGGCAAGTTTTGTCATTATTTGGCTATGTGGCCGTCTGTTTGCCATTACGTTAAGAGAGAACGTCTTTAGTTCAAACTGTCTGGCCAGAGTTGTCCTTGTCCTAGGAACCAGTTCTTGTGTACCTCTTCGTATATGTTCCAGGTAGGTAAGAAAACAAAACCAATCAGAAGCATCACACTGTTTTGAACTGGTTTAAAATGAAGTTTTTTGACCGTATTGTGATAAGAAGACTGTGTTTTCGAGATATAGGTTTTATTCCCAAATGAAATATATACTGCCAACTAAATTCATCCGCTCATAAACCAGCAGACCCCCTATACGTCAGTCCATATCCCCTCCAACCATCCATTCATCCATTAATCCAGTACCCAGGTCAGAGCACGCAGACCACCGGCTGGAGCGGCCTTGGCCGTAACAAATTTGTAGTGCGGTACTATACAAGAAAGAAATATACAAATAATATTCAAATAAAATACAAGCTAAATTCTGAATTGCCTTCGTCTAGGCTTATTTACTTCAGCAGACAATTATGTTGCTTGTGCATTAGCACGATATATAAGACCACAAGTTTGACCGCTTTAAGATGTTACCAATTATAAATAGAAAGAACTCAATGTGAATAGAAGTAATCATTTAAATTAAAACAACTGAGCAAATCGCCTTTGTAAATAAAACAAACTTTAGTAAGTCTTGAGTAGGGCCAATTTAAAAACACATTGCTAGACCATTTTGATTAAATATATCAATTTTGAAAGCGCCAGACGGCAGTCTCTTTCCATTGTGTTTGATTAAGTGGCATTGGTGGATTAATACTTGGCGAGAGAGAGAGAGAGAGAGAGAGAGAGAGAGAGAGAGAGAGAGAGAGAGAGAGAGAGATAAGAAACTAAACGAAAGATGCCATATTCCGCGTGTATTTTACGACCTAACAAAAAAAGACAGGCCGGTGTTCTAAGAGTATATAACATAATGTATGATACAAAAGCCTGCTCTTTACTAACGTCGAAAAATGGGGTATATGCAGCAAGAGTCGAAACGATTTTATACTATCTGGGTTATACATTTAAGTTAATAAAAACAATCAAACAGCACAACGTATACTAAACTCACTCGACATTATTGACGATGGCGTACTGTATTCCTTTATGGGGGAGGAAACCGAATAATTTGGAAACAATCACGAACCAAGGAAGGAAGACCATCCTACCATCTTACATGCTGGAGAATGATCCCGGGGATGCAGAGGCGCACATACGTGGTTCACCTTGCGCTCTCCCTGTAAGTTTTATTTCAATAGTAACTTGATTAAGTCTGCAATCAATATGGAATATATTCTCAAAGCAGCAATGTTCACCTGTGTATTGATCTATACAAAATTTTAAACAGATGAAATAGTGCATTGTTGTTGTTATAAAACCATAAATTTGGTGGTTTCTGCATATTTTATTTTTCTTCTATCTTCGTTTGCATGTATTTAGAAGTTTCGAACATAAGATAATCTTTCTTTATACTATCTTGTGACAGTTGAAATCCTGATGTCAAAATAGCGTAATAGTATGTTTGTATTTTGTCCATACGCCACTATTTGGTTTGTGAATAAACTATTTTTAATTTTGTCAAGCGCATCTAATAGCGGGAGTCTCAAGTATCATCCAGTATTCAAACATTACCTGTGTCATTTAAGACTTCCATAAATTAAAACACGCTAAGGTCTTTACAATTTACGAAAAGCGATTTATATATATTTCTTTTCAATCCAATTGCATACATTCGTTTTTTATGTGCGTTGAGCGCTTCTTTGTTGAACCGGGTGTAATTGGTTCTTAATACGGTTTTAATGTATAATTCGTAACACATGATTATCAGTTAAAATTAAAAAGATCAGTGGATGCCAGATTAGGGACAGATTGCTTTTTCCCTGCTGTGATATGTAGTTTTCAGTACGAATTATGTTACGGCCAACGTCCTAGTATGGGATTAAACCGTGTATGTATGGATTGTTGTACAGGGACTTCGTTGATTAGATTGATGTTTCAATGGGTGGGTTGTTGATATTTCATTTGATACAAAACACTTGGTATAAAAGTATCTTACATATCAGTCTCGAGTGATTAAGTCCAGGCACTACATTTATTTTGCTGAATATAATTTTACATTTGTGGGTTCGATCCCCTGCCGAGTCATCATACCAAAGACTACCAAAATTGGAACTAACAGCAGACTCACTTGGCGCTTAGCAGTGAATGGTTAGTGTTAGGACTTGTCGGCCTGGTGTCAGGATAATGTACCTGGGTGGGAAACCATGCTACATGTCTGCGACATGATGCCCCAGTGCTAGGCATCACTATCAACAGCCATACTGCAGACATCGTAGAGATATAATTAAAAAGTTGTTAAAGCTACGTTAAAAATCCAAATCATTTACGCATATTATCGATTCCCCAGTGAAGTTAGAAAAAAAAAATAACAATGAGTGCGTTCGGAGATCACGGATACCACTGCGGATACATTATTGCTGGATTAGTCTTGGTTCTAAATATAAAGACAAACTTGTCGGTCAGCCAGAGACATATATCAGTAAATTAGAATGAACCATAATTATATTGTAAGCCACGAGCGATGGTCAATTCAACCCATGACGTGTTTCATAAATATGGAGAGTAAAGATATTAGCAAACTTGTAAGTTCAAGGGTGGTATTAACACATAACGATTTTGACAATCAGGAAGATGGAAAGCACATTTGGGTTTTAATTTTTGCTGAAGCAAGTCCCAGACCAATATCGCATTATCATATGTCAAATGCACGTGGACTATATTGAGCTATCGGGTCAGAGTCTTTCGTTCCAGCCAATAGCAACACTCGGTCGAACGAATAGTTTTGTTTATTTTGTTTTCACTGTTTGACAATCTAAAGTCATTTTGTTTTTACCTTCCCCTTGCATTGTCAAGAAAGCAAAGCCAGACAGAAGTTACAAAATGTCAAACTTGTTCAAAAGGTATGACTTGACCTTAATCACCTCTATCTTGGAATGATAACCACGTTTATGTTCTCCAGGTTATATTCCCAAAAGAAAAGAAATTGGAATTGCTCGCCGTATCTATCCGACCATCTATCCACATTCATCCATCATTCTAATGCCAATGTCGACCCAAACTAACCGGCTGGAGCTGCATTGGCCTTATAAAAGTTTGTGTTGTGGTAGCGTACAAGAGAGAAATAGATCAAAATAATATTGTTCAACAAGACAAGCTAAACTCAGATATGTCTACTTCTGAGGTGATTTACCTTAGCAGATAATTACGTGTTGAGTGTGTGCATTAGAACCTGTATAGGACCAAAGTACGGCCACTTAAGGATATACTATTTTTAAGAACGAAGAGCTCGAGGCAATTGAAAAGAACTAATAATTTAAATCGGGAAAACCTGAACGACCAATATTGTATAGATAATACAAACCTTTGCGTGCTGTGATTAAGGCATTTGAAATCACCTTGTGACACCAATCTGATAATGGAGATAAATATTTGTTAACATCAGGGTTGAATGCGCCCACCGAAAACAGCCCATAACCTCCTCAAACAACTTATATAATGCGCAGGGCACTATAGACATATATTTGAATATATTTGCAACCAACATAATGGATGTGACTATCATCAACAACTAATGTTCAATAATTCTTCTCAAAGTGAAAGAAAGAAAAACCGAGCAAATATAAAAACGAAAAGACTAAAAAAATACATGATCTATACAAAAGAGAACAAGTCAACTTCTCTTTCTCTATGTCTGTCTGTATTCTTCTCTCTCTCTCTCTCTGTCTCTTTCTCTATTTTGTTTAATTAAATGGCATTGGTGGATTGATAAACTGGGATAGAGATCCTCTAAAGAGGAATTATAAAATAAACATCCGTGATAGCATATCTAAATTAGCAGATTTTCTCTGGATGCTTCTTTGCCCATCCCCTTCGAAACGAAAAAGAGAGTTAAATCACATCTGAACCGTAGAAAGGGTCCGAGTATACGTAGTAGCAATAAATCGAATAAATACAGTTTTCAATCTAAGCGTGGAGATTATTGTTATTATTGTATTTTTTCATTACCTGACTATCCTCTCAAAACAATCTGAGTCATTTTGCCTTATAGAAGATTATAAAAATGGCAGTTATGTCTCCATATAAGTGACAACACTTAATTATAACAACAAAATAAAAATATTTTTCTCAAAAACATATAGATAAAGGAACATTTTTCCGAGTTTAAATATAGAAACGTTTACGGTAAAGGCATTTTCTAAATATTTTACATTTTGATTTATGTATTTTCAGAATATTTCTTTGTCCTGGAACAAAATTAGCGTAGTGAGAACGCTTTGTAAATATTTGTATAGGGGAGATAAATGGCGCAATATGGGACTATGAAGATGCAAATATGCTGATTCATTTAGCAGCAATGGGGTCTTTGTGTAGATGATGCATTTTTAATAGATTGCTTATCAAGCGCTTTATTCGTCTTTTGATTTTCTTGCGTTTCTGAAACACTTTCGATTTTTAACGTAACAGTAAAGTTAACGCATCTTTTTTGCATGCTACTTGTCATGAATGAACACATGTATAATTATAATTAAATATAACTAACATATACAAACCGCACAAATACCACACAAGTACCTAAACTATCGCACAAAATATATAATAAATGCCGCACAAATGTCACATATATGCCATGTACATTTTAGGCAAATATCTTATAAATACCATAAAATACCCCTCAAATACCATACAAATACCAAATAAATTAAGAAATATTTCACCAATCACAAAACTATTGAAATATTACCCTTTAAAATCGCATTTCATAGTGTTTATTTATTTGCCATTTTATCACATTCCAAGCTGTAACCCATAGTCAAGTGTGCTAGTTGATGTGTTTTTCTTTATTCGTGTCCAGTTAGTGTTGATATCTTAACATATTCCAAGTTGTGACTCATATTCATGTCCCCAAGCCAATGTGATTTTGTCTCTCATATTTATTTAATGTTGGCATTGTAGCACATTCCAAGTTGAGATCTGCACTCAAGTCCCCCAGTCAATGTGTATTTGTCTCTTCATGTTCAGTTAATGATGGCATCGTAGGACATTCCAGATAGTGGTCCGCAGTCAGGTCAAGTCAATGTGGTTTTGTTTTGTCTTTTCATGTCCAATTATAGGTACCATCTTAGCACATTGCGAATTGTAGCCCACAGTCAAGTAATCCACCGAATATGTATCTGTCTATGTATCTGTCTCTTCATGTCCAATTAGCGTTTCGCATCCTTGCACATTCAATGATGTTTACTCTGTCTCTTGATGTCCAGTCAGTGTTGGCATGTTAGAATGTTCAAATTGGTGATCCATAGTCAAATTCCCTAACCAGCATGTTTTGATTTATCACTTTTTGTCCAGTTACTTTTGGCGTCTTAGCATAATTCAAGTTGTTGAATATTTTTTTTTTATAGCAAATCTCCCTCTGACCTATTTGTTTCGTTAGGAAATATAAGTACGTTTTATTAAGAATTACACTATTAAGTTTGTATCTATTCAAACTTCCTAAGTGTTTCATCTGTTCCATTCTTTAGGTTTACATAATGAGGACTATACCATACTCAAACCTGTAGTTTATTGACTTGTTGATTTGCTTCACGTGATTCAGATGATATATCGTAATAGTTCTGCTTCATCTTAGTCTCTCCATTCTTCTCCATCCTGTATTATCATACTTCATGGGCACATCGTGACTTCTCCATTGTGGATTATCATACTTCATGTACACATCGTGACTTTTCCATCCTTTATTATCTTATTTCATGTACACATCATGGCTTATCCGTCCTGTATTATCATACTTCATATTATACATGGTGACATCTCCATCCTGTATTGTCATACTTACAAACGTAAATACATCAATAGGTGTCATAGACCATTTTCTTCTGTACGATATTCACAGAACACTTTATATGTATTAATGTCTCAGTAACCAGATATTGTGAGACTGAAAGAAGCTGCGAGCCTCAGATCGTCGAAGTGTCGGAACAACTTATCATCGGAACAAGAATTAGAAAAAGTCAATAGTTCAGTAAGTGGCCCATGATAAGACAAACTTAAATCTGTTAATCAATCAATAGGTGTAATTGACAAGAACCAAATTATTCGATACATCAATAGGTGTTCGCAATAAAAACTGGAACAATTCAATAAATCAATAAGTGTCCATGATAAATGCCAATAGACCAATGCGTATCAGCGATACAATCCTAAAACGTCTATAGATCACTAGGCAATAGATCAACAAGAGGCCCATGGTAAAACTGAAACAAGCATATAGATCAAACGATGTATGTAACAAAAGCTAACTAAAGTCAATACATCAATATATGCCCTTGATAAAAACTGAAAAAGTCAATAGATTCAAAGGTGTCCAAGACCTTTTTCCTACACACTATTTATAATACACTTACCATATACGACCATACTGAAGATTTACAGATTATTCATTTTACACTTCCCATGTATAGACTTGCTATTCATAGGACACTCCCCATGTACAGCCATACTGAAGACTTGCACACTATTGAAATTACACTTCCTATGTACGACATTAGGGAAGAATTATCACAAGATGCTTCGTATTCATCATCACAATGAATTTGTATCACGACACCAGTTAGAATTTGCCTTTATGATACCATGCTTTTTATCAGAAGTCAGATAGGCCGGATGCGTATTCCAGCATGCCGTAACAAGGAGACGCATGGAGGCAATTGTTATCGGCACTAAGTGGCAAGCTTAGTACACTTTCAACTGAAAGGTTGTGAGTTAGAATTCAGCGAGAGTCTCAGCCAAGGTCGGCTACAATGAAACGTCCTTGTAAACACCATTTCATTTTAAATCCCTCGTCCCAAATGACCGATTCGTGTTACTGTATCGTAAACTACTAAACCAAAACAAATCGTTATCATATTCTTAGAACGGGATTGTAACTGTTCTTAAAATTTACACAAGAGAAGCAGAAGGACCATTCTTATTCATTTTATGCTACTGATGTTGACACAGCCAACCACAATATAAGCGTATTCAGGTAATAACATTTGAGCATCTGGAATTGTACGCTATGTAGCCCTAATTTACGCTCAGTTTAAGAGAATTTATGATCAATTTGTGCTTGTGTGCATATGTTATTGTTCTTCTTTATACAGTAACACATCTTGAATCTTGTAGTCAGCAGTTGCTTTTTCAAAGTAAATACAGAATTAACTCGATGACACGTTGTGTCAACATATTTGTGTGTGTATGTTCATAATTAAATGAATGCAATTCCCTGTTGTCACAATGAGCTCACATACTTACAGTGCATCACTTGAAATGTACCACTCCTGATTAGGATAATGCAATAAAACTTAATGTTGGTGTGGGTTGAACGCCATTTTGCACCACATAATAGGGTCCACATGGTGAACATCTAGTGGAGGATGGACCCAGGATAAAAGCGGTATGAACAACCAAACAAAGGGAATTTAATAGGATACTTTCTCACATAATCACATTAACCTAGCTCTAGACTCGAACCCACGCGGACAGACGTGAGATATGAGTGATTGGTAATGGCTACGGCATTAGACCACCAGAGACCCCTGCAAAGAATGTAAGGAACTGGACCAAGAAGTGCTTATTATTATTATTATTATTATTATTATTATTATTATTATTATTATTATTAGTAGTAGTAGTAGTAGTAGTAGTAGTAGTAGTAGCAATATTATTATTGATATAGACATATATACATAGTATGCCGAGGGATGAATATGGTATTGGTATATAATTTGAAGAGGCATTGGAATATTTCTAAGTTATTGTATGATCGCGTTATGCTTTCGGATTTTTTATGATGAACTCCGTTTTTACACTTAGGTCACATCCTTTCTTTTATTACGTTTTTATACTCTCCATCATCTTTCTATACAGGCCGCCAGTTATTTTCGACTCGCCATCATTCGCCAAGTTACAACACTTATTAAGTTGTTAAAAACCGCCATAATTGGTCATTTTCATAAATGTTTTGAGGCGTTGGAATAAATCACCTTTTCATCTGCTGAATAGAAATTGATTCGAATATGCAGAAGGTTGTAATAATGCAGCCTCAATTTACCTGAACAAATTGCACAGCCATATTTTATGTAATATATGTGTTAGAACGAACTTTACCCTTAAACCGGCAAAACATTGTCAATATATGTCATTATGCACGGAATATACAGACGACACTACTATGACATATATAAGTAAATTGTATTGAACCCTAATTATATTGCAAACCACGAGCGATGATCAATTCAATCCATGCTGTTATTGATAAATATGGAGAGTAAAGATATAAGCAAACTTAAGTTCAGGGTGGCAGTAACACATAATTATTTTGTATGGCAGGAAAAGTGAAACGCACATTTGGGTATTATCTTTGCCACAGCAAGCCCCAGGCCACAATCGTATCATCAAGAACTACATAAGGGCTTTCGGGTCAGAGTCTTTCGTTTCAGCCAATAGCAACAATCGGTCGAACGAATAGTTTTATTTATTTCGTTTACACTATTTGACCATCTGAAGTCATTTTGTTTGTACCTTCCCCTTGCATTGGCAAGAAAACAAATCCAGACAGAAGTAAATAAATGTCAAACTTGTTAAAAAGAAACGACTTGACCTTAATCACCTCTGTATTTGTATGATAACCATGTTGATGCTGTCTAGGATTAATTCCCAAATGAAATATGAACTGCCCACCGTATCTATCCGAGCATTTAACCACAGACGCACCTATAAATCAGTTCATCTATCCTTCCTTTCACCCATTATTCTATTGCCAATGTAGACCCAAACTAACCGACTGGAGCTGCATAGGCCGTATCACATTTCGTAGTGTGGTAGCGTACAAGAGAGAAATAGACCAAACTAATATTGTTCAACAAGACAAGCTAAACTCAGACATGCCTATTGATTAGGTTATTTACTTTAGCAGATAATTGCGTTGAGTGTGTGCATTAGAACATATATAGGATCAAAGTATGCACACAAATACATCAATAGATCAATACGCGTCCGCGCAAAATCCTGAAGGAAATCAATAGATCAATAATGTCCGTGATAAAAACTGATAAAACCTGAAAACGCCAATACATCAGTAGCATAGACAACTTACTTCTACACGGTGTTCACGGTACACTTCCCATGTACGAATGTCTCAGTAACCCGATATTATGAGACTGAAACTAGTTGTTTTTAACATTTATGTTTTCAACAGCTGCTGAGAACAACTTATCTAAGGAGCAGCTGTGATAAGAATTGAAAGAAGTCAATAGTTGTATGATTGGCCAATGATAAGACAAATTTAAATCAGTCAATCGATCAATAGGTGTATCTGATAAGTACTGAAATGATGAATACATCAATACAAACTGGTACAAGTCAATAAATCAATAATTGTCGATGATAAAAACGGAAAAAAGACAATAGACCAATACGTGTCTGCGATAAAATCTTAAAACGTCAACAGATCACTAGGCGTCTATAACAAAAAGCTGCAAAAGTCAACAGATCAATAAGGGGCCCATTGTAAAACTGAAACAAACCAATAGATCAGGAGGTGTCTGTAACAAAACTCATATAGGTCAATACATCAATAAATTTTCCTGATAACAACTGAAAGAGTTAATATATCGATACGTGTCCATGATGAAAAACTGAAAAAGTATATTATTCAAAGGTTTCCAAGGCCTTTTTATACACACTATTCATAGTACACTTCCCATCTACAGCTATATCAACGACTTACACAGTATTCATAGTACACTTACCATATACGACCATATTGAACATTTAAACACTATTCAATGTGCCCGTCCCATGTACAACCATACTGTAGACTTACTATTCATAGGACACTCTCCATGTACAACCATACTGAAGATTTACACACTTGAAATTGCACTTCCGATGTAGGACATTAAGGAAGAATTATCACAAGATGTTTCGTATTCATCATCAAAATTAACTTGTATCATGACACCAGTTGGAATTTACCTTTATGATCCCTTGCTTTTTATGAGAAGTCGTATAGGCCGGATGCGCATTCCAGTATAACGTAACAAGGATACGCATGGAGGCAGGTGTAATCGGCACTATGTGGCAAGCTTGCTACACTTGTAACTGAAACACTGAGGGTTAGAATTCAGCGAGTGACTCAGCCAAGGTCGCTAAAATGAAACGTCCTATGAAATGCAATTTCGTTTCGAATCCCTCAGCCTTAAATGGTCTATTCGTGTTGCAGTATCGCTAAACACTAAACAAAAACAAACTCTATCAGATTCTCAGAAAGGGATTGAAACTGTTCTTAAACTTTACACAACAGTAACAAAAGGATTTTTACCAATCATTTTACACTACTGGTGCAGAAACAACCAACCATAAAGTTAGTCAATCAAAAACATTTGAGCGTCCGGAATTGTAAACGATTTAGACTAATTTTATGCTCAGTTTAAGAGAATTTATGATGAAACCGTGCTTGTTTCATAAGCGTATGTGTGTATATGTTATTGTTCTTTATACAGTGAGACATCTTGAATATTACAGTTAGCAGGTGCTTTTAAAAGTGAAGTCAGATTTAACTCGATGACAAGTTGTGTCAACATGTGTGTGTATGTGCGTGATGTGAAGTTCAAAATTAAATGAATGTAATTCCCTGTCGTCACAACGAGCTTACTTCCTTACAGTTCATCACTTCAAATTTGGTTTGTAACATTCCTGATTACGATAATGCAATAAAAGTTATTGTTATTCTGGGTTGAACGCCATTTTGCAATACATAATTATGTCTACATGGTGAGCATCTTGTTGAGAAAGAACCCAGGATAAACCCAGTAAGAACAACCAAACAACGGGAAGTTAATAGGATACTTTCTCAGCTAACCACATTAACCGAGCTCTAGACTCGAACCCACGCTGACAGAGGTGAGATAGCAGTGATTGATAATGGCTACGGCATTAGACCACCATAAGCCCCTGCAAAGAATGCAAGGAACTGGACCAAGGAGTGATTATTATTAATATTATTATTATTATTATTATTATTATTATTATTATTATTATCATCGATATGGACATAAAGACTTAGTAAGGCGGAGCGATGAATAGGGTATTGGTGGATAATTTGGAGAGACATTGGAATATTTCTAAATTATTGTATGACCGCGTTAAACTTTCGGATTGTTTTATGATAAACTCCGTTTTCACACTTAGGTCACATCCTTTTTTCATAGCGTTTTTTATACTCTCCACCATCTTTCAATATACAGGTCGCCAGCCATTTTCGACTGTCGTTGTCAAGTTATGTCATTATGCACGGAATATGCAGACAACGATAATATGGCATAGTTCTGAATTGAATTCGTCTTCAAACTCTTAAGATAATTAGTCCTTTCCTTCATTGGTTTTGTTATGTGGGGTAGAGGTGTATTATCACTTTGTAATTCGATGCTATGATTCATTATTAATTTACAGGAGGCACAATAAATAAAATCGGTTATTATCAATCATTTCGCTGTATTAACTGTGTCGATTGTATACACCTATTCACTCTTTCTCTCTCGCATTGCAAACTAGATATTTCCTTATACTGATTCTTCTTTTTTCTGGCTTTCTTGTTCCTGCGATTTAGGCTTCGCTTTCATTGCTCGTTATATTGGATAGTACGATAATTAGTAGTAGCTGTTAATGTCTAAACTAGATATTACTTGCTAAATAATTAATATCGAAACACACACACATACACACGCACGCACACTCACTGTGGTATAGATGTATCCATATGGTCAGAGTAAATATGATCTTAAGTCATTATGCAATATTCCATTTGGTAAAGTTCATCTGTGGAATACCCATTATCGCAGCATGATTTAAATACACATAATATTTCTATATTCTATAAAAGATGAGCACTTGCACACATGCGTAACAATACTGGGTGGGACAC
This sequence comes from Sinohyriopsis cumingii, assembly GCA_028554795.2. Lineage (NCBI taxonomy): Eukaryota > Metazoa > Mollusca > Bivalvia > Unionida > Unionidae > Sinohyriopsis > Sinohyriopsis cumingii. The sequence continues at coordinate 97,543,609 of CM068835.1, read as the reverse complement.
TTTTCGCACTCAATCTATTATCGTTCATGCTTCTGGCATTGCAATGCTAAAATTATCGATGTACATCTAAAGCAACTATTTTTAACTATTTCGACCAGAGTACCATTTACTGGAATATAGAATATATTAAATGCATATTGCTTCATAGTCATTAACTGGCACAAAGCGCCTGGTATGGAGGAAAACCATGCTGGCTTTATGGGTATTTATACAATTATTACTCAATTTACAACCCTTTTGATATAATTATACCATGTAAACTTAGTTTGAAAATTTTTCAACTTTCGAACTCAGTTAATGGAAAGGAAAGACTACATTTTGATCGTTTAAGATGGATAGTAATGTTCGGGTCTTAGCCAGACTGAATTTATGGAAAGGAAATCCCATAACCCTGTAGTTTTACGTAGATTATGGTGGACCCTGTGAAAGTTTTCATGTGTTCTTGGCACTTCATACCATATTCTGACTTCCATTTTGGAAAGGTATAGGAAAGACTTGAATGATTTTAATCTTTACAGATAAAAAACTGTACTTACTTAAGAAAACAACAATAAATTGTGATCTGATAAGAGATATTGATCAAATCACAATTGAGGAGAATATTGGTTTATGTTGAGAACCATTATTTGCTCTATCTTCCTTCCTTCGTCCATTCATTCCTCAATTGTTCATTGCATTGCATTTGTATGATCTTAACGTTGTAATCCTCCTGAGAATTCTTGTCCCACCCAATGCCAATAATTATAAAAAGATCTGCAAATAAAACATTTCAAACAAACTAACAATAAAACATCCTGATCTCAACCTACATTGATAGCTAACGTGAATGCCAAAGTTTGAAATCGACATACTTATTTCCAATCAGTTTTGGCAATTTGAAAAAAGGATGACTATCAAAAAGTGATATTATGAGTCAAACATAAGATCCCATATGAAGCCTTAACGATGGCTATTTAACTTTATGAGGCCGTAACACCCACTCCCTATGTACGTTTACATGCACAGACGCGCTGTTTTCTTGTCATTGCATTTTGCCAGTGGAAGTCGGTTACGGTTTTGAAGATCCACAAGTTTCGCATCAATATGACTTGGGATGGAGTAGTTGGTGTATGCGTTCTTGTAATATGACTACACAATTTGAAATCCGAACTTCCACTAACCATGGGAAAGGTGAACTTGAATTTTAATATATATATATATCCTTTACCTTTCATCTTTCGCTTTGAGTTACATAGTTTGAACACCTATGTCCTTTATCTTACATCACTAAATGTTTCCCTTTCTTTGGACTTGATTGTCTTCCAAAAGTTCTTTCTTCCAAATCGTTGATTTAATTATTTTTAAATTTTGCAATTCAATCGGCACCATATTATCACTATCGCGTAGACCTGCTGCTAAGCCATTTGCATGTATATCTATCTACTTATCAACCTTAATACATACATACATAAGTATATATATTCATTCATTCCTACATACATACATACATGTATACATACATACATACATACATACATGCATACATATATACATGCATACATACATACATACATACATACATACAGATATACACACGTACATACATACATACATACATACATACACACACACCCACACATATATACATACATACATGCATACATACATACATACATACACACACACACATACATACATACATACATACATACATACATACATACATACATACATACATACATACATACATACATACATACATGCATGCATGCATGCATGCATGCATGCATGCATGCATGCATGCATACATACATACATACATACATACATACATACATACATACATACATACATACATACATTGTGTATTGTCACAACTAATGTTTTGTAGCCGTCACACGATCGGCGTCTGAAAGCCTCTAATGATGCAAGAACGCAAAGCAATAATTATACTTCAAGGAATTAATACTGTGTGCGGTGTATGCGTTTTACACTGCAAATCGTGGCACGAACAAATTTATTTACTTTACGTTTTCTTTTTCTGCAATGCCAGGGTATTGGATTCTATTTTCCTTTGTATTTATTTGGAAGTTTCAAACATGAGATATTCTTTCTTCATGTTATGTAGTGACAGTTTAAAACTTTATGTCAAAATAGCGTGACGGTAATTTTTTCATTTTTCCGCACGCCATATGCTGTTTTGTGATGAAATTATAGTTAATTTTCTCAAGTGTTTCTCATATCGTGATTCTCAAATTTCAGCACATTATCCAAAATGCCGCCTGTCATTTAAGACGCACCTTAATTAAAAGATACCAATGTCTGTATAATTTACCTGGAGCTGCTTAAATATATTTATTTCATTCCGGCTGAGTCTATTCCTCTTTTCCTCTTTTCATGTGACTTGAGCGGTTCTTTGTTGAATCGGGTGTACTTCGGTCTAAAATATCTTTCGAAAGTATAATGCATAATACTTGATTATATGCTAAAGGTAAACAACTCAGCGGGAGACAGGTTAGGACTGGTTAGCTGTTTGCTTTAACTTGATATATTGCTTTCAGTACGAAATATGTTATTGCCAACGCATAAGCAAGGGACTAAAAAAAGACGAAGTGGTATTTATGTTCGCTCAGTAGAGTCTCATTCCCACTGAGGGACTTGTGCTTGAGTAGATAGTCATGTCAAGTCTCCTAAATGTGTTTGGTTTTAGTACTGACTTGCATTCCCATGTAAATAATGAATTCACTGCATGTTATATACCGTAACTTTATTTACTGATGATGCAGTTTAATTATTTCAGTAGAATATTCCAGCATTTAATATAGTTTAAATTTAATAAACGATCCAAATCTAGGTGGGTTTACTTTAGTCTAAAGTTTTTTTATTAATTGTTAACACTCAGAATGAGTATCGCTAAATGATTTTACCTTTGTGGGGAAGATTTATTTGCTGAATTTAATGAATATTTTTATTTTTATGAAACTCTGTGCAAATAAGAAGGATGAAATGCACTTGGTCATGATGAGTATGTTGGCTCAGATATAGTCATATAAGGCAAGAACATTAATTTGGGTTATTAAAATTCAGCCCGGTATTATACACTTGTATTTACAGATTTTACAAAATACCTTGTAACGTTTTTATGAACCAAAATAGTGCACAACCAGGAAGTGAAATTGCCAGTGCATTCCATTCCTATATATAACTTGTGTTTTCCTTTAACCATACAGTGAAATGTTTAGTACAAGTCAGTTTTTAGGTACTTTGGTAGATATTTCACCTTTTAAGAAACTATTTCTAGTTGGTCTTTTTAATAGAGATATGCATTGATAATATTGACTTATAGATCAATTGCAATATTGTATAATAGCTAACTGGTGATAAAGAATGATAATATAATAGATCAAGTGCTATATGATATAAATTGTTACAAAAGGAACATTTTATTGTTGTATTTATATCCCTAGAAAAATTAAATAACAAAGGTCTACATGCACAGTACATACGTAACTGTTACACATGCTTGTTTTTAAATTCTATTTTAGAAAGAATATTACTCATTTACAAGATGAGAGTAATTAATTGTGTAATGGTTTGAAAATATTTTTCAATAACAGTGTATATTTTTTTTATTCATTCTGGTTAATATTGTTTCACCCCGACCGGTGATTTGGTGATTTTATTTGCGTGCTTATTGCATAGATTTGCTATTACCTAACTCACTCAAAATTACTTAGTAGAAGTGTGTTTAGTCTTTCAGAAGAATATTCAGAAAAAATATAAAAATGCAAAAAGAAAGAAAATACTCTAAGCTATTATCATACATATCATGGTACAACACTGTCGAATTCAGGTGAAGAATTTTAATCATTTGGCAAGAGATGCTTCTTAATTTCCATTACATACAACCTTTACTGTACTAAGGTGTGTTCGATATCATTGCTAGGAATGTCCAATCTTTTGATGTTATAGTATGATTACCAAATATTTATTACTTAAATCATTTTGATGTATCGAAACTATTCTCCGTAAACATATGAATAAAAGACAGAAATAAAGAACACAAAAATCATTTCGTTCCTGCAATTCATCCTAGCCTACAACATATTTATCTAATGGCACAATAATGAATACTTTGCAGACACTGATAAAACTGTCATGACACATTGTATCAAAGAAAGTCATCGTTGTGCACAATTGTAGGCAATACCCAACTAAGTTCATATACTCATATAGTTGACTTATATATGTTCAAGTAAATGGGCTTCAGTGTTTTAACCAAGAGGCAAGTGATACATCTTAGAGTGCTTGCCAAATGTTTGTGCTTTTTCATCGATAGAGACGATTCCTTGTGAAATGTTGTACAGTATCATCAATAGGGATGATTCGTTTTGAAATGCTGTACGGTATCATCGATAGAGAAGTGTTGTACAGTATGATTGAAAGGGATGATTGCTTGAGAAATATTGTACAGTGTCATCAATAGGGATGACTGCTTCTGAATTGTTGCACAGTATCATCAGTAGGTTTGATTGTTTGTGAAATGAGTATTTAAGTTTCTAAAAATATTTCTATATTTACACAGCTATGGTTCCGGCAACTCCAAATCACAATAAAATTGTAGCTCGGTGGGAGTTTTCTTCTGCAACTCTTAGCTGAGTAGAACATCTCAAATAAAGGTCATTGCATATAAAAGTAGGAATATCTAACCCCATATAAGGTTCATTACATATAAAAGTAGGAATATCTATCCCCAGGTAAGGGTAAATACACATAAAAGTATAAATATATATCGCCAAATAAAGTTCATTACATAGAAAAGTAGGACTATCTATACCCAGGTAAGGGTCATTACACAGAAAACTATAAATATATATCCCCATGTCAGGGTCATTACATTGGGAAGTAGAAATATATATCCCCATGTAAGGTTCGTTATATAGAAAAGTAGGAATATCTATCCCTACGTAAAAATCATTACATAGTAAAGTAGGAATATATGTCCCCAAGTATGGGCCATTACATAGAAAAGCATGAATATATCTCCACAAATAATGGAATGGAAATATTACTATGTCATTTTATTAACCATAAAATGACAACTGAATGACTGTTGAAAAATTATTCATATGTTCAAGGTTTGAAAACGTTTGTTTCAAATACACAAAGAAAGGGTATGAATATCAAATCTGTTGTACACCAAAAATTGCTCAATGAATTTATGGCAGGTTGGAAATAAGTAAAGATTTCCAAAACAATCTTGTAATTTTGTTTTTGTCTTCTGGTATTTTGTTTCACAGGATCTTTAAGTTATTAAAAGTGTACAACAATTGTTTCTTTCCATTATTTTAGAGAAGGTAGACGTCTAAATCGTTTTATGTCCACTCTCCCATTCTTCATATTGTTTTGACAATACTTAATGAAAAAAGAGATTTTATTGATTGGTGGCATCACCTCGAACTGATCGTCGATTTTGCATACTGTACATTGATTTATTTTCAAGGGTAATACATTTCACTGCTTTTTTAATAACATAGACTTATGTAGGTACTCAGGGTCATTATTGTTGGGTTTAATGCATGTATGTAAATGTTTACAAAATACCTTGTGATTTTTTAGGAAACAAAATAGTGCACAACCAGGAAAAAATTGCCAGTGTATTCCATTCCGATCTGGAACTTTGGTTTTACTCTAACCATGCAGTGAAATGTTTAGTACAAGTCAGTTTTTATATACTTTCGTAGATGTTTCACCTTTTAATTAACTATTTGTAGATTGGTCGTTTTGATACAGAGAAACATTGATATAATTTACTTATATATCAATTGCAACAGTGTATCAGCAACCTATTGATATAGAATGATAATATAATGGAACAAGTACTGTATGATATAAACTGTAACAAACATAAAATTTTCTTGTTCCATTTGTATCATGTAAAAAAAAAATAGATTACAAAGGTCTATATGCACAGTCCATAGATAAATGTTACACATGTTTGCTTTTAAGTTCCACTTTATAAAGAATATTACTCAATTTCAAGATGATTATGTTTAATTATGTAGCGGTTTGAAAATGTTTTCCAATAATAATGTAAGTTTATTTTTATTCATTCTGTTGCATATTTATTTCAACCCGACGGGTGATTTTATTTGCGTGCTTATTTCCTTGATGTGTTATTACCTAACTCATGAAAACATATTTAGGAGAAGTGTGTTTAGTGTATAATACGAATATTCAGCAGAGGTATAATATACAGAAAGAAAGGAAAAACGTTAAGCTATTTCATACATATCATGGTACAATACGGTCGAATTCAGGTGAAGACTTTTAGTCAAGGGGCAAGAGATACATCCTAATTTCCATTACATACAACTTTTACTGTACTACGGTGTGTTCACTATTATTGTTAGGAATGTCTAAAATTTTGATATTTTAGTATGATACCACATATTTACTTAAATCATGTTGATGTATCGGAACTATTCTTTGTAAACATATGAATAAAAGACAGAAAGAAAGAACACAAAAATCATTTCGTTCCTGCAATTCATCCTATGCCTACAGCAAATTTCTATAATGGTACAATAACGTTTACTTTGCAGACAATGACAATACTGTCATGACACATTATATCAAAGAAAGTTATTGTGATACAAAATCGTTGGCAATAACCAGCTAAGTTCATATACTCGCATATTTGACGTATACATGTTCAAGCAAATGGGCTTCAGCGTTTTAACCAAGAGACAAGTGATACATCTTAGAGGAGTGCTTTTGAAACGTTTGTACAGTTTCTTCAATACACACGATTCATTGTGAAATGTTGTACTTGTACAGTATCATCGATATAGACAATTGTTTGTGAAATGTTGAACATTATCATCGATAGGGATGATTGCCTGTGACATATTATACGGCATCATCAATATGGATGTTTGCTTATGAATTGTTGTATAGTATCATTAGTAGGTTTGATTGCTTGTGAAATATTGGAGCATTTAAGTTTGTAAGAATACTTATATATTTACACAACTACGGTTCCTTTCAAATCGAAATCACAGTAAAATTGTAGCTTGGTGGGCATTTTCTTCTGCTACTCTTAGCTGAATAGCTATCCTCAAATATAGGATTTCACATATAAAAGTTGGAATATCTAACCCCATGTAAGGGTCGTTACATAGAAAAGCAGGATTATCTATCCCCAGTTAAGGGTCATTACACAAAGAAGTTTAAATAGATATCCCCAAATAAAGGTCATTACATAGAGAAGTAGGAATATATATCCCCATGTAATGGTAATTACAAAGAAAATTATAAGCATATATATCCCCATGTAAGGGTCATTACATATAAAAGTAGGAATATCTATCCCCACGTTAAGGTCATCACAAAGAAAAGTAGGAATATATATCTCCAGGTATACGTCATTCCATAGAAAAGCATGAATATCTGTCCACAAATAATGGAATGGAATTAGTAATATGGCATTACTTTCACCAAAAAATGACAACTGAATGATTGTGAAAAATTGTTGAAACCATGTTCACGGGTAGAAGATTGTATCCTTTTATTTTCAAACACACAAAGACAGGGCATGGAGATCAAATATGTTTTCCACCAGAAAGATTGCTCAGCTGATTTGAGGCAGGTCGGGAATAGCTAAAGATTTCCAAAATATTCTTGTAGGTTTGTTTTTCTTCTTCTGATATTTAGTTTCACAGGACCCATAAGTTATTAAAAGTGTACAAAAATTGTTCCTTTCCATTATTTCAGAACAGGTAGACGTCTAAGTAATGTAATGCCCACTCTCCCATTTTTCATATTGCTTTGATACAACTTGGTGAAAAATAAGATTCTATTGGTGACATCATCTCGAACTGGTCATTGATTTTGCATACAGTAAATTGATTTATTTTTAAAGGCAATACATTGCCTTGCTTAATAACAGGCGTTTGTAGGTACTCAGGATAATTATTGTTGTGTTTAATTCATGTATGTAAATAAAATTACTTAAAAACAGATTAAATAAGAGCTGCCAAACTAACTGAAAGAGTACACACATTTTTGCAGGGATATCAGTTATTGTGCAAGAAAAATCGATTTAACAGCGTTATTCTCATTATTAACCCTTTGATAGTGCTTGTCACTGTCAATACAAATTGTATCCTATAATAATATGATTATGTTTATCAGATATACAATTATTAACATAAACATATGTATAACACAATCCACTAATTTACTTATGCATATAATTTTTTTCTTTATATGAATTGCATCTCTCATTTTCCCCTCTGTGATTGATTCGTGAGGACTTTTATTATATTGTTTCACAGGAAGACTAAGAACTGAGTTTGATCTTATAAAAATAGTATCTAGTAAATTTAGTAGTACTGAATAATTTACTAATGAAGAGTGAAATTTACTAGGAATTAGTTTAGCTGTGGCCTGCATTGTCTTACTTTAAAGTTAACACAATTGGAAATGTCAGAACTTTGTCATGTGGTGACATTTCCCATTTATGTGTTGATTTAATTCACAATATTATATGTCAGAACATTGTCCAGTGGTGACATTGCCCATTTCTGTGTTGATCAAATTCACAACTTGATATGTCAGAACTTTGTCCTGAGATGACATTGCCAATGCTTTTTTCTAATTCAGACAGCCTTTGTTTTGGTAGGAAAAATTATTAATGTCAGTTTCGCTTTATTTCCTTTTGTCAATTTCATGTATATAAATATTGGAAATTCATATTTGTGTTTTTATTTCTCTATAGCAGGTATTTATAATTGTCTAATGATCAATACGTTATTAACTGTAATAAACATTAGTTTTGTTATCAAAATCTCCTGTTACAAGATTGTTTTCTTTAACACACATATAAGTTTCTTGTGTTGTCCCGAGAGGGTATGACATTGACAAGGCTCCCCAGTCAGTGTGCTGTGACATCATGAAGGGCATTTTGGGATCCATGGGCGAGACAGGAGAACAATGTTTGTAATAATACAAAAATATGTTCATGTTGTCTGAAGAACTTCATTCTCGGGACTAGGGGATGTTCCACGTCTGAAACGGGTTTAGACAAGAACAAGATAGTGGAACATACCTATTGTTTTTGTATACTTTTGTATGGTGTTTGGCTTTGGTTTTCAGATTAATTATATGTGTTATGGTGAGTACACCCATTAAGGTATTAGTTGCTTGGGACGGCACTTGACTAGAACTATCCATATAGACTCTATGCGACTACAACATGAGGTAATAGATTTACTCAGACTTACTATTGAACGCACTGTTACGTATGCATAAAGGGTAAATGAGGAGGCAACTAAGATATTGTGAGGTGGCGGCAGTCTGTTTAGTTTGAATATCGTTCTCTATGAGATGGTATACCACGGCGTTTATGCCAGTATCGATAAAACAAGAAGTAAATTATGAAATTAAAAGATGGAAAAACAGAGTACTTAACAGATATAGAAATGAAAAACACGAGTACCCGTACGTAAAATACAACAATTAGTCAATTACATAAACATTAATTACATAATTATGTTACTTTCATTCATCCGTTCCGATACTGACAGAGCAAATTTCATCATATGACAGTGGCAGATCAAACTCAGTTTGCATGACAGCATCATCTAATGCGTACGGTCTTTCCCAAATCACGGCTGGTGATGGGACGACCTTTCATGTCATTTCTTCTCTGTCTCTCTTTATTGCACTTGCCTCTTCGGTTCAACAAATCCTATTTGCTTACTACGCTCGCTTTCTCACCGTCGAGTCAGGTGTATGTTGAGCATTTTCCCTTACATAAAAATAATTTGTCCAGCCTAAATACAGGTCAGGATTTCCTTCTCATGAGATCAACAAATATCCCCACTCTCGTCAGACCTCGGCTATGCTTATTAGACTTAATACACAGACAACAAACGCAAATTCGGTTCCATATGAAGAGAATTCAAAACTTCATTATACATAGAATTTGGATATTAATATATGTCATACTAGGTAAATTTAATATTTAGTTATTCAATGCCATACTTTTCCAGATTTTGGATAACCAATCCTCATTATAAATGATTCAAATCATTTATGACAGATAATTTACATATCCCCACAATATGCATGAGAGGAAATGCAAATAATCATGCTAAATGATTTTTCTACCTGTAAACAACTAAGTCCGAACTCATTTTTATACCTAAATATTATATGTTATCCTTGCAAAATGATTCATAAAACATACAGTAGTATCAAACGCTGAGTTTCACATTCATGGAAACTAATTGGGCAATGCCATTAGGACAATAACGTCAGGCATGTGCGCGTGTGCGGAGCTTGCACCCACTGCAGACAAAATTAATGAGTAACAATCCATTAGGAGATAAATATGTCACAGGGATAGAGAAGATGACGGGTATAATTGTCCCCAATGGGTGGAAACAAGAATGGCAAAACTCTCACTTACTTAATACCAATATATACTTGTGTACACACAATATCACACATACAAGGAGATGAATAAATCTAAGGTAATATAATGGTAGCTAACATTTGCCCTTGCACCACCATCCACACAAATCCTTAAAATCAAGACGGATGAGGAAATTTAGGAAATACAATACATAATTATAATTTTACGCATGCGTCAAAAATGAGTATACAACAATAAAGTCACTAGCACTGTTATTCTCAATCAAATACCCACCAACTTACAAAACAGACAAGGAACCAAACGTATTTTTCGTAGAATGACATAAACACAGATACACATGCACATAAACAAAATATGACAATAATGACTACAATTATTTTATTGAAGTACTTTGCAATTGACGTTGTGATGAAAGGGAAAAAAATTAAGGAAAGTATACAAGCTATAGCGACCGTGTTGGTACTATCAGCAGAGAAAAACAAACGTTTCGTAGAAAAATAAATTAGTGATGTTTCTGTGAGTATCAAGGGGGACAACAGGGGTCGTAAAGGTATAAAAATAACATTCCTTAAATTTACGAGTAAGAACTATAAAGGCTGCATTTACAGTAGTATTGGTTCTGTTTGTACAGTTTAATAAGTTGAGTGCATAGTATCTGAAGTAGTATTCGTTGTTGACGTAGTGGTGGTGGTGGTTGTGTTGGTTTTTATCTCATTAATAAGAGAAGGACACGAAAGACAAACATTAGGAGGATTTCAAATCATAGTAGTATTATCTGCCAGACGGACAACGCTATATATATATATATATATATATATATATATATATATAGAGAGAGAGAGAGAGAGAGAGAGAGAGAGAGAGAGAGAGAGAAGTAGGTATAGAGATAGCTTATTAGTAAATAGATAGACAGACAGAGAGATGGATAGACAGTAGATAGGTCGAATAATATAATTAAATAGGCTAGTGTATATATATATATATATATATATATATATATATATATATATATATATATATATATATATATATATATATATACAGAGAGAGAGAGAGAGAGATAGATCATGGTTACTACATCTAAATAGAAAAGAGTTGTTTATGCATATACCGACGTTTTGTTGTTATTATTTGATTCTAGTTCAAGTTTTCATGTTATGTATTGTTAATGCCTTCATTTGTTAGAACAGGTCACATTAATATACAATGTAATTGATTCTTGAAATGTCCTTGACTTAATAGTTCCCAGCAACATAATCAGCCAGCTACGGTGTTAACTATTCATTACCTAACTTGTTGCGACAGGTTTCAAAAATATTTTGCATTGATCGGTTGTTTTTAAGCTTAGAGAGACGGAGGTTTGCCTGGGAAGGTAAAAAAAAAAAACACATGCTGTCGAAAATGATATTCCAGATAACTCAGGAAGTTTACATTTTGAAGGATTTAAAAAAAATTGTAAGTATCAGTCTTCTTTGTCTGATTATAAAACAACACAATGCACATTCATATGACCTTTGTTCAAAATGTGGATGGGAGTGGTGTGTGACAGTGTTACCTGCCAGTATCATCTAACTACATACAAACCCAGTCATAATACCGCCGTAGACAGTTAGTCAAGGTATTTTGCAAACATCAGTCTAACTACATAAATACCATAAACTTTTGCTGCTTACACAGTTAGATATATTTATGTACAATCGATACATTAAATGCTCTTGGAATTACATTAAAGTCTATGGTACATATTATCTTCTATTGACATAAAAACACATCATGGTTGAGTTCAAGCTAGAGAGATCTATAAATTACCAAAAGTTTGGTTGAGAATTGAGTGTAGGATGGTAGTTATTTTAAGAAGCACTTTGGTGTGTACAACAGTTAAATGCCATGAATATTTTAAGGTGCAAAAATTTGGAGAGAAAAAGAGTAACATTATGAAATGGTAGTTTTGTATGTCCCTACTCGTTTTAAATCACTGTACACCAATATGAAATAATTAAGATGCAGATCTAGGCTTCATGAAAAGTTATTAAGAAACTTACAATAGATAAACAATAAAACATTTCATCCATCCGATTCATTTTGTAAGTTTAAGCAAATATTTAATTTGAATTATAATGTTTATTGTTTTAAAATTCACGTATTAAGTTGAAATTCTGACGTAAGAAAACGATTTCACGGGTACCAGTGTGACACAGTATATAACGTTTAAGAAACATTTAAATGGTAGGAATGTGGTACCTTGTTTTGTAACTATCGTGTAAGACACATTTCATTGATATCAATGTCATACAATTTCTAGTGATTATCGTCGTGTACGACACATTTTCTTAGCAGCAATGACGCTCCAGAAGCCAATTGGTTAGACCGCCCGCCTTTGATGCGGGAGGTCGTGGGTTCGATCCCCGGCCAAGTCATAACAAAGACTTACAAAAACGGTACTAACAGCTGCCTCGATTTGCGCTCAGCACTAGAGAGGTTAGTGTTAGGACTGGTCGGCCTGACCTCAGGATTATGTAACTAGGTGGGACATCATGCTTCATGTCTGCCGCATGATGTCCCAGTGCCAGACATCACTATCACAATGCAGACATAGCCATATGACTGTAAAATTGTTGAAGATACGTTAAAAATCCAAATCACACACATACACGTAGCAGCAATGTGGTTCAGTTTATAGTGACTAACGCGTACAACTACTGTATAATCAACATATGATATATGATAGCTTGCATTCACGTTTGATACAAATGGTGTCCCGAATCTGTGAGAAGATTGTGCACGCATGCGTAATATTATATGTACATTGTAAGATTGTGCACACATGCGTAATATTATATGTACATTGTAATCTCTTTACTGGCTTGCCGTTAATGTAAACATTTAATTTTGAGTTTCCTTTGACCGATCTCAACCACTTAGATCCTGATGAAGGAAGGTTTACACACCTATTCACAACTGTACATACTATAAATATTCAGCACGGGATAGAAGATATCAGAGGAACTCACACTAATATAAATTGAACTACAATATTTGCATCCTACAAGTGATAGGAGATTTCAAAGGAGCTCGATTTAAGATAAGCTGAAATGATATATTAGAAACCAGCAAGGGATAGGTGATATTGGAGGAACTCAAGCTAAGATAAACTGAAGCAAAATATTGTCCAACACAGGATATGACATGAAAAGAAAACTCGCACTAAATTAATTGAACTCGCTCACACTTAACCTATTATTGTCGAGGGTAAGTTTTATTCCTGTGGAAATGTTTTGAATGTAATTTACGTACAATCGGAAGCTTATGAAATTAGGAATATATAAACCAATGATACCATGACGGACTCAACAAGAATTTGCATCATTGCCAGTATCCAGCCAGGGCACTCAGTCTGGTCGAGGTTCTCACACAGTAGAAGTATAAACACTGACAGGACACCCATTATTGTATAGTTTAAGTATCGGCATATGTATAAACACTGTAGTATACCCAGTCTGGTGACAATTCACCTTCAGTGTCAATATATATATAAAGACTTGCAAGATACTCAGTCTTGTTGAGGTGTACCCTCAGTATTCGGTATAGGTTTGAACACTGGCAATATTCCCAGTTTGGTAGTGGTTCATCTACAGTATTGGTATATGTATGAACACTGGTAGTACACCCAGTCTGGTGAAGATTCACCCTCAGGATCGGTACATGTATAATCACTGGCAGTACACCCAGCCTGGTGAAGGTTTACTCTCAGTATCGGTATATGTATAAACACTGGTAGTACACCCAGTTTGGTGAAGATTCACCATCAGTATCGATATAGGTATAAACACTTATAGGACACCCAGTCTGGTGAAGGTTCACCCTCAGCATCGGGTTATGTATAAACACTGGCAGTACACCCAGTCTGGTGAATGTTCGTCGTCAGTATCGATATAGATATAAACACTGACAGTACACCCAGTCTGGTGAAGGTTCACCCTCAGTATGTGCTTGGATGAACGGTTTTAATAGACAAAAGTGACTGAACATATACGTGTTCGTATGATTGGCCTTTGATAGGCAACAGTGACTTCAATGATATGTGTCTAAAAGACCGGCTTTTCTTAGAGAAGTGTAACTTCAAATGGATGTGATTGCATAACCAGCATTCAATACACAAGTGTGCATTCAACGGTATGTGTTTACAAAACCGGCTTTTATTTGACAAGTTTGACTTCAAAGGTATGTCTTTGCATGAATAGCTTTTGTTTTTGTTAGACAAACGCGACTTTAAATGTATGTACTTGCAAAACCTGTCTTTAGTAGATAGGTGTGACTGCAAACATGTATTACCATGATCACCCTTGTTAGATAGGTGTGACTTCCAGTGTATGTGTTACTATGACCGGCCTTTGTTAGACAGGGTGTGACATGAAAGGTATGTGTTTGCCCAGGGCGGTCCAACTGCAGTTCCGAGGGACACATTTGGCCCGCGGGAATCATTTGTGTGGCCCGCGCTCATATAACAAAAAAATTGGTGTAATAATTATAATGTTAATCAGCATGTATGTCCCAGGAACTGTACATTTTGGGTGTATGTGTCCCGCGGGCTTGAAGAAGAAGGACCATCCTGTATTGTTTGTTCGATTAATATATGAATAAAGGAAATTTGATGGCGTTTTATAAGTATTCTCAACCCTCATATCACTCCACCCTACCCTTGAAAAATGTGAATGCTTATGTCATGTGATATAAAGAAAGTTAATGATTACAACGAAAAGTACTACTGCTCATAACATTATTTCCATTCAGCAATACATGCATGGTTCCAACTTTAAATTTTGTTGGGCTTTTAAGGAGTCTGCTATCCATTGAAATTTACACATCAGATTATACATTTAAAATATATTTCGTGTGAGTAAAATACATGCTCAAATACAATTTTTCCAATTGTGTTGAACACAAATCTCTATCTAGTCTTGAACTTGATAAATGCAAGACAGGATGCCGACTTTAGCCTACGGCTCTCATAACTTGGTTGAACACGTAAAAGGATAATGCTTTTAACCTAAGTCCGTCATAGCTTGGTTGAGCACGTGAAAAGATAGTGATTTTAGCCTGCATCCGTCATATCTTGATTGAATAAGTAAAAGGATTATGCTTTTAGTCTACGTCCGTCATGGATTGGTTGAACACGTAAAAGGATTGTGATTTTAATCTACGTCCGTCATAGCTTGGTTCAACACATAAAAGTAATAGTGATTTTAGCCTACGTCCGTCATAGCTTGGTTGATCGTGAATTTAGCCTACATCCCTCATGGTTTATTTGAATACATACACGGATGGTGATTTTTGCCTGCACCATGGTTTGGTTGAACACAAAATATAAGAAAGAAATTAGCCTTTGTCCGTCATATTTTGAACACAGCTCAGCTTATATCGTACCAAATACATTGTAGTCAAGTTCCGTTTATATACACTATGCAAATTTACTTAAGAGGTGTCCTGTAATATTCCTTCCAGGGGAAGTCATACAATAGATTGTCTTTCAATTTTCTCAGCAGGAGCGATCGTGCAGTAGGTTGTCTTGTGCTGTTCATAACTGTGGCTATCATATAATATATTGTCTTGTAATATTCCGAGTCGTGGCAATAATACAGTAGCTTGTATTGTACTATTCCTACTTGTGGCAATCACGTAGTAGGTTGTCTTGTAATATTCCTAACAAAGGCAGTCGAACAATAGGTTGTCATGTGATATCATCGTTAGATGCAATCATATATTAGGTTGTCTTGTGATATTCATACAATAGGATGTCTTGTAATATTATTAGTAGGGGCAAACATGCAGTAGGTTGTCTTATATATTCAAACTTGTGGCAATGATAGGTTAAGCCATCACTGTTATATGTTCAGTATGACAAAACATGTTACTGTGCGCATCTAGGTTTCTTCAACATTATGACAGCAAAGACGCTTCAATATGTTCGTAAAACATGTCAGAGATAAAATATAAAATGTAGAGTCAGCTTAGTGATATATAGTGATTATGCTGCAGATTATTAATTCAGGGGCATATAAGTAGAATCACCTCACAGCTATGTAGCAATTCACTCGGGAGATTATTAATCCGTGGGTCTGTATGCATAGTCATCTGACATCTATACAGTGATTCATGCTAGAGATTATTAATTCAGGGGACTGTATGTATAGTCGTATTGATCTACTTCATTTATGAAAGCACACTCACCTTCCACTCTTTCTCATTCTCGTGTGGAAGCTTTATGTTTAACATCAGCTAACCTCTCTATATACCAACTCACCTCCATACAGACATACGTAGAAGCTCATAATCGTTTTTGGTTGGGGTGTTCCTTCCTGCATATTACAAGATGATACTAGATTTTGGGTGAAAATAGCGTGCTAATAATAATTGTATGATTGTAGCCTTGGCCTCACGTGTACCTCGCCCCCGGGAACGCCTTTTCTGAATGGAGAGTAAAATATACGCCTACGCCATTTGTTTGTCGCTCTCTACCCCTTTGTATGTTAATAATGGCCAAAGAGGCTAGAATTACAAAATCCCTAAGATGATAGAGACAATGCATTTTAAGCCAAAAGGCGTCAAGTAATGAAAACATTCATAGTTTTGTCGTAGTTAACTCAAGTGTAACACTTTTGAAGTAAGCGTTAAATAAGAAAGCATCATATGGTGCCCGATCAGATAAACAAGTCATTATTAACGACATTATATATATATATATATATATATATATATATATATATATATATATATATATATATATATATATATATATATATATATATATATATATATATATATATATATATATATATATATAGATAGATAGATAGATAGATAGATACGTAGATATTGAAATGATCCATGCAAAATCAAATTTGTAAGCGACATGCATATCGAAATGACCCATACAAAATTGAATGTGTTAATAACACATATATTGAAGTGACCCATACAAAATTAAGAGACTATGCATCAGTATTACTTATTAGAATGATTTACTTTAATGTTGAACATGACTATTGTAGTTGATGTTGTTATTTTCAGGTTTAACGCCATTCTCAGCACAATGTAGGCTATACATGGCGGCCAGAATATCTGGTGAAGGAAGAATTCGGATAAATGTAGGTAAGATGTTACTCATAACTGTTCACATGCTCATATCGGCTGAATCTGATACTCGAATCCACGCGGGAAGAGGTGAGGTGGGAATGATCGGTAAATGCAAGCGCTTTAGAACATTCGTCAAGTCGACACTGGATTATTTCAAAAATGATTTACTTTCATGTTTTCGGTTATTAATTACTCAACTGATTTACATTTGTGTTTATGGCAATTATTTACACATGTACCTTACTTTTATGTTTACGATTATTATGTATTACAATGATTTACTTTCATGGTTAAGAGGATTATTCACTACAATTATTTACTTTTATGTTTATGGAGATTATTTACTAAAATGATTTACTTTTAAGTTTATGGTGATTAGTTACAAAAGAGAGTCACTTTTATGTTACGGTGATTATTTACTAAAATTATTTACCTTTATGTTTACAGTTATTATTTACTAAAATTATTTACTTTTATGTTTGTGGTGATTATTTACTAAACTGATTTACTATTATCATTACACAAGATTATGTATTAGAATGGTTTATATTTCCTAAATTAATTTAATGTTATGTTTACGGGGGTTATTTACTAAAATTACAACTTTTATGTTTACGGGAATTATTTACTCAAATGATTTATTTGAATGTTTACGGAGGTTATTTACTAACCAAAAATTATTTTATATTTGCGGAAATTATGTATTAGAATGATTTACATTATTATTGATTGACAAACCACACCGAGGACGGCAGTCGATATATACAGGTCCATACCATGAAATTGGCCTTTGACTAGATGAACTAAAACAAATGTGTAATACGAATGATTTAATATGCTAGTGTACTTCTTGATAATTGGCATTCTTCTCAGTATCTGACCCTGAGCTGAAATTAATTATAAGTATTATATTACTATTGCTGGTTGAATACTTTTTCCCATTGTATTTGCAATACAGTCATACATGTTGTTTCATTTTGCATATGCTTACAATCTAGAGTAGTATTGAAGTGCTTAATACATCGTACATATTTATTTGATGACTAAGATATTGTTCTTTACACACTAGCTGATATCTCAAAAGTATTTCTAAAATAAACAGTAGTTATGTACATGGAGTTTCTTCTCTATCGTTTGCAGCCCAGTCCTAACATTGGCAATGTGCTAGGTTGACAATTCACTTCACTCAGATCCACAGTAAATAAAAACGATACGATGGCCACATCAAGATAATCAAACGCTATTTGCAGTTTGGTCGATATGCCTTTTAGTCTGGGATTAGAAAGGGAAGGTATGAGATAGCTGAACTGAATACAAGAACTTAGACACAGATAACATGATCCACCCGGATCGTTAGACACAGAAATGTAGCATTTACTAGTAGCCTTTCTATTTTGTCATTATGATGTCAATTATGCCTATGAATATGCATAGAGAACGTAATTTAATCCCTTTTTTACCGTGCCGAACTATTTTTTAATTCCTATTATCAAGGTTGATGTTACGTGTGCCAATGTTGCAAATCTTGCTATCAGGACTAACGCTGCTTATTTTAATGTTGCCAACCTTGCTATATGGCTTGACGCTGCTTATTTAAATGTACACACTAATGCTATCATGGTTCATGCTGTGATTTAAAAGTTATTATTATTGAATCAGATATGTAAATCTTCCATGTTTTCTAAAACATTGCGTCACACCATATGTTTTGTTTGAAACTGAGAAATAAATAGTTTTATTCTCTAGAATGTTTTTCGTAACTCATCTGAATAAAATAACTTAATTTCTTACAGTATAATGTGCATGAGGTTCCATTATGTTGTTCTCTATTAAATGCAAAATGATGAGTATTATTTAGGTCTAGAATAGCACATATTTTATTAAAGTATGATTGGTCAGGATCTGAAACTGCGTTATGGTCATGATACGGATTCGTTTTTAAATATGAGTGATTCGCAAAATCCCCTGTAGAAATGAAGTTTTTACTACGTTTAAAAATGTCATATCATCTAGGAAATCTGATATGTTTTTAAAAAAATTAGTGGCTAAGGATTCGAGTGCATTTTCAGTAGAGAAAGTCTAGACATATCCTCGTGCATTCTAAAATTTACCTATGGATTAAAACTCAAGTAAAAAAGGACGGTATTTTGTAAAAACTTAGCAAGGCACTGAGAGTCATTTATATACCCATTCCTTCACAATGCATGCTTAATATCCTGTGTGGTGCTGGGCGATTTATCTGTAGCAATTCAATGCATGAAGATGAAATGAGAGACACCTGATAAGTATATGTAGGAAATTCAATTGATTTATGATGAAATGAGATACATGCTCTTTTTGGAGCAGTTTCCGAATCTTCTGGAGTATGGAAATTCGATAGGTGGCAACCTGATTATTCTTGGAAATTTCAGCTTTCACTCTGACTGTCCCGAAAACCCAAACACATACAAACTTCTAGATTCCATTAATTTCTTCAACATCAAACAGTCAGTTAACCAACCCACCCATAAACATGGTACATTTTAGACTGGATCCTTCATAGACCTGATGATAATATTATACGATTCTCCCTGGTATCCCACGAACTTGCGTCAGATCACCTCTGCATTATATGCCATCTCGATATATCAGTCCCTAACCCTCCATCTTTATCTGCTACTAAGAGAAACCTTCCTATAATGAATATAACCAAACTAATGCAGGATATCCGAGCAAACCTATCAACTTGCTTATCTCCTACAACAGAACAACTCGATAACTGCCTGCGTTCATTGTTCGACAAACATGCCCCAGCTACCAAGTGCAGAGTATCAATTCAAAAGTGTTATATATGATATAGCATTGTTAGGGACCAGCTACGCACTGCTAAAAGAGACCGCCGTAAAGCAGAGATGCTTTTGCTCTCCACCAGAATCACTATTCATAAGCACATTTATGAAGCCGCTAAGTAGAAGGTCATAAATATAGTCCATGCAGCGAAATCAGTCCACTACACTACTGTCATGGCAAGTTCCAGCTGCAAAGAGCTCTTCGAGATTACTAACAAGCTAATGTTAAGAAACAAATGTACACCACGTCCAACTACCTTCTCTCTAGTCGACCTTCCGGACATGTTTGCAAATTTCTTCCGTGACAAAGTAAACACCATTGGAGATAAACTTGACACCACAATTTAAATTGACTCCTCATCACCATACAGTTGGGATACAGATTTTGAGCGGCAACCATTAGCAGCATTTGAACCTGTCTCTATGGATTTCGTATGTACAATCCTGATGAAGAGTGCACCAAAATCATGTGAATTTGATCCAATTTCAACATCACTGGTGCTTGAGTGCTTAGATCCAGTATTGCCTTC
This sequence comes from Sinohyriopsis cumingii, assembly GCA_028554795.2. Lineage (NCBI taxonomy): Eukaryota > Metazoa > Mollusca > Bivalvia > Unionida > Unionidae > Sinohyriopsis > Sinohyriopsis cumingii. The sequence continues at coordinate 97,522,694 of CM068835.1, read as the reverse complement.
ACTAACTGACGTTATAAATACCTCTCTCTCATCCGGGGAATTCCCATCATTTTTCAAAACTGTCATTGTGAAACCTCTCCTGAAGAAGCCAACACTAGACCACAACGATTTAAAGAACTACCGCCCAGTTTCTAATCTCCCATTCATATAAAAAATCTTAGAAAAGGTTGTTCTTTCCCAAATTGTATCTCATCTGAATTCAAACAGTCTTTTTAGCAATGCGTATCGCCCCTGCTACAGGACTGAAACTACTCTTCTAAAAGTGGATGACATGTAACAAGCTTCAGATGAATGATGTTAAAATTGAGGCCATTCTGATCACAACAAAAAGACTTTCTCATTCACATCCTTTACCTCAAACAATAAATATCAGCAGCACCAACATTAAATTAACTCAATTAGTACGAAACCTATGTGTTACTCTGGACAGTACTCTCAAATTGCACCAACACGTCATGAACATATGCAAAGCTGCATATATTGAGCTGAGACGCTTCAACTCCAGTCGCAAATATATTTCAGTTGATGCCACTAAAGCACTTGTATGTTCATTAGTACTTTCACGACTTGATATTGTAACTCAATTCTGTCTGGTTCATCTCATTATCTACTCCAGAAACTTCAATAGTTCAAAACATAGCTGCTCGGATCATGCTTAGAGTACCACAATCAGAGCACATCACCCCACTGCTCTGTACCCTACACTGGCTATCCATTCGATCCAGAATCAGACACAAAATTTGTTCTCTGTGCTAATTTTCACTGTCTGACTCCAGTCCAACATACCTATCCGACCTCACCCATGGGTACACACAAGGAAGACACTTACGCTTCTCTTCTGACAATCATTTACTAATTAGTTCTACTGTGAAAGCGAAGTCATGTGTACAACGTTCTTTTGCATATCAGGGCGCAGCAACGAAAAATCATTTGCCCACTGAACTTAGACACAAATGCACAGTGATTATGTTCAAGAGTGTCTTTAAAAACTCACTTATTTCGACTGCAAGAACACACTTAAAGACCTAGTAATGTTTCCTACGTTAACCATTTTCGGCATGTTTTATCTTTTCTAATTTCATAGTGATTGTTTGTTTGTTTTGTTTTTTTAATCATATCATTATATATGTTTTTAATGTTATGGTGTTGTATAATGTTGTAAAGCGCTTAGAACTTCTAAAGATTAGGCGCTATACAAAGTCCTCATTATTATTTATTAGTATGATATGTATCTGTAGAACGTCAATGGATGATGATGAGATGAGAGACACGGACTGTTTATCTGTAGAAATTCAAAGTATGATGCTGTAAAATCCAAATGGTAACCTTTCATTTCAATTATATTCCTTACAGTAAATATCTTTAATGTTTGATCAGCTGAAAAGTAAACGCAAAATTGAAAATTAAAAGTAATAATATCTAAGCAGAAAGTATGTATAAATGAGTTTTTTTATATGCTTGACAAATCAAAGATTGGTATGACGTGGTCTCTCTATCTCAAATTCTATTTTATCTTGAAATTTAAAGTTCTTCGATGATTCTTTTTTTAATTTTGATCGTGGCAACAGTATATATGTTTACATTCAATTTAATGAGACCAATATCTAGCAGTCAGATTTGTATATGGAAACTAAAAGTTCACTACGATAGTCATTCAGTAGATTTGGATGGATGGTTGGCTTGATTGTCACATACCGGTGAAGGAAATAGATGAACATATTATAATGAGCAAACAGTAAAGAGGAACTGTTTGCCATGTGAATCGTTTCCTTTATAATTTACTCCTCACTCTTACAAATTATTGTAAACTTGTCGAATTATGACATATTGCAGTCGGTGACCTTTAATCTCACTTGGTAGATGATGATACATTGACATTGTCCATTATATTGTGTACTGCTAGGCAAATAAAGTGTAACCACGGTGTATGAGGCTAATGGGCCTTGTCCATTGTGTGGTGCTAGGCAAATAAAGTTTAACCACGGTGTATGAGGCACATGGACCTTGTCAATTATACTGTGTGGTGCTAGGTAAATAAAGTGTAACCCCAGTGTATGATGGCACGTGGTCCACGTCCAAGATGCTGTTTTGTACTAGCTAAATAAAGTTAAACCACGGTGTATGACGGCACATGGACCTTGTCGATTAAAAAGGTTGGTACTATTTAAAAAAATTGTAATTACAGTATATGATTGCTCATGGAAATTACCGTTTAGAGCTTCCTGATTAAGGTATATCAACAACGTTATAACTTTTCCTTATGACGTATTGCTGTCGAATATAAGATTAACATGTCAAAATTTTGTCATTGACCCGAAAATGGAGATCTACACATTTTATTGGATATTTTTGTTGTGATAATGTTTCCTTTTTGCCAAGATTTCATTTTCACACATTTTCTTTTTATGTCAGTTTTTACATTCAGAGTTTTTGTAAACTATATATACCTGACATTTTCAAGCTATATTACAAAGAAAAATTATTATTACACTGAAGGAGACTGACATAAATATCATTGCGTGAACAATACCGTACACTTGACATAATTGGTTTATGGTATGTGCTGCCTAAACGTCTATCACATACAATCGACAATTAATCTTTAATGTCATGTTCTCCAAAACCTACAATCACATACTAAGTTTTGATACTAGGTAAATAAAGTAAAACCACGGTGTAAGAAGGCGCATGGACATTGTCGATTATAAAAGTTGGTGCTATTTAAACAAAATTGTAATTACGGTATATGATGGCTCATGGAAATTAGCCAACATGTGATTTAGTGATAGCTAAATATGAAATGTAAAATTGGTGCATGATTGCGCACATAGACGTTGTTTATGACAATGTTTGGTGCTAAACAGAGTGTAACAATGGTCCATGATGTCACGGAGACCATGTTCATGATACTGTTTAGAGCTAAGATTTGTAAGAAAATTAAATATATTTTGCGGCTGCTTTTGGTGCTATCAACAGAGAAAAATAAAGAAATGAATCGGTGGTGTTTCTTTGAATATCAAGTGCTAAAGGCAACAGGGGCCGTAAAGGCTGTATAAAAATAACGTGCAATAACTATTCGAGTTAGAACTGTAAAGATAGCATTAACAGTATTAGTGTCCCTGATATTACTGTGTGACAAGAAGTTGATTGCTGATTTTATTGTATTGGTAGAAACTGCGGCAATAGTAGTAGTATCTGCAGTAGTATCCGTTGTTATTGTAGAGATATTGATGATGATGGTGGTGGTGGTGGTCGCAGTGCAAGAAGGCAAATAAAGTCTAAAAGGAGGATTGCAATTCATAGCAGTTGTATCTGCCAAACTGACAACTCGATAGATAGATAGATAGATAAATAGATAGATATATAGATAGATAGATAGATAGATAGATAGATAGATAGATAGATAGATAGATAGATAGTTAGATAGATAGATAGATAGATAGATGGATAGATAGATAGATAGATTGATGGGTGAATGGATGGATACATACATACATACATACATACATAAATATATAATTGAGTAAATAGGTAGATAGACAGAGAAAGTGACAAACTGACATATATATACAGATAGACAAGTAAATAGATAGACAGCTGGTAGGTTGATGCATATTTAAATAGGTTAGTAGATATATGGATTGATAGATTTATAGATAATTATATAGTCAGATACGTGTATTCAGTTTACTAAATCCAAATAAATTACCAGAATGAGGTGTATGCAAATAGCGAAGTTTTCTCGTCATAATTTGATACCAGTTCATTCTTTAATTATTGTTTTGTTATTGCCTTCATTTGTTTGAACAAATCACAAATGAATACACACGGCATTTGATCCTTGGAATGTTCTTGAACTAGTAGTTCCCAACGACAGAATCAGCCAGGTACGGTGTAATCTATTCGTTACCTTGATTGCGGCTACATGCGTCAGAAATACCCCATGTTGATTAATGGGCCTTGAACCCATTATCATGATGCAAAGAAAATATATATTTAAACTCCATATTCTTTAATTAATACAGCTTAGGAAATTGAATTGTTAATTGTCAAACAATAAATAATTAGAGGGATTTACATCATGTACGGACATAAATATGAGCTGAGAATATTAAATTATTCCAGATTTATTTTGTGGATTATCATAACATTTGGGCCTGAAATTTGAGTAACTATTATTAGTACCACAATACATGGAGATCGTATTTATTGTCTTCATCATAGAAGTCTGCTATATGGTAAATACAGGCCTTCCTGCCGGTTTTAGGAACTATTGTCAATGTTGTTCATGACTACATAGAATACATTTTATTTGCAAACAGAATCACAGTTTACGTTCAATTTATATAAAATCCACTTTTCCTTGCCAATATATGGATTATTCCAAGGTGTCAGTGGCATTTCATTTTCTCCACATACATAATCCGTATTACTGCAAATTGCATCTGATTGTAAATCTTGGGATAAAAAGGTAATACATTTTCATGTGATACACTATTTATTTCAAACACTCACTGAAAAATGTTGCAGGTTGCTTATTGACATCAGTACTACCATAATGTATGACCATCTCTTCACAATCAGATTATCATACCCGACCCAACTACACTGAATTATGCTTTATCAATAGCCCTCCAATATGTGCTAATAAACCACCTCCACATCCATCATTTCTAAAGTCAATAACAAACCTATACAGTATCTTGTGGAATATACATTTTGTGAACAAATCTTCCTTCTGATTTGGATTCAAGATCGCAGTTATAATGAGTGGCTATCCATCCATAACTAGATCGGACCGGGTAAATACTTTGAGATTTTCTCGCAGTAAAATAAACAATGGATATTCCACTTTTCTAATTTATCTTCATGTTCTACCACAAAGCATGTAAGGCACATTTTACATCCCGTTTCCCTCCGTCCATCCGTCGGTCACGCTTTTTTATAAATGGTGTGATTGGGTCATTAGAAGCAATGTGTTTTAGGCTTCAGTTTTCCATATATATATTTATTGATACGTACTTGGGTCTCGCTTGAAAAGCTTTTACTAAAGTGATTTGCACGATGGTCTTAAGTTCTTTTCTACGATGGCATTGAGCGAAAAGGTTTAATTAGTATCATTCATCGCTGAAGGAGGTGGGTGAGAATATATATATATGTATATACATACATATGTATGTATATTTATATATATATAGAGAGAGAGACAGACAGAGAGATAGATAGACAGATAGATAGATACAAATATTCGAGTTACAAAATTCAGATAAATAAACAGAAAGACGTGTATGCAAGAGGTCGAGGTTTTGTTTTCATAACTTGCAGCTTGTTCATATTTGATGTTATTTTATTTTAACTGCCTTTATTTGTTTGAACAGAGCACGTGACCTATGGATACATATCACTATACGATTCACTTTGATCATTTAAATGGTCTTGAACTAATAGTTTCCAACAACTCAATCAGCCAGGGACGGTGTTACCTACTCAACACTTAGCTTTTCTCTGCATACTTCATGACTATTTTGCATTGATTGGTGGGTTTGTATATAGCGACAGAATTGTGTCTACGGAGCTATCAAAATACATTTCGAAAGTGCCATTATAGATAATTCAGGAAGGATTTATATAAATCTTGTATCAATTTTCTGTATATGATTATAAAACTACATAAATGCACATTCATATTACTTATATTCACAGTATGTGTTGGGCAGTTATCAGCCAGTGTAAGTCTAACTACATACATACTTAGTCACGTTACCTGTGTTCACAATTACAGTAAATTGTAATTAGTCGTTGTATTGTTCACATGTTTCAATTATCATTCTGACTAAATAAATGCACTTTCCTGCTACCTGTGTTCACAGTTACGGAAATTCATGTATAGTGATAACAATAAAGGAATAGTTTCTAGTGACTGTCGTGTACGACACATTTCGTTGATACTACTGTTGTACAGTTTCTAGTGACTATAGTGTACTATCGTGTACGACACATTTCAATGATAGCAATGTGGTACAGTTTATAGTGACTATCCTATGCCACACATTTCGTTGATAGCAATGTATTACAGTTTCATGCACGACTACTTTCGACTAAAATCAACTGTAGAAATATTACACATATGTGTCATTATTGATGGTGTAACTATCTGTGTGACGGTTCTGTACGCATGCGTGAAAGTATATGTACAGCATACTCTCTTTTTAGGCATAATGCATACATTTATTCTGAATTTCAACAGACCGATCTCAGCCTGATAGATCCAGAAGTTATTACAGCTACGACCAATCCAACCACAACTCTACGGAATATTAATATCCAGCAGGGAACAGAACATGTCAGAGGAAGTCACATTAAGATTATGTGAACTGACATATTCGTATCTAACACGGACTAGAAGATTTCAGACAAACTCAATCTTATGTTTACATGGATTATTTACTACAGTTATTTACTTTTATCACAATGATTTACTGCGATGATTACGGGGATTTTCTTATTTGAATAATGTACCTTGATGTATGCTGTGATAATATATTACAACGATTTACTTTGATATTCTCGGGGATTACTTATTACAATGATCTACTTTTATGTTTAAATGATTCTTTAAAGTCTCCAGGGAATATTTATTAGAACGATTTCCTTGTTGATCACTATGACTGTTTGACAAGTCGCACCGAGAACGGTAGACGACGTCCGCAGGTCCATACCATGAAATCGGTATTCGAACAGATGAACTGAAACTAATGTGTAATACACAGTTTTAATGACGTCTTCATTAATTATCTTCTCAGCTGAAATTAATTATAAATTAGGTCAACAAGATTATTGCGTTATTAATGTTGGTTGAATACTCTTTCCTACTTTACCTGCAAAGCAATCATACATGGTGTTTCCATTTGCACATGCTTATAATCAGGACTTGGTTTTGTAGTGCTTAACAATATATATTTGTTTGATGCCTGACATTGCTTTTTACGCACTAGCCGATATCTTAACAAGATTGTCTAAATTAAATAGTACTTATTCATGTGCAATTTGGTTGGAAATTTTTTAATATATTTTGCAGCCCAATCATAACATTGACACTGTATTAGGATGACAATCCACTTCACCTAGATCGATAGTAAATTAAAACGACACGATGGCCACACCAAGATCACAATATTCTGCTTGCAGGATGGTCGAAGATAGGACTCTGAAACTAGAAACGGAAGGTATGTGATAGATAAATTGAACATAACAACTTCGACACATATAATAATGATCCATCTTAATCGTTAGACACGGAAATGTATCATTTACGAGTAGTCTTTTATTTCGCCAGTATAATGTCAATTATTTATATGAATCTGCATGAAGAAGGTAATGTATTCCTTTTATTACCGAATTATTTTTAAAATCTGATTATCAAGGTTAATATTACGTGTTTCAATGTTAGCAATCTAGATATCAGGCTTGACGCTGCTCATTTCAATGTTGTCATCGCTGAATGTGATATCTTATTCTTCCATATTTATAAATCATTACATATTTTTTTTATTTCAAATTGATTTATAAGTAGTTTTATTCTCTTAAATGTTTTTTTCTTTGTGCATATCTATTCTTGACCACACCCTTATCCCATCCAAACTTGTAACACATCTAATTCTGGCCACACTCTTTGCCCATCCAAAGGTGTAACACGTCTAATTTTGATCACAACCATATCCCATCCAAACTTGTAACACATCTAGTTTTGGCCACACTTGTATGGCATCCAAACATGCAAACAAATAAATGTAGTTTAATACGCTTAATAGTCTGATGTAATATTTTCTGATACAATAACGTTTATTTTGGTAGTATCTTTTGCTCAGAGAGATTAGACATATGCTGTCAGAGAGACCGGATGATATCTTTTTGTTTTGTCGTAGTATCTGTAGTTCATTACTATCGCTGTCAGAGAGATTATACACATGCTGTCAGAGAGAAATCGATTATCTCTTTTTTGGTCATTATTAAGCTGTTTCGATAATTATTTCACGTCATGTCGCGATTAGAGCACTAAATGTTGTATTGACAGGATCGGCCAGAAACTCGCAATACTTATCACACGCCTTATATGAGATATTATCATATTTGACATATGTTAACCATGAGGGTAAAAATGGAGGGTCAAAGTGTGTTGATGTTTCAGTAATATCGTTGATTATCTCACGAAAAATATCTTTCGTTTTGTCGATTTAACTAGCAACATATAATATTTATATTCTGCTTCTGTTAGTAACTTTCCAGCATCGTTTTAAGAAAGTTTTTCAACGCAGTTGGTTTAGAACTATTATGCTTTTCATAATTTTTGACGATTTTGTGTTTTACGTTTATAATATCATCAAGCTCTTGATCAAATACATCTTGATCGAAATCATCATATAACTCAATTCTAGACTCAATATCTGATAATGCATTTAGTGCAGCATTAATGTGATATACGTTATAATTTTCTGTATCGCCGATGAGAGATTCCATCAGAACTACATGTGCTGTTGTTATCTGGTTAGTGTCAGCACTATTATCTATTGTTTCTAACAGCGCCTTTATGTGATAGTAGTCCATGCCTAACAAACGAAATGCTAAACATTTAGAGTATGTGTCTTTGAGTTTACGATTTATACAAAAAAATATATATACTTTCCTGTTTCATCTAGTTTATCTAGTTCGTTGTGAATCTTTTTCAGTCGATTTTGTTCTGGCTTTTCACTGCCATGAAATTTTGTTTTACAAGGTTAGATTTGTCGACCGTCAAAACAGTTTCTTTTTTTTAGCTCAAACAGTATATCTGTCAAATATTTTTCAACGTTTAATCTTCGTTCTTCCCAGACACTAACATGATAGAATGGACTAAATATATCAAAGTCTCCGTTCGCGTATATCAGATGAGGACCTGTCATTCCTGCAACCCTAATAAAATTTTCACTGTTGTTAATTAAATCGTGTGATTCTGAACTTAAGTTTTTCATTCGAGTAAATATATTTATCACTCTTGCATCCCCCATACTCTCTTGGACTAGCTGATCAACATCAGCTATTTCGATCTCATCTTTTAGGGTTTAGTATGACACTGTGAAACTCTTTTGCGATTCTTATTGATAGAGGATCAATATACATATAGATTACAATCACTTTCAGTCACAGCGTTCTAGTACGCCAGACCTATACCAGGTCATCCAGTATCTATATCTTAAACATCAACACAACTGAGCAAGGACCTCTAGCGAATAAAACATACATCCGGAAATACGAGTACTTATTTGTAGTTTCTGCAGGATAAAGTGTAAATTGCCGAGAAGTTGTAAAATGACCACCTATAATATTATGCAACGTTGTCCATGTCGAATTATCATTCGATCCTTGTATTTGAAAGTTATAAATACTCTCGACATTAGCATTTAGTCGACCTATCAGTTCAAACTTCCATATTGCAACATTCACTGGACACTGCATTTTGATCCACGAGTTTGATGTTTCTCCACATGTGATCCTGTCTATCCCGTCCGATAGAGGGCTGTTGAACGCAAACGTATAACCTAGATTATTATCCGAACTATAACTGGAGGCAGATGCAATAAAACATCAATGATTATTTGCAGCATCAGCGAAATGTGGAATATGGCCGACATTACTTTTAACTCGTTTTGTATCACACATCGCTTTGGTAACACTGTCCACGAACAGTTTATTGGCAAGATCGGATTTAGAAACAGTTACATACGTAGACGTTATCTTGTTAGAAACAATATGTGTGCCTCATGATTTTGTTTTAAGATAATTAGAAACTGTTGTATATTTATACTCGCTGATGATGAACTTATTTTAGTGTCATCATAAAATGTATTTATAAGATCAAGTGGGGCGACTGGATTATAAGTTTTTTTTATTTGAGCACATGCTTAACATACATGTCATCTCTTCACCGGATTTTGCTTCTCGTGATGCAATGTTTTATGCTGTCATATCGTCAACTTATTTTTTATTTATTAAATCTGATGGAATTACCGTAGTTGTTATCTTATTCGTTCCCATGTCCGTATTTCCCACCATAGTATCACCGGATTTTATTACGAAGATGTCTTTGACAAACTTTACATTTGTTACAGAATCGTTATTGGTCAAAGTTTTGCATTATTATTTGAGTATTAAATATTAATTTTCCTCCCATATCTATATTTCCAGATATTGTCCTACCAGATAATGCAAACTTATCAGTATTTACCGTACTAAGTTGTGTGTAGCTTACGGAGTGTGAGTTATTTATGTTAGCGGGGGGATTTATATCATTTTTGTACTCATGTTATTTCCGATCATTCTCCCACCTGACAGAGATATATTTATATTGCTAATCACACCAAGTTGTGCAAAGCTTACAGCCTGTGTGCTATCTACGTCGAAAGGTTTGTCTCAAGGTCTAGCATGACATAATTAAGTTACCAGTCATCTTTCCCCGGGCAAGTGAAAATTTGTCGGATACTGCTGAGGTTAGTTGATTATAAATAACCGCTTGTGTGTTATTGTCGTCGACAGGAGGATATTTTATTTCTAGGATCAACACTCTTTGTCCTGACATGATAAGATTCCCTGTCAATTTATCACCGAATCGCATGAGATAATTTGTCAGGTCAGCATCTGTTGTTATTTCAGTTGTTTCACCGGATGTACCGCTGACTACGTACCAAAGTTTGTGAAGTAGCTCATGTTATTAAAATTGTCACCGACAAAATTTTGTGCATATGTTATATGATGAACATAATAAACGGTGACACGGAACCAGTACTAAAAATCAAATAAAGTTTGAGTAAATGGATTGCCATTACGTGATAGTCGGACGTACTGGATTTGGTAAAACGAAGTTGCTACTAAACTAGTTGCTCGACGACATATTCAACTGAGATCCAGTGTATATTTTTACGATCAATCACCAATGAACTTGGTGCTGACGAAGACTTATTTGTTATAATAACACATAATGGTCTTCTTCTTGTTACCGAGCTAGACTCGGCAAAACATAAAATTATCGCTTTTGATGATATCCCGTTAAGTAATGCTGAAAAGGACAAAATCAAGTCCTACTTTTCATTGTCGACAAATCGAATCTGTCATGCCAATTATCTTGCCCAAACTTGAAGAAACAATTTGAACTAGAACGTGCTGGACATCAACGAACCGCAGAAGAAATTCCACGATTATTTAGGCCTATCACCGAATATATACTTGGAAAGCAACCCGGTGTTGATGACGTATCACAGGAAGATTTAGAAAAAATATAAAAAACATGTTGTCTTATGAGAGCTGCTGCTATTGCTGATTGCCAGTTTGTGATTGCAGGATTGGTTTTAATGATTCTACGAGTTGTCATATACATCTCAAAACTAATAGTCCTTTCGACATTGTTAGCCGCCTCCAGCAAAATAATCAAACAACATAAGGTTTATCAAATTGCAGTTCCAAATTCTACCGATAACACGTGGCGGATAACAAAGGCGCGAGCAATTGCCGCATCATATATTTATCGTGTTCATCGACAAAATAAACTTCACAATCAACTGCAAAGCAACTCTCTTTTTGATAACGCTGACGTAAGACGAATATCTGTTACGATAGAATTCTAGCAGTATCCTGAACGACCTATCTAAAGCCAGGAACTATATCTTACGGCGATGGAACACATCTCTGAGGATGTTAAAAGGTTGAACGCCGCATATGTCACTATATACTGACGACGTCACAAGAAAGAGCACCCGAGACGAGAAATATACTGGTCCTTTGTCGTACTCGAAGAATCAGTACCATCATTTGTCAACTTTGACCTTCATCAAACAAAATATTTACATACACTATATATAATGCAAACAAAATGGACAATGTACGGATGATTTCTGAATTCATATATCCTGATATAAATCAAATAAAATTTATTGGAGAAAACGATGTCGCACTTTATAAATAATATTGCACCATTTTGTGATTTTGCGAGAAATTGCAATCAGGATGAAGAGAACAAAATCGGATCTGAGACATTTATATTTATGTAATAGTAACTTTCTTTTATTTTATGCACCCGCTACCACTCCTGTTTCATTTATAAATAATGAACATACGCGTCGATTTGGTCGTGGGACACCTGCCACCACCCTACTCAATCTGTAAATAATGAGTATAGGCGTTGATGTTTACGTGGGACATCTGCCACCACCCTACTCAATCTGTAAGCAATTAACGTAGGCGTTGACTTTTACGTGGGATACCTGCCACCACCCCTATGCAATCTGTAAACAATGAACAAAGGTTTTGATTTTTTCGAAAATGATACTCATATTGTTCACAATCATTTGGATACAAATAAATTAAATGGGAAAATGAACCTATGCTTTACACAATTTGTTCTTGTTGTATCCGTTATATTGCCTTTTTACGGTTCATTTAAAACATGATAGTCACAAGAAGAAGTCATCGTTGCCTTTGCTTGATTGAACTGTGCCTTGTGGGAATACACATGGAGTGCGGATCTGGTTTATGTGAAAAAAATCTAGATTGAAATAAATGTCCGATACACTACAAAACTAAATAAAAAACTTATTTTGCCTCTTGAATGTGTTACAGTTTTGATGCTTGACATATACTGAAAACAGACATACGTTCATAATCTTAGGAATTGGGCAAATTATGTCATTGTGACTTCTTCGAAGAATGACGATATGTACTCCATATTTTGCATCCATTGATCCTTAATATAGATTATTCAGTAATCTACAATATACATAATTAACTATGCGAGTTATTGAAGGTAATATCCATGAATTGTTGTCATGTTCATTTCTAGAGAAGGCTTACACATTTTATTACATACCCTGATAGAAACAATATCTCCAAAGTTAAAGGAAAAACAATGTCACTTTTATATACTCTCGAATCATGAAGAGTAAGTCCAAGCAATTGACTTTATTTATAGACATTGTGATACCTTAATGAGGTGCTGCTAGCACCAGAATGTAGATAAGTATGGCAGACGAAACGTAGACCCTAGTTATGGTACAATTGTATTGCCTGGGTAGGTGTAGAACATTAAACTAAATCAGCACTCTAGTCAATGCAATCTTAAGTCTTCAAAATATAATCATATAACAAAGTTTCACATACAAAATATCAAACACAGCCAAAAGCTTATGAACTTGGGGTTACTGCTACTACCTCCTTAAGGTAACGGATATACATATTTCTTTGAGTCAAGGCACATGCAGTTTTGCAAAGTGGCTACATGTACAAGCCATATGGATATATATATATATATATATATATATATATATATATATATATATATATATATATATATATATATATATATATATATATATATATATATATATATTAACAGTCTCTACCATAATAATATAATTTGCTATATTGGTACTTGCTACAGGGAAATGTAAAATCAAGCACAATAAAGGGGATGCTATTAGCTTTGTGGGATACAACTCCCTGACTTTACAGGTGATGGGGATGCATTTTGTGCCGGGATGCAATGAAAATGAAGCACTTCTATAATAACATAAAATAAAATGTAGCAATCTACACACGCATATCAACATGCATACCTTGCTATTACCAAGTAGTTTCTGAATGGAACTAACCGTTTTTGGTATAAAACAAAGCCACATTCAAACTGTAACTAAATTTGAACCACTCCAGTGGCCAAAGTAGGTAGAATGCCTACCTTAGAGGCGGGAGGTAGCAGGTTCGAATACCTGCTGAGTTATACGAAAGACTTATACAAGTTGTACTAGCAGCTGCCATGTTTGGCACTCAACATTAAGATGTTAGTCTTAGGACTGGTTGTCCTGGTGTCAGGATAAAGTGAATGGGTGAGTCATGATTATTCATGTCTGCTACATGTCTGCAGCATGATGATCAGTGCTAGACATCACTATAAAATGCCATGCTGCAGACATCATAGTAATATTATTGAAAAATTATTAAAGGTATGTTAAATATTGAAATCACATACACAAACAATTTCAAGTGTACAAAGTTAAGACATTACACCAACCTGGTCATTTTAGATTATAATTCATATAAAGTGTAATTGTAATTAATTACTCAATTACACAACTGATGCTGCAGTTGAATCAAAGTCGGAATCCCACAATAGACTAAGTAAAATCATTTATGTACATGGCTGTCATATCTAAAACTTAGCTTAATGATTATTCTATATTAATTCCTATATTATTAGACTAACACCTGGCAGTTAAAATACTTATGTATATATTTTCAGTTTATATAAGTTGCTTGGAATTAAAACCACAATTATCTTTGCTTTTGTAATAACTTGTAATTGAGCAATTACGCAAATCTAGACTTTCAGTTAGAATTACAACTGCATGGTATTGGTAATGTTCAGTTACAGTTATATTGTAATTGTAACTAATTACTTAATTACACTAATTACTTTGTAATTGAACCCATGTCTGATGTACAAATGTTAATGGCAATGACAACCTATACAAGTCAATATGTAATATCAAAATAAAAAGATGCTGAATACATTGTATTTGTTTCCCATAAGTAATTGTTGATTATCCAAGACCGTAATTGTTGTTTCTTAAACATAGTCTAATTCAACAATTTTAAAACATGAGAATTGAGTCACCTGAACTTAAACAGATCTTAGGACTTTACTCAATATATCTAAAGTTTTTATCTGGCTTGGTTTTTCTAAATACGTTTGTTCCCGTTTTGGGTGACATCACACTTAAAAATAAAAGCAAACAAGACTTTAGTCAAAACATCATCCAAGAACAGAAAGGGTTTAACAAAACCAAACAGCTTTAAGGTCCCTGTTATTACTCAAAGTAAAAATTGTATACAGACCGATACAGTGACCAGGTATATAAATTAAACCTTATGTGGTAGAAAGCCTTTCTTGATGTATGAAATATTTCGTATCTATAATTGAGTAAGGAAAGATAAAGCATGATTAAAGTTCTTTATTAACCCAAATGTTCTTCAAGAGTGTTAACTGCTAACCTAATTTTTATTCATATCACTGTTGTACTACTTAGTGAAATTGTATGTTCATATTATGGAGAAAAAAGACATTATCATCAAAAATCATATATACAGTTCCTCAATGACAATGTATCAATATTGACAAACAGTTATTTCCCTTTGGTAGGCATAATACATGCTTATAACAAGCAAGCTACATATTTACTGGAATTACAGGATGATAATGATAAATGATAGTATGTTCAATTAACCTCTTTGTTCGGAATGGGGGAAGTTGGAAAAATATTTGTATTCACTAGTCAAAAATTAAGGAAAAAAGTATGTATGAAAGTAGCATGTTCGTATGCTTTGATTATAATTGATTATAACTGGCAATGAAAATATATTTAGAACATGTTATCTGGAAATGTAACTTATTTTTTAAATCAATATGGACTGAAGATTGGGAGGGGATATTCTTGAAAAGGTGGTATTCTTTGCAAAAGTATGCATCAATTTAGTCCCATAGAGTAAATTAAATGGGTTACACATTTAAATTTCCTTTATTGAGACGTGGATTTACTACCATTTTTCATCACAAGATCGACTATACCTTTTGGCCATTATAACTGGTGGAGGAAGAATCCAGAAAAATCTGACAAGATCCATGATCCCACTAATGGAATTCTTTCTCACATGCCCACAATAGTTTTGTCTGAGATTTAATCAAAATTGACAGAAATGCGACAGCAGTGATATGAAGCATTGCTTTGGATCACTCAACCACATGGCGCATATGTTGGAATATTTGTTACATAATAAGGATAGTTTAAAATTAGGGTACAAAATGGTTATAATGTTTTAAACATATAGTCTGTACTGTTCACATGTAATGCTGAAGGCAATTCGTGATAATTTTATATTTAGCTCAGGCAAAGCGTTGAATGGAATACTGTCCTCTCATTGGTTAAAATGACGTCATTTATTTATTTTAACTTGTGTTAAGTTGGCCAATGAGAAGGTAATATTCCATTCAGGTTGCTGTTCTTGCATATTAAGCTGGCGCGATCAGGACCATGTCGAACGGTACCGCGTGAAAATGATTTGGCATACCTTAAATGAATGATATCAAGTCAACCTTTCGATAGGGATACACAATCTAATGCCTGAGCTAAAATATCGGTACCAAATTTATTACGCTACACAAAGCGTAGCTTGAAATATCAGCGCTTATTCTTAAATAGGTTGCGCGAGCAAGGATAGAAGTGTCCTCCCTTGTAGTTATTACATATTACATGTATTGCAGGTCAATTGTATGCAACGAAACGAGCCCCTGTGCTTTTCTTAACATGTCCACAATCATTACATAAACGCTAATGTCAAAGGCAAGAAGAAAGCCGGTACGTTTGTTTTCTTAAAATGCTATTGGATATGAATGTGTTAAACACATGTAACTGGTAGACACGCTTCTATGTGAATTTAATTCAAAGCACAGTTCAGGTGGTTGGGGTGGGGAGCGTATAGGTCGGTCAAGATTATAACCTAAAAATATACGCGAAAATAAATATGAAAATATCTTAAATTGCTTTCATTTTGGGAAGACTGAATAGCTTTCCTGGAACAAAAACCTAACGAATTCATAGTAAAATATTAATAAGAGCCGCAAAAACGCTCCATTTAGCCACGTTTTGAGCTCATATAATTATCAGAAAATAGCACATATTCTTAAGATATTACCATGCTGCATTTACTAAATTGCCAAATGCACTTAATACATGCTCAAACCTCCAAACATTACAAGAAACTAACCATGTCTACGCAGTAAGCAGATTCGACATGTACGACAAAATGAAACAACGTTCACGGTACTGTTCACATTATACTCTGTATGTAATATAAGCATTCGAGACATGAAATTAATGCGGAGGTTTTATCAGTCATAATTTGAGACCAGAAGATGGTCAAGCTAAATATAATTTTAAATAAGAATGTTATCAATAAACCTGCACTCGAATCTGCCAAATACAACCATATTTAAATAGTACTTTTACTTATATGTACAAGTTGCATAATATGGAAACATAATACAAATCACTCTGTCGGTAGCTACGTATACTGGTCACCCATCGTACTTATGCATAAAGTGGAATGTAGTTACAGACTGGCTGGAAACCAGGCTAAACTACCCAAATAGTCGGGTTATTGTTTATTTGTCTGATAGTACCGATGGTTCCAAAGAACCTGGTACTTAGGAAAATGTGGGCAAATTTTGTAGCAGACTACATACAGGAATTGAGAATGCAGAAATTTGCTTGCAAACATGACTTTTATTTAGATTAGTAAGTGCAGTACATACATGTAGTCGTGAATATCATTGGAAAATACTGTAGGAAGACATTATTAATCGCTTTAACTTATATATTTATAAATATTGTTTTAAGTTCCAATCATACGAATAGGGCTGTTTGCTTCCGTCAGGAAAGTGAAAATTATAGGGCAACACCCATTCCCATTGTACAAATGTTTAGAAAGTGAGTAGGTGTTTTGAAAAATGTTACTGTTTTACTGACATAAACGAGTGTCTGTACTGAACGATGATTGTTTGTCTCCGTTCGTATCTACAATGTATTGTTTATCTTTCGTCTAAATAAATATTAATAAATGCTTCATATTTTCAACGAAAAAAATTGCGTAATTGTTTTGTGCCATTTAACATAGAATTAGACAGGCGTTCAATCTTCTATGGAAGTTTCCAGTGTTTTTTAAAACAAAATAAAATTTAAATTTACCGTCAGTGAATGATTTGTGAAGTTTACGCATATTCTTCCGTTTATTGAAGCCATTAACGATTTCAAATACGAAAAGCACCAAAGATGTACAAAATTCATAAGACCTAGTCATTTCGTTCATCAATTTTCAGTTATTTCATTCATCACTTTATAATTTATAACCTGATTAGCGCCAAGAGGACCATAACATTATTTGATTAATAAAAATTGTGTTGTCTGCTTCAAATAATTATGAAGTTTAATATTTCTAAAATATACTGAAACAATGAAAAGGAGAAAGAGATATTGAGATTATTAAAGACGGTGTTACTTGAAAACATAGTCCCGCTGTGTAACTATGGTGACCGCATTAGTAAAGAAACTCCAGTTAGATTAAACGCCAACAAGTTGACCGTTTTTGGGAGTCCGCGATAACAAGCAGGTACAAATTAAAATTGGTGAATTAAATGTCTAAGTTTTGTGCATTTGTAATATCCCTGATGACGTAGGTTTTTTGAAGTCGGTATAGTTGTACACAGTTTGAAAGATGTGAAGCAGTGGCAAAAACGTCCATTGCAGTAAAGGTGGTCCCAATGATCGAAGGAATATTGGAATCATGAATCTGTTTCCGTATACCTTTATATTTGTCAATTATATATATGGTTATAGGGTGATTATCTCACGAGTTTCATTGTTATGACACAGGGGCCACGTCGCTGGTGATAGGGATGGACACTGCGATTAGACTTAAAATGTATAGAATCTTAACAGTTTTCAATATGAGAAAATTGTTCTATATCACATGGAGTAGGGATGGATGCTGTGGCAAAAGTTAGCAGCATGTACTAACTTGTATCTTTTTAGTAGTCAAGTTTATATACGTCTATAAGGCATCGCAAATGTTTTCAATCTGTAACTCAGGACATTTTCAGGTCATCGTCATTAGCTAAGCGTCCCTAATTCGTTTAAAATACTTCATTTGAAATGATTCATGTACTTCGTAGAACGAACAGTAATAATAATAATAATAATAATAATGATAATAATAATAATAATAATAATAATAATAATAATAATAATAATAAAAATAATGATAATAATAATAATAACAATAATGGTAATAATATTACTAAATTAATAAATACATAAATGGATAATTAATTAGTATGACTATTACTATAGTGGCGGTGGTGGCTACAGAGAGGATGAACAGACCTATGGCTGGACGTTATTTTTGACAAAATAAAGCTTCCTACGAAAACGAAAAAATAAGGTCAATAACGCGAAACCGAAGCCTCCAACTGACCGAGAGTTTCTCTAATTTGGTTAGTTTCTTTGTTTAATTTATCTTTTGTCGTTAGTGGTTTTTAAAAAGTATGTTCGTTTACGTTTATCCACCGGACGTTTCATTGAGATAGCACCCTCTCTGCTGCTGTAAATTAAATTAATTTGTATGGCAATAATGGCGCAAGCTGTGAAGTTTTATGCAGCTAGCTTATCTCGAGAGAGATTAGAAGCAATCCAAAATTTCTTCCCGTTCTGATTCTGTCAAACAAAACATTGCAAGAACGTCAATAATCTCAGTTTAAATTTGTAGAAAGTTCGGAACAATTATTTAAACCAACTGTCGAACCAACAAATAAAATTGTTATAGCAACTGAGGCGACTAAAAAATCTCTTGAAATATTGTTTGTTTATAATTGTGGCCATCTTCAATCAGCTTTACGACCACCCAAGCTACCTCCTCCACCAGAACCGGAATTTCAAATTCAGCCTTTGCCAAGATTCAATACTAAAATTATGGATAAATTTACACCTGAAGGAATTGTCGATATCAAAACAAATTACTTGATATTGCCATGTTTGGAAAGAGATAAGTATGTAAAACCAGAGTATAATAATACTCTAAAACTTGTTGATTGGGTCAGGGATATATATTGTGACGCTACTAGTACTCCGCGAATCCAATCTAAGGAAGATATTTATCATTTTGAGGTTTTGAGAATAAAATAGGTGAGTGTATGAAAAAGATAGAAGACGAAATAAAAATTAATTGAAGCAGCAACTTAAAAAATAAAAAGTAGAAGGATCACCATTAAGATTATGGAAGAAAAAAGCTGATTAAACGGCAGGTGAGGAAGAATGACAAACGGTAGTGGCATGTATATTCAAGGAAGTATTTTATTGCTTGTCCTAACAATGTTCTTTCTGACGTAGATAGATTAGACATTCTGATTTTATACTTTTGATGGGGTAAATATAACAAAATAATGAAAATCTCATCAAAAACAGAACAATAATAGATTACATAAAACATAAAGAATAAATAACATAAAAATATTATAACATAGTTTATTTTTGCTGATTTTAGTTAAATTAATTGGGTGAATAGTAGTAAAATAATAAAAGTCAGTTAGATTTTTTTAATTTTGATGGGTAAATAGTACTAAAATAATGAAATCAATTGGATTTTAAAAGGTTGATGGGGAAAACAGTACTAAAATAATAAAACAATCTCAACGAAAACATACAAATTACACAATAATATCAAAACAAATCTAAATAAATATAAAAGTTCTCTATCACAATCATTAAGAACGACAGGAACCCCAGTTGCCAGCAATTTTCATTTTCGTCACTACTTTAACTTTCAAAATCCTCCTTACTATTTTCATCAGTAACTTTGTAATTGTTATCTGACATAAACGTTTTTAACTCTCTCATTTGCGTATTAGTACTCTTTTTCGTTTCGTATTCGTGAGCTAATTCTGATCTAATTTTCTCAATCACGCTTGAAAGAGATACGCATTTTTCAACTTCCGTTTCTTTTACAATAGCCAAAGATTGAAACATAGCCTGGTGGATGAGCTTACTAAATCTGTTCACAGCTATTAGTGTATATCTATCTTCAAAATTATTTGTTTGCTATGAGTCAAAATCACAAATAATATTTTCCGGATCAAGTTGAATTTTTATGCCGCATTTTTTCCATTTCTTATTGCAGAAATATTATCAATACTATTTTCGTAATTCATTATGTAACATAGATATATTTAAAATGAATTCCTCAACCAAGAGGATACAGTTCAATTTTGTAATATAACGTAAACAAAACCTCAAGATTGTTAAATAAATATTTCACTTACCTCTTTTCACTCCAGAATTCACTACCAGACTGACTGAGAGTGAGAGATTCTGTGCCTTTTATAGTCATGAATATCCCCACGCAGAATTTTCCAGGAAATCGTGTGATTGAGTGATTCTGGAAATCCCCGTCATTTTGCGTGGGCGAATGTTTCAGAATGTTCCAGAAAGTCATGTGATTGAGTCATTTTGGAAATTTCCGTTGAAAATCCAGGTCATTGTGCGTGGACGAATGTTCCAGAAAATCATGTGATTGATTTATTCTGGAAATCCTTGTCATTTTGCGTGGGTATTATCATGACTATAAAAGACGGACAAAATTTCTCACTCTCAGTCAGTCTGGAAGTTTGTATTCGGGAGTGAATAGAGCTAAGTGAAATATTTTACTTGAACTCTATTATATTAGTTGTAAGATGACTTTGTATATAATTAGTTATTATGACAAAAATAGCAATATAATATTGATAACTACATGTGGGATAACAACTGAATTACTCTTTCGGAGAGAGAGAGAGAGAGAGAGATATCCCTTCAACAGTATCTTTTGTTTATATAGCTTTTCGAAAGGGCAGATTATATATTTTCTGCAACGCGCTGAACCGAAGGCATGCAGTTATCAAAATATTTTCCAGCCATATGTATTGATTGAAATATTATTTCTTCACCAGTTTCTGTATGTATGGATGCGACCATTTTTTCAGATTCTTTTAAATTTTCCAGTATTACCAAAATTTACAATTCCCGCTCTGTGTGATTGCTCGTAAATTATTAAAAGAGTTATTGAGCTTCTCCATCAATTTGATCGATCACAAGACCGTCTTCGAGTACCCCCGAAAAACACTCGTTTACAAATTTATGATGATGATTATTTTTCTTCCCAGCACTAAACAAGTGATTACCATCAGCAGTGACAAAACCGACTTGTATTTTAGTCGACAGTGTATGATGATACCATCACGAGATACTTCGTAATACTCGATAATAGGATGTCTCACAAATTATTTTTGTTTCATATATATGTAATTTATTTGTTTACATGATGATTTATCTAAAATATCATTAAGAAAGTCTACTTAAATAGTCATCAGCGTTTTTTATAACCTTATCATTAATATCAATGTTATTTGTTAACATAATATCTTTTCTGATCTCTGTATTTTTTACGACCACATTGCACACACAACTGCGTTTCCCTCTAACTTCAACATCACATTTAAAACATGGTTTAGGTCCTAAAGTT
Organism: Sinohyriopsis cumingii; assembly: GCA_028554795.2. Taxonomy (NCBI): domain Eukaryota; kingdom Metazoa; phylum Mollusca; class Bivalvia; order Unionida; family Unionidae; genus Sinohyriopsis; species Sinohyriopsis cumingii. Next base: position 97,500,512 of record CM068835.1, on the reverse strand, counting down.
CCTCTCCGTACTCTTTGTAAATGATATCCGCAGAATTCATTTTCACAAGATTTGTCACAAAGAGTTTTCGAGCCTATCATTAGCCATTTGCATTTATTATTTGCTTGAAACATCTTTATCTCTCTCTCTCTCTCTCTCTCTATCTATCTATCTATCTATCTATCTATCTATCTATCTATCTATCTATCTATATATAATATTTCAATTTAAATATATACTAGTCTTAATTATACAATGGAAGAATAATTATCAGTTATTAAAATTAAGTCATCTAGAGATAAATTTAACCTTGACAGAATATCCCCTGACTTACAATGCAAGATCTGGTTTGTCCGACATATAAAGCTCTGATTACTAGCATTCATGACGCAAAGATGATGCATCTCATGCGTGGTCAAGGTTCAAAATCATACACAAAACCGATGGTGTTCACGATGCCAAAATGAACGTCAAGCGAGAGGCAACGATTATAAATTATCTCAGAGATATTTTTTCAGAGTAAAGTTTATTATATTAGCACAAACAGACAATAATTCTTGGATTATCAGTGATAAATGTGACCCTGTCCTTCATAATGAAAAATGCCATATTAATGAAAACATGCCATATTAAGTAATAATTCCAAACCAGGAATGTTGACTGGTATTGACAAACCGTATTATGAAATTGCGTATCCTGTAACTGTGGTTATTTATGGAATTTGTCCGATAAATGATAAACCCAGCGTTAACAATCTAAAACGGATGACATTTTCAAAAATAAATTGTGTAGCTGAACGATTAACGGAACAAACGCGATACGTGGAAATGACTTAACGGATAAAGACGTAAAGTAATCAATAAGTGGGGAGAAATAGCTAAAGAAACGGGATCATCGGTCAAAGCTGTCGCTGAGCTAAAAAATAAATTAGGATTCTCTATAATAATAAGAACAATAACCAGACAGATTTTATACGACTCAAAATATAAATCGAAAGGAGCTTCGATTGAAATTATTGATCATGATGCACATGCGTGGATTAATGCAGCAACTATATTTCCACGAACTCGAACTTTAAAGATTTACCAAGAAGATAAATTCGATTTTATTGACGAAATTATTAAAAGTGATCATGTATCAGTATGGTTACTTCAAAGTTCTGATGAAGAGTATGATCAGTTTGAAGATATCTTTCGTATAGAATCTCCATGAAGAAATGAAAAATCTTTCGCTGAAATATGCCTGTAATGCTGAACAATTAGTGTTTTAGCGTTCCGTCAGTAGCTGCTCAATTTGCTAAAAAAAAAAGAAATTCGTGGAAACCAACACGGTTGAATTTTCTTGAAGAAAGACAACGCAGTTGTGCCGAATACGGACACGGTGGATTATGGAATACTAACTACGATCATAAGAATGTTATTTCGGTTGATATGGTTACATGTTATCCAGGAGGATTTCTTGGAATGGGTAAATTTTCGGAATATTTTAACAGATTTGGACAGCTAATCCATAAAATGACCAGAGTTGCGATTAACTGACCATTGCCAGATTTCGATTTGACTGGATTCGCTTGTACCGAGTCAATTAAGTTTGCTGAAAATCTTCATCGGATTAGTTATGTCTGGTTTGGCTAACATTTTTCAGAAAAATTGTGGGTAACAACGGTACTATTACGGTATATGACCGATGTAAAAATAATATTATTGTTAACATTAAGTCAAGCAATTCTATAATATATTTCGCAGAAACAAGTTTGGTTACCGCACAAAAAAGAAATGTTCTGATAAAGAAAATCAGGATATGATTGATTTTGGAATTAAAATCACAAAAGATCTTGACATAAAAATAGTCGGTAAATTTACCCAAGTAGGGTCATATACTCATAAAAGACATTGTACAAGACTGATTAGAGATGATGCTGAACTAGATTTTATAATTACTGATACAAGGAATAAAAATACGTTTATAAGTCGAGAAACACTGTTCTCGCCATATGGAACTAGTTTACTCATTTAAGATCTTCAATACTCGCGTACGTTTGGATAGAGTTTGCTATCAGAGTCGCTAGAGACTCATTTAATATCAACAAGAATACAGGACTGCTAGAATAACTATCTATCGGCACGTATGTATCATGGGATGAATGGAGAATAAAACAAGAAAATATACTGAATCCACCCCGATTGAAATTAAGGACATTTATTATAGAAATAATCAAATATCAAAATTGCAAAAAGCGCCATTGGTATATCATTCTGTATCTAGACATAACATAGTTTATCTCAATCGACCTATTGTTTATGGAAAAACAACTCGTGTGATTGAATTATTTTGGAATGTCTATATAGTTATATTAACACGTACAAACAGTCTCGCATGAGAAATGAAAGAAATATTAAATCATTCACTTATCAGTTATCATAAATTCTTTCGATGTAAGGGTGATAAATGGGATTGTTTGGGATGAAATATGTGCCGTTTCATTAGAAATGTTAAAAATATTTCTTGATTGGTTATTGACAAAACATACTGCTGTAAAACAGTTGTTGCGATCATGGCCAACCTCCGGATTTTGATGGATTGTCTCCAACGGAATGGTTAAAGAATTTTGTAAATTATTGTGAAAAAATAACTGATGATCATATAGCACTTGATCCACAATTTAGAGAGTTTATTTTCAGAAACCCCTATGAAGTAATTTTGGAATTTATGGAGGCCAACTGATCTGATAGTTGTAAGTAGAAAGATAGATCGTTACACACTTCAACAACAATTATTTATCTTAAATGAATAAACATTTTCAAATCTGCACGTACCATTGTGTTCTCGACCAGCAGATACGCGACGACCAAATGACGACTTTGAAATACCAGGATCGTCAGAGAAACAAAATCTTGTGTTAAATGATATTGTTTTAGTTCCTGCATGTGTTGTTGAGAGCGTGTTAAATAAAGACAAAACTAATGGACGCTAGGATACGCAATGACGATTTATTCATCACAAGGATTAACCATATTTGATACAAATGTTTGGATAGTCGATGTTGTTAACGAATGGTCAAACTTAGTTTATCTCGCAGTGTTTCGGGTCAGAAGAATATCTCAGGTGCGGTGGGTTATCATAGACTTCAAAGAAAAGAATGATCAAACTGCTGGCAATGTCAATGATATAGTAACATAAAATTAATTAGTTTATAAACAGTGTGAGAAAAAAAATAAGAAGCGCCTTTGATATTGATGCTGAATTGATCATGATATTAAAAGAACAAGAGAATAAACATTGTGCCAGCTGCAACACAGTAATGTTGTGGCAATAGTGGAATAATAACCTAAGACAATTTACCGTAGATAGAAATAATATTAGTCTTGGTCACACACGCGAAAATATAATGCCGACCTGTCTTGAATGTAATCGACGTCGAGGTGCTAGTTTACAAAGTGAATGAGGTGGTAATTGTGTATCTTCAGGAATTACAGGTAATTGTTCACGTGTAAATCCGCGTTAAGGAGCAGTTGACTCTAATCTGTAGATTGCAGGTCTAACCGTGAACCTTACCACGCTAGAAATGCTGTGTATTGCAATTATCCAAACAGGACCAGTCGCTCTTCTTTTACCGCCTTCAAGTTCACCGGGTTCATATAAATATATATTACCTAGTACTGGTTGGTTTGAAAAGTCATGTCGTTGTATTGGTATATGTTTGTTTTTTGTGATCACATTATTCGGTTTCATGGCAGTTGTTCGAGTAATTTCATTATTTAACGAAGTGTTTCCTTTGCATATTGATATCCAAATAACCGCTCAGCTAGTGTTCGATTAAATCGTCAACAATTTCCTGATCACGATGATTTGCAGTATGTCCTGCTCGGATTTTGGTATTATGTTTTTTCACTAAAGATGAAACTGCACCAAAAAATCCTTTTGCCAGGATCAACCTGTAATAGTTGTGGTCACCGTAAGGGTCCTAGTTGATAAATTCGTTCAAACGCAGAATAAACTACATTTGCTGTTTTAATTGATAACGGCTCTGCTTCCTTAGATCTACTTGCAACATCAAAGACAGTCAACACGTATTTATATGTTAATTGACGTCTTCAAATTTTAATAGTATAATATGGTAAACATACAATATCTGCTTATATGAAATTCACTAGGGGCGCTGATATCAAAATATGAATGCTGAATTTCTTTTGGTGGTGGTAAAATGTTTGCCATATTGTCTGTCGTGCAAACCAATTTGCAGCAACATAACGTGAAAACATGTGTTGCATCAGCGTGTTTGCTAATCGCTTCTCTACTTTTCCAATATCATTTTGGGTTATAATAAATCGATTCCATTATTTCAATAATCGATTAATCAATTACCGGCTCCGAATAATAATTTACTTTCCATCGCAGATTTTGCCAACCACACAGCTAATTTTTCTTTACAAAATTTAATTTTATGGAATTTAACGAATGAAACAACTTCATATCTTCAATATGTCGTTGTTGCAGATCTGGATTTGTATAAGCTACATCGTGAATATGACATGTTTTATCAATCACATTTATTTGATACTAACCAGGTCTTGGTTGATCTTGTTTGTCAAGTCGAATATCAAGTGGAGTTCGAGCGCCGCAATAATTATATCCAGCAAGAATTTTTTTTCTCCTGGATATTTAGCCCATGGAGCTCCTGGTAATGTTCCTAATGAAGTGGCGATATCATCTCCTGTCTCCATACGAGACGAAATAAATTCGTATATATTTCTTCCACATTTCACACACATGCCTATAAGTGCACGTTTTTTTATTTTTTGTTATTATTGTTGTTAATCCACATGTAGGAGTGGATCCACTGCATCGAAAACAATATAAATCCATATTATTTATTATATTTGTACAACATGGATGTCACTGATTTCTTAGCGACACGAAAGCAAGAGCCAGTAAATACTCATCCAGCGCTACCAAATTATATCAGAGCAATTATCATAGTTCCATCTGGGTCTGGTAAGACGCAATTGTTGCTTAATATGATAATGATATTCTTCAAATGGGATCAGTTCTATTTAGTAGCTCCTTCAGTTATTGATCAGCGATGTTACGAAGTGCTGACAGGTTCTAATGAAAATGCTAAATTGTTGGACGAAGATGGTAATTATATTATTGATTTTATGACCGATATTGATGAAGCCCAATGATGACACCCTCGATGGATCAATTAATAATCTCGTAGTATACGATGATGTGATGTTAGATAAACATTCTAATCCAGTAAGAGTAATTTCCCGAGGAAGTCATAAAAACACATACCTGATTGATGTTACTTAGAGATATACACAATTACCTAAAGTGGTCAGATATAACTGTAATATTATAGTTGTGTTTAATTTACACATACTCTGCGAAATATTCATCAGACTAGGTGTAGTGGGGACGTGGACATGATTTAGTTCAAAAACTTTTTTTCAAAAGCACAAGCTACCCCACCCGGATTTATAACAATAAATTACATAATCATCGGTCACAATATCGTATAGGTCTTGATAAAATCTTTGGTCGAGAGACTGATTTAATTACAGCAGAAGAGAGGTTGCGACCTCAATGAAACGTCTGGTGGGAAAAGGAAAACAATAATACATTTTAAAAGACACTAACGACAAAGATAACGTAACATAATAAGCTGCTCTAATTAGAGAAACCCTTGGTCAGTTAGAGGCTTCAGTTTTGCGTTATTGACTTTTTTTCATTTTCGTAGGAAGCTTTATTTGTCAAAAATGAAGTTCCAGCAAAAGGTCTCTTCACCATCTCTGATGCTATTTTGGACAGTAGACTATTTATTGTAGGTCACAAATAGATATTTAGATGTGAACAAATTTATTTTGCATTGTTTACTAAAAGTATATATGTCAGTATTTTGTGTATTATGTATCCTTATTAATGTCATGTTCGCTCCACAGCTGGCCGTAAACCCGACTACAATGACGTTCTGGTGACAGAAGACACGTTGCTGGTCGTAGACTACAATGCTTGTAATCTCCAGTTTTACAGTCTTCGTGATGGCAAACTGATGTCTAAATCACACAGACTTGATTACGGTCCCACGAGTGTCTGTCTTATTAGCAAGACAGAAGTCGCCGTGTGTCTGTACAAAAAGATTGTAATCCTGTCATTTCAAACTATAGATGACATAAAACTCGTCAAAACAATAGATATACAGATAAATTATTTTTTATGGGATGGATTTGATTTATGTCATTCAGTGGCAAAATTGAATTCAAGCGATAAACTCATTGTCAGCGGTTGGATAAAGAACGACAGCATGTTTTACTGGTGTGCTGCAAACCTTACAACAGTACGTTTAGAAGAACCTCACAAGATTTGTAAAGGGGAAATTGATAGTCGTAGTCATTTGGCCATAAAAGACAACACTGTGTACATCTCGTGTTGGACTGGTGACTTTACTGTTGATGGTGTGTATGCATATGATATTTTTAATCCAGACATACGAAAGTTTCTGTATCAACATCATGGATGGACACCGTGGTCCATTATGGTTGATGGAAGGAATTTCATCCACGTGTGTGGCTTGAATTCTAACAGCATTCATCAGCTGACGGACAGCGGTCAACTAGTGACAGTAAACACGGTGTCATCAAGGCCCGATGAAATATTCTATGATGATCAGCATGGAGTTCTGTATGCTACAAGCTATGGAAGTAATGTGATAACAATGTACAGATTGGAGTATTTACATCAATCAGGTAACTATTATTTTTTTGTTATAATCACACAACAAAGAAAACTACATTCTTTATTTATTTACAGTCATGAGGGATTTCAATTCAATTTTGAAACAAAAATATGAATTAAAAATGCTACGCTTATAACTTTTTTAATAAGACAAACACGTTTTAAAGATGTAAAAAGATGTAAAAAGAAATTAGAGTGGAATAAATAACTCAATTTGTATTCTTCTGATTTAAGAGTACAACAACGTGATATTACTTAGGCATCTTTTTTCATTTGAAGTATAAATCAAATATTATTTGCTGATTTTAAATTTCATTATTAATATAGTTATACCCAAATCCATTCATTCATGATTGTTACATAATGTGTACCTTGATTGTCATCACAAAAAAAATCTCTATGGGCTAGCACAATGGGCAGGCTACTAAACTCGCATCATTATGATTTTAGCGTAGCAACACATTTCTCAGAAGCTGGAGCTTTCATTTATATATCTTTGCAGGACTCACTGTACTAAGTCAGTTTTCATAGTAAACCTATGTAAACACCATGGAAATGGGTGAACATACACTCATTTATATATGGGTTTGGTTGACCAGGATTGTTTAATAATGTAATTTATGTCTTAGGAAATATAATCTTTCAAGAGCTTATTCTAGTTGTAACTAAAATAATAGAGACATTGTTTTATTGATGGAATTTCAGTAATTTAACAGTCTTGAACTTGGAACACTCATTAGTAATATTAGCACCTGACTCTTTGGTGCAGATTTTAAAGCAAATGTTTCAAACACATGCAGGTCCAGAAAATGATGCGTCTCATATCCTTTCCTCAAAACAGACGCTGACATCCAGGTTTCATCTATATTGATAAATATAGGTTTCATCAGGAGCACTCAAAAGTTTTGAGTTATTGACGTTTTAATACCTGACTGATTCCCATTTTTCCATATCATTAGTACCGTGTGTCCTACATTCACCCTGACAGCCCTAGGAATAGTAGTTCAATACGTAAGTAAGCAATGTGCATAGTTCTGCTTGTCAAAGATTACATTATTGAATATTACATTATATTGCAAGTTCATCTTCACCTAAAGACCAATGGTGCATTCCAGGCATCATTTAAATAGTTGAGCTTAATTTAAGAAAATCAGAAAAAGTATTAAAATAAAGCCGTCTTATAAGAATCATCTTTTTCAAATAGCGCCATTTATAGCTCTTAAATTTAGTTTTGAAATATATCACCTGCCTTGTCATACTATGTAATTAATTAGTAAAAGGTCAAGGTGGCCGTCTTGATGTGCATGTATTATTACAGCAAATGAGATTTAAATGACAAATATTACCTAAAATTCACCCAAAATACATATAATTTAAACCTAAAGTAAGGTAGACATACGTCCATTAAAATGCAATATATGAACTTTCAAAACATTCACTGAAAGAAAAGTGGGATGAAAAGTCATAACAGGTCGTCACCATTAAGCTTGGTGGAAGAGACCTAAGCAATCGTATCTAGATATAAACCTATGTGCAAAACACTCCACCTAACCGTCAAATCTACACACTGCTCCCCCTCCCCTCCTTTGCAACATTTGATGTATCTGATTGTGCATTTAATATCCGACAGAAAGTCACTGTATGGTTTACAAAAGGTATTAATTTTGCTTGACATCCACAAATAGAACCATATGATTGCATTTATAGTAAAGTTAATTGCACTTGCATATGTGGAGTCACTTTATTGCTGTAGCCGTCAATAGGACTCACGATACTAATTCAATTCCTATAGTAAACCTATGCAAACACTATGATATTAAAAATTCAATAACTTTAACTTTTGATAGCTCATGATCATACCTATATTTATCAGTATAGTTGAAACCCGGATGTCAGCTTCTATGTTGAGGAAAGGAGATGAGCAGCGGCATTTTCTGGACCTACATGTGTTTGAAACATGTGCTTTCAATTCCGCACCAAAGGGTGAACGTGTGAAGTGCTAACCTTTGTAATGCGTATTCCAATCTCAAGAATGTTAAAGCACTGAAATTCCATCAATAAAACAATGTCTCTAATTTTTTGTCACTTACAACTAGGATAAGCGCTAAAAATATTCTTTTTCCTAAAATATAACTTACATTATTAACCAATCCTGGCAAGCCAAACCGACATGTACTCGATTTTATGTTCATTCATTTCCAGGCTGGTTCCCGTTTTTCCATATCATTAGTACCGTGTGTCCTGCACGCGACGCTGAATCCTGTTTTGACGGGTTCACTCTCTTGGGGTACAGCGTCCATATTTTCGACGCATTTCTATATATGTTTGATAGCCGTTGTGTTTATGGAGCGATTCTATACGGATTTTGCAAGGGATATTTACCAACTTACAAAACAAAATAAACTGAATAATCGTCATTTAAGTAGCAGTCAAAGTAAAAGAAGAACAACAAAAAAAAAATAACTGTCAGGTACCGCATGTTGTACTATTCTGTGATACAATCCTATGGTTTGTAATCAAACATTTGCCTGTTTTACTATATTTGGATATTCTAAGAGACGTTTTCCAATGCGCCATATTTACTAGAATCTGTTTCCAAAGAAGGATGTAATGGCCTTATATGGCACAAAGTAAAGAGGAAACTTAAAATGTATGAAGTTCTTAGATAAGCGGTTCGGGAAAAGATTCAAAAAAGAACTTCTCTTTAAACTTAACAAATTTAACCGTAAACCTTGTTTCCTCTGCGTATTTTTTAAATTTTTGGACAGAATTAAACTCACCAAGGGCGAGTGAAGATTTGCCTTCCTCCAGATACATAGTGATGGGTGTATTTGCAAACGTCGGCAGTATATATATATATATATATATATATATATATATATGATTTCAGAAGCTGACTTTACCTAGTCTGGAAAAAATGGATCATCCTATTTTAAAACTACTTATGTTTGTTCCATTTAGACTAAACCATGCTCATTTTTGGGGGGCAAATGGGAGCAGCCATTTTGTATCAGTTATTTTCTTTTGATGGTGTATAATTTCCATAATTACCACATATAAATCAAATATAATTAAAGTTCATGAAAGTATCATACAATTAAGCCAACATTATCTCCATTTGGCTTGTTGTAACTGCATGCAACTTCACTGACACATTCCCCTTTTTCAGATGTACATAATAATGGCACAGATAAATCATGCTGAAACCTATAAGGTGTACTTGATATAAAAATGCCACAATGTTGATAATATATTTTAATTTATCCATTACATGCACAGGTATTCCAGAAGAAATTTTGAACATGGATGATAGATCTATTCAACTTTTTGAAGAGGCTCTAAAAGTTGGAAAGGAGACTGTACACAACATACGAATCATGGTTGTCGGACACATGGGTGTAGGCAAGACAACCTTGGTCAAGCGTCTTCTTGAGGAGGAGGTAAATATTTCAAAGAGACGTAGTACAGAGGGCATAGATGTCTACGTTAGCTGCTGTGATGTTTCTTTATCCACCTGCAAATGGACGAGGAGAATGAAAGGTATACACTATCATACAAGGTCTACATCTCTGTGTTGAGGTGAAATGTATCAGGATATTCTGTTATTTGTCCAACAATCTCTAGTTCACTTCTGCACACCAAATCAAGTCTTCCACAATCTAATGAAATTTTACAATGACTGTCAGATTATTGTTCCATCTCTGACATGGTACATTATTATTTGCAGGGAATATCCATTGATTTTATGCCATTTATTTTTTGCTTTCTGTATCATTCCAAGAAAGGGGTCTATTTGCCAAATCTATTGTCATTCGTTCAAGGGCAATATTAATATCTAATAACAAAAATGGATATAAATTATATGTTTCAGATGAACAGTAGACAGCTGCTTGATGAATAATAAATGATGTATGTACATGTACAGCATCCACACAGAGCTCTTAATTTTAGATCGAAATAAATTGGGATTGCATCATGGAAACTCTTGTTCAAAACTCATTTATTACAGTTCTTATTAAACTTTAAAATTAGTCCACTACTACCCCAGTATGGAAAATGGCTTGGAATTTTTACTTTTTCTGGATCAATTTTATGCATCCGACACTGAACGTAATACTGAACTGGATTAAAATGGCATACATCCAGTTGTATGATCATCTTGAAGACGTGACCTGTTCTTCCTCAGCTTCTACTTTAAAAAAATATTTAAAACACACATAAGTGCTAATTTTTAAGCAATGATGCTAACCTTTGACTGCAGGTATTTGGAAAATTAAGCAGCATCTTTTTATGTTGTGTGTCTTGTACTTGTAATGTGCTTTTTCTTATATTTATATCTGCATGCGTGTATACACCACTTGCATCTTGTATGCACACTTTGGCTATTATTCACCCTATGTTGCATGTCAATCTGCTTTGTAGCATAGCTGCAAGTTGAGTGGTATTTGAACTAACACCATATAAGCCATTAACCAGACAACTTTATGACAGACATGCCTGGGGGTTCTGATTAGAAGGAATGAATCCAGTGATTTGTGCGTGAACATATTTATTTTTTAGCTAGTTTAGAGATCAAAGAATATATGGTTTATGAACAGATTACATTAAACACAAGTTAGATATTAAATAGATTAAAGTAAACAAAATGTACATATTAAACCTTTAATCCAGTCTGTCTCTTCCCTCCCAAACCGGTTTGGGAGAGTCCACACATTACCATGACCCAAAATTAAAATAGATTGTTCATCTTGGGAATGTAATGGATGAGGAACATTCATTATAATTTGAAAATATCCTTCACTAATAACATTACAAGACATGTTCAGATGAGGGTTCCATTAGTTCCCAGGGTTAAACTAGTATACTGAAAAGCTTGACAAAACACACTTGTAAGTGATTAATTTTATCTTAAATCCCCAATGCTGCACTTACAGGCAAAATGTTGTATATGCCAAATCACCAGAATAATACTGAATCTTGAAAGATATGGTCCTGAACATCATTGGGTTCCATTAAAACCAGATAATATTGACATTTTATGACATTATGAGTCATGTAATTTCTCCTTTGAACTGAGAAACCAGTTTCCCGTGTATGAATTAATCTGATGTTGATTGGCGACATCCATGGGTCAACTAAGTTTATTCAAAAGCCGGAAGACAATATTTTATGATGTCGCCATTGCAAACATAAGACGCCAACACAGTGCTATGTCGGATATAGTGGGTAATCGTTGCGAGATACTTTATTCTTCTGTTGTGATTGTTTGCATTTACAAGTATTTTTTTTAAAAGGCAAACATGATATACATTATTTATTACAAGTCAATCTCGTATGCTTACCATTTATTACGGAAGTCCGCAAAAGCTGAATTTGTCTTCCGCCTAGTTCACCCTTCAAATTGTTTCAGCACCCCATCTGATCACCAATATTCATATTAGTCTTATTTATCTGCTTAAACGATGCCTCTGTGCCACGTGCAGGTGTTATTGTTGTTAGATTAGTGAGTAATATAAGCTTTTAAATGTATTTTTTTAAATATCACATCACTACTTTTGGAGCACTCCCAAACAAAAATGGAATTATATTTGACTTCAATGACTTAATTAAAGATTGGCACCTCTTAATTTTAAATTAAATATTTGAACATTCTTTACACGTAAGATCTTGATTATTTCAAAGAATGGTTTATGTCAGATAGCTTTTCTTAACAAATCACTTACTTCTTATTAAACTTAGTTTGATTGGAAGAATGGTGACATTTATTAACAACTGCAGCATTGGGGCTTTAAGTTACTTGTATATATCAGTGTTTGACATGTCCAAAAGAAGTCACCATTTTCTTCATGTAGGAAATGGAACATATGCACAGGGTTCTTATTTATTTTCTTCATAGCAATGACCAAGGTTTTCACAAATGTCTCAACAATTATTTTGGTTGCCTTCAGAGATAAATTTTAAATAATATTATGTATCGATGCATTTGTCTTTTTCAAGATGTATCAATTCTGGTTCAACTCTCTTTGGATGCCTACTGTGAGATTTAAATATTATCAAGCCATTTGAGAACTCTCATTCATTCATTGGATGTACCATTTGAACTAAAATATTGAATACTGTAACTGCTAAGTTCTGTCCAGTAAATACTACACCAGAATATGACCACAGGGATGAGCATGATTCGTGCCTTCTATGACTGATTAACAGGTAGCTCAATCACTGGATTTGTTTTCATCTGTAGCACAAGATGATTCGTGCATTAACATACACATCAATGTAAATACAGAGCATAACCATAAAGGCCTTGTCTTTATACAATGGCCATAATGGTGTAATGTTTTACGTTGTTTTATATATGTGGTAATTCTTCCACAAGGTCAAACTGAGCCATCCTGACCAAACACATAAACTAGGCAATTACCTAGGGTTCCAGGCTTTAAGAGGTGCCTAATTATATGGAAGTGACCTTTATCCGGGTGATGGGAGGTGCATCAAAGTCATAGTTAGCCTAGGGAGACAAAATATATTGGGACAGCCTTGAAGTCATAGTTAATATTAGTACCATATTGTTAATCATCACTCTGTGCCATAGTCACTAAATAAGCGACTCTGCTATCTGGTGATTTGCTTTCCAAATTTGGATAGTATCCCTATGCTGACCAAGTGTGAGGTCGCGTCTGTATGTTTAAAACAATAAATTAGTTCCAGGCAAACGGCATTAATATGGTCATTCTTGTCATTCATTGTTGATTTGATTACATATACGCAGTCGGTTTGTTGGTTAGTGGAATGGTGAATCCACTAATTGCAAGCATAGGGGTTTATACCATCGCTAGGTAACTTTAAGCTGTTTTGAAGATGGTATGTCCATTCTTACAATAAATTTTGTAACATAAAAGGTAATATGTGCAACTACTTTCGCTGGTAGTAGAAATGACTACGATATAAAATCTACCAGTAGACTCCATCATCGCTGGCCGAGCTCATGGTTATGTTAGTGCAACCACGAAAAGTGTATCAAAGTTTTCACACCAGCAGTCACAAAAGCAGGATACAAAAAAGTAGTGACTAAATGAGTAATTATCTAAGATTATCTGAACTGAAAACCATCTACAATGAAAGAACTGGTGTCAATTTGGCCTGTTTATTTTTTGTACAAGGTTAAATCAAACATGCTTAACTTGGCGTCTTGTTTTGTGTATGGTTTTCGTTTATGATTTCTGTTGAACTCAAATAACATCCTTCACAAGACGAAGAAATATAATTGAAAATTTGAAAATGTAATACTGCATTTCTTTGCGTGGACTTCACTATGTTTGGTTTGGTGGGTTTGATGCCATTTTTCTGCACATGTTAGACTAAACATTACATTCAGGTGGAGAAAGAAACCAGGAGAGTCGTTGGACAAACCTCTAACCCATGGAAGGCTATTGGCAAGATTTCTCACATAACTATGTTGGCTAAGTCTGAGACTCAAACCCATGTAGACAGATATCATGATTGGTAAAGGCGAGTGCCACAGACCACTAAACCACCCGGGGCCCCTACAGCATTATGTCAAATGCGGTAACCTTCTGCATATGTTGGCATGTTACTAGTAGAAAAACTGAAGAACAAAATAGAATTTTACTTAGGATCATCAGTGATAATTTACAACTAAGGTAAAAATAATATCTTATTGAAAAGGAGGACTATATAAATGTTGTAATACAAGTTCATATTAGTAAAATTAGCCCGATGATACATTCAATAAATCTACTTGTTTTTGATGGCCTAGTTTTAGCCTTCGAGGACATTTAACATACGCTTTCTCTTTTGAGATTGTCATTGTATATGTTGATGATATATATCAGGGATTGATAACATTTTAGAACTGCTGTATTAAGTCCACTCAATCTAAGAGTGTGGCATGCCATGTCACAGTCATCGCCTTAATTTAATTATCATTTTTAGTACATACAGTGCAAAGGCACAACTTGTACCGAATACCTTTCCAAAGTGCCCTGGTGTGTCATAGGGTACAACTTGTACCGTGTGCCTTTGCAAAGTGTATGTTGTATAGATTCTGTTAAAACAAATATTTGACTCTAGCTTAATTGAGAGGAAGCTTGCAACTTATATTTCTTGGACAACGGTAATAATAATAATAATGATAATAATAATAATAATAATAATAATAATAATAATAATAATAATAATAATAATAATAATAATAATAATAATAATTACAAATACAGCAGCAACAATTATAGTAATAATGTGCAGCAAAACATAATATAGACCAATAAATTAAAATTCATGTTGGATGGAATGTCCAGGAAGAGACAAGTGCTATGTTTCTAGTCTTAGGTCACTGGGACGTGTAATTCATATTTTATCTGCTGAAGGTCATTGTACAAGCTGGCACTATATCCAAGGCATTAAGTATGGTAAATTGAAGTATCTTTGTCGGTACACTACCATTTCCAGATGAGTAAATCACAGCGATTTATGTAGGTACAATATCCTTTCTACAAAACTATATCACAGTGATCTTTTCACAGTTTAATGACCTAGTGGTTAGTGAGTCCGCCTCTGGTGTGGGGCGTCATGGATTAGAATCCTGGCTGAGTCATATGAAAGACTTATAAAAATGGTACTAACAGCTGCCTCGCTAGGCGCTCAGCATTAAGAGGTTAATGTTAAGACTGGTCGGTCTGGTTTCAGGATAATGTGGCTGGGTGGGACATTATGAAACATGTCTGCGGCATGATGCCCCAGTGCTAGATGTCACTATAAGCTGCCACACTGCACACATCATAGCGATATGACTGCGAAATTGTTGAAGCTATGTTTAAAGTCCAAATCAACACTTACACAGACACACGTTTCACATTGATTCTTTTTTATTTGTTGCCCATATTTATGTAATTTGTATTCACTTGAAGTCGATTGAAGATGCATATGGGTATAAATTAAAATGTGAAGTTTGGTATAAAATAGTACAAGTGGTGGTTTGAAGATGCACATGAAGGTACATACTGGTAACACACCATTTAGATGTGAAGTTTGTCAGAAAATGTTTAGGTAGAGTGCTAAATTGATACAACACATGATCGTGAATATTGGAGATCATCCATTAAACTGTGCAATTTGTGATTACATTGATGCGCACTGGAGATAAACAATTCAAATGTGTAGTTTGTGGTAAAATGCATATGCATAGTACACAAGAAAGTACATATTGAAGGTAAAAAAAATTAAGTGTGAAGTTTGTCATAAAATGTTTAGGCAGAGTGTTGGCTTGAAGATGCACACATGGAAACATAATGGAGATAAACCATTCAAGTGTAAAGTTTATCATAAAATATTTATGGGAAACACATGAAGGTAGATACTGGAACTGGGATCATGTAATATGGCCTGTCATACTCAAAAGGTTATTACTTATTACATAGGTCTGCATGATCATAAATAATGAAGACACGAGGAAGAGTCTTACAAATGCAGGGAAATACGTAACATTAATCAAAATGTCTTAGGTGCATTGGTTTAAATTTCACAATATTAGTGCAACTCTCTAGAGTTAATGATGTTTTTGGTTTAAACACATGTATGGACGTAAATATTTTCTCAGTGACGGAGTCTTCTAGCACCTTTTGTTCATGTGTCTTGCATGGAAATTTACTGCCTTGTCCTTGTTATCACGAATACGGTATACTCCCTAATTATCGTTCCCACTCTAATTAACACCTCACCTCTTTTTTCAGGACAGAACGTTTTCAACATAAAGAGAAGCGTCATCATTTTATAATTCATAAGTGCAACACAGGAATTGTATAGTCCATAACGACAATGTCAACATAATCAAATTTTCATATAACTTTTTTAACATTCACAAAACTCAAATGTATGACATTATTGATGCCTCTCAGAAGCCTTACACAGTAGTATTTCATATATTCAATGTAAGATGTGTACATTTCAACGTCTGTCTGTTTCGGATCCATGATTACAACTAAATATTTCAGCATTCGCTGTTGACCATATTGTTACAATATATATATCGATGTATAAATTACTTAAGTCACAGGTGCACATGTGGTACTAAAAGTGACTCAATAGCTGGAAGGCAAAATCAAACACTTTCCAATCCTGCTTCAACCACCTGGTAAGTAGGACAATGTTTTGATCAATTGATCATTGTATGTGTTGGCATATGTAATGCTAGAAATCAGTGACTGAAAGATGCCCAGATAGTCATTTTGTCATTATAAGAGTACATCAAAAGAACATGCAATAACTTCGAGACAGGTTCGACTAGCTGAATTAGTGTGAAAAAATGTTGATATTTTCAAGGACTAGATTCAGATGCAGAAAGACTAAACTATGCAAATGTCGTCATTATAAGAGTACATAAAAAACATGACACAGTAGCTGGGCAGCGAGTTCAAGGACTTCGAATAGGTTAGAAAGTAAGCGAGTGGGAAAATAAATGTATTGATGTTTACAAGGACTGAATTTAGAGACAGAAAAATCCAAAGATGCCCATATGGTCATTATAAGAGTACATTAAATTAACAACTTTAGCTTTCATATTTTGTGGTCATATGTACCCACCACTTTTGAAAGGGTAATACCCCATGGATTGTTTATTAGGGAGCATGTCGTAATTTTACTAGCAGTGGTATTAAAACCCATATGGAAATCTACATCCTTGTCATTGTCGTCACGATGTTATTTTGTCACTTTTTTAATGAATCTTGTAATGTTTTCATTTCTTCTACATTAATTCGTTTTGCCTACTAGACTTTACCTTGGCTAAATTCAAGCAAAATCTTACTTGACATGTCGTGTTTTGTGAATACCCATGTATGACATGCTCGCAAAGTAGCAGCTGAGAGTATTTGTTCGGAAGAGATGGTAAATTATGCACCTACCAGTAATTTACTTTGAATTTCAATTTCATTTCCAGCTTCTTATACCGTGCAAATTATATTGTATTTTGCAGTTCGTTGTATTTTCAGATTCAGGACAGGATTATCAACTGCAACGCCTTGCCCGAGTCCTGAATGAGCAACAATCAATGAAAGACAAGGTTACATATGAGGAACATGCGCGGATCCCTCCTCAAGGAGAGAGGGCTGTCAAGAGCCATGAAGTTATTCGGGGTGTTATCGAAGATGAGGATATGGAAGTATTATACTGCCGTTCGTCTAAGCAAGAATTTGTCCAGGATATTTCACCTAATGCTAGTCAGCAAGCAGAATCTACGCCAGCTTTAGTTCAGATGAACCCCACCCAGTCTGAAACAAGCACGATGGCCATGTTAAAATTATTGAAAGAAAATTCTTATAGTATAAAACAAGATACAGTGAAAACTTCACCACTGACAATTTGGGACTTCGCAGGCCAGTTTGCCTTTTATACAACACACCAGACATTCCTTACGAGACGAGCCATATACCTCTTGGTTTCAGATGTCAGTGAACAGCTGACTGATCTTGTAGCTGATGAATGCTATTTTGATAGTGATGGGACGGTGAAGTGCAAAGTTCATGGTGAGTTCTGATCTACTGCTACTCTGCCAGAATAAAATAATAAACTCAATATTCTTAGTTACTTTATACAATTATTCAAAGTCAACACAGGTTTAGTATCAAAGAGGAAAGAAGAGATAATGAAACATCAGTGTTAATTTGACAGTGAAGGAATAATGATATGCAAAGTTCATGGTGAGGTCTTATGAGTGTTAGTTTGATAGTGATGGGATAGTGAAGTTTAAAGTTATCCACCATCTCTTGGTTCTGTCTGAGTCTTTGACATTGTTTAAGGGAGTGCAATTCGGAAGATACTGGTGTTATTATATAGGACTGGAAACAAATGATTTATTTTGCATATAATGTTCGTTATATACATATTTGTTTTATTCTCAATATGCACAAACGTCTTGAAATCAGTCAATTTTGTTAATGTGATAATATTTCCATTACACTTGCAAAGGAAGAGAACACGAAATATGATGACAGTGATTTAAAGGGAAGTAACTATAAAAGTCTGTCATCATGTGAACAGGATATGTTGTGTACCTTAAATTTAATCAGTATGTAATATGCCTCCCATTATATTGAGTTCATTTTCCATATGGATTGGTTGTGGAATCCATGCGTACATTTACAGAAATCTCCACATGGCCAATTTTATTCTATAGCTGAACCACTCCTAATGATTTCAGTGTATCCATTTGGAAATGTTATGGATTCCGTATGTACTCCGTATGGAAAATCCCAAGAAATATGTAAATTAGTCCATGAGATCTATAGATTGTCCATATGGAATAAAATTAAAATTCCATATGGAATTTGGCAATAATCCATATGGAATTTATGAATAGTCTATATGGAATTTGTAAATATTTCATATCGATATTGGTAATGGTCCATCCTGTACGAAATTTTCCATGCGTACTAAAAGCGGATTTCAAACGGGTTTTTAAGGCGCTTTCTGCCTAAGCCATAAACAATCTGCTTCAGATTTATATTAAACTGCCTAATGATTCTTAGACATAATTTGGAATGAATGATAAATATTCACAATAATTTTTAAAATTGATTATTTTGACAGACATTATCAAATAAGACTTAGGTTATTTTCTTGTCCTCATTTTCTTTCATTGCAAATAAAACATAATCCATGATGGCATCCCTAAAGTCTTTTTCATTTTAGTGAAATGTTTGGTAAGATTTCACAAATATTTCGACCAGAACTTCCATTAAAAATGTGGTGAGACCTCACTAAAATTTCACTGAAATATTTATGAGGTTTCACAAAAAATTTGACAAAAACTTTTGTGAGACTTCACTAAAATTTTGATGATTATATAGTATTTTACTGAAGTTTCAGTAGTTTTTCAGACATTTTAGAAGGTTTCAAATTAATAATAGATATAAATTAAACAAGACTTTATTAACCAAGGTGATATTAAGTGTGCATGAAAACAAATATACATATGTTGTAATTATATGGCATCCAAGGCAAGAGATATGGGAGTTAATACTAATAATAATGATAATAATAATAAAAATAAACATGACTTTTTTAGAGAAGATAATTCAGTCAGTTACAGAACTAATCTACCATGAGGCCGCCTATCTGATATGTACAATATATACAACGTTATGTGAAGAATCTTGATTGACACTAAATGGTTGATTTTACAAATCAAAGTATCAAGCCTGGAACATATGCACAGGCATCTGTTAACACATAAACATATATAAAATACCAAATATTAATCTGCATTGAAAAATTCAATTCTGACAATAATGCAAAATTACAGAAAAGCATCCATTTGATACATTGATTATGAAAAGAAGAAATGCTTGGAACCTGCCTTATGTCACTTGTACTGCTGACATGTCCTTTGATTAATATACAAACTATTATGCTGTTGTGGTCTCTTGACTTAGTCCTTGTTCCATAATCAGCTGTGACAAAGGTTTATCATGCTATTATTACTCTTATTTTACACTGAATTTTAACACACCTAGAACATGTTGATAATATACACAATAAGCCTCAATATTTTCCAAGATGATAATACGTGTGGGCCAAGAACATTCCGCAGATATATGATTATTTTTAATAGACATGGATATTTGGCAACAATTCCCACCAGTGATCTGTACATTGTTCCTCCTTCAATTAATTCTGGAAGTTAATCAGTTTTTGAGTTATATAACTTCGATGTCATCCTGGTTCAACTCCTTGTCATTATTTAGCAGGTTAGCCGCAACTCTAAAGGCACAAAAAGCAAAATGCTAGTCCTTGCGTTCAGTTTTCATACAGATGGACCAAATACGTTCCCATCGACTTTGCATTCAAGCTATTCTCATTGCCACACACTTTTCAAATGGTTATTTAATATCGTATCCCGCTCGAAAATTCGAATCGCCATGCTTTTCAGTCCATATCTCTTCGATGCGGATTCCTGAAGTATTCCATATGGAATCCATGAGACATTTCTGTACGGGTTTTGTTGTGCTGTCTGCCTGCACAACCAAGTTTATGTTACCAGTTTTTCAAATATTAAGTCGTTCTCCATCATCGGCAGATACCAAACGTGACCAGTGGCTTGAACATGGGGCAAGGAAACGTCATGCTTATTTCTGGCTCCAAGGTCAAGGTCACTGTGATTAAAAAGAGATGTAGATCGCTTGCATGTAAGAAAAGGTAGAACCATGTCAATTTGGGTTTAAAAAGTCAAAGGACAAGGTCAAATTATTGGAATAAAAAAAATGGTTTCCATACAGTTACTTAAGTGTTTTTACCATATGCTGCAATCAAACGTATATGATGGCTTGCACATAGGGTGATGAAGAATCCTACTTAGCTTTGGCATGACAGATTAAAGTTCAAGGTCATTCACTTGTGGTTATTAAATTTCATCCATAACTAAACTTGGATCGGAAACAACCCTACTTCCTTCAAGTCAAAAGGTCAAACGCAAATATTACTAAAATAATAACAATGGTTCCTGCAAATAATTTTTTTTATGCCACATCTTTCAACCATGCATGCACTTTGTGGGTAGGAAGATCAGAAATTAGTTATACTTTATATACTGACATAAACATGGCACTTGATTTTGCAATAAAAGGTCAAGTCAATGTGTAAATGAAGAAAACTGTTTTCTGTACAATAACATTATTTTTATGATTTATTTTCAGAACTGATTGAGGTTTGGATGAACTCCATACATTCCTGTGCACCATTCCCTGAATCAAAAATTCCTCCTGTTATTTTGGTGGGAACACATGTGGATAAAATTTCACAGGTACAAATGAAGCAATTAATGTCAGATGTTTCAAACTAAGAATAATGCAGACCTGTCAGCCCTTGCAAATTAACCATACGTCAAGCTGACACAGAAACTACAGACTTGTGGAATAGCATTTACTTCTTCAGCTTGGATTTGGATCTGGGTTGTCGTAATGTTTTCAATTGATTTGGTCAGGGAAGTAGTTTCGATTTGCTTACAAGAGTACCTCTGATTCTTTGGTCTGCCATTGTTTTTCATGATCATGCTTGCATGGTGACGCTGTTGCTCATGGAATTTCCTTAAAATATCCATAAATCTTTCATAACAATGACAAAAAGAGACAAAAAGCCTCAAAAAAGGTTTAAACAATTAACAGCTATGGAATGCCAATAATTACATTTAATGGAGATCATGTGTTGATTAGCTGTAGATATGATTGTCATTACCGCGTAATATATAAAAAAGAACAAAATACATATAATGTCAAGCTGAGAGATCTTTAAGAAGCCGCTGAATATTTAATGGGATTTTGAACTGCATTAAACCATACTACCTGTATTATTAGAGATTGACCGGGAGTGATCCATATTTCTCTGTGCTTGAAAATCTGCAGCATTATCTACTTGACAACTTTATATTAAAACAATCTCTTGTATAATTATGTAACTGTTGTAATATAAATTGTATTGATCCTGTCTGTCCCCAACGAATTGCAGTTAATAATGTTCTTCATTTTCTTTCTGGCGATAAATATTACTCAGTAACCACCAGTAAGTGCTATAGTGCAGTCCGTACTATTAGTATAAGTTCATTGTTTCCTCCGTTAACTTCACATTGTCAGAATCGTTCAATATTACACGATACTGAACTGGCGAGCAAATACACATATTGCATTCACGAGCATAAAGGAACTACTTTCCATTGTAACCAAACAGACGCCAGCACTTTTGATTTGTAAACAAATCATGTACGCTCGCGTAAGAGGCGCTTTACGTTGTGTTTGTTTAAATTTGTTTCTGAATGAATTAAAACAGATGTTTCGTGGACTGATACATACCAGCTGCTTTGGCACATTCCGCGTTAAATTTGTTGATACAATATTTCGGATTTAGGCTAGCTACAGTATAAAACATACGCAAAAAAGGATCCTTGTAAATAACATACAAGTGACAAGTCATGTACTGTCTTTTTTAGTTGGTGATAAGAATGGCAAAAAATATACTTACAATTTTACACCTTAAATTTCCTCAAAATGTACTTTCTTAGTTCTGCAAGTCCAAAATACATGAGCCATGTCATAGGTTCTCAATCTTGATTCTACATTTCGAAATTATACTGTAATTCCGATGACAAGTGCAATTTCATCCTCTTTTCTGCACTCAAAATGAAAAAATGCATTAAATTCCATAGCGCCTTTTTGATAATTGCAATTAAAAGACTTCATATTTTCCCACATTATGATTTCATACATTCACTGACAGAAACATAAACACATTTGCAGATGTTAGCACGCTTCTCGCTCGCTTTTTCAATCCCATGTATTTCATGTGGAATTCTCACATATTAATCCAGTCCATAATCACGAAAGTTCGTAGACTCGAAACAAATACCAAAATCTATTCATTTCAGATCAAATGGAAAAGTTGTTACTATGGGCATTTATTCACAATATGACTCCAAATTTCAATTTTAACTAGACACGCCATTTTCTTTCGAAAGTTATGTCGAGCGCGGGACTAAGTTCAAGTTTATCTGGGCGGAGTTATGTGTTCAGTAATAATGTTGTTCTTGCGTAATGATGAATATGCTCTTGTGTATTTAGTTTGGAATGCGGTATACATTCTGTTACTTTTTTCGTGCTATGTATTCTGTTAATATAACTAAGCATTAGGTAGAATTAAGAAAAAGCATGTAATAAATAGGTTAATGCATTTGTATGGGAAAATATGAACTCATTTTGTCGGGTGGATATACTGAACTACCAACTTTGTGAAGTATTCCCATTTAAAAACTCGTTCATATGTTCCATTACAAAGGCAGTAACGTATAATTACTCTTAAAATGTGTATGAGCTCGCTATAGAATTGATGCCACATATTGCAGGATCGTTCAGATTACTTTGAGCATTAGATGCCAGTTGCTCACCCCTAAGTGCTGAGGTAAAGTCTCTGATGTGTTTTTATGTTGCCATGTTAATCTCTTTATGAGTATATTATATCTATCTTCCTACATACAACAATGGTATATTTACTTGGCCGTATCATATACCATCAGCCTCCCATCATGCTGCCATATACAGCAGTGTGATAATAACAGGCAGTTTATTCCTGTCGTTAAGATATAGGACATTTTCATGTAGCTTTTTGGGGATGGGGTAAAGTAAAGTTTTACTATGTCATATTTACCAGCTATTAAACTTCCCGCCCACCAGACCCTGAATAATTTTATTTTTGCCTTCTTTACCGCCAGTTACTAATTGTAGGAGAGACTAATGACTATATAATGGGGACTAGGAGAACACGCAATGCAATGCAATAATAAGTGATAAGCAATACATAAAGTTAGTTTACTTAATCTCTACCCTCATGAAAAATGAAAAAGCTAAAACCTAAATCCAAACCAGCCAAAATTACATCTTTATCTTTGTAAAGCACGTAGGGAGAGAAGATTTCCTGTATTGATATTATTTATATCACTTATAGAAAAAGACATAAAAACCCTCAGCTAGCATGTGAAATTCATATATGTGTGAGTATAGCTGATGCCATAGTACAAAATACTTAAAAATTACATTAAACTCACCATACTCAAGTATGATGTAACTTTATGAAGTTCGAGTACATCTGATGCCTTAGTACCAAATACTTTCCAAAAAAAAATCAAAACTTCATACTCAAGTTGCAGGTGAAATTCTGATGTTTGAGTACACCTTACGTCTCAGTAGTGCATGCCTTTAAACTATCTAGAACAGGCCTAGATATATAAGACTTGTAGATTAATGATTATAAGTAAATTGGTGTAATGTTATGGTGTAATGTTAAAATGCAGATGTCTGCTCCAAGCTGTAATGTCTGTAATGTAAGAGCATTATGTAATTAGGGCAATATAATATTGAAATATAATACAGTACTGAGATATAATATAATACTAAGATAACCAATGTTGTTTAATTTTATTTGATCAGAAAACAGTACCAGCAAAAGGAAAGGAATCAGATAGACAGACTAAACTGTCAAAAAGAGGAGAGTTCACCCTACCAACAACATCAACACACGCTGCTACCGCTACAAAAGAAGAGCCCAGGGCCTCCACCTTCCGTGGGTCTATGCAGAATTTTCTTAAGCCAAGGAAAGCAAAAAAGATAGTAGATGCAACACCTGACTCCAATATTTCAGGTTGGTCATTAAGATGCATGCATTGTATGACTAATTATTTGTAGTCAGCTAGTAGTAGAAGTAATAAGTATTGGTGTGTTATTTAGTTTTGGGGTGTGATCCCACTTTTTCACAAAACATTGTAATAATTTCTGCGCGAGAATTTATCTGAACTGTTAAGTTGCAGATGGTTGAAGAATCATTTTAGTACTGATTTCTGATGTTTGACAACTTTTATATCCACATGGAGTTGCATAACTACTTTCACAACTTGAAATAAGTGGGCTCCATTTTCGGATAATGTGGCTCTTCCATCAATATTGAAAAACCAATCAGATATGACTTCACTCATCTGAAACAGTTGTTTTAGTCATGTGACTGGATCAAGTGTCGATTTTTTATATGCAATTGTTTTTTGATAAATATATTGTCATGTGAGTAGTATCACTCTTCAGCAGGGTGTCAATTTACACAATGGATGGATTAAATTGACATTGTAACCAAGATTGCACAAGACACTGTATGCTTGTAGTATTATAGGTCCACTAGTAGTGATGCAAGCTTCCTTTGAGTTCAAGACACTGTATGCTCGTAGTATTATAGGTCCACTAGGAGTGATGCAAGGTTCCTTTGAGTTCAACACACTGTATGCTTATTCTTATCTTACTTGTTAGGCTAGAAAAACAGTAGCAAAAAGAGTGAAAACAACAAACTTTCAAAAATTTAACAAATAATTTATTTCCCAGGAGAAAACAAACTGTGAAAATGAAAACATAAGAACATACGGTTTTAAGAATAAAATCACAAAATAATCAAAGAATAATCCACTAATACGACTTTAGAAGTCCAAATAATGAAATGTTCTAATGATTTCAAGTTCGAATCCTGACGAAGAATCCAAGAGGAAGACGAAAATCTATGCTGTATCATGTACAGTGCTGTTGTCTACAGTTCCTTGTAAAAACACAAGAAATAACACTCCGGTGTTGGAAATCCGAATAATATTTTTTTAAAGAAATGTCTTTGTTTAAGAATTCTGTATGAGTACAAACATATTTCCAGAGAAACAAAACAATCCTTTAAAGTCCAAAATAAATTGAAGACAAATTAACATATAACTCGAACGAAAACTGGCTACAACAGAAGAAAACGGCTTGACATCAATTGCTTTAAAAGCTCAAACTGAGATCTCTCTCTTTAAGCATCACTGTTAAAGCTAACTAATGCGCAATTTCGGAAATACCTGAAATGCGAAATAGAGGGTAAAGTGATCATGTTAACACATAAATTATCATGTAATTCTAGTAAGACCTTCATAAAAACCAATCATTGTACTCCGAAGATAAAATAAAATTAGTTGTTTCCTTCACTAAAACTATTTACAAGCCTAGGGTCACGTATCCAATACAGACTCGATCTCACCCGTATTATTCCCACAACAAAAACAAATTAAAACAAAAACTTGTTCAAATGGCTGTCACTAATTTTGAATAAGGTCAGGAACTAGGTCTTCCAAAGGTGTCTACAACTTAATAGTCAAGGTCAAACTATTTTATGAAACTATTTCCAAATCACATAAACAAGATTTTATTATAATAGCATATAATAGAATAAGATAATTTAAAGCTGAGAATCAATCAATATAATTAAAACAAATATAAATTGAATCAGATATACGTAACACTTCACCCCATAATGAAAAAGAAAGATGTATGTGACAAAGATTTATTTTTACCACAGACTAATGATGCATGATATTAAAAAGAACTCTGATAAGTTGAGTATATGAAATAATACATTGTTATATACGAGACAGTGCATTTGCTACTAAATTATCTAAAAAATGGCGCTCTTTCAAGCATGGCCATTAACTTCTCAAAAGCCTCCCGACATTTTGCAGTTCAAATGAACTTGTTTTTCTTACTCAATAAATTTGTCAGGTGTTCAAGAATTATAAAACAATTGGAACAGAATTTCCGATACTATCCAGCCATACCTAAAATCGCATCAGTTGCTCTTTATTTACAGGCACAGGGAATTCAGAGATATCCTTGATCTTAGCATATTTTGGTATAACTAGTCGATGTCCCACGATATGTCCAAGAAAAGTTACACTAGCATGGCAAAACTAAATTTAGAGTAATTCATTGTCGAACATATATCAATGAGTCTGTCAAGGAATTTCCGCATTGCTGCTAAATGTTTTTTCCAGGTGTCGTTGTAGATGATGACATCATCGATGTAAGCATCACAATTTTCTAGAACAGAGGTAATATATTCATGAGACGTAGAAATGTAATTGGCGACCCTTTCATCCCAAACGGCATTACTCTATATTGGTAAAGTCAGTCTGTAGTCACGAATGTCGAAATTGTCTACAGTATTTACCAGCATCAATTTTGAGTTTTTACCAATAGGGTTGAGTCAAGATATTGCGATAAGTGTTATTAATCTCTAAATGACCAGCCAAAGGAGTTTCATCATCCAGACTGAGTATGTCCTCTCTGTTAGGTTTTGGAACTAAATTTGTATAGTTCACTGACCACTTAGTACCAGCAGGTACTCGTGAGGTCTTCATGTTCTCATACAAATTCCATTAGTAATGAAATAACAGACTGGAACTTCAGTGCCTTCAGCTTCACTAATGACCCATTGACAAAAAAACCAGGATATCTCAGGATCTTTTTCCTGTTCGACGACAAGTGATTGTCGTTTGTCGCCTTGATTAGAATAAAGGCAGACAAAGACCCAGTACAATATGCAAACTCAAAATGAACTTACTCCTCCTCCTCTTCAGTCTGGTTCCCAAAAACCCCAAAACAGACCTGCCCAATGACCCTGGAAAGGAAAAAGACAGTTTTCACAGCTCCCTATTTTTCCCAAAGGAGGGGTAGGGGACAGTACGTGGTACATAAACCATCTCCTACGACACATCCCTCTCCATGGCATTCCTGTCGGAGCTCCCCTAGTCCTCTTTTCCGAGACCTGGTCAAGCATTACAGATGATGATTGGGTCCTTTCAACAGTGCATGAGTGGTACCGACTCCAGTTTTCGGAACTACCACCACGATCCATGGGCCTCATGTTCTCCAATCCAATCTGGTGATGCTGAGGGAGGATTTGCACATCCTTTTACAAAAAGGGGCAGATGAGTGGGTCTTAAATGATTTAAATTCTCATATCTTCCTGGACACAAAGAAAAGTGGAAAGTTTTGCATTATTATCAACCTCTCCCCTTTAAGCTGGTTTTTTCGAGAAGAATCGTTCAAGATAGTGACCACCCCCTCAATCCGAAATGTACTTTGACTGTTGTCTAATTGGAAAGTCTCCAATGACCTTCAGGATGCCGATTTATACATCCCTATATTTATTCTCACTGCAAATACCTCTGGTTTTGCATAAATCAGGACGTTTTTCAATTATGGGTCCTCCCGTTTGGAATTTCTTCTGATCCCAGATTTTCACACGAGTTATTATAATAGTGGCTGCATACCTCCGGTTACTGGGAATACCATTTCTCCATTATTTTGACAAATGGCTGCTCTTCAGTGTTTAAATCCAGAGCCGTCATCCGGATCTGTATCGCTGTTGGTTCGTTTTGTAACTTAGTTGGGCCTTTTACCTAACCTCGAGAAATCTGAACTCACTCGATCGCAAGGCTTTGATTACATGGAGACGAATTTCCTCACAAACCAGAACTTAGAGTTCCATGTGATTTGATCGATACAATTCTAGCACTGTTAGAGATACTACAAGCAACAATGTGTTCTCTTCTCGACCGTACCTGTCTCTTCTGGCAACTTTGAACACCGCTGATGACATGGTTCTTTTAGGATGTCTTCCTATGTGACCTAGACATGTCCTCCTCCTCGCAAGGTGGAAACCTTTCAAAATTCTCTATCAACACTGATCTTTCTCTATCAACACTGATCATTTGCAGTTGTGGTTGAATTGAGACAGATTCATGCTTGGAGTACCCATGCATACACCTGAACACCACTCCAATATGTTCACTTCACTAATGCGTCGACTCGGTTAGGGCGCTCATTTAGAACCAGAACATAGGAGCCTTCAGAATGATCCCTTCTTATAAACAACCTAGAAATGAAGGTTTTATACTTAGCATTGCACCGGTTTCATCAATAGAGCAAGAGGTTAATGTGCCATGGTGTTCTCCAACAACACTTTTGTCATAGCTTATGTGCAACGTCAAGGAGAAACACTCATATACCTCTCCTCATTGTGTGAAAGTCTGGAACCTGTTGAAAACGGCCACCTCGGGAAACATAACATTCAGAGTTCAGCATATGCCGTCCATAAAGAATGTTTTGGCAGACAGTCTCTCCAGAACTGGCAGTGCCATTGTCATAGAATGGATTATTCCTTGCTCTGTTACAGAGTCCCTTTTCTCACTGTGTCAAAGGTCCCTAGTGGACCTATTTGTAACACGGTTCAGCAGCACACTTCCATTTTACTTTTATCTTGTCCCACCTCAAGGATCATGGGCAGTGGTTTCACTCAGTCTCATGTGGGATCAGCTGTTCGTTTGCAGCTTCTCACCCTTCCATTTGATTCCTCAAGTTCTGCAAAAAGTTCGAACTTCCACTGCTCAGATCATTATCATTGCCCTTTGTGGCCTTAGCGCTCGCGGCTTCACTGATCTTCTAGACTTGTTAATTTCTCAACTCAGGTTTGATCCTCACATGGGGTATCTTTTGTCGCAACACTGGGGATCTTTCCTCCACAGCAACCCACACATTCCAACACTCAGGCTTGGCTCATATTGAGCGATCTCTCTGCAATTAAAAATTTTCAGACTGAAATGCCAGTTGCATTGTTCAGGCCAAAAGACATTCGAAATCCAAGGCCATTGATGCCAAGTGTAGAATCTTCTGTGCTTGGTGCAGTCAGCAAAGTGTTGAACCGAGCTGCCTAACTATAACCACTGTTGTTGATTTATTTTTGTTTCTCCTTAAGAACAAAAAAATGCTGTGCATCCAATACCAAGGGCTATCATTTCAAACACACTTACATTCTCTCAAGGCACAGTAATTGGTTCTTTAGGTTTGCACCTTTCCGATCTTATTACGTTCTATGAGCTGAATAGAATTGTCTCACTCTCCCGTGCACATATTTTTAATCTTTCGTGTGTTTTATGGTCATTAATGGAAACCTTCTATAAACCATTGAGTGAGGCTTCTTTTAGGACGTCACTCTCAAGAGTGTGTTTCTACTTGCTTTCGCATCAGCAAGGCAAGGTGTGGTTCATGCCTTGTCTGTTGACACTGACTGTCTCCGGTTTAATGGGAACTTTGATTTAGTTTCCCGCCTTTGCCAACCGGGACGTTTAGCCCATATTCAGTTTCACAACCCTCATTGTTGACAAATTCAGCTAAACAATATATATGGGTAAACTATTGCTACTACAAAAAGGTTGTCCTTGGCAGGTAAACACAAATTTTAATTATGCAGTACCTACCTGTATCTTTTGTCCAATGTCCTTCTCCCAAAACGCTTTGTTGTCCAGCTGTAATAGTCGTCTAGGAAAAAGATAAACTATCTGTGCTTGATTTACACATAACACATTAAGCACAATTATTCACTCCAAGGCAGGATGTATGTACATCAAATAGATGGTGTGTTTTTTCGGCATGGAAAAGAAAAAGAAACAATAGCTCTGGGTAAGTATTGTATAATTACAATTAGTTTTACTACCCCCAAAAGACTACATTCAACATAACATATCTGGAACAAATCAGTGGCTTACACACAGGGCAAGAAGGAAACTTTTTAATTTTCGGGTCAAAAGCTATAAAGTCATATTACTGTGGCCAAAGCAAGAGAAAGTGTTGTTTGCACACAAATTTCAGTTATGTACTAGAGAACTTTTAAAACATGACAGGCATGCCATATGCTGTTTCATATAACTCTTTTCTGTTAATGTTCACTATTTTGTTTTGTCATACACATCTGGAAGCCCAACATAATGGTTATTTTGGCATCTATATGTGTGCACCTTTTTATACATCTATATATATGTGTTCTTTTAGGTGTATATATGCATTTATGTTTGTATATCCATATGTGTCCATTTGTACATCGATATTTATGTTCAATTCTACATCCATGTGTGTCCATTAATATATCAGTATGCGTGTCCATCGGTATGTCCATATGTGTGTCCAATTGTACACCTTGGTGGAAGCATGAAAATGATTATTTGCCATCCTTATGTATTTCCATTTGCATAAACATATGAACGTCCATTTGTTGATCTACATGTGAGTCCATTTATATGCATCATATATATATATATATATATATATATATATATATATATATATATATATATATATATATATATATGATGTGTATGTCCATTCGAATATCTATTCACTTGCCAGTTTATACATACATATTCGCAGCCTAGATTTATCTCAATGTTTAAGTTCATTGCTTTCCGTGTATTTCAGTATTAGTTTGCCAAACCCTGTTTGCATTTGGAATATTTGAGCTGGGAGGGCCCCACATGAAGACCATGGATAGCTTCTTGTTGAATACAAATGGTCATTGTTTCTCCTTTGCTGTTGATAACAAATATGTTTGTACATCCTCTTTTGATAATATTGATAATGCTATGGTCTTATTTCAAATATGTGCGTATCGGAAAATCTACTGGCTGTAACTTCCATGTTGTTAAAGATATGTCCTCATTTCAGATTTGTGAGAATTAGAAAACCTACATATTGTAACTAAAACAGTTTCTTTGGCAGGTGCTCATGTCCTTCCTACTGTGGATGAACCCAAGACGCAGAAGAAGTTGAGTTTCTGGCAAAGGATTTTGGAAAAGAAAAAAATGCGTGCAGATGCAAAAAAGGTATTTTTGACGGCAGAAAAAAATGTCAACAATTCAAGCCAAAATGTATACTTGAGAGCATGAGAAAAGTTGTCAACACTTGATACAAATGCAACAAAGGTGTACAGTAGTTGAGAGCACGTGTTCTTGAATGAACATTTTCTAAGAAAGACTTATTATGATGTCTAGTTCACCCTAAACAAAAATGGTGCTAATATAAATCCAGTATAGCTGCCACAACAGCCATGATTGAAATAGTATCACTATTTATTCTGAACAAAAGCTCATATTAACATGGAAGTTTCAACAGGAGATTTATTATAATGATTCTTAATGTAACTTGTGCCCTTTACACATCCAGTTTAGCTGCTACACCAGCCATCTTGATAATCTGTTAGTGCTACTCCTCACGAATGGATGGTCAAGAAATATTTATAAGATCTAGCTGGTCCTAAAAAAATTGTTTCACAGAGACATTCAACAAGGCTGCAACAAGGGCTATCTTGTAAATTTTGTATCACTATAACTCTCCAATGAACAATAATGTAAGCATGATGTTTCTTGACTGAAAGACCTCTCGTGATTTTGTGATATTCATCGATCAAAATGTAGCCAATGAGATTCCAATATGGCCATGATAATTTCCATTTGGACATTTTGTTATTGCTATTTTTCCCAGATGGCTGATCTTATTGACATCTTGCTTTCACCAGAAAACGTTTTAGTATATTTAGTTGGACCTTAATTGATATGGTTTGAAGCTGATATTCCAACTATCAACCATGTAAGCCATCTTGAAAAGCATGTTATTGTTATTTCTCAAAATTGAAAGTCATGTCCAAATGGGGTTTTCACCAGAATACTTCTTATACAGTCCTCATTGTCCCAATTAAATTGGTGAGTAACCGACATAAATTTGGTTGCTTTAAAATGGAACGTCATTTTGACATGGGGTTTTCATTGGAATGGTCTGTCTGGTGTCTACTCAGTTATCAATGAAAACAGTATAAACCTACATTAAATATGACGCCCAAAGGAGCGATAAATACAAATATTTGTATCTCTACTTCAAGCAAATAGATGACTATATCAACATGGGGTTTTCAACAATAGCCTTATATGTACATGGTACTTAAAAAATGGTGCTAAAAGTGCATACTCTGTGGCTGTCATTAATGTTGGCTTGAAAATCATGTCACTACTCCTCCTGAATAGATAGTTATATTTACATCCAGTTCCCACCAAAAGACTTATAATGATTCTGCCTGGCGCTAAATCATCATGCTGCTAATATAACAACCAGTTTATAATCCGTTGTTGTTTCTGAAGAAACAAAACACATCAGATATGGTTTTGAACTTAGCACAGGTAAACTGAAGAAATTCCCAGAAGTTTTAATCCTTAATAGAGTGTCAGTCATTTTGAAAAAGTCATGTTGATCTTTGGCACGAGAAAGTCCTTTCTTTCGTGCTTGTGGTAGTGTACAGGGAAGAAATGATATACACTCAAGTATCCAGAATAGTTCCTTTTGGATATGATTACACGAGCATTGGAAATGTGAATCCTAGTGTTGAGGGTTCATGACATGGATGGCCGACAATGATCACAGGGGCTCGCGTAATGGATTTGTTCATGTTTGCACTAAGTATGCACCTTAAAGCATTACAAACGATGAGTCCATTGCTTTCAAATCAAAAGGTGCATTGTTACATAAACAACCAATAACCTGAACAGTAGAATGGGCTGGTTTAGCAGACAAGAAACTGTGGAAATTCGCGGGTACTCTGACTCCACAATGACTAATTCAAAACATATCATGCAAACCTGAATATATTTTTATGTCAACCGTCGCAAAAATAAATGGGTAATGGTATTTGTGACAGATATTTGTTTCAAAATGATGTCAGTTTCAAACCTTGTATTGTCATTGGTTTCCACTCGTATTACTTCTGTTAGACAGGTATTTATGTTGACATACGTCTTTATATATTATTTCATCTTACAAATTGTGTAAAATGAAGGAAGAGTTTCAGAGTTGAGCAATTGGATTTGGGAATAACTATGTCGTATTCACTTGTAAACATTCCATAAAAATGCCTATATATGAGTGTTTTATGATAGGGTAGGGAAAAAGTTTTGCTTTGGAAGTCAATAGGTGATCATTTCTACACAATATCATTAGTCTTACATCCCATGGCTGGACTACATTGTACTGATAGCACTTTGGGTCACGAGGGACAGTAGTGATTGTGACCAAAAGAAGAATCGTGGGTGGGGGTTTTTTTGCACAATTATTGCGCTTATACTGAGGAAGGAAGAAGACTTTGGATACTGGGGCCAAATGGTCAGATATCAAGGTCACAGACTGAAAGAAAGTTGCACATGGATGAACTATCAACAACGTTCTGTGGAATTTGTTAAGAAATTTATGGAAGGAAAAATTTGTCTGTTGTAAATTTCAGCTTGCAATAAATAGGTGATATAATGCTGCATTAATACCTGTGAATATCTGGGTGTTGATTTATCATACTAACCTACTGGTGCCTGCAGAAGAGACTGTTAAACATGGGATGGGTATTTACTGCGTAATTAATGGTACTCTTGTTTCCGAATGCATCTCATGTGTTCTTAATATTAACATATAAGAGAAGGTAGTTTGAAAACATTGATCATAATTTTCAATACGAATTTTGTTTCTTATCTTTGCGGTCGAGACAGAATTTACTAGTGGTGTAGTGGTTTAATAAACGTAAATTCTTGTGTGTGTTCCTGCAGATTATGTTAATACTGCATTAGCTATCAGTAATAAAAACGTGGGTCTGTCTTTGCTAACGTTATGCCTATTTTCCTATTGATAGAGATATCGCCATGAGGTATGTGAGAGATATTTCAGAGCCATCCGCACCTGTCTAAATGATAAACCTACCAGGTTTCACTTGGTTGATGAGGACTTTGCCATTGACAACACTGTTGTAGACAGTAATTTGGAGGACTTGAAGAAGACAATTGTAGAGGTGGCATCGCAGCAGCCATATTGGGCAGAGCAGATACCTGCACGGTGGCTCCCTCTTGAACAACAACTGATGAGACTCAAGACTGCTGGAATCAAGGTAAGTATGCACATGTGTGATTTAAGACATGAACTACAAACTTGAAGTTGTTCATACCTTTGCAGTGATTACGAAATGGACCCTATTATTTGGCTGCCTTCTACCCATATCTTCACCCATCAGTCCCACATTCATTAGTATGCATGTCCGTTTATAAGTCCCTATCCATTCTGGCATGATTTTCATTCATATGTCCATTCATCAGTCCCAAATCCCGTGGCATGATTTCCGTCCATGTATCATTTATCAGTCCCAAATCCACTTTTGCTTAATTTTAACATATGTGTACATGCATCAGTCCCAGATCCATTTTAAAATGGTTTCTATTCACATGTATATTCATTAGTCCATATTATTGATTTCCATCTATATGTTCGTTCATCAATACCTGGTCTATTACAGCATGCTTTCCACCTCTATGTAAATTCGTCAGTCTCAGAGCCATTTTAGGATAATACAGAATACCATATGTCCTTTCCTCAATCCAAAATCCAGTTTAGCATGATTTTCATCCGTATGTCCATTCATCAGTCCCAAATCCATTCCGCTAGATTTCCATATATATGTCCATTCATCAGTAAATATAGATTTTAGCTCGATTTCCATCCATATTTCCATTCATCAATCGCAAGTCGATTTTGACATGATTTCCATTAATATGGGGCTGCTTTGTTCATATTGTCAGGCCATGACATCAATTTGTAAAACGATTGTATGCTTTTCTCTTAGACTTTTATACAAAACTAAGTTAGCGTGATTAACCAAAACATGTTTGAGATGGACAGTTTAATGGTACTTATATGTTGACAAAAATAATTGTAATATGATTAACCAAACATTTGTGCAGGTAGAAAATTTATATGCCTATTAGTATAACTTCTTGATGACTATAATTTATGGTCATTGCAAGAACCCCTTTTTTTACACATGTTATAATATGTTGAACTTAAACTTCTTTGGGACAAAATGTTTGTTTGCATGATTGAGCAAAACCCAAATATGTAATGTCCTTATGGTAACAATGATTATAATTTCAATCAGTAATATCAATTTATACATTTATTTTAATACATTTAATAATTTTCTAAATTTAAACTCTTTTGGGACCAAACCTTTATTAGCTTCATATGCAAAGCCAAATTGAAACATATACTTATGTAATGGTATTCACATTCAAACCTGTTCAGCTTTTTAAGTTGTTAAACAATGTTTGGGAAGTAACAGAGGTACAGAGGTTAATGTGCCAAATCGATGACTAAAGTATGAGCATTCGAATCCTACTATTGGTTACTCTGATTACTTATAACAAAATATTTGAGGCGATGTGCCGTAAAACACCAAGCCAAGCAGCAATTTACAATTTTTATTTACACGTTTTAGAATATTATGGATTTAGACCAAATTTTAACCAAATATTTGGTAGCATGATTGAAAGAACCCACGTGCATACTTATCTTGTAGCAATTACATGAATATACTACATGATCTGGTTAGAGTTTCAAGCCATTCATAGCAAATTTAATTTTCAAATATTCATCTAATGTATTGGAGATATAGTCTTCTGACAGAAAACCTTGTTAGGGTCAATTAGCAAAACCTACACACAGTAGAAGTAACTATATGTATGTATCAACTATAACTCTTCATTTTAAAGAGATAGTGTTTTTAATTTTACTTTACACATTTTTGAATATGTTGCTATGTTTGCTTATTAAAAAAGATTTAGCATATTTTAGCAAACACCACATTACGTAGACACACTAAATGTGGTATGCACCTTTGAATGCAGATTTAGATATCGTGATTAACATTTTATGCTACTATAGCAGCTTAATTTTACATTTTTCTACAGTTTTGAATTTTTGGTACTTTTTGTATTGTTTGCTCTGCAAGTAGAGAAATGCATGCTTACAAATACAAGCTTTGTTTAAATTTGGAAAATTGGTGTGCAGTAATTTGTGAGATATTCATACTGACGAGAAATTCAGTCTTTATCTGAAAAAGGTTTCATATCACACTTATCATTCATTTAAGTCCCAGTCTCAGCGTGTTGCCTTTATAGTAAACAATCTGTACCTACCGCTGTATACAAGTATTTAAATCATTTAGAAAATTGAAATTTAGCATATTTATTTGTATTATTGGACCAATGACCTAGCTAGATTTTCATTTTATAAAAGTTATTTCTCAGTTTTACTTCAAATCAATTTTTAACTTTGACATTTTCATTTAATAAACTTTTTAGTACATTTTAACAAATAGCACTTAAGGTAAACAATTGGCATATTTGCATTTCATTCAAATCCTTTACCTCAAGCAATAAATATCAGCAACACCAACATTAAATTCTCACAGTCAGTACGAAACCTAGGTGTTACTCTGGACAGGACTCTCACATTGCACCAACATGTCATGAACATAAGCATAGGTTATATCTTGAGCTGAGACGCATCAGCTCCCGTCGCATATATCTTTCAGTTGATGCCACTAAAACACTTGTGTGTTCATTAATACTTTCAAGACTGGATTATTATAACTCAGTTATGCCTTGTACATTTCAATATCTACTCCAGAAACTTCAAAAGGTTCAAAACACAGCTGATCCGATCATACTTAGAGTACCACGATCACAGCACACCTCCCCGCTGCTCTGTACCCTACACTGGCTATCCATTCAATCCAGAATAAAACAAAAACTTTGTTCTCTGTGCTACATTTCACTGACGGGCTCCAGTCCAACATACCTATCCGACCTCACTCATGTGTACAAACCAACAAGATACCTATGTTCCTCTTCTGAAAATCGTACACTCATTATTCCCACTATGAAAACGAAGTCATATGGACAACGTTCTTTTGAATACCAGGGCCCAGCATCTTGGAATAAATTGCCCAAAGAACTTAAACACAAAGACACAGTGATACCATTCAAGCGTGCTCTTAAAATCACTTATGTCGACTGCAAGAAGAAATTTAAAGACCTAATAATGTTTCCTACCTTATATATTTTCAGCATGTTTTTATATTTTCTAATTTCATTGTATTTGTTTTTTGTGATCATACAATTAGATATGTTTTTATGTTGTAGGTATAGCCTAATGTTTTAATGCGCTTAGAGCTTCTAAAGATAAGGCGCTATACATTATTTTATCATTATCTTTGAATGCTTATTTAGATGACCTGAATTAAGTTTTATATATAAGTTATTCATACTCGTCTTTAGTTTCGAATATTTGGAACTTTTGGGATTGTTTTTTCTGTATGTAGGGACATGCCTGTTTTACAAATACAAACTCAATTATGAATTTAAAAATATAGTACTATTTGTACCCAGTAATTTGTGATAGATTCACGGTGTAGAGAATTGCACTCATTCAGGAGTTCTACAACATGAACAGATTTTGCATCACACTAGTCATTCATTTAAACCTCAGCCTGGCCTGTTTTTGAAGGGCCAGAAAGAAAGACTGAATCCCCTTTTGAATACTTAGTCATGTTCAAATAGTGGAATATCTTCATTAACTTTCTTTTACTTATGTTGAAACACATGTATGTCAGGGTGCTTTTCAAAATCTTCCGTTGATCTTGACTTGTAGGTTTGTTTGGTCAATGTATACTTGATGGTGCATTGGTAATTTTCTCAACAGTCCTAGCCTCATTCTTCTGTATCTGTGTTCCCTTTTGCTGATTTTGAAGGGGATCTGCACCTTGCTTCATAGGAAAGTGGTGATTTATAACAATATTAACCCTTCATAATTCCAGTGTCACGGTAAGTATCTTCTATCTGTCTCGTGGTTTCAGTCATTTTGTTTTTGTAAAGTTGTGTCTTCAAGCATTGGTCAGAGAACCACAAACATTAGACAGAAGATAAACATGTTGTTTCAGCACAATGTTTGTCATCTACACTACAATGCACAGATTCTTCAATGTTTTGTTTGGCTCATCTCTAATGATTGACCTGCCAAGATGAGTGTTTGAAAATGGTTGCCGAACGTATCACCCTAGGACCCTATAAAGCAGTCTAATTCCAAAAAATGTGAAGCCAACTGTAGAGTTTTCTGGAATTCATACAGTAGGAAACACATTAATCCTGTGTTTCCCTTATTAGCTGTATTTGAGGAATTTCTAACATTCACATTCAAGCAAATAGAATGTCTTGTACCTACCTTTAATATTTTAGGGCAGAAGATTATAATACTGTAAAACTCTAAATGGTAACTGTGATTTACTTTTTCTTATTACCAAAACATTAGGAACCAATTACCTACCGTCATTAGTTCCAGTCTCAGTCATTATTTGCTAGGAATGATCAATATATACTTATTTGCCCACTTTGGACCTTACTGTTGTATTTGGCATTGTTTCAAAGTGAAGGGAAAGGATTATCTTTTCTCAATCAGTGTTTTACTAGATATTTGGTTACATCATTTCTAAGTCCTTTCTATCATGCCAATCATTTTTCATTAGAATCAAAATCCTTGGAGCTAGGTTTATTGTTGCATCTTGGTTCGATATCGTGTAGGATCATGTCATGCCAGCTATATTCTGACATGTCACAATACCCTTTCATCCTTTTACCTATGATCTTTGGCATAACCAATGGTTTGGCAAATACAATACACGTTGCCAAGCCAGCTACCAGCCTACATCAGGAGTTGCTCACACAGTAAGTAAGTGTATTGTCTTGTTATACGAGATTTTATTTTCAGGGTCAAAAGTATCCTTTCTAATCGGTAAATTCAGCACTGTAGTAGTAATAGGCAAAGGTAATGTACGGCTCTTAAAATAAAGTTAATCTTGGATTAAAAAATAATCATAATTATGTAATAGTTACCAGCTACTATTTCAAAGCTTCTGTCTACCTTCTCCATGCCCATTTGTGCATTGTAGACCCACATTAAAAACAAATATCACATATACTCGCTATAACTAAGAAATCAGACTTGGATCGAGATATTTGTCTTTCTAGTCCTCCATTTACTAACTGTAGTGGAATGTTTATCTTGGATGGGGTTTTAACAGCCACTATAAAGGGTTGCAATGCAAAAGTAGGATGTAGGTGTTATAGAATTCAAATTAATTTTGCGTGCAAAACATTACATTTACACGCTATGCATGAATAACCTTCACTTCATTGAAGCTCAGTTCTTAAATATTTCACACTTTGAATGATAAATATGTACCTTGCGTCACACAACATTTTTGTATACAAAAAGGGGTACCAAACATCACATTCATAACTGCGTAGAAAAGAAGCAAACATACATTTTACTGCCTTCTTGCTAATATACGGGAAGAAAACTTTGACTTTCTGTTTGCACGACTTAAACTTGTCATTATGAATTGCACATAAATCAATTTTATCCAAAACAATTTTTTATTGAGTATGAATAAAATCTATGATAGATTTATATTTGTTGATCTTAGACTTTAAAACTAGTTTCATACACATTGATTATTGTAAACTATTTAAAGGAACAGTGGATATTTCTCCCAAAACTATGTTGCTTATAATCTTGTATATAATTATGTAACGGTTATCTAGGTTTAATGATTGATTGACTTGTACGTATTCTGTCACCCTGTTTGAAAAATGTATTAAGATATTTTTGTGTGTTATATCTAAACAGAGCTTCTTCATCAAATACACTAAGATGAAACATTTTCAATCAATGATCTGCTCGAATTAGCAAAAAAGGTACTCAGAGTAGTTATAGGGACCTCCATTCTGCTCCACCAATCAACAATCAAGATCACCCTCCATGTCCAGAGAAATTCCTTCATAACTTGATCCTGTCAAAGATGTTCTTATTGAAAAGGAGGTTCTAGCTTCAGTAGCGGAGATGATGGCAATATACATGATCCACCAAGCTGAGAACATAAAAGGGGAAATCATATTGCCAATGACTGTTTTCACATCAAAGACCTCACACCACTCTCAGCACCACCCATTCACAGAAAGCAAACTTCTTGTTATTTGTATTATGTTCCGACAACAGACTAAAGTAGCTTTCTTTCACTGCATTTTATATATAATAACACTAACTGCAGCAAGCAGAATGAATGAGCTACAGATAATATCCAACGATTGAAACTACATGTTCCGATGATACAAATTGGATTACTTTATAAGAACAGGTTGCCGTCTCTAGGCAACCAAAAATGAATACATGATCCATCTCCCTGATCAATGCATCATAAAACGCAAACCTGCAGCTACACTCACACACACACACACACACACACACACACACACACACACACACACACACACACATATATATATATATAATTGATAAGGCATATTTATTAGTAAATTATATATTTCCTTGATCACATTACAGATAATCCCTTTGGTGGCTGTGTCCTATTCTTTCTAATACTCTAAAGTTAAAGCTACTACTGCAAATATTATCTTATCCTTTCCTGCTCTGAGTGCCTGTAGTCTAGGTCCAAATCAAAAGAGGAAACTATGCTGGATGTGACCAAGAAATTTAACTGGGATCAAGATTTTTGCCCCTCCCCCCATTACTAACTGGAGCAGAGAATATTTAGCTCAGTTTTAGGTTTTAATCCCAGCGAAGGGTACCAATGTAACAGTAGCATATAGGCATTGCATAATGCTTCTTCTCGAAAAAACACTACATGTACATACTATTCATGAACAACCTTAACTTCACTCCAGTAATTCATGAAGTGTGTAATTAAAGTTCAGTTCTTAATTAGTCATCCTCAAACTATAAAATGGGTGTCTGTCTTCACATGCTGATATTTGTCATTCTATAAATGTATGGCAATAAATTGTCACTGTGATTTAGGATACAACATGTAATGACTTATATGTATTCTGACACAGTGTGTGGGTGTAATATATCCATGAAAATACATTCCCGATAATGTCAGACAGTTTGGTTGTTATGATATACCTCTACGAGGAGGGAACAATCACCAGATTTTCACCTCGCGGTAATCGAATACCCTTATAGTTACTTTCAATATCAGGTAATAGGTAATATGCAAATCCATCACATATTGGCAGGCTCACTGTCATGGCCTACTAACTATCGGCAACAGCTTCATATAGAGTTGTCCCAGCGTGAATATATCATTGAGCATTTGCCCCTTTGGGGCCATCCATTGCTTGTCTTTTTTTTCTTCATTTATTACTGGCCTATGAAACATGGGCATATCTTGCTCTTTTAATCAGCAGGGATGTAAAGTGGACATACACATGTACTGAATCAAGTACTAGCAGCCTCCACTCAAACAGTCAGTGTCAAGACTAATCCATCCATATCCAGAAATACTTCTCACCCCGGTGTCCTTTCCGAGATGTACTGATTGAAAGGTGTTTGGAGCTTCAATAATGGGGAGAATCGCAATAGGTATGATCCTCCACTTTTCGGACATGCGAAAGGGATATCATGTGTTGCCATTGACTTGTGTGTCTCCTCTTTCTCTTTGAAGACAAGAATGTAACCTCTACCACAGTCAATGAATATTGTTCAACGATCTCAGACATCTTCATACTTTATGGAAGAAATTATTTGGTCTGCAAGAAGGTAATGCCTAACTTGCAGTCCATTATTTTTATATCCAGATCACGCTAACTCAGATTGTTCCCAAAACAGAAAGTCTCGATTTTGACATGCTCAAACTCAACAAAGTGAATGCCACCATATTCAACACTCAAAGTAGCAAGTATCATTCATGGCTTGCAATATATGATAATACTGATTTTTAAAAATGCAGTGGATGAACTACATGCAATATCAGTAGAGTAAGACTAAATGCAGTTCCATTCTGACTGCGTCATCTTTCTAATTGGACAAACAAACTTATTTCCTAAGAACAGGATGCTGTCAACCAACAATGACTATTCGCTCATGCTGCTACTAAGTTAAACAGGTAGAGGTTGAATGCTCTCTTATCTGTGTTCTAATATAAGATAATGTATTTAATTGTTGTGGTAAATTATTATTTTCCGATATTACTTGATCACATCACAAATAATCCCTCACACCCTTCCACGCAATGCAATGATCATTTATGGTTTCCCTCAAGAATGGTATATCTGGGTATAATGGTAACCACATAGCAGTTTGTAGGAGAGTTAACCTGTAACAGTCACTTCTCTTTGCCCATATAAGATATTAACACAAAGATATTTGTCATATTCGCTGGAGGTATTGATTCAGAAGTAAGAAGGTTATCATAATGTAATGTAATCAGGTAATTGTTATTAGAGAAACATAATTTCCTACGAATAAATTGCTTTTATTATAATTATAGCTTTATTCGTGACAATCAACTGGATTTTTAATCTTGTTTACGATAGTGACATGTTGCTTGCAGATGTGCAAAGCACACATGCATGATGAAGTACGGCCAATAGAGTATCATTTGAAGCACCTTTGAAGCTGAGGAATTCAGTAGAACAGAGATTGCTTTTCTATCTGGAAATACTTGTTCTTCTATGTGTTCAATAAGTGAGAAATTCAAACCCGTATAATCGTAAATATACATTCTTTACATCTCTATGCAAAATCAGTTCAAGTTATCCGAGTGTAGTCGTTTATTTCAATCAAGGATACATTATTTCCACATGCATATTTTGTAGTACTTATCCCATATTAAATAAAGATTATGATTGCTAATGCTACTTTTAAAAGAAAATAATTATAAAATTAGCAACGAAATTAATCATATCCAACTATATATTTTTAATTGTGTCCGCAGGTGATTACACTGCGCTTTTTGGAAGATTTGAACCAGGCAGGAGCTGTTCCTATAGTCACAGAAGAACTTGACCTTTTTCTTAGATATCACCATGACATAGGCACAGTCCTTTACTTCAGGTGATATTGGGATTCTTTATCTTCTTAGGACCTGTAAATGTATTTAAGCCAAGTCAAAGGGAGATAATTCATTACTTAAGAATGGTAATGATAATTATGGTATTTAGTTTTATGCATTAAGACATGATACGGATATTTCTTCACTATGAAATAGGCAAGATAATTATAGCTCTTAGTTGTATTAGGAATTTTAGAACATACCTATGTCTGCCTTTTTGTGTTTTAAAAGCTTTCAGATAATTACAAAAACCTAAACGTAACAATATGGTTGATACAACTGCTGCAACGATAATGAGTTGAACCATACTTCAGTATGCTGTTGAAT
The DNA here is from genome assembly GCA_028554795.2 of Sinohyriopsis cumingii. Lineage (NCBI taxonomy): Eukaryota > Metazoa > Mollusca > Bivalvia > Unionida > Unionidae > Sinohyriopsis > Sinohyriopsis cumingii. Next base: position 97,456,472 of record CM068835.1, on the reverse strand, counting down.
ACGTCAGGCTTTCTAGAAGTGGCTCTGTGTGTGAGAAAACTGTGAAGCTGGTGTGCTTAAAGATGGCATTTTAGACATTGAATCGTTGTAATTATGTATGTTTGTAATTATGTATGTATGTATGTATGTATGTATATCTGCTTATAATATGGAGGTAGGTTTGTATTCCACATTGTTTGCATGACATTTAAAACTTGTGATGATATAAATTTGGAAAATACATAATTTGATTCATATTATTCAATATCAAAGCATAAATGTTGCAAGATTTTCTCAATAAAAAGCTGGTCGGAATATTGATCAAAGAAAATATTGCGAAATGTTTATAGCTGGCAATACTTAGAAATATATTCCAATAAGACAGGTCTTCTCCGGTGATATTCGTATTCTATAAATGTTAAATTGGGTTGCACAATGTAATCATCATACAAGTAATAAAACATAAAAACAGGCAGAAGACTGTCATGAGAGACTTTTAAGTACTTAGAGGCAATGCTGGATGTAGCATGCCAACTTTGAGAACTTAATAGGTAATGTGTCAGGTGACACACATTAAAGGTTTGTCGCTGGTCAAGAACAACTGGACACTGGAGAGTGTGTTAAGTTATTATAATAGAACGTCTGGCTTAGGACACCGGGATGCCAGGTATTATACTATGGGTAATATCCCAAATGACAGTCACTGAGTGTCTGTCTCCATACACTAAACACCGTGCACTGAACACTGGACACTGCATCAACAGAAACTATCTCAATTAGTGGGTATGATCACTGGTTCCAGTTTCCTGTTTTTGGTCTTTGATCAGCAGTCACTTTGCTTTGGAAACCTACCAATGGGAACTGGAAACTGATCTTGCTCTTGGTCATGACATCTTTATCTAACATGACATGTGAATAACGTTACCAACGTTACCATGGCTGTATGGATCATCGGTGGACCAGACATGCCACAGATCATCCTCCACGTCCTCTGTTTTCTTAGTCAAGAAAAGTATATGGTAGCTGATACTTGCCTTGTCCTGAACAGTTTAGTACTATCTCACCAGCCCATGAGCAGAAATGGGATTATGTACCCACAATCATAAAGTCCTTTTCACCAGGGAGATAAGATAGAAGACCAGATGAAAATCACTTTAATTTTGGTTTACACAAATCAGACTCAGAGATTCAGTCATGTCCAACGAACCTTCTTCACATCCAAGATCTCAGCAGCTGTGTTTTTAACTTTTTGAAGTTTCTTGAGTAGATGTTGAGAAGATCCAGACAGAATTGCGTTATAATAGTCCAGTCTTGAAACTAATAATGAACACACAAGTGTTTTAGGGGCATCAACTGAAAGAGAAGGTAATTAACTACGTTCAGAAGAGTAGTTTCAGTACTGTGGAAAGGGCGATGTACATTGTTAAAAAGACTGTTTGAATTGAGATGAGATTCAAGTTGGGATAGAACAACATTTTCTAAGATTATTTTATAGGAATGGGGGATTAGAAACTGGGCGGTAGTTCTTTAGATCTATATGGTCTAGTGTTGCTTTCTTCAGCAGAGGCTTTACAATTGCAGTTTTGAAAAAATATGGGAATCCCCGATATGAGAGAGAGGTATTAATAACATCAGTTAGTGAAGGCAATATTGGATCTAAGCACTCAAGCAGCAGTGATGTTGGAATTTGATCAAGTTCAGAATTGTGCTAATGTGCAGTCAAACTGTAGATACATACATACATACATACATACATACATACATACATACATACATACATACATGCATGCATGCATACATGCATGAATCCATCCATCCATCCATCCATCCATCCATCCATACATACATACATACATACATACATACATACATACATACATACATACATATATACATACATACATACTTTGGAAAACTAATGAAAACATTATTTTGGAATATGTGATTTAATTTTATTGTTATGTAATATACAAAAACAAAATAGAAGCAAACTAACTGCTAAGAGCAGATTGCTTATTTGGTATAGATATAGGCATGATACAACTTGAAACACAGAAAGAATACTAGATATATTGTATATATGGGTGCTGTATATACATTCTTTGGATGCATTTTTCCTTCCATTCACAGCCTGGATGTACTGAGAGACAAGATTGTATTTGATCCACAGTGGTTGATAGATGCCCTTAAATCGGTCATTACTGCAGATGAGATGTTCATCCTAAGAAAGACCCCAAAAGCTGTCACAGAGAAGTGGTTTGAGTTTAAACAGAAAGGAAAACTTTCTCCAGAACTAATTGGTGTGTAAAAGTATTATTTTGCTTAAACTATTGTCAAAATATTATTTTCATTCTAAACTTGGTTAAAACTGCTTGTGACAAACTTATGTCATTTAACATTAAATATGTTAAAAAAAGTTATTAAAGAGATATTCTTGTCATGTTTTGTCCATAATTTTAACAGGTTTCATAATGCACATGTCATAAGATTTTCATCTGTGAAAGCAATATTTTCCATTCCTGTGACATTGTTTATTCCAATCTGGTTAAGTGAAAGATTAAAACATTCTCAGAGATTTATGTGTGGCCAGTAGAGAATCATATTTGCCAAAGGATTCTTGCCAATAAATGTAGATTCCAACGAAGTAATATATAAAAGAATATGTTATCAAATAAAACGAATCCGCTTGTTCTAATGTTCACAAGGAAGCTTTATGGCCAAGGTCACTGTGACATTATTCCACCATTTACAATGACCAAACTACTTGCATGTATAGCAACGACACTACATTAATGGCATCTACAGTAACCAAACTAAATGACTGGCATATACTTGATTAGGCAAGAAATATTTCAGTTTCATTCTCAAAGTATTAAATGTCAAGGTCACTATGACTGATAAAATACAGACGTTTTCTCCAAAATTGCTAGAGTTCAGCATCATCAACAGTTAGCAAACTGTGTTGATTGCTTCCACCTGGAATATCAAAGAGCCAGTCGGAAGGTCAAAGGTCAACGTCAGTGGACGTGAAATAATACAGATATTGTTTCACACAATTGTTCTGCATGACATACCTTAAGCAAGTGACAGAGTTCTGATTTTGATCAAACTTGGAATAGTTGCTTCTAAGAGGTCAAGTGCTTTGAACAAGTTCAGTCACGAGTGCGATGAATACATATTAGTCAGATAGTATTGCATCGGATTAGCTGATCATGTTGAGGTCATATTTACAATCTGATTTGTTTACACATGAAATAGTTTCTTATATCATCATGATCTTGTATACTTTTGAGGCATGTTAATGAGGTGCATAAGATACGATTGCTGTTGCCAATATGGAGGCCATAATTCTGATTTAAGTTTGATCAGAATTGAAATATGAACCTATACCATCCAGATCATGGGTAATTGAATACGTACATGGAATCCATGCATATTAATGATGTGATATTGCGTCTGATAAGCTGACCTTGTAACCACTTTTTGAGCCATTGGATTTGTTATTATTATGACCATGGATCATGAATGACTTCGTTTATGAACAAACGCTTTGCATATTAATTATGAGTTTAGTTAGAAGATAGGATAATAGGTCAAATGAACATGACACAAAGTTTCTGTGATAGTTTACACAGGATGTGTTCTTACAATATCGCACAAGTAAGTCTGCATTGTGAAAATAGTCAACTGTAATAAGTCATGCAAGCCAGTGTCTGTTTTTTGGTTAATCATATTACTAGTAACAAACAAAGCCACACATTTCTGATGATATTAGTGTATTACTTTTTTTCTTATCATTTAAAGATGCTCTCTGGACAAAAGAAAATAATGCAGACTTCCATGACAACAAGGCACACATTTTGTTACTCATGGAAAAAGTGAATATCATTGCGAAACCAAGAACATGGAGTGAGGATTCATTGGAACCAAAGGTCAGTTCATGCCATAAAGCTGAATTTTCATAAGTCTAATGATGCAGCAAATAACAAGCTGGTCATAGGCTTCTGTTTGAAACAACGACTTTTACCCAATGTAAAGCAAAGTATTATACAGTGTTTAAATTTTAAAAAACAACTATTATACAGTGCGTAAATCAAAACAGCAAGTATTACATGGTGTTTATAGAGCAACAGCAAGTAGTATACAGTGTTAAAATATAAGTGGGTATTGCCCTGTGTCTATAGAGAAAATGCAAGTATTGCAAAGTGTTTAAATAAAAGTGGGTATTGCCCAGTGTTTACTGAGAAACAGCAAGTATTACACAGTGTTTAAATAAAAGTGAGTATTACCCAGTGCTTTTTGAGAAACAGCAAGTATAACATAGTGTTTAAATAAAAGTGGTTATTACAATGTTTATAGAGAAACAGCAAGTATTACACAGTGTTTAAATAAAAGTGGGTATTGCCCAGTGTTTATTGCGAAACAGCAAGTATTGCACAGTATTTAAATAAAAGTAGGCCTTGCACTGTGTTTATGGAGAAAAAGCAAGTATTATACAGTGTTTAAATAAAAGTGGGTATTGCATAGTTTTTCTGGAGAAACAGCAAGTATTACACAGTGTTTAAATGAAAGTGGGTATTGCCCAGTATTTATTGAGAAAAAGCAAGTATTACACAGTGTTTAATTAAAAGTGGATATTGCCCAGTGTTTATTGAGAAACAGCAAGTATCACACAGTGTTTAAATAAAAGTGGGTATTGCTCTGTGTTTATTGAGAAACAGCAAGTATCACAGTGTTTAAATAAAAGTGGGTATTGCCCTGTGTTTATTGAGAAACAGCAAGTATTACACAGTGTTTAAATAAAAGTGGGTATTGCCCAGTGTTTATTGAGAAACAGCAAGTATCACACAGTGTTTAAATAAAAGTGGGTATTGCCCAGTATTTATTGAGAAACAGCAAGTATTACACAGTGTTTAAATAAAAGTGGGTATTGCCCAGTGTTTATTGAGAAACAGCAAGTATTACACAGTATTTAAATAAAAGTAGGCATTGCACTGTTTATTGAGAAAAATCAAGTATTATACAGTGTTTAAATAAAAGTGGGTATTGCATAGTTTTTATGGAGAAACAGCAAGTATTACACAGTGTTTAAATGAAAGTGGGTATTACAACGTTTATAGAGAAACATAAGTAGTACACAGTGTTTGAATTAAAGTGGGTATTGCCCTTTGTTTATTGAGAAACAGCAAGTATTACACAGTGTTTAATTAAAAGTGGGTATTACAATGATTATAGAGAAGCAGTAAGTATTACACAGTGTTTAAATAAAAGTGGGTATTGCCCAGTGTTTATTGAGAAACAGCAAGTATCACACAGTGTTTAAATAAAAGTGGGTACTGCCCAGTTTTTATTGCGAAACAACAAATATTACACAGTGTTAAATAAAAGTGGGTATTGCCCAGTGTTTATTGAGAAACAGCAAGTATTACACAGTGTTTAAATAAAAGTGTGTATTGCCCTGTGATTATTGAGAAACAGCAACTATTGCACAGTGTTTAAATAAAAGTTGTTATTGCCCAGTATTTATAAGGAAACAGCAAGTATTGCACAGTGTTTATTGAGAAACAGCAAGCATTACAGGTGTTTATAGAGAAACCACAAGTATTACATAGTGTGCAAAGAAAAGTGGGTATTACAATGTTTATTGAGAAACAGCAAGTATTACACAGGTGTTTATAGCGAAACAGCAATTATTACACAGCGTTTAAATACAAGTGGGTATTGGCCAGTGTTTGTTGAAAAACAGCAAGTATTACATAGCATTTATTGAGAAACATCATGTATTACACAGGTGTTTTTAGAGAAACAGCAAGTATTACACAATGTTTAAATAAAAGTGGGAATTACAAAGTATATAGAGAAGCAGCAAGTATTACACAGGTGTTTATAAAGAAAGAGCAAGTATTAGACAGTGTTTAAATAAAAGTGTGTATTGCTCAATGTTTATTGAGAAACAGCAAGTATTGCACAGTGTTTATAGAGAAGGAGCAAGTATTATGCAGGTGTTTATAGAGAAACAGCAATTATTATGCAGTGTTTATAACGTGGGTATTACACAGTGTTAAATGCAAACAACTAACATTACATAGGCTTTGAATAAAACAACTAGCATTACACAGTCTAAAGAGAAAGGTTGATTGCCATATCTTACTTTTGTACCAAATGAACACTATACAGATTATGCTAAGGTATTTTATTTGAAACAGCAAGTGTTACATTGTATTTAGATACAAATTCCGGTTGTCAGATCTCACTGTTGTGTGCATTGAATACTTGATAGGGTTTATAATAATAATTCATACAAGATGTTTTTATAAATGTAAGCGAAAATAGTTAAAAATATAGACAGAAAATAAACATTACATGAATCACTTCCTTAAAGAGTAGTTAGGTGAATTCAACTATCAAACGCATGTTGGAATTAAATAGAGAATTCTCTTGATTTGACTTTAAATGCGTAAGGAAGCAATTGACCGGAAACAGAGACTAAACGTTTATGTTTGATACATTAGGAAAGGTCTGACCTGTATTTTATAGCCTAAAAGATAGTCATTTATTGTAACTATGTTTAGTTTTAGCATTCACGTGAATTTGTTTGCCTGTATTGGCAGGCGTCTCCCATAATGATCACTTTGGTTTTTGTGTACATCAATGATGTCATACACACCACTGAATTAATCGAAGTGTACAGTTTTTTTAACCTTGAAATCTGTGCTATTTTTATCCCGTCCTCTTTCGATGTGTGAAATAACTCGGTATGTACATAACTTTATCTAGCAAAATACAATATGCACATTATAGATGTAAACGAATCCATGCATTAATATTGTAAGTTAATCCACCCACACATAGCAAATTGCTTTTTCATGATTCATATTGGCTGGATTTGGTTTTATTTCCTACCTCATTTACAAGGTGGTAGCAATATATAAATGTAATAGTGGACATCTATTAGATCAGGTGGAATTCACATATAGCACAGAAAATTTGTGTCATGGTATGGCAAGTGATAATTATATACAAATCACCCCTGTGCCTCAGCAAACATGCCGTAGAAAACTATGACGGGATCCTGGTCAGTATTACTGATTAATATCTTGAACAGTCGATGAATGAAAACCACCAATGGAAAGACAAAAATGTCATCGGTGGTTTACAATCAGACATTTCAGTAATCAAGTGACCTTTATTTTGATCATATATCTTGACAATACAAAAAAATTACAAATGTCTTTTATTTTAGTTCATTTAGAAAATGTTGATTGATCTCTTTTGCAATAAGCTTTTACTTTATTCAAGGAAATCTGGTCAATCTCATGCACTGACTTCATGAGAGGCACATCTTGTTGAACTTTTTAAACAGTGTAAAATTATCCTAATGTTTGAACATCAAAAATGTAATCTTCATCGTTAAGGACAATCAACATTGTTAAGGACAATCAAATTCCAGATGACAGTCACTTTTGTTTGAAAATAAACAACATAAAACACTGAATTTACACTGAATGCAAACCACGTAGTGACCCAGTCATGAAACTACATATACACAAATGTGGACTAGTTTAGTTCTGACCATTTAATTTAAAGGCTAGATTGTTCTTTCTGGCAGATATTTGTTTGCTGTCTCATTCATCATAAGCTATGTGTTTCAAGTTTGAAAAGGAATGCTATAGCGTTCTTTTTAATCTAAACATCGCAGCAAGAAACATATTTTCACCGGTTATCTATCCACCAGTTAGAAACTCAAATGGCATCTCCCTAATAACGAGTTGACTTCAGGGAATGTGTTGTACAAATCGGAACAGTGACCATTGTCATCACTGTCATAAAATGGTAGTATTTGCAGATGATGTCAATTTCAGCTTGAGAAACGTGCATTTCGGTCACAACAATCCATCTGATCTGATACACAATACTTAACAGCTGCAATTATGGTCATGATATTAACAATGGAAATTCAATACATTGAAAACAAATAATAATGTGGACAGTTCAATTTCCAACAAAGTTAGGTCACTTTTCATGGATGTCTTCATCCTATTATTTGTTATCTTTTGTAAGGGGACAATATCACTACATTAAACATGAATCAGTCATATGGAAATGATGTGTCAGTAACCTAATCGTAACATAAATAAACGTCTGATAATTGGTTTGATGTAGATATTAAAGGTTTATGTTTGTGACTGTTCTAGTGCTGAGACAATTAACAACAAACATGCAAAATTAAATTCTTTGAATGATATTTCACGTTTCTGCATGTGGTACACTGTTTTGCAGCTAGTTAATGTGGTCTGCAGATAAAGTGTCTCACACAAACAAAAATGCACACACTTTGGAACGTGAGATCGTGAGTTTGCTTCCACTGGCAGGATTATTCACCTTTTTCTCTTTGATGCTATGTGTAGTATGTTGATAATATTTGTACGTGTAGATACATAATTGGTTAAAGTTTAGTTCTAAAGATTGACTAAAAGTGTTCACGTCATGCATATAAAAAGTTAAATTTTGCTAGCATTAATGATCATTTTAGTATTATTTTTTAAACTAACATTGGTAAAAAAATTCTTCAAAACCTTATCAGAATCATAAAATCATTCACTGCACGAACATTGTTTCCCTTTGGGCTGAAAAATGACCGCAAGCTGCAGATAGCTTGGCAACCAAGGAAATACTTAAACTGTTACTAAAGCATATACAAGAAAACTATTACTTAAGCATATACCAAAAAAATGTTATTAACGCATATACAAAGAACTGTTACTAAAGGATATGTTACTAAAGGATATAAAAACGCTGTTGCTAAAGCATATACAAAAATCTGTTACTAAAGCATATACAAAAACTGTTACTAAAGGATATGTTACTAAAGGATATACAAAAACTGTTACTAAAGGATATGTTACTAAAGGATATACAAATAAATGTTACAAAAGCATATAAAAAAAATTGTTACTAAAGAATATACAAAAACTGTTACTAAAGCTTATACAAAAATCTGTTACTAAAGCATATACAAAAGCTGTTTATAATATTAAGTGCAATCAATTACAGTAACTTGCACCATAGTGATTTGGAGTCAATCTTTATCAGGGAGAGTGAAAAAAAAAGAAGAAAGGTGTCATCTGCACTCAACACATGTAAACTGGAGTATGTTTGGAGGGAATGGTTGATTTTCTTGTTTAACTTGTACTTTATCATACCTAAGTTTAACACTTCGAAATTAATACGCCACGTTTTACCCAAACTATTCAAGCTGTCATTAATTGTGCATGCATATATTAATGTTAATAGCAGTTCAAGCTGAAATGAATAGTACTTGCGTAAATTGCTCATAATAGCTGTTCAAGCTGTCATCAATAGTACTTACATACATTACTCTTAATGGATGTTAAAGCCATCATCGATTGTACTTGCAGTGATTGCTTGTAATATGTGGCATCATGTTTTAATGGCTTTAATGATACCCCAGGTTAACTTATTTATCCAAACTGGAAATTTGGATAGTTTTGTCTTCAAATGCTGGACATCAAAATGATTTCCGGGTTATTTGGTAACCTTGTTAATAATTCTAGGTTTATGGCAAAAAATGTCAGTCTGTTCATTTTGATTATGGCTGTTAAGATAAGCTCATTTGACTTTTAAATATGCTCAGTGTTTGAAGATCAGGTTGGATAATATAACCAAACTATAAATGCTAAGAAAAGAAGAAGAGCATAATTATGTAATAGCAGGTCAATAACCCAATTAATTACATGAATTCTATGTTAAAGTCTCAAAGTATTGCTGGCCAGCAATTTATTGGGGGGGCGGATAAACAAACATAATCAATATTGAATTCGTAAATGTCGGCATTAGACTGAGGCTTAAATGAAGATAACTGCAATACGTAAAACTCTTTTACTCTCTAATAATCAATGCTATTTCATTAATTAAAATTTCATTCAATATCTTCGTTATACAAAGTATCCAAATAATGTGGCTTGGAAAGAAAATATAAAGTGTGGATGACTTCTTATTACATGTTGACAATCTCATTATGTTGATTCAGAGTTCCAGGTCGTGCCTACCGTTTTCGACAATAAAACGAGCAATATATCAAAGTTTCAGTTACCAATCATGACTGCATTGTTGACTAAGGAAGCAGTAGACTGACATGGGTAGGAGTGGACCTCAGAGTAAGAATGCTATTAGAGGCTGGTGCTTGAAGAAAGACTTACTAGAAAAAGAACAAAATAAATCTTTTTCTGGAAAATTATTTTGTTAATGATCATGAATTACCATTGATATAGCCTAGTGTACAGTGTACACAAGTTATAGACGTTTAAATATTATCATTCTTCCTGGCAATTATGTCCTTTCAAATCCAACAGATAAAACTACATAATAATATTTTCTAGCGTAGCTCGAGTATATATTTATGTTTTGATATATAATACCATGTTATTCATATTCAAGAAACGTTATATTCATTTTCAATAAATATTATGTTCCTTGTACTTGATTGCATATGCACACTATTAATAGTATAATATTTGTTTGTAATCTACATTAGTCATAGTTAGTAGTTTTAAAGTTTATCTTAGTTTTAAAGTTTATCTTAGTTTTAAAGTTTATCTTCATTTTAAAATTTACACCTGCTTCATAAGTCATTGAACAAACTGACAGGTATTGAAGTTGGTAAACTGAAGTACACTGCTTATATGACAGAAAGCAGGAATGTATTAAGTGATGAATAATATTTAAGAATGTAAGATGAGGCCTTTCGTTTTATCTCTCCTGGTCATACACCAAACGATCTTTTGAGATGGTTGTTATCATCATCCATCGTTTGTCTGTCTCATCACACAACATTGTTCTCACTCTGAACTTCTTAAAAGATTGCTATGAAACTCTACAGACATATCCACACTCATCCCATTGTCTAGTTGGTCCTAACGGAAGATGATAATACTTGGATGTCTAATGTGAGCACCATAGCAGCCATCATAAAAATCTTGTTGTCATTAATCATCCTGAATAGAAGGTCAAAGCAATACGAGGTTTTCAATAAAAGATCTTGTATTATATCTATCTGGTCATGATTTGCAAGGGCATCACAGTGATTTCTAACATGGCAGCAACTGGTATCTCAAAAATCTTGACTGCGTATGAACACGAACCAGAAGATATTTTATGATGTCTAGTTCATCCTAAATGAAAATAGTTTTTAATCCAATGTCCAGTATGTCCACTATATCAGCCATCATCAGAATCTTGCTCTTGCTACTCCTCCAGAATGTATGGTCAAATGATCAAGAATTTTTCCAAAAGAAGACTTGTCATCATGTATTGTTGGTCCTAAATGGTATCTTGTTATTCCTAAATGGTATCTTGCTGGTCCTAAACAATATTTTGTTGGTCCTAAATGGTATCTTGTTGGTCCCAAATGGTGTACTATAGGTTGCAAATCCCGCATGCCTACCATAGTATCTAATTGGAACATCTTGATATTGCTGAGGAATATGAGAGATGATTTCAAAACTTTAGCAGTGAAACATAAGAAATGGTCTTACATTGAATTCTTGAGAAACAAAAATTGACCAAAGGATAATCTGTCCCTTCAATGGCCTCACGCTATTGAAATACCACTTTTAATCACTTGTTTCAAGTGGATCATGAAAATAGCATGAAAATAAAGGGAAAGTAATAGAAAGTAATGAGACAATAATATCCAGGAATATTCAAAATATTTGAAAAAAGGTATGTTTAAATGCTACTGGTCTCTGACAAAAACCTCAAGAATTGTTACTACTGTACTTTTACAGTTAAAGATGTGAAAGTGGCACCTGTTTCATGATATATGGTTGCATCATCATAGTGTTAGTGTGGTTGCTGGCTGAGTTAATGCAACAAAACTAAAGAGAGGTGCCATAAAATCAACTATGGCTGCAATACAATCCATCTAGGTATCCCTGCAAGGTAATGGACATCCACCAGATGTACTGGATATTTACAATTAGTGGCTGCACCGTTATCCCTGGCCCCATGTCGACGTCCCTAGTATAAAGTGGGCGATATGAAATCCAAAATGCAAGGACTGTATATACAATTACTATCAACGCTTAAAGGCATTCAAACATGCAGACCACGACCGCCTTCTTGATATATGCATATATGAGAGAGAAAACCTGTTCATGTCCAATTGTGCTTACATATGGGTCAATGTTATGACAAATGAAATATTATCATCTGAGCTGAATATACTGTGCAAGATTGGAGACATTTATATTTATTTTTTAGGAGGAGACTTACTTCCTTGCTCCATGCATGCTACGCCAGAAAACACCAGACGATGTTATCTACCCTGAGTCTCATTCCCAGATCAAGAGTTCATCAGTCCTGTGCTGTGTATTTACAGGGAAATTTTTACCATCACCTATTTTCCATAGACTTCTGGCTGCCTGCATACCCATCTGGCCCATTGCCAAAAGGAACTTGGAAAATCTGATCTTCTGTGGCTGTTGCGTGTTTCAAATTGATCATACTCATAGACTGATTCTTCATTTCAGGGACTATGTTATTTTTGCCAGGGTTACAAAAATGAGTAGCAAAGATGAAAATCCAGACCAAAATGTTTGTATCCAAGTTAGGGGGTTCATCAATGTCAATCTTGCTAATATAATTGGATGTCTTGGTTCAACCCTGCAGTATGATTGGTACATTCAGTGTCCCCAGTCTGATGGAAACGATTTGGAGAGATTGTTCCCTGTGTCAGAACTACAGAAGTTGAATGAATTACCCTGCTATTTCCATGGTAACGGTCACATGGTGCCATCAAGTGATGTGCTAAAATTCTGGTTCAAGGATCAGGTAAGACAATATTTGTTCTAGGATGACAAGTCCTGACAAAAATAAAATATTTATTTGTGTTTATTAATCTGGGATCTGATTTTGAATCAGTTTTTAAAATCATGTGTAATTGGTACCAGGATCAAATTTGATGATTGGGAAGTATACATAGTAATCATATAATCATGTGTGAGGTTTTCTAAACTGATAAACACCATTGGCACCATATGTCGGGTTTGATCTTCATTAAACTTGGCAAGAAGTGTTCAGTTGGCTAATTTTCCAGAAGGACAAGTGACTTTATTTTTTTTACTTGTGTCAGGTTTACTCATCCTACCCTGCATGCATTATTAAATATGTTTAAATTGCCATTTGTTCTTCCTCATCCACCATTAAAAATAGGAGCAGATGAACATATATTTCAGGGCTTGGTAGAATCATTTTGTCAAGATCGTGGACGAATTTGATAACGACTGAGGATCATGTGTGATAATTAGGTGATTTCGTATCTTATTGTATAAGCTTCTTATCAGTCTAGATACTATGTCTGTTCATAGTTAAATTATACTTTGTTTAACAGTCTCCTGTTTATCAAGTCATTGAATGAGTTGATTATGAGATATATCTTAATTTGCTGCGCTTGTTATCAGTCTAGTGTTATCAGTCTATCTGTCTCGTGTTTTCAAGTTATTGGATGACTTTATCATTATGAGCAATATTTAGAACATGTGATTGAATGAACTTGCTGCCTTTGACTCACGAGTTCAGAGTTGAGAAAACTGAGTTCAGATCTTATAAATAAACTTCTTATATCATCATGGTCTGAGACAGATTATGTAATAAGTGTGATTTGTGAATTCTAATGAGGTGATAATGCATCAGATTGGCTCAAGACATTATTTATCATTTAACTTTGTTAAAATTTAATGAAATAAGTTGTGTCGTCAAGATTTTGGATGGGTTTAATTATTAGGAAAATAAGTGCAAATTAATTATATCATTATCTTAGAATATTGCTTATTAGACCATGATAAAAAATATAACATTGACATGATATCAAGTTTGAAAGATTACATACGTTGGCATTATTTAATACTACATAACATTGTCAGCTGTTATGTTACAAGAGCCATGCGATATTAGGCCTACTTGGACTTATTTTCAAATCATTTTAGTGTGCAAATTAATTAGGATCAGTAGAAGCAATATTATTTGCAGATAATGATATTAAAGTAAAATAATGAAGTAAATTGAAATAGTATATTATCTGTTATATTTAACCTCATTACACAAATTGGAACTTAGCTTTTATTTTAATTTCTAATCAGGTGCCCCGACTGTTGAAACTAATCTATTATGTGCAACCTTTATAAATTCCACAATTTATCTATTTTTTTCAAAAAATTCACAAAAAAGTAATCCGCATTGACATGTAGAAAGTGGCTAACAGACTGAATATCATGACAGGAAATACAAGTTTTGAATACACAAGATCTTATTTCACTAGAGTAAGCAAAAGGTAATGGTCTACAGTATCTCTATTGGTTTCACAAACGAAGTAGATGTTAAGTCGTGATTGAGGTTTGACAGATTTCACAATAAATGAGAAGCCGTGTATTAGGTTTGACAGTCACCTTAGTATGTAATAAGTGATCCAAGAAAATAAAAATTGTCTCTTTTGCTCCTAAATTTCATTCATGTGTGACAAAAGTGGAAATGTTAAGACTATTATACATTTTGTTTCCTACGATGTATTATTTTGGAGAATTTCTATTAACAGTATTGTTAGACTCAGGGATATGCATATTATCTTTGGAGAAAACGTGGTAGTCTGCTGTGGGTGCCCTACCAACAAATAAGACTTTTAAATAAATAGAAACATGGCTTATAATGTTCTTCAGTTGAGATTTAAATTATATATATTGCTCTGTCTATGTGTCTGTTAATATCAGTTTGAATATTGCTCTTATTTTACAGGTAAAAAAAGAACCTATCAAAGAGGACCATATCAACCATTTTCGCCTTGAGATTGCCCTACGTAACATTTGTGGTGAGGCCTTGAGGGAAATTCTGCTCCAAAATATTCCAACTGGGCATGCAGACATTTATCAGGCAATCAAAGCCAAACAAGCCTATTTAACCAGCAATCGACTGAACAAGGAGCAGTGTAAGGTAGTTTTCCCTGGTCCTCAGGATGTAGGAAAATTGGAAGATTTTGACATATCATTATTGTATACTTTGATCAGAAATGTTAGCTCCATTCCTGCTCCATCAACAAGATGGGGAAAACCTACAAGAGATCAACCAGTGAGGGACACAACGCTAGAAGCTAATGTGGAACGGATTCGCTTTTATAGGAATCATATTAGTGGTCATTCTGTGGATGGGATGTGTAGCCAACAAGATTTTGAGGACTACTGGAAACAGATTGAATTTGTGCTTAGTGACATTGAAAATGCGCTTGGGAAACAGGGATACAGGGAAAAGTTAGAAAAGTGTAAGCATCAGACTTTACCCCACTAATTCTTTTCTAAGATGTGCAAAGTAACAAGTGACTAATTTTGTACAGTGACTCTCCAAAATAATGAAATAAATGCTTGAGTAAATATTTGATCCTACAATGTAGTCCTTTATTCAACAGTTTGAAATGAACCTACAAATAAACATCTCTGTCTAAGACAATAAAGTCATGCACATTAAAGGTCATCCAACTCAAAGGCCTCTCTGTTACAGACATTTAAGTTGGAGGAATAAAAGTCATCAACGCAGACGCCACACTGTTAGAGATATTTAAGATGGAGGGAGAAGAGAAAAATCGTCGTATACAGATGTTCAACTGAGACATTCAGTTTGTATAAACAAACGTCATCCTAAAGAGAAGTCTCACTATTAGAGATATTTAACTTTTATGTGTATAAAATTGTCTTCATATAAACATCACTGCTAGAGACATTTTATGACTTAAGTTGGAGAGACAAAATGCATCCTACACAGGCACTTTGCTGTCTGATATATTCAAGTTGGAACTACAAGTGGCATACAATACGAAGAACGTACTTTTCAAGACCATGCTATTGGTGAGATCATAACTATTATTCAACAAAGAAAATAAACTGGTAGAATATAGTTACTTTTCTACAAAGTGGCCATGGTGATAGATAGATGATTATTGTCTGCCCACAAAGAAACCGTGCTGTCTGAGAGAATATTGTTGTTTTCATAAACGGTGATCATGCTGTTAGAGTGATAATAGTTACCATCCAACAAATCCATTCTGTCAGAGAGGTAATTGTTGATTTTGTGCAAGGTGACTAGTATTAGATGATAGTTACCTTCCTACAACATGATCATGCTGACAATGGAATGATTGTTGTCTTACAAAAAGTGGCAATGCTGTCAGAGAGGAGATTGTTTTCTCCTATCGTGTGACCATACTGTTTGTGAGATGATTGTTGTATTCCTACAAAGTGACCATGCGGTCAGAGAGATCATAGTTTTTATCCAGCATAGTAACCACACTGATAAATGATAGATAACTTTGTACAAAAGTGACCAAGCTTGTGAAAGGAATGGTTGTTTTAGTCATACAAAACTAACCACGATAGTAACTTTGTACAAAAGGAACCATGCTGTTAAAGGAATGGTTATCTTTGTACAAAAATAACCATGCTGTCCGAAAGATGATTATTATCTTTCCATTAAGTGACCATGTTGTCTGAGAGATGATTACTGTGTTTCCGCAAAGTGACCATGTTGTCAGATAGATGATGTTTATATTCCTACAAAGTGACATTGCCGTCAGAGAAATGAAAGCTGGCTTCCTCAAACAGTGACCATGATATTATATAGATGATAATTGTTTTATTATAATGTGACCATGGTGTGAGAGAGATAACAGTTGTCTTCTGACACAATGGCCATGCTGTTAGAGAGATGACAATTGCTTTCCTAGAAAGTGTGCATGCTGTCAGAGAGACAATAGTATCCTTGCTACACAGTGACAATGCTGTCAAAGAGATTGCATGTGTTTTCATGAACAATTACATGCTGTCAAGAAAGATGACAGTTGTTTTCATACAAAGTTACCCTTTTGACAGAGATGCTGGGCGACTTCCTGAAAGTTAACCCTGATGTTAGAGATGTGATAAAATACTGGAGATCCTATAGCGTGCTATCTAACTTGCTATAGTGAAGCTTTCTTCCTACAAAGTATCATAATGTGATGCTGTGTACCTACAAAGTGACCATGTGATCAGAAAGTGACCGTGCTATTGGTAAGATTGTTAGTATGCCACCAAACAATGCCAAAGTAATCTTACTTATCCGACATAAGTAAAAATGTGAATCATTGTAGAACGTTAAAAGATCCAGATTAGTTCTTTGGTTTATGAGACGATATTCATCATAAGTTTGTTAGCTCCTCTGTTGGAAGGAGTTACATATGGAAAGAAATGATAGTTATGTTAAAACAATGGCTGAGAAAGCAGCACCACTGTTGGAGGAAAGCCATCCGGACTGAGGGAAGGAAGGCAACCTTTCAAGTAGCATTAAAAGAGTGTTAATGCTATTCGATCAAGAATTTACCTGGCATTACATAAGTAATAATCAGTATTTAAATTAGTGCCCTAGTAAGTTGACATAAACATTTACGGAAAAACAGATAAGTGATCCTTAAAACATCTTTTTAATATCTATTTGCTTTACCATTTCTTCGACAATATTTATATGTGTAAATTAATTCTCAGATATGTGGACTGTTAAATTTTAGACTTTATTTCAATTACAGAAACACTATATCTGTGTGTGAAAGTTTAGTACAAAACCAATTACGACTTTAATGGATCAGTGCTGTATGAAATAATTGCTTCTTACTTTTTATATTGAGTCATTATGTCCCCAATCCTTGAATTATTTGAAAATCTACTTGTTTTATTTTGTTTTATTTTGCATTTTGTAAGCGAATCAAAACTTATTTTTGATGCAGTACCTTTTTTAATTATTCCCCTCCTTAGTACTAGTGTCAGGGTATGTAACGTATACTTTTATCAAGATTTTGATTTGTTTTGGTTTGTATTTGAGTCTTTTTCAGTGCCATAATATATCACGGCAGCTAGGTGGGACACTCACCACACAAGACAATTGTGTACTGGTTGTGCATACATATACGACGATAAGTTGCCGCTCTCTTCAAGGTAGAAGAAATGCTCCTTTTTGTTCCCATCATCACAAGACAAGTCTCTCTATCTCAATTAAAGTTCTGGATAATTCACACGTCACCAAATTGTCCATGAATTGGTGAATAATTTATCCTATGCATTTAGTAATGGATAGAAAGGTCCAGACAGTGATCATCAGCACCCTCTCAGCACTTTGTGCCTTACTGGTATGGATGAACATGCGTTAGAGCTCTTTGTGACTTACTGGTATAGATGAGCATGAGTTAGAGCTCTTTGTAGTTTACTGGTATCGATAAGCATGACCCTATCAACGAGACCTAGATAAGCGCAGTATCAATGAGCGATGTATCTGAGCTGCACCTTCCTGATGAAAGGGTATAGAATAATCTCATTCAGTTTGATTGAGGTTGGTTCATCTTCCAGATCCTTGTTGTCAGACTGGTCAGTGGTCACTGGGTACCTTTCACCTATCAGTCACCAGGTGACAAGCATATGTCAAAGCAGCACTGTATGAGTGACCGGATATTTTGTTTCAATCATCGGTCTGGGTACAGGAAGTAGATCAATATTACCCAGTCAATACGATACATTTATTTAGGTGGTGATCTAAGTTTGCCATCTTCTTCCACCAGACTTGCATCCAAAACCTTCTAGATATGAGGATCAATCTCTATTCTAGTGAGGTGTTTTAAGGTCCACTCCTGTTCAGATTACAATGGATGAAGAGCTTTTGCATAAATGCTCCTGCGGATAAACGTCCACCAGGCAACAAAAGGGTGGCAAGTTCCTCCTCTTGTGCATTAACCATTGATCTCTGCATCCGGCTATCAGGTGCATTCCAAAGCTTGGCCCCTAGTGCCTACCACCTATAACTTTGGTCAAAGAGGAGATATTGGATGTAATATGGGTTCATATCTATGCTAAAGACTTAGAGGCCTTGTAACATAAACCGTATAGCTTTGGGATGGCAGTTTCTCAAGCTAATATCTTTAAAAACAATTTGTATGGTCTCATCCCATCCATATTATTGCAGGATTGGAGGGAACAGCAGCATGTTTCTATGGCTGCTCTTTGGAGTCTATCACAATATTTCACCTTGATTTAATCCACACAGCATTTTCAAGCAGGGTCAGCCTAAACATCACTGAACAACAGACCCAATTAAAATTGTATTCCTTCCCATCTTTCGCAAGATGAGGTCTAGGGCCAAAATGAAGACATTATTTTACCCCTTGCCTTCCCTAGGAAGGGAAGACATTGGGATTGTATTATTGCACCTCATCCTGCTCTGTCTTTCCTTTCCAACTATCTTAGTTCCTGCTCAACTAGCCCTCTTTCTTACAGGCATTTCCACATCATATATGATTTGTATGTCCGTTTTAAATAAAGATGGGTTGAGAGCTTTGTTTCTGGGAACATACATTTTAAATCACGGATTTCATATCCTTTTCACTTGTCCAAAGGTAATAAGTTAAGGTAAGTGTTGCTTGCCCATTTTGAGAAGGCACGGATAAGAGTGTGGAAAATGACATAATCCTGGATTGTATCAGTGTGCGAGAGCGATTGAAAGTTTTGTTTCATACTTGACTGTCTTGTTTTGAAACAAATGTTTGCAGGAAGTGTAGTCCAATCTAGTCGGAAGGACTTATGCTTTGTCTCATCTAGGAGGTATTTCAGTGTTGTGTCACCTCCACTATCAGAGCTTTTACCATGTAACATGTAAGTGGTATTAATTGTGTTGTGCCTGACATCATTAAGGGTCTCCCGTCCTCTGACAATTTGACTTGCCGATGGGCATTCTCTTCTGAAGGACCCTTCATTAGTTCGGTATAGAATGACTCTTTTCAGTGAAATCCCCAACCTAAGAATAACGATGCTTCTGTCCAGTCACCCCACTCTCCCTAGGGACCAGTTTGCACCACCAATTGGTTCTATCTGGACAGGCAATTTGCCAAAGTATTTCCATTTTTCTTGAATACCGCAGATACTGAGTAGGTCATTCAATATTACCCATTACCCATTAAGGAATGCTTCAGTCTTCAACATAAACGTCTTAACAAGCATGTTGCTACTGACATACTTTACAAGACTATACCACTGCAGGGCTAGAAACTTTGCTAGCCTTTCTTGGTTGCTTATATGAAGAATCGCTGCTTTCCAAGACCACTGTCCTTAACGACTCTCTCGTTTGATTGCATGTGCGTACCGTATTCCTCACCTGTTTCTATGTGCAGAAAGGAATTTGTCTTTATTTGGATGCATGAATGTGGATTCCAATCAGAAAATGATCCTGATCTCGGCACCATCTCAAGTGATATTCATGGTAGTGTCTCTACACCAGTAGATTCATAGTCACACTCATATTTGTGCAAACGATGACTAATGCCTAGTTAGGTCCTTATGGTTTTATTTGTCTTACATTGAATAAAGAAGGAATGCTAAGAATAATTGCCACCATTTCCAATAAAATTACCTCGCATTAGAAGAGTGACCTTTCTGTGATGAAATTTCAATCTTCAGATGCTAGGGCTGTTACAAAAGTTGGGACTACTTGCATGACTTTTTAGTTGATGATTTCTGGTACATTCAAACTACTTTTTCATTCCATTGTTATTTGACTCACCAGACCAAATGACTATTGTCAGTCAAATCATAACATCACAATTTGTGGTAAAGGAATCTTCAAGCTTGCAGTAGTCAATGCTCCAACCATAAGACTAAGTGCATTGCTGAATATATCAGCCTCTCTCCTTACAGGTAAATTCAGTAATGCAGTAGGAGCAGGTTGTGCACTACTGCTAACGAGACATAGTTCTCTAAGAGGTAAACTGTATTTAATTACGTAATACTATCGTATTAATATTTTAAAGGTGTCCTCCTCTCGCATCATTCCGAGGTTCTGTTATCTTGGTCCAAGTCACAGGAGGACGATATTCATATTGTGTAATTAAAGGCCTCCATTTGCTACTTCAGAATGGCGACATGACCTCCAGATGAAAGGAAAGCAGCGCAGTAGTAACGGTAATGTTTCTCATACTTAAAGTTACTTTTTCATTTTAAAAAATGTTTTATCAAGCCTGCATTAATGGGTATCTGCAGTATCATTACGTTGTTGTTATTGTTGATAAGAATCTGTAAGGATTTGCCAGGCTGCTATGAATTGTATAAATGCTTTCCTTGGGAAAATTGAACTTACCCTTTGGACAAATGAACCATATTTAGCAGATTTTTTTTGTAACATATTTTGCACATTAAAATCTTGTGCGTATAATTAAAGTTATTGAGATACATCTGAGGATCAGATATATAAATCAAGAAACTGGCTGAATTTATTGCCAGGAATTTGACAAATAAATAGGCCAATGGATTCGATTTTGTCCTATGTACAAACTAATGAAAATGTGTTGTATATATGAGAATGGTTTTGTAATGACTGATTTATTTACACATCTGATTGTCTTGAGAATTGTATCCGTGTAATTTGCTGAAGTATCAATAGTAGTGGTTTGGATGGTGATGCCTGCTGGTGCAACTTGTAAATCCCTCGATGAGAAAAACGTTTCCAGAACAATGCATAGAGTAAGATTTCTTTAGAAATACTGTTAGAATGACTGGTATATTATTTCATTTGGTAATATTTCACAAATCATTTGTTAGGGTGTTCGCATATTTGACATTCTTTGTTCGAAATCTGTGACCATTCGTTCATATAAAATGTGTGCATTCAGGTTTTGGTAAACGTTTCCTTGTTCAGTTGTATTTCCTAATCCCTAGGTAATTTTGTTTCATATCTGCATTGAAATATTATGAAGTTACATGGTTCTATCTGTGAAATGTGTATGTTTTGGGGTCAATATCACAGTCATACAATTTGTTTCAAGGTATTTTTGGAAATATTTTCGTGTTTTCATGATGGATTAATACTTAAAATAAAGCATTATGATGGAACAACAATTTATTCATTGAATTGTCTCGCTCTGTGATCATGGGGTCAAGATTACAGTCATAGAAAATTTGTGTTAAGGTTTTATTTCATTTTTTGTCACTTGCTCCTGTTTCGTAAACCACTTAATGGGTTTTGTTCATACTTCAGTTTAATCATCATGAAGAAAAGACAATTACTGTGGCCTCACTCAAACATTTGATACTGTCTTCGTGTATATATGCCAAGATCAAATACATGACAAATGCATGTACACTTATTCTGATTTATCTGCCTTTGGTCTGTTAAGAATAATATGTCCTGTCTATGATTTATAATTTTTGCATTGAACTGCAAGAGATATATTTTATGTTAGGAGGTAGTGGAATTAATCTTTAACAAACCAAACAACATTAATTCAAATTATAAAATATGTAGGCATTCCAAATGACATCGAAGTGGATTCGAGACAACTGAATATCATCATTTAAACTTAACAAACTCTTTTCTTAAACTCTTCCCACTATAGCATAACAGATTTTTAACAATGAATGTTTTTACACGTTTGTATTATTTTCAGTGTAGACATATTGGAAGGTGGTTTTAACCTGCAGAAGTTAATAGACACCCTGAAATCCACATCACTGCTAATGAAATCTTCATCCTTCAGACTGCTCTTGCTGCAATCATAATTGGCTGAGTCAAAAGCTGAGGGATCGTGCTAGACTGAAATGTGTTGGATTGGTAAATTCATTTTATTTTATGTACAAACTGAGCACATTATCAAAGTGCTATTGCTTTTCCAGTGAAATTCATTTTCACTGAAACTCTGGGATTTGCCTTTCATGTGACCACTTTAAATTGTCTACCATCTACATGGACTAAACTTTATGGATGACACAAATTTAGGTATGGAATTACCGTATTGCTTGTGTGATCAAAGGTCAACGTCACAATTCCTGAAAGAAGAACATGGTTTCTGCACAATAACTTTAGATCTGCATGATTTTCTCTATTGCTTGCACTTGAGATAACAATAAATTTCTGTTGATTTTGAGGTCTGTAGGTAGAAGATCAAGGTCACTTACAAAAAGAAGAAAACTAGCTGCCTGCAATTCACATGAGTCCTCTATAACCTACGGTTACCAAAACTTGCAAAGTGGTGGTTGTGGAAGTATCCTATCATGATTTTGTTTCCAGTGGTCAATGTCATCATAGCTGAAAGAAGAAAATTGATTACCACCCAAAGGAATCCAACATATGACCAAACTCTGTGGATGGCTTAAATCCAGAGTTTGCAGGATTTGTCATTGACATTTTGTTTATTTGTACTGAACGTTTATATCTATTTACAACATTTTGTCTTCTGAAAGTTTGATATAATTCATTCATTTTTGTCTTTCATTTGTACCTAATGATTAAGTTTATTTGAAAGGGTTTATATTCCGAAAGATTTTGTCCAATCCGTTTGACATTTATTAGTTTTTACTTTAAATAGTTCCATATATAAATTATTGAGCCAAATTGCCATAAAACACTATTAAACTCCATAAATCCAACATGTGCCAACGTGTCAAAAATGACCATTACTCTTTATAACATTATTGTGCCAAGCTGTGATAAAACTATTACTCTCCAAATAGCCAATATTGTGTCAGTGTGCCATAAATATTAACACACTCATATATTTTATATTTGGCTTGTATAAAAGCTTTACACACCTTTACATTTAGGCACTGAAATATTTTAAACGTTGACGTGCCAGTGGACCGATGAAATGTTTGATTCTTTTTATAACATATTCTCTGAACAGTTCTTATTGTTTAAAGAAATGACATATTGAAAGTAACTGATTGCTGCACTTATGTAGAATACAATGAAAGTCCCATGTATTGCACACTTATGTAGGATAAAATTGATTTCCCTTGCATTGCACACTTATGTAGAATGAAATGAAATTCCACAGTATTGTACACTTCCATGCATACTCTTTTACATTATACATAGCCAATAGTGTGCCAGTGTAAAGTAAAATACTATTACACTACATGCAGCCATTAATGTGCCAAAATGCTATGCAATACTATTACACTAGTATATTTTATATTTTGTGTAATAAGAATATTATACACCTTTGCGTTAGGTCACAGAAATATTTAAATGTTGGATATACCAGCTTACCTAGCAAAATTTGGTTCGTTTTGTATTAAGACATCACCTGAACAACTCGTTCTGCTTGAATTATGACCATATACTAATTAAAAAAGATATTTACAAATAACCCATGTTATTTATGTAGAAATTATATTGTATTGCTCACATTTATAAAATAAAAAGAAATTCCCTTGTATTTTACACTACAAGTTTTATTTAGCAGTCTAAAGAGGTCATCCATGAGGCACAAAAGCATATCAGATTGGCAGGTGTCCTCTATATACGGGGCAGTATCTTGTACTGATATCAGTATAATTGTATAATAACTTTAAATTTCTGAGTGCTGATGATCAACCTATATTTATCAGTACAGATGAAACTTGGATGACAGCATTCTTGTAGAGAAAAGGATATGAGCCGCGGCGTTTTCTTGACCTACATGTGTTTGAAATATGTGCTTTCAATTTCATATAAAAGAGTCAGTTGCTAATTTCAGTAATGAATGCTCCCAGCTCGAGACTGTTAAGGACTGAAATACCATCAAGAAACAATGTCTGTGTCATTTTAAGTTGCAACTAGAATAAGCTCTCAAAAGATTATTTTTCCTGCAAAATAACTTTCATTATCAACTAATCCTGACCACCCAAACAAATATATACTATATTTTATGTTCACTCATTTCCAGTCTGGTTCCTATTGTTCCATACATTTAGTACAGTGTGTCCTATATATACCCTTGATTACTTAACACACCTACGAATGGTAATGTATAAATAAGCAATGTGCATAGTTCTGCTTGTCAAAGATTAGTAAATATTCATTTATATTGCAAGTTAATGTGCATCGCTATAGCAGAGGTGAATCCCAGGCAACATTTAAGCAAAAAAAAAAAAAAAAAATCAGAAACAAATATTAAAATGAAGCTGTCTAACAAAAGCCAACTTTTTAATATTACCATTTATGTCACTTCAATTTATTACTGAAATACATTACCTTTCTTATAATATTATATGATTAATGATTTAAATGTCAAGGTGACCATCTATGTGTACATGTATTATTACAGAAAAGGAGTTTTAAATGACAGAATTACCTAAAGTTCCACCTAGAAGTCATATTATTTAAAACTAAAGCAAGGTAGACACAATTCTATTAAAATGCAAAATATGAAGTTTCAAAACATTAAATGAAAGAAATTTGTGGGATGCAAAGTCCTGGGAGGTCATCATCATTAAGCATAGTGGAAGAGACCTAAGCGATCATGTCAATATCAATATGTTTCAAACCACAACTAGCACATATCTTACTGCTTACCATAATTACTATATGAATGGTAAATTGAATAAACTTATATATATATATATATATATATATATATATATATATATATATATATATATATATATATATATATATATATATATATATATATATATATATATATAATTGCATAGATATAAACCATGTGCAAAACACTCCTCATTAAATATTCAAATGTACAAAGAAAAATCTAACAACAGTCAGTATTGTCAATTGCAGAGATAGAAATGATTTAGTTGTCAAACATCTAAAGTAAGTCATGACGGGCATTTACAAAGATAGTAGTGATCTCGCAATTATTAAAAATATAATGGCCTACTATCACTCATGTTCAGATATAGCATTGATCTGTTGATACAAATATAGTAACGACACATTAGTCATGTTTAGATATAATAGTTATATATTTATAAAAATATAATGACTACATAG
Source organism: Sinohyriopsis cumingii (assembly GCA_028554795.2). Classification (NCBI taxonomy): domain Eukaryota; kingdom Metazoa; phylum Mollusca; class Bivalvia; order Unionida; family Unionidae; genus Sinohyriopsis; species Sinohyriopsis cumingii. The sequence goes on along the minus strand of CM068835.1, from coordinate 97,430,657 downwards.
CAGTCATTTTAAAACAGAGAAATTATCTATGGTATTAAACATTGAAAAGAAAGCAATGATCTTTTTCTTAAAAATCATAAGACAAATATCAAATTGATGCACAGAGAAATGCGCATGGCCGGATATGAGATATAACATTTCACCTGAAGAAAATCTATTATGTAAACATAATGACATCATAGAAGTCATTTTTAGAGACAGTAATTGATCAGTTTTATTAAACTAAAATGAGATAGTAATGATATGTTTATTATGAATTATAAGACAGACATTTTATGTATGGTCAGTTACAAGATTCAAATTTTCATCTGAAGATAAGGATTAGTCTGGGAATCAAAAAATGCTAGATTTGACTGGAAACGTGTTAAAATGTTATTAACGAGCTTGATATAGCCATAATGCCATTAAACATGTTATGTTTTGCATGCTTACATTTCCATTATATCATCCTAAATTATGATAAATAAGGAATTATTTTGTGTTGACAATAACTATCACATTGCATACTAACATTCATTATATAAAATATACAGGTATGTCTGGTCTAATGATGAATTATTTATTCTCAATGCCAGACTTGAATTAGAAAGTGTTATATTAGAAATAAGAAAATGTCTTTTTCAAATAACAAATAAAAATGTTAATACTTAACTCTTTTTCAGACAATTTTCAAATGCCAGTTGTTGGAATGTATAGGCGAAAAAGTCTTTATCAGAAACCTCACATTTGGAAACTAACTGAGCATGAATTCAAAATTTCAACGTAAATTTTGTTTCATATCTAGTCATTATGAACTGTACTCCACATCATCTGCCAAGAATGGAGGGATCATCTATACTAGTTTCAATAAAAACCATTGAACCAGTCACAAATGGACCTTACATTTCCACTGAGTTAGTGAAACAGTCAAAGAGGGAACTTTTGTTTCTACTGAGTTAGTAAACCAGTCAGATGTACGTTATGTTTCCAGCGAACCAGTGAATCGGTCACAGATGGAACGTTTTCACTGAGGCAACGGATGCATTAATCTACACAATTCTGTTTTTAAATACACTGACTATAAACGAATAGTGGTCCATTCACATTAAATTTTAATGATAAACAATATCCAGCAATATCATGTACACATATCATATCTAGATGGATACAAGTACATTGAAAACAAATTGTTTTAACATTCATTGAAAATGAATTTGAACAGTGTGAATCATAGTATATAGATTTTAGTACTAATAATGTAACACATGCTTCAAGAATATTTTATGAAAACTGCATGAATGAATCTCTCGAGCTTAACTGACAAGCAATATGCATAATTGTCAATACTAAAATGCAATGCACCATTTTGAGGTTTAACATGCATGTACCCTTTCTTAACGTCAGTACAATAATGCAATGTAACACCAAATCTAATGAGTTTAACTGACAAGCAACATTTATAAATGTCAATACAAAAATACAATGTACCATTTTGAGTTTAACTGGTTTGTACCATTTATAAATGTCAGAACAAAAAATGTACAGTTATTGTTTATTTTAGGACATGTCTGCTTCGATGTACTGTAATTGTTTATGTTAGGACCTGTTCACTTATATGTTCAATATTTGTATATTATAGGACAGTTTTCCTTGGATCTACAGTGATTGTATATTATAGGACATTTTCCATGGATCTAATGTAGTTGTGTATTATATGGCTTTTTGATTGGATCTACAGTAATTGTATATTATAGTACACTTTCCTTGGAGTTACAGTAATTGTATACTATAGTACACTTTCCTTGGAGTTACAGTAATTGTATATTATAGTACACTTTCCTTAGAGCTATAGTACTTGTATATTACGGGAGATTTTTGCTTGAATATATAGTAACTGTGTATTATTGGATATTTTACTTGCATGTACAGTAATATTTTGGTATAGGACTTTTTTGCTTCTATGTACATTAAAGGCATAAGACATTTTCACTTGGATGTACAGTAGTTGTATATTATTGGACATTTTTGCTTGAAGGTATTGTAAATGTTTATTTTATGACATTTGTTTTTCTCTATACTATAATTCTATATTATAACACATTTTTACTTGCATTTACAGTGATTATATATTATGATACCTTTTGTTTCGGTATATAGTAAATGTATATTAGAGGACAGTTATGCTTTGATGTTAAGCCAGCTATTGGATTTCATGGGTTGCCTCCCTTAGCATATGATGTCAACTAACCAGTATCGTGTAACAGCAGTGCATTATAAATCAGCCGAAAACCGCGAGGCAATTTACTTATAAGTTTAATATCAAAAGTACAAATATATTCAAGAGGAAAGACGTTGCAGGTGTATATGAGTGAAATGTGTTTGAACAAATACAAATTGGCAATTGATAATTGCCTGTTGATCAGTACATTTAAATTGTTTGCTGATTTTGTCTCGATCATGTAGGAACAGTGTTCAAATTTGAACAACTTAGTTTGGATTGGATACTGTGGCTTGCCGCCGCTTCCATGAAATTTACAGTCCTGAAGCACATACATATCAGCTCGATATGCCAAGGTGTAGATCGGGTTATCGAAACCATGGACAGCAAAGATATTGTGCACGTTGCAAATGCAAACAACTTCTCCTTACACATGTCGCTTTCTTAGAAGCACATATGTATGTAGAGTGCCCCCTTAATAGATGACTTCTACTGAGGATTTTGTGGGGATGGGGTCAATAAGAATTATCATTGAGACCAGGTAGCCAATATATAAAGATGCCGGCCCATTGGGGCATTATGAACTGTATGCAATTATATTGTAAGTATCTTGATATTTTGTTGTATTATATATTGCAAATAATGTAAACATGTCATGTTTGTAAATAGTATGATGTTTAATGTCATTCTTTTTTATTGTTGTTGATAACATAGTATTTTATTGTATTATGACTTCACTATTGCTATATATTCTTTAGTGCTGAAAAACAATTGACAGTTTAAGTTAATATCATGTTAAACCATGCTGTTTAATATACGCAGCAGGTAGGATTTGGTATTGAAGTCCAACACTTTGCCATATTATATACATTTGTACAACATTGTCATACTAGACACTGTATTACAACATTGCCATATTAGACAAAGTGTTACAACACTGGCATATTAGGACAGTCCCTAGTCCTTACCTAGTTATGTATGGTTTAAATATCAATTGCTGGGAGGTGGACTAGCCTGGTTCCCATCCTTTCCTAATTACCTTTGGTTTAAAGATCAATAGTTGGGCAATGGACTTGTCCTGTTTCCAAATCTTTGCATAGTTAATTTTAGCTTAAAGATCAATAGTTAAGAGAGTAATTAGTCTGGATCCCAAACCTTACCTAGTTATTTTGGGTTTAAAGATGAATAGCTTGGAGATGGACTAATCTGGTTCCCAATCCTTGCATAGTTAAACGTTTTGTTTAAAGATCAATAGAGTTATCATGTCCTACCTTATATTTTGGTTCAGAGATTAATTGTTCGGTGAAGGACTAGTCTGCTTTTCAGTTCTTAAACAGTTGTTTTTGGTTTTTCGATCAATGATTGGGGCATGAAATAATATAGTTCCTAATCCTTAACTAGTTTTTTGTTTGATTTAAAGGTCAAGAATTGGGACATGGATTACTGTACCATGTGTTTAAATTTCTTCATAACCAAATGGTACACATATCCTGAATCATTGTAAATGTCTTCCTGCAGTATGGATACAAATGTCGTTTGTTACTTGTAATCAGTTGACAAGTCTCACTTATCAAAATCAGTTGCCAAGTGTCTCATATCAAAATTACACTGCAATATCGAAGTAATATTTTATATCACTTTCATTCAGTTAATGAGTCTGGCTTATCAAAATTACACTGTTTGAAGAGATTTCCAAATCTCAATCATTATTGATAGAACATATGTTGACTTCCAATTTCAATTTGAAGTATAAATGTGCACATTTCTTATGAATGGATATTGGTATAAGTATGTTACATATTATCGGATGTAGCGGTATGCTTGATTTTTGTCTCAGTTCATGTAATTGGATATAGATATTTCAGTATTATGCAATGTACATAAATGACATATGATATGCATGATTTCTTTTATATCTTCATTTGACTCTGTAAGTAAATGGATACGAGTATGTATGATTATTTTTCTGCCTTCATACAACTGGTTATAGGTGTATTCCATAATAACCGATGTAATTAAATGTAAATATCAGTTTGTTTGATTTTTTCTGTCTCCATACAATTGGTTATAGGTGTATTCCACAGTATCCAATGTAAGTAAATACACACCAGTATTCACAATATTTTTCTTGCTCTTCTTTCAACTGGATATAACTGTATTGCCTATTATCCAGTATAAATGAAAATTATGTACATGCACTTTCTATATTTAACGCTTTTGGAATATTGCATTGTATCTGCTGTTAACTAAATTGATATACATATCTCTGGCTCGTTTGACCATTAGGAAAACTGAGTTAATGGTATAAGCCTGAATACAATGTCTATTTCTGAGCAACATTGGCTAAGCTTCTCAAATGCTGCTGAATATCTTTTCCTTCAGAATACGTCACCCAATCATAATACCATAGTATAACTACTGCTCCCTTGCAAATCCTCCAACTTGTAAGTGTAGACTTCCAGAAATTTGGTAATGGATTTTGCGAGGTCTCTCTTGTTGAGAGCATGATGTTTGGCACAAGTGGAATTAGTAACGTACAATTCATGGGATTTGGCGCCAGTCCCCGGTGTATCAATGAGAGATAACCATCAAACTGCAACCTAGGTGGGTAAATAACTTTTAGCGTTTAAGCTAAATGTTTTACCATGGGAGGGTGGGATTTGTAAGGTAGTAGTAGTAGTTCTTCGAATGTGTTATGACTAGGTAAGTTTTGTTGAACAAACATGATTTACTGCCTTTGAAAACTATTCTTTATAGAAACAGTTTGTTCCCTACAGAGGTGACCTTAGATACATGTTTGATTGTGTCTATAGAGGTGACCTTAGAGACAGGTTTGATTATGTATATATAGGTGACCTTAGAGACAGGTTTGATTATGTGTTGAGAGGTGACCATAGAGACAGGTTTGATTATGTCTATAGATGTGACCTTAGAGTCAGGTTTGATTATGTTTATAGAGGTGAACTTATAGACGGGTTTGGTTATGTGTTTATAGGTGGCCATAGAGACAGGTTTGATTATGTTTAAAGAAGTGACCTTATGGATAGATTTTATTATGTTTATGTCGTATTAAATTAATAATGGCCAGCAAATCCTTTGTCTCATCATTGCTACTGATTATATGATTTAAAAACGTTTGTTTCTCGTGAAAACGCTGGCGAATTAAGTAAATTATTTAATGATTTATAACCTGCAACATTATTATGGAATACAGCAATGTAAAAGCGTTTTAAAGGTATTCATTTAATTGGATTATATTGGCAAGTTAGACAGCTTTTACCAGTGGACAATGATAGCTCAAATAGACTGACTGCTTCAATTAATATGTAAAATATGAACTTATCCTTGTATGTAATTTACAAGAAATAAAATGCTAAGTATTTATTTAGTGATTAATCACTTTTTAAATTAGAATACCATATAGATTTGTATCAAGGCATTCCTCTGTCATTGTTGCGCAACCACTTTTCTCTTGTTGGCAACAATATATTATTCTATCTGCCTGTCAAATGCGAAACCACGTGTCTTTGCTGCACAACCAGGTGTCGTGAGTGGACAACTGGATGTTAGTCACCTTGTGAATTGGGCATCCATGTGTCTTTGCTGGGTGAAAAGATATTTTTGATGGGCATCTAGATAATATTCACTCTGTTTGTCAAGTGGGTAACCATTCTTTTTGAAAATGTTTCTACCACTGTAAAGGATGCATGTTAAAATTCAATGAAATGCACATTCTACCTTTTATGTAACTAAGTTATAAATGAGTAAAAAGCAAACTCAAGGCTGTTTTATGAATGACTATGTATTTCAGTTATGAAGCATTTGACTTTCCTATTATTCTACAATAATGACAGTTGTGATTTAAATAGTTCTTTAGTTTTGGAAATGAACAATTATTTTGAGTACATGTGTTCATTGATTATGTTTGATGTTATTTGTATAGATATTGCTGTTCTGTGAAGGCAGTTTTGTTTAATATTCCATGAATGACATTGATCTGTTTTTACTAACTGATACAAATAAAATAATATAGCCCTACACTAAGATCTGTCTTGTAAATCTTCCACAGAAATTTGGCCCTGTTTATCCACTTGTATGTCTATCTATTTGTAGATGTATGTATGTTTAAACTCTGAGCTCATCTATCTACCTATTTGTCTACCCATTCACTATTCATCTATCTTTCAGCCACTATCTTCATCCTCCCAGCTATCTATTCATGCATCCATCTATTCACCCATTGGCCTAGTCACCCATCCCCATTGACTAGTTTTGTGTTGACAATACTGCAGTGTTAAGTCAGGGTATGTTCATTTATTTTCCAATTTGAAGAGTTTGGTTGAGGACAAAATGATAACTTTTAATGAATAAATGTTAGTAAAACAACCATTATTATATTAACACTCAATTTGTGCAAGTGCCATACTTATATTAACACTCAATTAGTACAACTACCATAATTCTATTAACACTCAGTTAGTACAACAACCATAATTATGTTAATATTCATCTGTGGACACTTAATTCACACATGTTACACTGTTATAAACATACGGAGTTTGTCAGCTTGGTTTGACATAAATATAATCATATCTATTATCTCACTGATTTTGTCATCTCGATGCAATGTAAATGTGGCCGTAGCTAATATAGTTTTTCATCTTGGCACGATATAAATCTGTTCATTGCTGATATTTTATTTATTTTTATTGCCAACCTATCAGCATTATATCATGTGCAAGATCATTTAAAATTAATCAGCCAACAAAATAAATGTGACATGGGGCAGGTCAATTACAGATAACCTGACCATGTGATTTTCACTTGTCGATCACACAATAAATGGATGCTTCCACTTGTGTGCTGCAAGTGTAATCTAAGTTGAGATAGAGATGACAGAAAACATACTTTAGGTAAATAAGAGCTTAGGTCAGTACAAGTGTAATCCAAGGTGAGACAGAGATTAGAGAAAAGAGACTTCAAGTCAACACAAGTGTTTTCCAACGGAAGACACAGCTGAGAACAAACGAAATATGTATATTACAGTCGAAAAGGAAATGACTTTGATATCCGATCTCAAAGTAAAAGGTGCAAACAAAACTCCTACTGCAACATTCATTTTGATATTTTGATATTTTGTTAACATTGAATATCACAGATCATGTACGGGCAATGTGTGGGGCATGGCGGGTGTAAGGGATTGGGGTAGGCATCATTGTTTATAGAATAATCTATTTCAAGTTATTCAGAGCTCCACCGATAGCCTAAGGCTCAAGCTGTAGACTATGGACAGGTCAGGCCGTTTGCATGAATACTTTGCACTCCAATAAATAAGTGTGATAAGCAACACTATCCATAATGAGTTTGCCAATAGAAATGTGCTCATAGCTGATATGTTTTATTTTAACTTCTAACAGATTAGCCTTACATCATGTGAAACACATTTACGATAACTAGCCAACAAAATGTAACATGGGGCAGGTCAATTACAAATAACCTTACCTGTGATTATCACTTGCCCATCACAAAATAACTGGATGATGATACTTGGGTGATGAAAGTGTAGTCCACGCTGAGACAGAGATGACAGAAAACAGACTTAAGGTAAATAAAACCTTAGGTCAGTACAAGTGTAGTCCAAGTTGAGATAGAGAGGACATAAAAAATACTTATGGTAATTAAAACATTAGATCAGTACAAGTGCAATCCAAAGTGTGATACAGATGAGAGAAAGCTACTTAAAGCTAATATGACCACGGGTAAGTACAGGTGTATTCCAAAGTAAGGCAAAGCTGAGAACAAACACAAAATGTATATAACAATCGAAATGGAAATGACTTTGACCTCCGATCTCAAAGTAAAAGTTACAATCAAAACTTTTGGTTCTACCTTGATTTTTATATGTTGTTAGCACTGAATATCACAGATGATGCACGGGCCATGTGTGTGTGTGTGTGGGGGGGGGGGCGTGTGTGTGTGTGTGATTTGGATTTTTAACGTAGCTTTAACAATTTTTCAGTCATATCGTTACGATGCCTGCAGTGTGGCAGTTTTTAGTGATGTCTAGCACTGGGGCATCATGCCGCAGACATGTGGCATAGTGTCCCACCCAGTCACATTATCTTGACACCGGGCCGACCAGTCCTAACACTAACCTCTTAATGCTGAGCGCCAAGCGAGGCAGCTGTTAGTACCATTTGTGTAAGTCTTTGGTATGACTCGACCGGGGATCGAACCCACGACCTCCCGCATCCGAGGCGGACGCTCTAACCACTAGGCCACCGGAGCGGTCATTATTGTGTGTGTGTGTGGGGGGGCATATCAGGTGAAAGGAAGAGGGGCGTGCATACTTGTTGATAGCATAAAATATTTCAAGTGATTAAGATCTCCACCATTAGCCTAAGGTTCCAGCTGCAGACTGTGGACAGGTTATGCCGTTTTCATGAACAATTTACACTCCAAGAAATGAATGTGATAAGCAACGATATCCATAATGAGTTTACCAATCATACAATATTTGTCACCTTGGTTATTAACTCTGAAACAGTATAAATCTCTAACAGGAACAGAAAGGTGTCTCTTTGGGGAATTAGCCCTTGGGTTGCAGATTAAACACAACTGAGATCTCCACCAAGTCATTGTATTACTATGATTGGGATCATCACCGGCATGGTCATCATTATCTTTATTATCATCATCATCATTTAAAGCAACAACCGATAACACTGTTTATGTTTTCACCATTATTATCTATATACCTGTATGCTCAATCTTTTTTTCCTATGGGAATTGATAACACGTTGAGTTTTAAAATGATAACGACACTTTCCCTTGTCCTTACATTTTGACTTTATCTCCTAGGTTTCTTTGCCTGTTTGGAGTTGCAAATGTGTTAAGGCTCCAAAACGTATTGCATGTCATGGTCATATTTGGCGATGGCGTCACCTTCCAGTTGTATTAAGCTTGTTTGGGTGATACGTTGATTAGTTGAGGTTATGTGTGTGAGATGAAAAGAAAAAATTGCGAACCTTACGATAATGTGATGTATGTCTATGCTGCTTGCTAGACGTTTGTCCATTGCTGTGTATATCTATATTAGTATATGCTCCTTTTTTTCCCCGTTAACTTTACATTGACATAATCGTTCAATATTCCCCGATAATGAACGCGCGCGACAATACACATATCGCATTCACGTGAATAAATGAACTACTTTTTTTGTAATTAAACAATGGACTCAGACGCCAGCACTTTTGATTTGTAAACAAATCATGTACACTCGCTTAAGATGCTCTTTACGTTGTGGTTGTTTATTTGTTTCTGAATGAACTAAAACATGTTTTGTTTACTACAAAAACCCAGCTGTCTTGACATTTTGCGTTGATACAATGTTACGGATTTAGGCTAGCTACCTTGTATAAATGACGGATTAGGTCCTTACAAATAACAAGGCATATACTGTTTTCTTTAGCTGGTGATATGAATGGCAAAATAAAATACACTTACAGTTTTACATCCTGAATTTCCTGCAGAAGTTCGTGCAGTATTCATTCCGAAAACTCGTTCCTGTTTTCCCATACAAATGCAGTAACCTATAATTGTATCATTAACTTTTTCCATGTTTGTAGATTGTAAATGTTATTTATGAACAACTTGGTACGTAGCTAAATTTTGTCCGTGATTGTGGGATGAACTTTAAAATGATGTTTACATCACCTGTTGACTTTAGAAGTCTCTAGAAAGAGAACTTGTTGCTTAATTTTATGAAAAATGACTTACATCGTGGTTATCGTATTATGTCGCTTGGTTTATATATAAGTCAGCATGATTAAGACAATTTTTATTCCTAATTTAACATGTACAAGAAAAATGAATTAAGTCCGTTTATTGATTGAAACGATATAAAGATTCATTCTTTCTCATATACGAACGCACTTAAAACCCATACTGGAAATATAAACATACGTGTTGTAGGAAAGTTTGTTTAACTTTCATTCCATCTCATTTTGGGTAGAAATTTAGATATATGGGAAAGGCAAAATATTTTGCTGTTATATCTGGTATTTTGAATAAGTTCAATGCGAGAAAGGAGAATTTCGCGTGCCTTTTTGTAAGGATTTTTTTTTTTATACGCATCTGTACCAATTATGACGAATCAAAGATAGACGCAAATCTAAGTCACATAGGTCGCATGAAGTAAACATATTATACTGAGCTTCAATCAATCTTATATGAAGAAGACACGTAAATTGATTGCTGGTGACTGTATTATGGTATATTTTGAAGTGTTAGAACAGTTTCTTACTGGTGTTTGAGAACATTATCATACCAGGGAAGTATTGCGATCTACGTGGTCGATTAGACGAATTAATGTAATTTTCAGAGCCAAATTAGCTTTATTTCAACATAAAGTTATCATACGTATGATTCTTTTATGAAAGCTCGAAAACCTAAACAAAAAGGAAATAGTGTCATATAAACAGTACCTATATTAGTAATTGCGCCTGAGAGAGAGAGAGAGAGAGAGAGATTGTTCACACGCTTTCCACTGAAGAGTGCTACAGTAGGCCCCTTGTTTGAGTGTCAGGCATGAATGAATCAAAATTCCCTCGATAACATTGACAATATTCTTAGTGAAACTGAATATTATTGGAGAACGACGAGTTGTTATATCACTTAGTGTATGAAAATATTAAAGTGCTGCTAAAAGTAGGAGGAGTGGAAAACGTTTAAGGAGCCGGTGATATACGGTAAGAAATTTAAAACCACCAAGAAAACCAACACAACTACAACAACATACAATACCATATACATATTGTGCGAATGCATATTTCTCGTTTGACTCTCATTATGCTGAAATGGTGCGCATTTGCAAACGATATTTTCTTAACTTTTAAACCATGCACATGCCATTAGTATTTAAACGCGCTTAGTGACACATATATAAATTGACTTGTGCACAAATTGAAAATGTAATCATAAATTAGATATTGTTATCTTAAGAAATAAAATCGAAATACTATATCTTCCGAAATTTTAGCAATTCATTTTCCTCTAAAATTAAAGTGACACAAAGAAAATTATTATTTCTTCGATTTTCAACGAAGATGTTTAAGACTATATATAGATCTATAGTATTGTTGCTTTTTTGATACAATATCAGCAGTTTATCACACCTTTACAACGTATCACATACGTCTGAACATAAACATTTTTAATATTTAGGTTAGATGATGTCAAGAAGGAAAGAGTCGTAACTTGGTGCTGAAATATGCATCATTGACGACAAAACTCTGGATTTCATTCATTATGAAAAGTTATGGTAATTGTACCATATTCATATGATTCCATAATATACCAAAATAATTTATTTGAATGACTCTTTAAATTTAATTTCTTTTCGTACGTGTTGTTACATGTCTAAGAAGAATCTCTTGATATCGATATTTATACAAATCACCAGGTTGCTGTAGATTATGATGATATACTGCATTGTACAACGTTTAGATGATTTATTAATCTCGCCACGATATACAGAGATAATCAGCGGGCGTTTCATAATGTACTTTGGAAGCCATCAACGTCCATTCAAACTAGTTGTGGTCTTAGGTAATTCCGGTTAGATATCATTTTCTCAGTTGTCGTGTTGTTATTTCGGAGTAATCTATTTTTTATCCGCAGAATGAGGGGAATGTTTTTGATTTGGGTTATTATCTAAATGTTACGCCAGGATCAAAGTGTAACGTTGAATTATACCTCACATATCAGGTTATGGCAGAATGTGTAGCTGTGACATGGCAGAGGCTCCAAAATGTAGGCAGTATAATTTTTAACTACACTTAGCACTACCATTCTCTCAATATTGAATGTTCTATTAAGGAATAGCTGATTTTCTATCAGCATTGTAAAGATACCAATTACAATTACATATGAATGTTACGGAATAAACAAAGTGAATCATTCGTCTTAATAATTAATATCTTTTTAATGTTCAGCTGTCATTTATTTTGCTGTACATTATAATGATTGTTTTCAAAGCTTACACAGGAAATTGTATCCACATTGGAATGCAGATCATTCAGGGTACAATGTTGCTCCACGTAACTCCAGACACTCGAGACTGTACATATGTCTTTTCCGCTTATGTACTCTTGGTTCCTAAAGGGCAAAAGAGAATTAGATTATGTATTCTTTCCAGTAGATTTTTCGTACTGTTTACAGACAAGTCCCGCTAAACAACACATCCTGTGAAAAGAAAATCTTCTGCTCCAACTGAAATGTGTTTAGTTGTCCAAAAATGTTTGGTAACAAAAGTTAGACCTTAATACAAAGAATCTTTTGAGAAATTATCATAGTTGTAGCTGACAAAGTACAGATATTGTTGTATTGATGGAATTTAAATTCTTTAGCAGACTTGAGTTTGGAAAACGCATTGATAAAATTAGCAGATGATTCATTGCTACTGAATTGAAAGGGCATTTTTCAAACACATGTTGATCCAGAAAGTACCTCAGCTCATGTTTTCCTAAACAAATAAGCTCTAATCAATGGTGCATATATACCGATAAATATAAATTTGGTCGTGAGTACACACCAGTTTTATAAAGCTGTTGAATATTTAATATCATGGTGTTTGCATAGATTTGCACAGAGACATTAATTAGTACCGTGAGCACTCCTGCCGTCTACACAGAATACTGAATGATTAATGTTTTCTAAAATGAAGCTTATCGTAGATATGTCAAGGCAGTTGCCCGAATTATATAGACATTCATAATTGTATTCAAGCTTTCTACAGCCATTCAAATAATTTGTCCCTATTCTCGACTGAAGAAAAAAGAATACATGTTAGAGCGAGCTGTTAATATTTTGATTTGAGTTATCCCACTTTGACTACTAGGTATAGTTTTAGGTTTACTTCCCTTGATGTGAGCTCTGTAGAGACTTCGATATGAAGATATAAAAATGTTATAAAATGTTATTTATTGTTTAGTTTCAACAATTGTGTAACGTACTTCATCCTCTTCAAAGAAACCCAGTTTTTGCTATGATTTTGATTTGCATGGATGTTTTGTACCTTGGGAAAATCATTTTATTTTGTTCAGTTTCTTGTAGAATTTGTTTGAAAGTGAAAGTACCACTTTTTATGACCAATGCATTTTTTCTTGCAGACGGATTAATATTAGAGATAACAATTTACCCTGCGCTTAGTTTTGCGAAGTAATTTATTTCTTAATGTTTCTCAAGTTTAATGCATCCGTCGCTCAATTTCAAACATAGGCATTTCATTATTCTTTAATTGTTCGGTGGAAGCGTGTCGATTGTAAAGTTTGGCAAGCCTATTTATAGCATGAGTACTGCTATTGACTCCTCCAGTATTCTAATTATGAGAAAATTAGAAGGCATATCAGGTGAACTCATTTGGTCCGAATGTTTAAGTTCTTCATATGTTTCTGCATCCTCCCCAGGACTGTATTGTAGGTAATTCTAATTCTTACAAAGTGAAATTTGAGGATATTGTTAAGTGGAGTTCTTGCTTTTTTATAGTAAGGTACTTATTATATCCACGTTTCCAGATTACCATAAGTTCGTTACACAGGTGGAAATTTTGTTCTTAACTAGGTTTCTGTTCATCACATCTGACAGTAGATATGATGGATGATTTCCTATCCTATTTATAAAGACTAATAGCAATCCACGTCATGGATCAATGTCTCGTCCGATGGTCTTTATATTTTTGGTGGTGCATTTGCTGTACAAGTGTAATTATCCGAACAGGAATGTAAATTTTAGGACATGCTATTTATAGGTCGATTTTAATTATGAGCTTCCCTTTAAAAAATGAAAAGAAACAAAAGACTAAATGTTTGCATGACCTTAGTATTTTCGACTCATATTTGTTGGCTTGCATTAGTAAATCTCCCTGTTTCTTTATTGTGCTGTGAATAATATATTTTTTCTGTTCTTGACTGAAGACACACCAAAGTGTGCCTGTCTACCTCGCACATTCAACTGTCTCTCATCATCCTCAGGTATTACTTGACACTTATTTTGGTGAATGTTCATCTGATAATGACATGATGCAGAAAAAGACTAGTTCTACATTAAAGAGGCAAATTCAAATTAAGAAATGGCTTTTGCGGAATGCATTCTTGAAAATGTTGATTAAAATATTATATCTGATGTCTAGTGGATCTGGTAGAGTTTAATCAGGATAATAAAGCACGCATTCCCTTTTGCATAATATTCATTCCAGACAATTGGCGTCCAGTCTTAATGTTTTTATCTGACATGGCGACTCAAACAAACTCTATATGTCCTACGGCATAGTCACAGTGGAGTAATCAGGGATTTGTTTAGATCTATTGACATAATCGCAATGGCTGAGGATGTATATATATATATATATATATATATATATATATATATATATATATATATATATATATATATATATATATATATATATATATTGAATCCCATTCCTTGCTCCTCCGTTATTCTTCCATTCCTTTCTACATTTACCCACTTTTATATATTATTAGGTGCTTTTTCTATTGAATGTTAATATCTTAAATATGTCTAGCATAACGTATTATATTTGGATTTGGATTCTTTTTTAAACGTAGCTTTAACAATTTTACAGTCATATCGCTGCGATGTCTGCTATGTGGCAGTTTATAGTGATGTCTATCACTGGGGCATCATACCGCAGACATGTGGCACGATGTCCCACCCAGTCACATTGTCCTGACACCGGGCCGACCAGTCCTAACACTAACCTCTTAATGCTGACCGTCAAGCGAGGCAGCTATTAGTACCATTTTTGTAAGTCTTTGGTATGACTCGGCTGGGGACCGAACCCACGACCTCCCGCATCCGAGGCGGAGGCTCTAACCACTAGACCACCGGAGCGGTCATAACGTATTATAAACAAATTAACAATACATATCATATTAATGACAACCTATACTGATTTTATATCAGTTAAACTATTTTTTTCTTTCTAATGATAATAAATAGTGATGATTACGATATATTTTTCTTTTATGTTATTATTATTATTGTTGTTGTTATTATTGTTATTGTTATTGTTATTATCATGAAAGTTCATCGATGTTGCTGGCTAACTGTCTTTCAATTTTCTTCTTTCATTAATGACTTGTGTTTCCATTTGTATATGTGTTGCTTATATTAATTGTCATAAAGGGGATATCTTGAACAATATTTATTCACGAAAACATCTTTACGTATGATTTATAACAATACTATATATGAGCATTCAGTCTGGAAAAAATCAGTATCGTCGCAAAACATTTTAACTACTGCTTGTCGGTTAGTATTTCGGTGTGGTACTAAGCAGACACTAAAGCTCAAACAATACGATCAACACGCAAAATATACCAAAACGAGACACAAATGAAACCTACGAGTACGGTACGACGCAAATCAAGAGCAAGCAAATCGATCAGATTATGATTAAGGTAAACAAAGCAAAATATACAGTGAATCAAGCACCTCTCAAGCATCATTTTGTTTCAATTTTATGTTTTTCTTGGCGGTGGTTTTCGATTGACCTTGGGCAGTTTACCATATCTTGACATCAGGTGGGGATCGTTGATAATCGTCCGTGGACAATAAAGGTTGACTGAACAACATGTGGGTCTAATTGATAAAATACTTTATACATGCACCGTCTGCTGACATTAAGTAGACATAATTGTTAAATGGCCATTCACAATCGATGATATATTGATATTTAGGGAAATAATTATGTTACAAGAGTAAATCAATCTGTTTGGGTTTATAATAATTCTACAATTTGTTATATCGCCTTGCATAATCCTTTCATCGGCAAAAGGAAACAAAACTGTACCATGTTCTTCACGGTTTACAGAATACCTCACCTCGCTAAAGTGCGTGTGTGTGCATGTGTGTTTTATTTGGATGTTTAACTTACATTTAACAATGTTAAAGAAGCTTTAACATTTTTTTTTCAAATTCAGTCTCTACGATATCTACAGGATAATGCAACAACTTGCGACATGTCCGTGGCATGATGCCCCGGTGCTAGACATCACTATAAACTGTCACAAAGTCACTTGATAGAAAATTCCCAACAGTAACATTTTTAATCCTAATGACCAAGCGAGGCAGCTGCTAGTAACATTTTTGTAAGTCTTTCGTGTGACTCGGCGTGGATTCGAACCCGCAAACGTCCGCATCCGAGGCGGACGTTCTAGCCACTTGAGTCACCGGAGCGGTCTCTCCGAGCAACAAGAGACAACTCAAAGTAGCGAAAGTGTCTAGGAATAAACAACTTGTATGTAGCTAGCTGAATTTTATTCTGCACCTAAGGTTTAGATTGCATAGCAATAATGATGCAAGAGACTGTCAAATATGTGGACTCTGGAATTCGACCACTGAAGCAGCTGTAATTCTCACGGTGTCTATCAAGAAAATGTGACCGTCAATAAGAACGAATATAATATGGCAGTGAAACATTACTCAGGAAAGGAATGTTGATGCAAAAGATGGCAAATACATTGCAGTTGTTTTGGCCACAAATGCCAAAAAATTATTTGTTGAAGATACTTTGAATGTGACAAAAAAGATTTATGAGGGAATGTACATTTTAAATAGTTCTCAGGAAAACATCAATATAGTGTAGGACATAACCTTTGTATATTTTCGAGAGAAAAAAATGAATATTGGATACAGACTCCATACAACTGAATGTTAACAATTTTATTCCAGTTACTAAAGGTTTCCATAGGAAGTGTTGGAATTACCTTTACGACGTCTCAGTGTCACATGTGCATTTAAAGTGCAGTTTATCAAATGGTCACTGCTATGTAAATCAATTTTAATATTTTTTAGTTACATATTAGTTTTTAATGTTGTCTTTCTTAGTTTGGTAGATATTTAACGAACTGAATGCGTTTCTAAGTATTGTATAACGTTTTTGGTCCGAACCACATATTTATGATATTAATTGGTAGTTAGATGAAGTCGGCAACTTGAAGTACGACCTAACGTTAATATCATTGACCAGTGTAGACAAACGAACAATCGTATTTCTAGTTCATGCTTTACAATTACGAAAGCGTATATCATCGTAATTGAATCATATTTTGAATATATTTTGTAATATAACGCACAATTATTTAGCTAAATTAGCTAAATCCTGACAATAAATATATCCCAACGAAACATGAAAAGTAAATATTACCTCTTGTTGAAGATGATTTCTTGATATAGAGGTGTCATCTTTCCAACTCAGAGAAATATAAAGCTTCAGACACAGTTTTAATAAATCGGGTTTTTGTCCGGATGGTCTAGCTGTAAGTAGATTAGAGCAAACTTCATTTATTAAACATGTTTTATCCCTTATTTTAACTTTTGCAGAATATGTCCAACCTCATGTTCTAGATGCTATTAGAAATTAAACCTAGAGACCTTTGTCTTCTGGGCAGGATACACGATAATTACAGTTTCTTCGATAAACCATTTCTCTATCGCCTTTGTGAGACAAATGGACCTCTTTGTAGATCATGTTGTTGATATTTGTGTTGTTGCCATTGTCGAGGCGTAAACGTGGAGTTTTGAATCTGAACTCGGTGTTTACTACTCCGTTGTATGTTCAAGTTGTGAAACTTAATGTATGTGTTCAATGTGTCACAGTAAGTCGGTTGTTTCGCATGATAATGTTTTCACATGCAGTCGTGTCAGAAATAATAATGTCATTCAATAGACAAGGGCACTTACTAGCAATTTAATTTTTTTGTCGTAGATATTTGGCGTGGTTTATGAACATTTTGTTTTAAAATAAATATAACGATACATACATGTTGGTATGAACGGACGACGGACAATACTATCGTCAAATACTGTGGCGTACGATTTCGCATTCCTTGCACAATTGTATGACACTATTTTCACTGGATTAGACAATAACGAAGTTCGGTGCCCAGAAGCTACGAAAGAAACGTTAATCCACTGGTCTGCCGAAAACATTAAAAGCCATATAGAATCTGAAAGGTTACTTACTTGCATATACTTTATTATTTATATGTTCTGTGGTTGTGATTATTATTATTATTATTATTATTATTATTGATGAGCCTGGATCACAAGTATTTCAAACTGAGCATCCTTAACAATAGAAATTCATACTCGAATTTAACAAAGAAAGGGCGTCTTAGTCAGCACAAATTTTCGTGATAATTATCCTTGTTCAGCAAATGCAACACAAATCTTTACTCACTGATCTAGGTGAAAGATCTTAATTAATTTTCTTAAACAGGAGATGAAAACAGTAACACAAGGAGGCGAGGGGACTCCAGTTTCTAAAACAGTTTAGGTTCTAATGAAATCTGGAAACGGGTATTAAAACAAGTACGTCTATGTAAAAATAGAATCTTATTAAAACTATTCTCAAAATTCGTTTAATTTGTAAGTGAAATGCCAACAATACAGAATGGAAAACAAAAACATATAGAGGCTTTCTATTTCAGTACCAAGGGTCGTCACGTCAAAGGCCTGCTAGTTCTAACATTATTAGAGAACCAGAGCTGTCCATAAAATAGCCACACTATGTTTACTCTCAATGTTGCAGTGAATAATATTCTACTTTTGCCAGCTGTGGAAATAAACAAAACATTTTTTTAATGCGACATAAATCACAATACAGCCATACCTTCTATTACACAGTTCAATAATTCACGTATCCTATTCCTTAGCACAAAGATGTAGTTGGTGTGTGTATAATGCTAAAAAAGCTAGCTAACGATTCAGGCAATTATTAGATAAAGGGAAGAGTAGCTGCGATTGGAAAGTATTCTGCTTAAAATTCAACCCACTGCCATATTACAGTTACACGAAATATTGTATATTGATATGAGACATATTGTTCAAACTAACCTTACTTTGCAGAAGTGGCAATAAACAAATGACACAATAGATCTCACAGAAACATCCTCCACTATCCTCTTATATAATGTAACTCGCTTATGATAATACAATACTGAAGTACATCACAATTGTATATCTCGTCTGAGTGCCGTGAGACCACAACGAATTTAAATACATAGAACTGGTATCGATTTCAGTCAGTGATACAAATACCATTGCTTCTCTCGTATATATCTTGCATATGATAGTAATTTACGTTACCAGTGTAAAACGCTGTTCGCGAGCTAAAGCAAAATCTTTAAACGACCTAGTTCAAAGTTAGTAAAGCAATAAACATGTTGGTGACGGTTAATAAGGGTGATTTTCCAAATTAAAAAACACTGTAATTAAGATGCACGTGACTATAGTTATGCTATCCATAGAAAATATCCACTTAGAGTGTTTTAAGGCTATATTACCCAGTGTAAGTAAAACAGAAATCGTTTACTGTTCAGACTGAGCTTAAAATCATTGATTTTTTTAACCGACATCATTAGACAAAACCAGATAGACTGTCCACAAGTATTTGTTGCAAGAAATCGGCAACCAGTCAGCAGTAGTACTCGGAACGTTATCACACATACTCTTGATCTTAAATCACAGGGAGAGAATATGTAACAAATAGAGAAATAGCGAGATGCAATGTAAATCATTAACAATGGCATCGGACTAATTGCTTTGACTGAACTGTACACTATGTCTAAATGTATTCAGGTAACCAAGACGGCTACCGTGTTCACATTTTGTCAGAGCTACTGTCCCTTATTTCCCACTTTATCTCTAAGAAGGACACCATACAGAAATTGTGTTTCCTAATATGTGGATCTGTGGCACATTCAGGAGCGAACGTTTTGACCGAATAAATGAGTGTTTTATGTCTTCACAATACATTGCTGTTTTCTGTGTGATGGAAATGAAAGTAAAATTAGACCTTGCATGTTACGTGCTCAGGAAGAACGATCTCATGCATATGAACTGTGCATTGTTATTAAAGAAGGTTTGTACAGGAATTGCTCAGAAAATGTACAGAAGTATGAATGTGCTTAATGAACATGATACTCCAAATATAGAAAATTTGCTACGTAAGCAAAAGTGGATTCTTTTGTGGTTTTAGCTCATTATTTCAGTGCATGGACCATCTAAGCAATGTTTGCTCGAAAAATCACGAAATGCAGCTTTGCTCCAATTATTTCTTTTTTCATCACAAATGTTGTTTCGATGTAGTTAAGCCGACTCGTGAAACATCGACTTTATCAGATATTCTAAATGATATCAAGCTGCAGATAAAAGGGTTTGAAGATCATTTCAAAAGGTTTGCTAGTGTTATAATGTCAAACCTAAGAAAGACTGAAACACAAATAAAATGATATGAGATATCAGTGAAACTCGATAATATACAATAAAAAGTCATTCATTACTTTGAAGATAATGATTTCATTACAAACAAATCAATACAATTGAGGATCACACATGCTTTTGCCAGCTTCATCAATTATGTACAAATATAAATATACTTCTGTATGAAAGGACAAATACTTTCTCCGAAACAATTGGCACGTCACGCTTGAAAAAAAGAAAGTCATACAAAATGGATTCTGAAAATAGGGACACAATATTGCAAAAACCATGTTGTGTATCGTTAATATTTTACACTGTGTATATAGTGGGTGCCAATCTAGAGTTTAAGTGTACTACAAAACACACGCATATGTACCATACATGTTTATGTACTTACCCATAAAATACAATAATGTACAATTTGCCATCGCCATCAACGTTAAAGAATCAGTATTAGATACCCAGCTTGGTCGAACGGGGACTCGAATTCACAAGAGACATGTCGTTTGTGAAGGCGAGTTCCTTAGATCACTCATCCATCAGGGACCCCGAACAGAATGAATCCAAAATCCAAGATCCAATAGAAATAGCCATGTAAAAATTTGCAAACACAAAGATTTTTGTGTTTTACTTGTTTGTTTTGTGTACGTTTTGTATTTGTCTTTAATAAATAATAACTAAGAGTCGAAAGCGCGCAGGCTAGTTTGTTAATAGATTTTTACTGCATGTTGTCATTTTATTGCATTTGTCTTAATCAATCCCTGATAAACGCGGTCCTTTGCTAGATCATATATATATATATATATATATATATATATATATATATATATATATATATATATATATATATATCCTGTCTTGAATATACATTAAATGTATTCAAGCCTTTCTGCTAGGTGTTTTCGCATATAGCAATCATTATGTTTTGAAGTTCTTGAAGTCCTTTAATGTTTGTTTGAAATGGGGATGATCAGCCGTGATCCTTACGTACACAGACATAATATAGAATGCTTTTTATGATTTTTCACATGAAAATATTTTTCCTACTCAGAAGAAATGGAATACCATACACTAAATGCTATCAAGGAAAACAATAGTTATCTCTTCAAGTACATATGTATTAATGAAATGAGAACCATTACATTAAAACCGCCATTTTGTAAATTATATCACGGTGAAATCATTTAAACTGGAATACATTCTAGCCAAGCATTTATTTATTCCACACAATATGATTTATCGTAGTTGCAACTTTTAAAATGTTCTTTATCTCGTGTTATTGTTCATGTATATCCTCTCCAACAAAAGAAATAATGAGCGATCGTTTTTGGTCTCATATAAATAACTTTGATATTCTGCTTAGTGCCTTTCTATATTGTATAGTTGATGGAGAATGGTTTCAGCAATTATCTGGTAGGAAATCCTCTACGCATATGGATTGAACGACCCCAATATATAGGAATATATTATGACGTTTAATGAATGCTTCCTTAGGCACAAAATATTTTGAAAGAAGCAGTTGACGTATTTATATTTTAAAATGATAATCAAGTCATTGGGTAACGTCATAAATGATAAGCATTATTATAACAATTATGTGTGTATATATATATATATATATATATATATATATATATATATATATATATATATATATATATATATATATAGTGTGTGTGTGTGTGTGTGTGTGTGTGTGTGTGTGTTTGTGTGTGTGTGTGTATGGCAGCATCATAAAGAGGCACGAGTCTCTAATGAAACCTAAATCATAAAATAATTAAGCAAAAAGAGACAAACAGTCATACATATGATTTTATTGTTGAAAAAGATATACAATATATCAATTTGAAAACAATATTTTATACAATTTGATATAGCGCATTGTTATTAAGTCAAATAAGATACAAAGTATCTAACTTATTAATCCAATAAGTTTTTTTTATGAGTCTATTAATATCCTCTTACACAATATATTAGCATGAAGACAATAATCGAGTAGACAGCGATTATTGGTATTAAATGTGTTGCAATATTAGAAGAAAACTGCGGATCTATTGATTTTTATATGAAAGCGATAATTATTCATTATATTAGAAACTTGTTGAAGTTTTTGTCCATGTTACGTTAAAGAAATGAAGAAAAAAAAAACAATTTTCAAATCTCAGTGTAACTGACACAGGTGCTCTCAATGTGCAAACGGAAGAGAAAGTACTTCTTTTAGTAGAGCTTATAGAAACGAGGTATTGTCTTTACGTTATAACACTAACTGCGTTTCAACTGATGTGATTTATTTGATAACCTGTGACAACTATAACATACACAACACCACACTCATACACACATATATTGTATATACAAATATCGTGATATAATGACGGGCCTAAATGCTAATCGCACGTTGAATTGACGAGTTAAAATGCGGCATTATAATAAAACATGATATGAGAGCTTTCATCTACAGAATACGGTATTTTGATTCATTAAGTACAAATAATATTTATATGTTTTAAATTCCCATGTAGAGTCCATACCTCATTTACTGTAGTGATTTCGAGTTTTTTTTTCCAAATAACAATAATTTTATCTTCCATTGATGTTCAAATGTGGTAAAATTTCTATAAATCTAAACGACTTTGAAGCTATTATTTTTTCTGTAACGTTTTTTCAAATCTACAGAGTGGATTTTTCAAAAGCGTTTAAATTACATTCTATTTTTAGCAGCATCTATTAACAACTGCTGATTGGCATTATGGGTAACCTAAAACGCTCTTCATATTAGCCTGCCTTTGGATCAGTTGGCTACAATTGTTTGATCTCGATTGCAAGCTTAACTTGAAAGTGTTTAAATATTTAGTAAATGTGGCCTTGTGTGATGAAGATTCGGCAGTATCTGTGGAAACGTAAAGGCTTTCATGTAAGGAAGCTTTATGTCAAAGTTGACCAGATTAGTCTGATTATGTCTTACGTTGTAATAGATTTATAGCAATGGCAACTATATTAGACAGCCAATTTACATCACATGTACAAGCTTTAAAGCCTTTCATGTCAGGACACCTCAAATTGTGTTGATTGAACGTTTGGAAAAATGTACATTTTTTTCCAATCTAAGTAGAGGCGATCGTAAAACAAATAAAGCCATTTATATCAGTCACAATCTTTAACGGAAACCATGTGGCGGGAGCCTTATTTTTATAAATCGTATGCAGTTCTAATCAATTGATATCTTTGTTTAAATTTAGGTTCATTTCGATTGAACAGGTTTTAAGACGTTGTTTAATGTTTTGACTATATTTAGTAACACCAGGTGCTGATTTGGAATTATTTGCGCACAGTTAACGCCCTATATGTCAGGATAATCTCATGTAATAATCTAACTTGTCCTTATGGTAATATAAGTCAACAACATTACGAATTGTCAATATTCCGTATTCAATAAGCATGGACGAGTCTGACAGATCCCATTTGTGGTTTGTTTTTGCTTTAGTCAATGGCCCACAACACTGGAGGGGACTAGAAACGCAAAATGTAGATATTAAATTATGAGGAGTGATCCTACTCATACATACATACATACATACATACATACATACAGACATACAACTTTATCCCGTGTTTTTGTACGTCACTTCACCACCCTATCCCACCACCACCACCATGATATTATATCTATGAAAAATATGTATAGTGTACATAGGTACAATTAGGGCGCTTCATATATTCATGTCTACCTGCAGGGAGCAGAACGCTGATAGTCTTAATCAGTATAGTGAAAAATTCTGAGGTGATCAATACACTACATATACTGAAAAGAATACGTCTCGTGTCTTAGCGTTGGAGAATTACAGGTAAATTGATGTACGTACATGTATACACATGTATTAGGTGTTTGTTCCACGATACGGATAAATGCTAAAGCCAAGTATATTTATATAAGGATAAATTCGTCTAAACGAATCATTTGAAAAATATGGTAAATAACTTCTTAGTACGTCTGACAAATGTAGTTTTAGTGAAGTTCTTGGTTGATTGCGGTTATCTTGGACTGAATGAACACAAAAGTTTAATCAAATCATCATATTAAAACAATTAATTACAAATTAAGTGTTACAATCAAATTATTTTATGTTGTCTACGACATTATCTCCTCAGTCACCCACCAAGTATACGTTACCTTTATCTTCTTTCGTCATTCCCTCTTTTTTCTCTCTCACAACTAGTTTAACTGCATTGCGATGGATTACTGTAATCACACGATGATATGGTTTATTTGTTTTATGTGAAGTTTAAACAGTGATAACATCAGCAAATCTATTCTTGGCAATATGAGATTTCGTGTATAGATTAACATACACATAAATTGAATATACAAGCAGTACTTTGAAATACAGTCGAAATACAGTTCTAAGCTGCCCGTGTTCAAGAAAGTTTAAACAGGAAACCATTGAGAGCATTATTTGGTAAGTTGGTTTAGTCAACATGCATGAAAGTGAGAGTGGACTGTTTATTGTAGCAAAAGTATCAGGGTCAAATAAATGCACAAAACAGCAAACGTATTTTGTTCCTAGTCGGCCGAAGGAACGAGCGTGACAAGACACAGAAATAAGTAAAGGCTATCTGTCTGATAGATGTTCACAAGCCTTATTAAACAAGTTCGTTTCGTCACCACCCAACCCCCAGAACCAAGCACGAATGCGGTTTTATGCCTCTACGTATGTTAGCTCTACAGTGGGGAATTAAAACAAGTTAAATTTGATGTTTCCATGATTATCTACCAGCGAATGTCAGAAAAAACCCCACATAAATACAGTTTCAACATCTTAATCAACACTATGTCAACTACGTCAGATACATTGGATATGTAATTAAACATGATAAACACGAGAATCGTAAAAGCGGATGTACGGCATACCAGGAAAATATATAAAATAAATATAACGCATGCGAATCCCTTTAAAGTAAAATTGCTTTTCAGGACATTTTTTTCCCCTCAATAATCTGTTCGTAATAAGTACTTGATGCATAAATTACACTATATTAGGTATGTCTTTGTAGCTACATGCTTATATTTCGTGCACTTGCTTACTAATTTAGGGTCAACGGTCCGATTCCTCTTACGCATTAGCTATGGAGAGAAGAAGTTGTGCTATATACTAAGAACATAGATATTTAATTAATACAATGGAAACTTAAAGACATACATTTGTGCAGGGTTCCTTGTCTAATCTATGGATGTTTGACTCAGTGCGTGGAATGATTTCTGTTACTTTTGTGGGCACATTAAATATACTGTTGATTTCATCATACTGTCTTTGTAAGGAACAAACCCATACAGCCAACCCTACCTAGTTAGAGTAGGTATCGAACCCGAGGCCGATGGATCTCGAGTCAGAGGCTCTATTAAGTTAAGTTAGCACGGCTTCATGATTGGAATAAATCAATCATGGGTAATTAAGCTTGATATGTGGTCCTTACTGCAATCAAAATGTTACCAAATCAGACATTTAAGCAGGAAATATTAATTACGAACTACAGGCTGTTTTCCAAGCGACTCAACAACGTTCCTTAAATAAGAGAAAATGAGAAAAAACACAATGAAAACTTATGTAAATTAACTAGAAATTGTTTTGATAAATAAAGTTTTGTATTACTAATTAGAAAACTTGAGATTATTCAAACTTAGCTTATACTTAGCTTGCATGTGTAATTAACTTAATCATTTTAAAATCGGTATTACCTCTTCTGATATTTATGATTATATATTTATCAACATCCTTCTTTAATTTATTTAGTTTACAATTATTAAAATGTATTTCATGTTGTTCAGCAACATCTCTCATAAAAACTCTGTCCATACGTTTTTTCGTGCGTTTTGGAAAAACCTTTCGAAACGTTAGTTTTCATAAAGAGAAGTGTATATAGCGATAGCGTTACTTCAGAACAACTTGCTCCTGCTTCTTGTTACAATGTCTTGACTTAGCTGACCCTAAACATGTGTCATTGATCTTATATTATTAATGTACATTGTGACACGAACAAAAAACTGAGTAGTTTGAATAAATTAATAATAGCATATTTCCATTATAAACCTTTACACCCATTTACAAACGTCCTACGGCAAGGCGTTCATGTTGATTGAAACCAAGTAACAGAAAAGAGCAAAATCCCAAAAGGTTTGTGAAATTAACAAATAAATAATTTCCCTAGAACGCAAAGTGAAAAAGTAAAAATATCTTACATCATTGTGAATAAAATCATATATGGTCCTAGACATTTTGTCACAAGTCAAATGAATAAAAATTCAATAGAATTTCAATGGTATTCCAAATAATTTCAAATATTGAATATGTTGATATGCCAGTGAACATAATTGTGATTATGTGCTAGCATTCTCTGGATGCATTACAATAATATAATCCAAAATGTTCTCGTCTGAATTCACTATGATTTTAAATTAAAGATTTTGCCCAATACTAATTTTGAGCACTTTGTACATTCAGAGAATGATCATTTGAATTATTAAATTCACCCAAGTACGAAATTGACCACAACCAAAATAATGATTCGGATACGATTTTAATGCAAGAGGATTATTTTTTCAAGTATTATATAAAAAACTGAGACATAATAATATGACCAGAATTTTCATCTTAAGAAAAATCTCAGTTATTAACAAGATAAGGTATATTACTAAAATGAGTCATAAAGAACTTGGAACACACCAAACACTTCAGGATTTTCAGTTGGAGAATACCAATGTACTTGACTCAAATTAGATAATTATGGCTACCTCCATCGATAATGATCATGGCATTTAATCGGTGCTCACAGAGAAATAGTATATATGCAATATGCTGTTCACGAAATAAAAATCCCTTGTCATGTATACCATGAACATTTCTTTGGACTAATGAAGCACGATATTCCTTGGTGACTCTTCTGGCAAATTCTAATAAATCCGTTCATATGTGTATAAATTGTTATTAGGTCAGACAATAACACAAAATAAGTGCACGTTTTTGGAGCAGTCAAAGGTTTATGTCCAAAACACAAAGCGTTGTAATAGCAATAGTAAGAAACGCTGCACCTGTATTAGCAATCTGAAACTGAAATTCTTACTCGGTGATCAGAAGAAGAGTGAACTAATCCCTGGTGACATCTGTTTAATATGGTGTACATGTCCTAATGAGGCGTTGATATTACTACCCCTCTACCGGGACGTTCCATGTTCATACAAACACTACTTGCTTCAAATACCACTGGATCGGAGGATCAATTCAACGGCAAATTCAAAGTCTTGTACAAAGTAGAATCCAAGGGGGCATCAACAATCACGTACATTATTAATATTGTTACCATTATTATCAGTAGGATTATTATCAATGTCTTCTTGTTTTTCTTTTTCTTCTTAATTGTCCTCTTGTTCTTGTTTTCCTTCTTTAAAAGGGATTACATTGAGAAATTAAAATGTTAACAAACCACACATCCCTGGTTACGTAAAGATTACTCATGTTTATATTAGCTGGCGGAACAGCTTAACGCTCTAATCAGAATCATGGTTCATATCATTTCATATAAGTAATTCAATTGGTTATATTAAGATGAATTGAAAATTTGACATAAAACGTATTAGTCCATTAATTACTATAGAAATTTGTCTGTGCACAATTGATTAAACGTGATGTAACATGTAGTATTTAGTGTTCAGTGTTTTCTTCTCTATCCATTTTATTTTGATTTGTTTCGGGGCATGTATATATATATATATATATATATATATATATATATATATATATATATATATATATATATATATATATATATATATATGTGAGATTTTTACATTATTTGTTTGCTTAATCAGTTTTGCAAATACATCCATTGCCAGAAATAAAGAGATGGATGATGGCGCTGTACATCATCCACATGTGATTAATATACAACCAAGCGTCCCAATCCATGCAAAAGTAGAGATGAACAACGAGTTAAAAGACGGTTGAAGCAACTGCTGTAAGGAGTGTTGTGGCCAATGTTGTGGGAAGTGCTGTAAATGCACGGATGACACTGTTGTAACCCAACTGATATGCCTTTGCTGTTGTGAAGTGTGCAATGCATTATTCCAGTAAGCTATTACTTCATTAGACGAAGTTTTGAATCCCAAAAAATGTTATATCTATAAAAGAAACACTTTTGCATCAGAAATGGATTTATCGTTGATTCCTCATCTGGCCAGCAATAGCCGCTGCCAAACGATGTCCTCATAACAGACCTGACAAGTTTTGAACGAATCTAAATTTATTCATAAAATATGATTTTCAGTCAACAGAATAAATAAAAGAAAATGAACTTGTTCTTCTTAAAACAAAAGCAAGACTGATGGATGGATTTGCTTCTACGTTTGGTTATCTTCACTAAATAACAGATTATCAGATTAAAAAAATATATATTGAATCCCTAATGATATACGATTATGAATGGAACTATGTTTTTTCTTGTTTGATTTTTTCCGTTGCAAATACTGAATAATATGGAGTTTTAGAACCGAAGATGTATTTAAATTATAATATATATACAGATGACAGTTTAGAATACACTTCTTAATACACCACTCCTTGTATCCTCTTGTCTTATTTTATAAATGTTATGACCGGGGCATATTTCATTTTGTTCGTAGGTAAACAGCAATAAACATCATGTTCAGTAGGACCCTAATATTTTTCCAACACTTTTTATGCGCCATTAGGACATATGCTAGAACCTATGACTCAGTAATGCCAATCTGTGTGCGCTGCTTACTGTTGGTATTATGGTGTGGATTGTTTGTTTTTCTCCAAAGATCTTAATGATAATACATGATGAAATAAATATAACTGCTATTCTCCTCCTGCATTTTGCGCGTCATACACTGTCATACACTTTATACAGAGAGCAACATATATTGACAATTTGGTGAGAAAAAAAAAAAAAAAACAAGTACACCAGCCCATGTGTCGGCTGGTACTACACACAAACGATGCTTTTTCAGTGATGTTTCTCTTATTGAAACAAAAATTAAAAATATAAAATAATATGAACTAAAGATGGACTAGCATCGCCTCACACGTTGCCAAGAGACACAATTTTTTCAAGAGTGTCATAAACTAATTTTGTTGTATATTTATGAAAGTAAATTTTCCTCCACATTTACCTCCATCCCACAGGGCCTGTACAGTCGGTGCCGTTATACATATTGTCTACATTGTTCAGCTTTCTCTATAATTTATGATAGATCTCGGGACGGTACAAGAAACACGTGTAAATAGTCTTGCTTGTGAAAAACAGTTGTATAAATTTCCAAGCCATGTCTTGCATTAATATGTATGTATACATTATTGAAACAGTTTCAACTGCTGTTTTAATAATACAAAGGAATTTTGGGGAATAAAATAAATTGTTTTAATTCTAAGTTGTGTTTTACTCCCATCCGAACTTATTGAACTTCACATATTCGATATGGGATAATCGTCATTATTTCCTTTTCTGTATAACCAGATCGTAGATCAATGTATTGATAAATATGCCCCGCTCTTACTTCAAAAAGGAAAACTCATCTAAAATAAAAGACTTTATATTCGTTTAGTAGAGAGAGAGAACTTAACGCCAGGGACAAGTGGACATGTCCCAAACTTAGCATAATGTGTATGAATTGAACGGTTGACATTGACTGCTGTTAAAAGAGGTGGCTACTAACCGCTGTCCTTGCTCAAACCTAAACCTACCCATCATCTTTGTAATGCAAGTAGAACGTTCCATCCGTTGTGAAGTGAATACAATTCACGCAATACGCCCAACTCTTACCATATATGGTAGATAACATATCATATTTTATGTCTTAAAAGAACGAAATATATCTTCCATTTTGCGGAGGAAGGAATGATTACCAAAAACGATAAATTTCGTTGTCTCCGTTTAAGGTACTGATGCTGCCTTACAGTGTTAGTGTGCTCTAAACTTCACATTACACAAAAGACCAGCTCAAACTCTAGTTTTGTGTGCTGCTTAAATATAACTTTATTTAGAATACTGTCTTGCAAATGTTCGTTCTCATAACTGTAAATACCAAGAAATCAATATTCCATGTGCCATTAAAAAAGTACTGATCGTATCAATTAGTTCCAGAATTTATTTGTTTCCTAACATTCATAATCGTTTTTTTGCACGAGGTTCATCGGTATAATGTAGATTTAATTCATTAATTGATTTGTTACATCTTATTAAGAATATAAAAAAAAAACCACTCGGTTATATAGAGCTAGAGAGCGAGGCTAGGTCTGACGGACGAAACTACAAACTACGTCTTTTTATTACCTGTGGTCATTCAATTGTTGCTTCATTGTACTTTTTGCATGATATATCGAATGGCCTACGAACCAATCTTTACAGCGTTCGAATGTTTGCTTAAATGTATACGTTGCAATACATCTTTCTGACTAATAAGGCGTGTGTCGCATGAAAGATTCAAAACCTGGTTTCAGTTGTATTACATGTATAAATATATATATTTTTTAAAAGAAATTAAATCAAGAATGGTTGAACCATTCCCCTTTTAAGTGAACGTATCTTTATAATAGAGCAGTTGAAACTTTACAGATTTTACGAAAGATAAAGTTCCTGGTGCGTAGCTATAGTTTCCAATTTTCTGGCGATACCTAACTTAGATTAAAAGCTGGAAAATATAAAACAATAGCGACTTCGAATGCTTGGGTGATTGAAGATTTTAGGTGTTTGCACTGTAAAGCTAGCTGGATCCACATAAAGGTTCTACCATAATTTAGTAAAGATTTATTAACAACGAACGGTAAACTTCAATGAAACAAAACAAATACATGGTGAATGTATATGAAGGCTTCTTATCACTTTGGGAGGTATATATTGAATATTAATGACAAGTAAATAAGAAACGATAAATTAGGTTCATTAACATTACAAATTTTGGTTACAATAATCAAAGGAAATAGGACTGGTTGGCAGAGTGGATTCGACTAAAACGTAAATTCCCAACTTGATCAAAAGGTTTTAATAAAGATGCTAGATGGACGTTTTAAATCATATATTGCAGGTGATTCATAATTCCATATTCGATGCCTTATAGGTCTTTTGCAGGCCGAAGAAACCAACCACAGCTGTTATTTGTCGATAAAAGCTTCGCGAATGTATGTTTCAAAGCATATCATAGGTAGTCACAATGGTACATAGCTTACCAGTGGTGCATACATTCACACATTTTATAACGTAGAGCAACATAGATACAAATTCAAAGTTCGTTCTGCTCCTGAAAACCTGAGTAGTTACACCATATTCAGGACTCAATCACGCCGTACAATTAAAACATGTACGAGAGCATTATGAAAAACTTTGTTTTGACTTTAATCTCTTTTTCCTCCATGACAAAAGTATTGGACATGATCAGCAAAACATAGCAAATGTACTTGCTGATAGCTTGTTCTGAAAATATGTCACAATTCAATTATTAGAAAAAAGATTTGTGTAGGTTTAAAGGTCGAAAAGAAAACATATATTTAAAATTTACATCACGAATGTCAGAACCGTATAATCAACCGTTTTCTTATTTGTAATTTATGGAAGTTTTGCGTGAGGCTCATTATACCTCCCTCAATTTTGCCAAATTACATTACCAGTTTTTGACCAAACTGCTGGAACCCTCATTTCATAGCTCTTTTGGAAATATGCGAGAATTTATGGACCAATGTTAATATACACAATAAAAACGGACAGAGGTTATTACGATCTAAGTACCAAACAAGCGTAGCACTGATCAATCGTTCTATGGTTTTACAAGCACATCTCGTCAAAGGAATGCGAAGATAGTTGATGCAATAGTTCAGTCTTTCCTAGTGTTGTAAGATATGCGTTATCCTTGCCTCTTTTCAAATTTTTGTATATTTGCAGATGACCATAACTCATTAACAATTTTCAAAAGATGGTTCCTCTAGATGTTTCAAAAACGTAATGTATTAATTTAGACCGAGTGGATGCATCACTGGCCTTGTTGAAAGCTTCCCAAGTTCAAAAGTGAAAGCGGTTGATTATAACTTTCTGAAATATTTGTTATGAATTTTAAATGTATCTATTATTTTTATTTGTGTGCTTTTGAAAATCTGCTGAATAATTAGATGATGAAAGTTCAGAAAAATGATGAGCACTGTATATTTCGTATGTCATACGGACCTTTTATTGTTTAATTTTAGAAACGTTGTTTCTGCGGTACTTATACTTTTCGGACACCGGATTATTGCTAACTTTTTTCCAACGCTTATTGGCATTGCCTAATAGCTTCTTTACAGTCATGTGTGAACCGTAATGTGGGGGTTCTTTAGAGTTATGATATGACTTAGGATTAAATACAAATGCATCTCGATAAAACAGATGTAAAGTGATGACAAGGACCATTCGTCCTAAAAGCATGTATCGCTATTAAATCTAGATTTTCAAGTGTCTCAAAACATGGCCCCGTCAGCCTTGTTAGACATTATAACTTTTAAATACATTCTTAGGTATTATAATATTATAATATGGTGTTTGCTCGTCGATGGTAGAGTAAATGTTGGTTGGAGAGGCGGGAAAATGGTCACTGACGTCAAATTTACTTTTTAAAAAACGTCGTAAAGTTATTGCAACAATTGTATTTGTGGTATTGACCTGATGGTCATGCCTTGTATAAGGTTTCCCTCATATGGAAAGAAAAAACGTAGACTTGTATTCCGCTTGTAATTATAATTATTGTTGATTATTGATCAGCGATCCTAGATGGTATACATTATTCTGAATACTTATTTAGTTTAAATCAATACTAAACTTGAGATCTGATACATTTGTGAATTGTACCATGGTGAATTATATATTTTAGCCTTTACGCTTTCCGAATCCTTCTCCCATTTCCAGATATTGAATCGGACAGACGCTGTTGACATACGTCATTGAAAATATTTCACACAAATGTTGGCATTGTTTATGTTGATGATAGTGTAATCGATGTTTGCTCCCCCGTTTGTTATCAAGTCAGTAATGGTGCCAGTGGATCTCTAATTAATTCAAATTTGATCCGCAGCAACGAGTTTGATACAATCATGGACTCAAATTACAATTTGTTTAGTGATTGTTGCAGCACGAAGCTTATGCAACTAACACTTTTGGCGCGCCTGCAAATATTCATCCCTGAAGAGTACTACCTAGTTATGTTGTATACTATGTTTTGTAAAAATAATTTCTGAAAATAGCAACACGCAATGGTTACAAACGACATTGTGGGACTGTCATTATATTGATATATCTGTTAGATCTCCAGAGAGCAGTTGACAGGCAAGACCTCTCTTCAAATATCTACTATGTGCCCATTTCGATCCGCATAAGTAAAATGGACACCGGTCCATTGACTATTATAACAAAGATGTCACATGGATCATTCGAGTAATTGCTATTAAATCCCTTGGTTCCACAGGTATTGAAAACTCTGAAAGGCTAATCTGACCGGCTATGCCGTTATATCAGATCTGCTTTCACAACTGGCACCGATGGCATCATATATTAAAATGATTTTAATAGTTGAGGTAATTCTGACTATGGCAGGCGCAATATTGCATCCAAAGGGCAACAATCTTTTAACACCTGGAAAACTCACGTTGCATTTCTCTCCTCTTAACTTCTTTGCAAGAGGAGGATATAAATATGAGGACAGTGATGTGTTGCAATATGATGCCTAAAGGTTGAAATTAAAAGATATGTGATAAACACCACACACACACAAACATACACAAACCTTGTATATAAAATATGATATAAGGAATTACCTAACTACTTACCTCACGTTTAAGTAAATATATTTAATGGAACATGCTCTATCGTTGCTTTCTACCTCGATATTACGGTATTTGTCTCGACGCTTTAAATAAAAAAAAATTTAGTATAGATTCTTTAGTAGAGTCCACAGCTAATTCATTTTTAATGGAGTATACTTTTCCTTGACTAATATTTATTATGTATATATTGTCATCACATGCTCATATGGATAATAAAAAATATGAAATACTACTTCTGTAATTGTCTACGGTATCTCTAAAACTGATATGGTTCCTATAAGACACCAGATGGGAAATTATACAGAGAACTTTTCTCATATCTAATTTGCTTTGCCAGACAATCAGTTTTATTTAAGCATTTCAATATAAGCAGCAGACCCTACCCCCGTGTTGATAGCGGTCGTCATATTTAAAAGCAATCGCCCTCGATACATATTGTTTTATTTATGATTATGAAATATGACAGCAAACAAGTAACAACTATGAATAAGCGAAGTTCACTTAAAGTCGCGCAATTTATGTTTTCTCCAAATAAGATGGTGGAATGCTGTTTACTAGACGGAAATGACGTAGCGCCAAGATCTTTAAACATATTAAGTATATGCTCTGCCACAATGGACACACTCTATATATTGCTTTCCATTTGAATAAAAATAAAACCATAAATATTCATTAGCAAAGAGCAAAGAAGAAATTAAAATCACAATTCTGAGCAGCAAGAATTCCGTGAAGTCAGGCCTTACGACCGAGTTTTTTCTAGTAAGGTAACCTACCAAATGGAACTATGATATTTTCTGCATGTATTAGGTCTAGACAAATTAATGCCAATTATGGAATATACAACTTCAGTATGACTTTCACCTTGATGAAAGTCCTTGTTAGTATATAAGTTAACAATAACTTTTAAGCTTTGTGGCTAAATATATATGATACATCTTCTCTTTCTATTTCTCCTAGCTTGGTAGCTACATACATACATACATACATACATACATACATACATACATACATACATACATACATACGTACGTACGTACGTGCGTGCGTGCGTGCGTACATACATACATACATACATACATACATACATACATAATGTCCCTTGTCTGGCCATGCAATCCATTTTTTCTTCAAATTTTAAATGTCTACCCAATTACAATTAAACTCTATTTTCTGAGTAACTCTGGGTTTTCTGTATGACTTTGTAAAACTGTTTACCCAATACTTCAACAGTTTACAAAACGACTGATGTATCATTGCCATGTTTGTGTTGTTAAGTACATTTAATACCAAATAGAACAAGATGTGATTGGCCGTCATGCACGTTTAACATGTCGTGAGGCGCAAAATGGTTCTAAATTTGAGGTTAAACTGTCATAGTGGTGCATCGGATACTAGCACTACACCTAGCGTCTGCAACAATTTACCCACATAAAACACATGGCTGGTATTATTAGCTTGGGTATTCCAAGTAAATGACTATTTGCATCGTGAAAATAATTTAGTGTATTAGATGCATGTACATATGAGCATGATCAATTATGTCATTTTAAATCTTAAAATTCCCAATTGTAAGTTGTATATACATCAGTCGATTCGCGCAAACCTCCAAATATTTAAATCTGGTCGGTTTCAATTGTATTCAGTTTTAAGGGCAGATAAGATACCTTAAACAGGTCATACATATACACATAACCCATCTATGACCAGGTCACATTTACATGAAGCCTTAAAGCTTATAGACCTTTTCTCGGTTCCCTTTAAATAATTTTGCTTGTTCCTTGTGATTAATATACATCCACTGCTGAGATAACCATAGGTGTTATATTCTTCTCAAAATGTTTTCGGCAACAATTTTTGAAAATATTTTCGCTTTTCTCTAAAAATGTATTAATTCATAAATTTGTGGGTTAATGTATTTTCTCTATAGAACAATACTTCATATTCACTTTAGATTTAACAATACGATGACAATTTTGCTCGACAATTAACTTTATATTCTTTTTGTTGTTGTTACTATCATAGAGTTCCTCTTATTGCTGGAATTGTCTGACTAAAAATGCTCCATATAACGTGCTCATGTGATTGATAAGCACAAACAACATTAAACATCATATCGGGCATGCATTTACCCGCAGCATGCATAGTTCCTTTAATTATAGGTGCTACAGAGAACGAACAATGAGAAAGAGATGTAATTTTTTGTAATAATTGTTTATGTTGCCATTGTGATTGTTTTCTTCATATGAGTAGTACAACAAGGCATCACGTGTTCAGATAACATTTTCATGAATCATCATCATCATCATCATCATCGTCAATCTCTTGACCCAAGAGGTCATTGGGACACCACAGTTGACTTTACAACCAATTTTCTCCAGCTTTCCCTGTTCTCTACTGTAGTTTGGGAATCTCTAAATTCCATGCCTGCTTACTCATTAATGTTTTCTTTCCACCTCTTATTTCTGTCTGTTTCTTCTTCTGCACCCTCGCACTGAGCATTGCAAGAATGGTTTTGCCAGTCCAGATGATTTTGAGACATGGCCGTACCACTTTAGTTTGCGCTTTTTACAGTGGTCAAGAGGTCTTCATAGCATCCGATGGTTCGTTGGATCCTGTTGTGGACTTCTACGTTGGTTACATGGTCAATGTATGAGGTGCCCATGATCTTGCGATGGCATCTCTTTTTGAAGGGTTGAATCCTTCTTTGTAGACCCGATGTTAGCGTCCATGTTTCACATGCATGCAAAAAAGATAGATATGACATTCGAGCGTATCAGCCTTAATTTGGAACCAACAGCAATGTTGGTATTTTTCCATATTGGTCTCAACCTTGTTACTGCTGCTGTTTTCTGGTCAATCCTGCAGAGTAGTTAAGCTTTGGCGCCATCATGTGTGATGATTGATCCCAAGTACTTAAAGCTTGTGACCCTTTCCAGCTTCTGTCCACTGACCTTTATTTTTGCACTGATGCCGTTAGTGTTGTTTGTCATCAGTTTGTTTTTTTCGGCGCTAATCCCCATACTGTATGCTGTGGAGGTTGTGTCGAGGCGCTCAACCAAGTCAGCCAGTTCTTTTTCATCTCCTGCTAAACCACCAATATCATCCGCGAAGCAAAGGTGTGCGATTTTTCTTCCTCCGATGCTGAAAGTGCCCTTGTGGTTTTGCAAGGCATCCTCCATGATACTTTCCAGAAAAATGTTGAAGGGTGTATGTGACACTATACATCCCTGTCTGACTCAAATTGTTTTTCGAAACCAATCTCCTATGATGACATTGATGAGGACAGCACTGGTGGCTTTGTCACATAAGTGCTCAACAACCTGCACCAGGTTTTAGCTGATGTTGTACGTCCTCATAGTTGCCCAAAAGGCTGCATGCCATACCATATCAAAGGCCTTTTTTAAATCTATAAATACGTGATACAGATTATGCTGATGCTGAAAGTATTTCTCGCAAAGGAGTCTGGGATTGAAGATTTGTTCTGTGGTGCTCCTTCCTGCTCGG
This sequence comes from Sinohyriopsis cumingii, assembly GCA_028554795.2. Taxonomy (NCBI): domain Eukaryota; kingdom Metazoa; phylum Mollusca; class Bivalvia; order Unionida; family Unionidae; genus Sinohyriopsis; species Sinohyriopsis cumingii. The sequence continues at coordinate 97,392,812 of CM068835.1, read as the reverse complement.
AAGCCTGCTTGCTCTTCAGCAATAATTTTCTCTGCTTGAGGCTTTAGTTTGTTGAGAATTATCCTCAGCATGACTTTGTTCTGGTGCTTGATCAGACTGACATTTCTGTAGTTTTGGCATAGCTGTAGGTTTCCTTTGTTGGGGAGTACGATGACCAAGGATTGAGTCCATGTGGTGGGCCATTCTCCTGTCTGTCATATGTTGTTAAGACTGTGACTATATCTTATCCTCCTGCTTGAATGAGCTTTTCTTTAATGATCTAACTGCAATTTCTACTTATTCACGAAGAATGGAGTTGTCATCAGTTTCTTCTGCCTGAGGGCAATTTAGCATTGCTGGATCTTCTTGGGTCTTATACAATTCTGAGCAGTATTCTGTCCACCGCTTGAGGATCTCTTAATCTTCTGTGGGGCATTTTCCTGATTTGTCTTGGATGGTGGTAATTTTCCCTTGTTTATGGGTTGTGAGATCTTTTTAGCAGTTGAAATGCTCTTTTGCTGTCATTTCTTCTCAAACTGTCTTCGATTTTGCAGCATTGTCTTTCTTACCATGATTCCTTTGGCGTTTTCATGCAATCAATGATCATGTTGTCAATATCCCTGTATTTTCTAGCTAATTCATTATCTATTTTTCCCTTTTTCAGGTCTATTATTTTGTTGCATAGTTCAAGGACATCTGTCATGATCTAAGGTTTCTTTTCTCGACGTTATTTGCCAATGATGTTTCTAACTGTGCTAGTCACAGCTGTGTTGAATGTGGTTGCTAAGTATTCTAGGTCAATGTCGTGATGTCCAGGGTTATCAAAGATGCAAATGTACGACCTATCATTGCATGGCTTTTGTAACTTTTGTATCTATCGATATTTCAAGGTCAAACCGATTTCTCGGTTGGTTTTGTTTTTCGATCATTTTCAGGTGGAGGCTAAACGTTGTCATTAATAAATCATCGTCACTTCCAGTATTTGCTCCTGGAAAACATCGTGTTCTGGCAATATTCAGTCCTGTGAAGAATCGTTTTTTCACCAAGATGTTGTCACTCTGGTTGTAATGCTGTCCATCTGCCTGTGCCAGGTTCATCTTCTAGAGGCTTTGTGAGGGCCGAATGTGTTTGCTACCACCAGATTATTGTAGGTAGCAAACTCCAACAGCCCGAGTCTTCTTTCACTTGTTTCTGCATTGCAGAAGGGTCCAAGGGTGTTTTGCCACTGAGTCTGTGAATCAATTCCCACCTTTGCATTCATGAATCAGCACACTGTGACTGCACTGTCTACATGCTGACATCAAATGCCCATGAAAATTCATGTCTTAGCATCGGTCACTTCTCAAAGACATTGCTGAATGTTGTTGGTGATATACGCTCAGTCGAGGTGTGAGATACTTGTTGGACATTGTGGAAGTGGTAATTTCTCTTTATACAAATTTCGCATATTCTTAATATAAGCTTCAGACGACCTTTTTGTTTTTATTCACTGTTCATACTTCAAATACACCATGTACAAGGAATCAGGAAGCGTCACATATGATTCTTTCATTTAAAGTTCAAAACCGGAACTAAGCATTTAAAGCAATTGGACACAGAGTGCTGTGCAAGATATTTAATGTAATATCCATTGTTCTGAGCATGCTAGAACACAGATATATGGATTTCAACCCTTACAGCTAATGAATCATTTATATAGATGACCATTCAAAACACCTTGTATACATGTAAATAACCTCTACTGCTTTCCGTGGCTAAATCGCTAGTGGAGGAAACCTGGTTATGTGATCATCTTACCTAATGAAATGCATGTATATTGTACATGGGAAATTTTAGGGCGATTGATATATTCATGCCTATATGAAGAGAATTGAATGCTGATATAATCCTATTCAGAGCTGAGGAACCTCAAAAAATGACAAATCCTATACTTTACTTGTCACATCTCCCAATGTTTGATATAGTAGCGTTAGTGAATAAGGGGCAAACGGATGAATGCACATGTGTACACACACCTATTACGTGTTTTGCAAATATATTTATGTTAGTATAAAACTCAGCAAAAATAGCTTTTATTTTGTGAAGTTTCGGTTTGATTGTGGTTTCACTGAAGTCAAAGCTTCAATTCGATCATCACGTTGAAAAAATCGATCCAAATTATGTGTTACAAACACATTATATAACATTGTCGGCGATAGACCCTCTTCAATTACCCTGATAGCATAGTCTCTATCTCTCTCTCACACACAAACCCAGCCAGAGCTTGTACTTATGTACATATCGATTGATTACTGTAATCACAAAAATATCTGTTTGGATTTTCCTAGTTGAAGTTTGAGCCATAGCATGTATTTTTGGTACTACGTCATTTCACAGCCATATAAATATAGGTAGATTATACTAGACGTACTTGGAAACTCATTTGTTTAAAGGAAACATAGAAATGTTAACCATTGTGAGCATTTTTCTTGCAAGATACTTGATGAGCTCCTTACTTGAATGCCTAAGAAACTTAATGTGGACTGCTTATGCAGTTTTGGAAAAAATTATGTAGGTCGGATAAATGCACTTAAATGCAAGCGTGTTTTGTTTCAAGTGTTGTGTTCTGAACGGATGTTTTTGAAACTCCTATAGTAATATATATTCTTCCTTAATAATAAGAATTTTCAGTCCAGTAAGATTTGAATTCTATGACAAGATAATTGCCATTTTGAAGATAGGACTGCAATTTAACAAATAAGAAAAAAACATTGTAACATTGCTAAATTCATTTTTTTAAATTCTCTTAGAATTTTAAATACAAATTTAATCGTTATGACGTTTTGAAAGATATAAATGAAATTTGTATGTTGTTTTTCTTCTGCGTAGTTAATGATTCGTTATGAGGTCCTAAATCAGAATGTGTTTTTAATGTCAAAACAAGGATGCTAACCTTCGAAATATATCCTAAAGTATCAACTGCATATTAATTTAACAAACAGCAATTGTATCGAGCATTTCTTAATTTGAAGCAAGTAGTAAGGGTTGTATTTCATTCCGAAATATATATACAAATTATATGAAGAATGAGTGTAATTTTCAACAGCTGTTTCCAAGTCAAACATCACGAATGCTAATTAGGCTTAAATGCAAATGAGTTTTGTTGAAATGTATAACATTCTACAGACGACAAATTAGAACACTCCCCTTCCTCTACACTTCCGTTTCCTGATGTTCTACATTTTATAGCCAGTACGGAGAAACACAAATTATTTAAGTACATACCTATATAATGCAGATGTATCTACATTGCTAATGCATATTTATTGTTTAGCATGTTACTTTTGACCAAATACTGCCATGAACATGTGTTTTCTAAAAGAATAACATTTGAACTTCTATCTGTCGGTAACATTCAATAGAAATTAAAAAAGATAATTTGTTTAAATAAAGTTCTCCTACCGACCGACTCAAATTTTATTTTCTTTGACATGATAATTGCACATGTTATCTTTTATGTCTTAAATAATAACAATTCATTGGGTTGTTGGTTCCACACCTGCATTGGCTGCCATCGTGTCTATCTTAGCCAAGCAATGATGTTCAACAGCACTGAATAATATTTATATCAACGTGCTTATATCCTTTCAACACCACTAATTCTTCACGCAAACCATTCTCTTCCAATGGTTCTAGCACAACCCCTTATTTCGCATAAACTTGTAAATGAAATTTTAAAACATATATATACATTTTCGGTGGCGTTGTTGTTGTTGTTGTTGGGTTTAACGCCATTTTTCAGCACACGATATGCTATACATGGCGGCCAGTATTAATGGTGCATGAAGAACCCGGGAAAATCCCAGAAAGAACCACCGACCCACGAAAAGCTACTGCCAAGCTTTCTCACTTTCGGTGACGTAATTGATGAAGGATGAAGTTGGGTGTTGGTAATAGTTGACATAGATAGATAGATAGATAGATAACTATATATGTGTGTGTGTGTGTGTCTTAAACTGACAACGAACTTTACAAAACTATTTTCTAACAAGCCTGGGCGCTTTCGACTCTGAGTCTTTTTCAAAAGCAAAGAAAGAATAGAGACAAAACAAACATTAACACAATGCGTTGAAATTACAAAAGTTTACATAATATTTCTACTAGAATCAAAGCTTGATAATGTTGTATATTGTGACTAGTCGGCTTTAAGTTGAACGATTCATTTATTGGATTTTATTCGTTTATCCTCTATTAATATATACGACTCGTTTGCGTGCTGCTTAATTTGTGCAATTATCCGTTAGTATCATGGAACCAGAGCAAGCCGCATAAAGCAGATTGGCCCAGAACTCTCCTGTCCGCCTTAATTTGACTAGGCTGTGACCTCGTATACAAGCAGCATTAACCTCATTTTTTCAAAAGGTGCCCCGAGTTTCCTAATTTGCTCGGCGATCCCTAAACTACTGCCAAACATGTGTGAGTCGCATCCGATTCAAATTTTCCTAAGTCGTGAACCTTCCTGCTATGATATATCTTATGTTTCGTGTGCTATGTGTACGTGTATTTTCCGAAAGATATCAATAATCGTTGAGCTTGCGATCTCAATTCAGGTGTCTCAATGTCGTGAGTGTGAATATGAAACCAATCAGGACCGTTTCAGAACCTATCAAGTTTTATCGAAATAAAGCGTTCTTGCGTTAGAATAAAAGTCCTATTTGGTAAGTGTGTGGGCTGTTTTTTAGGCGGGGAGAGGGGTACATATGTGTGGGTGCCACACTGTATGTCAATTTTAGAGGTATATGTACTATGTGTGTTATTCTGGATGTGTGCTATAGATTTGTGTTTCTTTGTTGATCGGCAGGGATTTTTTGGCGTAGGCTTGGGTTTTGGGAGTTTATTTTAGGTATTTGGGGTAGCAATTTCCTTCCTTCGTTCCTTTTCTCCCCAGTATCTGATTTTGTCCTGCTCTTCTTTAGTACTGCAGGTTTCGCCGTATGAGCTTATTTCATGTATAGTCGTTGTTTCTGCTTCCGTTCCTGATCTTCTTTATTTATGCTCCTACAACTTTTTTTCTCCTCTCATGCTGTGATGTTTCTTTCGTTTACAGATTCTCTTTATTTCTGCTACTTCTGTTCAAGCTCATATTTATCCTGCTACTTCAGCCTTTTCTCCTTGCCCAGCTGTAATGTTGCTTTCGTTTTGTAATCTTTTTCTGCTTCTTGTTTTCCGTATGTTTCCATTGTCCTGCTTTGTTTTTGTGTTCTGCTTTTGTCCTGATGCTCTTTATTATTGCTTTTATTCACCCTTTTTGTCCCTTGTTCCTTGATTTCGAAAGTACTTCTCACATGATTGTGGTTTAATGATGTTGATGATCCTGAATTACGGTCGATTTCACCCATCGGTTGATTGATTATGCTGTGTATTTGTTTAAATCGATATCAAACGGGTGAACCATATTACCATCTGCAAATGGACTCCTCTCAAGGTTTGTCATCCAATCAGATCGGTGTAGATTGATCTTTTTCTGTAGCTTTTCAGTTTCTCCGGAATAATGAATGCCACATATCTTACATGTGATGAGATAAATTACATTCCCTTTTAATACTTTCTGTTTGGACCATGTAAGTTCAGTTTTTCGCTCGTTGCTGTGCTGGTCTCTATCTTATGTTGACAGGTTATGGCAAATCTGGTCTCTGTGTAGATAACCTTACCGGCGCCAGACGTTACGGCAGTCGCCGCCAAGCTCAAATGTATTAGAGATTTAGTCCAGTTGGACATGCACTCCAATCAAAGGATATAACCTGGTCAAAGAAAAGGGTTCGTAGTTCATGTGAATAATTATTCTTAAATATTTATAATCGAAATTTTTTTAATCTATTCAGATTGATTTGAAAATTGCAATTTTATGTTTGCAATACCTAAAATCTTCAATTCAATAAAAAATAATTATTTAAAATTAAAACATACAATCTCGGATGACTCATCAGTAATTCATTTAGTAACAGTATGCTGGATTTGTTGTTTTTGTTTCGGTCCATGTTTCGAGCTTTGAAATAAAACCTCATTTTCCTATTTTGTTGATGAACTTGCTTTTAGATGGTCATTCCTGATCTATATAATTGATTCAAACATTAAAACAAAAACACAACCATTATTAAATACCGTTCACGTTACAAAGTTTCCGCACACAAAAGAATAAGCTATGAAGTTATTTTTATATGTAATCATACTGCGTCGCAAAAACACATAATTGTGCTTGTTTGTTCGGATTGTGTTATGTTTCTACATATTTTCCTTCGGCATATCTTAAAGGAGTTTTCTGATGGTTCATCTCCAATTATATTTACAAGAAGCGACTTGAAATTAATTAATTATTTAATTAAGTTCTGAAAATTTTGCCTAATAGCAAATTGTAATCATTTTCTCCATATCAACTCTAAATGTAAAGCAATAAATATAGTTGATATGCGCATGTTTGTATGAATTGATTGCTTTCCCCTTTATTAAAAGTGGTTGTATTTGTATTGTAATGTTGGTGCTCGAAAAAATTGTCTTGTTATTTAATTGTTATCTTGAACGTTTTAATAAACATTCTAAAGGATTTGATTGTTAAGTGTTGGAAAGTAATACTATAAACAAACTGATGAATGAGTGTGGATTATGCCGCGACTATTCAGGTCGGGTATCCGCTTGTAAAGCCACCCGACATTGTATTATCTGGGAAATATGATCACGATAACGCAGGTGACTGAAAAAGATTGAAACAGGAGAAGACAGTTCAAAGGGTGAAATGAACCTCAAATATGCACTTTCCATAGAACAGAAAGATGTTACAATCTAGAACCACCCCCGCATGGCCCAACTTTCTCAACGTAGTAAAGATAAGTCTGAAGATACAAAGGTCGAACACCAGACTGAGAGTTTCTTGCAATGAACATTCACAGTAAAACACATTATGAATGGTTGTTTCGATCTCCAACCTACGCGCGATCGTTACGACAGTGCCCATCACATGATAAAGCGTTTTGATACGGTAAATATTTATTGTATTTTAGGTTTCTTGAAGTAAGTTAACATTTATTCTACAATATAGTGAAAGTGCAACCATATGTACTTTGAGTATTTTAATCAACGTTTGCACTGTTAATCACCTCAATTTTTCTTTTTTAAATTCACCTTCGTTACACTTTATATCCCATTTGATCGTGAATCTTCATATGCTTTCAGCATATCATCATCATTTTTGTGCTTGTATTGCTAATTAGTAGTAAACTTATTTTTGATTGATACTGTTTTATAACATAACCCTTTTGTGCCGCTTTTAGTCTAATAGTGCCGTTGCCCCGTAAGCATCTGCCACGGAGGTGGGAGGTAGAGGATTTTAACCGCAGCGGAGTCATACCAAAGATTATAAAAATGTGACTAACAATTGCCTCGCCAGACGCTCAGAATTAAGAGATTAGTGTTATGACTGGTCGGCCTTGGTTCAGAATAATCTGAATGGGTGGGACATCATGTTACATGTGTGCGGCGTGATGACCCTATGCTAGACAGCAGCATAAACTGCGGCACCACGGACATCGTAGCGATATAAATGAAATTGCTTAAAGCTACATTAAAAATCCAAATATCACACGCAAACAAACTATCCTTAAATCATCTTTTGCAAATAAATGATGTAAAAAGGATTCCTTTCTGATTTAGTCTGTATGATTCTTGCTGAAGCCAAACAACTTATATACTGATGTTCAAATCTCAATCGCATTTTATTCAAACAATTTTCAACACAATAATTTCAATTTAGCAAAGACGTCAAACCCAAAAATTGTATTGCCTAACAAATGCTTCAAATTAAAATGCACAAAACATATATTGATTTAAATTTCCGTTGAATCTTGACAAAATGGATATATTTTGAAAGTTAAGTTTAGGGCGCAATGCCATCCAAACATAAAACTGTGACTTGTATAAAAGCAGAGTGACGGTCATCACTGCGGTACTGATCTAATAGTAGTCGCACAATGCCATGCAAAACATGACATTGTGACTTATCAAAAGGAAACGAAAACCATCAATTCAGTAACGCACTAATACCAGACGCACAGTGGCATTTCCAGAGGCTTTCTTAAAATAAATAAATAAACAATCAATCAATTATAGGACAGTCCATCACAACTGTATGATAATACTGTATTTCACCAGTGCACACACTTAAAGTTGCTGTGCCGATTTCGGACATCCCTACGCGAACTCGAGAAACAAAAGCCACGAATCGATGCAAGGACAGATTTTAAAGTAACACTAACCACTTTTAACTGCAACAATGTAATCGAGGCACCCGCTTCAGCTAAAGCCAACCAGAAAGCATATTCACTGGCACACCTATCGGAAGCTATAAGGCAAAGATGCACCGTGCAATGATCAAAAGGGGTAAAAATCCATTCATGATGCATTAAACGTATGACAAAGTGATGTGGAGTTAACTCCCTTGTATTATATAGTGAAGACGCACGCTATTGCGAAAATACGCTATATTACAACAAAGCATGACAAGAAAGCATATTAAAAGGAAACACAAATAATGCAAATGAAATGTGTGTGAGCTAGGAACCAAACTAATTATGATAGGTAATTATATTTATAGCCGGCCAGGACAGCAAATATATATTCTTTAATCAATTTCGATAGCTCGTCCGTCATCCGGGTATATGGATCTTCTGTGGAAAATACTAGTGTTTTAACCGAGGAAACCAGGGTACCCGGGTGGCTCGTCAGTCTCTTTGATTTTGTCCATCACTAATCTTGACGACATTGCTGCAGTGTAAACTCTAGGCTTCTTCCACAGAATGTAGAATCTTGAGGTAAATGGAAAATTAATACTTTCTTTGATGAGATCTTTATTGACTGTTCCAGAACGTTTTGCTATTTTTGAGTAAGTCCAGCTTCTTAATTCACCAAAAGAGTCCCGTAACTGACTGGTATAGCAAAGTTACGCCGGAAATTGCAGAGAGAGGATTTAGAAATTAAGATATTAGCGAACAAAGTGAGCCAGTAGACGGAGATACGGAGTGAGAGAAAGAGCGAGAGTATTGATGCTGAGCGATTCCATTGCGATAAACAGTAGGGAGAGAGAAGGAGAGTATGATGAGAGACTGAATATTACAGAAATATAGAGAACAAGAAGACGGAAAGATATATATCAAACAGCTAGTTATAGTATGCAGAGAGGGAGAGCATGGAGGTAGAGAATGTAGGAAGAGTGGTGAGAGTGAGAGTGTGGAGGGAGTGAGAGTATAGAATAAGTGAGTAACATATACACTCTCTCTCTCTCTCTCTCACACACACACACACACACACACTTATATATATATATATATATATATATATATATATATATATATATATATATATATATATATATATATATATATATATATATATATATATATATATGTGTGTGTGTGTGTGTGTGTGTGTGTGTGTGTGTGTGTGTGTTGAGAGAGAGACTCTCGCAGATGACTTTTCTATCAAAGCTACCCAGGTGAGCGGATAGATGTGAAATGTGAGTGCTATTTGGGCACGGGCGGAAAAGGTAGAGGATTGCTGGAGAGAGAGATACATTAGAAAATAATTGGAGAGAATATAGAGCGAACGAGAGAGATTGATATAAGGAAATAAGAAAACGATAGAATGAAGAAAGAGTGGGAGTGTATGGAGAGAGAGAACGTTCGTGAGAGTTAGAATATGGATAGTCGGAGTAAGAGAGCACAAGTAAAAGGTAGACTTGGGAGCTATGTATGGATGGGCGGATGAAGTAGCGGAGAGAGAGAGAGAGAGAGAGAGAGAGAGAGAGGTGGAGGAAGAGGAAGAAGGGAGAGAAAATAGAACAAAAATAGAGTAACAAAGACAGACATAGAAAGTGTGACACCAGTGTAAAGGAGAGTGAGAGGAGGAAGTGAATGTGAATATGGAGAGCGAGACAATATTGACGTATAGATAGAGAGAGCATGTAGAGAGATATATAATGAGAGCATGGAGAGTGAGCAAGTAAGAAAGAGATATATGTGTATATATATATATATATATATATAGATAGAGAGAGAGAGAGAGAGAGAGAGAGAGAGAGATTGAACGAGTAGGGATAGACGGAGAGAATATGAGAGATGAGAGAGTGAAAAGAGAGATAATAGCGATACCAGGTTGTGGATTTGAATACTATAAGGACTGAAAAAGTTTTTATTATTATTATTATTATTATTGTTTACTTTTGGGGAAACACTTGATGAAGTACATAGAAACAAAGAGTAGCGCTAAAAAGTAAAATAATACAAGCTAAATAACAAAACAAAGGAAGTGTATTTTTTGGATCAAATGCCTATATCAAATAGTAAATACACACCATAATACTCATACGTGATATCAACGATAGACTGATATTCCTGTTGAGTATTTGCAATTATCCGTGCAGCGTTTTAGGAAACAATACAAGCGTCTGTATGGATTATATGATGCTTGATTGTTCATTTAATCAACCTGTTAGCCACGCCCTCATTTTATTTCGAACATTTTGGTTGTTGACACTCCTTACACATCTATTGTTGTCTTCTTCAAATTTACTAGGCAATTTCCGATCATGGCAAATCCAGCTTTCAATTCTGTATTTGTGTCATCTTCAATTACAAATTAGATATTGTTATAATAATATAAGTAAAATAACATTTACAATGCACTTTATAGTACGATTTTAGTGATGTATTTACTTTTGATCAATCCATTTGAATCGAGATGTGAAGCTGCTGAACATCTTAACCAAGCAGCCCTGGTACAAAAGGAAGAGGCAATATTCCTTTAGCTCGTCGGGTACCACATGTTATGCTTACTTCGAAGTCATTCGATTTGCCTCAGAATAGAAGATGCCAAACAAGCTAACTACTATGACACTTATAACACGTTCTGCACATACCTTACCTCGCCATGTGACCTTGGATGTCAGTAGCTGTGTCATGTTTGGAATTATTTTAATGTAAAAAGAAAGTGCATTGAATACATTATTTACTATGGTGAACATTATGGTTACGCCAGCATCTGTCAAGAAATATGTTTAATGATCAATCAGGGTTATAACGCTAGAGTTTCAGTCAGTAGTGTACTTATAAACACGGTTATATTGCATTTTGACGATGACTTTAAATGGAAATGTTTGTAAGATTATTTAATCCATTGACAGTGCTTTTATGTATACTTCGGGCAGAAATTTCATACCATTTTATGTAAATTATTGCTTGAATGGCGACTGAGTCTAGTTTTAGAAGATATCATGTAAATTTCCCAAATAGTGATTAACAGACTTTCGTCTTTATTGTTTTATTATTTTATTAGGAGTCGATGTATGAGGAATGTTTCAGTCAGTGAGTGAAAATGTAATTGTTTACGCAAAACATGACGTCGTCATATAATTATGACCACTAGTTTAATTTCATAATGAGACAAATTCTATCGATCTATCTATCTATCTCTATATATCTTTCTATGATGTCTCTTTGCCCCAATGTATGATACTTAGAGGCATATTTCCATTGTTTTGTTCTTTTCTTCTTCTTCTTCTTCGTCTTCTTCTTCGTCATGACGAACAGGTGTTAAATTGTGCCAAGACTTTTGACCCTTTTGTATAGATGTATGAAACCGATAATAAGGCGCTATCAAGAATACCGTTAGAAAATGAAAGCATACTTTTTCTTTTATCAGACCACTATATATATATATATATATATATATATATATATATATATATATATATATATATATATATATATATACATACATACATACATACATACACGTGTCCGTCAAGCTCGACAAAGTAGGGATAATATACAGAATTGTGTAGCAAACAGCCATATAACAGAGGTTCTTAGTGGGGATGGTCCAGGGTTCAACTACGCCTGGACAGATGATCCGACAGTTTTTCCGGCAGGTGTTTTCAGCTTAGAAATATACTGTACATCTCTAATTCTCGTAAGCGGAATGACACTATTACGGTCCTTCCTCTATACTAGTGTTACAAAAAATGTAGTATGTTAAGCTTGTATAATTTATATTCTGGTTTATGTTTTTTTTTAAGCAGTAGATGTTAACTTTGTAGTCTTTTACTAATTACATGCATACTTGCTATTGCTAATTATACTAACATTGAATTATAATAATGATAATAATAATAATAATACTATTATTATTATTATTATTAATAGTTGTGAAATAACTTTCTAAAGTACTTAAAGGATTTTTTCATAGACTTATTTTACTTATTAATTACCTTGCAAGAGGTATCATTTTGTCTTAGCATTAAACCCCCGTGATAAAGAAAGCCCGTTACTAGATAGCCCCATGTGTCAAAGATTAGTTGTGTACTGGTGAGAACAGAGACAGAGTCATCAGCTTGACTTTAGGAAGTACGAGCACGCAATATGATGGGGGTTTTCGAGACAAATCACATTCTGTACCAAAACGTAAAATACAAACTAAGGGATCCCGAACAAAAGGATGTAATTATATTCTTCTGTCTGCATTCCTGTGAGGTAATCGGAGCCGTTTGTTGAAATGTCACGCAAAAGATGACCTGATGCTTCCTTATAAACGAACTGTTTTGAGGGACCTATATTCCTTATTGAAATGACCATATAAAATTCGGACACCGAAAACAGATAATTCAGCACAAATTCGAAATAATTTTAAGTTTTCCGTGCATCAAGTTGTTAATAAGAATCGTGAAAAACAAAGGAAATGTGACACAAAGAGAGTAAACGGCCGTACTTCTCACTGCGGTGACTTTACCTGCTAGAGTAGACAGGGTATATTCTAATATAAATCCGGTCTATTTCACAAAATAAAATAGTTCCGGAACATGAAAATATTCTATATAGTCTTTCCTGTCCGTTGTACCAATATTAACATCCGCTGATCTCGCTGCTTTTTTCCCTGAAAGTATGGGGGTGGGGGTGAGGGTGAAGGAGGTGAGTTTTGGTATCGCAGTAGCAATTATTTATCTATAGACCTCAATGCTAATATACATGCGTGTCAGGGTCATAGTGAGTATCGTTAGGTAATCAATTTGAGAAGGACAAAACACTTTGACATGGAAAAAAATAGGTTCTCCATTGCATTTAAAAGAGATAACTCTGCTGAAAATACGCAGAGGTAAGAGTTTTCCAGTCACAATATATTAAATTTTCATAATATGTTTCACATATATTAAAAATCGTAACGCATGCAAAATATTATCTACGTATGAATTAGCACAATCTCACATATTAACAACATAACAAACTTTTTATTTAAGACTGAGAGAAATTACAGATTTTGCATAATGCACCAGTCAGATCTAGTTTTGTTGTTTATTTCCGAATATATTGTTCCCTCCACATTACCCCATCCCTTCCCGGGGTTGTTCAATTACTACAATTATGGCAAGACTGATCAATTACAAAATCTGTGTTCTGTAAGCAATATAAGGAGCTGATATGTAATCTGCAGTCACTGGAATAAATATGTAAATACATTATAAATGTTTTTATTCTTTCCGTTCATATAAGGTTAGTTGTGTATGTTCGTATGCTTGCTGCATTACCTGTCAATGGATGGAGAGAGAAAAAAGTTGTGGAGAGTTAGTTGTGCATAAAATATAGTCCCAAAAAAGCTGAACTAGTAATAATAGATTGCACATTTAACAAACTATAAATCAAAGTGCATGCCTCCATCCGAATAAACAAAATATTTTTAACAGCTAAATCATTTTGCAAACCAAAATGATCAATGCGTGTGATTTCGCATTGTTTGATACGGTAAAAAGTAGGTCTAGGGTACATCTTACCCTAAAATGTCATTTCAAAACTAAACATTACATTGTTGCGATTTCATGTGAAATGGGATTACTGAATGCAGAAATTCGCATATTTCCTGTAATGTTTTGTGAACGGATATTTGCACTATTTGATTTGGAACAGTAGACTGTAAAGAAGATGGAAACAGTTTTCTTTTTCAGTCTGATTTGCGTAAATATGATGTGGTTGTATAAAGTTCTGTCATTTGGGAGACGGGTTTATTTCTACATTCTTGTGTGAGCAGAGGTGAGTTTATTTACTTCTGTAAGTTAACATTTAAATAAGGCTTTGTGTGCATTCTATGTTTTAGATCCCTCCCCCCCCCGCCCTCCACTAGCACCTACACGCTATCAAAATGAGCAATACCCTTAGTTTTACTTGTGGTTGTTCGTTTCTTGGAGTATTACGCCATTTTTCTTATGATGATAAACGACTTTGACTTCTGGTGCTGTTACATCTGGAATAATGTAATACTCTAGTCGAATAGAATGTCCTTTCCTATCCAAGTACCTTCCCTATAATTATAAAGAAAAGTAGTTTGTAATTGAGAGAGATGGAAAATAGTGATATGAGTGTATGCCATGTGTTTATGACAGGTGTGTGAATAATGGATCTCCATTTGCCACATTATACAGTTCTAATTCATATGTATTATGTTGATCCCTAATCATTCTCGAAAGCAATTTACATGAAACTAAATCTTAATCAAATATAGTGTATCTATAACACAAATTATATAAATAGATTTTTTTCTAGATCAGCAAGCTGATTATTATTCCCAGTAAACTCAGGCCATTCAAGATGTTTTTATGAAGTTAAGACAACATTACTTTATACTGGTCCACCTGCACAATTTGATCATCGTTTATGTTAGATTCGTGGCAAGAAAAACCTATATTCAAATCTCGACATCATATCAGTGAATGTTGGTTTCAGTTGTCTGTCGACACTTTAATAAAGTTCAAAGTATTTATGGTTAGTTAATTCATTACAATGTATACGTCACACTATCAAGCACCCATCAAGGAGTTGTATTCAGTTGATTCAGTGAGAAGTAACTTCACACTACCAAGAACACAGCAAGACGATTGATTCTGTTTGACAGAGTGCGACGTAAAGTTAACACTCGAGGTGTGCGTTGGTACCAGTCTGCATGTTTACCGCGGTATTTCTACCGGTGGTACGTACCACGGTATTTTTTTTTTTTTTTCTGCTCCGTTACGTCGGTTGTTTCCGTCAGTATTGCATGTATGGAAATTCACAAGTATCTATCTATGTATGATTCTGATGATAATAACAGCGCATTTTAAAAATTCATGACAAAATAGTTTTAAATGTTGCCTTTTTTATCAAGACAGTTGTATCTGTCAGACATAAATTGTGAATATTACAGATATAATTATATATGTGATCCTTTAACCACGTGTTTGACACGTGTCAGCTATGCCAACGCGGTGGTCAAATTGCAAAACTTGCGAAACATATTCGTGCACATTCCAGCTTTAGGTAAAACAAAATCGGACTGAATATGTCTGTATTATGCTAACTGGCCCTCTCTGATGAATATCTTGACCAGGTGTTGGCATTCCTCTTAAATTTGTCTAGCCTCTGATATCAATAGCGAATCTAGAAATGTGTTATCAACATTTCTTATTGTTATCAATATGATCGCTAATGTCAGCAGGACGTCTTTCACAGTATCAGTTATAGTGCAAGCTTAATCATCCTCCTTTACTTACATCCTTTAGATTGCAACTTATACAACAATTAACATGCACATAGCACATTCATCTACTTTAATGTACTGTTCATTTAATTTTCGGCGGGTTGGGCTGGGTTGTGACTTTAGTAGGAGCTGTACTATTTTCTTTTCTTTCATCTGAAGATAATTAATATAATTTCCAAGTAATATCCGTAATATAACATGGTGTTATTTTGCTATTAATCAGTTATTCTCCTACTATTGACAGTGCACTGCAAAGAACATTGAATTGTTGGTCGCTAAAATAATTGCGGTATATCGTGGTACGTATCGATGTACTTTAAGGAAGCGTCCTTGGAACCCAACTCTATTAACACTATGAAAAACTAGACCCTTTTACCGCCTTATAACCACATTAAAATAAACAGATTGTGTTTATTTATTTGGTAACAGAAGAAGATTGTAACTTTTATTGTAACTTTTTATTTACATTCAAGTGAAATATTTTGATACGAAACTAAAAGGGAATATGAATTTTCACTTTGTAATACAAATGGTCTCTATAAACTACTTTTCAAAATTATCATGCAAGATACACCCTCAGTAATAAGATGTACATATATACTCATTTCATTAACTTTAGAAATGAAATTCTATTAATTTTCATTAGATATATTTTTTATTTATTCATTCTAATATTTTAAAATTGAAACAGCAATTTTAGCATGTTACTTTTGTAAGCACTGGTATGTGTCGAACCTGAGGGAAAAATGTCATGCCATTGAATCGATTGCTCAGCCAGTCAATCTAAACCTCATTTACATATCAAAATGGAACAAGTAATACTGGACACATTACTAGAAATTTCCTTTCCGTATTGATTGATTATAAGTAGATATACTGTTTGAGCTAAAAACTCTTTTAAGCCACTATTGCGGACAATTTCATAATATGACATTTAGTATAAATTAAATATGCAGCTGGCATCCTAATAAACCCACAGCGTTTATCCCAACACTCCCTAATCATCTACACCCAATGAAAGAATAATCGATATAGCATGGCAATAAGGGAAACACATACACACTTTATTCTATGACATGAACACAATATAGCATAGCACTGACTGAAAAGCATAGACAATACATGGTATCAAAACCAAGGCGAGATGGCTAAACTATAACAAAATACAAAGGGAAGAGCTCACTATTGAGTATGTTAGTTAGAAACATATTCATCTTAGTGCATGTTTATATTGTAATTGAAGGGTTGTATGCTCCTGCTAGATTTACCTTTCCTTGAAATAGCTTTCCACCTTCTTTTGAATCAATAATCTATAGCACTATGATTCATTCATATAAAATATTAGTATATACATTATGACTAGGTCGAATAGAAAACTGTAAAATGTTATTACATATTTTCAGAAAGGATCATACAAAACACTTTGAAAATGTTATTACATTGCTTGAGGCAGATTCATACATTACACATCGCAATGTTATTACATATTTTAAGATATGGGCATACAGCTCACTGTTAAAATTTAATTCCTTCAAGACAGGGTTACATAACTAATGTAATATGCACCATTCGTTCGTAACATGGTTAAAATCACTGTCCTATTTCCTAAGGATACATTGTCTTCTTGAAAGTATCACATTTATAAAATGAATCCAAATTAATATTTGTTCCATCTGTATTAGAAAAATCATTTATTTGTAACTACACCGTAATTATCATCTGGAGATTATGCGTTATTCGTGAAGGCAATCTAATTTGTTGCGGATGTAATCCAAACATTTGCTCCCACATAAACGTTTGCTTCCTGGAAATCAAGAGAGTTTAATTTACCGAAATATAGATGTGTGTGTGGGGCGGGGGGGGGGGGTCTGCAAGCAACCTACATACAAAGTCCATTATCTATTTTGTGGTAGAAGCCCACCTGAAACATGGGAATGGAGACACAGTGGCCGAGTTGACAGATTCCTAGCCAGAAATGTACTGGTGAAAATAAGTTTGAAGGTATAGTCATGGAAGCCTGTATCGGTGTATCTAGGGCAAGGAGCTTTGCCATGCTTGTCTCTGAACGACACAATTGTAATGTGTTGATGAGCCATTGATGACAAAATACTAAACCACCTTTAAAATTTTAACTCATCTAGTATATTGTTAATATAAGATTATGTTACCATAGAGCGGAATTAAGATAACAATTTTCTATTCGAAGATGTGAACATATTTTTTAATTGGCTCAAATATCAGATAAATTGCTTTACCTGCTATTTCTGTTTCAAATGAAAATTTAATCGTGTAAATAGTTCAGCTATATTTTTTGAGATAAGAAAATAAATTAAAAAGGTTATGACACGGCTACTAACCATGCAATTGCAATAACGCAGTAATAATATACATTGATTGTTTAAGGAGACGAACAATAAATGACGAAACATGAAACTAGGAAACTAATGGATCTCAGTCATAAGGGTGTACTTCGTTTAACAGGTATGTATTCCATCAAGGTGATCTAAGTCATCTTGTTTATACATCTCTCAAAATACATTCTAAATATTAACTTGGAAAAAATTGGAAAATTATATTTGTTATAAAAAATAACACGTGATACCCGAACATCATTATCCGGATAGGGATAATTAGACAGGAATGCTAAAATGTTTAGAGCATTCACTGTCTGCATTCTCTTTGAAAAGGAAAATGCTCTACAAAAAGAGCAAACATGGTTGATGGGATACAATCTTACAGACCGTGACAACCTTGGGAGTGTATGCATGTGGGTGACAAAACGTTATGCTCATAACTAAACCCCAGGACTGTTATCAATATCAGTCTTCTCGTATTCCTCAAAAGTACTTGGTATTGATTAATTTCTCCATGAAATGCAATATCCCAGTTAAGAAAATGAATAAAATAATGCATGGATATTGGTAAGAACAGACACAGAAAGAGGATGATATGTCCATCATCCAGTTGTTTGTACGCGGTCAAAGACCTTCCAATATGAACTGTTTGCACCACAATTCACATTAGCTGACGAAACCAAGAATACACAAGTAATGGATTTTGAACATAACGATGTAATTCTATTCAACAGTGAGCATTTCAATTAGCTGGCTTGAAGCGTCTTTTTGAAAACTCAAAACATAACCTAAATGCATGATATGGACCAAATATATAAAGCTGAAAATAAAATATATAAAGCTGACGACCAAATATATAAAGCTGACGATAAAAATGTATGCACGATCTCAGCACCACAGAAAAATATCACTTGGGTACAACCAATTCGACCGGAATGCTAATCAGTTTTCAGAAAGATGTGAATTAAACTTGTTTTTTTTTAAAAAAAAGAACTGATCATATATAATTAAAATATTCTGTGAAAAGAATAAGTAGTGTTGATGGGATAAAAGCCATAATACTGTCATTGTCAGAGAGGAACTTACTATTTCAAAAACTAGATAACTAGGTTAGACGCTATAAAACATCAACAATTCAACTAAATGACATGAAATACGTGATATGCACGCTGGATAGTTGAATTTCGAAGTAATACATGTTCAAATACCAGATATGTACATTTCCAGTCTCCAGTTACAGTGGCGCGATAAAGTTCATGAAGTACAGGACAATAAAGAGGCGTGCATAAACAACTGACCTTGACCAGGTTATAAACATGGTTGATACATATTGACACCTGGATCGTACAGGTGAATTCAGGTGGCAAATCGATGTGCGTTATCCAAAGTGCCATTCCTGTCTGACAATAAAAAAAAACAAAAAAAAACAGAAGACTGACTGCAATATCAACTTTCTCTTATCCGGAGAAAGTCTTTCAATCTCTTTTAAATAAAATGTACACATTTCAGCAAGAACATTGAGGTGTAAACGTGTTCGTGTCTTCTGGAGAGAGCAGACACTACGGCGCAACAGAAAGATAATTGCTATGTTTATAATTTGGGCATATGCTTCTTCGCAGATATAAATATTCCAAAAATTCAAATATGACCTCTGTTTCAGACGCATCGTATTACCCAACGATACCGAGAATATGAAACAAACGGATCCTGGTCATAAAGATGTAATTCTAGTCAGCATTTTGCATTCAAATTTGGAGACTTGAGTCATCTTGATGACAAGTGTTTCGAAGAAAAACCTCTATATTATTATTCTAAAATGCCAGATTGTTGGAAGATATATTCATTTGTAAACTATGTGAATGATACCGAGAAATAGCACTTAGATACGGATACGTGGACAGGAATGAGAACTATTTTCAAGCATGTCGTGTATATAAAACAAAACAACTCTTTATTAAAACTTTGGAGATATAATCAAAATGTTATACAAAATGAGTAAACACGGCTGATGGGATATAGCATTAACTACCGAGATTATCCAATATCCTAAAGAAACTTTAGAGTTCAATGATTTAAGTAACAAAATCCATAGCTCATTGGGCTAAAACTTAGCTTCATATATAAAATATCATCTTTTCGTATGTAAGACATCGAATGTTTGATAGACGAGCTTGTACGTAAGACATAGGTTTTGCATTGATAATCTTGTAAGACATAGAAGTTTTGATGGAAAAGAGTGTCAGGTTAGAATTATACCTTTACCAAGACACCTTTAATTTACAATTGAAAGTTAAAAGTCAGAATTATGTTTGTCAACTATACATGAAAATGCACATAAGACTGTAAAAGAAGTTCAAACACCACGCGATAAAAAATACATCTTGGAGAAACAACTTATTTTGACCATGTCATCCAAATCCCCGACACGTATTGACAAAGGTGACCTCGGGCGAAAAAGAATGCGTGCCGCTATTGTATCAATTGAATGTAACATAGAAAGCGTGCCGCCATTGTATCAATTGAATGTAACATAATAAGGAAACCAGCAATATAAGACATTCTCATGCCAATCAAAATGATCTTAAATGTCTTTATTTATGGGTGAAATGTTAATATCGCAGACAGAAATTGAGCAAAATAGTATATGTGTTCTGGTGAGAGTAGACAGTAGGATTGCAACTATTCGAAGCTATAATGTCAAGTATATAAGCATTTTCATCGAAACCATGCTACGTTTCCCAGAATTTGGCGAACCCTCTCTGTATGAACTATATCTTTCACTCAGAAACCAAATGTGTGATGTCTAAGGAAGGAGACGCTCCGAACTACAGTAAGTATATGCCCAATTTTCAAAATAAAGTTACTGAGTAAAACATTTCCCTTGGTGTAATGTATATTACCGATCTTGAACTCTGCCACGTTTATAAATATAATTGTACATCCTAATATTGTATCATTTGTTGACGTTTTGGCAAATATATCACCTGAGAAATGCCGCAGCTTCATTTATTTGTTTCATATGTTCAGAGCTGTAGAGAAGAGTCAGTGACTATAAACATCCGTTGAAATATGTCTGTAAAAATATTTTTGTATGTCAGCATACTAAGTTTTATTTTCCACATTCCACATTAGTATTTGTTTAAAAGTGTGTACTATCAGATTTCATTGTACTGATTTGACAATAAAAGCTACTGTTTCATTGAAACTCTTTTCTGCCAACATCTTTCATATACTGATTTGACAATAACGATTTGTATCTGTTGACTGCATTGTATGGATTGACGAACATTTAGTGATTAGAAATACCGTACAAATGTCCTGCTTTTATTGACGCTATTCTTGCACAGGAATCCGCATTATCTACAAGCCCATACACAGAGGCAAAGTAAAAATGATGTATTTTTGTTTATCTTTCTTCTATTACATTTTCAGAATTGCATACTCGTGATGCTAAATTTGAACAACAGCTAACAATAGGAAACCTATTCAACAGCCTTTACGTTTGCTTATATGGTTCGCTCTAAATCTACTAGTAAGATGAATAACACAGTAAAGAAGAAATATATAGTGCCATTATTCGAAAATTGAAGCGAGACATACTGTGTATCCAATGATACATAAGTTGACTTAAAAGGTGTTTCAAGTTCAGTGACTGAATGAATGAGATGTGCGTTGAGAGTATACATTTATTTTAAGTCCTTTTTCTAACCAATATAAATACATCTACAGTGTAAATTCTGACAGTATTGTTATTTTTGTCAGAGTTCATGTTAGTTTCCTTTTTTATCTAGAATTACCAACCCACCTGTTATATATATGTTTAACCATATAGACACTAAATATTGCTAGGTCCTTTGGGGAAAACCTTTGGGAGAATAATCGCTAAGATCACATGGTTTAGTTCCTTGGGATGAAAATGATTAATTGAACATTCCATTTTAAGGAAGTGTAACATAACCCTGGGTGTACTTTACCTTGAAAATAGCTTATCGTGTTAGTAATTGTTTACGATCGAAACAGGAGACAACATATTTCCTGCTTGATATTATCTAAAAAGACACTACCTTGACTGTATGGATCGTAATTCGCATTTTTTCTCCTCTCTCTCTCTCTCTCTCTCTCTCTCTCTCTCTCATTAATGCACTGAATTATTTTCAAAATTATAGACAATTACCACTAATAAATAGTCAAACTTAAATCAAGGTCATTACATTATATAAAAGTTTTGACTGATTGGTTAATACTTGGTCCCTGCCTCATATGGTATTTTCAATACAGAGAGAAATAGACAAAAAGACTGACAGAAGCAGCAGTAATTCGTTTGCCACTGTAAAGCTACTTTGTTTCTATTCAATATATCTAACTCCATCGTCCGTCTGAACCTTGATCGTAATGGAAAATAAAATCAGTAACACGATATATCAATTCATATTCATTAAATATAAATTATCGACCTTAATGAAATCTAAATTAGTACGAATTTATGTCAATACAGTTTCATTAAATACAATTTATCAAACTTAATGAATAACACGTTATATCAGTCCCTGTTCATTAAACACAAGTCCATGGCATTAATGAAAAGTCAGGTGAGTACCAAGTCTCTTTTTATTATACACAAGTCCATGGCCTTAACACGAATCCATTTGAGTACCAAGTCTATTTTCATCATACACAAGCATTTGACCTTAATAAATAGTCAGGTGAGTTCCAAGTGCTATCGATCTCTTTTCAATAAACACATGTCCTTGACTTTAACTTCAAGGCAAAGAAGTACACGTTATATCATTCCATGCTGATTAAATGCAAGTTCATGAATATCAAGTTCTACAGGTTTATCTGTGCAAATTATTGTTCGGACTTACACCAGGCTAATTGCAATTGATAATGCTTAGCTATGAGAAATTATGCACTGACGAATTTGATTAATCACGCCTAGGTATCTGAAATTAGGCCCCGCAGGGTCTGTTTGAATATCTCAAGGTGTATGAATATAAACCCGGCAGAGTTTGTTTGATATATATATATATATATATATATATATATATATATATATATATATATATATATATATATATATATATATATATATATAGTCTGATGGACTATATCTAGGTGTATGAAAGTGTATGAAAGTATGAGTTTGACTGAGTATGTCAAAAAGTTTGTTTGATAATATTTACTTCGCATGTGTATCATTTGAATATTATTTTTGTTTGTTCTATTCTTTTCTCTTTATATTTTCCTTTATTTATCCTGTCACGGATTGGTGACACGTGACTTTACTGGCAGTAAAGATAACCTGGAATATTTATCCTCAAATTTTTGGAACACTCCAAAAGTTTTGTGCCAAAGAACAAAGAAAATGAACAATAAACTATACCTTAATTCTTTCGTTTTTCGACATATAAACATTGTTTGCTCTAATACACAAAATACAATACATTTCGGATTTAACACCGGCATATGTTGTAAGAGACTTTGCAGGCTCCTCAAACGTTTTTCGAAAAACTGGCGTCCTTCTCCTACTGAACAAAAATAATACATTTTCTGGTGTTGAAGTTAATTCTAATCCTATCTACGGTAACCAACCCACCTGTTTCTTATATGTGCAAACATATGTAAAAGCAGTATTGACGAGTGGTTCATTGACAATGTTGGGAGAATATCGTTACACTCACAAGGCTTAGTTAATTGGAACAAAAATTAATATGTAAAGATTTCATTTTAAGGCAGTTTAACATTACACTGAATGAACTCTACCTTGAAAAGAACTTATCATGTTAGTAGTTCTTTAGAATCTAAACAGGACACAACTGGTTTCCTGCATGATTTTATCTGAAAAGACACCACATTGATTGTCTAGATTATTACTCAAAATAATAACAACACCCCACACTGTTTGTCTCTCCCCTTCTCTCTATCTATCTCTCTATTAGTAATGTATTGGGTTGCGTTTTCTAATCCTCGACAAGTGTCGTTAATAAATAGTTACACCTAGAGGAAGTTAATTGTTTCTGAATACATTGTATTAAATGTTTGACTCATTGATTTACATCGGGACAGAGAACGGAGAGTGTCAGTAGTTGTAGTGGTAGTAGTAGTAGTAGTACAGATCGTATTTAAGCAGTAATCTTTCGTCAATTGAACCGTTGACTGAAAATGCATTTAGGAACGTAATTAATAATTACCCATCTTAAAACAATGGTAGCTACTAGCTTCAAATTTATATAGTTAGCTATACTACTGTCCGTTTGTCTATGTAGTTATAAGTTGACTCGTGAAACATTATACATTCCTTCTCATGACGAGTTTCCGATATACATTTGCCAGCCTTTTTTTAAATAGGTTTAATTATATAAATCTGTAAATAAACAATAGGTCTAGCATTACTTATGCTTTTCTGTATACATCCATCACGAAGACGATCTGCCTATGTCACTGTTGCCTGGTGACAATAGTTCAGCATACACTGCTTGTAACTTCCTTGTTGTTCTCTTTGTGGACTAAATGCCAATTTTAGTACACGAAACGTATAGATAGAAGCCAGTATAACTGATCGAAAACAAAAATGGAAAAACCCGAGAAGAACCACCAACCCACGGGAAGCTACTGAAAAGTTGCCTCATATAGCACATTGGCCGAGTCCGAGACTCGAACGCACATGAACAGAGATTGTTGTGATCGGATATGATCGGTAAAATCAAGCGCTTTAGACCACTCCGCCACCCCGTCCCCATTTATTTTGCAACAGATGTTTTTAATATTGAATATATTGCTGCACCATAAAACACTTAAATCTAAACTATAAACGTCTGACCGTGGCAACGTGTTGTAAGTGACACATAACTGTGTTAGTGCCAGGTCAGAACAATATCTTGCAAGAGTCAGACAATGATGTTAGTGTCAGAATGGTGCAATGTGTTGCAATTTTCAGATATGAGAGATATATTGCTAGACACAGATCGGAGGAATATGCTGGTAATGTCTTGCTAATATGTTGCATGTGTCTGTATTGCTGGTGTACGTATTAATGTATTGCTAGAGACAGATTGGAGCTACATATTGTAATTATCAGACTGGAAGAATGTGTTGCTCGTATAGATTGAATTAATATAGTGTTAGTGTCATTCTGATATAGTATGTTGTTAGTGTCGTATTGGGCAATGCATTGTTGGTATCAGACTGCAACACTGTGTTGATAGTGTCATATTGGAGCAACGTATTGACAATGTCAAGGTTATGCAAATGTGTTGCTAGTTTCAGATTGGATATATATGTTGCCATAATACATATGACACCAAAACAATTGTCCAGTTTCATAATAATCTAACAATGACACAGTAGATTAATTGGTAGAGCGTACAAACTCATAATTTAAGTGTCTCGATTTTAATACATGCCAAGACCAACCAAAGGCAATGACCTTCAAAACGACACGCTGACACCATTCAATCGATATTATACGACTAATACTGCGGAGAAAGTGCCTTTTAAAACAAGCAACACACAGACATTGTGAGCATTCTACCTCATCAAGTATTAATATAAAATGATGTGGAGATTACATGTCAGATTGTGTTTCGTATTTTCGAGGAATTATTTAAAGACATCGTTATGTCATGGTCATCTAT
This sequence comes from Sinohyriopsis cumingii, assembly GCA_028554795.2. Classification (NCBI taxonomy): domain Eukaryota; kingdom Metazoa; phylum Mollusca; class Bivalvia; order Unionida; family Unionidae; genus Sinohyriopsis; species Sinohyriopsis cumingii. The sequence continues at coordinate 97,367,263 of CM068835.1, read as the reverse complement.
ATCAAATAGGTAACATCTTTGGATCAGTATTTAATGAGAGGTGTTGAAAGGAGTGTTTCTATTGATGACAGCTATATTTAGAGATGTATGTGTGAGGACACGTAAGTAGCACATCTTTTCAGTCATATCACTACGACGTTAGCAGTGTTTCAATTTATAGTGATGCGTAGCACTGGGGCATCATGATGCAGACATGTAGCATGATGTCGCACCTATTCATGTTATCGTGACACCAGACCGATCAGTCCTAACACTAACATTTTAAAGATGTGCACCAAACGAAGCAGCTTTTTGCACCATTTTAATATGTCTTTGGTATGATTCGGCTTGGGAGCGGAACACTTTTTGTACAAATTTGAATGTGCTGCATGCAAGGATGATCAGATACTTTCAGTCAAGTTTGGTTGAAACTGATTCCGTTCTCTTTTGAGAAATTTACCATTTTAGTCGTTGATGCTGTTTTGCAACCCATGTGATAGAAATTTAAGATGTCAGGCAACACACTCGGTTGATGTTTATGATATAAGGAAACGCACCCACGTGATGTTGAGAACGGCGGGCAATCCATTGGCATGATGTTGAGTTTGTCGGGCAACGCATTTACTGGATATTGAGGATGTCACTCAGTGCACTCACTTGATGTTGTGGAAGTCGAACAACGTATTCGCTTCATATTGAGGAAATAAGGCAATGCCTTCCATTGATGCTGACGATGTTAAGCGATGCATTCGTCTGATCTGAAGATGGCGTGCAACGCACTCAATTGATATTGAGGAAGTCAGGCAACAAATTTACTTGATGTTGGGGAAGTCGGACAACACACACACGCTTTCTGTTGAGGATGTCGGAGAAAGCAATCACTTTATGTTGAGCTATGTCGGACAAAGCACTCAAATGATGTAGAGAATATCGGGTAACTCACCAATTTGACCTTAGTGTGAAGTAAGCTAACATTTTTCTGCAAAAATTCTAGTTCCTTGCATTATATGGAAAACTCACTATATACAGCAGTTATTAATGTGTTTGCCCTTGTAAGAAACTTCGTTCTTGTTCCACGTGTCCAACTCCAAAGTCCGTTGGAGTCTTGCCCTTAATGACAAGCAAACTACGTGAAAATATATATATATTTCTGTTCATTAATATAAGTTACTGACTTTAATGAGAAACAAAATTAGTACGAAATAGTCAGTCTAGTTTCATTCAGAACAATTTATTGAACTTAATGAGTAATACCTTATATCAATCCCTGCTCATCAAACACAATTGTATAGAAGCAAGATGGGTGCTAAGTTATATCTTTACCAGGAATTATAAACAAGTCCTTTACCTTAATGAAAAGCCAGGTGAGTACAAAGTTATATGAAATCTTTTCATTAAAACACGTCTTTGACATTAATGACAAAACAAACGAGTACAGGTTATATCAATCACTGTTGATTAATTGCAAGTTCATGAAGATAAAGTTTCGCTTATTTACGCCTGCACAATATCGTTCTGACGTATGCAAGGTAAATTTCAATTATGCTTAGGTATGTGACATTAGTCCAGCAAAGTTTGGTCGATTATATATAGGTGTATGAAATGATGGCCGCGAAAGTTTGATTGATTTTGTCTAGGTGTGTAAAATTATGCGAGGTAGAGTTTGATTGATACTATCCATTTGAAACAGGATACAAACTATTTCCTGCTTGATCTTATCTGAAAATACACTACCTTGACTGTACGGATCGTTATTCAAAAACACCCGCATTCTTTTGTATTCCACCCCACCCACCCCCAATCAGTATAAAATTATGCCAGTTTGAGTTTTATTGATTCTATCCAAGTGTTTGAAGGGATGCCCGCCAGAGTTTTATTGATTATTTTCCGGTGTTTTAAAATATGCCAAGCAGAGTTTGATTCATTATGCCTAGGTGAATGCAGGTATGCCAGGCAAAGTTGGTTTGATAATACTTACTCCTCATTTCTATTTTTATTTATATTATTTTCCTTCAGTTTCTTTACTTTGTTCTTTCTTTTTTTCGTTATTTTATCCTGTCATTGAATGATGACATCACCTGACCCTGAATCAAGAGAATCGGTAAGTTCAATCATTAACGTTTTTGAAGATTCCAAGAGGTTGTGGAAAAGATAGAAGCAAAAGAATAATAAACTATACCTTTATTCATTCCTATTTATACACTGGACAATTTCATACAACGATACACAAAATGAAATAAACTTCTGATGTATCGCCGGAATATTTTGTAAAACGTTTTAGGAACCATAAACGCTTTACGAAAATCACTGTCGTCCTTTGTCTAATTAACAAAAGTACACATAATATATAAATTCTGACAGTATTTTATGCTTGCATTGTTCATAATAGTTTCCTTTTTTAGCTAAAATAACCAACCCACCTGTTTTGTCTTATATGTTTAACCATATATACACTAAGTATTGCTAAGTCATTTGAGAAAAACTTTTGGGGGAATGATTGCTAAGATCACAAGATTTAGTTACCTGGGATAACAATGAATATTTGAACATTTCATTTTAAGGAAGTTTAACATAACCCTGGACGTAGTTTACCTTGAAAAGAACTTATCATGTTAGCAATTGTTTACAATAGAAACAAGAGACAAAATATTTCCTGCTTGATATTATCTGAAAAGACACTACCTTGACTGTATGGATCGTTATTCAAAAACATCTGCATTCTTTTGTACTCCAACCTCCCTCTCTTTCAGTATTATGGTTTCGAAATCCTAGACAAATGCCACTAATACACAGTTAAACATAAAATAAAGACGATTGTTTCTGATTACATAGTTTGACTGATTGGTTAATAGAGAGCGACAGTAGCAGTAACATTAGTAGTAGTACTGTCTGTGCAGTTGTTAGTAGACTTGGGTGTCGTTATACATTTCTTCTTTTGACGATTTTGCCAGTTTTTTTAAAAATAATTTTAAATCCATAAAAATATTAATAAACAATTTGCACAGCATTATCGTTGTTTCTGTATTCAACCCTAGTCGCGACGAGTTGCAAAGGTAACTGTTGCCTGTGACGAATTTTCAGCGGACAGAGCTTGTTACTTCCTATTGTTTGGATCTTCTTGTGTTTTTTAGGGCAATTGTCAGTACACGATAAGGTATACTTGTGGTTAATATAACTGGCGAAAAAAAGAACTGGGTACCCCCCGGGAAAAAGCACCGATCGAAGGAAAGTTATTGGCAAGCGTTCTGATATACAAACCTGGCCGAGTCAGAGACTCGAACCCACATCAATGTACTGGGATGGCTTCGATCGGTAAAGGTGTGGCATTCTATGACGTCTGCTCTGAGCTGGGGAGGGGTGCTCCCAATATTTATTCTAATTACTATGGAACTCCCACCCTGGCTCGTTTTTGTAGGAAGTGAACTTAGTGACTAGGCTTGTTCTCTGCCTACTTCCTTGTTCTATCCTGTCTCCCCTCTCTGAGACTCTGGACTTAACTACCCGGTAGTTCTGTCCCCAAAAACTTCCTTTAAGAAGCTTTCTGTCCTAATGTACTAAGGGTTTTCCCGCTAGTTCACGAGTGGCTCCCTCGGAGTATATTGCTGCTTGACCAGTACGATGGCTTACAATCACTAATTCGTTCGCAGCCCAAATGAGTGTTACATTCTGGTTCGAAATGGTGGCCCCACCCTTCCTCATTTCCAATTGGATATCAATTCTACCACAGTCGGCCGAGCTTAACAGACGAGCCTCTGGCCATCTGTCAACGCGGGGAGATTTACAACAGCAACAAGTGTCCTTTGTTCTAGAAAAAAATTTCCAACGTCTACATATGTGTTTTGACACCCAACGAAGCGGGGCTCTTGTACAAACACAAATCGCTACGATAGCCGTAGGGTCTACATATACCCATCGCTGCTAACCCATTCCTTTGTTACTGACTTGCGTAATCGCGGGCAGGCAAACGTGACAAAAGGCGAATGCATTTTTCCACTGGCTCATGCTGGGTCCCTCTTCATTTTGTAAGAAATATATGCATATAGAATACAAGTAATCTCGCCAGAGGCTGATAATGGTCTATACCATTGCTTTATAGATTTATTAAAATCAAATGCAGATAATAAATAATGAAAACTTAATGAAATCAGGTAACGCGTCAGCTGATAAAACTGCGAATTACATATTAGTCCAAATTAATATTCTGAGCCCGTTGATACACATATTTCTACAAACTTGCCAAAGTGCATATTGTGTGCATTAAACACCATAACATAGGCTCAAGTATCAATGTTGTAACATTAGAGATCATGTTTGTGTTTCGACAATTTCTTTAGCAATTTGCATAAACTTTGAAATTGTATAGTGAATACCATTATAATGCTAGCAATATGTTGGTAAAGCACTCTAGAAATGATTTAAATGATAGATTCCGAATCCACTTTAAAATGGAACAATTTTTAATTAAAACAAATACTTCTATTTAATAAATTACCTCGTTTATTTACGTATTTGAACTTAGCAAATAAACAAGGAAAATGACATCCATGACTTGCATCTAATTTCAGTAGAATCACTGGCTCAGTTATCTGAATCATTTAATTCGTACTTACTCTACTTACTTACCCACCATCATTTCTAGCTATTAACCTACTTATTTGCAAGGTTTATTATATTAATGAAACACAGTCTCTTAAAATTAACTGTCAAAGTCCTTATCCTCTCCATTATGTCTTGATTGTTGTATTCTGGCATTGATATCATTCATGTGGATTATGTCCTAATTTAATTTGTTTCCGCACTCCCCCCCCCCACACGAAATAACTATAAATAAAACATCGTTAATCTTCAACTAAAATTGATGGCTAAATATTTCACACAGTCTGATCCATATCACTCCCAACCAAAATAAATAATGTCATAATATCATCTTGACATATGTCGTAGATTGTCACTGGGACGATATAACATGTATACAGGTTACAGAGTGCACATCAGCAAAATTCTTTTTCACTTGGATACTAATTATTAGTAACTGACATGTTAGAGTCTTGTCACTCCGATTAACATTGGACATGATGTGCTACGCAAACATTAGTTAAGTCTGAGCTTAGTGTCTGCCATGCTATGGATTTGTCAGTCTGATTAAAATTAGGTATGATAGGTGCCACTAAAAAGACATAAGGCAAACCTTAGTGACACTTGTTAAGGACGTGTCACTCTGATATTAGCCATGATGAGTTACACCAACATAACTTAGGGATGGACATAGCGACTGATATGTTATTATGTTATCAATCAGATTAAAATTAGGCTTGATTGGTTTCAGTTACAGAATTTATATATGATAATAAATGTAAATCGTTGCTCCAATCATCAGATGAACAAACTTATAGACTAGCCTATGATTGACGAATTGCCAGTAAATGTTATAAAAATCTTGTTAATGAGGCTAAAATAACACTAAATAAAACTAATACGAGGCAAAAAAAAAATATAGGAAGTATGAAATTGTCACAGTAAAACTATGAAATGATAAAATACTACGATGACGCCAACGATGTTTGCTTGTCACTGAGGATAGTACACATGTATATTAGTATAGCATTACGACGTTATAGGCATGGTGAATGTTATGTAATGGATACAATAAATTCAGCATAACAACATAGCACATACATGACGCTCCAAGCTATAAGATGCAAACCTGTTGCATGCTCAAAAAAATGTATATGAATAATCGATTGTCCGATTAATCCATGATCTGATGATAGTCTCTCAGAGATAATGATATACAGTTAACACTTTTTTGAGAATAGTTATATTATTAGTTCTATTATATTGGTCGGATAACAAATTAATATGCATAGTTGTCGCCTCTTAAAAATTACATGACGTTTGCAAAGTAAAGTACACACGCCATGAACATTTGATGCTTTTAAGGAATATCATTTTCATCGTTTTAAATGATACAGCTTGGGTAGATCGTTTATAATATGAAGGCGTATTGTGTCGGTCTAAGCACAAAATTAGGCTAAATATTAACATTAATGGCTGTGATAACTGAACTATCTGTATGTGCTCAGAGAGAGAAAAAAAGGGGGTGGGGAGAAGCATCATTAGTTTTTAATTCGTTTGCCCTTGTAAAACCACTTCGTTTCTGTTCCACTTGTCCAACTCCAGCTTCCGTTGAAACTTTGACCTTAATGAAAAGCAAAATAAATAACAAGATATATCGATTCCTCTTCATTAAATATGAGTTACTGACCTTAATGAGAAGCATCTCTTGGCATCCGTCCGTCTACGGGAGACCATGGTGTAGTTTCAGAGTAAGTTCTTGTTTTATGAGAATAATAATTAGTACGAAATTATGCCAGTTCAGTTTCATTAAATACAATTTATTGAAATTAATGAATAATAAGTTATCTCAATCCGTGCTCATTAAACCCAAGTCCATGCAAGCAAATATTACGAAGTTATATCAGTACCAGTCGTTATATACCCGTCCTTGACCTTAATAAAAACCCAGATGAGTACCTAGTTATATTAGTCTATTTTCATTAAGCACAAGTCCTTGAACATAATGATAAAACAAACGAGTGCAGGTTATATCAGTCCCTGCTGATTAAATGCAAGTACATGAACATAAAGTTACTCTGGCATATGCGTCCAAATTGTCGCTCGGACTAATGCCTGGTAATTGCCATCAATACCGCTTAGGTTTGCGAAATTATGCCCGGCAGAGTTTGATTACACCAAGGTGGAACAAAGTATGCCCAGCAGTGTTTGATTGATTATACCTGAATGAATGAAATTATGCCATAATAACTTATTGTTATTTGTTCGTTCTTTCTATTTAAGATACTGTATTCTGTCACTGAAAGTTGACATGACCGCACCATCCGTAAAGAGAATCTGGAAGATTTTTCATTAATGCAAGAACATGCATTTGAAGTGTAAATTCTTACTGTATTGCTATCTTTGTCAGAGTTCATGTTCAGCTATTCTGAGGCAAAGGATGGGACAATATCGTTATGATCACAATGTTTATCTTGTTAGAATACCAATGAATATGCGAACATTCCATATTAAGGAATTTATCATTACTCTGAGTGTACTTTACCTTAAAAAAATGCATTTCAGGTTTGCATTTGTTTTCGATCTAATCAGGACTCAACCTATTTCCTGCTTGATCTTATCCGAACGCCAGTATTTTGTCTAGATTGTTATTCAAAAACACTCTCATTATTGTCCACTAACCCCTCTCTCTCTCTCTCCCACTCTCTCTCTCTCTCCCTCTCTCTCCCTCTCTCTCTCTTAGCGATGCATTTTGTTTTCTTCAAATACAACTAATGAATAGTTTCACTTAAATTAAGGTGATTCTTTCTATATACAATGTATTAAATGTTTGAATGAGAACAGAAAGCAACAGTTGTAGTGGTAGTAATACAGATCGGATTTAAACATTCATGTTTAGTAAATATAAATGTTGACTTAAAATGTATTTTAGGAACATAATTAATAATTACCATATTTGTAAACCATTATAGCTACTTGCTTCAAATCCGTATATCTAACTATACTTAATATCGGCCTATGTAGTTATAAGCAGACTCGTGAAGCATTATATATTCCTTCTCATGATGATAAAAAGAAGTACATATTGCAAGTCTTTTTAAAATAATGTTAAATCAATAAAAATGTTAATAAACCATAGGGATATCGTTAATATATTGTGTCTGCATACAACCCTCATCGCGACGATCTGCGCAGTTGGATGTTGCCATGTGACGAAAGGTCAGCAGACACTGCTTGTGACTTCCTAGGTTATTACTCCTGTTGTGGGTTTAACGCCAATTTTCAATACACGATACGGTATACGTGGTGGTCAGTATAACTAGTGGAGAAAAGAAACCGGACAAGCCGCCAGAATAAACATTTACCCTACGCACGGGAAGCTGCCGACAATTTTCTCAAAAAATACTACATTGGCCAACTCCGAAACTCTAACCCACAAGGCTGTGGTCGGTAAAGGCGAGCTCTTTAGACGACTCGCTCACCCTGTGTCCCTCTTTATTTTGTAACAAATGTATCCATGGGGCTGCATAAAGAATATAAAAAATTTCGCCAGAGGTCGTTAGGTGGTTATATCATTGTATTATATATTTATTAGAATCTCTACACTAAAATCGATAATAAAATATAACAACTTAACGATTCAAGCAACGCGTCAACATATAAAACTGCAAGGTACATATTAATCTGAATTGATCTTCTCACGCCATAGTTCTGCTAACTTGACAAAGTTCGTATTAAAGCTGGTTTAAGTATCAATGCTGTGATATTTTAGTTCATTTGTGTGTAGGCTTCCACAATTCCTTTCGCGTTTCACATACACCCTGAAAATGTCTACCAAATACCACTGTCATTATGGTAATATCTGCTTACACAGTCTGATGATGATGAATATGACGGACCTGAATCCAGTTTAAATGAGAGGACACAACTAATTAAAAATTATAATTTTATTTAATGAATTACGCCATTTATTTATCTAATTGAAATGATGAAAATAAAGCGTGACAAGGCTATTCTATGATTTGTATCTAATTTCAGTGCAATAACTGGCTCAGTTATCTAACACATTTAATTTGTATTTATTATATTTACTTACCCTCCATCATACCTACTTATTTGCGTACTTGTTTTCAAGGCTTATTAGATTAATTAAATGATTTCTTAAACGTAAATCGTCGTATTCTTTTTTCTCTCCATTATGTCTTGAATTTTGTTTTCAGGCATTGATATCATTGACGCGAATTCTGTCCTATTTTAATTTGTTACCGCTTGCACCCCACACGAAATAATTAGAAATAAGACATTGTAAATCATGACAAGATTGTTGGATTCAGATTATACACAATCTGATCAATATCTCTACCGATCAAATACATAGATAATGCAAGCTTGATCTATATCATAGATTGTCACTGGGACGATATACACATTATAAAGGTTACAAAGTGTACATCCGTACGAAGTTGAAAAATAATTATTTTTCACATGTATATACATTATAAACAACAGACGTGTTAGACTCTTGTCAATCTGATTAACATTATGCATGATGTGCTGCACCGACAGAAATTAAGTCTGAGCTTAGTGTGTTTCAACTGAGTATTCCTATATCTGGTTAATCATTGATTTGATGTTAGTCACTCAGACATAAGGATACAAAGTTAATTGTTTCGCTGAGAATTGTTTTATTAGATTGGTCTCGTATAACAACCAAATAGGTATATTTGTGCCATCTTAAAAATTACATGACTTATGGAAAGTAAAGTACACACACCATGCACATGTGGTGCTGTTAACGGATATCGTTTTCATCGTTTTAAACGTTTCGGCTTGAATAGATCGTTCATACTATGTAAGCCTATTTTGCCCGTGTATCCATACAAGTATAGTAGATTGGTCAAACATTAGCATTGCTGTCTGTGATAATTAAATGATGTGTATGTGCCCATATGGAGAGAGAGATTTCCGATGCAAATTTGCAATATAGCTGATACCAGCTGACACGTGACGTGTGCAGTTCAACAGTATCAAAGAGACGGCTATACAGTTTTTGATACGAGTGGAGGTTCACTTATCAAATGATTTAACACTTTTTCTAGTTCTACCAGTCTTCCCGGCTTCACACATAGAAAGCATAGAACCAATACATTTTGCACTTAAGTAGAAACAATTGGACGGAACAAACTTAAATGCTAATGAAGACGTATTTTTCCCAAAATCGTGAAGACTGATATTCTTTAAGAAGTAGCTTCCAAGGTGAGCAGTGACGACCAGTTGGTGCATTATTTAATTAACAATGTAAATTGCAACTAAACTATTTAGATTTCAACAAATGATTAATGCCAATACATAAACTAGTATACCAATTGATAGAGAAGATTGAATCGCCGGTATTCTTCACACATATTATAAAGTAAATAAGGTGAAATTATCACACATCATATATAATGGAGTAATTCTTAATTGTGGCAAAGTCAATAGATTTCAGAGAAGGGATGCAATATTTATTGAGTTTAATATGAAAACAGCATTGCTTGTTGCCAGCGATAATGCATATATGTATAGTAGTTTGTGCGAGTGTTAAAAATTGGATTAAAGAGAATTACAATAATATTCTTGTTGTTTTTTTTCACAATCAGTAAATATATTGACCGTGATTTTGTAGAAAAAATGCAGATTTAGATATTACTTTTAATAATAATAATTTTGAAATAAACAACAGCAAACCTGATATAAATATTAATAAAACATTGCATTGTAAAGGAGAAATAATGTTTGTAATTTATATAAGCAAACTCTGCATATCAGTACTCGGCTAAATTTATAATTAAATTAAAGATCTCGTAGTCTTTATGATAGAAATGTACAATAATTATACAAGGGAAACATGGAGTGAATGTATTGAAAACGCAGAACGATTGAAAACAACACATGGTGGCTAACCTTTGAAGTAGCTGGTTTAGAGTAAACCCTAATATATAAAGTTGACCGGATTGAGGAATTATTGCAAATATATATTTAGGAAGGCCATCCAGTTCGCTTGTTGCTATCATAGAAAGACAATTTATTAGACGTAAGTATTATTTGCGCATGTTTGTTTTGTTATGATAAAACATCTTGAATAATATCCGTAAAGATCAGATAGTTGCAAAATATAAGTAACTTCTTGCAACTGTTATAAAAGGCATATATAAAATAATACATTTTTGAAATAATAAGAATGTGCTGATATTCGTCTATTATGACACTCGTTTGTAATTTACCATAACAACAATTAATACTGTAAAAGGTAGTTGTCAAAACACCCTTTGAACAGTTTACCTCACAGGATACAATACTTACTATTTATGTTTTTTGTCTTAATCAGTATGAAAGTATAAATTGTATGTTTTAAAATATACACGAATAATATCGAATTTATTAGATGACAGTAAAATACATGGACTAATGCAATTTCATATTATAGCTGGTGGTATGCACATCGTAGTTAAGACTCATATAATTTTCCGATTTTGTGTTGTGTTTCAAACATTCGGATTAATTACTCTCATGGTTGTAGTCATCCCCAATTTGAATGTGTTAGTATAAATCACAAGGCCATAAGTCAAACAGGAATTCAAAGTGATTGTTTTCGTTTAGCCGCATATAGCAAAATTTATTGGTTTTAAATTCATCAGCAATGTTATAGAAATCAATGAAAATCTAATGATCTATTCTTTACAACGATATCAATGCATTGTCACTTCCGTTGAATATTGGACTTTATCCGTAGGGAGTTCATCCTCGACGCCGGTTTGGTATTTCTTCGAAACATCGATTGTAATAGTATAGTTGTTGCAGAGGAAAAATTAATAATTCATGAGTCATACCTGTTGTATATGTAATATGTGTAGTCAACATTTGCAAAATACAAAGTATTTGTCCCTAAGTTTAATAGATCTTTCTCCTTCAAGATTTGTCCCCTTCTGCCAAGATTTTGTTCAATTTCTCTGTTTTGACAGTCCATATCCCTTGTTTACCTTCTTGTATTTGCTATCGTTTTGTAGTTCTTGCATTCGTTGTTGACAACAGTAATAATGTTCATTGTTAATTTCAGTGTGACTTACGTATTAGCTTATCAGGTGGTCGCTGGTATGAGAAAAATTAATACATTATGGCATATGTTACTGTTACATCATGTTAGATAACACCGAGCACAGCTGATTTTGTTCCTATGTCACATGATAATGTTGCCATACTACCCTGTTGAAATTTTACATTTATAAATAGTTTTATAAGCTATCTTATATTTCAAAAACCTATTGTTCTAATTAACTAAGTCGTTTGTATCTGGTTAATGTATTGCAGTCTCAGACTGAAAATGCTATTATGTTTTGAATATTGACAGTATAGGTTATATGGAATATGTTTCATCAAAGGAAAACATCGTCCATTGAGGACAATTCGTCTCGTTTCGTTTATTTATATCTGCATTATGTCCTAAGGTAACACTTAACCCCACCCTCGAAGGTTCTTTTGGCATTGCACATTGTTATGCATGCACACCACATGTATTGTTCAGTTGCAGCAGAATTAATAGCACCGTTGTATCTCGCCTTTTCCATTAGTATGCTTTTTAAAACAGAAATCGTTAAAGAAATGCTATTAAGATTCTACGCCATTTACCTAATGAAGAAGGTTTTTAATTCTAATAACTGGTAAATACAAAATACAATGCTTAGAAAAATAAAAGAAACTATATTCTTTTAAATCATAAGTATACATTATAACCTCAGACACAGATGATATCAATCTATTTTTCGGATGGTATTATGGGAGACGAACTGGAATCAGTGTACTCCACTTTTACAGATAAAGGCAAAATTGCATTACTATACACCCAATGCATTCAACGTTTGTTGAACTTTGTCCCATTTCATAAAGATTTCATCATAGTGCTCATGAATAGAGATACAAATAGCAGTTTATGTTAAGTCATCAGAGTCATAACGTATAATTGTTTTACGATTTTAAGGCACGATTACGTTTATATTGGTTAACATCTCAGTATTCCATATGACATGATAACGTTTATATTTGTCTAGTTATAACATACATCTCGTGTCTACATTTGTATACCGTTATTACGTATCTTCACTGCTGTTGGATACCGTGTATAAATGCAGGGATAAAATAAAAAGGACGGATCCTTATCACGTATGCAAATAATCTCGTAACATTGTATCCTCTATATTAATTTTGGTTATTCAAGTTCACTTTCAAAGGAACATTTCGTATTTATGCATATTTACATAAATACCTGTATGCATCCATAAGCATTTCGTTTACTGAAGTTCCTTCTCAAAAGGAACTTTTTCGTTTTTATACATGTTTACATAAGTGCCTGTATGCATTCGAACGAATATTGATTATTCATGCTCACTTTAAAAATTGTTTTCGTGTTTTGTATATATTTACATAAATGTTAGCATAGCAGAAAATTGGAAGCAAATCCATATTCTGCAATATGCATTGCATATAAATTAAATATATAACACAATGTAACTCATTTCGTGTGTGTGTGTGTGTGATGTTTTCTTACTGATGTCCGAGATCTCACTCAATACAGGTGACTTTTACTGTTTCTCGTGTACAGATTGTATATGTTTAAAATAAATGTTCATAACTAAAAAGAACACGAGTCAAATGTTGAAGGGCTCTAATAATAAAATTAATAATAATATTAATAATAATAATAATCAAAATTATAATACAGGTGCCTGCAATTATGTTTTCTTTTATGTATGAAGTTTTCGGTCTTGTGGAGTTTGTTTTCAAACAGGAATATATCTAACGCAGATTCGAAGAATAGCTACAACAACATCAACATCGAGAACCACAATACACATACTGATGATGTTTACGATGATATTGAAAATAAGGATGATGTTGTAGACTATGAGAAGACTTTGTTCAAAGTGGACTTGAACGGAACAGGAACATATGATATTTAATACCGAGATCATTGGAATAAACCAGGGATAAAACAATGTAGTCGACCCGGGCTGACAAAAATATAATCCCACCAACGATACACAAGCTGATAATAACTAAGTACACCAAGCACACACCGCTGTAGCGCGCCGTCTCTGACAATAACAGTAAACACAAATGAACGAGGATTGCAATCTGTAAAAGGATATTTACATTGCAAAATGAGAGGGAAAGAGAGAGAAAGATGTATTCATGCACTGACCACCATCATATTTAAAATATATGACATCTTTCTAATATTCTGTATGTTTGTCTTTGGTAGACGGAGAAATATAGAAGGAGAAAGAGAAGACTATTGTGTGTTAGTCATGTACGCAACGATTAATGATAACATGTAAAAGTTCTGATTTAAATGCATGGAAAGAAATATGTATTTGTTAAAGTTTAAACTGTTTGTGTGTATGCGTGTGCATAAAGGAGAGAAAATATTATGATGGAATCTTCCTACAAATAAACACTTAACGGTATCTTTTTAATTTAGCGAGATAATTTCTTCCTAGGATACCCGAATTTATGTTTATATTTGTCATTCGAATAGAAGCCACAACAATGATTGACAGAGAATGCATGAAACTATATTTCATTCGCCTTTTCTGGGTCAAAAACTCAGTCGCACCTGATGTAACAATAATAAAGTTGGTTCGCATAGACTGAAATTTCTTTTCTTGCGACGACGGTGACCAAAAGGTATGATTTTTCTGTAAATTACTATGTCGAGGCCTTTTTTAACTACTGGCGGCGGAAGGAAACAAAAGTAATATCTGAACAGTATAGGCCTTTTATGTCGAAACATTTGTTGTACACTCATCTGGAGACTAGTCATCAAACACTTCAGAGTATTTTTTGCGCTCCTAAAACTACTTCCGATGTAATTTTTCAACTATAAGCAATGGCCATGCAATATTCAAACCAAACGTTATTCCTACCATCAATCGAGGACAATAGTCAACCAAGGGAGCTACCAACGTTTCTGGAGGGACATAAAGTTACCAGGTTATCATCCGCTCATACTGCACGTGCCACCAAGAGCTTGACCAATTTTGACAGTGACATCATAAAAACTCCTACAGAAACGCATTTTAATAAATTAATTTTTAAATGTCCCTGTAACACTTTGTTTATTTACATAATGCAATCGTAAATCTATATTTGAATAATTACTCTGATAACTAAATTGTTAGTCGATGGATTGAAGTTAAAACTCATTACGTATTATAATTCATCCATATTTCCAAATCAAATCTAATTTTCATCCAACTTTGTTAAAAGGTGCAATACATATTAACATTGCTTCCGTTTGTTCGTCCGTTCGTCTCCTCTTACAATTTTAGATGCATATTGATTAAACCTAGTGGCTGCGATTCCCTGTGATATCGACTGGTGCGAGACGAGCCTTGATTTTGGTTTCATCTACTGGGATGAGAGCAATGGCAAGAATGGGATCTCTATTCCAAAAATGTTGAATGAGATTCAAAATGCATAAGTGTGTGAACATTGGTATGTTACATATTTGCACTTAGCTACATCGTATATAATACGGGTTTTGCGCATGTTCCAGTGTGTTCATCCATCAGGTTTGGGATCCTTACCTTTTGGTATCAACTTGGAAACAATGAACATACACCCACGAAAGGATTATGAAAGGGAAGAGGATATTCGCACGATGAATTTAACGAACAGTGATCTGCCAGTATGTTGCCCGTGAGTCATAAATTAGCAACTAAACTTGGGCGATCCCAACGCTATATATATATATATATATATATATATATATATATATATATATATATATATATATATATATATATATATATATATATATTAACGTCTTTGTTTGAGCCCAGGACTTGTCTGCCCCATATAATATCTTCTGGACCTGGACCCTAGGTCACATCCTGGTATTTATTATCCATTCGTCTTGCCCCAACCGCCGTCCCGTATTAATCTTAGGCCAGCTTATAGCGGTGGGAAGACAAATCCGGACGTGCAATAAAATTTGACCTCGATATATTTTAACAAATACCCCACGTGGGGTTATGGAATGACATGGTTCGTCTTCCAGTGTCTGAAAACCAAATTCATTAATCTGCTTTTATGTATAGAAAATTAGTTCGATTCTTGGTTTTTCTTGGAGAATATGCAGTGTTAAAGCTATTTGCGCGATGTTCGCCCCATATTGTAAAAAAACTGTCAATACCGCACCAAACAGAAATTTTGTTTTAGTTAACCGCTGCGATATAAAAAAACCAACAAACATTGATTACTATAGGCTAGGTAAATACCTATTTTTTATATAAATTTGTTTATTTATTGTCAAACCTGCTCTAATGATCACCTCTTGAATGAGATCATATTATTCAAGAGATCACATAATTCTATTTCAAACACTTGTTATTTACTTTTATTAGGATGCATCAGCTTTCAGAGAGCACATTTATTGAGGCAATCAGGTGTTCCCTTATGGTGGGTTCGCCTTGTTTGCTTATTTCTACTCTCCATTATTATTATTATTATTATTATTATTATGCTGCTGTTGTTTGTGTCAATGATACATTTGAAACAACATGATCTTTTCTCATTTCCTCTAAATGTATATTGGACCATCATCGTCATCAGATTCGTTATCGTCACCGTCGGCCTTATCATCATCATCAACTATAATGAAAATATGCCATTATATTTATTTGTACCGATATGTACGGTTCACATTATTTGCATGCAAAGATTCACACTCACACACATTTGTAAACATTAATAAGAGATATTAGCCACGTTTACCATAGATGCTGGTGGTTTGAAAATTTTGAAATATACTCTATATTTTGTTCTAGACGTAGATATTTGCACATTTTATGACGTCGAGCAATGAACCGGCTCTTGTCTCGATGTCGACATTTTATCGGTCTGGTATTCTCTTAGAATGGAGCCTGTAACATCTGCCTATTTTGTATGATACTATGCACATTTCAATGGATATTTAATGAGTAGTTCATGTGTACTTTTCCTAAATTGATATTTTTAATCGCTACAAACTGTAAGTCAAAGATTTTTCAGCACGCACTTTATTAAATAAATCCCCGGGCGCTGCAAATTTGTTTCCATTGCAGGAAATAAAAGTCCTTGATTTCTGTTTTATTATTTTTAAAATTATATTTCCTTTCATTCCTCAATTAACAATACAAGTTGCAGCAATGGTGTCTTATAGTCATGTATTGCTGCTTACTTTGTGGCAAATTGATTTAGTGAGCTTGCTGGAATGTTACTTCAAAATTGCTGTTTAACATCATGACACCATTCCTCCATTCTCCTGTAAACGTTCAAAAAATATTGAAAACAGTTACGAATTCAACATAGTTAATGTGTGTAAACACACGTGCCCATCCTCTGCCAAATATGCTCAAATCCAGAAATAAACTTTGAAAAAAATCACTTAGCAACCTATGTAAACTTTCAACCTACACAATTTGAAGTCCCAGAGGATTCTAAATCAAATACAAACTTCAAAAAGTGTTGTTACAGCCGGCATCTTATAGACATAAAAAACTATGTTTAACTGGTGGTCTAATTCTAGTGGTTTATGCACAAGTGTACAAAAAATAATCTTCAAAAAGTTAATTTTCAATGTAAGCAAATCCTAAAACATCTCTATGTACAATCTTCACTAATTGAATATTTTGTTACATGTTTGCTACATATTCAATATTTGTCTTTCATTTCAGCCATTCTATTAGTTGACCAGTGTTTTTGTCTTTCTCTAGAGCTATAATTCCCTATAATGTAAACTGTTGACGAATAATTAATACGTAGATACGGAATGATTCAAATGCCTTAGTCCTTCCACCATCAGCTTAGACAGGTTATGAGCATAACATAAAAATAAATATGATTTCATATAATATAATTGATGACTGTTTACTTCTTGATATGAATTACCATCTTACTGAATCAAAATTAAGTTTTACAAGTTCAAGGTATTCATAGTCACCTTTGTGAAGGGTGCAAAACATAAATATGCCAAAATGTGGCTGACAGGAAGGAAATGTACGTCAGGGTCTAGTCTACCGGGGTATATCACATTTCATGTTTGAAAATCTGATAAAATTTGATAATATGCTAAACAAAGTATCTTAGATCTGAGTGCTGATTGTAGGATGTATTGGTATTTCAGTAACGTGGGAGTTTAAAGAGGGGCCATTTTTTTCTCGTTGACATTCCGATCTAAGATGTTTTGCTTAGTAATAGTCTAATCGTATCAGATGTTAGAAAATGCAGTATATTCGGGTAGATCCGAACCACTAAAACCTACATTTTCTTCCCGCTCTAATCAGTTGGAAATATTGTTCAGTGTGCTTCTTGTCTGTGTTATGCAATACCTCTCTACTTGTATGTGTAGGAGTAGATTAAGACAGACAGACAGAAAGATATACAGAGAAAGTGAGAGAAACGCGAACTCAAATGCAAATGGGTAATAATTTCATATCTAATTTATAAAACAAATGGAGCAATGATAACCATTTACGAACCACGCCTCTCAACGGCTAGACATTATTCAACAAGTTTCCTAAAGTTATTATTAAATCATTACCCATTTGAGATTTTGTTGATCACATGGTTTTATTTTAGTGAAAAAAATAACAGAGAAAGAAGAAGGAACAAATTCATTCATTCTGACGCAGAACCATTTGTTTCGCGTACAAAATAGTCCGAGATGCAGTTCTATATGTTTAACATTTCAAAGTATTTTATATTGTTTCATAAAATTTATAAGTCAAGGAGCAAGTGTCATTCCGAATAAATATAAAAGTTTACTCAGAAAAAATCGTTGCTCAATATAAAATGTCCAGTGAGTGTAATGTCACATACATTAATACCGATTATAGTAGAAGATCCATGTTAACACTAAAGTGTGTATATTTCAATAATAAACTTACCAGTTATCATGCGAAAGGATGATAACCAGATGCAGAAGTTCCAAACTTACTGCAATGTGTTTATGACCTGATATTACAATATTTACTTTGTCACAGTAGACTCAAGTAGACAAACACATTTTAGTGTCGGAATTGCATCACATAAGAAACATTAACTTTTTTGATCTATTTTACTTCGTAAAAATTCATCTCTCCCGAAGACCACATAAATTATAAGGATTGTCTAAAATGGGCAGGCATATGCATGGTACCATCATAAATCTTCTTGGTTTTGGGGTGAACTAGCTGAAAGTTTAAAGCCAGTGCATGATAAAGCTGCAACACTAACATAGTGCATTATAATATGAATCATAACCTCCTAGGTTATGAAAAAGTACTACTACTGTGGTAGCATACGGTATTAATATAAATTTCAGATTCCACTATATTTTCATTGCAACGATCTCTCACTTTATCAATATTCATATTCTTAGCTCATGCATATCGATTTTGTTGCAACTTTAAGATTTGCTCTATTTGTCACGTGTCACTATTAGATTTTTGTTTGTTTAAGAAAGAAAATCTGTTTAATGTAACGTATCAATAGATTTCACAAAATGTTGCATAACATTACGTCCAAGAAGGTAACTCCATATTATACCCATCTGAACATAATATAGTAGAAGAGTAAGGTAATGGATGTTTGGTTTTATTTTAATAATGTCTTATCTCCTTCTTGTTATGATGTTTCAATTTTCGTTTTAAGAGTTTTTAATATGCGTAAATTGCAAATGTCACAGCCATCGTATGCTAATAGTCTTCGTCATGCAATACGTTATGTGTAGCGTTTAGGCATACAACATTGTGTCAAGATTCTCTCATACATTGAAGGTTTCAATATGTTTATCAAGCACTGATGACACTAACTTGTCTGTACTAAAATAACTTTGTAAAAATAATGAACGAACCATGACATAGGTTTCGTTTGCGCGCATTGCTATTTATATTTAGTTTACATTGTTTGTTAGTTTTTTGTGTTTCATTACATGCTATTGTAATGTAATATTGTATGTTGCACTTGACCTTGTCCAACACTGACTTCATATCTGCTTGACCCGAATTAAGATTTTGTAAAATTGTATCTTCTGTAAACAACTAACACATAGCGAAATTATTCTCTATGAGTATGGGTTTAAAATCAGAATTATTATTATTAGAAGTAAATATGGCTAGTTAGGGTCTTTACAATTTCCTTAGTATATTTATATAATCCAGGTTATGGTTTTCATTTTGTAAACATTATGGTCATTCCAGAAGGTTATTATCATTAGGCGATGGGTTTTGATTAGAAAATTATAATTGTGACCAGAGGTCAAGTACAGAACTCTATACTCTTGTAAATGAGATGATTTATTTTTCAGTCGTTCTTTGAAATCTAGTACTTTTAAGTGATACTATATGTTGTGTCCAGTATTTAATTGTGGTGCTGGAAAATATATTTCTTCACATTGTTGAATTCGTATGATTATTGTCTCTGGAAACACAAAGTGTTATGATAAAATTCTTGGATACAGACATAAACTGGAATTCATAATCAATTCAAACCTGGAATTATATTACTGTGATTCGAAGAAAGACTATTGGCACTTCAACACTCTTCAAGCTATCACAGACACATCATCGCTGTCAGTTTTTGAATTTATCCTGAACTTGTACTGAATATTATTCAGGACTTTAAATTACTGGGTATTTTGTCTCTAATTCTTGGATTATTTTAAGATTTAGTTCCGAAAATCAGTAAGTCCCTTGTTCTCATTTTCACTTTGCATTCCATGGAAATAAATTATTTGCTGAACATTACAAACCTAGTTGCATTTCTCTCTTTTTTGTTACTTTTTTAACAGCATTGACTCTTAACAATATCACATTTCTCAGCGGTGTACAATTTCAGCTATGGTTATTTTAGAAATATAAATTAAGTTTGCATATTGACGCAATCATAAAGTGCCAAAGTTAATAACCAAATTACCCCGAGTTATCTAGCCATGGATTTGACAATAGCCAAAAGTTATAGCCCAAACTCTCTCAATTATGATAATACACACGAGTTTTGTTCCCTTTCGTAAGCAATCTCCCAAACCTCTTGGGTCCCATATAATGTAGAAATAACGGTCCATTGTGAGGAATTGTTTTGGACTTGTGATATAATATTTAAAGCATATTCAATATGATGAATTGCTTGTGCTTGCCAGATATTATGATCTTTCTGAAGCGAACGCATCATTAATACAGGAAGAATAGTTTGATCTATTATTTGGTGCGAAAGGAAAGTTGGGTATTAGTCTTTTCGGTTTCATTGCCAAACCAGTTTCTAGGTTTTATAAGAGATGAGAGAGGCGGAGAGAAAAAGAAGAGAGGCAAACGCAGATGCAGAGAAAACAAAGGGGAATGCAATATAGACCGATACTCTAACTGGCGAGGATCTTCCGCTCCCTCTTTAGCAACCGATTCAGGTTTTGATGTTACCAGAACTAGCAGTTTAGTTCCCATTTCTCAGGAAAAAGAAGCAGATAAATACTTTCCTCATGTTGCAAACTCAAAATGGCAAATATTGCATTGAGCTTTGTGATTAAAAAGAGCACATAATGTCAAGTATCGTGAAGTCTACACACCACTGTCGGTACAAAAAAGTGCTGATGATTTGGTTAAGGATTATATCCGGACGGTTTACGAGTTGACACATGAGGCATATCGATAATAGCTGTAGGATTTGTAAAAGAGTAACTGGACAAAACAATGTCGCACTTGAAATGCGAAAGAAGCAAAAAATCAAGAAACAATATTTTTGTATAAGCCGTGCTCATCAAAGTATGTTAATAAAGAGTACGATAACCTCAGATGGCTCGTATTAATTGAAGACTTCAAGAATTGCTTACATAGCGGTCTCAAGACCTATCGTAATGAACAAAATGTAGACACTTTGGAGAATGCTTTTCACACAGCTGCTGATAGATTCAGAAGGTAAGGCTTCCTCTCAGCCTTTTATTGGTAAACAATTCATCTCAGTCTCATACGAGTACTTTCAAATATCCATCTGGCACAAGCATTTGACAAGAATGATCAAGATAATTTATCATTTCCATTTTGCATTTATTGTAAAAAGAAAGGTCACGACATTTTTTATTGCTACAGGTTGAAAAGTCAGTAACATTAATCTCTTCCAACGCGGATGTATTCTCAAAGGAAAGTACATATCATTTCTAATTGCTACTGATTGAAAAACAAGCAACATAATAAAGACAGAGTTATTCCTAATTATACTATTTTAAATAGGTCAAGGTCATAGTACGTATTGAAAGCAACACTTTCTTTATGTCAAACATTCCCAGATCGTAATGTATTTTGGAGACTATTAATCACATACTAGTGATTCTACCAAGCTTGTTTCTATTAAAATATTCAGGTTTACGGGAGTTACTGAGCTTGGAATGGTATTAGGTAATATACCTTTGCTTGAGAAGTTTTCTGCTAGTGAAAGTGTTCTGATTCATGAAGTGGAGTGCCCATTTGAACACGTTCCTCTCCAATATGTCAATTTAACATCCGACTTGGTCTCAAGATCAGTGCCAGTTGGAATAGAGTCTTCTTTACGTATAGTGGGTAAGCATCTGTTAATAGGCAATGATCTAGATGGGGATAAAATCGTGTTTCATCCACTAGTAACAGACAAGCCTTGTTTGGATCAGAAATTTGATTATATTGAAAGTGAAATCCATGTTGTGAATACTGATTGTGTATTTACCAGAGGTATGACAAAAAGAGTCCTTGAGAATGATTTTAATCAAAGAATTATTTATTTACCTGACACATTAATTAGTGAGTATTTTATGAGATCACTTTTAATCCTAGTACTGGTCACTCAGCAGGTTTATATCTCAGTGACCATTATTTTATACTCATTCCATCTGTTATAATAAGTGTTAAAAAATGAAATCAGTCTTTGTCGAACAGGAACAAGATCTTGATATAGTATGTTTGTTTCTCATAGTTTTTAATTCATGTTAGTTATGTTTTGAATAATTGGGTCCTAATGAGAAAATAAACATGAGGTACCCTCTGGTATCGAGCGGTCAGTGGGCTCTCAAATTGTTCTTCCTATATGAAATTATCAGTCTTGCGCATGAACCTCCCATTATAGTCATTTAGGTGTCGAGAAAATTTATCAGCAGATCTTAAATCATTTGTATAAGCCACAAATCAAAACCGTTGTTTCCAAATAATTTCTTATCTATTACAAATTACTGCATTTATCATTATATCATTATTATTATTGTTGATATTTTTTCTTTCTTGCTTACCGAAATGGGTCAGTTAGAAATGAATGTATGTGAGAAAAATGAAATGTGTCCGTATCAAATACTGACTACATGTCAGTAAAAACGGTTCTGCTGACTTATGCAATGTGTGAGTGTGCGTGTGTATGTGAAGTGTGTGTGTGAGAGAGAAAATACTTGTAACTGAAATATAATGATGTAAACCGGATTCTTGATCCCAAATTAAAAAGGACTTACACAGCTCCAGTTTCAACACAACTTCTTCTTCCATGGCAATGGCGTTAACTGAGAAACATTTAACGTTCAGTTAGAATCAATGCATGAACGACATGGGCGCTATATAAATATAACCTACCTCAACCAGGCTTTCAGTATTACCTGCAGCCAGCGTAAAGTGAATTGGCAAACCATAAGTTTTATCGGTGTTAGTTTTAAAGTTTTTCACCTTTACTGTTTGTTTGATGGTTGTTTTCTATAAATAGCAATGTACTTCTTGTCCGGTTTCTGTTTGATTTAGTATAGTAGATCAAATTCACTTGCCGCATAAAAAGCCTTGTTATAACTCACACATCAAAATACCTGCTTGCATTACACTAATAGGTTTATGTTTCTGAACCAGTCATTGTTATAAAACAAATAATAATGAAATACTTGGTCTCATAATCGGTATCGGCAATTTTAATAATCGGCTATACTCGGTATTGGCATAATCGGCGAAAAGTGACATCGGTACAGCTTTAATCCCCATGTGATGGTAATTACACAGAAAAGTATATATATATATATATATATATATATATATATATATATATATATCAATGAAAGGGTTATTGCATAGAAAAGTAGGAATATATATCTCCATGTAAGGGTTATTACAATAGAAAAGTCGGAATATCTATCCCAATGTATGGGTCATTAAATATAAAAGCATGAATATCTGTCCCAATACGATGGTTGTAAAACAATATTATGTCATTTTATTAACCATAACATGATAGCTGAATAGTGCTGAAAAAATTAGTCGTTTCTTCACGGGTTGAAGATCGTAGACTTCTATTTTCAGATACATAAGAAAGGGTATGTATATCAAATCTGTTTTCCACTAAAAAGATTGCTCAATGGATTTATTGAAGGCGGGAAATAGTTTAAGATTTCCCAAAGATTCTTGTAATCTTTTGTATTTCTGGTATTTTGTTTTACGGGATCCTTATTTAAGATATTAAAATTGTACAATACTTTTTCCCTTCCATTGTATTATTTTAGCCTCGGTATATGTGTATGTCACAAATGGGGGGGGGGGCTTGGGACAAGGTTCGACTTCCATCAAGATAGTCTTTTACTAACTTTTCAAGCTATTATGGTCCCCACCAAACAGATATGTATAAGTTGCAGGGTGTTGAAAGCTTAATTCCTCGGCATGAATAATAACCACTCCATGAAATCAGTTATGTCCATAAGGAACATTAGCCTTGAGTTGTTTCCCAATCATCCATGATTCTGGTCCTGAAAATATAGATATCTTTACCGTATAATCGAAGAATTCATGTGGTGTTGATCAAGTTTTTACAATTAAACAGTGTCTTAATACCTTAACTATGAATGTGATTTTCATAATATAGTATTTGCTCAGTCAAACATTTTTCCTGATCCTCTGAAGGAAGCTTAGCTAGTTTCGATTTTCAAAATAAATACATACATGTCAGCATTGTATCCATCATATCCTATTTCTTTGAGAAATCAACATATCTGATCTTTTCGTAATGGTCATAGATGTCAGACACCATGTAACGTTTGCTTTAAGAGTGGATGAAGACTCTCGATGAGAACAAATATGCAGATGCAGTTCTGGTGGATGTATCCAAGGTATTTGACTGTCTCCTTCATTATATTCTCATTTGCACATGTAAGGCTTAGGGTATGTCTAATGGGTCAGTAGGACTGTTACTGAGCAATGTGTGAAGTGAAAAGCAGCAGAGTGTCTTGAATAGAAGGACTGACATTCGAAAAGGGGTTTCTCAAGGACCTATCCTCGGACCATTACTCTTTATATTTGTATCAATGATATCTTCTATTTTATTACATACAACTCTGTATATATATATATATATATATATATATATATATATATATATATATATATATATATATATATATATATGAGTACGATAACAGTATGTTCTTTTCCTCATCAGCTTTTGACACTGATTTACACAGTTGAAGCGGATTCTAACTGTCTCCTTGACTGGTGTTCCCTGCAATTGTTATATGTTTACCTGCATGTGTACGCATGTGTGTGTGCCTGTATGAGTAGACAACTACAAGTACTAACAGTATAATGAATATATGTATTAAAGTGAAATTTCACTAACAGTAAGACTTATAGTTAGATTATTAATCTCGTTTTTGTTATTTTGACAGCTCGTCTGTAAAACTGCAATGTATGATTTTAAAATGAGCGACACGGGATGCTCACCTGTATAAATGAAATGTACGATCATGAAATGAGCCACACAGGATGCGTACCTGTATAAGCTATGTACAAATTAGTGTCTGTATGTACCTGATCATGCATACATTGGATCAAAGATTGGTATGACGTATGCTCTCTCTCTCTCAATTTATATTTTTTCTTGCAATTTTAAGTTCTTCCATGACGAATGAGGTAAGGGTTTGTTACCATTTTAATGCGTACAATATATATATATATATATATATATATATATATATATATATATATATATATATATATATATATATACATATATATATCCTAGAAGTGATTAAGTGATATTTTTTATTTTTCTGTCTTATTGGTAACTAGTTATTTAGTCATTGATATCTAGGTTGCTTGGTGTATTTACGGTGCTAAAATTAACTTTATCGTATGACAGTTTAGTCCATTTCGAAGTCATGGTCTACATAAACCGGACAAATTAGACCAAAGTAAAATTTTGTACAATTGCCTTGAACCCATTACTAGGATACTAAGAAAGTGGTTAGAGATTTTAAGTCAGTATTCATTGACTATAAAAATGAATTACCAAATGTGGAGCAATAAATATATCGATGTGCATCATGTACATACAGAAATGTGATCAGCGAACAGTAAAATAGTTCAAATTGTTAATTTACGGATCATCATAATGTTTGGGACTAAATATTGTGTAATTAATATTATTACCATAATACATGGAGAGTTTGTGTCATTGTCGCCATCGTAACATGGTCCATGCTAGCCTTGTATTAGGACCTACTGTCAAGGTTGTTCAGGACATTCCAGAATCCATGTTATTTGCAAACAGTTTGTATAGCAACGCATGCTCAGCTTCACCAGCTGTGTCCGTAATAGTTAATTTTCACTACATACAGACTGACTAATTCTGTATTTCACCAAAGTATGTGGATCAAAAGGTATGAAAGTTTTCTTACTATAAATTATTCTTTCGCATACTCACTAATACGTGTTGCATGTTCTTACTGGAAGAAGTGGGATATCAATATTAACATAATTTGTAAACATTTCTTGACACTCAGTGTGCCATTCCCCACCCTCATGTACAGAAGTATTAAATCTGTAATGAGATCCTCCCCCTCCATCATTTCCAAAGTGCGCAACAAACCAATACAGTGCTTTGTGGAATATATGTTTTGTGAAGAAAAGCTCTGTGTCATGTGGATTCAAGATTTCACTTATAATGACTGGCTCTCCAGCCATAACCAGCTTAGAATGGGCACGTGTATTGAGATTTCATTGTAATACTGTCATACAAACAATGGATGTTTCAATTTTGTAATATATCTTAATGTTCTGCCTCAAAGGAGATCAGACATAATGCTTCCCTTGTCTGTCCGTTCATCTGTCGGTCACACCTTTCCTAAATTTTGTGTTGACATTGTTTGAAGCACTATGGCGGGGCATTCATTTGACATGATAGTATTACTTGATAATTAGCTTCTACCAAAGTGACTGTCACTGTTTTAGTGAGATCCTATCTACGATGCGGTTGATAATGAAAGGTTTGCTTGATTTTCACACACCGTTGTTGGAAATAGATGAACGTATTAACAATGTAAACACTGAAGGGGAAATGTTCATTCATAATTTATTCCTCACTTTTACAAATATGTTATGGAATTGTACAATTGTACCATATTGTAGTCGGTGAGCTTTCTTCTGACGTGGTAGATGATACATGAACCTTGCCCAGCACATTGTTGAGGGTTATAAAAATATATAAACATTGTGTCAGGTTTATGATGGCACATGGGGCTTGTAAATTATACTGTTTGGTGCTAGGTAAATAAAGTAAAACCACAGCCTTGTCCATACTATTGTTTGGTGCTAGGTAAAAAAAAAGTGTAACTACGGTGTATGAGGCACGTGGACATTGTCCATGATACAGTTTGGTGCTAGGTAAATAAGGTGTAATTACGTTGTATGATTGCACATGGACCTTGTCGATGATATCGTTTGGTGCTAGGTAAATAACGTGTAATTACCGTGTATAATGGCACATGGAAATTAGCCTATATGTGGTTTAATGCTAGCTAAATACGAAATGTGAAAATATGAAATGATCGTACATAGACATTGTTCCTAATATCGTTTGGTGCTAAATAGAGTGCAACAATGGTCCATGATGTCACGGGGAATTTGTAAATGATACCGTTTAGATCAAAATGTATAAGATATATGAAACATGTTATAACCTTTCTTTTTAGCCTATTTATGTATAAACATGTTTGTCGAATATAAGACTAACCTGTTAATGTTTTTCTTGACCCGAATATGGACGAACGACACATTTCATTGGATTTTATTTGGTTTGATATGGTTTTCTTTTTTTCCCAGATTTCATTCTCAGATATATTGTTTTATGTTAGTTTTTAAATTCTGAGTTTTTTAATAAGCTATATATACCTGACATTTTCAAGTTCTATTACAAAGAAAAATAATTATTACACTAAAGGATATTGATATACATACCATAGTATGAACAATACCGTACACTTGACAGAATGTCTTTTATGGTATATGCTCCTTTAACTTCAACCATATACAATACCATAATTCGGCAATTGATCTTGTATGTTATGTGCTCCAAAATCTACAACCACATACGCAGTTTTGATAGACAATGTATGATGTCACTCAATACATTTTAAAATAATAAGCCTTGCGGGTGAGGCTCCAGTCGTTCTCTCTGTATGGGATTCTTTTCAATTATAATAAAATATTGTATTTTATCAGTCAGCTGTAGAAAGAATACAGACACGTGGCTCGTCAATGATATAAAACAGTACCACATCAGTCGTTTCGGAAAGTACCTTTTTTGTTAGTTTGGAATTGTTTTGACCTATACCGAAAAAATAAACAGAACGCATATAAATGACGAATTAAAACAAAGAATAAGGAAAGCAACATTAGCTTATAATTTTAAACGTGTCAATCCTTTGGAATTCCCAAAGCATAAAAGGAATGCTTCTGGAAAAGAGACCAGGTAACCTTTCATCCGATGTAGGATGATTCATTCAGTTTGGTGAATGACATTATATCGGTAAACATTCTGTACTATTGCCGGAGCTTGAACAGTAGTTTTCGGGGCCTGTATGGAGTCTCCGTTAAACAGTATGACACTTGGGGATCATATGGAAATTAACAGTAGCCATTGACTTACAAAAAATGTGAAACTATGATGTCTCAGTAAGAATTAGAATAATAAAGGAATCAGCAATTGGATATTGTATTTAGGTCCTTTGGGAAATTGATGTCAAAATGTGTATAGGTTTTTATGATATGTCGGGGATTTCATAGTATGGGATACAATGGGGATATATGGTAATTTTGACATTGGGTTGATGAGGTGTGAAGACGTAAGGGGCTTAAAAGTACTAGGGCACTTCTGGAATGGATGACAATTTAGTATTAGTGGTTTGGGACGGTATGGAATTAAGAATATCACTATCGAGTCTATATGCATACAACATTAGGTAATGTATATGCACAGACTTGCTATTGAACTCACTGTCTTGTATATATAAAGTACAACCAGTGGATAACTCGTATACTGTGGGGTGTCTGTTTGGTTTGGCTATTGTTATGCATGAGATGGTATACCAGTGTTATTGCCCGTATCGATAAAACTAGAAGTAAAATATGCAGTTAAGGGATGGCATAACAATACTGAACAGATATATAAAAATATAACGCAAGCACCCGTGCGTAAAATACAACAATTAGTCAATTACATAAACAAAAATGACATGTGAATGACGTAAATACTGATACACATACATATAAACTTACTCCAAAAATGACAGTACTAACCATAATATAGACAAACATGCATATACAAAAATAAGATGACAGTCATGACACAGATTCTTTTAATGAACTGACTTTGGAAGGGACATTGTGGAGAAAAGGAAAAGGGAAAAATATGTGCAAGAAATTTTTTAGGTGTTGGTGCTATCAGCAGAGAAAAACAAAAACGTAACAGAATAATTGAATCGGTGGTGTTCCTATGAATATCAGGGAGGTGCTAAGGGCAACAGGGGCCGTAGAGGTTGTATGAAAATAACGTACATTTTAGAATAAGACCTATAAAGGCAGCATTAACAGTAGTATTGTTTGCAATAGTACTTTTTGATGAGAAGTTGAGTGCTGATTTTGCTTTAGTGGTAGCAACAGCGGCAATAGTGGTATTATCTGCAGTAGTATTCTTTGTTGTTGTCGTTAGGGTGGCTGTGTTCTCATTAGTACGAGAAGGAAAAGAAAGACAAAAATGAGCAGGATTTCAATTCATAACACTAGTATCTGTTAAACGGACAACTAGATAGATAGATGAATATATACAAATATTGACAGATAGATAGATAGATAGATAGATAAATTGATATATATATATATATATATATATATATATATATATATATATATATATATATATATATATATAGAGAGAGAGAGAGAGAGAGAGAGAGAGAGAGAGAGAGATAGATGAGCAAATAGGTAGATAGACAAGCAAAGAGACAGACAAACATATATAAATAAACAGATATACAGACATACAGATACATATGTAATAGGTAGATAGATATTTAAATAGGTTAGCTGAGATAGATAGAAAGATGGATGGATGGATGGATTGATGGAGGGATGGAGGGAGGGATGGAGGGAGGGATGGAGGGAGGGATGGACGGATGGATGGGACATCAGTATTACCATAATTTGTGACCATTTCTTCACTATCAGAGTAATATACTCCACCCACCTACACTAAATCGTACAGTATTGATAGCACTTAAATATATGATAATATACTACGACCACATCCATCATTTCTAAAGTGAGTAACAAACCAGTACAGTGACTTGTTGAATATAAATTAGGTGCAAAAAAATCTTTATTATTTGGATTAAAGATGCAGTTATAATGACCAGTTGTCCATCCATAACTAGATTAGACCTGGCACCTGCTTTGAGATTTTCTCGCAATGAAACAAATAATGGATGCCCCACCTTTGTATCTTCATGCTCTACCACAAAGTATGTAAGGCACATGGTGCTTCACTTTTCCTTCCGCCCATCAGTCTGTCACACCTTTTTTAAATGCTGTGATTAATTCATTCGAAACAATGTGTTTTAGGCTTCCGTTTTCCATGCAGGTATTTCATGATACGTACTTGCGTATCCCTTGAAAAGCTTCTACTAAAGCGATCTGCACGATTTTCTCAGGTTCTTTTCTATTACGACATTTCAATTATTCACTCACCGTTGAAGGAGATAGTTGAGAATATTTAAAGAGTAAACAATCCAGGGATAATCTATAATCCATGATAATCTATTCGTTCATCCCCATTCTTACAAATATATGACAGAGTTGCAGAATTGTGACCGTTTTCTGTCGGTGACCTTTCATCTGATTATGAGACATGGGCCTTGTCCATTGTAATGTTTGGTGCTAGTTAAATGAAGTGTAACCATGGTGTATGATGGTTCATAGACTTTGTCCATTTAGATCACGTGAACTTTGACCATGAAATGATTGCATGTGAACCTTGCACATGATACTGTTTGGAGCTAGTTAAATAATGTGTAACAATGGTGATTGATGGTTCATGTTTCTTAGCCTTGGTGATGTTTACAGCTTAGTAAAAATGAAGAGTAGCGTTGATTCATGATAACGCATGTACCTTCGCCATGATGCCTTTTGTTACTAGCTCAATAGAGTATAACACTGTGGCATGTCACGTGGACTTTGTTCATGATACTTCTTTTGCTAACTTAATTGAGTGTAACACTGGTGCATGTCACATGGACTTTGTCCATGATACGTTTCGTCGTTAGCTAAATAGAGTGTAGCACTGGAGCATGATGTCACATGGACTTTTGTCCATGATACTATTTAGATGAAGCTATATAAAGTATATTGTAAAGAGTGTAAATGTTTATTTTGATGTGTTTATATTTAATAATGTCTGTCGAATGTAAGACCAACACGTCAAATTTTATATACACCAAAGTCCGGAAGAGCGGATTCCATTCGTGGTGTGTTATGAACATTACTTTTCCTGCGATTTCATTTTGAGATTAAGTCATTTTTTAAAATTCTGCTATTTTACATAAACCATACGACACGTGTATATGATTGATTGTTTTTGACATTTAAAGGTGATATTACAAAAACAAATAATTACGCTATAACAGACATGCATACCTATACGAGTGTGAACAATAAAGTACACACGATTATGGTATATACTCCTTAAACCAAAATTACATACAAAATTTTGATAGACAAACAGCAATGTCAGTCAATGCATTTTAAAAGAATAAGCCATAAGGGTCCATTCGTTATCTTAGTAGGGATTGTTTTGAATAATAACAAAATTTTGTCTTTGGGGAGTCATCTGTAGAGACAATACAATCCCATGGTTTGTCACTAATACAAAACAATACCACATTAATAAATTCAGCTAGTTAATGGTCTATGGTATGACCCAACCGGGGTTTGAACCCGCAACCTCCCTCACACCAGGCGGACGCTCTAACAACTAGGCCGTCGAAGCGGGAAACACAAGAAAGAAGGAAAGAAAGAAACAAAAGAAACAGATAAGGATAGATAGATAGATAGATAGGTAGATAGAAGCAAATATTTTTGTTACGAAATTCAAACAAATAAACAGAAAGAAGTAGATGCAAAGGTCGAAGTTTTGATAGAACTGTATCCTTGTTCATTGCTAAATGTTCTTTTTCATGTTATTTTATTTTAACTGACTTTATTTGTTTGACCAGAGCAAAGGACCTATGGATACATATCACTATATAATTCATTTTGATCCCTTAAATGTCTTTGAACTAATAGTTTTCTGCAATACAATCAGCTAGGTACGGTGTTACCTACTCAGTACCTTGCTTTCTCGTGCATATTTCATAAATTTTGTGCATCAGTTGGTGGGTTTGATTATATATAGCGACAGAACTTTACCTGGGGAGGTATCAAAATAAGTTTCGAAAGTGACATTCCAGGAAATTCAGGAATCTTCCAGTTTGAAGGATTTATATAACTTTTAGAAGTATCATTTTTCTGTATATGATTATAAAACTACATGAATGCGCATTCATAGAACATGTGCTCACAATGGGCGTTTGGCAGTTATCAGCCAGTGTAAGTCTAACTGCATGCAGACTTAGTCATGTTACCCGTATTCAGAATTACGGTAAATTTTATTTAGTCATTGTATTGTTCAAATATCATTCTGACTACATAAATACGTGTTCGCAATTACGGAAATTCATATCCAGTGAATATATAAAATTCTATTGGAATGACATTACTTTCGAGGGTATTTATTATCCACTATTGACATAAATACAAATCATGGTTGGATTCGGACTTTGAACAGTTCTTTAAACATCCAATCGTTGTGGTAGAGACTTGAGTGGATGACGGTAATAATTCTAATAACTCTCTGGTCTATACATTGTTGAAATGACATTCATTTTTTTTAAGGTTTAATATTTTGTAACAAATCTGTTGAGACAGATATATCCTTGAAGTAATCGTTTGCAACACAATTAGCTAGGTATGGTGTAATCTATTCGTTACCGAGATTGTTCATACATGCTTCATAAATTCTCTGCATTGATTGGTGGGTTTGTTTATAGCGTCACTGCTTTGCCTCGGAAGGAAGAAAAATACATGTTGTCGAATATGACATCCCAGATAACTCAGGAAGCTTAGATTTTGAAGTATCTAAATAAACTTTGTAAGTATCAGTCTTCTTTGTAAGATTACTAAACTACACAAATACACATTCATATTACCTGTGTTCACATTGGGTGTAGGGCGTTACCAGCCAGTCTAACTACCCATACACCCAGTCATATTACCCGTACAGTTCCGGTAATTTCTATGTAGTCGTTTTGAAAATATATGTCGGGGGCCTCGAGTGGCCTTGTGCTATCAAGCGCTCTCTGTTCCAGATCATTGTCGTCTCACCTGTCTTCGTGGGTTTGACTCTCGGCCTCTATAAAAACTATGGTCCATCACATTCATTATGCGGGTGTTTAACAAGACGTTTTCCTTAAATATAATGGTTATTATTTTCAAGTATACGAATTATGTTTATAGTGACTATCGTGTACGACACATTTCGTTGATTGCACTGTGGTACAGTTTACAGTGACAATAATGTACGATACATTTTGTTGATAGCAATGTGGTATAGTTTATATTGACTATTGTGTACAACACATTTCAGTGATAGAAATGTGGCAGTTTATTGTGACTATAGTGTACAGCACATTTCGTTGATATCAATGTGGTATAGTTTCTTGTGACTATAGTGTACCACACATGCCATCGATAACATTGTGGTACAGGTTATAGTGACACTAGTGTACTACACTTTTCATTGATATCAATATGGTACAGTTTTTAATGAATATCGTATACGATAGATTTCCTTGATAGCAATGTAGTACAATTTATAGTTGATAGCAATGTGCTAGAGTTTATAGTGACTATCGTATGCGATACTTTTCCTCGATAACAATGTGGTACAGATTCTAGTTAATATCGTAAACGATACATTTCCTTGATAGCAATATGGTAGTTTCATTTACGACTACTGGAGACTAAACTCAACTGAAGAAATAGCTAGCTTTCATTACTGATACAAATAGAGTCCCGGATCTGTGAGACAATTGAATACACATGCGTGAAAGTATGTATATAGCGAAATCTCTTTGTATGTTTGCCGTTATTGTATCATTTAATTCTGAGTTTCCTCTGACCGATCTCAACCTGTTAGATCCAGAGGATAAAAAGTGTGCCAATCTAACCATAACCGTACGGAATATTAATATCAGGCAGGGGATAGAACATGTCAGAGGAAGTCGCATTAAGATTATATGAACTGAAATAATTGTATCCATCACGGGATAGAAGATTACAAAGGAACTAATATAATATAAGTTGCAATAAAATATTAGCAACCACCAAGTGAGAGCTGTCAGAGGAACACTAACATAAACGGAAATAAAATAGTGTGTGTGATTTAGATTTTTAACGTAGCTTTAATAGCTTTACCACTTTTTCAGTCATATCGCTACGATATCTGCAGTGTGGCAGTTTATATTGATGTCTAGCACTGGGGCATCATGCCGCAAACATGCAGCACGATGTCCCACCCAGTCACGTTATCCTGACACCAGGCCGACCAGTCCTAACACTAACCTCTTAATGCTGAGCGCCAAGCGAGGCAGCTGTTAGTACCATTTTTATAAGTATTTGGCATGACTCGGCCGGGAATCGAGCCCACGACCCCCCGCATTCGAGGCTGACGTTCTAACCGCTAGGCCTCCGGAGCGGTCAAAATAAAATATTAGTATCCAACACAGGATATGAAATGCAAAAGGAACTCACACTGAGATAACTTTAACTCGATTGCACTTAACTTTTAATTGTCGAGGGTAAGCTTTACTCTGTTGAAATTTGGAAATGACCCATACAAAATCAAAAATGAATGTATCAAATGGGACTGTATCATATATACAGTACATCATTAGATATATACATAATGACCCACACAAAATTAAATGTGTAAGCATCAAATTAAGCCGTGTCAGAAAAACAAGACCTCAAGATCGCCATGATATTCAATGTTGAAATGACCCTTACAAAATTAAACATGAAAGCATCAAATAGGACTGTATCAGATATACAGTACATCATTATATATATATATATATATATATATATATATATATATATATATATATATATATATATATATATATATATATATATATATATATATATATTGAAATGACCCACACAACATTAAATTAAATGTGTAAGCATCAAATTAAACCGTGTCAGAGAAACAAGACATCAAGATCGCCATGATATTACATGTTGAAATGACCTATACAAAATTAAGAGTGTAACCAACGGGATTATTTATTAGAATGATTTACCTTTATATTTACAGGGAATATTTATTAGAATGATCTACTCTTATATTTACAGGAATTATTTGCTACAGTGATTTTATTTTATGTTTACGGAGATTTTTGTTTGTGAATGATTAACTTTTATGTAAACATAGACTTTTTGTTACAATTATTTACTTACTAAAAGGATTTACTTTAAAGTCTCCGGGGAATATTTGTTAGAATGATTTATGTTAGTGTCTACTATGACTGATTGACAAATCGCACCCAGGATTGTAGACGACATATTCAGGTCCATACCATGAAATTCGCCTTTGACCAGATGAATTAAAACAAGAGTGTAATAAGCATTTTTAATGTGCTGGTGTACTTCTTCTCAATCATTAACTTTCCTATCAGTAGATGACTCTGGGGTGAAATTAATTATAAAGTAGGTTAACAATATTAATACATTGCTAATTCTGCTTGAATACTCTTTCCACTGTTTACAAAGCAATCACACATGGTGTTTCGATTTGCTCATGCCTATAGTCTGGACATGGTTTTGTAGTGCTTAAAAGTAAATATTTAATTGACGCCTGACTTTGTTCTTTTACACACAAGCTGATAACTTAAGAAGTATTTCTAAATTAAATAGTATTTATGTATGTTCAATTCGGTTGGAAGTTTGTTTTTGTTCTTTTGCAGACCAGTCCTAACATTGTCGTTGTGTTAGGTTGACAATTCACTTCACCTAGGTCCACCGCAAATTAAGACGACACGATGGCCACATCAAGGTCACAGTATGCTGCTTGCAGGTTGGTCAAAGATAGGACTCTGAAACTAGACACGAAAGGTATGTGATAGATAAACTGAATATAACAACTTAGAGACAGATAACGTGATCCACCCTAATCGCAGGACACAGAAAAGTAATATTTACAAGTATCCATTTTATTTCGCCAGTATAATGTCAAGTATGTCTCTGAATCTGCATAAAGAACGTAATTCATTCCTTTTTCTACCGAAATATTGTTTCATTCTTATTATGAAGGTTGATATTACATGTTTCAATGTTAACAATCCTACTATCAGGGTTGACGCTGCTCATTTGCATGCTGACAAGCATGCTATCAGGGTAGCCGTTGCTCATTTTAATGTTAACAAATTTTGCTATCAGGGTTGACGCTGCTAATTCTAATGCTGATAATCATGCTATCAGGGTTGACGCTGCTTTTTCAACGTTAATATTCTTGCTATCGGGGTTGCCGTTGCTCATTTCAATGTTAACAAATCATGCATTATAGTTGACGCTGCTTATTTCAATGTAAACAATTTTGCTATCAGGGTTGACTCTGTTCATTTCAATGCTGAGAATCATTATATCAGGGTGGACGCTGATTATTTTAATGTGAACATTATTGCTATCAACGTTGACACTGCTCATTCAATGTTAACAAACTTGCTATCAGGATTGACATTGCTCATTTCAATGTTAACATTCTCGCTATCAGGGCTGACGTTGTTCATTTTGATGCTGACAATCATACTATCAGGGTTGATGCTGCTCATTTCAATGCTGACAATCATGCTATCAGGGTTGCTGCTGCTCATTTCAATGTTAACATTCTTGCAATCAACGTTGACACTCCTCATTTCAATGTTAAGAATCATGCTATCAGGATGGACGCTGCTCATTCAATGTTAACAAACTTGGTATCAGGATTGACATTGCTCATTTCAATGTTAACATTCTCGCTATCACGGTTGACGCTGCTCATTTAGGTGCTGACGAATTGACAATCATGTTGTCAGGGTAGACGCTGCTCATATTAATGTTAACATTCTTGCTCTCTGGGTTGACGCTGCTGAGTTCAATGTTAAAAAATTTGCTATCAGAGTCGACTCTGCTGATTTTAATGCTGACAGTCATGCTATCAGGGTTTACGCTGCTCATTTCAATGTTAAACATCTTGCTATATGGGTTCACGCTGCTTTTTTAACGCTGACACTCATGCTATCAGCGTTGACGCTGCTCATTTAAATATTGGCAATCTTGCTATCAGGGTTGGCGCTGCTCATTTCAGTGTTAACATTCTTGCTATCACGGTTGACGCTGCTCCTTTCAATGGTGACAATTATTCTATCAGGTTTGATGCTGCTCATTTCAATGTTAACAATCTTGCAATTAGGGTTGAATTTGCTCATTTCAATGTTAATATTCTTGCTATCAGGGTTGACGCTGCTCATTTCAATGTTAAAATGCTTGCTATCATGGTTGACGCTGCTCAATTCAATGCTGACAATCATGCTATCAGGGTTGACACTGCTCATTTCAATGTTAACATTCTTGCTATCAGAGTTGCTCTTGCTTACATTAGTGTTCACAATCTTGCCATCAGGGCTGAAGCTGCTCATTTCAATGGTAGCAATCATGCTCTCAGGTTGACATCCCTCATTTCAATGTTAACATTCTTGCTATCAGGGTTGACGCTGCTCATTTCACTATTAACAAGTCTGCTACCAGTGTTGACGCTGCTGATTACAATGCTGACAATCATGTTATCAGGGTTGCCGTTGCTTATTTCAATGTTAATATTCTTGCTATCAGGGTTGACGCTGCTCATTTCAATGTTAACAATCTTGTTATCAAGGTTGCCGCAGCTCATTTTGATGCTGACAATCATGCTATCAGGGTTGATGCTGCTCATTTCAATGATGACAATCACGCTATCAGGGTTGTCGCTGCTCATTTCAATGTTAATATTATTGCAATCAACGTTGACACTCCTAATTCCATTGTTAACAATCATGCTATCAGGGTGAACGCTGCTCATTCAATGTTAACAAACTTGCTATCAGGATTGACATTGCTCATTTCAATGTTAACATTCTCGCTATCAGGGTTGACGCTGCTAATTTTGGTGCTGACAAATTGACAATCATGTTATCAGGGTTGACGCTGCTCATATTAAAGTTAACATTCTTGCTATATGGATTGACGCTGCTGATTTCAATGTTAACAAACTTGCTATCAGGGTTGAGTCTGCTCATTTTAATGCTGACAGTCATACTATCAGGGTTGACGCTGCTCATTTCACTGTTAAACATCTTGCTATCTGGGTTCACTCTGCTTATTTTAATGCTGACAATCATGCTATCAGCGTTGACGCTGCTCGTTTCAATGTTAGCAATCTTGCTATCAGGGTTGGCGCTGCTCATTTCTGTGTAAACATTCCTGCTATCAGCATTGACACTGCTCATTTCAATGTTAACAATCTTTCTATCATGGTTGACGCTGCTGATTACAATGTTAACAATCTTGCTATCATGGTTGACACTGCTCATTTCAATGTTAACAATCTTTCTATCATGGTTGACGCTGCTCAATTCAATGCTGACAGTCATGCTATCAGGGTTGACACTGCTCATTTCAATGTTAGCATTCTTTTTATCAGAGTTGCTCTTGCTTACATTAGTGTTTACAATCTTGCTATCAGGGCTGCCGCTGCTCGTTTCAATGCTGACAATCACGCTATCAGGGTTGACGCTGTTCATTTCAATGCTAAGAATCATGTTATCAGGTTGACATCCCTCATTTCAATGTTAACATTCTTGCTGTCAGGGTCGACGATTTTCATTTCAATGTTAACAATCTTGCTATCAGGGTGGACGCTGCTCATTTCAGTCATAATATTCTAGCTGTTAGGCTGCCATTGCTCATTTCAATGGTAACAAGTCTGCTTCCAGGGTTGACGCTGTTGATTTCAATGCTGACAATCATGCTATCAGGTTTGCCGTTGCTTATTTCAATGTTAACATTCTTGCTATCAGGGTTGACGTTGCTCATTTCAATGTTAACAATCTTTCTATCAGGATTGACGCTGCTCATTTTGATGCTGACAATCATGATATCAGGGTTGATGCTGCTCATTTCAATGTTAACCATCTTGCTATTAGCGTTGACGCTGCTTATTTCAATGATGACAACCATGCTATCATGGTTGACGCTGCTCATTTTAATGTTAACAGTATTGCTATCAACGTTGCCACTGCTCATTTCAATGTTAACAATCATGCTTTGAGGGTGGACGCTGCTCATTCAATGTTAACAAACTTGCTATCAGAGTTGACATTGCTCATTTCATTATTAACATTCTCGCTATCATGATTGACGCTGCTCATTTCGGTGCTCACAAATTAGCAATCATGTTGTCAGGGTTGACGCTGCTCATATTAATGTTAACACTCATGCTATCAGGGTTAACACTGCTCATTTCAATGTTAACATTCTTGTTATCTGGGTTGCCGTTGCTCACTTCAGTGTTAACAATCTTGCTATCCGGGTTGACGCTGCTGATTTCAATGTTAACAATCGTGCTGTCAGGTTGGCATCCCTCATTTCAATATTAACTTTCTTGCTATCAGGGTTGACGATGTTCATTTCAATGTTAACAGTCTTGTTGTCAGGTTTGACCCTGTTCATTTCAGATGACGCTGCTTATTTCAATGTTAACAACCCTGCTATCAGGGTTTATGCAGCTTATATCAATGTTATCATCACTGAATGTAATATGTAAATCTTCCATGTTTTCTAAAATATTGCGTCACATATATTTTGTGTGAAACTGAGAAAGAAAACTTGTAACACATCTATATTTGACCACACTCTTATCCCATCCAAACTTGTAATACACCTATTTTCGGCCACACTCTTATTCCATGCGGACTTACGAACAAATGCACAGTATCACTTGATACTTATATTCTTGTTTTTATGTTAAACGCGTGAAATACTTACATCACCTCTCTAAAAAGAATAATTGAATTTATCACAGTATAATGTGCATGCGTTTCCACATATGTTTCGCTCTACTGAATGCAACGTGATGATTATTATTTGGGTCTAGGAACTAGAATGCCTATTTTATTAAAGTATGAGTGGTCAATATCTGAAACTGCCCTATGATCAAGGGGCATGATACGGATTTTTTAAAAATATGAGTGAATCGTGAAATCCCTGTAGAAAATGAAGAAGTTGTACAACCTTTTAAAAATGTCAAATTATCGAGGAAATCGAGTTTTTTTTAAAAAACATTGGCGGCTAGGATTCGAGCGCATTTTGAGTAGAGAAAATCTAGACATTTTCATTTTACTTAGGGATTAAAACTCAAATAAAAAAGACGGTAATTTTTAAAAAAATCTTAGCAATGCACAGAGTCTGTTTTATACCTATTTTTTCCCAATCCATACCTAAAATCCAGCGTGGAGTGGGGTGAGGGCAGACATGTAGATAAATAACGTTTGGGTACTGCAATTTCCATCGAGCTTCCATGGATATCCGTCCAATATCAAAATTCAAGTGAGAGATCTTGTTACCTTTTAAACCCAAGTAACAGTTTATTGTGCTATTTCTATATAAAACACAGCTATGGTTACATATGTTACAAAAAAAATGAGTGTACCTATTATTTTCTAGTGTGCGTCTGCAGTGTGACAGTTTATAGTGATGTCTAGCACTGGGGAATCATGCCGCAGCCATGTAGCATTATGTGTCACCCAGTTACATTATCCTGACACCAGGCCGACCAGTCCTGACACTAACCTCTTAATGCTGAGCGCCAAGAGAGGTAGCTGTTAGTACCATTTTTCTGAGTTTTTGATATGACTCGGCCGGCGAACCAATGACGTCCCGCATCAGAGGCGGGCGCTCTTACCAATATGCTACCGGAGCGTTCCCTTTATTATTGCAAGATTAGGTGTAGTAATGAAAACCACACCTGTCATTATTACAGAATATATCTGATATAAAATAATGTCCAGGAATTTATAATACCTTATATTTAAAATATGATATTATGATTTCATTTTATGATATCCTAAATTAATTTACAAGAACACATATTCGAATTTCTGGTATCATAAATGTTTTCAATTTCTGATATCGTCAGTTCCAATATATGATATACATTCAATTTTTTGATTTCGTAAAATAATATATCATTAATTCGATTAATTTATATAACTGAATTAAGGAAAAATGAACCGAATGACCGTACCATCGTAAATGTACCAACTACATTTAAACTGATCAATTCTGTATTTAAAAAATGTAACCAGCATGCTATTCTCTTAAGTATCAGTGTAAAGAAGAAATAATAATTGAATTACTCGAAATAGAAATATACAACACTGTTACTTCATTTTAGTTACGATTTGATACCTATAGAGGACGCAACCGGAAATGACGTACATTTATCCCTAAAAGTCGAAGTGAATGCTTTTTGTTGTCGAAAAATAAAACACTATAAACTATGGATAGGGAATATTTAGATGAAACTAATGAAAACTAATTTAATATTCAGCCTTATGGACGACGCACTAGACTGTGTGGCTTTCAAAGCTGTTCCATTGTCTCAATTTATATTGAAAATTCCCGTTAATGCAGGTAAAATTAATTAATGCTGGCTTCCATGTGCCGGCAACGTTAAAAAAACGATGAAATAAATCTGCACACTTAAAGAATCCAAAGAAACCAAACTTGACTCTCTTTTGTCGGTCGACTTCAGAAGAAAAAAAATAACTAAGTCAAGTTTCCGGGGATGGTTTGCATTGTAATAAAATAACCTATGTATTTGATATCCTGTCGGTAAGTTTAAAGAATGTGTTTATTGCTCCCTGCCAGTTGTGTTCATC
The DNA here is from genome assembly GCA_028554795.2 of Sinohyriopsis cumingii. Taxonomy (NCBI): domain Eukaryota; kingdom Metazoa; phylum Mollusca; class Bivalvia; order Unionida; family Unionidae; genus Sinohyriopsis; species Sinohyriopsis cumingii. The sequence continues at coordinate 97,325,295 of CM068835.1, read as the reverse complement.
ACCCGGGCTTCTATTTATTTGAAATATGTAATCATAAATGATGTTTGCAGGGCAAATATTATATACAATAATAGCTTGCTTTAATAATACCTTTGTAACTCAAGCTAGCAAAATGATTATCGTTTACACTCGCATTGAATGTATTTTAAAATAATGATTTTTTTAATTATTTGCGAGATACCGACTTATAGTTAATCTGGATGCAATACAAGCTGGGTCAGTTTGCAATAAGTAACGTATCATGCGTAAATGGCAGGTACTTCAAGCAATCGGGTGATACTTTCGTCTCATTCGCGATTGAGTTATTTAACATAAGCGATACACACTACACTAAGGATGCATACGCAAGTCGGCATCCGCTACATATGCGGAGTTCGTGGATATATACATTTCAAAAATAATGTTCGCATGATGAAATAGACAGAATATACGATAACAATACAAGATTAATTTCTTTCATTTTATTTTCAAACAAGTGTATGTTCATCAGATTATTTTGTACCGTGAGTGTGTGGTTGTGGGGGGGGGGCGGCCACAAATTAAACACAAAATTATTTCCTTTCTAATTTGTACGGAATAATGGAGCAGATATGATTGATGATATTGACCAGTAATGACAAGCTTTTAATTTACGCGCGCAAATCTAAGACAACTTGAAAAATAAAAACAAACAATAAAATTAACTGGTATATCCGGAAAAAATGCTCAACATTATTCTTTCTCTTTCTTCCATGTGTAATCTATTATGTACTGTATGCAGCTGTGTTACAACGTGAAGCCTAAAATTAAGTATATTTGTTATAATATCTAATGTAAAGTACCCTTAGCAAAATGTATACGTATTATGTAGAATATAATCTGTTACGTATTTTTTGTTTTATAAATGATTATGGATAATTTGACCGGAAGACTTAAACTGAAGATGTCTTTGTGCAGATGCATATATTTTTTAGCATACAAAATGTATATAAATATTTTAATTATAACTAGCAAGATATGTCAGTTTCTGTTTTCTCTTATTAATATGTACGTTACAAAGTATGATTATTTTCTTTCTAAGAATATCAAAATAGTTTGGTTAAATTGTTTTCCTCCTAAAACCTATTTTGCACAGCATCTACATTTCTGTTGAAGAAAAAGAACGTACAAACTATTGTTAAGTTTGGCCGAATTGTCTTTGTGCCAAATTCACTATCATCCGGCATAAATGATTCAACTTTTCCAGCCCTCCCCTATTCGATCCCAGAGATTAGATACACTTTTTTCTCGTAAACATGGTTTTTCGGAAAAAGAACGAACGCTTTTTCCCATCATCACTCTGATGGTTACATCCATATGCGACACAGTGCACCATATTTGCTGTACAAAAGCACAATCGTACGCAATATCACATATACATTTATGTCGGGAAATTAAGCACTTGAATGGCTAGGTTGAATAGAAGGGATAAATGCACGTTATATCCGGTTTTGGCGCGCGGAAACTACCGATTGTTTATGGAGATTGCTGAATAATTTTTTCATTTTATAAAGCTGAGATTTAAGTCTAATTAAACATTGTTATGGTGTGCATACATAACCAATGCGTTTTATTTATAACTATAATAATATCGCACGTTTGTATAATATAGGTGAAAAGTGACCTTTAAGTGTCATTATACTTTTGCTGATTGACAGCTATTAAAAACAGACATTGATAATACTAGCAATTGGAGAAAGTATGTCACTGAGACTTATACTATGCATTCTTCAGTTATGCACAATGTACAGTTTATGAAGCCTTAAACATTTTAGTTCACATGCTAATATAAAAATCATCTCTAAAGTTAAAGTAACAAATAAGGAAAATTAGGTCCAAGTGATTGATTTGTAATTATATATATCTCAGACTCTAAACAGACATTGGGCTACCTTAATGTGTTGCTAGCACCGGAATGTAGACAAGAATGGCACATGAAATGTAGACCCTAGTGATTGTACACTTGTATTGCCTGGGAAGGTGGAGAACATTACAGTAAGTCAGCACTCTGTTCAAACCTACCAAAGTCACATCTGCATTAAAAGTCAATACAATCTTAAGTTTTCAAAATATAGTCTATAACAGAGTTTCCTACCAAAAATAGAGTTTTCCATAAAAAAATATTTAAACAGTGACAAAAGCTTATGAACTGGGGTTACTGTTACCTACTTAGGGTAATGGAGAAAAATATTTCTTCGAACCAATTACATGCAGTTTTGCAAACAGATTACATGTACAAGTCAGACAGATATATATATATATATATATATATATATATATATATATATATATATATATATATATATATATATATATATATATATATATATATATATATATATATATATATATATATATATATATATATATATATATATATAAAGTAATCTACATATGCATATCAACATGAATATCTTTCCTGTATCAGGTTGTTTTTTCTAACTGGAACTAACAGTTTTTGGTTTAAAACAAAGCTATATTCAAACTATTACTAAGTGTGTACAACAAACTTTGGTTTAATTACAGTTACGATGTCCTTGTGGATGTCAATTAGAATTCAGTGAGTCGCTAACGTGGCATAAGTGTTTCCAATATCTGCCTCAGATGCGGGTGATAGTGTGTTCGAACCCCGTCTGATTCATACCATAGACTTATACAAATTGTACTAGCAGATGCCTCACTTAGCACTCAACATTAAGCGGTTAGTTTTGGTACTGGTTGACCTAGTGTCAGGATAATGTGACTTGTGGGACATGATGATACATGTCTGCAGCATGATGCCCCAGTCCTAGACAGTACTATAAACTTCCACACTGCTGACATCATAGTAATATGACTAAAAACATTTAAAACTATGTTAAACATTTAAATCACAAATGCAAACAATTTCAAGTACTCAAAGTTATGACTATCATTACAATTACACCATACTGATGATTTTCAAATATAATTACAATTTGATAAAATGTGTAATTGTAATTAATTCCTCATTTACACCACTCATGATGTAATTGAACCCAAGTCTTAACCCAACTGTAGACAAAGTAAAAACATTGATGCACACTTTTCTTATCTAAAGCTTAGTTTTATCGTTTAGTCGCCTGGCAGATAAATATGTATATTTGTTTTAAAATTGTACTATCTGCTTGGAATTAAGGCATTAATTATCTTTGATTTTGTAACTGACTTGTAACTGAGCAATTATGCAAATCTAGACCTTCAAGTACTATTACAATTGCATGATATTGGCAATGTTCATTTACAGTTACATTGTAATTACTACATTTTATTTGTTTCCCATAAATAATTGTTGATTAACCATGACATTAAGTTTTTTTTTTTAAATCGACTTCAAACTTTTAAATTAGCATACATAATTAAAACATGATAATCGAGTCACCTGTACCTAAACAGATGTTAGGACCTGCTCAATATATCTAAATATCTGATCTGTCCTGGTTTGGCTAAGTATTTTCTTTTCCTGTTTTTTTTTAATTTTTTTTATTGACATCTCACTTAAAATTAAATGCAAACAAGATTTTGGTCAAAATATGATCCAAGAACAGTGTATATTTTAGATTTTTAATTTAGCTTTGAGAATTGTTCAGTCATATCGCTACGATAGCTGCAGTGTGGCAGTTTATAGTAATGCCTAGCACCAGCGAATCATGTCAGAGACATGTAGCATTATGTCCCACCCAGTCACATTATCCTGACACCAGGCCGTCTAGTCCATACACTAACTTCTTAATGCTGAACGCCAAGCGTAGGCATTCGAGGCATGAAATTAATGTGTAGGTTTTATAATTCACAATCTGAAGGAAAACTATGGGCAAGCTAACTTTAATTTGTATTAAAGCTGTTATCGACAAACCTGCACTCGAACCAAATACAACCATATCGTACTGGCACTCCTGCTTACATATACAATATGCAGAATATGCAAATGAAATACAGATCATCTGCGTCGGTAGCTGCATATATTGGTCTCCTATTGGACTTATATATAAAATGGAATGTAGCAACATACTGTCTGGGAACCAGACTAAGCCGCCAAAATAGTCGGGTTATTGGTTATTTGTCTGGTCGTACATATGGACTGCAGGTTCCCAAGAACTTGTAGTGTATTAATAAGCCAAGCGCACGAGCTCTTAGGAATGTGTACCGAATTATGTAGCAGACGACATATAGGAATGGAGAATGTAGAAGTTTACTTGCAAGCATGACTGTTCTTTGGAGTACCCAGGGTATTACATACATGTAATATTGAACATCATTCCAAATATTGTAGGATGACATTATTGATCTCTTTAACGTTTATTTATTTAAAAATATTGTTTTAAGTGCCACTGGTACTAATAGTGCTGCTTGTTTCCTTCAGTAAAACGAAAATTATGGGCAATAACTGTTATTGTTTACTGTCATAAACGAGTGCCTGTACTGAACGCTGATTATCTCCTTTTGTATCTCCAGTGTGATGGTTTCCTTTTCTCTAAATAAATATTGATAATTAATTCATATTTTAAAAGAAAAAATATACGTAATTTTTCTCCTCAATTTTACGTAGAATTAGTTCATCATTAGGCATGCATTCTATCTTCTATGGAATTTGTTTTTGAAACCAAAATGAAATTTGAATGCACCGTCATATTGTGTGAATGAGTTGATAATTTTACCCATACTCTTCCGTTTATTGTAAACACTACCGATTTTTAAAACGACAAACATCAAAGATGTACAATATTCAAAAGACGTAGTCATTTCATTCATCAATTTTAAGTTATTGCATTCATTACGTTATAATTTATGACCTGATTAGCGTCAAGATGACCTTAACATTATTTGATTAATAAAAATGTGTTGTCTGCTTCAAATATTTATTGTCTAGTTGTATTATTTGTAAAACAAACTGAACCAATGAAAAGGAGAAAGAGATATCACTCCAATGCATACGGAATTATTGCGATTATTAAAGACGGTGTTACTTGAAAACAAATATGGCAACCGTATTAGTAAAGAAACTCACGTTTGATTCAAGGCATCGCTAATTTTTCCAATTTGTAGCTCCGGAAATTGTCAAGTCATCGTCATTACATGTAGCTAAACGGACCCAATTCGTAGTAATTACTTCGCGTGACATGAATTAGGTATTTTGTGGAAAGAACTATACAAGTAATAATGATATTTATTAATTGATGAATGGAAGGTCTACGTTTTGTGCAATTTGTCCTCGAAAAGGTATGTTTTCTGAAATCGGTATGCGGGTACACAGTTTGAAAGATGTGATGCAGTGGCAAAAACGTCTATTACAACAGGGGTGGTCCCAGCGGTCGGGAAAAAAATCTACTTATTTTTTCCTTCATGCCCGTCAATTATGTATAGGATTACAGGGTGATAATCTCAAAAGCCGCGTCCCTGGTGGTAGGGATGGACACTGCGATTAGACTTAAAAGGCATGGAATCTTAACACTGAGTCAAAAGGTAGCAGCATTTATTAATTTGTGTCTTTGAATTAGAGAAGTTCATATACGTCAACAAGGCATAGCTCATTTTTCCTGTCTGTAACTCCGGAAATGTTCAGGTCATCAACATTACTTGTAGCTAAACGGACCTCATTCGTTTTAAATACTTCGTGATAAATGTATTAGATATTTTGTGGAACGAACTAGGACTTTAGGCTATTATTTTAGGTCAAAAATAGATATATAGATATGTAGAAGTTTATTTTGCATTGTTTACTGAAAGTATATATGTTTATATTTGGTGTATTACTTATCCTTATGTGTGTCACTCTATTATCCACAGCCGGCCGTGAACCCGACTTTAATGGCGTTGCGGTGACAGAAGACACATTGCTGGTCATAGACGAGTATGCGAGGAATCTCCAGCTTTACAGTCGTCATGACGGCAAACTTTTGTCTACATCAAGCGAACTGGAGTCCGATCCCCGGGGTGTCTGTCTTATTAGCACGACGGAAGTGGCTGTGTGTCTGTATACCAGCAAGATTTTAATCCTGTCATTTAAATCTGTAGTTGACGTAAAACGGGTTAAAACATTAGATGTAATGACAGGATTATATATATGTCATTCAGTGGCAAAAGTCGAATCAACGGACAAACTCGTTGTCAGCGGTTGGAAATTGGACGACGAGATGTTTTACTGGTGTGTTGTAAGCCTTACACTTGGAACTGTAGACTCAACCCACAAGATTTGTAAAGGGGACAGTTGGAGTCCTAGTCACTTGGCCATAAAAGACAACACAGTTTACATCTCATGTGAGACTGGTGACTCCACTACTGATGGTGTGTATGCATATGATATTTTTAATCCACACACACTCAAGTTTATGTATCAACACCAGGAATTAAATGAACCGGGGTCGATAATGGTTGACAGGGATTGTGTGTACGTGTGTGACATGGACTCTAACATAATTCATCAGCTGACAGTAAGCGGCCAACTAGTGACCATACACAAACTGTCATCAATTCCCTATGGAATATTCTACGATGACCAACATGGAGTTCTTTACACCACAAGCTACAGATGTAAATTGATTACTGTATACAGACTGGAATATTCACATCAACCAGGTATTTCCATGATATTTAAATACATCTTTGACATAACACGACAACGAAAACTACATGCTTTATTTATTTACAGTCCTGAAGGATCTCAATTCACCCTTAGAAACAAAACATACGAATTGTAAATGTTACATTTGTAACTTTATTATAAAACAAACACGTTTTAAAGATGTAAAATGGAATTATAGTGGAACAAGTAACTCAATTTTTATTATTTTAATTTAAGTGTAAGGTAACGTCATATTGACTAAACCATCTTTATTCATTTTAAGTAAAAATAAATATTTTTTGTTGATTGAAAATTCATTGCTAATATATTTGCCTGCAAATCGATTCAGTAATGATTGTTAAATGATGCATACATTTCTTATCATCATAAAATATTGATATAAAAATTGAAAATCTCCATGGACTGGCACAATGGCGGCAGGCTACTTAACTCACATCATTATCATTGTAGCGTAAAAGATATTTTTCGCAGAAAGTGGCGCTTTCATTGATATATCCTTGCACACGACATTGAATCAGGATTAGACTGGTTCACCGTCTTGGTTTACAGCGTCAAAATTTCCCATGCATTTTGATATAGTTTTCATAGCATTGATGTTTAATGAGCGATTCTATACGGATTTTGCAAGGAATATCTATCAACTGACAAAACAAAAGCAACTGAAAATAAACCAAATAATCAAAATTTAAAGATATGTGTTGTCAAATTAAAATAAAATGCATGTATTCCTGTAGTGTTTAGTCACATGTATAAGTTCGACACGGGACCAGTCTAATGCTTGCTATACCATATTTTGGATATTCTGAGCTACGTTATTCAGTGCGCCATATTTACTAGGATCTGTTTACGTTTCCAAAGAAGGATACAATGGCCTTATATGGCACACCGAAAAGACGAAGCTGAAAATGAATGTGGTTCTTAGCACAGAGATGAGCACATCGTGACTATAATTCAGAAAGGAAATTTTTTTAAACTTTCAAAACCAAACTTTGTTACCTCTGTGTATGCTTTTAATTTTTGGAAACATTAAACTCATCAACGGCGACTGCAGTGCTAAATAAGACGGACAACTAAATATACATCGTACGTTGCATGGTCCTGAGGGATATATTTGGCATTACAAAATATGCAACGCTGTTTGAAATAGCAAGCAATTCAGACATAACTATTATTATTATTTTTATTGAAAACAGCAATAAACCTAAAGCAATAACATTATAAATGTTATAAATTTTATTAAAAAAATATTATAAAACCATTTTTATTAAGCATTATTTTGGACTATATGGCGTGTAATTCAACAAATTAAGTCTGTATTATATTTAATATTTCATTTTTAATTCAGATTAATTGACTCAATTTTGAATATGCTTGTTTTAATAGTTGCTATATTGTACTTTGTATACATCGGCCCATGACCATTAGCCCATAAATCACCCCCCCCCCCAACCTGTGTTGGTAATGATGCATGATTTATGGACTTCATTCAGTATCATTACAGGTGTGGGGCCGATTTATCAATCGAGTCTGTCTATCGATGTGAGTCTGCTTTTTAAAAATAGCTTTTCCTTCAAAGTCTTTAAAGACAATGATATGAGCCATTGTGCACGTAGTGGTGCTGATATTAGTAGTAGTCACCACAGGGTCTTGTACAGTTTCTTACATTTACTCATGCGATATGTTACTATATACTACTACCATAATAGTATTATGATATATGTATGATTTATAGGTTATTTTGTAAGCAACGAATCAAGCCCCTGTTGTATCAATATATAATTTCACGAATGTTATATATATATATATATATATATATATATATATATATATATATATATATATATATATATATGCATACATACATACATACATAAGGTTTATCAGTTTGGAATACAGAGTTCACAATGAGTTGAGGATTATTGATTTTTTTTACCTTTAATGAAACAAATGAGTTTTTCAGAATTTAAATTATCATGCCCATGATGCAGCTAGGCCTATACAAATATGGCAGTCTTTCATCTCGATATTTAGCAATGAACTTGAATATTGCTGTTGCATTCATACATAAGTCTACATGTCGTTCTGTTCGTTTTGACGAAGGATGTTGTTAGTTATTGTCTCACGTTACTTGAAGCATTTGAATGACTATTTGTATAAATTTATTGTGTAATCATTTCATTTTCTTGAACAGGGGATAAACAAAGTCTGATCACCCCTATAAATAAGTGGTCAGTTCTTATTTCCTTTTCCAATTTAGAAGGAAATGCATGGAAACTTTGTTAAAGAAGAAAGAAACATTTTGAAAACAAAATGTTTATACATCAACCCACTGTAGTACTTTCTCAGATTTGCAGAGAATATTCTTATATTTCATTTTCGCAAGGGTGAATATGTATATTTATTTGACAGCAAGAAAACAAAACTAGTTAAGGTCAGCATGTTTCAAGTGTAGGGTGATGTATTTCTATGACTACATTACAACTAGCATTTTATATGTTAGAAATTAAAATGTATTTTGACTTGTATCACGTGCTTAAGAAATAAATGTAATCATTCTGATCTTTGCAAAATGATAGTAATATTTTTTGGTTATTTTGGCTTAGTGTTACGGCTCAAGCTTTGTTGTAATGGACATACATGAATATGAGACCCTGTTCTGTTGTGTTGTTTGTATCGGACATACATGGACATATGACCATGTTCTGTTGAGTTGTTTGTCTCGGACATACATGGATATGATGCCATATTCTGTTGAGTTGTTTGTATCGGACATACATGGATATGAGGGAATATTCTGTTGTGATTTTGATATTTTTGTCACTTACGTACTTTCACATATATGGAAGTGAAAATGATCATTTTGAATGGTAACATAATTTTCCATAACATGAAATACAGTGCTTATTCTAAGTGATTAGTGATTACTATAAACTAATGAATATTCTAACTGATTAGTGATTACTATAAACTAATAAATGGTGTATGAGTGATGGGTGCTTTGGAGATTAACAAGATACAGATTGTTCTTGCTTCAGATGTGCACCTTTCTAAAGACTGTGCTAAGCTCTGCTGCGCTATTTTCATTTCCTGGACTTCAAAGATTAATAACTTGCAACAACAAACAAAACAAAAATCAATAACTAAACATACTGCAATTTCTGAAGCTGATATTGCTTACTCTTGCAAAAATGTATTGCATTAGTTTAAAACTGCTTAAATTTGTGCATTTCGGACTAATACCAGCCATTTATGATAAGTTGTCATCGTTTGATAATGTATGATTTCAATAATTACCACATATAAATAAAATACATCCAAAGTACATGAAAGTAGCAAAAAGGTAAGCCAACATTTCCATCGTGCATGTAGCAAATGCAAGGAACTTCACTGATACATGCCCCTCTTTAAGAAGACATAATAACGATAGAGCAAAATCATATTGGCGCCGCTGTCAGGTGTACTTGATATACAAATACTGCCTCAATGTTTATACTATATATGTAACTTATCCATTGCTTACACAGGTATTCCAGCAGAAATTTTAAACATGGACTACAGATCAATCCAACTTTTTGAAGAGGCTCTGAAAGACGGAAAGGAGACTGTACACAGCATACGAGTAATTGTTGTCGGACACATGGGTGTAGGCAAGACAACCCTGGTCAGGCGTCTTATTGGGGAGGAGGTAAACATTTCTGAGAGATGTAGTACAGAGGGTATAGATGTCTATGTCAACTGCTGTGATGTTTCTTTATCAACCCATGAATGGACAAGGCGAACAAAAGGTATAAGGGCATATACAATCATACAAGGTCCACATTCCTGTATTTGCACACATGCTGAGAGGTGACATGTATCATGTTTTTATCTGTCCAATTTAGAGTCAAAATTTAGTGTAGTGTGATCTTACCTAATGCTAGCTCATTTATAGGATATTTTGTACAGGAGGTACCTTTTAACTTTTATTACTATTGGCTTACAGTCAAGCATGGCATTGTTTCATTCTTTTAAGGATAATATTTGTTAGGATGTCTTCTTAAGACTGTATAGCGACGGTGTGCTTAAATTATGAGCATCGGAGTGAAAACCTTTCACAAAGCTATGCGCCATGTTTGATTATGCATGTTGTGTTTGGTACCTTTATGATTAAATTTATTAATGTAGCAACTGGCTGCTCAGTCATTTTCATTATCTAGACTTGTAAACAAAGGCTTACTAGAGGACTATGTAATATGTTGTATAAGTATCAAAAAGGATTAACTGTGGTATATTTCCAAGTTTCATTTTTTTTTTTGTTTTAGAATTAAATCTGAAATAACACAATCAAAAGAAACATAATATAAATTATACAAAAGCTTGAAAACGAGAATATTGTTAAATAACTCATTTTATAAATTAAATAAGTAAAATTTATATTAAAAAACCTTTACATTTTTATACAGTTTAGTTTGAGTTGCATGAATCTATCATTATAATAGATGAAAACAATGACAGTCATCCCCCTCTTATACATCACCCCTTCCGCACGGGGAAAGTGGCTGTATAGGATGGGTGGCCTTTCCTGAGGGGGAGTATAACTGTGACAGGTATGTGTATGAAGTAAGAAAGCTACAAATGACTTCAAAGGATTTAATATCTTCATATAAAAGTAGCACTAATTATTAAAAAGGTTCTTCTTGTCTTAAGAACTAACTTATTTCTCGTTAACATTCATTAATAGCTTTTATTCATAAGCGTAAAATGCGAGTAGGGTATTGTTGATATGTGCATGACATGACAAAACCTTTCATAAATTTCATTTAAATCTTGATATAGACATTGCTTGGCATTGGAAATAATTTTCTTTCAATTTACTTTATTTTTCCATTGCCAGAGAATATTCACCTAATCTGTTACGATATTGTATATTCTAGTCTTCCCAACAAACCTAACGTATTTTGCCAACTCTAATTTAGTCGAATGACTTTTACTTTTTCTTCTAAAATATTCTCTATTAATGTGATGACATGTTGAAGGTTTGTAATTATTTATTCCCATATTGGTGACTGTTCAGAACTGCAACTTAATTATGCAGACAAAACTTTTGAAGAGCAACGAAATATTTGTTTATAAAGGAATTCATACGTGTGCTGTCACATGAGGTTTTGGTGTAGCTTATTCTGACCATGTTATGGTCGTACAATTACATCCAGTTGTAATCACCAAAGAAAAACACTCAACCACTGTATGATGCCCAAACCTCTATCACAACATTGATCAACCCATTTTGGCTTTAGACATATTAAAATAAAATGTGGCTGCTTGTGAGGGCAAATTTTACATTTTTGCAGTAATATGCTGGCTGTTGGTAGTGTTGGTTGGGTAGCCTTTCTTGAGGGGTATTGTTTGCAACACAGACTTGTCGGTGATAAGGAAGTCTGGCTGTAAAATGTGGTTGGGCCCTGATCAGGGGGTATGTATGAGGGGGACAGATGTATCTTGAGCTATGAGGAACATATATCCTAGCTCAAAAGAATCACTCAATTAAATAGGTAAAACATGCAAAGTATGCTATAATTATCCCCCACTGTTATAGAACTTTTATTATGGAGTATAAAATTATATGGACAGTGTCCTTTCCTACAAGGAGTTGGAGAGACATGAGAGTAATATGAAAAAAAGTACTTTTGTGGATCCAATCACAATGGTTGTGGATACTGCATTTTAAGGTTTTAATGAAAATATTATATGAAGACTTATTTATGTTGAAATGTGCATGTCAGAAGGGCTGGCAATATGTCATGACTAACAAAATCAAGAACAAACTGTCCACTGCTACAGTTTGGTAGTATTGGATGTCTTCACAGACAGACCATTTCAGATGTTAGAATTTCTTTATGCAAGACAATGCCAGTCATGAATAATTGATGTGCACTTTTCTCTTATTCAAAATAATCCGATGTTGATGTAGTCTGTACTTTAAAGTGACTATAATTGGCTGATGTAATTTCGTTCAGGAGCAGCTGTAATGGTTTCAGTGTAATGCTGGGGTACAAGCCGTTCATATCAGTCCTACAAATTTGAAGCATGCTTACCTTTTATTAAACCTTAGTAAGACCTGAAGATGTGCTTACTTTGTAAAATAAAAGGAAAATTCATTAAAAAGTCCTTATTTTTAATGTTTCTAAACTTTTCATCTATAATATCAGCTTTATCATGATAGTTGCTAAACCATGTTTTGTTTATTGAATGATGAAAGGAGAAATCATTGAAAACAGGAAATGGAAGTCAGTATACCAAATCAGTACGCCTCAAAAGATCCATGCACTCTTTCAGTGTGGAGGTACAGAAATGACCAAGTTGTGACTAGGTTTGGTTATAACATTCCAGACATGTTTCCTTATGAAATCTTTACAAAGTCCTTGCACAGCATTTTCATAAAATGGTTTCAGCCATGAAATCACGAGTCATTTACATAAATTAATTTGGAAATGAATATACCCCTGCTTGTTGGATTATATTGTTAATAACATAAACATAATATTTTGATATGGTGTAGTTACTACTGCTGCATGGCAAAATTGACTCTGTCCTCATAAATATATATTTGTTATACAGAAATGGAATGCTGATTTTCTCTAGGGTCATTGCCATTTCTTTATTTCACTAGGGCAGTTGTACATTTTTAAGAGAAGTTATTATCCATAAAAGACCAAATATTATGAAAGTAGTTAACATTAACTAATCATTCTAATTTGTTAATGTATATAAAGGTATTTACATTATTTTAATAAAGCTGTAATGTATTAATTTATCAGTTTAAATTATACAGTATTGAAAAACGTAAAGATTAAGAAATAAGTCCATATAAATATGAAGATGTTTTTATTAAGTTCTGCAAATTAAACAAAGATTTTGTGAAATATTTATTTTTTAGTCAGGATATACCATTGAACCATCAACCCCAAGATCGATAGGCATTTTCTTATTCCTAGTGCAAGCTATTCATAAAACCTTTGGCCAGCTCTGTAACCATTTTTCTTCCTTTAGTCAGTGACTTTGCGACTTGACATTTTCACCCCAAAATTGATACCCTTAGTGCTATCCATCCACAATATTTAAAGAACGTTAGTGAAGCGGAACTAATATTCATTTGATATTGTACGGAAAGCATTTTAAAAATTGTTTCAGTCAGTGACCTTGATTTTACTGACCTTGAATTTTGACATTTGATTACCTTGTATGTTTGTAACTAATGTATTTGATATTGTGTGTATTGTATCTTTTAGCGTGCTTCTTCGCTTTATTAGTATAAAAGTATATGCTGATTTCATCCCGTATGCACCCTTTGGCTTTTAGTCACCCTCTGTTGCATGCTAACCTGCTTTGTAACATAGCTACATGGTGAGTGATATCTGTACTAACACCAGATACGCCATTAACCAGGCAATTTTATTTACATAATGTCCTGGGGGTTCTTGTTAGAAGGATCACACTGGATGATTTGTAAGTGAATATCTGTATTTATATTTTGTCATTCTTAGCAAGCTTAAAGACCAAGGAACATATTTCTTAAGGTGAAAGTTGTACTAATATTAAGCAGGATCCATGTCAAAAGACTCTTGTTAATGTCAACATTAGTACTAATTTTAAGCAGGATCCATGTCAATAGACTCCTGTCAAGGTCAACATTAGTACTAATTTAAGCAGGATCCATGTCAATAGACTCCTGTTAAGGTCAACATTAGTACTAATTTTAAGCAGGATCCATGTCAATAGACTCCTGTTAAGGTCAACATTAGTATTAATATTAAGCAGGATCCATGTCAATAGACCCCACTTAATGTCAACATTAGTAGTACTATTAAGCAAGATCCATGTGAATAGACTCCTTAAAGACCAAGGAACATATTTCTTAAGGTGAAAGTTGTACTAATTTAAGCAGGATCCATGTCAATAGACTCCTGTTAAGGTCAATATTAGTACTAATTTTAAGCAGGATCCATGTCAATAAACTCATGTTAATGTCAACATTAGTACTAATTTTAAGCAGGATCCATGTCAATAAACTCATGTTAATGTCAACATTAGTACTAATTTTAAGCAGGATCCATGTCAATAGACTCCTGTCAAGGTCAACATTAGTACTAATTTAAGCAGGATCCATGTCAATAGACTCCTGTTAAGGTCAACATTAGTACTAATTTTTAGCAGGATCCATGTCAATAGACTCCTGTTAAGGTCAACATTAGTACTAATATTAAGCAGGATCCATATCAATAGACTCCTGTTAAGGTCAACATTAGTACTAATTTTAAGCAGGATCCATGTCAATAGACTCCTGTTAAGGTCAACATTAGTATCAATATTAAGCAGGATCCATGTCAATAGACTCCTCTTAAGGTCACCAGTAATACTAATATTAAACAGGATCCATGTCAATAGACTCCTGGTAAAGTCAACATTAGTACTAGTATTATGCAGGATCCATGTAAATAGACTCCTGTTAAGGTCAACATTAGTACTAATTTTAAGCAGGATCCATGTCAATAGACTCATGTTAATGTCAACATTAGTACTAATTTTAAGCAGGGTCCATGTCAATAGACTCCTCTTAAGGTCAACATTAGTAGTACTATTAAGCAGGATCCATGTGAATAGACTCCTGTTAAGGTCAACATTAGTACTAATTTTAAGCAGGATCCATGTCAATAGACTCATGTTAAGGTCAACATTAACACTAATATTATGCAGCATGCATATAAATAGACTCCTGTTAAGGTCAACATTAGTACTAATTTTAAGCAGGATCCTTGTCAATAGACTCCTGTTAAGGTCAACATTAGTACTAATATTAAGCAGGATCCATGTCAATAGACTCCTGTTAAGGTCAACATTAGTACTAATATTATGCAGGATCCATGTAAATAGACTCCTGTTAAGGTCAACAGTAGTACTAATTTTAAGCAGGATCTATGTGAATATGCTCTTCTGAATAAATATTTTCTTGAACTTGTACAAGTATTAAACAAATATATGTGTCCAAAATATTGCTTAAACATCCAAACTTTTACGGAAAATTGATAAACAAAACAAATAATAATAATAATAATAATAATAATAATAATAATAATAATAATAATAATGAGAATAATAATAATACCACGATCGAATAGGAAGCGTCTGAGCTGAATGTCGACAAGCAGCTAACAACGTCATTATAAACTTCCGATGAGAGACCCAAAATTGATTTTCATTTTCGTGCAGTACATTTAGTAAATTTCCACAAAGATGTTATGTCGAAATAACCAATTTACTGAAAATGCTAACAATGAAAGTTAGGATCATGTATTAAGTTCGGAACATGTATTAAGTCTTGTACTCTTGAACATTACCGAAGTCGACCGCATGAGAAGGAAATTGTCTTGTGTGTGAAGCAAGACAACACACTAACAGAAAATCAAAGATACAATTGGTTATATAGCAAAACTGAAGAAGGGATAATGTAACCACCTTTATTTGGTATCACGTAGAATGTAATGGTTCAGTAAAATTAGTTCTTGGTCAAAGTAAGCATGTCAAAGGTGGGGGACACGTTACCCTATATTGTCGATAACCGTCGAAGTCTATAGACTATATTAGCTGCTACTAAAATTCGAAGCAAATAAAAACATAAAAAGAAGAGAATAATAATTTTCAATCAAATAAGAAATTCCTTATTCATTAAATAAAACATTGGTATCAGATATATTGCCCTAGGCCTCCGCGAAATGTAGCTTGAAATGTCAGCATTAATTCTTAAGTAGGTCACTCGAACAACAAGAGAAGTGTCATCCATTGTGTTATTTTGTACTATATGTATGAATGACAATTAAATTGTAGCTAACGATACGAGCCCCTGTGTTTCTAACGTATGTTTACACACACACGTTTCATGTTGAAGTATTTAAAAAAGCATCTTGTTACACTTCCATGGCAATCAGTATTGACTCCTGCATTTTGCACCTTTAGAATTAAACACTATCCTGGCAGAATTCAATCAAAAACATGACCAAATCTATCAGAAATGAGGGTGTTTGTAACAATGAGGAATGTTACATGTTATAATGTGATCATGTGATGAAAATATATCTTTATCATAAATGATTATTAATTGCTATCAGAGCCTGTCATAACTAAAAATTCGTTAAATATTATATAAAATAATTTTGGCTTTATTTTCTTCCTCTGTATATAAAAGAAATACTGAAATTATAGAGATAATATGTAAAAAATAATTCTAGGGTATATAAATTATATAATATTCAATATGATCTGCATGTAATCATCAACTGAGTCATAATGATAAAGTTACGGCCGATCTCAAATTATTGTTGACTTTATTTAAAAATGGTGATGGGACGTCCCATCAAGAAAATCCTCCTAGGATTTGGATGTTTCCAAAGTTTTGACTATACTGAAATTGAAGTACTG
The DNA here is from genome assembly GCA_028554795.2 of Sinohyriopsis cumingii. NCBI lineage: Eukaryota > Metazoa > Mollusca > Bivalvia > Unionida > Unionidae > Sinohyriopsis > Sinohyriopsis cumingii. The sequence continues at coordinate 97,308,224 of CM068835.1, read as the reverse complement.
ATGTCATGTTTGGTTGCATAGTGCATTTACTGTATTAATTATTCGAAACAATGGCTCTACCGGACTTCATGGAACATAGGCATTCTCAGGTTAAAGTCAACAGGATGAACCTAATAACCATCTTGTTTTTTTATAAAATTTATTGTTGATCTCTGTTGAATGCAAGTAGCATTTTTCACAGGTTAGAAAATCTACAGTAAAATTCAGGGAATAAATAATAACATTATTTGCTGCTTAGACTTTAATGATGCTGCTTTCTGTTTTTTGCAAGTAAGTTTCTGAAACAAATATACTGCTTATTTAGGGACAGCAGTGAGCTGCAATAACAGCTCATTAGCTCAATTTGTATAGAAATACATTACAGTTCAGCAAAAACAATGGAGAAAACATCAGAACTATTTTATTGTAAAAGGTGGAGAAATAAAATGTCGCATAACTGGTACATCAATTAATAAAGAAATCGAGGGATATAGGCACTCTGTAGTCTAATATTTTGCCTTAGATTTGATTTTATTATAGACATATACAGTTTCTGCATATTTGTTGTCTTCACTTTGAAATATTCATGAAAGAAAATATGTTGATGCTATGTATGATCTATAAAAACTAATGTATGATTAGACTTCATTGGAGAGGAAACATATAACATCTACTTCTATTACTACTACTACTACTACTACAACTGTAGGTCAACATGATCATGAATAATAAAGAGATCAGTACATTCCTTGAAAAGCAGGGAAAATATGTCACATACATGGCTATGGTGTGTTAAGATGTCACAGATAGTAAGATATCTATTTAGAGTTAGTAAGCTCTTGGATTTGAGACTTTGTCTTGGTGTAAATATTTTCCTAGAGATAAGCACATCGATAGTTCAACATGTTCTGCCTAATAGCAGCATTGGTGACTAGCATTGAAGAAAAAATCATAAAACTTACTTTCTTGCTGTTGTTTTCATGATTTAAAAAAATCAAAATGATTTTTTATTATTTTAAATTTGTTTTTATTTTGTTTGACTGCCATACTTCATCTTGACTAAATCCAAACCAAATCTTACCTGGCAAGTGGATTTTTTCAAAGTCTGTGTAATGCCTGCTCACATCATATTTTCAGAGTCTGCATATGGATGGGATGATAAAGTGTGCCTGATTTACTTTTCAATTTCATTGTCAGCTTCATTGTTTGATGCAAACTTCAGTTGTATTTGCTGTTCCTTGTGTTTTCAGATTATGAACAGGATTATCGATTACAACACCTTGCCAGAGTGCTGAATGAGCAGCAGTTAATGAAGGACAAGGCCACATGTGCGAAACAGGTGAAAAGTCTTCCTCAAGGAGAGATAACCGATAGGAGCTATGAAGTGGCTCACATTGCTGATGAATACAAGGGATCAGAAGTACTATACAGCAGTTCTCAGCAAGACATTAGCCATCATCTTTCATATACTGCTAGTCAGCAAGGAGATTCCTCCCCGTCATTAGCTCAGAGGGAGACAATTCAATCAGAAACAAACATTATAGCCATGCTAAAATTGTTGCAAGAAAATGTTTATCAATTAAAACAAGAGACAGACAAAACATTACCACTGACAGTGTGGGAGTTTGCAGATCAGTATGTCTTTTATACAACACACCAGATGTTCCCAACGAGTCGAGCCATATACCTCTTGGTTTCAGATATCAGCAAACAGCTTACAGATCTTGTAGCTGATGAGTATTATTTTGATTATGATCGGAAAATGAAGTGCAAAGTACATGGTGAGTTATGATGAGTTCTTTTTTGATAGTGAAGGAATAATAAAGTGCAAAGTTCATGGTGAGTTCTTCTACTACTCCGCCAGAATTAATAAACACTTTGATCTTTGTTATTTTATGCAGCAATACCGTCAGCACTGTTTTATTCCCCAAGAAAAAGATAATTGGACAGGAAAAAAACCCACAAAAAACATTTGTCAGTCCTGACTTGCGTGAATCGTGTTGGACAGTTAATTTGGCATCCATTTGCTTTTCTTTTAATTCTGTGCCATTTTATTTCACACTCTTTGCATTTGGAATGTAGCTTCAGTGTGAAACTATCTTTTTCTATATACAAAAATGCATATTCTACATAACAAGTTATATTTCAGCTATTGGAAACAATTTCAAATTAGGTTTGTTCCTAACCAGGAAAAGCTATTAAAGTTTGAAAATATTGATTAAAGTCCAGAGAGGACGGGGGAGGTGGTTCTGGGAGTTTTCAAACAACTCTTGATGCCAGAAAAAAATATTTGACTGAGTCCTAATTGAATTTGTTATTTTGGGTTTAATACCATTTTTCAGTGCATGGTGGCCGGTATAAATGGTGGTAGAAAACCCCAGGAAAGTCCCATTAAGAACCACTGACCCATGTGAAACTGATTATAATCTTTACTGGAATTTTCGGGGCTGCATAACTCATCATTCAGTTCAGATCCAGTTGCTGTGAGCATGATTTGGGTGATAGCCCTAAACATATTTATACAGTCAATTCAATTCAGGCAGTCTGTTGATGAAGTACTGGTTACAAGTCCGCATTAGTATCTTTTCTGATGTGGAATATGTGAAGACCAGTGTTATCTTCGTAAATGTTGGATGAAAATGATAAAACTTATCTTTCTGAGTTTTCCCACTAATACGTAAATTTAATGCAAGTGCACTGCAGAAATAATCACTACTAGTATAAGGACGTTTAAACTAGGAACATGGTGTTAAGCATTATTGTCAATAGTAACTCTTGACATCTTTTTAGTGATCTTTACAATCGGTCCTTGTTAGATATGCAGAAATATGCGAATGTTCATTACATTATATTAAATATACCTTTCCATGTTCAGATTATATTGAAAATTGATGTTTGGACACCAATGAAACACAGACATGGTTCATGAAAACCACTCCTCATACTCATAGTCCAGTTCCAATGGAATTGTACTACTTATCCTTCAATCAAGTAGATAATGACTCATTGGAATGTTGAGAATAGCTGTGTGCACTTTCAATCATAAGCAGGTTACTTAACCTCTAGCATAGATCAATTATGCCAGTTTCTCAGTTTAAAAGAGGTCACAAAGAAAGCAGACTTTGCATATTACTCATGCATCAATTACAGTCTTGCTACTAAACTCGATTCAGGTCAAGAAAATATTGTGTTCTGAGTGATGACAGTATCAAAAAGCATCTTCTAGTATCAATCTTGTGTTGGGCGCAAGTTTTTATTTTAGTACAAGTATAATTAGAGTTGTGACAAGACAGTCCTGTTGAATAAAGTGATTAAATGACATGGGCGAGTACCTGTTGAGTCTCGATCACCCCAATGCATTCTTTATAAACCAAAATGTTGTTCACTTTGAGAAATGAATTGTATCCAGGAAAAAAGTTTTTATTTCAACTATTGTGCAGTCGTTTTATATCACCAACTTTTGCCCTACATTATTTAAAATTATTGCATGGTTTGCTCTGAAGCATAGTATTGACATAATTCAAAGGGATATGTTTTGTTGTTTGAGCAGTCACCTGTTTGACTATAATGAACATTTTGAAAATTAAATAATGACCCTTTATATGCCAATTCTAACGTGGAGAGCATTTTATTATCACACTATTCATCTGTCAGAGTAGAGTTTGCTCCAGGTTCATATAGATCACATTAAATATGGGGTCCTTCACTTTCTGCATCATCATTCTGGGCTTAAATGTCAAGGTCACTGATTCAGGGAGATGTGTGTTTGTCTCCTCAAAATAACTAACGTTTCCAGAATCTACAGTTATCAAATGTTGTAAATAACTTGCCCGAAAGGTAAGAAAGAATTTGATTAATATTGAGATTTAAAGGTCAAGATTGTTGTTACTGAAAAAAGAGCATGGGCTTCACACTAAAGCCTATATAGTTATTTGACGTGGGGTGGGTCCATAATGTGTCATTGACACTTAAGTGTATTTATTTATATAGACAGTTAATTGACATGGGATGGGTGCATAATGTGCCATTGACACTAAAGTGTAATTATTTATATAGACAGTTGATTGACTTAAAGTGGGTGCATAATATGCCATTGACATTACTCTTGTTAATAATTTATTTTCAGAACACATTAAGGTTTGGCTAAACTCCATACATTCCTGTGCAGTATCACCAGAAGCCAAAAGCCCCCCTGTGATTTTGGTGGGAACACATGTGGATAAAATGTCACAGGTACAAATTATGGCAATAAACTTCCGAAGTTTTGCAACGTTTCTTTTTCTAACTTTATTTCTTTTGGTTAAAAACAATAAGAGCTTATGATATGGCCTGTTGTCCATTGTCTGTCCATTATCATAAGTTTGTTAACGTGGCTCATTTTAATCTAATTGGAAGATTGCTATGTAACTTTGAACATGGATTTATCTCATGGTCTGGTTGATCCTAAAGAAAATGGTGCCTATCAGACATAAGGTAAGGCCACCACACTGTCAATTTTGAAAACCTTGTCACAATTTCTCCAGAATGGATGTTAATATCATAATTGGGTTTTCACTCAAAAATTTCTTCTCATCTTGGTTCTAATTAAATCTTTTGGCCAATATGGCTGCAACAGCAATCAACTTGAAAATACTGATGTCACCACTCTCATGAATGGAAAGTCATGACAACAATAATAATAATAATAATGAGTACCTTTTATAGCACCTAATCTTTAGAAGCTCTAAACACTTTACAACATTAGACAACACCTGTAACATACAAAACATATATAATTATATGATTACTAAAAATAAATACCATGAAATTAGAAAACATAAAAAACATGCTGAAAATATTTAAGGTAGGAAACATTTTTAGGTCTTTTAAATTTATTCTTGGAGTTGAAATTGGTTAGTTTTAAGAGCATTCTTAAATGGAACCACAGTGTCTTTGTGTCTACTTTCAGTAGGCAATTTGTTCCACATTGATGGGCCATGGTATGCAAAAGATCGTTGTCCATATGACATAGTTTTCATAGTGGAAATAATGAGTATACGATGGTCAGAAGAGGAGCGTAATTATATTGCTGGTGTGGACACATGGGTGAGGCTGGATAGGTATGTTGGACTGGAGTGCGTCAGTGAAAGTAGCACAGACTACACATTTTGTGTTTGATTCTGGATCGAATGGATAGCTAGTGTTGGGTACATACCAGTGGGGAGGAGTGTTCCAATCGTGGTACTCTATGATTGATCCGAGCAGCTGTCTTTTAACGTTTCTGGAGTAGATATTGAGATGAACCAGACATAATTGAGTTGCAATATTCCTTTCTTGAAAGTACTAATGAAAACACAAATGTTTTAGCGGCATCAATTGAAATATATTTGCGAATGGAGCTGCTGTGTTTCAGCTCACGATGTGCAGCCTTCAATATGTTCATGATATGTTGGTGCTGTGTGAGAGTACTGTCCAGAGTAACACATAGGTTTTGTACTGATTGTATGAATTTAATGTTGGTGTTGCTGATATTTATTGTTTGAGGTAAAGGATGTGAATGAGAACGTATTTGTATTATAATCAGATGGCCTCAATTTTATCATCATTCGTCTGCAGCATGATACATGTCATACATGATTTCACATCAGAAATTAACCTCTCTAGACCTTGGATGGTAGCATCAACTTCAATGGTTGGATAGATTTGTAGATTTGGGTATTGTCATCGTACAATTGGTGAGGCAGTGGATGATGATCTATGACACTTGCGAGTGACTGAGTGTATATAATGAAGAGAACAGGTCCAGGAAAAGACCCCTGTCGAACACCACAACATAAATCAACTGGGCTGGAGTGTACTCGAATTGCAGACACAATTTGTGTCCTCATGACCAAATATGACTTGAACCACAGTAAGGCCGTATCATGAATGCCAAATATATGCAGGAGACGATGAAGTAATATATCATGGTCTATTTGTCAACTGATGTAGACAAATCATGGACTGTGAGGACTGTAATTTTGTCGATATCCAACGCAGAGAGAATGTCATTAACTACTTTTAGAAGAGTTTTTTCAGTACTTTGCCATGGGTGATATGCATATTGTACATTGCTAAAAACATTGTTTGAATTCAGATGAGATACAAGCTGAGATGGAACAACCTTTTCTAACATTTTTAATATGAATGGGAGATTAGAAACTGGGTGGTAGTTCTTTAAATCGTTATGGTCTGGTGTTGGTTTATTCAGCAGATGATTTACAATTGCAGTTTTGAAAAAATGATGGCAATTCCCTGGATGAGAGAGATATGTTAATAACATCAGTTAGTAAGGCAATACTGGATCTTAGCACTCAAGCAGCAGTGATGATGGAATTGGATCAAGTTCACATACCGCTCCGGTGTCCTAGTTGTTAGATCGTTGAGGGAGCTCGTGGGTTCGAACCCCAGCCGAGTAATACCAAAGACTTCTAAAAATGGTACTAACAGCTGCCTCGCTAGGCACTCAGCATTAAGATGATTGTGTTAGGACTGGTCGGCCTTGTGTCAGGATAATGTAACTGGCTACGACATCATGCATCATGTCTGTGGCATGATGCCCCAGTGCTAGACATCACTTTAAACTGCCACACTGCAGACATTGTAGCAATATGACTGGAAATTTGTTAAAGTTACTTCAAAAAAATCAAAATCACACACTAAATAAAGTTCACATGACTTTTGTGCACTCTTCTTCACAATTATACATACTAAATCCATAGAGACAGGTTATAATGCTGCTAATAGTTGCCACTGGAATTCTGTATCGCAACTGTACGGTGACGACGAGTGCATTGAAATTGTGTTGTCAAGCTTATCTCAAATGGCTTGTTCATTGTCACAAAATAAACTGGCAAACTGGTCCGGACGGTTGACTGGAGAGAAGGTAGCTGGAAGTGGTGCATATTTGCTCCTTGACATTAGTTTGTTAGTAGTCTTGAAGAGCTCTTTGCAGTTGGAACTTTCCATGATTTTAGTATTCTATTGAACTGATTTCGCCGCATGTTTGTGACTTTCCTAGCGGCTTCATAGATTTGCTTATGAATAATGAGTCTGGCGGAATGCCAAAACCTCTCAGCTTTACAGCGTTCTCTTTTAGCAGGGCAAAGCTGGTCACTAACACTGCTATACTACGGAGAACACTTTTGAATTGATACTCTGTGCTTGGTGGCTGGGGCATGTTTGTCGAGCAATGAATGCAGGCAGTTATCGAGTTGTTTATCTGTAGGAGGTAAGCAAGTTGTTAGGTTTGCTTGGATGTAATGCATTAGTTTTGTTATATTTATCATACGGAGGTTTCGCTTAGTAGCAAATAAAGGTCGATGGTTAAGGATTGATACGTCAAGATGCCGTATAGTGCAGAGGTGATCAGATGCAAGTTTGTGGGATACCAATGAGGACCATATAATATTATCATCAGGTCTATGAAAAATACGGTCTAACAAATGACCATGTTTATGTATGTGTTTGTTAACTGACTGTTTGATGTTGAAAACGTTAATGGAATCTAGGAGTTTTGATGTGTTTGGGTTTCAGGGACAGACACAGTGAAATTTGAAATCTCCAAGAATAATCAGGCTGCCACCTATCGAATTTCCATACTCCAGGTGATTCGGAATCTTCTCCAAAAAGAGAGATTCAGTCAGCTTGTTTTTTCAGCTAGGAGAAGGACAGTAGAGGCAGAAAAGGATGCACTGACCTTTGTTCCAGTGTGAGTTTTGTTTGGACTAGTTCAAACGATGTGTGGTAGAAATTGAAAGTTGTGGTGTGGTTATGACGTTTGATCAAAGTATTCTTTGTGACGACAGCAATTCCACAAGCGCGAGAGTGGCGGGGGAACGACTTGAGGAAGTAACCGGTGGGTGTTAGATTTGCGCGCTTGGGCTCATTGCCTGATTTTTTAACCATGTTTCTGTCAGGAAAAAGACGTCATTATTCTGATTGTTATTAATTTGAACTATTTAGGTGCACTTTTTTGGTGGTCCTACTGATTGGGCATTGAGCAATGCAATACGGTATCTCTTGGATAGTTGACACAAACGTTGACGATTTTATAGGGATTTGAATTAAGTAATCTAAATTAACGGCCTAATTTTTAAAGTTTGAGCCAGAAAGGGCATAAGGGAAATAAATGGAATTCTTCTTTCTGTTCTACGCCAGTCAGCTTTTAAACAACATTTCTTTTTCCGCTAATGTTTACATTTACGTAATTATAAATGTAGTCCCAGTTTGTTTAGTCTAGAGCGCAATGTAGTCTGGAGAGCCAAGGAGTGGTGATATAAAGCAATTTTATGAGGGTCCATCATAGCATAAATGGGTTGACTGGCGAGTATCACATGATAGTGGTTTGTTCAACAATGGACGTTGTAGCAATGGAGCAAGACAGCTGAAATAAAGTATATTTGTTCTCCTTTCCACATCAAGGAGATGAAGAAACACATACGAACTGAACAGCATGTGCATGATGAACACACTAACGTAGACGAAGACAGATAACAAACACATATATCATAAAAAACGTCACAAAAAACGGAACAGCTGCTTCAAGCCAGTTAAGCGATAGTCGCCATCTTGACAATCAAAGGCAGACAACTAATGACATCCAAGCCGGTTAAGTGATAGCAGGTGCATGATCAGCATGGAATGTTAACCAAAATTGGTCCTAAATTAAAAAGATGCCATTCTGAGAGCCAATAGTGTTGCCATGATGGCCACCTTAAATATCTTGTTTTAATTTTCCCTCCAGAATAGATAGGATGTTGACATAGGGTTTTCATTATAAGACTTATTGCATCTAATCGGTCCTAAATATAACTCGTGCCAATCTGATTTCCACTATGATCATTTTAGGAGCTATGCTTAAAATCTTGTTATCTTTACTCCCTTTAAAGAGAAAGTCATATTGACATGGGGTTGCCACCAGAAGAAAATTTTATAATTTCTAGTTGTTTTTATTGATCATGTGGCCAGTGTGACTCCATCTCCATTGATTTTGCTACTACTCCTAAATGGAAAGTATTTTCAATATGGGCTTTTCATCAGAAAACTTGGTGCATAGTTGGACATACAAAACATATACAAAAAATACTGATCTGACATTCAATATGACCATTGCTGTGGTCATCTTGACAATATTATCCCTACTCCTTCTGTGTGGATGGTGATATTGACATTCGGTTATTACCAAAGGATTGGATTTCAATACGGCCTTAAGTAAAAAAAAACTCTTTACAATGTTTCCTTTACATATATTATACAGGAAAGGAAGAAATATAAGGCAATATTGAAGGAACATCTTTCCAGTTTTTTGGTTGGCTCTATAAGAGTCATTTCAAGGATCGCCGTCTTTAGAAATACCACGCAAGCACTGTGGCTTAAGATGAGAAGTAAAGCAAATAATTCAAGCTTATTTTCCAAAGAAAAGGAAATGAATTAAAACATTTACATAGACAAAGCAGTGTAATTATGTTTAGCATGTTATAATGGTTCAATGTGGTTAGAATTTCGTTCAGTCTAATTGTATCAGACTCACATTTACCTTTGATGGAACCACTCGGTGCCTTATGTGTTTAGAGTGTACGTCTTGGATGCGGGTGGTCGCGGGTCTGAACCACAGCCATGCCATAACAAAGACTTATACAAATTGTATTAACAGCTGCCTCGCTAGGCACATACAAATTGTACAACCAGTTGCCTCGCTAGACGCTTAGCAATATGAGGCTAGTGTTAGGACTAGTCGGCCTGGTGTCAGGATAATGTAATTGGGCGGACATATTTTACCTGCACTGCATACTGATATGTATCTCAATACATAATCTGTGATACGTTACATTATCAATACACATACCAACATGATTGTCTTGTCAGTCCTGACATATAAAGGGAGTGTGTTTGATCAGCTGACTGTCTCTGTTCCTCATTGCTGACCCTAGCTCTTTTTCCCCATCGTCAACAAACCCACACTGAGTACATTATGTTGTTTAAAAGAAAAAACCCGACCAGCTTTTCCTAATTTTCAAACCGCTACAATGGGAAACAAAGATATTGTTTTGTTTGACCTCATCTTGAGCCATTTCATATATGTCCATTTATTGGTTGTATTTTCTGGATGCAGATTATAGGGAGACCTAGACTTTTCTTTTTGTTGGTGTTATGCCATCTTCATCCTTGAAAAGATAACACAAAGGCAATATAACACAAATAATTCCAATCAGAATACATGCTAGTAATTGGTGATTTAATTCAACGTTTTCAGCCATTTCAGGGTGCTCCGTTTGATTGGATGCAATATTCATCTAAGTCACTATGCCAAACCAACCCCTGCATCACTTGCATCAACATACATTTTAATTGATTAGTCGAAATCTGGAGCTGAAAGAACTGGTGCACTCCTAAATATAGCCTTTGATTTATCAAAAGCTTCCTGACATACGTCATACCAACAAAACTTGGTTTTCTAATACACCGAAGTAGTCAGCGGTTTGGGAATTAAAGGGAAAAAAATGCATCTGTTATTTTTCCTTTCTAATAGATAATGTGAATTCTGAGATGGCGTTAACCTGAACTTCTGGTTTGTCTTGAATGTGTTCCAAAATGTGTCCTATCAATTTATCTAAAGCATGGCACAACTCACTTTTACTTAAATTAATTGTCAAATTTGCTTTATTCATTCAGTCAAAGAAAAATCTGAATGGTTTGAGTTGATATTTCCACGTTTCATTGCATATAATGATGTGACCTCACTCACTTTAGACCTATCAATAACAGATGTTACATGTTTCTTAAATCTGTAGTGTTGAGAAAGAACCTTCCATAATAATTGTCATGACTGTAAAAAGGACTTAATGTGGGTGGAAGTAGCTGAAATTCTTTCAAAATAAATCAAATTTGCTGCCAGCCTTCTTACATACAATAAATTACTTCAGTCAATCAACTACCTTGCCTAATCATCCAATGGGAAAGTATCACAAACATGTCATCAATAAATTCAATGTATCGACTGAATTTAGAACTTGTCAACTGATATTCAGCTCATTGCAATTTACAGTCATTTGCCAAAAAACTAGTCACACGGTAGAGTCATGTACCTAAAATTACAAACAATGATGATATAACTAAGATTTTGATCAAACCGCTGGTTAATTAACTTATATTGTCAGCATATATAATTGGATGAATCTGCTTATTATGAACGGGATCTTTGCCTACCAATGAGGTGGTTTTGCATCTTATTTGACGAAATTCTGCTTTTCATTGAATGGCGTTGCAAACTTGTTGAACTGGTAAATATCATACATTTGTTGCGGTTTTATTATGACACCTATGAATATTAATGAGATGGTCTTGCATACAATTAGCAAAGCATTATAACCACTATGGAGAATGTATGATCAATATTATAATTGATTAGACTTGGTAAATAGGCAATTATAATTATGATGTTTTATGTGTATGATCCCAGGTAAGGTTCATAGCTATTAATAATGCGATCTTACATTTTATTTGCTGAGCTTCATGTGAAATCTTAACATTTAAAACCAAGACAGTCCATGCTCCTGAAATAAAAGTGGATTCTGGGAAGAAAAGGAACCAACTTTGTTCCATTTTATACAAAGAGGATCTCGAATGGGTAACGATTTAATATTGAATTTATGAAACGAGTTGAATAATGTCCAACTTTGGCGAGCCTTGGCGAGCTAAAGCCTGACATTATTCAATGGGTTTCGAAAATTTAATATTAAATAATTACCCATTTGAGATTTTTTATCACGTAGTTTTTATTTCAAGGGAAAATTATTTAGATAGAAAGAAGAACGAACAAATTCCTTCATTCTGACAGACGGTGCACCTTTGATTTATTGTGCATCAAATATAGTCCAAAAAAAGTTGAACTAGTAAAAGTAGTTTGTCCATTTTTACAAACTATAAATCAAAGAAAAAGCTTCCATCCAAATAAACAGAACATTTCATAACGACAAAATCATTTTTCATAACAAAATGGTTAATGCGATGTGATGCCACAATGATACGATAAACATTAAGCATAAAGTACATGTTTACCTTAAATTTCACATGCAGAACTAAACGTTACATTGTTGCGATTCTTATGTGAAATTGGATTACTGGATGCATACATTCAGACATTTACTGCAAGGCGTTTGTGACTGGATATTTACAGAATTTGACTTGAACAAAAGACTGTACAGAAGACGTAAACAAATTTCTTTTTGAGTCGGATTTGCATCCCATATATACTGCATCAAGTTCTGACAGTTTGGAGACCCATTTATGTCTAAATTATGCTGTGAACAGAAAGGAGTTTATTTACTTCTGTAAGTTAACATTTACACCACGCTTGTATATATGGTGGATTCTATATTTACGTTATAGATATACCGCTCCCTCTCCCCACCCCGCCATCAAATAAGCAATGATTTTGGTTTTACTTCTTATTGTTGTTCTTGTATTGTAGTTTTACGCCATGTTTCTCATTATGATATTGTTATACATGACATAACAAACCCGTGTGGGGGTAACATATCCATATTCAGACAACCGATCTAATTTTCATTCAAAACCAAACATTCATCAAGGCGGAATTAGGAGTTAAAAATGCTTTCCCATGATTCCACCCAATCAGTACAGAGGGTACTGCACAATAATGTCATGGCCTTATTTGGACCAATCAGAATTACACAAAGTGATATTTTAACATGTGGTGATATCACAAATATGAAACTGCACATACTGTAGGAAAACTATACCTACTGTGTGATAATATGATATATATATATATATATATATATATATATATATATATATATATATATATATATATATATATATATATATATATATAGGTGGGGGTGTGTGTGGGTGTGTGTGTGTGTGTGATTATTATTAAAGTAGTGAAACCACAACAGATAGCCAGTCTGTAGGGGTCACAGAGGAGTCAGTCTTGTTAAATGGAGCCAATCTTGGTAACTGTTACTGTATCCAAATTTTAAAATTGTTTTCAAAAAATTGTATCATCTAACTTAAGATGGACAAACTAAGTGGATAGATGAGTCAATTAAACTAGTGACAAATAACTTTTTATTAAAATCATCAGGTTAAAAGTACTAAGGATTGTAAAATATAATTGAGACTTCTAATGTGGAGTACGTCACCCACATATGCAATTTAGAATTCAACTGTATTTTCATATGGACTCTGAAATATATATTGCAATAAAAGAGCCTTATCAGGGTATCGTTTATGTTTAAATGGAATAGTCCTAACAAATAAACCTAACTCTTGAATCTATATTCAGTTAGAATTGAATGTTAGCAACAAGGATTAGGGTGGTTAATTATGTTTTGTATTCAAGAGAAATTTGAAAGCAGTTCGAGTAAAAACTATGCCATTTTTGTGATACTGATCATGAATTTCACCTTAGAGGTCAAATTAAAATCAATTAATGTTGTCAGTCATAGAAAATGAGGAAATTATGATGATTGAACATGGAAGCTGTATGAATATTGATACCATTTATAAAGCAGCCTACTTTGACAGTATCCACTTTGTACCACTATGCTCCCTATATTTCTATTCTAGAGTGGCCACTATGAGAATCGAGATATTTGTAAGAACTACTTCAGAGAGATCAGAACTTGTCTAGAAAATGAACCTTCCATATTTCACTTGGTTAACGAGGAATTTGCCATTGACAACACTGTTGTGGACAAAAGATTGGAGGATTTAAAGAGGAAAATTGTAGAGGTGGCATCACAGCAGCCATACTGTCAGGTGGAGATACCTGCACGGTGGATACCCTTGGAACAGAAACTGATGAGGCTGAAGGAAGCTGGAGTGAAGGTACGAATTCACACACATGTGAAACGAGTTAGGAAGTTTTTAATGAGATCATAATTGTTTAGCTCCCATTAACCGGTTTTTATGATTTTACAATGTTACATCAGTTACATATTGTTTGCTATCACATGCTGCACAGAGGAATGCTATGTTGGTATCAATATAACATCTTTTCAAAGAACTTTTGAACCAGGTGTATATGTGGAGTATGGGCTTTTTTTCTAGCTGAAAATGCTTTTTTACAGACTATGTACTATATGTGAAATTAAACAATTAAGCCCTTGGACCTTAATACATTTTCTGATCATGCAGTTTAGTCACAATTCATTTTATTATGTTAAATATTGTGCAGACGTAATGCATTTGAATTGACGCATTATCCACTTTATTAATACAGAAAAATATTTTCACATAATTTTATATATTTTGATATTTGTCATATATGCAAATAAAGATCATAGCATAACAGTTGCTTCTCCAAAGAAAATAATAAACATAGAAAATTGTAAAAGAAGAAAAGTCCTGTCAGACGAGTCTTTGCTTATGTTTACAGGTGATTCCTATCAGCTTACTGAACGAAATGAACCTGACTGGAGTTGTTCCATTATCTGCAGAAGAACTGGATCTATTTCTTAGATTTCTACATGCTATTGGCACTATCCTTTACTTCAGGTGAGATTCAAATTGGTTTTCCGCTCTGAGCAAATAAAACATTATTGTATTGCCAGTCAAAGGGATGATAACAGAGTGGGAACAGAGAAGAAGGCTTACAGATATTAAGCTTGAAGCTGACGTGCAAAAAGAGATCTCTGCTATGAGTGAAAGGTGGAATAAATTTAATTATTAATTTAATTGAGTATTTCAGTTACAAAGATGTTTATTTCACTATTAGAAAAAAATTTGGGGTGACTGTTTTAGATCATTTTCTTGAAAAAACAGTCCCCATTTTATGTCATGAGATTGTAGGTTATGCAGGATTGTGCCAATGTCTTTATATGACAACAGGTATCAGAAGACCTCTGCTTAAACAAGAATACCAACTGTGATTATAAGCTTCTAATTAAATGTCATTGATTTATGACATTTGAGTTAACTTTTCCATCTGATGTTTCTAGGAGCAGAGCTTTCTGGCACTGATATGGTGTACAAAAACATCAACATATCATCTATTTATTTCAGCTGGTTGTATTGACTAAGCCGCTTAGACTTTTTTAACACTTGCAACTAATACTTCAATCCATTAGAATTGAAGAGGAGTTAATCCTACACATTTTTTATAAATTGTACTTGCAATTATTTTAAATAAAGCATGTTTTCGGTGGAAAAAAGGCTGCAAATCATGTTTAGAGAAGATCACATGTCAACATACTCAATAAGTGGCTACCTTATGCTGACACCTTGGTTTCATCCATTCTAAAATTTAAATATTACACTTGTACCTCGCATCGAAACATAGCTATTAAGCTATATAAGATGTGGTAGGAAAAGTTAGAAGAAACTCGTGCTGCACATGCGACTTGACCTTAAAGATGTAACAAAATAATCAGAGATTTGTGCAGCCTTGCTTTGAAATATGATTTACAAAAGCATAATTTATTCTAACCTTTGTGGGACCAGTTCATCTTGGGGATTTAAACAATTTGCTCTCAGTGGTTTTGGACATCACACAATCAGTTATTTTTAAATAAAATATGCATGATAGTATAAATATATGCTGACTGATGATAGCTGAAACTTTACCAGCCATCAGACAATTAAAATTATGAAAACTGTTAGTTTGGCAGGACATTTACGACCTTTGCGCTACTGCATATATCCTGCTCTGTATAACATTTACTTGATTTCCATTAAATTTATTTGTACTTTTGCATTAATCATTCCATTTGTCAATCTGACATAAACTGGTAACATGCTGTTTTCATCAATAGATATGTCGGATTTGATATTTGTCTTTAAAGTTGGCATTATAAAGCAAGTTGACTTATATTTCAGTAACTGATATACATTTTGGATGCACTTCTTTGTCAGTTTCTCCATTCAGAAATATCAGCCAAGTTCAGACAAAAACAGACTGTTATACGTTGGCTGCCTTTACAAGCAGTCTTTTCAGTTGATCTGTCTGGCACAATGATTCCTGGTTTCAAGTTTTGTATTGCCGTACAAGAATGGCAACAAAGAGCAAGCATTCCGTTTTCCATTGCAATGAAATGGTAGTGAATGGCCTTTGAAACCCTACAACATGAAATAGCCATCTGTATGTTCCGATGCTAAGTTGTGTTGGGTTAGGGAGCACACTTGTGATGGTCAGTGGCAAGTGAACACAGAAAGTGAAGGCTTTTTCATATTACAGCACTCCCTCGTTAGCTGGCGCCCCGATAACTCGCGAAACTGCTTGTAATACAGGGTCAGTCTTGGATCCCATTTTTTTTTATACTAGAGAGGTACTAATAATTTCACCCCAGTGTGTTAAACATGACGAAAATCGAGATCAAAAATAGTAAATGAATCCTTGATAAATCGCTCGTTTTATCTTCGAAAACGGCTAATATGACCTGGAAATTTGAATCAACATTATAAAATTATCGACTTTTAATAAGAAGTCCTGTTTTGTTAAAATTTCTTTCCAAACTACAATCTTGGTACACCGTAAACAATAGTATGCAATGAATTTCGATCAACGAAAGTGGTGCGAATGCCTACTGGAGGCAGCACTATAATAACTAAATACCAATTAAATAAGGTGTTTTTATCAAGTGAAATGTGAGTTTTATTTGTATCTTTTAGATAAGTTTAAGTGTAATGATCATAAACACAATGTGCAATGTTGTATTCAAATCTACCGTAACAGCTATGACTGCAAGTACTGTTGTATTGTTGTACTGAATTAAATCCATACCACGTTAATTAGTTTTTTGTATGCAATAAATAAAATGTTAAAAGGCCTACAAATCCAACCAGTGTAAGAACTAACGGCACCAGCTGAGTGACAGGTCATTGAACACTGTTACAATTTGCTTTGTTTGTTTGTGAATGTAATATAATTAAACTACTTTAAATTGGCATACACATTCACAAATGTGAACAAAGATAGCAAGACAACTAAGCGAAATGAATGATTGATGACACAACATTCCGTTTCACAGATCGATTTATTAATAAGAAGATAGTTTCATAGTTTGTAGTTGATTTTTATTTATTGAATTGGCACTCAGAGATTTCGTCATCGATGAGAAGTTTCACTATTACTTGCAATAAAATCAGTGCATCAATATTATACTAATAGAACAATTAAAAAATGACTTTCAAAAGTGACCGCTGTTTCACAATCGAAGTGTTCCACTGTGGGTTTTTAAACAATTTAATAAAATGAATCTAGTTTGATCGTGGATTTGAATAAATAATTAGTCTGGTTCCCTGAATAGAATGCTACTTGCATTGCAGTCCACTGTTGTAGGTAGCAAAGTAGGACGCATACGGATTAGAGGAAATCAGACTACTCAACTGGAACATCATACGTATCAGGGAATCAGACTAATCAACTAGAACATAAAGCAGTGATGTAATACACAATGGTTTCGCATACACGTGACGGTTGTTGAAACCAGTTGGAATATCATTAAAGATCTCTTAATAGCTGGGCATCTTGAACTTTTTTTTAATATATAAAAGCAAAAAACTTAGTTAGAAAAAGTGCTTTATTGAAAATTATTCCCAAAATGACTTTAAAATGAGTATTCAGCCATTAATCACCAGTTTAATCAAAAGAAAACAATTAGCAGTCGTCTATATGTCCAGCACAGATGGCATCATTTCATATTGTTATGGAGTTCCATGGCTTACTTGCGCCCTCACGTTTAGTGTGGTCAATGTTTTTGGACCCTATTGTGCCCCAGTTATCGAGGGAGAGGTATAATCTCTTGGAAATGAACACCATTTTCAAAGCAGTTCATGTCTGGGTTGAGAATTACAAAGGAAAGACGGGTTTGATAATGTCAGACAATTTGTGCATGCCTTGTTTGACATGGGATGTCTATTTCAGATAATTGCTCAAGTCTGACACATTCTGGGGGAAAATCAGTGTTGTGGCTGACTCGTTAAAGATAATACAGGTGTTGTATACAGATTGGTCTGTCCATCCATCAATTTCCCTATGGCTCAGACCAATGCTGGAGTAATTTATGGCATGTTCGAACAAATACTCACCTTCATCGGCCCATTTCCTAACCAAGCATTATTTGAGTTTTGAATTATATCAACTGTTTTGAGCATGAACAATGTTATTAGAAATGCCAGTGAGCGACTTTGAACCCAAGTCTGTTTTTAAGATATGTCTTTGTATTTGTAATAAAATATGAAGCTCTAGAACAGAGATTCCAAAGTGTTTGAAACAGCATGTGAAGCTGTCTGAAGGACATTCCATGGTATTTGTAATAATGGGTAAACTTGTCTGAGTGTGGGAGATGCGAATTTATTTGTACTGATGAGTCAAGTTAAATGAGCGAGTGAGAATGTATGGTATTCTAGTAGTATGCAATGTTTTTTTGAATGAGGGAGAGCCGCTACGAGACTTCCAATATTTGACAGGGGGTTTTAAGGTATTTTATGTGATGTAGTACCTGTAGTATATTAATGAATAAGGGATGTTTTCAAAAATGTATATCATGCTCTGTGCTGTGCCAGAATGCACATTTTCACAGTCTTTCTTATTACAGCTTTTCTATATGAATTCAACATGTTGTGCTGTGACAGAATGAACAAGTTCACACCTAGTGAAGTCAATATTCCGTTGTTAATACACCACGATGTGCTGCAATAACATGAGTTTAATCACAAATGACGAAAGTTAACCATCTCGCTGAATGTCACCTTCCCAAAAAACCAAATGACACCATTATTTATTGCATATCATTATTATGTTAGGTTTAATCATCCCTCATCTGGCATATTATTCAGACAAATTTTAATCAATCGAGGGACCTCCCATAAGCAGAATAATTTTCTTCAAGATCTAATACATGAAATATTATTTCTCATCAAATTTGCATAGCAACAATAAAATAGTATACGTTGTAAGATCACTGATATATTGGTCATGTGTAAAATACAATAAATAAATAAAAATCCCCAAATATTCAACTAAACATGGAGTATTTGACATGGAATGTGTTACTGGAAGACAGAAGACTATTAAATACAACACTTCACTTTTACGTTGACATGGAAAACTTGTAAAGTGTTTGACTGGTGAAAATATGAATATTCACAAAGCATCCTCTTTCCCTAACTTGCAAATAAATTATGTAATTATACATGATGTTGCTTGCATACAAATCAGATATAAATTACAAATAAGTGGTTGTAATAAGTGACTATAGTGCCATATACTGGTCTCTTAGGTTTTAAAAAACTTAAGCACTTACTTTGACCTTTTCAGAAATAATGATATCTCTCATTAAATTAGAAACATTTTTTATTTTAGCAAAGTATGAATAATAACTGACAATGATATATTCCCTCATACCCTTCCTAGTTTAGTTTAAACCGTATGACCTCGCATGACGTCACCCTTTTAATGCACCTCGCATGTATATTTCTTACTCTGGCACCATTGCAAATATGCTTTTATGAAACTAATATATTGCAGAACAACATCAATAGAAAACTCGAGTTTATAGGAAAAATTACAGAAAGACTTTTCACTGTTTATTCCTAAAGCTTTTTTTTATACTAAACTGAATCTTTATTTTGCAACGGGTGATGTCAGAAAATCTAATATAATCCAGTTGGCATAAAACTTGGTGTTATGATACAATTTTTTCCTTTTGATAACACTATTTGGAATTAGTGTACTTTTCCAGTACTTTATTGGCATTTTGAATATACAGAATAAAATCATTGAATATACCGTTTTGGGAAGATAATTATTTTTTTATCGTTCGTGCCTTACGTCTCTAAAAAGCGGAAGCAAAACAATACTGCATACATAATGTTACAGATGTAGGTATTATTGCCATGTATTGTAATCCTTACTATGTTCTAACCAATTTAAAATAAGACTGAATACCTAATATTACAGGTATTGGTATTATTGCCATTTATTGTACTTCTTACCATTATCAAACCAATTAAATATGACTGAATACATAATGTCACAGGTGTAGGTATTATTGCCATTTATTGTACTTCTTACCATTATAAAACCAATTTAAAATAAGTTAAATATCAAGATTATCTCGAAGGCTGATTGAAAATATACGTTCATAGTAAGCTTATTGATCAGATTTGAAATCTTACAGTTATGATTAGCAAGTATAAATATAGAGAATATGTTTCATGTAAATTTTCCCAAATTATAATAAGAAAGAACCACTTCTGAATATCATTAATGGCAGATCCATATTAAAGTATAGCAATGTACAACATTCTAAACCATGCTACTGATTTAGATATAAGCTGTGAATCACGTAGCTAACACAAGTAGAGTAACAGACTGGATGCTGATTATGGTGGGAAAATGTATTTGCCGTATTAGAAAAGCTGGTAAGGATTTGTACGAGCACTTGCTGATTGGAGAAAAGAGAAGTGCATGTAGTTAAATAGAGATTTTTTATGATGTGCCTCTTTGGTTCATTTCACAACTGATATTGATAGGATTTGCGATAAACGTATCTGTCTCTGTGTCTCAATGTTGATCCTTGTAAACAAATGATGTTGTGGTATCATTTTGTTCTCTCAAGAATTATTGTGAGTTTATGACACTGCGTCAAAATAGGGTCTACGACGATGTATATAGATAGATACGTAAATTCGTACATACATACATACATACATACATACATACATACATACATACATACATACATACATACATACATACATATACTGGAATGTAGTGTAAATAGTATATTCACTTGGAATGTAATGATTTTAACTCTCAATGCATGGTGCGGGACGATGCATTCATGCATGTATACATACATGCATATCCTAGAATGTGATGTGAGTAGTGTATTCACTTGGAATATGTGATTTTTCTCTGTGAATTTGTTAAAAAATTATGAGACCAGAGCTGTCAAAGATTACTATCAAAAGTATGAATCAGGAAAGGAAACAGTAAGATACAATTTAGAACTAGGTGACGTTTATAAAGTATTTTCTTATCTTTTCTTTCCCTTCTATTTACAGCTTGGATGTCCTGAGAGAGAAGATTGTCTTAGAGCCACAGTGGTTGATCGATGCCCTTAAATCCCTCCTCATTGTTGATGAGATGTTCTTTCTGAGTCTCAGCAAAGCTGTCACAGAAAAGTGGTTCGAGTTTAAGACAAAGGGAAATCTTTCACCAGAACTAATTGGTTTGTAAAATTCTCTATTCTGTTTAAGCTATTGTCAAACTACTACTTTCATTCTAAAGTTGAACTGGACTGATTATAACGCACTAATTTTATGAAACATACATGAGTAACCTTAACAAACAATTTCACAAACTCCGACTGAAATGCCAGAAACACAGACAATACTTTCTTTATGCCCAAAGTTGCTCTTTTTTGCTATAAGTTTTCAAACAATGTTGTAATAGCTGTACTTCATATATGAAAAGATAAAACCTATTTAATTGGTTTGTGTGTTTATTCAGGTATCAGAAAATTTTATAGAAAGCAATATGTTTTTCTCCAGCTCCCGAGTTCAGCCATTATCTAATTGCAAATCAATACCCACTCCCCTTTGCACATTATACATTTTAACCACTGCATGGTCTTAATTAAAAAGGAGCTAACACCAACAAGTTTTGTCAAATTCAACAAATTATTTATTTCCCTGGAATGCAAAATGAAAAATGGAAATAAATTAAATTACGCTGTTGTGAGTTAAATCTGAAATTATCCTAGAATTTTTAACACAAGTCATAATGATTAAAGCTCCGAATAAATTTTAGTGGTATTTCAAATAGGTTCCAACGATGAAGATGTAGATGTGCCTGTAATGACCTGAAACGTGATGGTGTGAGGCTTCATTTCGATAGCGTTCTATATTTCATTAGTAAACAATTACCTTCGGACATCACGGAGGCCTCATTTGGATATCATATTATATTCCATTCATAAACGATTACCTCAGTTAGATATTACCACTGAAGCATCATTCAAATAGCATATTATATTTCATTCATAAACAATTACCTCAGTCAGAAATTACCACTGATGCATCGTTCGAATTGCATGCTATATTACATTTGTAAACATTTACCATATACATTTTGAGAGTGACCTGCTACAACATATATTGTATCGAAATGTGGCTAGTTTAGCATATAATAATGATAATTCAGTCCGAAGTCTATTACAGTATACTTTGTCTCTAATCATTAATATTGGTATTTTAGCACAGAATATAGTTTATTCGTTCAAATCATCGGATATGGTATTTGTGTAATAGATTATTCAGGTTAATTTCTTCAGAAAATTCAATTTTGTATAATTATTTACAATGAAAACACCACGCTTATAGTCATATATGGATGTACAAGCCATATATAGAATCTCGTAATTGCATCATAACCCCATTCTACGTGATCAGACGAGCTATATGATATGTTGAGACAAACTGTAACCCAACAAATGTTAAAAGGGTAAACATTAAAATATCATCAGTTTTAAATGTTTGCCTTTTTTAACAGATAATTAGTACACATTTTAAAATCATCCTTACTTTCCTAACATCTAAATCTTGCATAGGTTCACACGTCTGATCCACTGTTTTATTAAGTGGACAATGCCTTCCATGCCACATCAAAGTTAATAGGTTAGATTTGGCCTCATTGTCAATTTTCCGATTCACTGAGAAATACAGCAATGACTTTGCTAGGGAAGCGACAGTCTTTTGTGCTTAATTTATTAACCGGGCAGCTCACCATTTCAATGTGTTGACTGCATCGGCTTACTTAGACCTGATATTAGATGATGCATGTCTGCGGTCCATGTTAATTCAAAATTATGAATGACCCTGGTTGGGTCAACGTTACTTTCTGGAGGAAAACCTAAGTTCAGATTCAAGCACATGAGGAACTGCCCCTCCAAATCTCTGCTCAACCCACACAGGTATTTCAAAACAATGAGCCCCTCCCATTTGTGAAAGGATGATAATCGTACTAGGGACAAGGGATCTACTGAGCTGAGTGTGCAATACAGATCCTAGTCTAATGCCAGGAGACAACAGTCTAACCGGGCTAGGAGGCAGCAATGCAGAGGAGGAAAGAAACCAAGTTTCTCCACCTTCAAGCCTCCTGACTCTAAACATTGACCTACCCTCCTCACCGCTGGTAGACAGCCTTCCCGTGGGCTACCACCTGCTGCAGTATCATTCTCACTGGATCATCATATTTCCTCATAATTATTGGGTGATCCAATTCATTTTGGAGGCATTTCGGATTTCATGTTTCCAACCCCTTCCCCTTTTCCCTCTCCCCTCTTCATAGACATTCTTTCAAATCACAAGAAAGATGCGTTTCTACAAAAGGAGATATGACACTCATCAAAAAGAGGCTGTGAAGATTGTGCGTACACCATAATTACCGTGTCTTTATTCCGGATTGTTTCTTATTCAGAAGGCAAATGGCAAGTTGAGGCCGATCATTATCCTGTGTTGTTTTACAACCAGTACATTTTGTCATCGAAATTCAACATGGAGGTGGTGAGATCAATCCGTTTCCTTATCCGATGGGGCAAGTAAGCCATCAGTGTTGATCAAACCCATGCATATTTCCATGTCCATATCCACCCTGCGTCAAGGAAATTTCTCGTTTTGCTTACCATGACATGGTTTATCAGTTCAATGTAATACCCTTTATCCTTAACATCAGCCCTTGGATGTTTATCAAGGTTATGGATTGCGTCATCACTCAGTTCCAGTCGACTTCGTCTGCAGTTTAGTATGGCTAGCTTAGCACAGCATAAAGATAATTCAGTCAGAATAGGCATCACAATTCATCTGATGGGATTTGTGTAGCAGATATTTTATGCTAACATTTGGTAAGAAAATCCATTTGTGTGTAATTATTTACAATGAAACCACCGCTAGTGATATATTAATGTACTGAACTTAAGTGGAATCTTATCATTAGATGATAAATCACTACTCAAAAATGTGGTTTGTACTGTAAAAAATGATTTTATTTATCAGTAAGTAATTAAGCAACTATATATTGAATGGAGATGTTCCAGGTATGTTTCTATAGAATTTTAATTTGACCAAAATAGGTATCTCCATCGCATGTGATCCAACAAACTTTGTATTATTTTGTTAACACACTATAACCTAAGAAACAAATGATAAGTTTTAAATCGTTCCTTCTTTGAAGAGATACATAGTACATATTATAAAATCATGATTAATTTCCTAATCATATATAGCTATATTTAGGGGATCCTCTGAATATACAAGCTAGACTATGATGGATTATTCATACATAAGCACTATGGTCAGTATTTCATAAACGATTGCCTTGGATGTTACTTACTCATTTTGATGTCCATACAAGATATTTCATACATCTGTCCCATGAATAATATTTAATACACGATTACCATGGACAATACTGTATACATCATCACCCCATGGATGATACTTCATACTTGATCACCTTGGTTGATACTTCATGCTTGATCACCATGGATGATACTCCATGCATGATCATGAGGAATGATACTTCATACCTCGTCACCATGGATTATACTTCATGCCCGATCACCATGGATGATACTTCATGCTTGATCACCATGGATGATACTTCATGCTTGATCACCATGGATGATACTTCATGCTTGATCACCATGGATGATACTCCATGCATGATCACCAAGGATGATACTTCATACCTCATCACCATGGATTATACTTCATGCTTGATCACCATGGATGATGCTTCATACCTTTTCACCATGGATGATACTTCATACCTTTTCACCATGGATGATACTTCATGCTTGATGGTATCAACATGGATGATAGTTCCTGCTTGATCACCATGAATTATACTTCATACCTGATCACCATTGATGATACTCCATGCATGATCACCAAGGATGATACTTCATACCTCATCACCATGGATTATACTTCATGCTTGATCACCATGGATGATACTTCATACCTCATCACCATGGATGATACTTCATACCTTTTCACCATGGATGATACTTCATGCTTGATGGTATCAACATGGATGATAGTTCCTGCTTGATCACCATGAATGATACTTCATACCTGATCACCATTGATGATACTTCATACCTGATCGCCATGGACGATACTTCATGCTTAATCACCTTCGATGATACTACATGCTTGATCACCATAGATGCTACTTCATACCTGATCGCCATGGACGATGCTTCATGCTTAATCACCATGGATGATACTACATGCGTGATCACCATGGATGATACTTCATGCCTGATCACTATAGATGATACTTTGCTTATTTTTGCTACATATACATGCATTGGTCATAATTAATATAATGACAGAGTGGTTAATCATTATGTTATAGTATTCATGAGGATTTGCTTCCCCTTTCATGTGCCAACACCATGTTTTCATGTCTCTTGATTAAGTAACTAGAGAAGATGTTATTATATGGAAATTATGTTTGTATGAAAATGTGTGGATGACAATTTTGTAGATATGTGTCCTTTTTTAACTGACTTAGGATCTCAAAGAGGAAGTTCAAAACTCTAATAGCTGCCAGATCAAAATTTTGGCTTGAGTTTGTTACTCTTTTAACACAGGTGTAAGTCATTCAAATCATGCCTAATAACTGAGTGATTGTTATTTGCGTTAACGAAGCTTATATGAAAACACTACATAATTTGTTTTCAAATATTGAACCAAAATTGGATTGTGTATGAAAAAGTATTTACATTTCTTATTGAAACTACAGTCACATTGTGTCCACCTTTGTACCATATACAGTCGGGAAATGTATCCAAACAATTTTACACAGCCAACACTAACTTAGATGATTGGCAATGTTAACGATTATTATGCTCACTACAGCAGAATTTATAATATTGATATTTTTGCTGAAATTAGGATCTTTATTTTTAGATACCATCTGGACAAAGGAGAGAAACCAGGACCTTTATATCAGTAAGGAGTACCTCTTGCATCTCATGGAACAAATGAATATAATTGCAAAGCCACGATCACATACTAAAGATGGGAAGGAAATCAAAGTATGTTCATACCAATTCTGATGATTTAGTACTGTTGTTTTCCAAATCAAATCCTGCTTAATAGGCATATAGTGCTGATGAACAGTGACTGTTCTTTTCCGTCTGTACATCTTGTTGGTCCTTGGTCCATTTATCTTCTGATTGCTTTAGGAAAAATAAAATCTTGTCTGTCAAATATGGCAGGTGTCATTAAATAGATTTATGGAAAATAAACATTTGTCTGTACCTTGTGGTGGGTCTGTATCTAAATCTGATGAAGGCAAAACAAAAATGTGTCACTTCTTTCAGTTGAATACTTAATGTGATGTGCAGTTACATCAAAAAAAAATTATTTTGCATTTAGAATTGTTTCCCATACATTCAATGATAAGTAACAGTCATTTAATCTGCATTCGTTAGATGGTTGTAACTCGAATTAAACGCTCTTTTGCATCAGTACATTTTCTAATGACACATGCTGCTTCCGATTGCCAAACGTTTAAAAGTGTGAATTACATCAGATTATTAGACTTAGAAATGTGTTAGAAGTGAGAACTTTAGCTGATGCAGCTTGACTGAAATTGATGTTTGAACTGAGTACATCGCGCATGTAATCAGAACCGGAACTGATGAAATTTTGAATGCTCGAAAATATGCTACATTGCAAATGGGATATATGTCAAATGACTTTTTTTCTTAAGTATCATTTCCCCATTCATATTACATTTATTTATTTCTGTATTAGTTTTGTATTTGTTTCTTGTATTTAAATTAGTAACTGAAATACTCGATACCGTGAGCCGTCACTCAAAATTGGTCATTGAAAAGTCATTGAATAGTCATTGAATTTCAGCTCTCCTGACATGTATGAACCATGTTTCATGGATTATTTAGTTACTTAAGTTTTGTGTTGTTCTAGTGAGTATTCATTTTAATTGTGTTGGATTTTATTTGATTTGAAATTCTTGGACCGATATGTGTGTGTGCCTATATGGACCTGATATTTAAAGAATACAGGGACATTGTGTTTATAACCCTTTGTGGCAAGAAGCTGATGACTTCAAAGACTGGATAGGGCCTTCCAAACTTAAGATTAAATCATCATGTCGGCTATACAGGTCATTAAATATGTCACATTATTAAGTCTGGAAAATTATATTTTTTGGTTTGGAAAGGGTCCTGAAAAGGTTATAAATCTTTTCCTAATTTAGTGGCATGAACCCTGTTGTTTTGCAACCCTATTTTCCCTTTGAGTATTGTCCCTTTTGAGTATTGTAACCAACATGTATACTGTATCCAGATTTAACTTTTATTAAGTAATTGCCATTTTTAGTCACCATTTACATTGCACATTGATTATAAACCTTCTTATATTATCCTCAACATTTCATAATTGTGCTTTTCTTTTTTATTACTTGTGGGTAACACATATTTTACCTGTCTTGTAGTGCTTTAAAGCTTGACTGTGTCGGTGTGCCATAAAATACACAATCAACCAATAAAGCTGTACTGATTAATCGGCCATACTCATGATTGGTCCGATTATTAGAACAATCGGTATAATCGGCATCGGTAGAAATAATCGGTGCAGATGTAAACAAATTTCCAAAATATAAATTCAATCATAACATTCATCTTGACATGACTTGAATTTTAAATCAGAATTAAATAGTGGAAATTAAGGAATAAATATTTGATTTCGGGGTTAATTGAAAGACAATATTCTTAAAAGTAAATACCTTATAACACAGTTGCTGTAAATTACCGCTGATTGTCTGCACACAATAAATTATCAATACCAGTCATGCTATCATCCCAATCACAGCAGACATCCAGCCAATGAGGCCTCGTGTGACTGTTGAACTTCCAGCATACACATTAGCAGATAGCTAGGCAGATTAGATAGCTATTGAAATTTCCAACATGTACGAAACTGTGACTCACAATAGTTAATATATTCTCCAGCCAGTCCTGCAGTGATGCTAATCAACGAATAGTGGTCACATGCTGAAGCAGTTGAACGCTGACATACAAATATTATGCAGCATTGATACTGGTATGCCAACGCCAGCAACATTACCTCAGCTGCTGAGCTGCTTCAGTGCACGACTCGCAGCGTGGTTCATGCATCCATCCAGCCACATTGATAACTTTAGTAGTAACTTGATTTAAAATATTATTTCAAGAGCGCGAATCGATTGGATTATTAATATTGGCTACCGATTGTACACTATTAAATATGCTACCAAGCCTATGCATAATGTCGAACTCGAAACACTCAAGTTTAGTCTGGAATTACTTCAATGTAAATTCAGTCGACGAGTTCAAAGCAAATTGCACACTTTCCAGTGCATGTATTTCCAGAGGTGGAAAGAATTCTAAACCTATACGCATCAAATCATGTCCAGCACTTGCGCTGCAAGCACATCATCGCACATGGCCTGTTTCTGGTAGATAAAAAAGAAAATGACGCTGCGCAGTTAGCCTCAGCAGCTGTTGCAACTCCTCATACTCTTGACTATTGATGCCATGCTGGACTGGAAGCAGCCATTTGCATATGACGACCCAAGAACTATTAGTTGGCATACATCTATTGCAGAGTTCATGGCAGTAGATGTGCAGCCATTTTCCATTGTTGAAGACGTTGGATTTCTATGTCAGATGGCCAGGCAGGACCGCGCTTTACAATTCCAAGTCGGAAGTACTTTTCCACATCTTTGATACCTGACTTGCATAAGGCGATACAAAGCAAGGTGCGTGATTTAGTTTCTGCCTAATCTGACAATAGTTTGACATCTGATGCGTGGTCAGACCCGCCTATCGGCGTAGCCTTCTCGAGTCTTAGAACACACTGGATGTTGGAAGACTTTAAGTGGAAACAAGTGATTTTAGCAGCAACTCCTCTTGATGAATCATACAGGAGAATATTTGGCGAGCAAACTGGACAAATTATGCGAGGAATATAACATTCCCAAAACTCGTATCCATATTCGTCTGCGTGACAGAGGTGCAGACATGGTTAAATCAATGCATCTGGCTGAGCTTGACAGCATCAGCTGTTTTGTACACGTTGCAGCTCATTGTAAGTGTTGGCATTCTTTCGCAAAGAGCTTTCAAAAATGTTATGGCAATCTCGCGATCCATAGTCAGCAAGTTCTGGCACTTCATCCTGGCAGAACATCAGCTCGAAGATCAGCAGGAAACATTTGGTGTTACCCATAATAATCTCATCCTGGATGTCCATACACGCTGCAATTATGTATAAAATATGTTGGTTTCGTTATATGAACAACAAGTCCTGGGGGCTTACGCTACTCTCTTTGACCTGCCTAGTCTAACAGTCCATAAGTGGGTATTGATTAACAATATTGTGGACATGTTGGGCTCATTCGCGGACATTACCAAGGAAGTAAGTGATAGCCAAATATCAATATCCGTCATTCTTCCTATGCTGAAAATGTTCCGAATGTTGCTTAATCGAGGGCATGAAGCGAGTCAATGTATTCAGATAATGTGCCGTGATATATTGACGTCATAGAACACACAATCTGTTGATGGTGCTAGCAACAAGAAGCTTGTCTTGGCCACCCTCTTCGATCCACGATTCAGTCATCGCATATTCAGCGAAGAATTACTTGTGACTAGATCCAACGAATGGCTTATAAAGGAATGCATCATATTTTATTTGCATCAGCTGACAAGCAGGATAACCCCCCACCAAAATCAAAAGAAAAACTGAAACTGAAACAAACGTCGCTGGACCACCAACGTCACGTAACTGGGATTTGTTTTATGTGGCTGTGACGAACCTGTCCGTACCGTCAATGAAACAGCCCACGTGACGCGATGCTTAAATTGTACCAGGCCAGCCCTCTGTTGCCACAAGAAGATATATTCGGCTGGTGGAATGCTCACAGGTTTCAGTTCCCCATCTTGGCTAAATTAGCTAGACGCTTTTTGTATGCACCAGCTTCAAGCATTCCGGGTGAGCAGCTGTTGGAGGCGCAGGCCAGACTTTTTTGGATCGTCTTTGATCGTTACCTGGCAAGAAGGGAGAAATGTTAAATACAACCGACCTCAACTAGGCTTTCAGAATTAGCTGCAGACAACGTACAGTGACGTCTAACTTTATCTTAAAGCATGCGTGCTATTAATTTAAATTATTATTGGGCTATTGTTATTATTATTTTTAGTCATTTATTGAAATCTAGAAATGGCAACATGCATCACTGAAAGTAAGTTAAAGACTAGCTTAATACATTTTCTTCATTTATAACTTTAATTGGCAAGCCATACGTTTTATCAGTGTTAGTTTTAAAGTTTTTCAAGTTTTGTGTTTGTACGATCGTTGTTTTCTATAAATAGCAGTGTACTTCACGTTCAGTTTTTGTTTGTCTTTGTATAGAAGTTCAAATGTACTTGCTGCATAAACAACCTTGTTATAACTCACATGGCAAAATACCTGCTTGCATTACACTAATATGTTTATGTTTCTGAACCAGTCATTGTTATGAAACAATGATAATGAAATAATCGATCTCATAATCGGTATCGGCAAATTTAATCATCGGCTATACGAGGTGTCGGCATAATCGGCAAAAAGTGACATCTGTACAGCTTTATCAACTAACTCTTCACAATGACTAAAGTTATCCACTGCACACAGTTACCAGCTTTAGTGGATGGCTTCCACTTTGTGTAAGGAAGAAAGCAACAATTTCTCTGTGAAAACGTCAAATTTCAAGTTCATTGTAACTTAGAGAAGAATGTTAGTTCTCAACTATGCACAGTTACCACTTTGCAGATGACTTGCACTTGGGATATGGAATACCACCACTAGTTTTGGAATCAGATAATCAAAGGTCAGAGTCATTGACTAAAACAGTTTCATATTGGTTTCTAAAGCATTACCTAGCTCACAATTTGTGAGTGGCTTGTTGTTAGTACAAGGTATAAGCCTATTGATTTAGGGATTAAAATATAAGGCACTTTGAACAAAGTTTTGATCCATTGCTCAGTATTGTCCAGGATCAGCCATTCTCCATGAGTGAAGACTTTTCAACATGGGGCAGGTGTTTAAACTGACATTCATGGTAATCTATAGTTACATACACAGGGGAATATTAATCATAGGGCATGTATTTAATGTGGCATTCAAAGAACTCTTGTTTATTTGGACCCAAGCAACACATTTTTAATTTAACAGACAATTATATAACGGACAGAGATCACTCCAAGATTATTGTATAGGCATACTTCTCTGATTGGCATTTTCATAAGGATGGAATTTCGTGCGTTAGCTTGCCAGGCTGTAAGCTCATGTATGTTTATAGTATGGCTCTACATTGTCACGTGCTGCGTCATCTGCCTGTTAACAGTTGCTGGCTGCCAGTTTACTCTGGAACCCACATGTCTCATCAGATTTAATCATACTTGGATTATGGGTGTATATCATTAAATATTTTGAAAGAGTGAGAGATAGATATTAATGAGGAAATTAATGAGGAATAGTTCATTTTATTCGACGAGACTGCTACAATTTTGAGGTCATATTTATGGTATGCTTTCATCAAACTTGGCAGAGACGATTACAATTTCAATATCTTGGATGAGTTTATTATTAATGAGTGAGATCCACATGTATGTAGTATTCTTTCATGTGATTGGATGAGCGTGTTAATACTTTGTGATCTGTAATTCTGATCTGATTTTGATCCAACTCCGAATATATGGTTATATTGTGAAAGTGTCTCCAGTGAGTTTTGATAATGCGCAAGTTATGCTATCTTGCCTCCAATTGCCATAGAGACTATTTTAAGTTTTCTGTACACTTGATATAATATAATGAGATCATAAATATCTTTGATTTGAAAAGGAACATACAAAGAAAGCAAATAAGTTTCTTTTAGAATGACAGCTACATATATTTCAAAAGAACAGTTCATACAATTAATACTGTGCAAATGTAAAAGAAGGTATAAAATATAAATGCAAGAAGTAACACTCCAAGCAGATAAAATTATTGGCTTTAAGATTTGTTTGTAAGTCGGATGAATCAACTATACTGAGGCACATCGCAATAATATATTGTAAATAATTAGTGGACTAAAAGAACAGTGTAAATGCTTGACTAGATGCATTAATGCATTCCTGCTCTTATGTTACATATTTGCAGACTAGCATAAACTATATGCAGTGATATAATGATCATAGTCTCTTTATACAGTTATATACATTTGTTTGCAGATATTTGTGTTTTATAAGCTGACCATGGAGGAAAGTGTAATATGTCTATCTATCAGTCTGTCAGTTACCAGTTTTACTTCCACAAAGTGACTCATTTGTAGGTTGACACTTATCGAACTGTGGGGATGGCTTGCGACTAAAAGAAGAAATGTTGTTAATGCATAAAATCGCGATTTGTCTACAGTGATAACTCTTTATACACTGTAGTCAAATACTTGTATGTAAAATAATATAAAGTACAGTTTCTGTTATGGGCTACAAAGATTGTGTTCTTAAGTCAACTTGCTGAAATGGCCAATTGCTTATATGAATAATTCGGGTGAGTGATTTCAGTCTCATTTGGACACTTGCTGAGGTTGGGGGAGGACAGTGATTTCATGTGAGAATGATTTTTATGAATATATTCTTTCAGCATTTTGTAACTATTATGTGCATGATAAAACATGGTTTATCCTCATTATTGACAAAGTAACAATAGCCATGTGTTCTGACGGTGGCACAATATAATGTGATAAATGCATTGCGAACTGTGTTTAACAGCGGATACATTACCACTGAATACCAAAAGATATATACACCACTCTCTATATAACTCACGCCCTGATAGCTCGTGAACCTACTTATAACGCGGGGTCAGGCATGAATCCCATTTCTTAAACTAGAAAATACTGAAAAATGGATCCATACATGTTGAACTTGAAGTAAATCACATTCAAAATTGGGAGCTTTGATATATCGCTCGTTTTATTGTCAAAAACAGTAGATATAACCTGTACATTTTAAGCAACATTATGAAGCTATCAACATTTAAAACTAAGTCACATAAGGTGGTATATTTTCTTTTCAATCCACATTCTTAGTACGCCATAAATAATAATATTCAAGAAAGTTTTGATCAATGAAAACGTCACTTACACCTAGTGGAGGCAGTACTTTAATAAATAAATGCCAATTCATTTGTTTTAAAAAACGAAACATTTGTCAATCTACTTTAGCAGCTATGTCCACGAGCATTTCTCTGAGAACCTAATTATGTGCCAACTGTATTTTGATATCTAACGGAAGTATTTTCTTGTACTGATACAATGAATTAAAAGCTGGACTCCTTTGTATTATCAAGTTCATTTCATCTATTTAATCAAATAAAAAGGTGGAATAAAAGATAACGTAAAAGTCATGCAAATCCTACATGCTTAAGGTCTACTGGCCCCATTCATTTGGTGGGTGAACTCATTTTTATTTATACATCGAACAGTGTTATACATGTTATTGTGTAGAAAATGTTATTAAACTACCTGAAATTAACCTTCTCAGTCATAACTTTGAACAAAGCAAGGCAACCGTACGAATGAATACTTCGTAAAATAAACAACTTTATTTGCCTCATAGCTACGGACCATCGTAAGGAAACGAGTTTCAGAGAATTCCCGAATTGACGCTTAGAGATATCCTCAAGGATGAGAAGATTTAATATTACCTGCATTCAAATCAGGGTATCAATATTATACTAATTGAACAATACAAAAGTTTTATTTTGACGTAGATGATTGTCAAGTGATGCAATGCACAAATAATTTAGTGTATACGTGGCTTGTTGTTGAAACCATTTTGGAATAATGTTAACGATCCTTAAGATGTTAAACATTTTGAAAATAAACGTAATTTATACAAAATAACAAACGTAAATTTAGAAATGGATTTTATTGTCAATTATTCTCGATGTGATTATAAAACGAGGATTTAGTCATTAAAGAGTTCCAGTTCCAATGCCAACCCCAAACCCACGTTTTCTGGATGTCTAAAGGAATTTTTTGGGAGGTTCCTTGGTAACTCACACTCTCGTTTACAATGCAGTCTTGTTATCAATATGGAAGCAACATTTTGTATCAAATTTCTGACTAAAGTGTAAATTTATATTATCAAGATTTTCAATGTTTGCGCTAATTATAAATTCCACCCATAATAATGAGATGGTCTTAAATCTTACTGACTGAACTTTTAACCACCATGGAAGGTATTTGTCTGATAGGATATTGATCAGACTTGGATTATGGATGTATATGATCATGCGGAAGATTCCTTCATGCTAATGATGTCTTGCTTCTGATTTCCTAAACATGTTGCTGTGTCATCACTGTCTTTGATAGGTTGTACTGTAAAATAAAATTTACCCTAACTAATCTTGCAATGTATTCACAGAGCTGTTACTTCTCTAGAGCTAGTTGCTATATTTCTCCTCCAGCTTTATAAAAACTTGAAAATTAGGAATCGTGGAATCGTAATCGGTTCGAACATTAATCTCATGTTTGCTGCGTACTCACAATGAATACCAACCAAATATTGAGAGTGAGATCTTTTATTCAGTTCATAATGCTATATGTTCTAGTTTTGTTCTATGTGAGCTTTGCACTGTATATATCAGCACACAAAAAAATTAATATGTACCACATGTTTTTGTTACATAAATAACCCCAATAACATTCGTGTATTCATGCATTATTTAACAACACGAAGCCTCTGTTTCCATTTCTCACTCTGTGTCAATGTCAGTGTTGCATTTCCTCACACAGAAACAAAATATGAATGATGAATACTTGAAACACATTTTGACAAATACAGAATACATATTTATATTTAATCGTGTCATCAGATAGATTTAAGTCCTAATGTATTTGAATATAAGGAATTCCTTGACATTCAAGTCCTAACTTAAGCATAGGCTGTGATAAAAAAATGGGATTCATTTAAATTCCTAACTTCTCCACAGGCTATGTAAGTACATGTATATAAAATTGATTGACTTTCAAGCTCTAATCTGTCCATAGGCTGTGTGTCCTAATCATTATGATGACCAATACAAATGCTTAACTGAGTCTGTGTAATCTACTCAGATTTGTCAAGCTTGCCAACTCTCAAAATTTGATTCATCATAGATCGTTGATGCACATCACTGATTTCAAGATGACTGTAAAAATTGCCCTGCCCACCACTCTCTGCTTAAGTTATACCTAAGAAGTGACCAGTCACATATCTGGACCCACCCACCCCTCCACAATTCAGTGATATATATCAACTGAGCAGCCACAGATCAGGATCCAACCCATCCATCCACCTATCGGCTTTACCTAAGAAATGTGCAGTCACATGTTAGGAGTGCCTGCTGATAAGATCTAATAGTATGTACACACCTTCTAAAGATAATTGGACATCTAACAGTAATTTAATCTCAATTCAGAACATTTTGAATCCAGTGGTCATATGAATTCAAAAATTGGTGATATTATTACAACCGAACAAAGTGACTTGCAGAATATGCTTACTTGTTTCTTGTTAATTCAAAAACAAATATCAGCAAATATTATCATGGGCATTTCTGTCATCTTTAAGACAAAATTCTGCCATTACATTTTTGCTTGTATGGCATTGAATAAGTCATTGTTATTTTAGACAATTGCAAACTTTTCTGCAGCTTCCTTATCCTTACCTCCATCCATCATGGTTCAGGGTATGGATATATAATAGAGGAGGAAATTGTAATAATAGTGCTAGCAGCAGGGAAGTTCTACAGACCAGACTGTCAGACCAAAATAAAGCTTCCTACGAGAACTTTCTCCGTAGAAGCCTCAGATTTCAAAAATAAGCCTTCCCACGAAAAATAATTTGCGTAAATTCAACCCCGACTGCAATTTTTTGTGTGCAAATTCAATGATTCTAGACAAGGAAAAAAGGGGGGGGGGAAATTTATTCTGGTGTCGATGAAGTTTGCGAAGTTTGGCTGCAAGCCTCATGAATAAATTTGATCGAGACCGATTCGATATCTACTACGCGGATCATGAAGATTAATTGTGATAAAACCGTGCGGTATTGCCTGGGCGCGGCTGAAGAAAATTTTGAATTTGTTTATGTCCATATCGCCGTTGCACCAAGTCTGATGAATATTTCTTAGCGTGTGAGTATCAACGCCATTGAAAACCGACAAAATGTTACAATTGTCCCTAATTACCTTTGGAATTTGCGTATATCGCTGCGTCACGTAAATCACATCGGTGTTCTTGTGTCGGCCACGCGAGAATATCCTAGCCGGATTAGTTTGCTTATCCAGCATAACATCATCGAATACGACAAGATTATTAACATCACCGTCTAAATTTTCCACGGATGGGGTTTCATTGATGTCTGTGATGAATTCGATTGTGCCTTCGTCGGTATTGTCGCTAAATTCTTTTAGCACTTGATAACAACGCTGATCATCAACGGACGGTGCAACCAAATACAACTTATCCCATTTTAGCCATCGCATTATCAAATTTAGCAACAATTGAGTCTTTCCAGAACCAGACGGGCCAATAATTATCATCCTTATCGAATTCGGTAACACCGCGTTGTGTTTCACCTGCTCGCGTTTCTTCGTGGCGGAAAAATCAATTACATTCATGTTACTAGAATACATGGATCTATATTGTGTTAAGTGTCGCACGCGCACAGCTACGATAAATCCAACCGAAATCGTCACACGCAACAACAGGAACGCAATTGCAGGAGAATGCGAAGTTTGTAATACACGCAAGTTCAGATTTGTAAAAAAAAAAGTAGAAAAATCGGAGGAGACATCGCATCCCTCTTGTCAAAATTACCCGGAACTCCCTGGGCGAAATATCCCGGAGAGAAACATCTGCCAGGATACAATTACTGTGGACCCGGAACAAGGCTCGATATAAGACTCAACGATAATAATCAACCAAATCCCGGCGAAGATCCAGTAAACGCCATCGATAACGCGTGTTACTATCACGATCTTGCGTATCGCAGTGGGGATTTACAACAACGGCATCTCGCTGATGTCAGGTTAATTCATGCAATAGACGCGATTCCTAACAAAAGTTTCAAAGAAAAATTGGCAACTTGGCTGGTAAAAGGCGCGATGAAAGGTAAATTAGTATTCGGTGCTGGTAAATAATAATGGAGCAGATATATTATTCTCCGCGAGGATTCTGGCGAGGAAAATCAGCAATTGCCAAACTCGCCAAGGCAGCAAAAGTAAAACAATCCGTTGCTGAATCGTGGCTATCGAAACAGGCAGTCTGGCAAATATATCTTCCCCCGCCTAAGAAAATATCATATGCGAGTTTCTCTGTCAGCGTCCCTAATGAAGTCCATCAGGCTGATTTAATGTTTCTTCCTTACGATACCGTCGACGGAGTTACATACAAGTATGTGTTGACGGTTGTTGATATCGCTAGCAGATACAAGGAAGCGGAACCGTTATGGAATAAAACAGCAACGGAGATCGCTAAGGCGTTTAGCGAAATTTATTTACGATCTCCATTAACATGGCCGAAGCTTCTCCAGGTTGATCCAGGTCGAGAATTTCTCGGCGCGGTTACTTCATTGATGAAAAAGAATAATGTTAAAATCCGTCGCGGTATTGTAGGTGTTCATCACAATCAGGCTATCGTCGAAAGATTCAATAAAACTCTTGCAGAACGATTATTCGGATATCAGTACGCGCGCGAATTTATTCAAGATAATCGATCTCATGATTGGGTATCGAGGTTGCCTCATGTGATTAACGCACTAAATAACGAGACAATGAGAACAATAGCAATGAAACCCGCAATTGCAATTACAAAATCGAATATACCCCTAAAGCGAGATTCTACTATTCCACCTGTGCTAGGTAGCGTCACGGTCAGGTATTTATATAAAGAAGGCGAGGCCGAAGGAGGAAGAAAAAGAGCAACCGATCCAAACTGGAGCGTTACAACACACAAAATATCAGCCGTAACAAGATCATCGGGAAGACCAGCAATTTATTTTCTAGATTCGCTAGCGCCACAACGCGGATTTACCAAGGAAGAATTACAAATAATACCGAAAGATACTCAACTACCGCCAGCGTCATTAATGTGATTTAC
The DNA here is from genome assembly GCA_028554795.2 of Sinohyriopsis cumingii. Taxonomy (NCBI): domain Eukaryota; kingdom Metazoa; phylum Mollusca; class Bivalvia; order Unionida; family Unionidae; genus Sinohyriopsis; species Sinohyriopsis cumingii. The sequence continues at coordinate 97,270,003 of CM068835.1, read as the reverse complement.
TCGAATTCTACCTAACTGAGATAATTTTCTTACTCTTGACACGGCTAAATACACTAAATTTGACCAGGAAATTCTATCATCGACGATCCAAACTTGGCCATCCACGGTTAATCCCTGCGATGAATGTATCGTTGTTGCATATCCTAGTTTCCATGGCGATCTTTCTGCGTTTATCGCGTCATTAACAAGATTAATATCAACGAGAATAATATCGTTCAAGACCAGGATCTTTTCCTCTCCGCAGGGTAAAGTAACACTGATATTTTGTTTTCTGGTATCAGCGGGCCTGTAACATAACGGCACCTGCAATGTTGGAAATTTCTCGCAATGAAGCTTGAATAACATATCCTGAATAATATCGCGAACAATTTTCCTACTAGCAACGATCAAATGATCGGGACGCCACAAATTTAGAAAAATATCCATCGGAGTCTCGTCGATTATTCTTCTCATCACATCGCATTGAATTTTATTCGGTTGTAATCGAATTATTTTCTTAAATTCAGTCAGTAAAATATCATCGGATCTATAATCAGCGTCGATTTCCTCATAATAGTCAACAAAGTTCCTGAGCCATTCGTGAGGAGATTCACCATCAATCGGATCAGGTTGGCCATGATCTCCGCACATTATCACGGCTGTATTTTTCTCCTCCAGCCAGGTTAGGAACGATTTTAATACAACTAAATTTACTGTGCAAATTTCATCAAATATTATAATTCTGTTGATATATTTATTTCCCATGCGAGCCGAATCCCATAATCCACCGCTGTATTTGAAATAACTGTGATACGTACCAGAATCAACGCCGCGTTGCCTTATTTCTCGCGCTAATCTGTGAGTTGGAGTCAACACGATCATATCAGATTTCGCAAATAAATTTATCGCTCGCGTTGTTTTACCGCTATCACCAGGACCATTTAGGTAAACGAATTTACTACGTGAAATCGGGTCAAATGCGGATGCAGCCGTCGATATTTCCTCAAATTTATCTCGATGAAATTTATCGCAATCTTCGACATCGGCGTCTTCACAGTAATCTAGAATATCCTCGTTTTTTATCCTCCAAGTTCCCCATGAACCATCGGAGATTAAATTATCCAGCCTATACTGGTATTTCTTATCGATATAAAACGAGTCCGTTGCGACCCTTACCGCGATATCAGAAAATTTATTTATCATCGACAGTAAATTTATACTCACATAAGCGAGCATCGATGATCTCAAATGCGTATACTGTGCTGATTCTCCGTCAAGGTAACTAATTACGGTACCTAACTTTACTCCGTCAATGATAATATTCTCTCTGTTGCAGAATATTCCTCGCGATACCGTATCGGCAATAATAAAGTCCATTTCGGCGTCGTTGATAAATAACCTAGCGTGTCGGTGTTTATGATCAACGGATCCTCCTTGAGTAAATTTGCCAATTATTTTTCTTCCAATATCTTTCGCGTTTTCACAGTCCGTCGGTAGCCACACCTTAGTTTGTTTTCTATACGATATAATTGCCTCGCTCACTGTCAACGATACTAACATTGACGAATCTAGCATATATCTCAATAACACTATAGGGACCCATCTGCGTTGAGAGAAATGCCGACCGAACCAAATATAACAAATTTTATGTAAATTTTCAGCAAACTCAAATGAAGTGACACAAGCGAATCCGGTCATGACAAAATCAGGTAACGGTCCGTTAATTGCCACTCTCGTCATCTCGCTGGTGGGATGGCCAAATTTGGCAAAATAATCCGCACAATCGCCGTATCCGAGGAAACTTCCAGGATAGCACGCGCTCATGTCAACGGATATCATGTCTTCGAAATAATACTTGGTATTCCATAATCCGCCATGGCCGTACTCGATACAACTAAGTTGAATATCAGCGAGGTATTCGTTCCTTGTAGGTTTCCACGAATTTCTCTCTCTGGCAGCGTGAGCAGCAACAGATGGAACAGTAAAGCAGTTCGTTAATAACTGATCGGGATTTGACGAATATTTCACCGCGATATTTTTCATAGATTCATGTAATTTTTCATCACGGTAAATATCTCCTCGCGGCAATATAAACTGATCGTATTTTTCTTCACTCGAGAATAACCAAACCGATATCGGATCAGATGCGGCTAATATTTTGATATATCTGAACATGGCATCGGAATTGTCCTTCGCAGAATTTTCAACGGGATAAAATTTAACAACCCGATCTCGCGGAAATATCATTACCGATTGCGACCACGCATGTGAATTATGATCAACAATCTCGATTGAAACTCCTCGAGATCTATACGGCGACGAATATAATATTTCTCCTGATAGCGTTTTCACCGTGATAGGAAATTTAAGTTTCTTGCTCAACACAGCAACATCGTCAATCGACGCGCCATCAACAACTGTCTTCGCCCATGAGTTAATTTTATCCAACCTCAACTGAGTCAATCCGGATCCGCGACGAGCGTTTTTCATATGCTCGATAACACGCTCAGCCACGCAGTTTATCATCGGTGATTCTTTCATCGCAGGTAGATTTTTCGCATCCGGGTTGTTATTTAGCCGATAAATTCCATAAACAACAGCGCTAGAAGGATACGCCCTAGCATAATAAGGACCATCGATTCCCAATAATAATCCTGGCTTCGAATTTTTATCAAGAACGACGTTTTTCTTACCGCCACGCACGGGATCTCGTTTATCGCGAATAATCCAAGTGTCGTCAGGCATTTGTGCAATAAATTTTATCCCAAAGATAAATCGTTCTTCCTTGTGTTCGAATTGTATGTGCTCTATTATCTTCTTGGCCCGTTCCAGATTCATCGTAGCGTCAACAGCGTTAGTTTTCCACGTTGACCAAACATGAATCGCTCCATCACCGAGGAATTCTCTCTTGGCGCGATCGACCTCAGGTATGATATATTCTGCCTCATCAAGATCAAAAATATCCATTATTATATTTTAGACAAATATTTAAATTATAATGAATAAATGTTCGTGGATACCAATCGGATCAACAAAATCATGCGACAAATCCTGCAGAGGTGATTATTGTGGCGCTCACATATATGCAATTCGACGAGGCAGTAAAGGACCACAACGGTGTTTAGTTTGTCAAGTTGGCACTCGAGGAAAGACTCGATTGTGTTTATCCTGTGGGGGGAAAAATTATCGGGAATTGCGCCGATATTATGAAAAGAAATCTTCCTCGGTGATAGCTTGCGAAGAAGATTATATTAATCGATTCAAGGCAAATTATGATTTAGACAGATAAATATTATATAATGGAAATGAAATCAACGATTCCTGCAATGAAAATCACGCACGAGTATAGATCTCATCCAACGATCGAGGGATACGAGGCTTCATCCGATGGTACCGTCAGAAATATCAGAACGAAGAATCCTGTTGGTAATGTTAGTAATACTGGTTATCTCAGATTTACTGTCAATAAAAATAATAAAAGAAGAGACGCAAAATACCTCAACCACAGATTCGTTTACGAGTGCTATCACGGACCAATATAAATCGGACTTGTTATCGATCACATTGACGGAAACAAACTCAACAATAAATTATCTAACCTTCGCGCAGTGACGCAGAGTGAAAATTCAAGATCCGGCAATGCTGGTAGGCACCCTAAATACGCCAAGGCCATCAAATCGATAAATCAGGAAACGGGCGAGGAGATGATATTCACGTCGATGAGCGCTGCTGCAAGATATTTTAGTATTAATAAAGCATCGGTGCAACGAGTGGCAAAAGGAATAACTAGCGCAGCATTTTCCTACAAATTTGACGAGTGGATCGAATTTTCCTATATTCCGATAATATTCGATTCAGATAGTGATGAAGAATAATTGAATATTACAGGAATTAATATAACATGGATGAACAAACCATAAACAATATTATCGAAGCTATCGATGACCTGAGAAAAAAAAATATAAATCTTCCCTCGGAGTTGGACGCGAATAAAATCCGATCCGAATTTGAGACGATTGTTCAAGGGAAAATCGAATACAAATACACGCTACCATCCGAATACAAATTAATAAAGAAAATCCAAATCGCGATGTATCAATCACTTTCGACAGTCAGCGATGATCGCGTCGAGGATTTTGTTAAATTATCTACGCTGGTAGAAAAAGCTAGATTGATTTTATCAGAAGCATACGAGTCAAAAAAATTACAAGTTCACGCATCAGACAGCTGAAAAAACTTGTCGATGAGGGTAAGGCCAAGGAAATCGCAGACTCTTGAATTTTCCTGAATATTTTCCGCAAACAACAAAAAAAAAAAAAAAATTAAAAAAATATATTAATTTTGAAAATTTCCCTGGATTTTATTTATTTTTTTGGCCCGTTTTTCCCTGGCAGATGGATTTACGATCTTACCAGCAGATTGATACATATCGTTTCCCCGCGTATATCAAGCAAATTTCCTTTCTGATCCGTTAGTTTGAAATTTATCTTCGACAATAATCGATTATGACATCGCAGATAAAACGGATTCACCGGCTCCTTTATTATCAAATAACCCGGAGAAGCGCTAGGTGAAAACGAATACAAGATAAAACCCTGCTGCGCTTGATTTGACTCTGACGAATCAACATTGTAACTGCCCTCGACAACATCCGCGTGAAGATAAATCGCGATAACTTCCGTTATATTAACGATACCTGGCGAGATATGCCGCCCGCCTTTGGTCGGATCATTATCGTGTCTGAGTAATAGCGCTAATTGTTTTTTCTCTGCCCACGCGGCATGTAATTTCGGAAATAAATCATCGATGGTATCAGTGACGGATTTTCTCAGTTTATCAACATCATAATCGGGAAATTTGAAATTTGGTAACGTTTCCTCGGTTAAACTAAATACTCTCATGAATTTTTGTTTTTCTCCTGAATTTCTGATCAACTCGAATTTGCTAATAGGAAGAACATAATCGGCAATTGATATATCGTCGACTATCGCCTGAATAAACATACCATGATAATATTCAACATCATTCGCGAGTTGATTTAAAATTTTCACGCGTTTGATAATTTCGCTACATGAGCCTGATTTATTTAGGATGCATTCATGAAATGATCCCCGCAATAAATTTAATTGTATTGTATGTTCTTGAATAAATTCGTCGAGGGTTCTTCTTACCAAGATACCGTCTATGGGGGCTATTATCATGTTAATGTTGGTAGCGTCGAAGATTTCCACGCCGGGGGGAATTTTGGGAAGAACCAACCACGAGAGAATTTTTTCGTTAATAAAAGTAAAAGCGAACATTACCCAGTTAAATTTGTGGTTATTTATGAGGTTGATGGCGCTGTGGATCAGAGGCTTGTGTTTGTTATCTTCTCTCCATATTTCGTCAGTGGTAAAATCTGATTTTTTTGGCTCCGGTAGTTCTGGAGGAGCTTCCTCGTACCAACCTGGAATAAAAACATCTGGTTTTTCTGGTTTTGCCAGAGGTGCGATTTCAGGCCAACCTAATATGGTCCTAATCGATGATTGGTAAATATCTACCATGTACGGCGATTTCACTTCTATCATCGATGACAGTGTTGGTTCATGCGCAGATATTTTTATTCCCGGAGTAGCATCGCCGGTTATATTTGATATTCTGGTAGTAAATTCCTTATCCAGCTGATCAATTTCGTAACTGCCTGTTGTTATACCGACATATATCCAATCGGGAGTTCCATCGGGTTTGGTTTTGTTGGCAAAAACAAGCGAATTATTCGATGATAATTTACCGAATGACGTCGATCTAACATTAGGCCAGCTGTTGTAGACACGCAATTGTGTTAACGCAATTTCTTTGACGCTAATTGGTGTTGGAAAATTGATGCTAAATTCAGGTTTGGTGGAGCTTAACGATATTAACGTCGTTGTCGGCGGTGTCGTGTTTGTCACGATCTGAGCTAGCTCGGACATTATTAATATTCATCTGTTCAATCTCCGAGTAAATACCGATCATTACCGAAAATTCTGGATCGGAGATAACGCCATCGTTGAGACTCTCCGAAAGCAGCGATGATAATTTCGAATACGCATCATTGATTTTAGTTAGTTTGTTTTTGTACAATGATAACTTTTCACTCGTGCACGAGGAGATTTTTTTCGCTACGATATTGAGAACACCAGCGATTGTCGTTGTTGACGAGATTATTATCGTTGCAACGATTGGCGCGATTGTTGTTACCGCGGATAAAATTATTCCAGCACCAGCGACTACCGCGGATACCGCGTACACGGCGACGTCAATGGTAACTAATCTACGCTGGTATTTTTTTATTTTTGTTTGATATTCGTCGAGGAGTTTTTTTAGCGAATCCTGCCATGATCGCGCCTGATTATAACGGTAATCCGATGCGGTCATTTATTAGTTATTTATCTAGTTAATTTCTTTGTAAAATCAGAGTTTTTCCGTTTTCAAATAGTGGGGGGTTTTATCTCGACAACTACAGTTTCCTCTTCCTCGGCAACTGCGACCGGCTCGGGTTGACCAATTACGGCCCAACCCGATAAATATTCGAAAATTACAAAATAATACACTGGTCCCATGGTAGTTCTGCCTTCTGGTTCTAGTGTGAAATTTACGATGTTATTTTCATCTATGGAAATAACGAAAAATCCAGGATAGTATTCATAAATTTCATGATTATCGGCCGTCACGTTAAATTTTATTGACTTCGAAATAATATATACTCGATATACACCCTGAATTGGCGCGGTAAAGTTAAAAGAATCATTATCAGGTGTCCAGGTAATATTTTGTGTCCTCAGCACAAATGATACATTGCAGGAAAGATCTTTTGATTCTACCTGATTTGGTATCGAAATACGCATCAACGCAGGAATATCCAACGATGATATTTCTAAGTTAATATCACTAATTTTTGTAGTTGCGTCGAGAAGTTTCGCGTTGATATTTTGAATTTCTCCGTCGTAAACTGATGTATCGACTTTTTTATTTGCTAATTCTCGTACCACGTTAATTTCCTCGGATATTTTAGTAACATCTTCGCTGATTTTTTTTGTTTTCTCGTGGAGATCATCGTGTGATGTTTTATCGACTTTTTCGTTTACGATTTGGCGTACCGCGTTAATATCATCGTTGATGGATTTTGTTTTCTCGTCGTGTGATGTTTTATCGATTTTTTCGTTTACGATTTGGCGTACCGCGTTAATATCATCGTTAATTTTAGTAATATCCTCGTCGATTTTTCTTGTTTTCTCACTGAGATCGTTATGTGATGTTCTATCGGCTTTTTGAAATATTAGTGCACGTGCCGATTCAATATCTTTGTTGATTTGGGCGATATCTTCGTTGATTTTTCTTGTTTTCTCGGTAAGATCGTTATGTGATGTTCTATCGGCTTTTTGAAATATTAATGCACGTGCCGATTCAATCTCTCTGTTGATTTGGGCAATATCTTCGTTTATTTTTCTTGTTTTCTCGTTGAGGTCGTTATGTGTAGTTGAAGAGGTATCGATGATTTTTTTTATATCCTCGTCGAGTTTTTTACTGAGATTTTTTGATGTATCGTCTAGTTTTTTAAGATCGTTAGTTAGCTTGGTAAATCTTTTTGTCACTCTATCCTGAAGATCGTCGTGTGATGCTTTATCAGCCTTTAGAAGCATCGCCGCTGATAGCTCTTTGTCGGATTTTTCCACATCCGCGATATTGGCCTTTAGTGGCAATACCGCTAATAGATCGGTAATATCAGCTATAGATTTCAACACTAATTCCGATTGGCGAGTAAACTGACTAATATGATCATTATATTCTTCTCGCTTGATTATATCAGTTATTTTCACGTTGCTGGTGTGTAATCGCCCTTCGGTATTTTGAAAAACAGCAACTTCGCCAGGGTCCACCTCTGACAGCGATAGAAGATTGTTAATATCGCTCTTGGTTGCGAACTTTGATAGATCGACGTCAGTCACTTCTGCCTTTTCCTTCCTGTAGATAAATCTACCGTAAATATCAACCATGATATTTATCTACGGCGTATTCAAATACAATTTTGTGATACGGACCGGATGATTTTGAAATTGCGTCAAGAACATTAATTGACTCTGGACCGCATATTGGTGGATCAGCTAATGTTTGTGTTGGAAGAGTCGAATACCAAATCGGAAGTTTCAGCGAAGACACATAGCTGATAAATTCATTTGGCGGTGCTAATCCATAAGAGTCAAAATAAACGACTTCGCGAGGATTAATCGCGTAGGCAACCCAGTGCGTACCAGGGCCGGTATTTTTATCGAGATTTATTATTCCCGTCTCGGTAGGGTTTGGTTTTTCTGGTAGTTGATCTCGCATAAATACGCCTCTGAAAAATTTTATTTTTTTTTCTTTGCTTCGTTGATTAGATCTAAATTTGAGGCTGGTAGACGCGACTTAGGCCGGATCCGTATGGGGGGCGTCTTAGATAAAGGCCGGATCCTTTTTGTTGTTTTTGCAACATTTTCGCGATTAAGGGAGAGAGGACGGGAAGTAACCCTCCCTTTTTTTTACGGTATCCACTTCCTGTAATTTTTTCTAATACTTTTTTAGCCCCGAATCCACCCAAGGCCGATACTGCGCCTGTTAGTAATGGAGCTAGTAAGGGAAGAAAGGGGAGAATTCCGCCTATTTTGACCATATCTCTGATGGCGCCTATAGAGAGATTCAGATGAACGCCGGAATTCGCCGATTTGGCTCTGGTAAATCTTTCACGTTGACTTCTAGTTAGCGATAGTTTGTTAGGCCCACCATGAATTTGATCATTTTTCAGGGTTAAATTCAAGCCGCTTCGCCTTGCTGTTGCTGTTTGGAGTTTTTTTATCTGACCCGGGGTCAGAGTTACGCTGACGTGTTCGTATGGCATATTAATAATCGCTTAGTCTAAATTTGGAATTTGTCACATGTTCTCGACAGGAGCGTCAATAATTCTCATTCTGCCGCTGATGCCTTCCAAGATCATTGTTCTATCACTGAGGATCACCGCGATGGCTCTTGCTACTTGCCCACCTGTGTCAATTCTGGCTTTGAAATGGATATCGACAACGGATTGTTTTACCAAGTCGAGATGCTCCAAGGAGAAGTAAAAGATAGGATAGCGAGTATTAAAATCCAACTGTGATATTTGCAATCCTGTATCGATATTTTGATCGCGTCCCATGAAGCTTAGCAAGCGATGATATGCACGGGACGTCGAATAGGTGGGAAAATTAATTGATATTTCCTCGGATGGTTCTTGTTGGCCGTTTATCCTTAATGAAACGTTTGTTGCTGCGAAATGATCAAATATCATATGACTGTGAGTTTGATCGTATCTGTTTGTGTTTTGGAGAACAATGAAGATGTGTCTAGGTGCCGAAGCGCCCTGTTGTGACGCAATTCGCCAGGTAAATATTCCGTTGATATTAATGTCGGTAAAGTCGGTCATCGTTGTCAACCAGGACATGACGGATTTTCCGCCTTGATTCATGAATGATAATAATTTTTCTTCCTCGAGTATCGATGGAGTTATCGCTGGCATCCACAAGGTAAATTTGTTTAGGATTACCTTGCCTGCATCAGGGACAGTATTATTGTCTCTCCAGATAGCTCTATTATCACTTGCGGGGTCTCGAATGAAGGAAATTGTGTGTTTCGCCCCGTAAATAACTTTTCTGAAGTGTCTACAAAATCCAAAAATGTGGGATAGCGGAATTGCACAAGAGAATCTTAAACTAGGACCAACTAACATTAATTTCCGCGTGGCAAATCCAAGGTTATAATTGTCATTGGGGTTGATCATTACCGCCAGCAGGGTGGCGTCAGCATTATCAGCGGCATTTCTCGGTATAGCGATATTATACTGGCTGTGATCTGCGCTGTCGTTAGTATCCTTGGCGAACATCATACTAGGACCAGCTGACCTGGTAAAATCATCCGAGTATCTGGCCAGGCCTATCACCGTCGTTGCAACATCAGCGTTATCTGTAATTGATTCAATTTCTCTTCCATCAATCGTGTAGGTGACGCTCTTGAATAAAGCCATAATTCCGTTATTGACAAATCCAACTTTGGAATCTGCTGGATAATTGGTATCATTAGCTCTTCTTATTTCGCCATCAAATTCGATATATGCCTCTGATGGAAGAAAATATCTCGTTGTGTCGTGAACTTGAATTTCAATGCGATTAGGTGCATTTGGTGTCACTGCGTCGTATGAAAAATACTGGAAATCTCGCACGGATGTGTCTCTGCCTACGGGCTCGTCCATGTCGAACACTTCATTTGACACTTGTGCGAACATTTTATATTAAGAATATCATCTTAAACGAAGACCACTACCTGAAATGAAGCTTGTATTTGCTAGATTTGTCTTAGCAATTTCCTTTGCTAGATTTGTGTTAGCAACTTTATTTGCTAGATTTGTCTTAACAATTTCCTTTGCTAGATTTGTGTTAGCAACTTCCTGTGCTAGATTTGTTTTAGCAACTTCCTGCGCTAGGTCGTTTATTTTTTTATTTGCTGCGTCGTTTATGACTTTGCTGATTTCGGGTGGCATTTCACTGGTGATAGGCAATTTAACTGGCTCTCTTTTACGTATTAAATTTGATATTTTTTCTCTGACAAAATCGTAGCCTTTACTGGCTATTTTTTTGATACCAGAAATGGCAGCAGTCTCGCCAATCTTTCCTATTGCTTTTAAACCAATCTGTTTAATCATGGGTCCAATTTTAGGTATTATTCGCGTAAAGAGACTTCCAACAATATCGCCGAATCCATTACCGTGGATATATCTGTATACGGGCAATCGAGAGTTTACTACGCGGACCTGTCTGGGTCTGCGTTGATATTTGTGAACAATTATGTTATTTCAATTGTGTTGTTTTAATCGATGAGTTCATCGATAAGTTCCTTGTAAATGTGAGAGTCGATGACACCACCGCGGAATAATCGCTGACAAATATCTGAGGCTTCGTTGATTACTTCGCGAGAGTTATTTCCGGCTCGTTTTCCTCCGATTAATACCTCAAGGCGAGATACATCGTTGACAACACTGTCAGGGCAAACAGTATATCCGCTTCCTGTCTTTGGTTTTGGTTTTGATGGTTCGCTAAACCACTCCGTTAACACGTCCCTCTCTTCCTTTTCTTTTTCTTTTTGTTTTACTTTTTCCATAAATTTAAAATATTCGTCATCACGTTTGTAAGGTGATTTTTTACTAGCAAAATATATCCAGTCGATGTATTTGTTTTTTTCAAGAGGTTTTCCACGAACATCGGGGTTAAAATATTTATCCCTATCATCATAATCCGCGGCGATATCTACTAAATTTTCCCCCCTTGCGATTTGTTCATACGCATCACGGGTAAAATTAGTTTTGATAGTTTTATGAAGATTTTCATAGTCGGACTTCGCAGTTTCTTTCTCTTGTTGAGTTATTTCTTGTGATTTATCCGAAGTTTTTTTTTCCTCCTTCCTTGCATCTGCGATATCCAGAAATGTACTATACAGGGCACTGGTTTTTCTCACCTCAGATAAATTAAATCTAACTCGAAATAAATTATTATACCAAACATCCCGCGATTTAATTTTTTTAAATCCGTCTTCAGTTAAAAACGCCTTTCTATTGTCAAAGGAATCTTCAGCAAAAATAGCAAATAATCTAATATCATCTCCAAATACCTCAAATTGTTTTTCCATTGTTTCCCAACCACTCTTGGTAAATTTTTCTATTATTATATCTCGAGGTTCTTTTTTTTTAACACCCTCCTTCCTTTCTTCTTCTTCTTCCTCTTGAGCTTGTTCTTCTTCTTGCGCTTGTTCTTGTTCTTCTTGCGCTCGTGCTTGTGCTTGTGCTTGTTCTTGTTGTGCTTGTGCTTGTGCTAGTGCTTGTGCTTGTGCTTGTGCTCGTGCTCGTGCTTGTGCTCGTGTTTGTGTTTGTACTATTCGCTCCGGCAATAATCGAGTGTGTTGCTCGATATCTCTCGTCATAGGAATAAGACCGCGCTTCCTAAGTTCCTTATCTTCCTTTTTATCGCCGTATGCGACTTGCTCGATTGCTCCAGTGACTGGACTCAACAACTTTGACGATATCTCAGTAATTCCATATTGCGAGTCTTCGTAATCACGAACTTTTTTCTTAAATAATTGTTTTGCCGGGATAAGTTTCCTTACTGCCGCTAACTCTTCTCGCGCTAATCTGGCAGAATGAGGCTCTCCAACTCTACTAGCTTTCCGACTCATATTATTTTCAACTATATTGTTTTAATGCGAGGTAAAATTAGGATCCCGCAGCCAAACTTCGCAAACTTCATCGACACCAGAATAAATTCCCCCCCCCCCTTTTTTTCCTTGTCTAGAATCATTGAATTTGCACACAAAAAATTGCAGTCGGGGTTGAATTTACGCAAATTATTTTTCGTGGGAAGGCTTATTTTTGAAATCTGAGGCTTCTACGGAGAAAGTTCTCGTAGGAAGCTTTATTGTGGTCTGACAGTCTGGTCTGTAGAACTTCCCTGCTGCTTAGTGCTAAATTCTGACCTAACATGATGAATGATTCATTTGATATAATTTTATAAAAGTTAATATTTATTGCAGAGGTTAAAAGATGCACAACCAGTGCACCTGTAGTAATTGTCCGTCTTCTGAGACTTGTCTTTATTACAAAGATTTTTATACTTCATGCTCGAATAATGTCCCATCTCGAATTTATTTTGACCATTTGAATCAGCATTTTGTCCTTCCTGTGCACATCTTAAAGTAAACAATCTTGTGGGTTTAATACCATTGTAGCACCTGATATACTATACATGACATCATGTATATTTGCAAGAGGAGGTACCACCACCCTGTGGAAAGCAAGGATAAAGATTCCTGACATACCAATCTTGATAAAGTCAAGTCTTCACCTCATACGGACAGAGCTGAGATGTGAGTGAGCTGCAAATGCAGCCACGTTAGAACACCGGGCCACATGGTGCTCTTTCAAACTTTTTAATGAATTTGGTATTGAAATCTCAAATAATAAGAATAATTAAATAAGCAAGTTGATCTGATCCGACGGTTGATTGGCTGAGAGTATTACCTTTATGGAGACTATGTACAACGAGTGATCCTATTATTGGATGAACTTAATTGTATATGCTAGAGTTAATTGTGTGTCTTTTCACATGGTCTTGTTAATTCCGAAATCTGAGATTTGGGGAAATGTGTTAAATACTTTGCAAATAAAAGATATTGCACGATTAGAGTGTTAAATAAAGTAGGTAGGGTTTAATTTTGGTCGGGTAATTACAGCTGTATCGATTACTGTAGATTGGCATTTTCAAGACATTCAACTCAAACTTTTATATGATCACGGTAAAATATGGTGACTTAAGTTGGTTACTTGATATAAGGGACAGGTTCCATATCCCATGGACGTAAGCTTTAAGTGACACTCCCATCTATATAAGGTATGGTTTCATAACCCATGGAGATAATTTTTAAGTTGCATTCCCAAGTACATAAGGTAAGGTTCCATATCCCATGGACATAATTTGTATGTCTAAGGTAACATATGCATATGTACCTATCATAAGTTCTGTATTAACTTTTATTTCATGGCACTCAACCTTTACTATATTTTAATTCATTTTAGCAAGAGGACTACTACCTTGTTCCATGTATACTCCATCAAGCAATGCCAAGGGAAATTATATCACCAGAATCAGATCCTGAGATAGAAAGTACATCAGTTCTCTGCTTCATGTATACAGGGAAGATTTTACCACCACCCATTTTCCACAGGCTTGTCGCAGCATGTTTGACTCAATGGCCCATTTCGAAAAAGAGGTCTGAGAATCTTATCTACTGTGGGTGCTGCGTGTTTGACCTTGACCTTCATCATAGATTGACACTCCACTTCAGGGACTACATTATTTTTGCAAGGGTCACAAGAATGGGAGTCAAAGACACAGCTTGGACTTCAGAAATATGTTGTAAAGCTAGAGAGCTCATCGTTGACAACCTAGCAAAGATAACTGGAAACCAGGGTCACAGCCTGCAGTTCAAGCCATATATAAAGTGCCCTGATGCTGATGTAAACAGTCTGGAGGGCCTGATTGCTGTGTCACTACTCCAACAGAATGAAAAAGTAGTATGTCGTTCTCATAAAAATAGCCATAGACTTGTTTCAAGACAACTTCTTCAATACTGGTTTGAGGACGAGGTGAGTATTTGCAAATTATTCCTGCTAAGATGTACCCAAATGTAAAGCCTATTAGACTCTGTCATATTTTCCTCATTTACATGTGGTATATTGAATATTGGGTGGTATATTAGATTGTTGTTGTTGTTATTGCTTTGAGTTGAATGCCATATTTCAGCAATGAGATGTGGACAGTAGAACTGATAGAGGAAGAATCGGCGAAAATCCCGGTAAGAACCATCTACCCACATGAAGTTACTGTCTCACATATCCACACTGACCAAGCCCAAGGCTCAAACCAACACAGAGATGATATGGTAGTGACCAGTAAAGTTGACCTCTTTAGACCACTCAGACACTCGGGGCCACTGTTCTCTTAGACTTGGGTAAATGTCATGTCCAATACATGATTACGGTATAATGTGTGGTTTGTGAGACAAATGTCTTGCCATTTAAAGCCTACATACTGTATAATAGGTGTTTTGTTATACTGGTAGATATCTTGTCCTTGAAATTCTATATATTTTATAATGCGTGGTCTCAGACTCTGGCAAATGTCTTTTGCATCAGGCGAGTTATATGAGTTATATACTGTATTAAACCTTTTGGTATGTAGACTCAGGCAAATGTATTTTATTTTAAAAGATGTATAATGTGTAGTCTGTTAGACTCTGGCAAATTTCGTCCCTTTACATTTTTCATGATATGTACTGTATAATGTGTGGTTTTGTAGACTCTAACAAACATGTTGTTCTTTACAGCCTTCGGGATATATACCATATATAATATGTTGTTTGTTACAGATAGAGCCATGATTAAAAAAACAACAAGAAATCACAAGACAATTTTAAAGACAATAATTCATTAAAGTGTTGGTGACATAACTGGGGTCTTAAACTAAGTAACAAAAGAAAGGAAACCAACAATTTTATTAGAATCAGAAAATGTATTGCTCTAAGATGCAATGTGAAAGTTTTAGGGGAATTTAAAATTGAGGGAATTTAATTCCCCAAATAATTCCAAATGTTCTGTCACAAGTCAAAAACGTACAGTGTTCCAAACGAATTCCAGTATTAGATATATTGATGCACCAATATTCTAGAATATTTTCCTGTGCTAACAGTCTTGATTTATCACAATGATTTAGTCCAGAATGACTTTGAACAAGTTCACAATAAACCCAACATAGTGATCTAGTCCAACTTTTCAATGAGCACTTTGTAATTCCAATGAATAAGTTTTAATCAATGAGTCTTCTCAGATTATATCTGAACAATGCACAAAATATTTCCAGAGATTGAATTTAAATGAGCAATGAATACTGTTCTTTATCAGAACCTTATATATATATGAATCGAACATACAATACAATGTCCAAGATGTGGTCCAGTGTTTCCTTCTAAATGTTGTAAACAAATTTGCAACAAATCAGGTAGGTCATTTATATTCTACCCCCAGTGACACACAATGGTCAGGAATACAATATGAACATACCACCTCCCATCATAAAGAAAAAGAAAGATTTATACAAAAACGCATTCTTTGGCAGACTAGCTAAATATACATATGTTACAATAACCATTAAAATTACATAGATATCTTGTAAATGTCAGAAATTATTCACAGAATAAAGCAACATTTTACATTCATTCACATGAAAGATTATCTGCCATAGGGCTATCGTTTCCTTTAATCTATTTTATGTCATTGTTGTGGTGCTGCAACGTCAAAACATCCATTCAACAATGTCTGAATTTTACTTTTTCATTTTGCTAATGAAACTAAGGGGCTTTGATCACTGAATACATAAATTGGAGAAGGGACTGAATTAATATATACTTCTAGTTTTGTAATGCCAATATCAAAGCTGAATATTCCTTCTCGATTCGATTATTCAGGTGAAACTTGGATTTCTTACTCTACAAATTGGTCTGTTATTCAGAAATTATGGAAAATTGTCTGGATTATCCAGCTATACCCAAACCTTTAAAGCTGTTTCGGGAAGTGGGTACTCAGAGTTAGCTTTGACCTTAACGTGTCCATGTTTAAATCAACTCCAAAACTCTGGTAGACAGAATGACCTCATCCGGAGCGTACAAGTTGGGTAGCAAGTTAGGCATGTTTAGGAACATACAAATCAGGTAGAATGAGGTATCTTTTGGAATAGATAAATCCAGTAGAAAGCAATGTATCTGTTGGGACATACAAGTCATGTAGAACACGTGACATGCATTGGGGCATGTACATCAGACTGAATGCTGGGTATATATTGGAACGTATAAAACCTGTAGAATGCTAGACATGTATTGGAACATACAAATCTGGTTGATTGCAAGGCATTTATTTGAGACTATAAATCAGGTAGACTGCTGGATATCTATTGGAGCATATAAATCTGATTGAACCCTAGGCATTTATTCAAACATATAAATTAGGTAGAATGATGGATATGTGATGAAATATATAAATCAGGTAGGATGATCGGCATGTATTAGAGCATTTAAAACGATGGCTGTCTATTGGAGCATACAAATCAGGTGGTTTGCCATGTAAGTACTAGGGCATATAAATCTGGTAGAAAGCTGAGTTACTATTGGAACATATAAATCAGGTAGAATGCTGGGCATCTACCGGATCATATGCATCAGGTAGAACGCTAGGCATCTATTGGGACATATAGACATAATTCTGATAGAAAGTCGAGTTTATTAGTGGACATAAAATCAGTCAAGAGCATGGATTCTACTGGAGGATATAATGTTCTCGATATCGACATGATGAATATAATACACACTGACCATTTAAAAACCTATGCTAGAAAATCAACAAACTTTGATTATAGGTACATCACAGACAGCATAATAAGTATGTACTTGACTGTGTGAGCTGCTTTGCAGAATGGTTGATACTGAAATTTAAATACACTGGCATATTACTGTGACTCATATACTCAATTATTTTCATTGCCAAAAATAAAGTTCAAAATTTAATATGTAATATTACCAATACATTCACCACCTGGCTTTGTAGATTATGGAAATGATATTTTGAGCACTTTGACAGCGATACATTTAGCATTCCACTCTCTGGCCTAATACATTGCTTAAGATATATTTTAAATATGAGTAGTGCCTCCAAACGTTATTATTACAGATTGTATAATGAATATAGCTTAACAGTTTAAAGTTATTATACATGTCTTGTTCATTGAAAGTTCTAAATATATTTTGTAAATAAAAAATAAAATAAATGAGACATTTAATGATTCTTACTTGTTTATTATGTAATCCTTTTATAAAAATGATTGAATATATTCCATACAGAATTTTAGAAATATAACTATAGTGCTCTTTAATTCTCACTTATTCAGCATGTCACTATTTGTCATATTAAAGATTGTTTACAGGGCTACCACGATACTGGGAAATTGTGAAAAAGTAAAGATAAATGACCTTTTCCTTACTGTGTAAGGCCATTGTGTTTTGTAAGTATGGATGAAAGGCTGGTAAAACCTGTGACCTTGATGACAGAAACATTTACATAATGGAGTTGTAACTGAGCTGATCTTGATTTAAATTTATTCAGTTGTAACAAATAGTTGGAGGGTGCAGTATGGCTCATTTTGGTGTTTGTCACATACATATTAATTTACTTAATTCAAATTCACAGTGGAGTAAAACTGTCTGGTAGACTGGGTAATTCACAGACAACTAGATATTTTGATATTTTCTTGCATGGAATGCATGAAAGCCAGTCTAAAATCACTTAATGCCAACATAAGTGCGGCATGGGGTAGCAAACTTAAGTGATGTTACATCGCGTCATACCTGCCTGAAATCAGTAGATATTTGTCTCAGAATTTGTGAGTGTTAAAATTGTTTTGTCTTTAATCAGATGATAGATGAGATAAAATTTGACATAGGACTATTGATAGAAATACGAGTACACAAATCTAGCAAGATAAATGTTGATGACATCATAGGTCCAGTAGTCGCTGATTTAAGCAATGACTCATTTCATATGTTGTAGAAACAAAATCAGAGATATTACATGAAAGTTGCATACTATTTCTGATTACTCCCCAACATAAACTTCTTTAGGTATTAATTCTGAAAACTACCTGCATAAGAGAGATTCATGAGCTACAGAACACATGTCAACCACAATTTTGTTGTATGACATTGCTGCCATGTTGACATGTGCTGCCTGCTTAATGAATTTGGCTCTGTCCAGATTGCTGAGACAGCGACAAATTTATGGTTGTTGTTCTCGGAATAAATATATTAAAAATCATATATCCTTTCTGGTTTCTACAAATTTGTGTGACTTTCATTTTATATTTTCCAAGTATTGTACAAGAATACTGGAAAAAAGGTTCCTTATGATATTGTTTCCTTGTGCCAACAGAATACTTTTAAGCTGAGCAAAATTATATTTTGTATTATGTAAAATGAAGTAACTTAACATACCAATTTGTATGAATATAATGTAGCCTAACAATTGTGATAATTAGTTTTGTTTAGGTGACTCTGATGTTGCATGTGTTCTTTAATTCCATTCAGTAGTGGTCATACGTGAAACTTGCAAAATTACCCTGAAAAAATCCCACAAGAAATGACTTGGACATTTACCTTTAAAAAGTGCAGGAGCTATGTAGATAAGAACACGTAAATAATATCAGAAATATTAATACAGCCATGACTAATTAAGTGTACTGCACTTTGTCACAATTCGTCATTTTAAATTGTCTAGAATAATTGCTTCATTATGTAACAAAAGAGACAGAGAAAGATAAAGATCAAGGAACACAAATGCTTAATTGTGCTGGCAGCACATTGTTGACTGAATTTAACAAATATTAGAAAAATTTAATATAGCCAATCCCGTGAGACTGACTTATTAAATATACAGATCTTTGTCGAAGAAACATGGCTACCTTATCATCTGGATCGTGGGTTCGATCCCCAGCCGAGTCATACCAAAGACTTACAAAAATGGTACTAACAGCTGTCTCGCTTAGCGCTCAGCATTAAGAGGTTAGTGTTAGGACTGGTCGGCCTGGTGTCAGGATAAAGTGACTGGGTGTGACATCATGCTAAATGTCTGCGGCATGATGCCCTAGTGCAAAACATCACTATAAACTGCCACATTGCAGAAAGCGTAGCGATATGACTGAATTTTTTTTAAAGGTAAGTTAAAAATCCAAGTCACACACACACACACACACATACACACACCTTAGCATTCGCTCATTTTTTTATTTTCTACAATACTTGTATCATTATTTATTGTGACAGACAAAGCAAGAGACATGAAACAACTTGGGAGGAGCTTAGTGAAAAATGTTTAACATTTTGAAGATGCTAACCAAAGACAGAACTTATTATGTCCATCCATCTCTCCATCTCTCAATTTAATAATGTCTTAAAACTAAAATTTGCATAAAACAATTGACTTCATTAATTGCATTAATGTTATGTCATGTATTAAAGCTGAAATAATGATTTATCGTAAACAATTGTATCCATTAATATTCCAGTGTTGTGAAATTGACTGTGTTGTACCAAGACAATATTTACCAAAACAGTTGTATCCATTACTATTAGAGCGTTATAGTATTGACTTATTGTACTGTGATACAAAATTTACCTAGAACAATTGACTTCGTTTCCCTCCGATTGTTATGTCATTGGCTTTATATACTGAGATGATTTATCATGGGAAATTAATGCTTGAATTGTGAGAATATGTTATGTAAACAATATGAAATTAGAAAATATAGGTAGCTTGTTTGATTCTCTTTTTCACAGTTCAGCACTGAATATGATCCAGCCGATATATTTTCTAATTTATCCATATATAAATCAATAATTGAAAAGAGGGAAGGGTCTATTTACCTGGCCGGAATAACTTATTTGATTCTCCTTGTTTGCAGTTCAGCACCGAATACGTGCCAGCATATATAATGTCTACGTCATCGATGGAAAGTATAGCAAGTATGCATATTGAAGAGTTTCCTGACCTGGATGCAGAGGACACACATTCAGAATATATTAATGCCCCAATGAAAAAGTTTGAGGTATTTGATACAATTAATCTATACTAGTAGTATATTTTATTTGTATTGGGCTCAAGTTTGATGGTTTTGTTAAAACAAGACATTTTGCATTGTTACTTAAATTCATTGGTTTGCTTGTCAAGGTTTCCATATTAGTAGGTATTTAATTTCGTGGTTTAAAATCTATAAATGACCCTAGAAGATACAAAAGAATAAAACTCTGTCGATGCAAAAGGCAGTTACACTAATATTTGAAACCATACTACCACCTGCATGAGCACACACCCATTACTCAACAAATTCAATACTTTCAATGTGCTTTCATTCAGGTGAAATCTATCATTATAAACCAACACAGCCAATAATAGTAAAATAATACTAGCACCACTATAGGCACATATAAATACCTGTCAAGGTCAATCACATACACGGTGTTTTTGTTTTCATGCTGAGCATGAAATGAAGCCGATGCAGACAGTGACACTAAACCAGCTGGTTATGAAAGCAAATGAGTATTATCTCTTAAACCACGGTTCATAAATTTCAGCATCAGTACTTTCTGAGAAAAAAAGGGTTAACACAGTGGCCTGAGAATATAAAATTTGGACTTCCTAATCCGTGAGTGGCAATATTTGTTTTGTCAAGAACTCACCAAGGTGAGAGAATGCTCATTAATTGAAAGACAGGGTAATCATCTACATGTGTCTGCCCCATGATTAAATTTCATCCACAAGACCAGACAATAAATAAAGAGTACAAAGAATACAAAGAATAATTAAAGTCTTTCTTCCACGGTTGGTATGCTAAGCAGGTTATAACCTTAAAACTTCATTATTCCAGCCAGTTCATGCTGAGTAAATAATTGCAGCTCACGCAACAGTGAGCGTAAGATTGTTCCTAATTATCTGTGGTTTTGGAAAATTGGACATGTATAATTCTGTAACTTGGGGATAATTTATCTGACAAGCAATTGTGTGAACTACGGGTCTTGGTTTACTTGCTGTTGTTACAATGATTTTGGCAAACTTCAGTGAAATGTGAGCTTTAATACTTAGCTATAATTAGTGTGCATACATGATGTTTTATTAATAATCTTAATTCAACTAATAGTTCCAATATTTTACAGGCTTGTTGTTCTTTTGGATTAAAAACTCATTGATAAAATAAAATATTCCTCCAGTAGGATTTCAATTTTCAACATCAACGAAAGATGAATTTGAATAAAATAATAAATTATTTGTTACATCCTAGTATCTGTGTTATTCTATAAGTTATTTCTGTGTTGAGAGTGTTTGAATTCCTTATGCTTTTCTCATTTATATCTATTCTTATATCAGATATCAATTTAAGGCATTGGGTGTTATTTACAAGTATCAGTTGTATTATATTTCTTTTTCAAACGGCTAAAATAAATCAAACATGTAAAAGCTTTTATTTTTTTGCCAGATTACGGTATTGACCTTAACGATCTACTCCCATTAGCGGGTCATGATCATAGTTTGCGAATGTTTAGTTGGGGATTTAAATGTTTGGTTCCTACATGAAAATCCCTGATACTGCATTATCCTCTAAAAGGTTAGGTCCGGTTTGGTGAAAGTATGGCACTGACATAAAGGTTGGTTATTTAATGCAGAAGCAATCTGAATAAAGTGCCTTCCCCAAGGACACACCACCATATGTGACTCAGGCTGGGCAAATGGTATGATTTCAATATAGATGTCAAAAGTTTAGAAAAGGTCACCTGGTACCCGTTGATCCTAATGATAGGTTTCCCGGGTCCTCGATCAAGGAAAATTGTATTAAATGTGAACCTGAACTGTTTATTTTAAGTTCATACATATCAATTCCTTGGGAGGGATCCGCGTAATTATTGCTAATACGAGTGGGAAAAGTGCACACTGAGCATAAAGATAGTAAAATGTATAGTACATGCCAAAATTACAGAAAACCTTATCGAAAATGTACATTAACTTTTGCTACGTACCTGTATCTGCAGTGAATTAAAACTGATGTCACAAATCACCTAAATCCATATGGATTAGTACTATAGTAGAGATACAAAAATGATGCATTTTTTTATACATAACCTTCACTTGATCTAGTCTGCATCACAGGTTTAATTCTAGCTGAAAGGTCATACATTCTGAATGTATTATTACATAACTGTCAGGTTCAAAAGTTTAATTGTCTTCTCCTTGTCCAGATGCAACATGTTATTCAGCTTAACAAAATCCTCTAACATTTTTAATGGTATAACTTCCACGAGTCATAGCGATCAACCCCGTTTCACGTTATATTTTGGGGCAACTTTGTTTATATAAGACTTGTCTTAAGTGTGTATCAAACTATATTGAATATGTGGCACTTAGTTTCAAATTAAGACACCTGACTATTTTCTTCGGATGTCTTGTACAGTTACTATAAATATAAAATAAGGAAACTGTTCAGCGTACATAGCCAATGGGTTGCATACGTCAAAAATAAAAAAAAAAAAAGAAGATGGAGGTTTACAACAGATCAATGTCACACGACACAAGCCTTGAACAGTACTCATGATCATGTGTCTTAATCGCTTTTGACGTCGCCAGATCTAATGCCATGCTGTGCAAAAAGGTACAACTCTGGTAACTTTACTTTTATTTACAAACGGCGTTAAAAATCTGAAAAATGATGAAATATTTCAAAACAGACAGCATTTTCTCATGTTCATCAACCAAAATTTTTCACTAATTGTCTCACCTTTGTAGGCTAACTTTATACATTTTCATATGTGCACTCATTGCTAAAGAAAATATTACTTTCATGATGTACAGCATTGCAAACAAATACAAAACATGGTCTTAAAAATGCTACATTAAGTAGTTTTCGTTCTATCTAAACTTCAATGTCCAAGTGTCCATCACCATAAAATAAAATGACACTGTTAATAAGAGTAAACACTGTTTCAAAGTGATATACAGCTTACCTAAATAATAAAACACCAAAAACATGTTCAAAAATATCTATATTTCCTATATAATTAACTGAAAAATGATTTCAGTTTTCTCAGAATTTTATGGGGAGATAATCCAAAAATATGGACCTAACTTTTATTGTACATGTAATTTAATATTCTTTCTTTGAATAATGCAAACCATTATACTTATATTTCTCTACACAAGCATAAAAAGATACATGCGCTAGTTCACTCAATTTAGAAAATGTATATTAAATAATGCACAATGCAGCATTTTGTGAAATAATTTACAGTCTTGTATTTTTTAAAATGTCATAAAATCTGATGATGCCAGTTACAATTTTAAACATATGCAATTATATTCTTAAAATAATCCAAAGTTCCAGACGACACAGGTGGATCAAGCATGAGCAGACTTTCCAGAGACTGAAATGGCCAGTTTGGAATCCGATGACTCGTGTCTTCAAACCGAATATCACCTTCTAGAGAAAATAGCTGTGCATACACATCTGAAAGACAATTTAGCTCAAAAATTAAATCAACTGTATGGAATTAGTAAATATACATTTGTATCAAACATGTTTTAAACATTTGATTTTTGTCGATAATTGAATTTATGAATGTCTGAAATTGATGTTGATATCACTGGTCAACAGTGAAATCATTACTGACTTGAAAAGGCCCTAATCTGTAGTATTTTGGTGTGCCGAACACGAATATAACCGTGAAAAATTTGTATTGGCTCTCGTTTTGAAGATATTCATATACCTCATTTTCTATGTTTCACTGTGTAAATTTCTCCAGTAGGACTGCAGCAACATCCGGAATAATGATGTAACATTGCATAATACCATCATGCTCACATCATCCACAGTTGATTGCATCATTTTCTGATGCAATGCAATACTAATGCCATGCGGCTGCTGAAGTAAGTTGACGTCAGCAGTGTACTATACATGTGTAGGCCTATTATACTAATGCCAGGCGGCTGCTGAAGCTGACGTAAGCAGTGTACTATATAAAGCCCAATCAGATAGGTTCAGCATTTAAAATATTTTAGACGTTGTGCGAGACAGTTCAAGCTACTGTTACATAAAACTTATTATTTTATCCATTTACGTACAATAAAGAACAGTAATGCCTCGAAAGTGTGTTAATACCGCGGACAATTTTTGCTATATTTGTGGGGAAGTGACATTTGCCAACCAGAAGAAAAGTATCAATTCTCAAGTGAAGAAGGCATATCATCTTTACTTCGGATGCAAGGTTGGTGACCAAGACAAGCCTTGGGCTCCGCATATATGCTGTGCTACATGTACAACACAGCTTTCACAGTGGTTGAATTGCAAAAGGTCATCAATGCCGTTTGCAGTCCCAATGGTGTGGAGAGAGCCAAGCAACCACCTAAATGACTGTTACTTCTGCTTGGTTCCTCCTCTTTCCGGCGGAATAACGAAGCGAAAGAAGTCGAGAATAGTCTACCCAAACATTCCGTCTGCATTGAGACCAGTTCCACATGGTGAGGGACTTCCTATTCCAGAACCTCCAGCAGAATATTCTCTTGATTCATCTGACGAAGACAAAGGTGAGTCGACCTGTTCTTCTCCTGGTCCATCAGCATGCAGTGATCCAGATTTTCACTGTGGTGCATCATCAACCCCACACAGAATAACACAGGAAGAACTAAATGACCTGATTCGTGATTTGGACTTATCAAAGAACAAGGCAGAATTGCTAGGATCAAGACTCCAACAATGGAATCTTCTAGAAGAAGATGTCACAATTACTGCATATCGAAAGCGCCACCAGCAATTGGAGCCTTTCTTCAGAAAGGAAAGTAATCTGATATTCTGTTCCGATATTGAGGGCCTCATGAATGCTTTAAAAATCACTCATGACCCACAAGAATGGAGACTATTTGTGGACTCTTCGAAACTGAGTCTCAAGGCTGTGCTTTTGCACAATGGAAACATTCTTCCATCTATTCCAGTAGCGTATGCTGTCCACATGAAAGAGACATACGATAACTTAAGGCAGCTACTGAATTCCATTGAGTATAACAAGTACAGCTGGCACTTCTGTGGTGATTTGAAGGTAGTTGCCCTTTTAATGGGACTGCAGCAAGGATATACAAAATACATGTGTTTCTTATGCGAGTGGGATAGCCGAGCAAGGGAAATGCACTACATGAGGAAGGAATGGACTCACAGGCAGAATGTAGCCATTGGAGAGAAGAATATCCAACACCCAGCTCTGGTTGAGGCTCAGAAAATCTTGCTACCACCCCTTCACATCAAACTAGGTTTGATGAAGAACTTCGTGAAAGCCATTGACCAGACTTTGCCAGCATTCCGATACCTGCATGAAAAATTCCCTCGACTCAGCGAAGCAAAGATTAAAGAGGGAGTTTTTGTGGGTCCTCAGATTCGAGAGCTTTTCAAAGATGACCGGTTCAACAACTTGCTGGAAGGTGACGCGAAACAAGCATCGAATGCTTTTCGCCTAGTTTCTACAAACTTCCTCGGAAATGTTAGGGCAGAAAACTATAAGGAACTAGTAGAAGACATGTTGATGAAGTGTAAGAAACTTGGCTGCAATATGTCTCTAAAGATTCACTTCCTTCATTCCCATTTGGATTTCTTTCCTAGCAACTGTGGTATTGTTAGTGATGAACACGGCGAACGTTTTCATCAAGATATCGCAACAATGGAACAAATATACCAGGGAAAATGGTCCACTACAATGCTGGCTGACTACTGCTGGACACTCCTCAGAGATGCTCCCGAACAGCTGTACAAGAGACAGGCGAAGAAATCTAAGATGTAGTCAATGACTTGATTTTTTATAGGTAGGCTATTACAGTTGACCTTTTACTATTGGAATGCATTTCGTTATGTAAACATTAATTTCTTGCGGATTACAAAAAAACTAGAGCCAATTTTGCAATTTGACTGTCATATTCGTGTTCAGCACATAAAAATTGATAAGAATTGACTAATTTTATTTCAGTAACATGACTTTTGTAAAAATTTGTTGTCCAGTGTATTCATATGTTTGTTCAATTTCTAAAGGGCTTTAACATTATTTTAGCCATTTAAGAAAAAATTAGGGACTTGGTTGGGGACAAATGCCAAGTCCTTATAATTATTTTAATAGCAAATGCTCTAAATACAAGGACATCTTCAATTTTCTTTATATTATACTCACTGAAAATTCATTAACAAAGCAGGAATACTTATTAACACATACTATTGCCATGAATTTAGATAAAAGCAGAGGGGTGGGGATCTGCAAAATGGCATCAAACCTTCAAATACATAAATTGGGATATATGCCGGGTTTTAAAACTATAAACTAATGAATAACTGATTATATTAATTAAACGGACAGTAAATATCATAATAAAAGAGCACAAAATAGAAGAACCTTCGTCCAGATTGATTATTCATGGTTATGTCAATTTGTTGTGAAACGTGTATTGCATTTTCCCGGTAAAGTCGCATCCCAAATTCAAGTTGAGAAACAACAACGTTATTATTAACATACTATTTTAAGAGTTGTGCGAATAGTTTCCTTTGAATGAATGCTGAATTACATACTCAGTGAAAATGTGTAATGTAACAAACTATTATCACTGATCTACCGTACACATATGATGAGCCATAGCGGCCATTTTACTCCGGGCGCCCGATAATCTTGGAAACTTTAATTCGAAGTGCAGCATATTAATCCTTGTAAGAAACATGATTTGGGGTTCATTTAATGCAGAAAGAATAGTTGTATCTATCTGACAGCGCACTCCTTAAAATATCCAGAAATACTGGAGTAAATAGCAAAAAAAAACATACCCATTTCTTTGTCCTTGCTTGTATTTCGTAGTGCGATTACCATGAGAAAGGTCATGACGTCAGCTATACGTTAAACCAAATTTTATTCGATAAAACTAACACACCTCCAGGCACAGAGCAAATCAAATTGTCCGTTGTTTAAGGAATGCGAAACATCAATCCCGTGCATTAGCGGGTCACTGCCCCGGCCGCAATAGACAGCCGTAGTGACTGAAAACAAAACAGCTGAGTACCTATTTAAAAATCGTCCTAATTACTTTATTTGTAAAGGGAAAATGATAAAGAATGGAAAGAAAGCAAGATAGTGGTGTAATTTGTATTATACTGTTTCACGGGCAACCCATTGAAATTGAAGGTTAATTATTAGATTTCCACTGATCTGCCATTTATTACCTATTATGATAACCGTGGGCCTCCCTAGCCTTCCCCCACGACACACAACCATAGGTGATTCAGACTGGGCCAATGGCATGATTTGCATATAGATGTCAAACCTTTAGAAAAGGTCACCTGGGTACCGGTTGATCCTAAAGATGGTACTCGATCAATGGAAAATTATCAAAAATGTGAACCTGAACTGCTTTGTTGTAAGTTCATACATATCAATTCCCTGAGCGGTATAAGCATAATTATTAACTAATATGAGTACTGATAAAAAACGTACTCTGAGCATAACAAGAGTAATATGTATATTACATGCCATTCTTACAGAAAACCATATAAAATGTACATTTTACATTTATTTTTGCTACTTAACTGGATCTGCAGTTAAACGTTTTGTCACAAATCATTTAAGTCCATATGCATTAGTACAAGAATAGAGACACAAAACAAAATGATAGTTTTTATACATAGCATTCACTTTATCTTGTCTACATCACATTTTTAACTCTAGCTATGAGGCCATAAAGTCCACAATTTCTGAATGCTTCATTACATTACTGTCAAATTCTCCTTTCAAAAGTTTAAAGAATAAGTGTATTATCTTTGTCCTGATGCAAGATGTTATTCAGTTTAACAAAATCCATTTTTAGTCATATAACATCCACGAGTCACATCGATAAGCCCCATGTCACTTAAGATTTCGGGCATTTTTCAGTATTGACTGATCTGCTACTTAAGTGTGTATCAAGCAATATTGAATCTGTGGCATATGGTTTCAAATTCAAGAAACCCATCTGTTTCCTTGGTATGCCATGTACAGTTACTGTAAATAGAAAATAAGGAACATGTTCAAAGTACATAGCCAAATGGTTACACAAGCAAATAATACATGATCATTAGATGGATTTCTACAATGGATCAATGTCACACGACATTAGCATCGAACAGTATTTGTTATTCCGTATCTTGCTTGCTCCTGACATCGCCATATCTAATCCTGTGATTTCGCTGCAAATATTAGTGATACTTCACCTCATCCTTGAGGATATCTCAAAGTGCCAATTCAGGAATTTTCTGAACCTCGCTTCTCCTCAATGATACTATCTATGAAACAAAGCTCTTCATTAGATAAAGTATTTACTTCGCTTGGTTGCCTTGCTGTCTTTGATCATATTTAGGAATGAGTAGGTAATTTTAGTTTAATTATGTCATTTACACAATTATATTCATAACTTTGTTCGATTGATCAACTGGAATCATTGGAAAGAGTTCAACCAATTTACGACCAGGGTCGCTATATGTTATGCATGTAGGATTTGCATGCCTTTCGACTTTTGTTTTAATCAACCTTCTTTATTTGATACAAAATACACAATTAAAATGATAATACAAATAATGTGAGCATTTAATTCAGTACAATAATACAATAAATACAACTGCAGGTCAGAACATGGTTGACACTTAATTAAGATCTTAGCTAAACGCTCACGATCACTTGATTCATTTTATGTTTGAATACAAAAGGGCACAGTGCGTTTGTGATGATCACACTTATACAGCAATAAAATATAGAACTAAAACACATATGTCGCCTGATAAAAATATTGAATTGATATTTATTAAAGTAATGCTTCTACAAATATAAATATATGTAAAAATGCGTGTACCACCATAACAAACACTGTAAATGTTTTTGGAAATAGTTCTGATTCCTTGGCGTCCCAGAATAATCACTGCAATCTTGACATTGTTACAGTTATGTGTTTCAGAATTACAGGAAAAGGTGACAATATAGGTTATATAAAAATATTCAAGGGAAAATAAAGTTAAGCATATGTTAACTTCTCCAAATAGTAATGTACGTTTGCTTATCATCTTGGAAACAAAATTGACACTGAAAGTCAAATTGATAACTTCTTTGCATTGGTGGATATGACAAAACTGTTTGAAGAAATAGGAAGACAGGATGACAGCGACTCCAAGTGTATGCAAAAATGAAACAGTTTACAAATGAATCTAAAGAAGTTGAATCAATAAGGATACAGATCAGCCCAGAAAAAACCAAACCCTATCCATTGTGTTGCATTTATAGGCATCCATCCTAAAATGTTGACTGTAATGACGATTTTGAATTTCAAATAGAGAAAGTTATAAATAACTAGAAAGAGTTGTTCACATCCAGTGAAATAAACAGTGACCTCCTAAATTAATAAATAAAGTAACTTTGGTCGATATGACAAAACTGTTTGAAGGGACAGGAAGACAGAATGTGGCAGACTCCTAGTATATGTCAAAAGTGGTGCAGTTTACAAAGGATCAATGGATCTTGAATATTTAAAAGCTGAATCAATATGGATTCAGATCACCATAGACAATAAATGTCGACTGGAATGATGATTTCTAATCTCAAATATAGAAATGACTTTTCAAATTCGGTGAAACAACAAAGAAAGAAACTTTAGATTTTCTTTGAACCTTTAGTGGTTTTGCAATTAGTCAATGAACTCACTAGTGTAACATACAATTGAAAACCAAATATTTAAAAATACTAAAGAAGATGCTCCAATAATCCCTGTTCACAAAATTGATTTAAGTAATCATTTTGCAAATTTTCTCAAACAAATGAAAAAATCATGCCAACAATGAAGGAGACAAATTCATAAAACTATCACACTTTTAGTAATGATACTTTCATAGAGAATTTAGAAAAAATTTCCTGGGATACTTTAACATTTTGATGATACTGACGATATTTTAAGCACTTACACATATCTGTCTTTTATAGCTGTTTATAAATAAGTACCTTTAAAGAGAGATAGAGTTAATTAAGGTCATCAACCTGGCTGGGTCACCACAGAAATTTAGATACTATGAATAGTCGAGAGCACCTGCAGGTAATGAAGATGAACATCTGGAGAAATAAAGTAATCAAAGTGATTCAACAAGCAAAGAGAAACAACTACCAAACACGTCTGAATGAGAAGAAAAAAAAAACCCCAAAAATATCTGGAACGTTTGTATGGAGTTTACGAAAGACAGTACAAAAATAATTAGATATGTCATTCCTAATTAATGATGGTAACCATGTTTATGATTCATATGACATTGAAAATACTTTTATTAAATTCTTTGTAAATATTGACTCCAAATTTTCACAGCTTTCGTTAGACTTCGATGATTCAGAACTAAAAAGTTATTTCAGCAAGATGTCCAAATGTTACTAAATTTAAAATCCCAAAAATCACTTCTGATTTTTCTCAGAATGACCTAAAAACATGGATGTACCCTTGTTATTTGTTCTTCTCATAAATGACCTTTGTCCCGTAAAATAGGAAATGCAGTCTCATCAACTGACATCTGATCACACTACTCTTTTTGATGCTCTAAGCAGCCACGCTGAAATTCAGTAAATCATTAAAACTGCTTTATGACATAGTGCAAGGAAAATGTTATTATCCTCAAAACGAAGAAACGTCTTGTTGATAACTCACGGCAGATCTGAAAATGACGTGTTAGGATATAATTCTTGGAAAATTTATATACAGTAGATTGCAATGCTCTCGCAATATCAATTATTTTAAAATAAAATCAAATAAAGTCTGATCTTTGGCACCTAAAGAAACATTAAGGACTTCATTCCATTGCATAACGCGTTAAGGTAGAATTCTTGGTGTATTTGTATACAATAAATTGCAATGCTCTCTTGTTATAAATTATATTGTTTTAAAAACAAAACAACAAAAAAAAAAAAACATTATCTTTGGCACCCACAGAAACAGCAAGGCCTTCGTTCATTTACAGAGCTACATTCAACTACAGCTTGACTTCCATAATATAATTTGTGGAACACACCTCCTATACATATGGGAAATCATTCCAGACTCCACAGACTCTGAGATTGGACAACATAATGTATAAGGTGTTTGCATAAATAGGCCACCACTTAAACACCATGTTCCAGGAAAGATAATTCGTTGGTACCCATTTGTTATGCTGCTATTTGTCATATCAAAGATTATGTGAATAATTTAACGAAATTCAGAAATATTAATATAACGTGTGGTTCTGGGTCATTAAATGTACCAATCTGTGTCATGAAAATATAGCTTACTCTGAATTTTTCCGTTTCAAATTTTTAGAATACTTTCATTGTTATATAACATGAGAGAGATAGAGAGAGATAGGGTAGTTAACCATACAAGTTGGTTTTTATACAAATGGTTAATCATCATGGGAAGAGCTTAGTGACACTTTGAAACTTGTGTATATGCTACGCAAAGGAGGACCTTATTATATCCATCCATCTGTCCGTCTCTCAACATACCAATGTATATTTAAAAATATAAAACTTTACCTAAATCAATTGGATTTATTTCTCTGCCGGTTTTATGTCATGGACTGTATTTACTGATATGATTTATCATCAGGAATCAATGCTTGAGTGGTACCAACTTATGTTGCAAATAATATATAATAAGAACATTCTGATAACTTATTTGATTCTCCTTGTTTACAGTTCAGCTCTGAATACGAGTTAGCTGATACATTTTCTACCTTATCCATAGACAGTTTAACAAGTATGGCGACTGACGAGTCTTCTTACCTACCTTCAAGGTACATCAGAAAGCAGCCTTCTGAATACAGTGCTGACCTAAGGAGCAGGTTTGAGGTATTTGAAACAATTAATCTATATTATGGTATCATTTATTTTTGGGAAGCTCAATTTACGTGGATTTTATTAAAGACATTTTTCCTGGGTACTTAATTTTGTGGTTTTGTCTGTTAAAGTTTACATCTTAGTAGATGTTTAATTCATGGTTGAGCCTCCACAAATGATATAAAAGAATAAAACTATGCCAACACAAACGGCAGTCTCTCTAATGTTACAATGTATACTACCCAACGTGCACTGGCACAAATAAAAAAAACAGCAAGTTGAATACATACTCTATGCCTTCGCACAGGTTAAAATCATTAATTAAAACCAATACAGCTAATAACAGTAAAACAATGCTACCATCTCTATAAGAACAAATATGCACTTGTCAAGATAATTCACTTACGCTGTTTTCGTCTGTGTGCTCAATATGAAAGGAAGTCGACTCAGCCAACAGCACTAAACCAATCAGATAATTGGGCACATTTGTACGATCTCTTGCTTAAACCACTGTCCATCAATTGGTACCATCATTACTTTGTGACAATCATGAATTCGCACAGTGGCTTTGATGGTGGTTAATTTCAACTTAGACCCCACCCCTCAGTTCCTGGACTTGCTAGCCCATTATAAGCTGTGAACATGACATAGGCATTAGCTTACCAGAATGATAATGATGCCATATAACCCTTGCTTCACTCTTCTTCCTGGAAAAGAAAGTCAGGAGATTATTAAAATTTCAGCGGAAGAAATTTCGGCAAATAAATCTAGATACTCTGTTGATAATAGTGTTGCCAATTTTACTTGCAAATTCGTGAAGGATTTATTTTGTAGAATCAGTGACACCAGCATACAGATAATTCAGGACCAGTACCAAGAGTAAAAATCAAGATGGGCAAAAACTGTATAATCTACCCAAATAACTCCAAGCTACCCTTTGATGCTTGGAAGAATGCTTGATGCGCAGGTACAAGACTGGATCAAGAATGGGTTGAAATTAATGGGGGAGTGATATATATATATATATATATATATATATATATATATATATATATATATATATATATATATATATATATATATATATATATATATATTAGGGTTGTAATGTCTGAGGCACAGTCTGTGATCATAAACCAGGCTCACAGCCAGGTGGACGTTTTGGTGGACACATAAGCATCACCAAGTACTGGGTGACGTCGCTACAGCATCATATGGGTTTGTTAAGTGGAAAGGTACAAAAAGCATGATACATCTGCATAGTGACTTTGATGATGTTTAGCATAATGTTTTTGTGGATCAGACAGGGTGCCAACTTGTGTCAGGCAGCTATTAGTCCGTAGATCTAAACACATGTCAGTACAATAAAAAATCTGTTATTATGATACCCCCATAGCCCATTTAACAAACGGTCATTTTCAAGTCAAATGTTGGTCAGAAAAGTGTTTAAGATAACATTTACCATGCTTTTAACGAGATTTATTCAGCCACCTATCAAAAAGTTTCCCAATTAATTGCTAAATATGCAGGTAAATTTAGTTAATAAGTTTGACATAAATTACATTTGACAGAGCTTTTTTTGGAATTGAGAATTATCCTCTATTTAAACAATTTCTAAATTTAAGATTCCTTTGGAACATTTGCATGACTCTAGTTAAGATAGTGTCTAACTCTGCATTGGTAATAGGGAACAGCCTCATTTAGGCAAATGGGCAAGATTTTAATATATAATCACACACTGGCATTTTAGACAAAAACCGGAAGACGTTTGGAGTTTTATGCCAAGCCCTTTGCCTCCTTACCACCAATGAACATGAAAGAGGTGATTGTGTGAGTCAGTTCCTAATCTTCGGCATCACAACATAAACCAGTGATACAGAACACATACTCGGGTGTTGCCAGACATGTGGTATATACCCACCAGGCGACTTAACATTTACAATACTCATATCCAATTCCCATACAAATGCATGTTTCAATTTCCACACGTTCCTAATACCAACAATGTTCAGGCGTTGTTGAGTCCTAGGAAGAAAACAGTAAGAAAATGGGGGCATGACAGAATATCATCATATGTTTCTAAATTGTTATTGGAGATTTAAATTCACGGTACGCGGTAACAAAGAAGACAATACAAATGTGTTCCTCAAGAAAGGAATTTATACTACTGTACCCACCAAAATGCTAGGCTTGATTTGGCACAGAAGCACATGTAGGTTAGTTCCTGCTGAAGCAATCTGAGTAAAGTTCCTTGCCCATGGGCACACCAAAATAGATGACCCATCCTAGGCTGATGGGAGGACTCAAATCCACATCATTTGGGTTGTGGGACCATCATTCTAACGACTGAGCCAATGCAGCTCATCCCTGCCAATATCATGCTATATATTTTTATAGTTTGTTTTTCTGTTATATTTTTTATTTCTCAAGAACATCTTTCGTGTTACAACAGCTACCTTGCCATACTTAATGGATGCCTAGCACTCGAATAAGGAATAATCTTTTAATATTTGGTCAAAAGATCAAAGATGAAAGTCATTTCAAGATGTGAAATGCATAATGCTTATGCTCATTCATCACATAAATTTCATATGTAGCATCAGTAACCAAATATGCATTGTTTTGGTAAACCTTGACCGACGAATATCATGTCATCATAAATACCGACTGACCATGTTTGTGTTCATCACATATTTGATCTTTTGTATCTTTGATCACCAACTCATTCATTTTATTTTTAGAGATAATAAATTTAGTTCTGTGAAAGTATATATTGGGGGGTGTCAGTAAATCAATAACACAACACCCCCACGTTTTATTCCTGCAAGCATTACGGCTGAAACATGGTCACTCCTGTTCAACCATCCATGTCGAATACACATATAAGGTGTCATCAAATTTAAATTCATCTTTGTATTACAAAAATATTGATGGAGCTGCTTAAAGTTTGTTTGGAATATTTACCCCATAAGGCACTTTCTTATCATGATGAATCATGGGTTAAACAACAGGATCATGAAAATCAACAGGTTCGATTTGGGGTAGCCACTGGAATTATGTCATGGTATAATATTTTCCTATTTCCTGATTATGAGGCATTTGTCCCAGTCTGTGATATAGGTCATTTGTTGTAAAAGTAAACAAGATCAAGGGAATTATATTCCAATGAGTTGAATACACTTAAATTTTGCCAATCGACAAGTTTTGACGTTTTGATATTGTCATGAGAGAGACAAACAGATAAACAGACAGGGAGACGTTCGATGTATCTAACAGTGTTTTTGCTCTGGCAATTCTTGTCTGCGTCCCCCTCCACTGCTTTCATAGTGACCATATTTTAGTTCTTAGAATAGTTGATTAAATTTATTAAAACTATTTTTTTATGTGTAAGTTGCCTCCATGATGATAGTGTGATGTATTGACTAACTAGGTGGAAAATCTATTTTATAGTTCTTGAACAGTGCAGTAAATTGATTTAAATATTATAGAATATGTGATAGCATTAGTAAATTTTGATGCCCAGATGCAATTTCTTCAAAATGCCTTGACTTACATAGCAACCATATGGAGAACAAATCTGGATTTTCTTTAGATGAGCTAATTTTATCAGACATGTCAAGAATGTATCTTGGGACATACTTCAACAAACACTTGCAACTGCTATAAACTTTGCTTATTACTTTTGCAACCAGATGGTATAATTTTTTGTTTCTGGGATTGTGCCCCTAGCAATGTTTTGACATTTATATAAAATGATGATCATTTCCATTCTTCCCATCTTCCTGTTAAACTGTTTTGTCATTGAATGTTTGAAATCATAACGTGCGGAAAATATGAATTCTTTCAATTGCAATTATCCAAAAAGATGCTATGGAGTATAATGTTCATTTCGTTTTGACTGCAGTAAGGAGGATGTCATTGCACTTGAAATAGTTGAAGTTACAGTACAATTTCGAAATGTGTAATCAAACTTGAGAATCCATGACATAGCTCATGTAATTCGGATTTGCAGAACTAAGAAAGTACAGTTCGAGGAGATTTAGGATGTAAAAATGTAAGCTTTTTTGTATTACCAGCGCGGCTTGAGAGGCCGAGTGGTGTTGTCTTAAGAACCCACTGTTACGGATCATTGCCATCTCACCTCTATCTCCGTTCGTTCGAGTCTCGGAATCGGCTAATGTGGTTATGTGAGAAAGCTTGCCAGTAGCTTCTCGTGGATTGGTGGTTCTTTCCCTGATTCGTCCTGTACATTTATACTGGCTGTCATTAATAAACTGTCTTGTGCTGAAAAATAGCGTTAAATCCAGTAACAAGTTATTACCAGCTAAGAAAGACAGTTCATGCTTTGCCACTTGCATGTCATTTGTAGGGATCCAGCAATTTAATATCCACCTAAATCCGAAACATTGTATAAAAAATGTTAAAGCTGAGTTTAGCAAAGCAGCTGGTATGTGGCAGTCCACAAAACATCTGCTTTAGTTCGTTCAGAAACAAATTTAATCAGCCAAAACGTAAAGCGCCTACTATGTATGTGTATTTGATTTGTTTACAAATCAAAAGTGCTGACATCTCCATCCATTGTTTGTTTACAATAGAAAGTAATTCCTTTAGGAGTGCAATATAAAGTGGCGCGAGTGCAATATCGTAAACTACTGAACAATTCTTACAATGTAAAGTTAACGGAGAAAATAATTGAGCATATAATAAGAAATTTTACTTCATCACATTGCTGACAAAATATAATATGAAACATCTGACATAGTATATTCTTGTATTGTTCATGTATATTGTGCAGTGTATAATAACAAATTGCAAACTGCAAACCTATCGTTGATGAACTCTTTCTGCATATATAAACATCACTATGTTTCTTTGGGATGCAGGTTAAGTGAAAACTATTTTGGTGGAAACGAAAGTTTGTAAGTGTGTTGCAATTAGTTTTACTTTTCTTTGTAGCAAACGATGGATTCATGTGATGAAAAACATGCAAGTTTCTCAGATCTGACTGACCTTGAAGAATATCAAAAGTCTTTACAGGGAATAGCTTTGCCACCAGGTAAGAAATACCGTGTAGTTTTCAGTTACTCTAGCTCTGACATATAATCTGTAAAACACGACTCTTGAGAGACTAGAAAATGAACACGGATTTGTTTGCTTTAAGTCGGATCAAAACAATACTCAAGAAACACCATTCTTGAAATTTGTTGATGATAGCATCATAAATGCTTACAATACTTGCTATTATCATCAAGGAAGCATTTCTTGGCACGTTTGGCTGACATGAGATTCAAATGGCTTTCAGTAAGGGTTTTCTTTTGTTATTATTTTGCATGTGCATATTGTTTTCTGATTTATTCAACATGAACTAAAACACTAAAATAGTTAAATGCAGAGTTCATAATTGACAAGAAGATTTGAGTTTAAATCAAGCTTAGCGTTACCTGTATCCTTGTTTATTCCTCAAAAATATTAAATCCATAGTTAACGTTATTAATTGTTTCTACCAAATTTCATTGTTCCTGGCCACATTTCTGCTAGACGTACATAGCTGTTTCATTTATGTTGATCCATGCTCTCACGTGTTCCTCTTTTTGGATCCTATAAGCAATGTTACATATTGAGGTAATTTGTATGACAAAGTACACACGTTTACTTGTACAAGCTCAATAACCAGCATATATTCACATGACTGTTACATGTTTGCGAAGGAATGATAATAGTAAAGGCATAAATGATCTTCATAATTTCTTAACAAAAATTTACATTCATATATACTTGTCATTTTCCTTTATACTGCAAATATAGTGGTATCCGAAACATAGTGTCAACCCAGTGACACTCCTTGGTATACTTTAAAAAACTGCAACCAATTACTTTTTATAACCAAGTGACACCCGTGTGTCTACTGTATCACTGTAATAGACATGTACCTTTTACATTTGTTAAATGTGCCATATATCAAAGGAAGGAAGAGGGTCTTTTAAGAATGGTATTCTGCCTGACATATTTATTCCAAAGAGGAATGAACTTGTAAGACATGGATGACTAATTCTTGATAAAACAGACACAGTGAGCTGCATTTCATTACCAATGATAAAGTAGGACACGTTGTACAATATCATATGCATTTGCATTACATGGAAAATAGTATTTAATCCAACATAACATAACATAAACCTAACGTAAATCTTGGTACATATACAGCCTGTCATTAATTGTTCATTTTACATGAGAACGAGGATGGCTACAATGTTATCAGGTAATATGGCAAGGAGTGAGAAACAGCGATTGTTTTTTTCAAAAAATGATTTCCTGAAAATTGTGTCCTTTGCCGCAACAAGTTATTTAATTATTTCCAGAAAGATGTGTTCTGAGCTAAAACAAGTTATTGAATGATTTCCCGAAAGATGTGTACCTTGCGAAAATAATTTATTAAATGATTTACTGATGATGGATTCTTTCCCAAAACAAGTTATTGAATGATTTCCTGAAAGCTGTTCTATTTGCCAAAACAAGTTATTAAATGATTTCCTGAAAGATATATTCTTTGCCAAAACAAGTTATTAAACTATTTCCTGAAATATGTTTTCTTTGCCAAAACAAATTATTTAATGATTTTCTGAAATATGCATTCTTTTCCAAAACAAAATATCAAACGATGTCCTGAAATATATGTTCTTTGCCAAAACAAGGAAAACAAGTCATTAAATGATTTCCTGAAAGATGTGTTCTTTGCCAAAACATGTTATTGAACGATCTCCTGAAAGATGTGTTCTTTGCCAAAACAAGATATTAAACGATTTTCTGAAAGATGTGTTCTTTGCTAAAACAAGCTACTGAATGATTTCCTGAAAGATGTATTCTTTGCCAAAAAAGTTATTAAACTTTTTCCTGAATGATGTATTCTTTTCCAATAAGTTATTGAATGAGTTCGTGAAAGATGTTTTCTTTGCCAAACAAGTTATTGAATGATTTCCTGAAAGATGTATTCTTTGCCAAAACAAAATATTAAATGATTTCCTGAAATATATGTTCTTTGCCAAAACAAGTAAAACAAGTTATTAAATGATTTCCTGAAAGATGTGTTCTTTGCCAAAACGAGTTATTAAATGATTTTCTGAAAGACGTGTTCTTTGCCAAAACAAGTTATTGAATGTTTTCATGAAAGATTTATTCTTTGACAAAACAAGTTTGTATGGTTCCTAAAAAATATGTTCATTGCCAAAACAAGTTATTAAATGATTTTGTTATGGAGCTTTCTTTCCTGATTTTTGAGCTGGAAAATGTATATTTTATTAGTTGGAATGGTTGTGCCACCACTCAAGCAACAGTTCTGAAATGCATTGCAAATTATTTTTCTTTCATAATATTTTGACTTTTACAATTATTATATAATGTCACCGGCATAAAGAACAATATATCTCATATTTGTGGTTAGGGAACATTTATGAGATTGATGATTCCAAGCAAGGCCTCTTAATGACCAGTCATGTTAACTTCTGGCAAGGACATACAACTGCCACCAGGAGTATTATCTAATTTAACTATGATTTCCTACCAGAAAGCAAGTAAATTGACTAATGTGATATGAGAAATGTTTTAAAATGTTAATTGTGCAGTGGAAGATATCAGAGGGGGTGTCACAGAAGAAGCAAATGGCCTGTGTGTCTCTCTAGTTATTTTTAGTTGGATCACAACTTTTACTCTGTTCGTTTTAATGTTCATCATATACTATTGGTTTATGTTTATCCAGCATTATTGGATACTACATTTAGCACATTATTATTTTTAATTCTTAGTACTTGGTTTACATTTCCCCAGAGAAAAATCTGCAGAATCCCAATTGTGCAGTAATAATTAATTGTATTGTTCCAACTGAGTAAAAATATAACTAAATGTAAGTGTCGGTTAATCAGCTGATATAATAATAGGTTTATTTAGCTTTCAAACAAATCACCTTCGGAATAGATCAAATAGCTCTGTAGGTTATTTTCAGAATTGTCACCACCTTCAAAAATGTTACTGTGTTTGAATAATAAATTCATGTTTTGGGGATAAAGGTATTGAAAGTTGATATTGATATAATACATTTACTTGTTCAGAAGAAACTATATGGAACAATCTTTAGAAATATTACATTTATGTAGTACATTAGACTGTGTGTAAGAGTATGTGTGCATTGATTTTTAACGTAGCTTTAACAATTTGTCAGTCATATGGATACAATGTCTGCAGTGTGTCAGTTTCGTGTAATCTATAGCACTGGGGCTTAATACTGCATACATTTAACATAATGTCCCACCCATACACATTATCCTGACACAAGGCTTACCAGTTCTAACACAAACGTAACGTTGAGTCGAATCGGGGCACCTGCTAACATCATTTTTAAAAGTCTCTGTTATCACTCAGTCGGGGCTCAGACCCACGATCTATCGCATCTGAGGCGGACGTGCTAACCACTTAGACCATCTGAGTGGTCTAATTCTATGGAAGAAACTGTATAAATATTATAGTTTGTGTGGTGCATTTAATTCCATGCACGAAACTAACCATTGCGAGTCGCATTTTTGATACAATTTAATATAAATCTGTGTGGCATCAAAAGTCTCTCAACTTTATGCAAGTTTTTATTATCTGCAGTAAAGAATGTTAATACAATAAAACTGACAGCAATATCAATATATTTTGTGCATATTGCATTTTTATGGAAACCACACTGGTGTCAAAGCCCTCCAAGAGAAATAGGTTACCGTGCATGTGGTCACCATTAGGATACTAAAAAGGGAATTTTAAATTAGAGCAACCAATTTTAAAAGCGTCCTGACATGGAAATCTCAGAATAGGCACAAATCAAGATTGACTTCCTGTTTTGTCAGCTCAGTTTTGAGTAGATAATAACTTTATTCATATTAAAATTACAAGAGGAAACCTTCAATCTCGTTGGAAAACTTTTAAGGAAACATCAGTAGCTATAATGCTGATGACTCTTTGACAGACGGCATTGATAAGATTTGAAATAAAAATGTTTAATATCAATTAGTAAAACAGCCTGGGTTATTTGGATTAAAAACAGTGGGGAGGCTACCTAATACAATTTTACCATCATAATAAAAAGTGGTATATGTTTGCGTAAACTGTTTGATCATTATTAACATTTCCGATTGAGGCATCAAATGTTTGTTAGCATAATTTTTTTTTCTGGGACATCTGGTCAGATATTCCTCATCACACAAATTGTACTATGACATGTTTAACGTAAAACATTATGCCACAATAATAAATATTTTATGACTTATCAATACGAGAAAAAGAAGCGACCTTATCAAAAGCCTGACCAATAAATGTGTCACCCAAAGGAAACTTCCCTGATCTAAGTCATTTTTAAGAGGTGTTTACCATGACTCTAGTAACTGTAAAAGTTGTGGATAAATCAGGGATTTCATTTTCAACAGGATCGACTTTCTGATCCACATTAATCTTATATGTTACAAGTGGATTAACCACTACCTTATTTCTAGCTTTCCTATTAATAAATGAAATCCCTATATGGATGAAGGTGTCACTGTTCACTGTCATGGGTCCTGAGACAATTGTACACAATGGAGATGAACATTAACAAATAATTACTGTACTCAAAAAAAGAAAACACTTTCATTAGAAGAAGACTTCTCAGAAAAAAGCAAAGAACCTGATAATTAAAGACACCGTGAAGCTCTTGTGTCCATTAAATGTTTAACAGGATAGGTTGGCATAATCGCCAGTTAGTGATATAAAACACTCTGATATAAATGGTTCATAATTCTCCAAAATAAGACCAGACTGAGGTTTGTTTGAACAAATTGAAATATTGCTTCAAATACGTGGCCTCTTAAAAACAACAGCATTTGTAATTAGCGAAATCTTGATTATACTGCTTATTGTTCAATCTGTGCAATAGCTGCATGTACCAAAATATAAGGATTTCTGGTCAGTCTTATCAGAAATTTGATTTCTAAAAGTTGTGCCAGGCTGAGAGTTGGAGGTATTTTTTAACCAAACAATTGTTGAGAAGAACACTTACGAGAGAATCTTCGTGAGTCAATGAATTATTATCAGCTGTACAAGAAGCATTTTCTAGCGTTTTAACATTTTACTCATCGACGTAGGTCTTGACGTCACTGTAGATGCAAGTCTTGAACTCTTCAGTTGAGATGAGTTGTGCTAGGTTATTGAAGTTGTCACCATCCTTCTTGGTTGATCATGACCTACCAAATAATTGTTTTGGGGGATTTGTTTGTGCAAATTTTATATGGGTCCGTCCAGTTTCTTTTCTTTTATAGCTCTTAAACCGTTGTCAATATGACTCAGTAACCAAGTCATAACCCTTTATGATACCTGACTTAACTGCATTGTAATAAACACTTTGCTCTACTGATGGGGAAGTGAATACCTCACGAGCTTTACGATTAAGTACACTTTTTAATAATATAATCCAATGCTCTCTTAGCTAGTTCAACGTTTCTGCACCCTATTGTTGTTTTGTTTCTTCAACTGATCAACGACATCATCTCCATTATACTCTTACCACACATCTCGATAGGGTGAAGGAATCAATTATTTGCTGTAGAATATGACAAGATTGCCACAACAATCAATGGATTCAGCAAGTGATTTGTTAGAGACTTGTTATCCCTTTCAGCACACTTCTGCTATGCCCAGAGTTTCATGAACTACGAACGTCCCAACAGACCCATTCAGTGTCACCACCATGCAGAAAAAATAAACGACATTCTCCAGAAAAGACAGTAGAAGTCAATTGAAACATAAATACTCCGTGGTTTTTTCTCGACTTTTCCTGGTCCAAAATGCAAACAACGGCACTCTGTGCCCTGTCATTGACCTATGCGGCTTTAAATCACGCTCCTTGGTTCTCGATATAAACACCATGATGCATTTTGAATTCCGTACAAGAGGACTTCCACAATCTCTATGGACCAAAAGATTCATATCTTTACGTCCTCATTCACATTTCTTCTATTAAGTTCTCGAGATTTGCCTACAATGTGATTGTTTACCAATTCAGAGCTCTCCCATCAGTCACTCTTCTAATGAACTAAGTAATGGCTCATGTCCAGAAGGTACAAATTCCTGCAAAAAGAATCGGGTGAGTTATATCTAAGAAAACTCCATCTTAACCCGTGTTACACTGCTTACCAATCTGAGCTTTCTTGTCAACCAGGATAAATCCTACCTAGTTCCATATCAACAATTTGGTGATCTCCCTCTGGAATGGTCATTGAAAATCCGCACCATGATAGCTTCTTTCCTGTTGAGGAAAACAATATTTGCACTAAACACATTCACTCACTATGATTACTCAACGCAGCAGACGACCTAATTGTCCTAGACCGTCTATGTAATTGCCCGTTATAATTGTTATAATTGTTTATTGTATAATTAATACAGGTCGAACATTTGCCAACTGAACCAACCTTTCTCCAGCTGCACAGTTATTATGTAACATCTGCTGAATTGGAACACCTAACTTGGCTCACAGCGTGATGCTTCTGCAACAACAACCGCCAGAAATCATAGTTAAAAGGTCGATTACTGATACCTTTCTTCATAGTGGATGTGACTATATCGGACAAACAAAAGACTTACTGCATGTTCTCTCCAACTGTGATTATACAAATCCCAAAACTTTGGCTCTGTGCTCAAAGTGGAACCTATTTTGCGTACTAACATGGTTGAACAGGATATGATTTGAACCACTTTCAAGGACATCACTATCTCACTTTTTATTCAAGACCTGCTTCCTCATTGCATCAGTGGCAATGGGCAGAATTAGTGAAATACATGCCATATTAGTGGACCCATATTACTGGCAGTTCCGACAAGACGGTTAAGTTTCACTCATGATGGCAATCTCGTTCATTGCGAAGAACAGGCACCCATTCATGGGTAACCACACGTTGTTCATAACACAATTGTCTATTATGGACACGCCTAACTTTACCTCTCAAACAAGAACAGTAAGATATATCATTAGAGATTCTTTCATCCTGAATAAAGTGGGTGTTTTGCTCTGCATCTCAAGAAATAACCCCATCTCTAATGAAATTATTATGTAATTCGGATTATGAAGTTAGATCAGTTGCCACCAGCATAGCATTTGACCGGAACTCTTCACTAACTGACATTATTCAGGCCAA
This sequence comes from Sinohyriopsis cumingii, assembly GCA_028554795.2. Classification (NCBI taxonomy): domain Eukaryota; kingdom Metazoa; phylum Mollusca; class Bivalvia; order Unionida; family Unionidae; genus Sinohyriopsis; species Sinohyriopsis cumingii. The sequence continues at coordinate 97,225,730 of CM068835.1, read as the reverse complement.
AGGATGGACACTGAAATCCATATTCGCAAGCATTTGTCTTAGAGATATTTCATCCCAAAGTCTCAACTCGATCTAGTATCATTGCACAACAGGTCACCTTTCCAGGTTGTTCGACAACCTCATAAGATGTGGCATCGTGACTTCAATTATATTTGTTGGGGGTGGGTGGGTGTGATTCCTTATTTCAAACCGATCCCTAACAGTAGGTTACCTAGAGCTTTCTCGTATACATTAGGGGACCTAGATGGCATCTCCGGGTTAAGAGGTCATAAATCCCTCGACCTCTTACCCATTCTGAAGCATTATGATTGGGTAACTTTTTTAAAGGAAACCATGTTTCTAATGCAATATGTTTCTTCAAGAATACTTAACTAATCATAATACACATACACTCTCGCAGTGTCAAAGCAGTTGCATCCAGAGAGAGAGAGAGAGAGAGAGAGAGAGAGATAGCGTGCCGTCTCTTTCCTTAGGAACTTAAACTCTCATGGAATTTGCTGCCAATCCTTTTACTAAGGGGATATAATTTGTCTTGCCCTAGGTTGGAATTTAACTTTTAATTTAGCTAAAGCTGAGTTCTGGTAGGGCTGGATTTGCAAGGCAGTAGTAGTTCTCCATGTGTAGTATTATTGGGTAAGTATTATCGATGGAACATATAATACTACACAAAATTGGTTTCTATTATTTCATTACAATACACATAATTTATCATTTAGTGCAGCATAATATTTGTAATAAAATTGTAGAAAACCATTTATTGCATTGATGCTGAAATCTGTTACACAATGTCTTTGCAATTCTATATAACAACAGCCTTTATTTAAAAATTCAAACAACAAATAGAAAACACTGAATATATTAGTAATTCTAAGAGGAATAATCATTCAAATTCCAGTTGACAGCCACTTCAATTTAAATATAAAAAGAAAAACAAAACGTAACATACTGAATTTATGCTCAAATGCGATGAATTTGTTTAGACAGTAAGCAGTAATAACCCAGTTACGAAATTGAATATACATGTACAAAACTATAAACTAGTTCAATGCTGACTGCCTGTGTACTGCAAGGGAATGGCCATTTAATTTATGGGGCTAAATTATTATTTCCGAATGTCATTTGTTATTCCTTTATCAAGTGATACGTTTGTTTCAAGTAAAACAAGGACTGGGATAGTGTCCTTTATATAATATAAAAAGCAGAATCTCCCTCTCACTGAACCCCCAAAGAGCATGCGTGCAAGGGTCATACACTGTAAACACACCCATCTGATGGAGACCACATCCGTTCTGAGGTGGTCATCCACGACGACTATACCATAAATCGTGGTGTGCTGAGCATTCTCCATTGGCCCCATGGCATCTCTGCATGGTGAGATGGAGAAAACGTTTTCTTAATCCTCTCCACTTTGTCTCTCTCTTCACCCGCAAATCGATGTGTGGTTTCCGAAGGTACATGTGAGCTTGTATCACCAGTAAGTCAGATAAGTCATTTTCATAAGGAAAGATGATATGCGGGGGTGACAATTTGTCAGTATCAAGGTTACTGTGACATTAAGAAAAAAGGTTTATGCATAACTATTTTTCTTGATTAAGTACCTTTCTCAATGTTTATGGATGACATTCCTATTTGGTGGGAAAAAAGTTTTTGATTTTAGGTCAAATGTTAATGTCACTATGATTGAAAGAATAAAATGTTTTTTTCTTCTACATAATAACTTAGTTTCTGACCACTTACCTTGAACTTTTAGTGGACAGCTTGTACTTAGGTATGCTTCAGGCCAATTGATTCTGGGATCAAAAGATCAAATGTTAAGGTATTTATGTATAAAAGATGGGTGCTGGAAAACTATTGTTATTTCAGAATAAATTCCTTGACCAGACTTTGTCGATACCTGGAATATAAGGTATTAAAGAAACCCACATAAATCTACAGTCACAATCAGTCTAGCAGGAAAATAGTGTGTTCATAGTCCCTCAAGTTAAAGAATATTCCTTGACCAAAAGTACCAAATAACAGTTAACCACTGATCCATAATCTGCAAAGTCAACAATGCCTTATTGGTTCTTTCACACACTAAAAAACACAAGACAATTGGAATGTGCCTTACTGGTTTTTCATAGACTAATAAACACAGAGGCAAGTGTAATGTTCCTTACTGGTTTTTCATAGACTAATAAACACAAGACAAGTTGAATGTTCCTTACTGGTTTTTCATAGACAAATAAACACAAGGCAAGTGTAATTTTCCTTATTGGTTTCTCATAGACAAAAAAACACAAGGCAAGTGTAATGTTCCTTACTGGTTTCTCATAGACTAATAAATACAAGGCAAGTGTAATGTTCCTTACTGGTTATTCATAGTTTAATAAACACAAGACAAGTAGAATGTGCCTTACTGGTTTTTCATAAACTAATAAATACAAGGCAAGTGCATAATGTACCATTCTTGGTTGTTATTAAAAAACTTTTCCCCACAATTTCTTTCCTGAAAAGCCCAAGGTTAATGCTGAATCCAGTTATATTTAAAAATCTTTTGTTCATAAAAAGAAATGAGAAATAAATACAAAATAATTAACATGGAATGATTATGCATAAAAAAGCACAATTGAAAAAATATATAGCAGTAATGAATTATATTTACTTATGTAAATATTGGCATTATTTGTAAATCAATATCCCGTTATGAAGTGTTTTCAGAATCCTGATATGTTTGAGATCATATGCACTAGAAAATCCTATACCTTGGAAGACGTGACTGGAGAAGGGTGGCTGCTGTAGTTACAAACATAGATTTGCACTATTTATCAACCACAAATATAACATAAACAAGACTTGAAAACTAAACATTAAGGTAACTAAACATTTATAGTAGAATATAGGTACATCTACTTTTTTCCGTCCAATTTTATAAACTAATTTTGTTTTTAAAAGACATTACATACCATATATGTTGATAGTGATAAATCATATATTTTCCTTCATATATTAAGATCTATTTTTTTTTACAGAAATGACATATGAATGGATTTTCACCGTAAATGAAATACAGGATGCATGGCAATCGCTTGAAGTCTATCTTTCAGAAGAGCTTCATCCAAATTGTCTTTTGATTTTATTTGAAAAGGAAAGATTATTGTCTGCAGAAGAGAGTGAAAACATGTGCAAATTGAGGAGAAGACAAGTTGTAAAAGAGCTCCTACAAATGATCAAGGCAAAGCTTCCTGAAGCATTTTCATCGTTTCTGCATGCTCTAAATGAAACTGAACAGCAAGTAATTGTGCAAGGGTTGTGGCAACAAATTGAAGGGATAAATGTCCCACAACCTTTGACACATGGTCACGAAACTAATGGTATGTTCATACTTGGGGCTAAATTATACATTTTCTACTATGCATATTTCGAGAATTTAATGCTTACCACCGAGTGTAATTTTTTAACCAATATTTCTAATTATATGGTTTTCACTTGTATGGCCTTTTGACATTGTCTGTACAGCAATTTTTAAGAGCTCTTCCATAGTGTGGCTTTTTTATATTTTAGTTCTGTTACTGGTATAGAGGCATGTTTCCTTGCTATTCACCTTTAGTTTTGTGGTATCGCAGTACCTATTTCAAATGATGATAACTGCATGAAGTGGTACTGTTGATTTTCCCCTAAAGTCAGTATTTTCATGATAATGAAAATACATTGTACACCACATCACAAACAGACATGAGGCAGTTGATTTATATTAACTACTTAGCAAATGATATGCATGTCGTACATGAGCAAAATTATATCAGCATTTAAATATTACTCAAAAAGATTTAGGGATTCAAACTATATTTCAGTAGTGGACTACTATACCCTTAATATGGAGCTGCTAAAGGATGGAAATGCATTGCATGAGGCTGAGTCCAAAACTAGAGCTTACATGGATATAGGTTGCATGGTTTTCGACTTTGAAATGCGATCACGGTGTTTCAAGTGGGAATGTGGAAGTATCATTGTATATCTGCGGCCACTGGGCAAGCTTACAAAGGAGAGATTAGACCTTTTCTGTCAGCACGGTGGAATGAAAAATTTTCTGTTGGATTTATTAAAGAAGAAGGATATATTCCCATCTCTTCCTGGTGGTGAAATATCTATACACATACAAGTATGTTGTTACGACAAGGACAAAGGTTCAGAAGGTAATATCAAAACTAAAAATATATCTGATTTACATAGTTGTGATTTTATCATTTAATATTCATGGGCACCTTCAGACATTTTTTCTAATGCATACAAGAGACAATTACAGGAATGATAATTATCGTTTAAAAAGCAGTATAGATTAACTCGTAGTAACTGTGGCTTCATTGTTTTAAAAAGAAAATAAAAAAACACTAATTAATGTTCTTAATATGTGAAATCATAAGAATATTAAGATTGAAAGGTCCATTAATTTTATGGGATTAATTTTATCATATAGCATCTTCCAAGATGTTGCAAGATTTTGTGTAATTATGGCAAATATTAATAACTGTAGGTTTAGTGATTTTTATAAAGTTCAGCATCTTTTCAAATCAGTTACTCAAAAATTGTCTTTAGAAACAGGGTAAAAATTTGCCTTAACTAGTTTTAATAAGAGTTTGATTAAAGTGATGCTTAGAAAAGTTTTCTGTTAAACATTGATATGGAATATTAAATTATATTCATGATTTTTTAGATGCAGATGGAGATACGCAGATGATCAATGAACATTCTGTCATTCATGATAGTTTTAGAGTCACCGATAGCTTTATAGTTACAGATAAAACTGAAGTGATTAAACAAAATCTGATTAATCAGTATGAATACATGATAGAAGAAATTGAACCATTGAATTTCAAGAACACATTTGTAAGCAGAAGAATTTTGGATGTGAATTTTTTTGAGAAACTCAAACTGCGGAGAAGAAAAGAAAGAGCAACTGACTTCCTGAATGAAGTATTGGTTAAAGGCAATGCAGCACTTGAAGCTCTTGTACATGATCTGAGAGACAGTGGACTTGATGACCTTGTTAGAAGACTATGTATTGCCCCAGAGAAAGATGAAGGTTAGAGACCTTTCAAAATGCAAAATGTGTATTAGAATATTTTAAAAGATTCAATACAGAAAGAGTCTCACAATCTTAATTCTTTCTTCTCTCTTCTGCTATTTGATTTAAGATAAATATTTGGTTGATTACATGCATCACCCAAATGGGATCTCTCATACAATACATTAATGTTCATTAGGGTATATGATATATAAACGTAGCATAATTCTTTCAGATCCAAGGACAGGACAACACATATGACACGTTTGTGTGGGCCATGATTGTTAAATACAATTGTCTTCCTCTTATAAAGTCAACCCTTCTGCAATGTGAAATTGGTCTTTTAAGACGAGTAACCGTTCTGGATGGTGATCACATATTTGGGAATAATAATTTCATGTCAAATATGATTGGCATGACTAATTTATAAAATCGTTCAAATGTAACCGAAATGATGTACATGTAATAAAGCTTAATACAACAATTTTCGTTTTAAAAGAAACTTTAAATAATCATATATCACGGTTGTATAACCACCTTATCAACAAAATCCGTATAATTATTTATCTGAAACTGCCATTATCTGTCAGTTTCATTTTTCTCTCTGCTATCAGATATATAAATGACGATGCTTATTTTTAATCTTTGTGTCATATAATTTCAGAGTGGTGATCAAAGGATCCGCCCCATTTTCGTTTCGTATGAATCTAATATCCATAATATGTAATACGCATCACTATTGTATAGCCTACCCTTTCCGGAATCGAAGAACCCACATCCATCCAGATGTAACAACTTCATTTTCCATAACGTTGTTAGAACCGGTACACCTATGCAGTCTCACTAAACATGATAGGCTCATGCACAACTACATATCTTCTCTATTTAAGGATCAGAATTTTGTCTATAGTTACAAATTCTCACTTAAAGGTATATTTCAGCAGTAAACTGAAGCATATATGTTATCAGAGGCTTACACTTTTTGTATCCGAGAAAACAAAGAGTTCTAGTGGGCTGAACAAATTGTTTTGATAATTTTCCATATATTTGATTCCAGTTTAAGTGTTTACATTTACTGCAAAGGTAAGTTTTGAGTTTCATTACTGTTGATTAATCTAGTAAGCATTATTATTAACTATTAGTCACAACAGTATAAATTATGCATTCCTCCATTCATTATTTACTGTTTGTGGCACAAATTTAACTTCATGGCTCCTTTTTTACCTTTCTTATATCTCCAACAGCATCTTACTTTGAGTTTATTCTCATGGGTAAGGGGTCAAGATTATAATGCCGCTAAGGCCAACATTTTCTCTTATAAAGCTTCATCTTTGTTGCGATGATAAAATATAATGTTCTGAATTTTTTTATTTCAAAATGACAGGAAGTGTAGGTAAGTAGAGGCAAAAAGGCTACACGAAACATGCACTAACTTTGCATGTCCTCGATTTACAAATTGTGTATATATGCACTGATGTCTAATTTGTTGTGTATGTTCCAACAGTATATTGGATCATTGCTAAAATCATGAATATTTGTAACAGAAGGATAGAAGTGTAGTGTTCCATCTGTCCTTCTGAAACCCCAAAGAGCTCTAGTGTACGATCTAATAATATGATCTAGTGTGTTCTTTGAATAAATAAAGGAGCGACATTACCCTCCTTGAGACAGTTGCTGTTAACATTAATTGGAAGGTTACAGCTTTTTCTCTGCATGATATTGTGATAGAGTGTGATTCCCCAATAAATATCATATCTTCATGGAAGAAGGCTGTAGTCTCAAAGCTGGGATCAGCTGAACCCTTGGGTACATAACAAAAGTGGCAGCACCTTCCTCTATATGAGTAAAGATCTATATTCAGAGGTAGTCGAGCATGAAGATACATATGCTCCCAACCCATTGGGGATGGTCAGTATTTTCCAGGTATTGGAACCCTTCAATGATGATGATCAGTTTCCAAAACGGGTTATGTCACCTTCTGAATTTCTAACCCATGGTATGTTTCAGCCACCCATTTCTCCCCAGTTCGAGTTGTCATTGGGTTCAGTTGACTAGTCACTGACCAACATTCAACCCTCAATAGATATTGGACAACAATCACCACCACTCACCACTAGTGACTGCTCATAATTCATGGGGCAAGGTACCAGTCATTGATGGTGGCCATTCATTCACCGGTGTTACGCATATTTAATTTGCATTGTTTGTTAGCTTTTTTCCATGACTGAATGGATGTATTTTTATATTTTTTAATTGACGCTAGTCCAAACTCAAGTTCATGGTCTACCTGGATAATGGCATTTTGTTTAATGCAAATTAATACTGTACATAGATAATATCCCTCTATGGTTGGAAATTAAATATTCAGGTTATTATTAATCAAAGTAAACATATGTATCTCAGTGTAGGACATCATATTTTCACTTGGAAATCTTACACTTCTGACAGCCTTGAATGTTTGAGAAAGTTAGCCGACATAGATATACATCCTAGGTCTTTTAGTATGTCTTAACTTTTTTATCAATGCTGTTTACTTGAAAATTTACTTATTCCCCACACATCCAAGGTGGAGTCTGTCTCATTCTTGTGTTCACTTTTATTTGTGCGAATTTTTTTTCTTCAATTATTCTCTTGAATTACAAAGTGTTCATTAATACTTCTTGGAATAAATTGTTAATTTGGAATTATATTGAATTCATTCAAGGACATTTGGGATTATATTTGTGTGATGCATCTAAACAAAAACTGTTAACGCTTCTAAATAGTCCAGGCCATTGCAACATGAGCAAACTCAAGACTAAAATCATATCGACAAAATCAGTCGTGGACCTTTTTTGGAAACTATTCTAATTCAATTGGAATATCATACATTTGGAGTTGAGATAGAAATGTTTGGACTATTAGGGATGTAATTCAAAATACTGTAAGATCTTTGTAAATTTTTACTTTCTATTCTGGGAAATACTTATTTGTTATTTTTGTTGTTTTTGGTTTTAGCTTGTTAATGTTACTTGGTTTATTGGGGCCCCGAGTGACCGAGTGGTCTAAATTGCTTTCCGTTACGGATCACTGCCATCTCACCTCTGTCTGCGTGAGTTCTAGTCTCGGATTCGGCTAATCTGGGTATGTGAGAAAGCTTGCCAGTAGCTTCTCGTGGGTCGGTGGTTCTTTCTTGGGTTTTTCCGGATTATTCCTCCACCATTAATACTGGCCGCCATGTATATCCTATCCTGTGCTGAAAAATGGCGTTAAAACGTACAACAACAACTTTGTTTATTATAGTGTTGAACAATGAAGAACGGGTATCAGTCACTGATCAGTAAGTTTTGTTAGGTTTACACCAGTCAAAGGTTAATACATGTAAATAAATATATATATATATATATATATATATATATATATATATATATATATATATATATATATATATATGTAGTCAGGGATACCCATCCACCCACGCCGTTTTCCACACAAGTGAACTCTTCGGTGGCAGGGATATTCTGTATTAATGCACTCTTGTATGAAATGCGATATAATCAATGTCCCCTCCATACGATGTTATCATTAAATCTCTGCGATATCGAGCTTCCCGTTTCAAGTAAGAAAGCTTGTTCATCAGTATGTAGCATCATGGAATACAACCTATTGTACCCTCTCCCAATGAATATCCTGCTCATCTTGTATCTTGTCAGATCATCTTTTCCTATGAACGGACCAGAATAATTGTCATCATTCAGAAATGGTAATCACAAGGAACAGTTCAATCATGCCTTATTCGGAGTCACACAATGGCATTGTCTTATCTTCCCAGTCTGCCTTGTGTCCCCTCGAAGCAGTTATCAGGACTATGATGTACTGTCTCTCATGATTTATTCTAATTAAAATAATATCCTTCTTACGATCCCATATTCCTTCCCATCAGGCAAAGCCTCTTTCATGAGACCTTTAGACTTCGCCTCTGGTTTTAAAAGTTTACTGCCTCACTTGGCTAGTATTAAGTTATTTCCACCATCACCCCACCCATCTTTAGACACTGTAGGTTTGCAAGTCATGAGTTCATTGGGATTATTCTCTAACCATCCTGTAAATACCGTAGAGGCTTTTGAGACTAAGGCCAGGTTGGTTGTGAGTATAGCTGTACCATTAGTAATTTGGAGGGAGGAAGAATCTTCATCAGATATTGCTTTGCTACATTGACAAGAAACAAGCATCAAGTCACCAAGACCTGACTTCTCTTTGATCATGTTGCTCTCACTCACGTTACTCCACCTCTGTACAGATGTAGATTGGGACACATTGAAGACATTCCTAGACCATAGCAAGGACGTCCATAGGGTTGTTTCACTGGAGACAGATGTCTTTATCGCTGCCCTATAACTTCTATTGCCTCTCATTATCTGTGAGATTATCATCTTAGGTCTCTCACTTTGGCTCCAGTTACTTAGAAAATAGCCAGGCGTTGTCCTCAGCCTGATCAAGCGATGGGCACATCTAGGAATTTCGTACTGATTCTACAGTGTGAGCCTGATTAACTCTCTTGACAGAGACCTGCTCAAGCATCATCACAAGTTAATGGTTCCTTCCGACATTAAATGAGCGTTAGTATCTTACATAACTCACTTGTTTACTTGGACCATTATCTTGTTTCAGCAGTGACAGATAACCAGACTAAAGAAAGAGAGTTTCATTGTGCACTCCAAACAGGAAGTAAATTGAGGCTCAGTACCGATATTTCAACACCCACCCCACCCTATCAAATTCCTGGAAGAAGAACCTGTGAAGATGGGGATTGTAGCATCACTATAAAATACTCATCTATATCAGAGACTGTTCAGTTACCATCAATTTTCTGGATGCATATTACCACATCGCTGCCCAAGAAATACTTCCCTTCTTGAGTTCTCTATGTATTGCAATTATGACATACGCTGTTTGTTCCAGCATCAGCGTCAGGAGTTTTTGCTAAGGTGAATGGAGTAGTTATTGGCCACATCTTAGGGTGTCTAGCAATCCCACTTATCAATTACTTCATGGACTGGCTGGTGCACAATAGCTGTAAATTATCTTTGTTGCATCATATTAATCCCGCTGTTGGTTGACAGTAGCTAAGACACAACTTGTACCCACTTGGAGAGAGATGACTGTCCTTTTCAGGATTTCATTTATGCAGGAATAAATTTGCTCACCTGATATAGGAAGTATTGGATCTATTTGAGAACTAGATAGGACAAAATCTCGTTGCCAGCTGACATTGCCTATCTTTTCTTGAATGCTTTAACTTTGCAAAAGACCAGGTACTCATAGGAAGACTTCATTTATATCCTCCAGTTTCTTCTGTTGGCAATCTGGAAACCACACAAAGATTATATACCAGCCTAAATTTATTTAATATCAGCATTGCGATACTACCTTGAGTAGTGGTAAAATTAAAGATACATTCTGACTGTAGTTCCACTACCAGCACCTATATGTTCATTGACCTGCAGGATCGAACACAACAGGTCAGAATCAATACTTTTCCAGGGCCATTGGTACCAGGAAAAAGTCTCCCCTGCATAAATGATTTGGAAATAAATGATGCTTCCTTCACCTGAAAGGGTGCATTGATCATTTGGGCTATTGTATGACGATCTCCATAGACAACACATTTGTGATTGCATACCGCAGATGACAAGGAGGCACTAGTACTTCTTCTCTCTGCATGGAAGACTGGAACCTTCAATGCTGTGAAAAGTGAGAAGGAATTAAACAATGTTTTTTACATTTGTGAAAGAGAAACATATTTACACACACTTTGTCTAGAACAGGCTCAGTAATTCTCATATAATGACCTCTGCATGAAGTGGTGTCAGAGTCTATGTTTAATCTAAGTCGGTTGCATCTAATGGACTTATCTGTCATGAAACTAAACAGCAGGCTCCTGATTAAGTTTTAAGGTGGTATTGGTTGTTTCCTATTGCACAATGACTTCAGAAGATCATTAGAGCCACAACTCAGATTATCCTGATAGCACACATGTGGATTCAAAGGCCTTGGTTCAATGACCTCCTTCACAAATTCATTGACTTTAGTGTTACCTTACTGAAAACAATCTACTGTAACAACATAAGGGGACTTTTTCAAAAGAGCCCACAGGTTATCCGCCTTACGCCAAGTGATTTATCTACCAGGTGAAATTTTTGCACGCTACCTGAGTACATTTTGCAGATCTAAAGATTATCTACCTTTCAGGTTATTACTTGAATGTGAAAAGACTCTTTTATTTAGCTTGCTAGGACATTTGTTTATCTTTCTGCAGTAGCAAATTTGTTATTCTTCCTCTGTGAAGAGAGATAATGATTGACATACACAAATAAATGTGATGGGGCAGCTTTTTCAAACACATTTATACTCCAATACTCCAATTGTCTGGCCATTGACCTAGATCCTCATTTAGTGCAAATTATTTAGTACATAAAGCTGTCACGATTGGTATATCGCTCTTTCGTGTTCCGTTTGAATCTCGAATGAAGTTTCATTTCACTGAAAAATGTTTTTTAGCTACTGATTCGGAATGTAGAATAAGGAAACTGCATAACCTCACTATAGAGATGGGATGTCTGTTTCATTGAGAAGTATTATTTACTAAAAACAAACTTCCTTTTGTACTGCCATCTCTGATAAATGTCCCCAAACTCAATTCCGTCATGTGCTTAGACGATCATTGTACAGTTTTGCCAAGTCTGGTTACTCGCATTATATTTTACATCTTTCAGAAGGGAGAAAATGGGTAGGAATGGCGTTTCGTTCCTTCTAAGGTGATCTTTCATCATTCATCACTTCCTTGGATTTCGATCGCTGTCAAGAGGGTTTATCTTGCCCTCAATGTGAAAAACCTTTCATTCATGAGAATAAAAGCCCACATAGTAAGGCTATCACCATTCCTTTAGCTTATCTCAATCATATATCCTTGACTAGGCTTTATCTCTGGGTCAAACATCTGCAGCAAAATCAGTGACCCAGTCTGCTGCTATTTAACAGCAGTGAACGCTAATCCTTGTGGTGCATAATTTTGTTCCATTTGAGGTCATCAGCCTCGCTCCTAACTGACAAGGTAGTGGCAAAATAATGACGAGCAGACATATTGCTAAAATCAAAATGTAGGATTCAGAGGAGAGGGGCACAGTTCTCAATAATTTTATTTAATAATGCAATGCTTAACAGCCGCTATTGCCTGATGTCCTCATCCCACTTCGATCTTATGCCGTTCATTAGTCAAGGCCCTAAAATAAAATGAAGATATGCTATTGCACATGGAGTTATTATAGAAGTTTCTACAAAAGGAGTATGGTACATCGTGATTTTTCAGTTACAGAAATGATACAATACACATAAGTGATAATTAAGTATACATAGTTAAAATAAGTTTTCTCTGCTTATTAAATATAAGTAATACTATACTTCACATTATTGTTAAGCTCACTTTTTTATAATGGAAAATCCTTGCCTTTGCTGGATACACTATCGTTCATGTTTCCGAAATAGTCCGCCTTCACTCTTTCTTTTGGACAACATCTTCAGTCAGACACGGAAACATATTAACTTGAAGAGAAACTACATATAGTGATAGTTGTACTAAATTTGGTACTTTATATTCATATTGTTTAGTGAAACCTTATCCCTCTGTCAATATTCATGAACAGTATCGTTTGATATTCCTGGAGAATTTATTTATGGCATTTTACTCATCACTCGTGGGTTTAGGAATAATTCAGGAAAATATTTATAATGGTTCTAAGTTGTCCATCCAGAATTTATATGGGGTTCGTCTATTAGTCATTGTCATTGTTGCAATCAGCGATTGGCAGCGGTTAATATCTTAATTATACTTCGTGGAAATCATACAATCCTCCATATTAAACGAATGTTTTTAGCATTTATATGATTTATACATTATCTTTCAATGTTCATAATTTGTTTCATAAAATTCAAATAGCTGATGCTACCCTTCTTGTTATGATATATCAACAATTGCTTCTGGTCGTCAACAACATTTCTTGTTTCAGAAACGTTTTAAGATATTACAAGTGCTGTTAAATAAGGGCATCATAAAATCCTCATGGAACACTAATATCACATGTATTTTGTGTTTAAAACGTATGTGAATGGATTGATATCCAATGTTGTCAAACATAATTGTTGATACAACATTTGCAGATACGAAAAGGAGGAAAGACGTGCATTCTTCTTTTCCCAATGAATCATTTTGATTCTTGAAATGTACATGACATAACAGGCACTTACTGTATCTCCCCATATATAAAAGGGAAAGACAGAATATTCGAGGAGAATACCACTGTATGACCCTACAAAATGTGACAACTATTTCTCAGTCGATTGATTGCACTCCCAAAAATCAATCGCGGGAGGAGCAGCAACATCCCTGATAAAATAGTGTGTCTTCTAAGAAGAGGGCAACACCTTGGTGGTATTGAGAGCTCCTAGAAAGGTCAACATCTTGCAGATGTCTGAATTAACAGAGCATACAAACCCAAGAGATCAATACATTGTTCTAGCTTTTTCTAGTTTGTTTGTTCTGTGGATGGATATTTCCACAGATGTACGTTGCCACTGACTTTAGGTTGGATGGCTACGGATCATTGGATATAGGCCACTGAATAGCTGGTTAAATTTATCAGTCGCTAATCACTTCACAATAGTCATGATGCCTGTCAGTTGGTATCAAGAACACATGTCAAATCTATGAATAAGGCCAGGGAGCGAATTGAACATCTCCATTCCTTCTCATTACTTAATTACAATGACTGAGCATGTATAAATGAGCATGCTGCATGCATGCTACGAGGAAATGAGACTGACCTGAATTTCCCTCCTCCCTTGCTCATATTTCCTTATTGGATGTGGCATGTGAGAGATTATCATGCAGCATCATTGATGTTATCTATATTACACTGTTCTGATATGATTTGAAAATCACCATGTTACTTAGCTGAGGTCATCAGAGAAAGAATGGATTATTCACCATTTCTCAAAGATACACAGGAGAGACATGACAATTTACTCTCCTTCCGACAAAGTTTCAATTAATGACTGTTCAGTCAATTCCCATGAAAACATCACAAAACATCTATGTCCGTATTTCCGAGTTTAAAGCTCCTATATTGGAACCAAGATTAGAATAGAAAGATGACAATGTATTGTCCATCATAACAGATTTTCAATAATGTTCTGATGATCAAGATAAAAGGGTACATGTATATACTATCTGTGACCTTGGCATTGTCAGTTGAGTTCTTTCATCTCCACAGAGGTCATATTGGACACAACATCAGGCTGAGAGAATTAAAATATACTGTTGCTAACATTTTACTTCGTATTATCCCTGGCTCTCAAAATGGGTGGGAACATGTTTAGTACAGATCGTTCTGAAAGTTCAATTGTGGCCATCACACATGACCTTCTCACTTTAATATCTGTCCTTATCATACCAGAGCCCACATAATTTTCTCTCAGTACAGTTATTGTTCCACTAAGAGTCATCCATACTGCTCATATAAAAGCAATTGAGTGGATTGGCAACCAAGTGAGAAATTGTTTCTCCTTTTATGCCCTGACAATCCACCGGCCTCTGTCATTACTGACAAATTCAGTGTAACAATAGTGGCAGGTAACTTATTACTAATATTAAAATGTAGTTTTTAGGAACAGTTAAACTAATTAAAATTATGTAATACAATATAAACTGTGCTTAAAGATCACCCTTCTGCCAAAAGATTAAGGTCTCCAAGTATAGGTGGTCCATCACATCAGGTCAAACTACTGTATAATCAGTTAATTCGTGTATTAAGAATATGGTCGTTTAAATCAGGTGGTTTAAAATAGCAGTAGTCTTTCATGATCAGTTTCACTGTACATACCTGTCCCTAAGGAATATCCTCCTCCATTAAAATATGTATCTCATTTGCCAGTTTTCTAAAATGAGAATACAGATGTGCTATTGTACATGGGAAGATGTTGTAGATCAAACTGGGATGATGCACATGTTCCGTGAATATCAATACAAGGAGCATGATGCATCTAGTGTGGAAAGAATAAGGTTTTTACATTAGGGAAGGAGTGAACTTAACAACAGTGACAGCTAAGTATTACATTATATACTTTGCACTCCTCCCACCAATTACATTTTACAACTCCACAAATATTTAACTATTATTTGTCTGTAAACTACATTATGCATCCACTTACATGGGGTAAAGTTGACTTTTGCACTAATCAGATGGCTGCTTTAGTAACAATTTATTTTTCAATACATGCTCGTAAGTGCCATGATATTCTGACCTTATAAAGTGGGTAGCCACTGGTTGTATCTGTGAGCTCAGAATCAGACACAAAACATTCTAAAACATTACAACAGAATCCGATTGAAATCAGTACAACTTAGTCTATTATTTTCATTATTATAGGTCAGGTGGATGATGGCTTGATTGAAGTTGTACGAGATGATTCAGCATCCCCTGAGTCTATGGTGTTTATAGTGAGAAAAAATGAAGATGGTAAAGTAAACCTTTCATTGTATTAGTGCACAACTAAAAATAATATGTTAAAAAGCTGGCATACATAAGGACTGAGGAATGTAACTGTGCTCCAAAGAATTTGTACCATCTGTATAACCATTTCAACCATTGTCAGTAAGTTTACTATATTTTTATATCACACAGTATATCAAGATGTATTACAGGCTAATAGAAGTGTCTCTACTTTGAAATCGAAATTAATTTGTATGCGTGTGTGTGTGATTTGGATTTTTAACTTAGCTTTACAAAATGTTCAGTCACATTGCTACGATGTCTGCAGTTGACAGTTTATAGTAATGTCTAGCACTGGGGCATCATGTAGCATGATGTCCTACCCACTCACATTATCCTGACACCATGCTGACCAGTCCTAACACTAACCTCTTAATGCTGAGCGCCAAGCGAGGCAGCTGTTAGTACCATTTTTGTAAGTCTTTGCTATGACCCGACCGGGAATCGAACCCATGACCTTTCGCACCTGAGGCGGACACTGTAACCACTAGGCCACCGGAGCAGTTGAAATTAATTTGTCTTTGCACATTGACACATATTCTTTCAACTCTAGTTGTGGGTTATTCGTTGTAAGAGAGATTGAATATGATATAAAAGAGCCATTTGTCTTAGTACACAAGTATTATATATATGTGTAAATCAGTTCCCTTTTGCATATTAACTCTTGTCATCGCAAAATGAAAATTAATGTATTTTCTTTGCTTACATGCTATATATGACTCTGAAAGTGTTTTCTTGTGATGCACATTATTTAAGTCTTTTTGTGATTGCGGAACTTGCACGTACCTTCTTACCTGAGAACAAGTTGACTGCCTCAACCAAGTTTGGAAGTAAGCACTTCAGCTTCATAGGTAATACGTGATTCTCATAAAACAGAAAAGATATTTTCAAAAACGAAAATTAAACATTCCCGCCATAAATTTGAATATATGTTGCTAACTTTAACTTCACTCATGAAGAGATAAACCAGACAGTAGTATGCTTTATTGCAACAGCAAATGTTTCACCTCAACGACTTAAATGATCAGGTACCAAAGTTAGTGTGTGCGATTTGGATTACATTTTTAGTGTAGCTTTAACAATGTTTTTAGTTATATCTCTACGATGTCAACAGAGTGGCAGGTTAGAGTAATTTGATAACAAAACTGAAATCAGCAATAACCGACATCTAAGACAATAAAGAAATGATCATTGCTGAACTATTTTATAGCTAACTTTCCAAGGTATGATAATCTTTGGGGAATGGGAGGAGCAGAGTGGTAATTGTTTGAGAGACTGACTACAGCTTATCCGGACCGAATCAATATCCCTTAGCAGTTTACAATCTTTTTGTTACTCAAGGAAGGGTAGTATGTAGTCACTTTGCTAGCTGTTATGTAATTCCTGTTCTATATCATGTTGTTCATTAATTACAAATATTTTCAAGAGTATAATGACTTTGATTACATGGTGAGTTGCAACTTTAATTTCATGTGATTTAGCTGTTTTAAATTTTGTACACTAATTGGTTAAGTATTGTATTGTTCACATATTATTTTTTGTTGGGTGGTCTGCTTATATCAACTTGTTTGATGCCGCCATCACACATAGAAGAATTGATTTGTTTATTATTTACTCAGCTTTCCTCTTTTGCTATAATCAGACATAATGCAGATGCATCCCTTAAATTACTTTGCAATATCAATAAATGGACTCTCCCAGAACTTAGGACGAACATGGTTGGTTACATGTATACAGACATGTCTTTAACATCATTTTCGATTGAATTGTGTTGCATTCTGTGTCAATATGAAACAAATTTAGTAATTTTAGCCACATTTTGAGATAATAATAATAATGAGGACTTTGTATAGCACCTAATCTTTAAAAGCTCTAAGCGCTTTACAACATTAGACAACACCTATAAAATAGAAAACATATATAATGATATGATTGCAAGAACAAACACCGTGAAATTAGAAAACATAACAACTATGCTGAAAATATTTAAGGTAGGAAACATTCTTGGGGCTTTAAGTTTGTTCTTGCAGTCGAAATAAGTGAGTTTTGAAAGCACTCTTTATGGGATCACTGTGTCTTTGTGTCTAAGTTAGTAGGCAATTCATTCCACGTTGATGGGCCTTGGTATGCAGAAGAACGCTGTCCATATGACTTTGTTTTCATAGTGGGAATAATGAGGATACGATTGTCAGAAGAGGAGCATATGTATCTTGCTTGAGTGTACACATGGTTGAGGTCGGATAGGTATGTTGGACTGCAGTCTGTCAGTGAAACGCAGCACAGAGAACAAATTTTGTATTTGGTTTTTGATCGATTGGATAGCCAGTGTATGGTACAGAGCAGCGGGGAGGTGTGTTCTGATCGTGGTACTCTAAGTATGATCCAAGCAGCTGTGTTTTGAACTTTTGAAGTTTCTGGAGTAGATATTGAGATGAAAGTACTAATGAACACACAAGTGTTTTAGTGGCATCAACTGAAAGATATTTGCTAATGGATCTGATGCGTCCCAGCTCAAGATTAGCAGCCTTGCAGATGTTCATGACATGTTGGTGCAGTGTGAGAGTACTGTCCAGAGTAACACCTATGTTTAGTACTGATAGTGTGAATTTAATGTTGGTGTTGCTGATATTTATTGTTTGAGGTACAGGACGCGAATGAGAAAGTCTTTGTGTTGTGAGATACTTATATAAATACTCAATGAGAAACACGTGGAGAACTAACTATATAAGTAACTCACAAACAAATATTAAACATTCTGAAGGACATTCCGGTCAATCTGCCTTCCTGAATATTACAGGAAACATTCCCAGTTTTTGTTTGAACTTATATAATATTGCAATCACTTCATTAAAAACTCCTGAGGAATTACTTGCAAATTCATTTGGTTGAAATTCGGTATTGTTTCCATGAAGTATTTTTCTTTAGTGAAGCTTCACATTAGATGTGGGACATTTTAGATAATTATGAATAGTGTAAGATCAAGAAATATAAAACTTCGGGGTTTGTGGTGCATTTACAGATACCAAGATTTTGTTCTGATAATGGCATGTTCGCTCTTTTAAGACTTGTTTATATTGCCCAATGTTGCACCATGTCAGTGCATGGATCATTTTAGTTCAGAAAGTATATAAACAAAGTTTTCAGAAAGCCACTTAAAAAGATGTCTGATTGGCAAAATTGATACACTCACATGTTGCTGCAAAACTTAATTATTATCTTGTGTCGGTGTTGTTGAGGTACGTTGGGTTTTTCTTACATGCATACATACATACATACATACATACATACATACATACATACATACATACATACATACATACACAGACACACATACATACATATATACATACATGCATACTGTTATGTTTGTTTACTTTGCATTATTTGTTAGCATTTGTTAATGATTATTGTTATATATATAATTATATTTTACTTGACCTTGTTCAAAATCAAGTTCATGCTTGACTGACCAGAAAAACATATTTTGTAAACAACATAATAAATAGGTTAAATTTTCCCAAAGATGAGCTATTCAGGTCATTATCAATGATCAATATATTTATTTCTTGATTATGACTTTAGAAACTTCTAGAATGGGAAATTCCACTAACTTGAAAGAGTATTTCTAGAAAATTGTAAGTGTGCCCTAGGACACGTAGGTGGTTATATAATCTTGTTTACTTGAACAACTATGAAAACTTGCCTTGTCATTTTTCAGCAGAATTATTTTTATTGTTATGGTCATTTTCTATTTTGTTGGAAGTATTTATTCAAGTTATTATTCTCTGGAATTACAAATTGCTCGATGCTATTCCTTTAGAGAGACATTAATTTGCAGTTATAGTGAATTCAAACAAAGTCATCTTGAATTATATTATTCTGATACATCAAACGACTGGTAACAACTCTTCACACTCCAGACTACTGGCACATTAGCACATTCGAGACTACAGACATCAAGAGCAGCATTATACCTTATTAGGAATACCTCTGGAATTTAATTAGAACTTTATTCACTAACACTTGGGATATAACTTTGTAATTGGTATTTAATTCACAACATTGTAAGTTCCTTATTAAATTTTCACTTTGTGTTCTAGGCAAATACATTATTTTGTGAACTTTTCTCTTTTTCTGTTACTTTATTTAAGACCATGGAATCATAACAATACATACATACATACATGCATACATACATACATACATACATACATACATACATACATACATACATACATACATACATGCATACATACATACATACATACATACATACGAGGAGTGGATTTTAGCCAGGATCTGTGTTGAATCAGTTCGCTGGTCCCGAACTGATCTTTCAACGATCTGTATTATGTCGGTGTCTTTATTCTGGGTGCCAGTTGGTTATTTTCTAGTGTTTCTTGAACATTGTTAACAATACGAACAAAGCATTTGCTCTTTAAGGAAATTGCAAGCTTTACTCTTAATAAGGCACTTGCTGTTATGCATAGTTGTGCAGTTTCAATTGAAAATTGTAGCAACTTGTATAACCTTGCTGCTTGCCTCATTCCAGGTTATACAGTACATGGCCTATTCTGTCCCATAATGTTTGCGTGTTTGATAATATATTTTACTTGTCTACGTTTTAAAGAAGTTAAATATGAGGTATAGAAACCCAAGTAAAATTGACACACATTGTATTTCCAGTTAAAGATGAATTCATCATTAACAGGCTATGGAATTAGGTTAACCGTTAAATAAAACATGATATCTGAATTTAAGGTCGATCAAGCTAAGGAAACTTTCAAATTTATATAAAACTATTTTTCTTCATCATAGCAAAAGTACCATTTCACACACATATACAAACGTATCAATTGCCAGAAGAGAATTAGCCGAACTTTAAGGTTGTTTACTTAATTAAATGGTTAAGAAATATTAAATATAAACTTTTACTTGCCGTGACGTTAGCTAAAGATGCATGGAAAACTTAATGTAATGGAAAACAAGCAAGATGATAATCATGACTTAAATTTGATATTTCAAAAAACTTATAAATTGACATATATGCTGCCTTTATTTACACTCTTTAAATAAAAACACTATAGCATATACATAGGCCATTTCCGATCTTATATTTTATAGAATGTTTGTAGAAAACAAAACTATCTAGCAATGGCAACTGCACAGATATATATGCCTTTTTATGATTCTACGCGTGTGATCCAACCATGATAAACATGCATCAGCAGTCTGCTTCTTCCGTTCTCATTGATCTTTTAATGTGCAACCCGTGTGCATTTGTACTACTTACAATGTTTGTTCATCATAAGTGGGGGATGTTTTTATACTGACCATGAAGTAAAGTATTTGGAGGTTAATGGCATATCAATACTTGCAAGATTCTTTCTCCCAGGCAACATTAGAATAATTAGAGTAACACTTCTTATATAGAGACATGCATAAGCAGCTGACCCAACTTTTTTTGTCTTGGATAGCATCGCCAATCAAACATCCTCTTGGATGAGCTGGGCTGTATTTCTGAAAGTTCCACTTGAGTCATGAAAGAGGCTTATCAGTTTTGGGATAAAACAAAAAGTCCAAAGTAACTGTGCTCAAATCATTTGTGTGTAGCCAAATTGAAGACATATATGTTGTCAGGATCTATACATATGGCGAGACGGATGAAGTATTTGTCGCCAGTTTTTTGCATCATATTTGTATGGTCAGATTGATAAAGTTATGTCTGAAGTCGATATCGTAGATTTTACACATCACGTTGAAAGATAACCCATCAGATCCATCAGTGGCAAGAAAAAGTAATGTAGAAATATATCAAAACATCTTCCAAAATAAGTTCTCACTCACATTTGTTTGAATAATTATATTTTGTCAACCATGTTTGATGATCAGCATGAAACTGCATTATGTTAACCATGTTTTGTTCATCAGTTTTGTTAATCAGCACAAACCTGGATCATATCAAAAAAGGTTTTGACGATCACTAGAAAACTGTATCATATCAACCACGTTTTGACATCACCATGAAATTATCATGTCAACCATTTTAAAATCAATGAAACATGTCATATTCAGAGTGTATGTGTCTGTATAGAGTTAGGTTGTGAGTGAAAGAAGAAAACCGACTTCTGCATCAAATTTAAGTTGTATACAAAGAAGGCTAATTAAGAATGGATGGGGTGTAGAATTTGCATTTCATGCTTCTCTCGTTGCAGATTTTAATTAATATCCTTTTTAAAGTCAATCTAATGATGGAATTGCTAAAGCTAATATCATTTTGTTTTCTGCACAGGAGATAAAACTACAGAAGTCACTGTGTCTGTTTGTGTCTCGATTTAAGTTGTAATTTGAAGAAGAAAAATGACTTCTGCATCAAATTTCATTTATCCACAAAGAGGACTAATTAAAGATGGGTGGGGTATATAACATGCCTTTCATGATTTTCTTGTTGTAGGTTTTAATTAATATCCTGTTCAGTTGTAATTTGAAGAAGAAAAATGACTTCTGCATCAAATTTCATTTATCCACAAAGAGGACTAATTAAAGATGGGTGGGGTATATAACATGCCTTTCATGATTTTCTTGTTGTAGGTTTTAATTAATATCCTGTTCAAAGTTAGTGTAAAGATGCTAAAGCCATCATCATTTTATTTTCTGCACAGAAGACAAAACCACCAAAGGAAGAGGAGATGATGAAATAAGAGAATCTGTAACTCCGGAGATATCAACACAAACAGAACAGGTAGATGTAAGTAGTCCATATCTGATTCATACAACATAGACAGTTCACAATAAATTGCAATCAGCTGATGTGAGTAGTGTAGATGTAATTTCTAAAACTCAGAGAGTACACAACCCACTACAGTCAGTAGATCTAAATAGTCCTTATCAAATTGATACAATGCAGACACAATACAATCCACTACAATCAGTAGTTGTAAGTAGTCCTTATCCAATTCATGCAGCTTCAAAATATACGTACTAATTGGATTGTTTCTTTATCAATAGTGTGATTTCTGTAGCAATCATATGGAAAATTGACTAATGATACTTACATCCCTTTACATAGCACTATTATTGCAAGTATTAAAACAAAACAGAACGGAAATAATACAAGTGCTTTATAAGTGCCATTACCAAATCAGACCATGTTAAATAGGAAGAGTCATAGCAAGCCATTGTACACATTCATACAAAATATACCAATGCACCGTTTAGTTGAGATAAAATTACTCAAAGTAGAAAACAGCTGTAAAACAAAGCAGCATGTTAAAGTTTACTACCAAATATATTGACTGGAAATTATTATTATCCTGATGTCGTTCAACCCAAGGGATATATAGAATATGAATAATGAAGCACCAGATTTTGAAAGAGAATCGATCCATATTTCACTGAAGATCCTGTACCCAAGAATTATAAAACTGAAATTTGTGCTGTTTCTTGATGCTACTTGGCATGATTGATCGATATCATGTTGTTACCAAAGTGCATGTTTCTCCATTTTTAGACAAAAACATGGTCCCGCTTAATTTCATGAAAAAGGAATGGACTATATAACACTTGATAGGGCTAAAAACATGCTAATGGCTTCTGTGTTAATTAGGACAAAGACATTTTGTTATATTAAGTCACATTTGTTGGCAGCCGTATGATGAATACGTGTACTTTTATGCTATCCTGAATTTATTTTCATGAACTCTAACACAATTGTTGGACATTCATTACAATTGTTTATTATGTGCTTATAAACTTATTTCAGCATAGTATATCCATGTTTATGTTAGAAATAAACGTGTAAAATGAAGACAAAACATGCTCGTACAGAGTCGTAATAATGTGGAGATAACTGGCTGGAGATTCCTATTACATGGAGTTAAGTAAACTAAAGTATCATAAACTTATGGAAAACAAATTTTTGCAGGTGGCACGTAAAACTTCTGAATTCACATCAGTGCCTACTATGTATCGATTGTTCAACTCTAAGGAGAAGAAAGGCTAACTTGTTATATCCAGTATTTAATTAATGTTGTATGTCCTTACCTGTATATAGTTAGTAAATCATACTTCCATTGAAAATTAAAAGGAACATGTGTCAGTATCACTGTGGTCAAGATAGGTCTTATCTGAATAGATTTTAATATAAACTTTAATTTAGCATTAATTGTTTTATGTTCATAATGCTTGAACAATTGAATTTAATGCTCAGTTTGAGGTCTTAATTACAGATCTTATACTTGGTAATTGCTACTGACTATTGTAAAAGAAATGTAACGCACAAGCAGCCTGTCCTATTGATAGGTTTATTACATTTATGTTCTAAAACACTCTGCGTCAAATTTTATTAAATTCCATATTCAAGGTAGCTACTTCATATCCTTGTGAACTGAGTGGACATCAATAATTTGATTTAGCAAGTATTTTATTTTAAATTGTACTCAGTCACATACCTGAAAAGATATATATTTGACATGTAAGCATCTGAAAAGCAAATCCATTTTATACCTGTAGTTTAATATGTGGTTTAGCAACACAATAAAAACTACAAAATTCCACATTTGATTAGCCTTTTCCGTCAGTATCATTTTGGGAAGGGGGTGTGATTTTCTTTATAATTAAAATTGTTTCATTTGACCAAAAGAGACGTTGTTTTCAACTAATATAATATATATGGTTAGGTGCTTGTTCTACAAATCATAATGTAAAATTCCTTTTACAAAATAATGCAGATTCTGCTCCTACAAAACATATGACCTGTTTATAGATGTTGTTATATCCTTCTTTCTTACTTTTGTTTTAAAATCAGATATACATCCATTTTCAGGATTGAACAATTTTTAATATTACTTATTTTGTAGATGAGAGATTCTGTTGGTGAAGTAACTTCAAGGGTAACAGATCAGCCTACACGTAATAAATATTCAAAGCCTTTGCCAGAAGGAAAGAGATACCATGCTTTTTTCAGTTACTCTAGCTCAGATATACATTGGGTAAAGCAAACTGTAGAGAGACTAGAAAATGACTATGGATTTGTTTGTTGTGAGTATGATCGGGACAATACTCCTGGTACATCATTATTGCGATTTGCTGATGATAGCATCAGAAAGTCCTATAAAACAGTTGTTGTTATGACCAAGGAAGCTTTCCAGAGCGATTTTGTTTTACATGAATTCGAAATGGCCATTATTCAAGGTTTTGAGGAGAGGAGAAAATGTGTTGTCCCAGTTTTATTGGAGGACTGTGAAGTTCCACGTCGCCTCGGGATCCTTAATTATGTTGATGCTCGAGGTACTGAAAAGATCAACATATGGTTGCCCAAGTTAGTGATGGAGCTAGAACCTTAAGGTGAGCAATCACTTTACTAGGTTTCCAGTCATAAATGTCTAATTGAGTGAGCCAAAGGAACTGTTTGTATGAACGAACTTGCTCAGGAGTTTTGATATGATTTCCAATTTGACAATGTAATTTACATTCATATTTTTTCTTATATTCTTTTATAATTTGGATAGAGTCACGCATCCGATTAGAGTGTACCTCACACTGTAGTAAACATATTTGTGTTACAACCCCGAGACCCTCCTGTGTGTACTGTAACATTCATACATATTTACTATTTATATTTATTGTATGTGTCACATATGCAAGGTGAGATGGGTTTTTTCAAGAATGGGGGTCCATTTTAGGTAATTATTCCTACAATTAAATAGACCTTTAAGACCCAGTGACTACTTGTTAAATAAAACATGGCAGTGTGAGTTTGGTAGCATGTCATAATGTTGAGTTTTCATTTTCTATTTTATATTGCATGTAATGCCAGGGTTCTTCCTCCGCCAGTTATACTGGCCGCCATGTATAGCCTATCTTGTGCTGAAAAATGGCGTTAAACCCTATAACAACAACATATAAACAACATTGTATGTAATATGACATTTTCTATTTTTTATTATATCTAGCATGTCGTTGTACGGAATTTTCCTTTAATAATTTATATTGCATGTGATATGTCTTTATATGGACTTTTACTCTTAATAGAAGTGTTGTCCTCATAGTAATGTCTTTTTTCTGTATGACATATAAATGATTTTATATGTGATTAATATGTCTTGATCAATTATATCTGCATACATGATCATCAAAATTCCAATAGTTTATGGTTTTACATATGTTCTACAGGAAAATAAAGACTCTAGCAGCAAAATGACATGGAGAGGACAGTCATTTAGCTCTGAGAAGGACCAAGTAATGGAAAGTGAATGTTACACCTACGAGAATGTGAAAAAGAACATGAAAAAGGAACGTGAATGTTTTTATGTCCATTAAACAAGTTTACAGCAACAATTTGTCTGTGTAATGCACTGACAGCTTTATGTTCTGATGCTTTAAGGGAGACTCTTGTCAATCAAGTGCATGTACGTTATGCCACAGGTGCTCGACGCGAGATCGATGTTAAGAACAGAAAAAAAAACAATCATCTAAAGGAAAAAAAATCATACAAAGTGACGAAAATACCATAGATTACCCCGATGACCCGTTCTGACATAGGACCCTCTCTATCGTAATATATAAGAGAGAAGGTACGGAACTTCCAAATACTTCGCTCCACCTATGACCCATGACGACTTTGTTCCTATAGATGACTGTCTTTTTTTTCTTAACATAAAGCTCGCGTCGAGCAACTGTGCGTTATGCTAACAATTACAAAGCATCCTGGCAAACAAAGCCCATTTGGTCAGTAAATGACTGTTGAAACCAAAGACATGTTGTTTTCCCATTTCTTGGGAATATGCGTGTCTGGAATTTCGTTGCTGTATAATATAATCCGAAATGTAACTTCAATTTCTGGTCCAACAGGAGGCCATGAAAATCCTGCAAAAGTCAACATAGAGAAACATCTTTAGAGGCCAGTATGTAAAATATTAGTCATTGTGTAGATAGAAAGGTTAGAGTTCAAGGATTACTCGCAGGATACTGATGACGTGATTCATGACAAGGAAAGTGTTAATTGGTGTCCAGAAGTATCGAATATAATTAGAGAAGCATACCATTTAGGACATCACCTCGCATCATGCCCTTCAACCCTTCAACTTTAGAAACAATGCAGATGCATAGAAAAACCAAGTCTGAGGTAACGTTCAGTAATATTTCATGTATGTTTTATATAGCTATATGACCACTTTCAACAGGTGTCAATAACTAATGTCATTTTTAATCTTCAATACATATCATATTTATTATGAGAAAACGTGTGAAAGTTGATGCCATGGTTTTTAAAATGGTGACTTTAGACTTAAATATTTCACACATAATCTGTCCAATACTTCAGATGCCTACAGCGTATCTGTTTAAAATACTTTGTAATGGTCTGGGTGAACATTTGCGATTTGAGTTTTCCATTATCATTCTTCTTCTATAAAAAGCTCTTCTTTTCTCTTTTAACTCATTTTGATAGGTTATATATATATATATATATATATATATATATATATATATATATATATATATATAAGCAATCTTAGCTACTGGAAGTGTCATTTCAACTGAGGATCTATGACCAATTTTCTGTAGTATAGCCTGTATCGTAACTTTAAACATATGTAAATAGGTCACATAGGTCATATAATCTTGTTCAAAATGAAATGTGTGTATAATATATATGTATATGTATATAGGATATGTGTATATAGGATATATGCACATTTAAACTGTGAAGTTGGAAAGTTACAAAAGTATAAAGACAACATCTTTTAAACAAAATTATTTATCAAACCTTTCGTGAAAAATTATATTGATATGTTAATGATTATTTTTTCACCATTATTGGGATCATAAATGTCAAAGAAACAGTCGTCAAATGGAATTCTCTTTCTCAGATGCAAACAGGAGGAATGTTGGTTGACCATGGAAGCTGTTCATGTGGTGTTTCTTGATAGGGCGAATGTAGTCAGCAGTCATACACAATGAAAGTCTCTCCACACATGGACAAGGCCATTCTTACCACAAAGAAGGTATTCGAGTACAGTGATAATTTTTATTTTGTGGTTTATGTACTGTGATGTATACAAAACTACTATTCACTGCTTAGCTAATAAGACTTTAAACACGTAAGACAAATTCTGAATATATTGTTATGCAATTGTGTTATCTTCATTTGAATATTTAGTCAGGCCCTTTGTGCCATAGGAAAATGATAGTCATGGTTAAATTACCATCTTACTCTAGTTCTGAACGAGAAACTTTTTTCCCATTTTGTGCAAAACAAATGGATGGACATGTGAACATTCAACTATTAGCATAGTGCATAACGTTGTTGTGTATCTAGCTGATTCATTGAAGCATGTATTTGTATCGCTCGCCCTTTCTTTCTACCCTTATTTATTTTATGCCTTGATTATATAGTCAGTCTTATCAAGTCTCGTTTTCTTTTCTGAATTGAATGTAAAGTTGGTCTCAAAAGTACACCTATTGATAAATCTATATGGCCTAAGTTTCTTTAAATATTTAAACACTTTTGAAAATACTAACTCTTGCAATACAAACGGGTTTCTTAGTTTCTGGTCACCACCAACTTATGTATTTCATGATATTTATGCCAACAGGGGCAGTTTACCAATGATTCATGTTGCTTACGTCTAAATATATGATTGCATTATACTGTTTACAAAGGCTTCAAGATACAACTAGCCTTTATACAAGTGAACTGTATAAAGCATGATTGTATCTTGTTTTTCAAGTTTATGTATGTGGCTCAAATGAACAGTCAAGAAGAACTTATGAGATGGGGTTACGGCTGATATCCATCGTATGTCATCTGTCTGCCTGTTGGCACAGATATGTATATTTCTTGGAGGCTTGCCATGAAACATTAAACACACAATCATCCCCTGCTTTAGTTTTTTGCCAAAATAAATAAATGAATAAATTGTAAACTAAACTTGATGTTTTCACTCAACAACTTCATGGTGTCTGGCTGGTCCTAAATGAAACTGGGGATGATCATATGAGAGTGGCACTCAGTGCAGTAATATTGAAAACCATTGCAAATCTTCCATAATGAATGTTATATTATCTTGATGTTTTACCAGAAGAGTTATTATGATGTTTGCTTTGACCTCACTGGAACCTTTGATATTTGCACATTCAATACAGATGTTGTTCTGTCTATCTTGATAATTTTGTTATTGCTATTCATTATAAATGGATTGTTGTCAGACCATATTGTTTTACCAAAAGACGTTTTCTGAAGCCCTGATGGTCTTTAATGGGAATACTTAGACATACAACATGGCTGCAACAATGACTGTCTTGCAAACGCATTCTTTCCAAATTATTGAGGATATACAAATAAGGTTGAAAACTCCTTATGATGTTATGTTGGTTGTAAAAGAAAATGGTATCAATATGACCACCAATATGTCCACCGCAATAGCTATCTAGGAAACATTTTTATTGCTATTTCTCCTAGATATCTGGCCATATCAGCAATGTGCTTTTGACATACATTCGTCCAGTATGGAAATGTAGCACTTTTGATATCCAGTATTATTACACACACATTTCATATTACATGGCTGACATATCGCAAACCTAAAATTTCAGTATGGATCACCGAGCCTAGAATTAATTTCACATCAATTATTCAGAAACGTTAATTTAAAACATATATGGGAAGTTTTCTTTGTTGTACATTGTATATTATTTATAAAGTTCAAATGTCGTTTGTAATGTTATGAAATGTCGTTCTATTCTGTAAATGGCTGCTCTTTCTGCTTTTTGGGTAATGAAGGAGTACTGTAAGTAGTTACGAGCAGCTGCTAAGTATTTGACTTTTGCTGAAATATTATAATTAATTGAGGTTAACAATATTGGATAACGGGTTAACAGATGATTCTGATGTGAAAAGTGACTTTATCTGGAATGTGCAGTATCATAAAAAATATATTGAATGATGCATGATGCCAGATCAATAACTTTACACTTAAAAATATAAATTAATTTAAATTGAACAGTACTTAGTATGTGGGTATATCTTGACATTGTTTGAAATTAATTCAATGATCTTCTATCTATGGAATCATTTTCAAGGTCAAATGATATGACAAAGGATCCTGGTACTGCATTGACAATTATTTTGTAGGTATCTTAACCACTCATATATGAAAGCAATATTGTTACTAACTTTGGTATGATACAGCTTCTTAGAGCATTTGATGCTTGGCAGCAAAACGAAATGCGAAAACAACTGACACAGACATATTGTGGATCACTGGAAATTAGTTTTGGCCAGGAGCTCATATGTCCATTCGAGGTACTCTTGCTTATTATAGTTATGATTGTTTGTTATATGTATCTTTGGCAACCAATTATAATAACAACATTTAAAACATGTTGAATGTTGTGATTATATTTTAAGTTAGATTGTCTTACTTCCAATATTGTGGATGAACTTCAGTCACACAGTACAAAATTAGATTTATATTAAAAGAATATCTGAATGAGCTCTGGAAAATAAGATTTGCATGATCTATTTTGCTGATGGCAAATTGCAATAATTGTAATAATCCTATTCCTGTTAAATTATTTGCATGCACACTATATAATTGGTTGGTTGTCAGGACAAGTCACTGTTGTAGAGACTGGTTCATGGTAACGTATTCGCAAGACACTGTTAATTTTTATGTAATAGTTATAGCCACATTTATGTCATATGTACCTGTATATAATTTGCATATGTATGGAATATGTACTGGTATCAAGCATGTATAATTATATGCAATTTGTTTTAATAATCAAACTCATTTTATGACAAAGTTCTTGTTCTCCTTCAAATTAATGTAGGCACTCAAATGCAGGGTACCATTAAAACAGGATTGAAGATACTTACCCAGGAGTACATCAACTATCCTAACTTGTTTCATGCAATGACAACTGCTGGTGCTTATGTTCATCCTTACCCACATATATGTGCCACACAAATAACAATGGAATCGTGGCCAACCACCTGAACTTAACCAGAAGAAGATAGGTAAGGTCAGGTCAGTGCCATAACACTACCAAAATACTCTTGATTAATTTCATTAATTTATAGATTTGTCACTGAGGGACCATAGAATTCTAAAATTAGGACTAGGGGAAAATATATGAAATAATTTGTTAGCTCAATGAGACATAGTTAATAGTATTTTTCCAATATCCTTCACATTGCTAAAACAGATAAACAGGGCATATCTAACATCGGTTACATGATGTAACCGTCCTCAGTACGTCACTACCCCTAATTTAAAGCAATTATTTTGTTATATCACACAAATATTAACAAATACATTATAATACTATTCTTTGATTATGTTTTATTTCTGAATAAATACAATGTTTCATGTCATTCACTTTTCCGCGGTTAACGCTCCTGCAAACACATGAAGAACGGGTGGTCGTAGATTCGGACCCCCTTCTGAGTATTACAAAAGACTTACAAAACTGGTGTTAACAGTTGCCTCGTTAGGCGCTCAACATTTATTTAGGAGTTCGTATTAGGACTGGTTGGCCTGATGTCATGTTAATGCAACTAGGTGGGACATCACGCCACATGTCTGCGGCATGGTGCGTCAGTGCTAGACATCACTATAAACTTCCACTCTGCAGACATCATATCAATATGACTGAATTTTTGGTAAAAGCTTCAATAAAAATACAAACCAAACAGCACATAATACATATAAGACTTAACGGCAAACGTGTAATAATATTGGGGTTATGAATGGAGAGGTACGCTCCCTATATAAGGGTGTATGTGTATTTAAATAGGGCCATTATTCTCCAAGAGACATGTTTTACAAAGGAAAATTGGTTTCTTCTTTAGAATCCGTTACCCAATCAAAGTTCTTTGGAAAATAGGTAAGAGATGGAGGGAGGTACATGTCCTTATCTCAGATCTAACCTGCACTATTCAAAGAGTCAGAGAAGGAAGTGTGCTATCTATGATATCGAGGCATATTTTCGTTTGAGCTCAACTGGTTGAAACTGCCATTGACTTCATATATGTTCAGAGTGGTGGGCTGTGACGTCTGAGCATATCTGTCCACTTTGACTGGTTGCGAAAATTATTCAAGTTTGAGGGTCTTCTTGAGAAGTTACAGACATGCATGTTAGAAGCTTCGGCAGGAGAGAAACAATACCAATTGTGGTTGTTCAAGTAGGCGAAGGACTACCCGAATTTCCCGAGGGGTTTCTGAAGCAAGATTGATGAGATTATTGATCACTACTCCTCCCACAGGCAAAATATCTAATCCACTTGCTTTATGTGTCAAATTTGGGATCAGAGGTGTTAGAGGATAAGTGTATGCATTCAGATGGTCCAATACAATGATAGGGCATCGACTGCCCAAGGTGTTGGGTCGAGGAAGGGAGGGGCATAAGATGGGATAGAGATATTTCCTACTATAACAAAGGTGGCGCTCTATAGTTTCGTATTTTACATAGGGTTAGGATTTTAAAGAAAAAGAATTTCCTTGGTTTTCCTCACTGATTATAATGGCTATTTAAAAAGACCTTGTATACCGTAGGTATAATTTAAAGAACCTTTAATTCCCTTTATTTTGGCATATGATTGATGGTTGTAATTTGGGTTATAGAGTATACAGCTTGGCCTTATTCCAGATGTGCATCTTTCAAAAAAGTGCAAGCTCCACTTTGTCATTTTGTATAAAAAAAGAGCCGATAACTTTTTTGTTACATTTTATATATCTGGTAACTAATTCATAGCACCATCAGCAGCTGGTATTGTCTAGTCTGGCACAATTCATTTCCCTATTTTAATAGCTGCTATGGATAGTGAATGTTAGACTAATTTAGGCTGATTTGTTAACACAATGGATCAGTCATTTTAGTTAGCTTTTTTTAAATCATGGACAAAAGTACATTATTCAATGAAATGTTATCCGATTTACATTAATGTAGTATAGAGGAATGCCAACATTTTCCCCATTATGCATATTTTAAATGCAAACAACTTCATCTTACATACGTCACTGTATCAAAAGTACGTAATAACTGGTGAGCACCCCCACAAAGATAATATAGGTATTATTATTGTATGATTTAATTATGACTTTAGGGCTGAAACATTTATGTCGCAAGATTCAAAACAATTGTTTTAAATAATTATCCTGCATTTCCGCCACAGAACAGTATTTATGAGTGTCTGAGTCTCTAAGAAGTCCACCCACCCCCTTATGAGTAAAAGTGAGCTATTTTAAGAATGTATATTACATTTTGTAAACCTAGCAACCAATGTTATGCTGAATCATATGAACATGAAACAAGCACGAATTATTTCTGAGATATCAACGATGAAATTTACACTTTGAAAAGGGATGGAAAACATCAGATTCATCAAGGTCAAAGGTCAAAGTGTAGAATATTTGCCTATTGTTTAATATGTTTGAAGCGAATATACTTTCTTATCATAATTTTAATTTCATTGCAAATAAATGAAAAGAAAACTTGTCACTAAATATTTCTTTAACTTATTGCAATTGTTTTACAGTTTTAAAATTAAGTTGACTATATTCCTATATTCTAAAACTTCTAATTTCTTCATAACTAATGTCACTACACACACATACATGCCTCCTATCATATTATTTAAGCAAAGGCAAAATGAGCATAATTAGCTAATTTTCCTGCTTAACATCAATATGAATGTACCATTTTATTTAGAACATCATAGATAATAATATGAACAGTTAAATAAAATGGATACATTTTTATATTTACGTTAAGGTGACGCTCTACAGTTTCGTTTTTGCATAGGACTAGGATTTTTTAAAAACAAAGAATTTACCCGGCTTTCCTCACTGGTTATACTGGCTATTTAAGCAAGACCTTGTATATCTTAGGTGTAATTCAAAGAACCTTTAATTCCCTTTATTTTGGTGTATGATTGATGGGTATAATTAGGGTTATATAGTATGCAGCTTGGCTTTGCACCAGATGTGCATCTTGTTAAAAGTGCTAGCTCTACTTGGTCATTTTCAATTCCTGAGCCTAAGAGGTAATTTTAAAAAAAATGAGCCAATAATTTTTAATACATTTTTATATATTTGGTAATTAATTCATTGCACCTTCAGCAGCTGACACTGTCTAGTCTGGCAAAATTCAATTTCCCTATTTTAATAGCTGCTATGGATAGTGTACTTTAGACTAATTCAGGCAGTTCTTTAGCACAAGGGAGCAGTCATTTTAGTTAGCAGTGTGTTTAAATCATGTACAAGTTCCAAAGGTACAATATTCAAAGAAATACCATCCACATTACATTAATGTAGCATTGAGGTATGCCAATACTCTCTCCATTGTGCGCATTTTAAATGCAAACAGCTTCACTTTACATACATCACTCTCTCTCTAAAGTACGTAATAACTGGTGAGCGCCTCCAAAGAGGCCCAGCAATGGTCGGTTCCATTGGGTACAGATCTGAATGAGATCCCAGGGATGAATAGCCCATTTCTTCTTTACTAGTTGATTGGATTGTGACAAAGGTTCAATCATTGCATTGATGAGTCAAGGTATATGACGGACGCGTATGTGGCTTTGTTGATGACAAGACACTTATGAAAGTCCCACACCATGTTTCGAAGGTGTGAGAACTATAACACTCCTTTATGGAGATAAATCACCACTTTAGGATTGCGATCCTTCTTGTTGTTAAAGCTACGTCCCACATTATGATGCCAAGGTCTGCGGACTGGAGATAAATCACCATTATAGGACTGAATTATTCCTTGTTATGTCAGATAAATCCCACACCATGATGTAAAAGTCTGGGCTCTGGGGTAATGCTTGTTGTTGACGATAAATCACAATTATAGGATTGTCAAATATAATAACTCCCTTGTCATCTGAATATTATTGCACCCAACGATAGACTTTCTCAGTGGACATCCTCTCCAGGATCATTGATATGAAGATGTCCTTCTTGGGGACAGCATGCACCGCTGGGTTTCCAAAATGATAGTAGTGGGTTTGTTTCCCAGCCTTCCGTACTTGCATCGATACAGACTGTAAACTCGAGCAGATGGACGAGTCGATTTGTATCCCCCAGTGTGAGAATGTAAGTTGCTCCCAATTACGCTAATGGTGCCTCAGTTGGGTACTGATGTTGAGAGGATGGTCCAGTCGTCAAACGTGATAACTCCATTTGTGCAGTTAAAACAGTAGCAATGCAATAATAGGCAACCTAGGAAAATGTGTATGTTGTCACGTTGACGAATTCCGTGTAGAAAAGATTTCCACGAAAGTAAGGGGCTACCATTGTTCGTTTTAATGCCCAATCCTGAGGAAGACGAAATACAGTGCGTTTGTATAGAACAGCAAACGTAGATGAACGAATCGTTGACATGCTACTAGGTCGGACTATTCCGTGATATAGAATTCCAGATTGGTAACAAGGACTTTCATGTCTCATTAGAGCAAACTCACTGATATTGCTACAGAGCGTCGTCCAGGTAACTTGATGTTGCTGCCAACAAATGGTCTGGACATGCATGATTAATCAGCCTAGGGAAGACCAAGGGAACCGCATTCAGCCCGAGTTAAAAGCACTGAATTGGTATATTTTGTTGTAGGCGACTCTCATGAATGTCATGGTAGCATTATGAATAAAAACACCAAGGTATGAACTGACTAAAACCAGTGAAGGCAAATTCATCCTGTTCGATAGCATTCAAAACGCATTGCGGTGATTTCAGTGAGAACCAAGGGGTTTCGATGAATGGATTAGGATGCTTAGGCCAATGACAACATGTAGAGAGTTATTTCCCTTTGTGACCTTGAAAAGGTGTGATAAAACTAGTTTGATTGGTTGAGCTTGAAAGGATGGCCTTCAGACGTTATTTACCATGAGGTGCACTAGAGTCCTTTGTTGGTTTTCGGCACTATCCCTTTATCGACACTGTGGTTACGGAAGTCGGCGAGAGGTATGTCTGCTTTATGGCTTCTTTGTGTACTTCATCCATCGGGACATTGAAAGGATAAAGGCTGTGCTAGGATAGTAGTCCATCAGGTGAGTGCAAGCAGATGGCACCGAGTTTTGTCCGCCTATTGAACTAGTGGATGTGGTTATGTCATTGGCCTAAGTGTGCTGAGCAGCTGCGCTAAGCACTCGGGTCATTCATGAGATTGACTCCTATGCATACCCAGTGGTATTCTGACTGGGAGAAGACGAGCAATATTCCAACCATTAGAAGACGACCAGAGGGAACGAAACTCTTAACAGCGAAGTAGCGGCCACGATATAACTTACTAACTGCCAATTATCAACAAAGGTCACCCAATCCATAGGTACGGAGTGTGGCAATTTCATCGACAAAGCGGCATGATCACTGAAAACTGATGCGTTTCTGAATGAAGACTGGTAGGTGTGCAAATATAGAATAGTCGACGAGCTAATGATAAAGATTGGCCAGAACGTCTGTATCTCTGTGAACGTAACTGAAATAGGAATCGTAAGATCAATAGATGCAAGAGCACTGGGGTATGCTGTTAATGGAGTCAGTGGACGAAATTCCATGGGCGGGAAATGTCCTCAAGGGAAGCTCGGAAGGCTGAATTGTCACATTCTCTCGGATAGGATATAAGAAATGTCAGTATTGGCAGAGTAACTAACATCATCTTTGTGGTATGTGGTGAGGCTATGGTCGCTTAAGACTTAGCTGGTGAAGAATGACAAGATACTCAATAAACTGTTAGAACGACCTGAATTAGGAACCTTGACTTTGAGACGTTCATCGAGTAAATAAGCTCTCCTCATGGCAGAGTGTAAGAACTTGCAAAGTGACAACTGTTGTGTTGTGAGGATCTACTTGTGGTATCATGCCAAATGAGTATGAGTAAGACTGATCCATGCACAAGTCTGTAAAAGTCGTGTTAGACGTATTGAATGATGGGCTATGAATGCTTAAACCGTAAAATTGATGTTTCGCCCCATTATCTCTAGTATATGGTATAGGCCAGTCGCAATGTCAACAGTGTGAAGAAGATATCATACACTGGGATGGGTTATGGGATATTTGATCCATGCAACCTGTCCGCATGTCTATTGAATGAGAGGGGACTTGGCCGTTTGTTATATCTGTTAAATGATCTTCTATAGGAATAATAGAGTTGGACCCACAGGAGGCAAGGTAGAGTTCCAAAATTGATAAAACAGATGGTGGTTACTTAGGTACCAGAGAGGTATCCGAGCTTGTCTATCTCCGGCGCTTCGTTGCTAAAGGTTAAGTTGAATTATCTTCCCTTTTACCATAAAGATCACACAGATGAAACCTAAATCAGCATACAGATTGGTGACATCTTCGGTCTGAACTGCATGTTGTTTGCGCTTTATCCATTGTTCTACTTTGCAAGACAAAATATACAAAAATGTATCAAAATGTGGCCTTTCACCTGTCTTATAACGTAATGTCCATGCAGAAGTAAATCATTCAAAGGGTGACCCTTCCTACAAATGATAATCCATTATAGTTAAAGAATGAAGAAAGGTGAGTAATATTTTACAGTGTTCATCTTAGCTTATCATTCGTTTTAAACATTATTAGAAATCTGTAAGATCTACATGATTATGTTTTAATTCAAGTATAGTATCAATATATTTGTATTCCACCTCACGAGTTATATTCTACATAGACATAGAATGTACACTTTAAGCTTTCAGTTTGTTAATTGTTCCTACTGTGGTCAACACTCATAAAATGTGTTAATGCCGCCATGACCTGTACATTGGTCGATTTGTTTATTTAGGATTAATCAGCTTTCCTCTTCAGCTATATTCAGTGAGAATGCAGTTGTCTAACTTTGATTTCTGTGCAGTGTCAATAACTGGACACATCCATGCTGTTATGTATATACAGTTTTTAGTTTTTGGTGGCTATTTTAATGATTTATGTTATGTTTACTTATATTTTTCATTTGACCTTGTTCAAAATCAAGTTCATGTTTTGACAGACCAGCCAAACATCTGTTTTGTAAACAGCATTATACACATTAAATTTCCCTATGAGTGTGGATTAGCTATTCAGGTCATTATTAATGATAAACATATTTATAGTCTTGATCACGACACACAAGAGGGTCTCTGGGTCTGGTCCATGCACATATTTTCAGATTGCAGCAATATATGAGTTCCATTCAAATATGTATAGCGAAATTGAAGAAATACGTCTTTGTAGTCTATACCATGTATACGTAAAATAGCAGAAATATATATCTGAGCTCTTGGACATATGTTCATGTTTAGATCGAAACATTCATGTCTGAGCTCCAGATTATATGACTGTGATCAGATTGAAGAATTGTGTGTTTGATGTATGGACCACATTTATACGTCAACTTCGAGAAGTACATGTTAGTGGTCCAGACCATATGTGTATGGTAACATTGACGAAACAGATATCTGACATCCAGACTTTGTGTGAACGTATTGAAACAGTACACACCTAAAATCTGGACCATGTCTGTATCGTTCAAAACAATACTGCTATAGTTGGTTAAACATAAGCTTGTAGAAAGAAAACCACATATGTTGTGAAGAATTTTATGAAGTTATAGTCAATTTAAATGGTCCCTAATCTAAAATGTATGCAAGCTACTAGATTTGCATTGTGCGTGGTACATAAGCCAAATGCAAACATGGTACTAGAAGTGCGTGTTACATGGTCCTTCATCTGAATCCAGGCATGGTCCATCATTTGCTTTAAAAGTATATGTTAGATGGGCAATCATTTGAAAATAATGCAAGTATGGTAACAGCATGTTAGTTTACATGGCCCATCATTTCAATGCATGTATGCTACAAGATATGTGATTTGCACCATTCATCTGAGATGAATGCTAGGCTAGTACTAGAACGTTTGCAATCTTTTCAATACTCCATCATTTCAATCGAAGCATTTTATTAGTAGTGTATGTTACTTGGGCCATCTTCTGAATGAAAGCGTGGTATTATAAATGTATGTGACATGGTCCATCATCTGAAATAAATGTAAGTATGATTACAGTGTGGTATTTACATGGTCGATATATTTGAATGCATTTATGGTACTAGCTGTGCCTTTTACAAGGTTAGTCATCTGAAATGAATGTAAGGAAAGAACTAGAAGACTTCCTGCATTTTAAATGACCCATACTTTGAATGAAAACAATATATTTTAAGTGTATTTACAAGGCCCATCGTCCACAAACAAGCGTAGTATTAGAAGTGAATTTATGTTTTCTAAATCTAAATGCTAGCATGATATTACACGTGTATATTACAATGTCAATCATCTGAGAGCCATCATGGTATTATAATAACTTACGATCGGTCATCATAATGCAAGAATGGTATAAGAATTATATTTACGTGGTATATCTTCCGAATGCAAATATTTTATTAGAACTGTATGTTACTCGTATCATCTGAAATAAAAGCAACTACGATAATATAATTGTATTTTACATGGTCCATCATTTAACCACAAGCCGTGTACTATAAGTACATTTTTCATCTTACTTCGACTGTAAAAACTTAACATTCGTCAATTGTATAGCCCGTCATTGTCAATATAATGTATAAATATTTGGCAATGTCCACAAATATCAGTCACATTGGTTTGAAAAATTATCTTTGTCAACCATGTTTTGTTGATTACCATGAAACTGTATCATGTCAACCGTGTTTTGCAATCAGTATGAATTTGTATAATGTCAACCATGACTTAACATCACCATGAAACTAGGATGTGAGAAGAAAAGACAACAACATTGCATTTCTCTGGCTTAGCATCAATTAGGTATATACTGAGCCCTTATTAAGCAGGGATTGGGTATATAGTGTGCCCGTATTAAACATGGATTCGGTATATAGTGTGCCCTTATTAAGCATGGATTCGGTATATAGTGTGCCCTTATTAAGCATGGATTGCGTATATAGTATGCTCTTATTAATTATGGATTGGATATATAGTTTTCCGTTATTAAGCATGGATTGGGTATATATTGTGCCCTCATTAAGCATGGATTGAGTATATAGTGTGCCCTCATTAAGCATGTATTGGGTATATAGTGTGCCTTTATTAAGCATGGATTGGGTATATAGTGTGCCCTTATTAAGCATGGATTGGGTATATAGTGTGCCCTCATTAAAGATGGATTGGGTATATAGTGTCCCCTCATTAAGCATGGATTGGGTATATAGTGTGCCTTTGTTAAGCATGGAATGGGTATATAGTGTGCCCTTATTAAGCATGGATTGGGTATATTGTGTGCCCTCATTAAGCATGGATTGGGTATATAGTGTGCCCTCATTAAGCATGGATTGGGTATATAGTGTGCCTTTGTTAAGCATGGATTGGGTATATAGTGTGCCCTTATTAAGCATGGATTGGGTATATTGTGTGCCCTCATTAAACATGGATTGGATATATAGTGTGCCCTCATTAAGCATGGATTGGGTATATAGTGTGCCTTTGTTAAGCATGGATTGGATATATAGTGTGTCCTTATTAAGCATGGATTGGGTATATTGCTTGCCCTTATTAAGCATGGATTGGGTATATAGTGTGCCCTTTATGGTTCTCTTGTTGCAGGTTTTAATTAATATCAAGGTTAAATTTAACGTAATTGCTTCTAGTCATTATCGAACTTGTTTTGCTGTGTGAGATTCCATAGTTAGCACATACACACCCATTATAATTAATAAAATAATGAGTTATATACCACCGGTCCATGTAATTACCACTTTTTTCAAAATACAATTTGTGGAATAATCAATATTTGAAACACCATAGACACCATGCAGTGGCTACATACCTTTATCCTTCCCGGACCAGGTTTGTTAGTTCACAGCAGTTCGATCACATCAGGATCTGCCAATAAAACTTCCATGCAAAGCTCGGATCAGCTTTTGGCAATTAAGAAATACTGTTTTCTTTAACACATCAGTGTTAGACACATGCCCTTAAAACACCCAAATGGGATCAATTTAACCCAGTTGGTTTTTATTTTAACCCAGAAATACACCCGCAAGTTGATTATGCGGTGGATACAAGGCTCTGACTGACATTTCGGATTCAGGAATGTGCCCTTCATTGTAGAAGGTTTGGGTTTCATAAGGTTCGCTTTCTCCACCCACAAAAGGTCAGTTAACCCAATGCAGCTCACTCACAAACATGCATATACATATAAGACCATACTTGCACACATACTAAGAATGTTGGTGTGTGCGTGTATATCTTAAATTGTTATATGCTTACTTACCTGAATCTTCTTCATGTTGGATAGAAAAAGATGTTTAACATTTCTGCTTTTATAGACTTTTAACAATAGTCACTCATCACGTTCCTCATGGAAGTTAGGTAAAGATTTATATCAAAGGAATACTCCACTGAAAATAAAGGACAAAAGCAATGCATATTATTTTCACACTCGGTCAAGATAGGTTCTATTTAAATAGACTCTACTACAATATATACTTCGAACCAATAATGCTGAACATTTGATTGCTGTTTGCCCCAGTTGGAGGTTTGAATTACAGACCGTATATTAGGTAACTGCTACAGTATATTATAGAGTATCGTGTGCAATGCACCTATCACTTTACTACATTTATTACATTTGTATTTTAATATAATCAATGCAGGATGAGTCCTATCATGCTAAAGTTGGGCATGTTGCAATGGATATTCCATTACATATACAGAGTAGCCTTTTCATGATTTTGTGCACTGTGAGGTCACAAATAATTTGACAAATATTGTATATTAAATGTTACTCAATAATATAATTAAAATTATAACTGTATAAAAATGTAAACATTTAAACGCAAATACATTTCATACCCATCGTGTAATATGGTATGTATAATGCAAATTTCAAACTACAACCTCATACCCCTTATTAACCTTTCCTGTCAATATCATA
This sequence comes from Sinohyriopsis cumingii, assembly GCA_028554795.2. Classification (NCBI taxonomy): domain Eukaryota; kingdom Metazoa; phylum Mollusca; class Bivalvia; order Unionida; family Unionidae; genus Sinohyriopsis; species Sinohyriopsis cumingii. Next base: position 97,184,149 of record CM068835.1, on the reverse strand, counting down.
TGGGGATGGGTCTATGATTTTCTTTAGGACCAGAATAGCTTGTGTCATTTACCCACTAGACACGGTGTTTTCAAATAATATAATACATACGGTTATGTTTGTTATACAAATCATACTGAGACGTGCTTTTATAAAATAAATCTTAGATTTCATTCACCTAAAGTTATGGCCACTTAGTAGGCATTGTTAGGTCTTCATTGTATTTCAGTCAGACAAACCGATAATTTGAACAACTGTTACTATTGCTTTTGTAGAAGAGAGATTATGTTGAAGAAATTCCTTCAATTGTAACAGATCAGACTGCTCGTGAGGAACGTCAAGAGCCTTTGCAGAGAAGAGCTTTGCCACCAGGAAAGAAATACCATGCCTTTTTCAGTTACTCTAGCGCCGATAAACTGTGGGTAAAGCAAACTGTAGAGAAACTAGAAAAAGACCACGGGTTTGTTTGTTGTGAGTATGATCGTGACAATGCTACTGGTACATCATTATTGCGATTTGCTGATGATAGTATCAGAAAATCCTATAAAACAGTTGTCATGACCAAAGACGCTTTTCAGAGCGGTTTTGTTTAACACGAGGTCGAACTGGCTATTATTCAAGGTTTTGAGGAGAAGAGAAAATGTTTTGTCCCAATATTATTGGAGGACTGTGAAGTTATACGTGACCTCAAGATCCTTAATTATGTTGATGCTCGAGTTACCGAGAGGATCCTCTGGTTGTCCAAGTTAGTGATGGAGCTAGAAATTTGCGGCAAGCAAGAACTTTACCAGTTTTCCAGTCAGAAACTTCTAACAGAGGAAGTAAAAGATACATTTTTGTATAAAGGACCATGGTCAAGATTTATGATGTCATTTATAATTTCAGAATAATAATTTACTCATAATTTCTTTTCATACTTTTCTATACTGATGTAAGAGTGGCATCATGATATGGTGCACTTAACACTGTTACTGCCATATACTTGTCACAATACATCACTCATAGCCATTTATTATTTATATTGTGTACATGTGCCAGATATAGAGGGTAGTTCTTTCAAGCATGGCACTTATTTATTGCAAAATGTAAATAAACCTGTAAGACACAGATGACTACGTGATGAAATATGAAAATGCTGAGTGAGTCTTGGTAGCTTGTCATTATAAGGACTTTGCATTTTCTATTTTTTATTGTATGTTTATTTCACTATATGGACGTTTCGTTTTCTATTTTATATTGCATGCAACAGGCCATTATATGGATTTTCTATTTATTATTTTTAACTGTATATTGCATGTCATTATACTGACTTGTCATCTTTTATTTTATATTGTGTGTAACATGTCATTATTTTGACTTGTTATATTCTTTTTTATATTGGCTGTAGCATATCGTCATATATCTAGCCTGTCATTTAATTGAATTTTCCTTTGTTAATCTCCATTGGATGTAGCATGATCCTTATCTGGACTTTTCAATTACTTTAATAGAAGCATTGTCGTAATATTAATATTTTTTCTGTATTAGATATAATTGTTTCTTATGTGTGATTCATATGACTTGATCAAGTATGTTTGCATAAATGGTCAACTAAATTACAGTAGTTTATGATTATACATATTTCCTACTCGATAAATAAAACTCACAGCAAGAAGACATGGAGAAGAGAGCATCGTCTAGCTTTGAGAAGGACCAAGAAAAAGAATGTGAATGCTGATATACACAGTTCCTAACATAATCTAAATATGATCGTGATCATGAAAGTGAACGATGTTATACCCATTACAGAAGATTACATCAACAATTTTGTCTGTGTAATGCAATGACAACTTTATGTTATGATGCTTTGAGGGAGATACTTGTCATTCAAGTAAATGTACGTTGTACTAACAACAACAAAGCATCCTGGCAAACAAGGCCTATTCGGTCAGTAAACGATTGTTGAAACCAAAGACATGATATTTGCCCAGATTTCTTGGTTGGGTTTACAATACCAATAGAATAGTCTGAAATTTCATTGCTGTAAATTATACTTCCAAAAGTAACTTCAGTTTCTGCTCCAACAGCAAACAATCCTCCAAATGTCAACCAAAGAAACAACGTTAGGGACCATACTGAAAAGCGTACAATTATCTAGAACACAAGTTAGTCATTCTGTAGATAGGAACATTAGATTTCAAGAATTACTGATGGGATATCGATATGGTTCGTGACAATGAAAGTGGTATTTGGTATCCAGAAGTACCGATTATAATTAAAGAAACATTCCGTTAGGTCATCACAAAACATGATACCTTTCAGCTTCAGAAAAAGACAGGTGTTTAGAAAAACAAGCTTGAGATTAAGTTTAGTAAAACTGTTGATGATACTATGAATGTTTACTACTACTACTACTACTACTACTGCTACTACTACTACTACTACTACTACTACTACTACTAATAATAATAATAATAATAATTTATGTATAGAGGGTAACTCAATAGTCAAGGACTATTCTCCCTTGAGGCCCTTTTGGAGAGAGTATAACAATGCACCTTATAAGAAGATATCAATAATTACTGTTTCAACATGTTCAGCATTAAAATACTAAATTCCATTATATATTAGAGACACGTAGCTTGTGATAGTTCGTCTTAGATACTGTAATATGATCAGCAGATTTTACATGTAATGGTAGCTTGTTCCACAGAACTGTACCAGAGTATTGGAAGTTCTGTTCTTGGTTTTGGTGATTGAAGGTTTCTATGTGATATAAATCTCAACTGGTATTGTGTTGAAAAAGGCCTGAATAAGTCATGACGCTACTTTGGTGCAAAGTCTATCTAAAAAGTGTGAACTATTCATTTTATATTCAACCTTCAATATATTTCATATCTTTTAAGAAAAGACATTTTAAATATATCGCAATGCTTTTTTCTTTAAATTGTGAATTTAGGGCTTAAATATTGTATTCATAATATGTCTACTATTGTCAATGCCTGTATCATAGCTGTGTAAAATATTTTGTTATAGTTTGGGATTATATTTGGGTTTCGAGTGTTCCTGTTTTTCTGTCTTTCTTCCATAAGTTGCTCTCCGTTTCGTTTTAACTCATCTCGATATATGAATATATATATATATATATATATATATATATATATATATATATATATATATATATATATATATATATATATATATATATATATATATATATATATGAGAGAGAGAGCATCAGTCTTAGCTACTAAAGTGTCATTTAAACTGAGTTATGCTCAATATTTTGTAGGATTATATGTCTGGAAACTTTAAACATGTATAAATATGTCAAATATTCTTGCTTAAAATGAAAAGTGTTGATAGGAGTGACAGATATGAACATATAAACTGTGAAGTTGGTACATTACATAAAGGCATAACGCAACGTATTTTAAAACAAATATTTTTCAAAAGTCTTGTAAAGACATGTTGATGTAGCATTAATAATTAGGTTTCCACTGGTATTCGAATCGCAAATATCAAATAATCAATGGTGAGATATTCTTTCTCAGATGCAAACACGAGAAATGTTGGTTGCAAATAGTAGCTGTTCCAGGGCTGCCGACACAGGAACATATGACCTTGTCATTCTTTATATGGTGAATATTGTGTGCAGTCATACACCGTGAAAGTACCCCCACACATGGGTTGCAAAGTACTTTTCACTTCTTAGCTGATAGAATATAAACAAAAAAGACATATTTTGAATATATTGTTATGCATTTTTTGTGATCTAGTTATTTTGAATACCTATTAATTTACAATCTTGATTTAGTTCTGAAAGGGGAGACACTTGGCTTATTATGTGCTGCAGAAACTGATGGAAATGTAAACATTTCAACTATTATCATAGTGTATAAAATTATTTTATATCTAGTTGATTTATTAACATATTTATTCCTATCATTCCTTCTTTCATTATGTTTTTCTTATTTCCTATCTTGAATGTAAAGTTATTATTTGATAGTCTTATGTGGCCTTTACTTTAGATATTTAAATACCTTTGAAGATACTAACTCATGCAACTGAAATGGATATTTTCTGAGTTTCTGCTCATGCTTTGTGTGACTTTTATGCAGGAGTTAGCGTATCAACAGCTCATGTCGCTTAAATCTTAACCTACGTTTGCATAATAATATTTCGGAAGACTGCTTGAGACAGCTAGAATCTATACAGAAGCGAGCTGTGAAAATAATGATTATATTTTGTTTTCATCTATTTTGTGCGGCTCAAATTATCAGTCAAGAAGAAGTGAGATGGGTTTTTGTCTAATGTCCGTCGTACCTGATATGTATGCTTGTTTGCATAAGTATGTTATCACTGTTCATCGTTAAATTTTTGGGAGGATTTCCATGAAACTTTAAATACAGACATCCCATGATATAGTTCGTCCCAATAGAAAAATGAATGGCTATGAAATAGACATGAGGTTTTCACTCATAGACTTCATGCAGTCTAGTTGGTCGTAAATGGAACAGGTGCTAATCAGATATCAATTTGATAGTCAGAGCAGTAATCTTGAATACCATTACTAATGCTTCAAAATGAAAGTTATATCAACGCTGGCCTTTACAAGAAGACCTATCATAATGACTGCAAGGTTCTAAATGGAAATGGTGCTACTTACACATTCAATACAACAGACACTCTGGCCATCTTGTTATTGCTATTCATTATAAATTATGTCAACTGGCCACCATGATAGATGGCACATCCAAAGAGATATAAAGACTCCTTGAAAACGACCCTCAGCACCTGTGGCATAGATCACCGCCAGCAGAAATCCTAAGCTGCTGACTGTGAAAGCCGGAGATGTACCGTTCACCAGGCCGCTGACACTTTTGAACAAAACAGACGGGCCATATTGGAGAAACACGATGGCGAAGAATAAACCGTGAGCCATCGGCAGGACCAACCACAACCCATACATTCCCCTGCAACCTCTGTGGACAGACGTGCCTCTCACGTACTGGGCTCGTCAGCCATCAGCTCGCGTGCAATAGACATGGACATCCCCTTCCTCATCTTCGCAAGCGAAGTCAGGCAAACATAAATGGATTGTTGTATGAACATGTTGTTTTGCTAAACGATTTTATATGAAGTCTAGTTGGTCCTTAATGCGAAAGCTTAGACATACAAGATGCCCACCACAGTCACTGTCATATGAATCTCATTACTTCCAAATGATTGAGTAAATACAAATAAGGCAAATGAAGAAAGACTTATTATGATTTCAAGTTGGTTCTAAAACGAAAATGGTACCAATCTGACCACCAATATGGATAACACAGTGGTTATTATAAAAAAAATATTGTTATTGATATTTCTCCTGGATGGTTGGTCATATCATTGCGCTTTTGTTGGAAAATTTAATACGATGTTTAGTTGATACACAGATGATATTCAATAGTATTACATACCTACTTATTACGACATGGCTGATCAACCGCTTGATATCGAACACTCAGCCTGGAAATTATTTTGCAGCTTGAATTATTCAAAACTGTCTACTTATAATATATTTGGAATGATTTATTTGCTATACATTTTATATTATTCAGAAATGTTAGTTAATGTTTGTAATATTATGAAATGCAGTTTTATGTTGTGAAATGGTCAATATAGCTGTTAGGCATACTGGAGGAGTACCGTACGCAGTTACAGGCAGCTGAAGTGCATTTCACTGCATATGTTGATTATAGATTATGGTTGATTGAGGTTGACAACAATAATTTGGACAATGTTTGATAACGAGTTAATGCAGAATATGGCATGACATCTGGCTAGATTTTGAATTTACATTATCAGAAAACTACATCAACTTGATATTTTTTTCAACACACAATGAATCCTAAATTGAACAAAACTTAACCTATGGGTCTAACTTGATTGTGTCTGAGTTCATTGATCTTCTATCCATGGAATCATACTGAAGGTCAAAGGCAATGACAACAAATTTACAAGTATCTTTCAAACATGTTAACTCATACATTTATCAAAGAACTTTAGTTACTAAATTGGGTTATACTAAGTTCTTCAGAGATGATTTTGATGTTCAGCAGTAAAGTGAAATAAGAGGACAACTAAAAAAGATTAATTGTGGATTAATTGTGGATCCCTGGAATGTAGTATTGGCCAACAAAGCATACGTCCAATGTTATAACACTCTTCTAAAATATTCTTGCTTTATTTTCTTAAGTTTGAGATTGTCAGTGAGGCAACATTGGATCCTAAAATTAGTAATTAGGGAAAACTCATAAAATCATTCCTTAGTTCACAAGGTCATCGCTTATAGCATTGTCCTGTATCCATCATTTGTTTGCTTCATTATAAAAGCTCATATTTTATATTCATAAAAATCTCAGGTTCTTTACCATTTTAACCCACACCTGTCACGAGCAATCAGGCATATATGTGTTTCAAGTTTGGATCAATGTTTTATCATCTGTCATTAATATGACCACTTACTACAAATGGGAAACTTTTAAATAAAAACCTCTAAATATTTGCTGAATGTAATGTGAGAAAAATTGTATATGTTATCCACACATACGTATGTTTAATGTCCAGATAAATAATACAGATAAGCCACTGTATATTGCTACCTTTACAAAACATTATAAAATATTGTAAATTCTTGTCAAGGCCCACTCTATATATTGTAATCAAATTTGACAGACGAAAATCTCACAAGTTTATGTCAATGCAAATGATGATCATTTGATTTGAAATTTAGCTGTTATTACTAAAAACAGAAGGAAAAGATAGAAAATGAATTTTGATTGTAGCAGATTAGGACCAGAATCAATAGGAATATTTTTGTTCTGAAGGACTTTCATATATATATATATATATATATATATATATATATATATATATATATATATATATATATATATATATGCAAATGGTGATATAAATAGTTATGGCCATTTTTTATAAAAAATTGAAAAAGATGTAAACAACGTTTAAAATTGTGCCAATTGGGCTAGATTCTACAAAAGGCATCACTGCTATGTCAACAGGGTTAGAGTTTTTACAACAGCATCTTTGTCATGTCAAATGGGCTAGATGTTTATAAAAATGCATCATCGATGAGGCCTTTATAATAGTTGCCATTATAAAAAGAAAACCCATTAAAGGTCAGAAAGCTTTAAACTGACCAGCATTTCATGACGCATGTCCTGGTATTTTGGCTTTTGGACAAATTATTTAGTCTAACTCTTTTAAGAAAACTCAGATGACCCTCTTATTTATCTAACCGTATATAGACAACGTATATAACCATCTTCAGTAATCCACATCCCCTATTGTAATTTGGTTATTTTGTCGTATCACCCACCCTCCAAATATCAAATAAATTATTGTACTATTTTTAATTTTGTTTTTAGTTCTGAATACATGCAATGATTTTGGATTCGTTTCCCCAGCTTAACTATCCAACAACAAAGAGCAAGTTTTCCTCTGAAATACTACATGCTGTCTTCAATGTAATTCACATAATATTCCAAATGTTTTCTTTAAAATTTCAGTGTTATTTTTGGCAGCCAACATAAAACATATACAAAGTAGAAAGTACTCGCTGTTTGATTTTGCAACACTTCATAACCATATGCTGATACTATATTGTTAATATTACATTGGCCAAATTATTTGTTGATTATAAAGCAAGTTAACATCTTGCTGAGTGCTTGCCTAGTTATAAAGCCAAGTTATATTTTAGCTGAGTCCTCACCTAGTCAAAACACCAAGTGTGATATTGTAGCTGAGTTCTAGCCTAGTTATACAGCCAAGTGAACTTATAGCTGAGTGCTTTCCTAGTAATACAAGGAAGTGAACCTGTAGCGGAGTGCTTGCCTATCCATACAGCCAAGTGAACTTGGTGAATGCTTTCCTACATATACAGCCAAGTGAACCTGTAGCTAAGTGCTCGACTAGTCATACAGCCAGGTGATATTGTAGATGAATGCTTGCCTAGTCGTACATCAAAGTAAGCATGCAGCTGAGTGCTTTCCTAGTCATACAGCCAAGTGCTATTGTAGCTGAGGGTATGCCTACTAATACAGCCAAGTGATATTGTACCTGAGTGCTAGCCTTCCCATACAGCCATGTGAACTTGTAACTGAGTTCTAGCCTAACCATACAGCAACGCGAACCTCTATCTGAGTGCATGCCAAGTCATTCAACGAAGTAATATTGTAGTTGAGTGCTTTCCTAGTCATATGGCCAAGTTAACTTGTTGGTGAGTGATTGCCTGGGCATACAGCCAAGTGACACTATAGCTGAATGTTAGCCTTCCCATACAGCAAATTGAACTTGTACCTGAGTGCTTGCCTACCCATACAAGTAAGTGTATCTGTAGTTGAATGTTTGCCTAGTCATACATCCAGATGATAGTGTAGATGAGTGCTTTCCTAGCCGTTCAGCGAAGTGATATTGTAGTTGACGGCTCTCCTAGTCATACAGCCAAGTGAACTTCATATAGGCAAGTGATATTGTATCTGAGCGCTCCCCTATCAATACAGCAAAGTTGACTTGTAACTGAGTGCTAGCCTACACATAAAGCCAACTGAACCTGTAGTTAAATGTTTGCCTAGACATATAGCCGAATGATGTTGTAGGTGAGTGGTTGTCTAGTCATTCAGGGACGTGTTTTTGTAGTTGAGGGCTGTCCTAGTCATACAGCCAAGTGAACTTGTTGGTGAGTGCTTGCCTAGGCACAAAGCCAAGTGATACTGTAGCTGAGTGCTACCCTATTCATGCAGCAGAGTGAACTTGCAGCAGAACGCTAGCCTTCCCATACAGCCAACAGAACCTGTAGCTGAGTGCCTGCCTAGTTAAACAGACAACTGATATTGCAGCTGAGTGCTTGTCTAGTCATTCAGCGAAGTGATATTGTAGTTGAGTGCTTTCCTAGTGTACAGCCAAGATAACTTGTTGGCGAATGCTTTCCTGGTCATAGGGCCAAGTGATATTGTAGATGAGTGCTTGCCTAGTCATTCAGCGAAGTGATATTGTAGTTGAGTGCTTTCTTAGTCGTACATTCAAGAGAACTTGGTGGTGAGTGCTTGCTTGGTCATACAGTCATGTGATAATATAGCTGCGTTTTAGCCTTCCCATACAGCCAGTTGAAATTGTAACTGAGTGCTTGTCTACTTATACAACTAAGTGTAGATGTAGTTGAATGTTTGCCTAGTCATGCAGCCAGATGATATTGTAGATCAGTGCTTGCCTAGTCATTAAGCGAAGTGATGTTGTAGTTGACGGCTCTCCTAGTCATACAGCCAAGTGAACTTCATACAGCCAAGTGATATTGTAGCTGAGTGCTCCCCTATCCATACAGCAAAGTGAACTTGTAACTAAACACTAGCCTAACCATACAGCAAAGTGAACTTTCAGCAAATTGCTCATTTAATCATATACCCAAGAGTACTTGTGACTGAATGCTTATAGCCAAGTGAACATTTACCTGATTTGCTCACCTAATCTCAAACCAATATTAACTTACACCATGTTGCTTTAAATACATGCATTGTTTCTATCTGATTCATTTTAAGTGTTGAAGATAATGGGATGTGTGGACAAAAGTGTGGAAATTTGATTTCCACTATCGTTACCATGGTGTACATGGGGAAGCCACTTTGCTCTTTGTAAAATACATCATTAGATCAATGTAGATTGGTGAATATCGGCAAGACACTTTATCCTTCTTGTCTATGTATGATATAGCCTTAAAAGAGTTTGTTGCCATAGTAAATATGGGATAGCAAGACATTTACACCCCTTTGTGTGATATAATCTTAAACATATTTGTTGTAGTGCTGCGAGACACTAAAGCAAAATAAACCTTTGAAAATTTGCTTCACCAATATTATGGTGGTCTCATTTATAACAGTGGTAACTTAAAAGATTCTAGTGACTCATAAAGAGGGTGTGGTGAGTAAGTACAGACATTGTGTGCTTTGCCCAGCTAGGATATGTTGATTTCACTTATAAAATAGGATTTGTTAAGGCACCACATGAACAACATTGTAATTAGAAGATGATGCTGCCGGACACATATTCATTGCACATAATTATTCGGTTAATATTGGTAAACATTGCCATTTTGAACTTAGGAAATGACAATATGGACATGGTTTTCAATTTAAAAAGAAAATAGTCATTTTCAGTGCCGTAATTTTAAATATTACTGGACATTTCAGTGTAAGGATTATATTATTTCATCATCGAAAACAAGTACATATATTTGACTGTTGAAATACATACAAGTTTTAAAGTAAATAATTAAATCATACCATAACATAATTAAGCACATTAAATGTATTGCATTCCCTTGACTTAGTACTACAGTACATGAGTAAACTAGCTCAACCACTGACTGACTTTTATCTAATCATAAGGTGAAATTGTGTCATGCACTATGATGCTATATCTGCTTCTTAAAACAAAATACATGGTGCTAAAGCTAAAATATATCTTGTTTTGCAATGCATTTTAAAGGGAGAAGAAATTGGTTTAAGCTTAATTAATTGCTTGTCCAATATTTACATATTTGATAGGTCATCATGAATTTCAATCTTCGAATGGCACCGTGTGTATCCATGTTACAATTTTGCTAAATTACCATTTTAAATGATTCCATTTAATTTGTGGAGAGTAGAACTTTATGAAGCATATTTTTTACTTACTTAATTCTTTAACATTTGCAACATTTGATCTTGACTTCAAATGTACTGCTAATTCTACTATAATACTGCCCTCACATGTACAATATAAAAATAATGCTTCAGCATATTTAAATGCAGCTGTTTATGAAATAGAGTTCATATTATCCCCGAAGCCACTCCCCAAGATTCAACACAATTTGACATAGCATACTGACAAGAATAATATTTTATTCAGTAAAAGTATGCCACCAATGTTGCTGCTCTTACCCAAGCAACAAAAATCATTAAATTTTTTCTCACAAAAACGCACTGTTGTTCGCAATGTCACTGCAGCCATTGCAGCGTTAAATATGGTAATTTAACTTCACAACTTTTTGCATGGCGACGTAACGTTCCGATAAAAAGTAAATATTTGTAATGTTGATGCTGTTTGTTAATTCTTTATCAAGGTAAACAGTTCACTAAACTACACCTTTCAAAATTGCACATGCAGTTCTACAGGTCAAGAGTGTGTTTCAATTGTAAATCCCATTTTGTGATGATGGGCATTTGCTTTTTTATAATGACTTAATCTACAAGGAAATATTGTTCAGTTGAAATCTCACTGGCTTCTTTCTTTCTATAATATATTTGTGTTTGTCATCTTGACATTGACAAATTTATTGACATTGATCTAGCAACATTAATGAATAGTTTTTACCTAGAATGCATGCTAATATTTAATTAAGAGACATTCTGGTTTGACTCCACAACAGTATACCATATTGTTGGGTGTATAATATGTACCGATGCATAAAGCATACCTTGATGCTGTACTCACCATGAGGCAAAACATGTAGTTTTGTTATATAAAGTGCACGTAGGAGGGCTCTGGCCCAATATGTTTGTGGTTGCATGCATTTACATCTTCAGTTCGCTGTTATATTTATAGTAATGGTTTCATTGTTTACATGTAGTTTCTGGAGTACAAGCGAAATACTATTCCTCGGGATCAGGACCAATCAGGACCCTTGAATTAGAGTTGAGATCATTTGGAAGGAAATATGCAAGAAAAGGGAGATTGGAAACCTAGTAGCACTTGCACTCAGAGAAGTAACTAACACTTTTGAATTGTATAACCCATTTCAAACTAACTTTTGATTGTTGTATGCTTGCCCTTTGGCTGAAATTGTTTTAAGATATGACCCAGTCTGTCTGTCCATTTGTCTGCAGGTAACCCTCTTGTTTTACATCAACAACCTTGGTAAAAGTTTAGAACATGTTCTCCTTCCCAATGGAAAGAACACCCTTGATGTTAAGATCCATAGGCCATAGTCAGTATGATTGAAAGAAGAAATATGTTATGTATTTACATTTAATTCCTCAGCGGTATAAAAAATAAATGTATACTAATTTGAATGAGGAATTAGATTTATGCTAATGTATGCATGAGAAGGATGATGAGCATGATAGGTCTATGCTACCAATGACTTAAACGATGATGACATATATATATATATATATATATATATATATATATATATATATATATATATATATATATATATATGATAATGTATGATTGAAAAGAATAACAAGGACGATAGATGCATGTCAATATATGACAGAGAAGAGAGACAAGGAAAAAATATATATACTTATGTATGAATTAGACGAATGATGAGGAAATAGATACATGCTTTCTGATGTAATATAGCTTAAATAGTTTTTATTTTCACAGATTTCATTAAATTTCATGGGATTAATGTGGGTTCAGTGGTAAAGAACAAGACACAAGATACAAAAATAAAGGACTGAAAGTTTGAATCCTATCCTATTCAGTCTGAATCCATTTTTCTGATGTGTCTCGGGAATTGTATGTTCATTCCATCAGCACCAGAGGATCAGTGATGTTCTGCTTTACCATTAAACACTAACAAAGCTAAATTTCAAACTCGTTTTTCTCAGATGCAGATGTTCATATAATATCACATGACATATTCCATGTCAAATGTCAAATATATAGATACTAAATGTTTGAATAATTATTTACCGTACTTAGCAGTAGGAATAGCAATACATATTTTTGTAATGATCTGGCACAAGGAAGGATGTGTTGCTGGTTAGGCTGATTTTTTGGCGTTTGTTGAAGGAGAGGGCATGTATTGTTTGTTTTTTGTCATCATAAGATGTCTTTGATTATAATCAGCTGCATTTGTATCACTGTTGTGCACATTTTCATAATGAGGACCCACTGTATCAGATGACCTTGCTGGCAGCTTTCATTTCAGACATAGAAGAAGGTAGATCCAAATCATCCTACTAAAAGTCAGAAAGGTAGAGTAATTTAAAAACAAGTGTAACATATACCGTTATCCTCTTTTTTTCCAATATTCATAACTTCAAAAACGTATCGCTATCAAAGACATTAATTCGATAGTGTTTGAATTTTAACAAAAGAATATTTTTCCTGCATTTTAAACTCTCCATCAATCTATGTTTCTCTGTGCTATGCTTTTGAAACAAACGTTTTTGCTTATAATTGTACCAAACGTGACAAATACAGTTCATTGGCGCAAGGTTGCAGTCTTGAATAAACCCATGTTTCTGATCAGTTGGTGACCACGGTACTTATATTAGCTGACCTTGCTTATAACATGGCACACATTTATGCCTGCTGAAACAGAATTAAAGAGAGCCCATGTTACATAAGTGACCGTGTATAATTGTGTGGTTGATAGCGTGGGACCGCTTTTTTCATCTATTTAGGTGACCCGTCACATGGTGCACTTTTTATTCCTGTCCTAAACACCTCGTTAATGAACATTGTACATCTCTTATGTCACCCACCCTTACAAATTATATATTTGAAACAGGGGTATATTTGAAACTAAGTGTATATATGAAAATAAGCATATCTTTCTAAATAAGCATATATGTGAAAATGTTTATATATACCTTGTATATAATGAGTAGGGAGGGTCTTTCCAGCATTTGCTCATTACAATTAACTCACATACGTAAATAAATGTATGAAGTGTGTTACTCTTGTGATGATTGTGATTGTTCTCTTTCTTGTTAGCTAATTAGTTATTGTTAGCTAATTAGTTATATTTATATTTATTTACCTTGCTAAGAGTTTCTTTTCTTGTTATCTTTCTTTATTTTTCACTCAGTTATATCCAATTTCACCCAGTGGTTGTGAATGAATGTAAAATCCAAATTAATACATTAATCATTTCACTATCTATAGAGATATATACTAGTGAAAAGCATATTGTGGGTAAGTTTAACAAATATTCGTCTTGAATATTCCATCCTTTATCACAAATGTAATGTTATTCCTTTTTTTATCTAATTGCATGTCCGTTCTTCAACAAAACACATAATACCTAGAATTTGCATACTGCGTGTCCAAACAGACTTAATAAATCATTTTTCATTATTTTTGTATTTTGATGATGATGGCGAGGAGAAATGTAAAATTGTGGTTCTAGTTCATTAATATATTATGGATATGAATGGCATGAAGGAAACGTTTCCTGAGCAAGATTTACTAACTTTTCACTGTGACGTTAAACAAAATCTGAGAAATCTGCAACTTTGGGCCACCAGGAGGCCCTAATAAAAAACATTATGTATATGTATATTTGTGTAACTCCTGATACATGATTTTATATAATGTTTATAATTCTTTTTCGTGGCTGTAATGGGTACGGAATGCCTTAAGTTTGGCCTAGATAACCTGAGTATATTATTGCATTTTTTCTATACATATATGCTAATGTATGTATTGAAAATTAGTAATACGATTCTAAATAATAAGACTTTAAATGGCGCCTATTTTCTCAATGACTGATGGGATATTGATGATTCGAAAATATTTATGTAGTGTCCCAATCGTTGGGCTAGGTTGCGTGAAGATGATTAATTCAACATAAAATCAATGGTGCATGCTGTCATATGAGGTAAAGTCGCAATATACCGTGCATAGAAGGAGAAAATTAAGCATTCAGTTTCATTCCGATCTTAGGAGTCATTCACACTTAATGTGTTCCTGTTGTAAGTCTACATACATAATGTATGCCGTATTTATATCTTCTGAAAATTATTTGAATTATTAAAATTAAGGTTATATTTAGGAATGAGCATAAATAGCCATTGAGTAATACAAGTCCAGTAGAAAATGCACGTCTGTGCTTTGTAGGGTGTTGAAAAACAAGGCAGGATGGTGCACCCATTGGACTAGTTGATTTGCAAGGCTGCCCAGACAGGTTGCTTCCTTTGTAAAGATGCGGATTCCCAACTTAAGACTAGGTGGTTCACCTGCACGTGTTGTGCAGATGGGCGACATTTGCAGATAAATATTGTGTGAAGTATGCCTTGTCCACTGTGGTGTTGATGTTTCATTACCTAATAAATGCCAATCCATATGCAATATAAATGGGCATGATTTCCAGATAAATTGTGTATGAATTATACACTTGACCATTCTTCTGTCTACAGTCAAACTAGCCCTAAAGTTGCTTTTGCAACTGTCCAGTTTATATCAGCTGCAACTAACTGGACACAGATCATTTGTGACACAGCCCATTATCAAAATGCAGGTAAACACTTAGCCATTTGGTATCATATTGATTGCTTCCACATGCCGTAGCCACGGTATGATAGTTTTATTTAATTGAATGAGTTCCGCATAACCATGCTACAATACACGACATGTTGAGCCGGAGGATATTGCTATATGTATATTTTATACCTTGCCATTCCATTTGGATTCCTATCTTAATATTTAACCTGAGGTTAATGCACCCATCATTCATGCCATGCAGGGCTCATCATGCACACCTATTGATATATGTGGGCATACATGGATATATTGGTATGTTAATTGTAGGAGTTTTGACTGAATGAAACAGCAAGATAGAGATGTTCTTATATGTATTGGTTGGTTTGATTTATCATACAAACAGACAATTACTAGGCTGCTCGATGGACAATCATTTCACGTGCAATGTACTTTCTTGTTTCTCATTCTTTGTTTATATTTTAGGATGACGTATAAACACACTGGATAAATCCTGATAATCCTGCTGAAGATGGAGCTCTTCTAGACATGTGTCATGTTTTACAAACTTTAGTTTAGATGTCCTACGCTGTTTAACAGTTAGAAGACATTATACCTATAATTTAACTACACACCGAAAAGAATACATACACTTAATAAATGTACACCTTGTTGCAATGGTTGAGATACTTTTCGTCTGACAGTCATTAAAGGTCATACTCATAATGTTTAAGTGCAAACAATGATGCTAAAAGAATGGATGACATATATATATATATATATATATATATATATATATATATATATATATATATATATATATATATATATATATATATATGTTGCTGTATTGTCTTTCTCACAATAACTTCATTATAAAATATTGTACATATGTCTAGGATGAAAAGAATGAACAAAGACATTCATGTCCAGTATAGAGATTGTGAAGTCACATTAAAAGCAATTGTGTGAATGATATATATATTCTGAAATCACGAAAGATGAGGTTCCGGGAATGGAAAAGTTTGAAATTGCAATAGATGGAGATTTGGAAAAGACAGAGATTCTTACATTGTCATGGATGCAGTTCTCGGAATGTCACATATATTCGTAAATTGCAATAGATGCAGTTCTGAGAATGACAGCGATATTCTAAAATTGTAATAAATGCAGTTTTGGGAATGATACATTCTAAAATTGCACTAGATGCAATTAAGGGAAAGACAGAAATTCTAAACAATATGCAGTTCAAGAAATGACACATATATTATAAAAGTCAAATGTATGCAGCTCTGGAAATGATATACATTCTGTAATTACAACAGGTGCAGTTAAGAAAATTCAATTGTTTCTGAAATTGAAATATATGCAGATCAAAGAATCACAGAGACTCTAACATTGCAATAGATTCATATAAATTCCAAAATTGCAGCAGATGCAGTTCAGGGAATGATAGAGATTCTAAATCTGCTACTGATTCAGATTTCGGAATGACATGGAGATTCTAAAATTGAAATATATGCAGTTCCGGGAATGACAGTTTCTGAAAATTGTATAGATACATTTCACAGAGATTCTGAAATGGAAATATATGTAGCTCAGAGAATGACATATATTCTACAATTGCAATAGAAGTAGTTCAAGAAGTGCCACAGACGTTCCAAACTTGCAGCAGATGCAGTTGTGGTAATGATATAGATTTTTAAATTGCAATAGATGCAGTTCTGGGAATGGCGAGACATATGAGATGAGTGTAATTGTTACACTGTGTGACAAAGAAAACGTTTTAAAAAAACATGGAATTATATTTCATGCAGACATAACGGATACTATTAATACTGACTTGCTAACTCCGATATATTGGTCCGTGTGAAACACAAAACCTGAAAATAGAATGATATTGGGTTTAATATTCACTAACATAATGCAATAACTGTGTCATTATATAAGGTCATATTTTCCTACGTTTAATGATATAATATTTATATTCTTCTCTGTCAAGGAAAAATATATTCTGTTTAGTTTGCTTTTGGATGCTATTTGTTAATGTATTCTGGGTCATTTAGACTGCTCCGGTGGCCTAGTGGTTAGAGCGTCCGCCTCAGATGTGGGATAGCGTGGGTTCGAACCTCTGCTGAGTCATACCAAAGTCTTACAAGAATGATTCTCCAGTGCTAGACATCACTATAAACTGCCACACTGCAGACATCTTAGCAATATGGCTGAAAATTGTTAAAGCTACGTTAAAAATCTAAATCACACACACACACGCTGAGCAATTTAAATGCATAATTGGGTTTCAGAATGATAGTCTTCTATGTTTGAAATACTTATTTATACTAACAGTACAATATTATATAGATCATAATGTCTTGAAAATAACAGGGTGTGAAGGTGCAGGTTTCAGTGCTGATGGGATTAATGACCACAGGGTGTTTGGTCATAGGACATAATGTATTTGTATGGTGTGTAGATACTAATGTCTTTGAAACATCCAATGTATCTTAAAATAACTGTTGGAAAGTCATTGAGAGATTGTTTCACATGGACAATATATATTCATTCATATTTTGAACAAAAGGTATAGTGGGGGTACAAATGGAACACACACAGAGATATACTAGTTTGCATATCTATAATTTTATAACTCCTGGTACATGATTTTATGTAATTTTTTATATTTGTATTTATGACTATAAATAGTACATAATATGTTTTGTTAGAAATGTGTGCATGTGACCTGACTCTGTTAAGGATTCAAACTACACAGGATATGTAAATTGACGCTTACGTACGTGTTGACAATTATTAATAATAATCTTAATATTAAGACATAAATTACGTCTATGTCCTAATTGCTCAGTGGCTGCTAGAATTTTGAAATTTTGGAAACAATCAATAACATTTCAGTAGTTGGGCTCGGTCATGTTAATAAGTAAAGTCAATTTAAAGTGAGTAGTTTATTATCTCACGTAGGATCTAACGAAGTACAGTTCCATTAGAACGTAAATATATATTGGATTATACTATTATTCTGGAACTGTGATACATTAGTCGAACGAATTATGGACAATGCCATCTTGATGATGTCATGGTTCTTGGATGATCATTACCTTTCCAGTTTTGAAATAATAAGGAATTTTTCGTTCATTTAGGACTTTCATAGACCTTTATAATACTGTAAGTTCATCTCACATTTTCCTTTATGACTCTGATAATAGCTTTTCTTCTTTATGTTACTTAATTTGTGTCCATACAGTCGTAACACACACACACACACACACACACACACAGAGGAATAATGCTATAAACACTACTGCCTTGTCATAATGTAAATTTATAGTACAACCTGCATAATATTTCATAGTAAATATGACGATTTACTCAACTGGATACATAATATACTGATCAGTTTCAAACTTGTATGGGCGCAAGTGTTGAAAGTGCTACATAACTTCTTACACATATGATGCAAAATAGAAAAGATATATATGGAGAAAAAACTCTTTGTTAAACTGTCCCACGCAAACTGATTTTTCGGATTCTAAACAAAAAAAAATGTTTAACCTGATGAAACAATGCCATCAGACTATAGTGCATTATTATTTGTAAATGACTTGTTAACACTTTTATGTATGTTCTCTAGAGTATTATTTTAACAAGATCTACATAATTATGTTCACCGATATCACTATTTGCATTATGGGTTTCATTGTTTATAAATACTTGCTCACTCATTATTCACTTTGAAATTGTTACTATGCAATATAAGAATCATTTGTAAAAATAATCTCAGACTGTATTCACTCTGAACTTTTTACTATGCAATATGATTTGTAAAACGAATCTCAGACTGTATTCACTTTGAACTTTTTACTATGCAATATGATGTTCATTTATTAAACGAATCTCATACTGTATTCAAGTTGAACTTCTTTCTATGCATTGAGATTCATTTGTACAAATAATCTCAGGCTATATTCACGTTTAACTTATTTTTATGCATTATGGTATTCAATTGTAAAAATAATCTCAGACTGTCTTCACTTTAAACGTATTGCTATGCACTATTAGTTTCGTTTGTAAAAATCACAGAATCTATATTCACTTTAAACTTCTAATAATTCATTGAGTTTCATTTGTATAAATATTCTCAGATTTTGTGTTCACCTTAAGCTTATTAATATGTTTGTAATTTGCTTTTTAACATAGCTTTAAAACCTTCAATAATTTCGCTACCATGTCTGCCGTGTGGCAGTTTATAGTGATATCTGTCACTAGAACATCCTGCAGCAGACATGCATGCAGCATGATGTCCCACCCAGTCATACTATCCTGAGTGCAGGCTGACTAGCCCTAACACTAACCTACTAACCTCTTAATGTTGAATGCCTAGCAAGCAAACCACTAATATAATGTCTTAATAGGTCTTTGTTATAATTCGGCCGGGACCTCCCACATCTGAAGCGGATGCTCTAATCAATTATCTGTCTGTATTAATATGCATTATAAGTTCATTTTTTAAATAATCTCAGACTACTTATTCACTTTAAACTTGTTGATATCCATTATGAGTTGAAAATGATATCAGCCATTGAACACACCTTAAGCATTATGCATTATAAGTTCATTTGTAAAATAATAAGAAATACTATATTCACTTTAAACTTAAATCTGTAATTGCTGCAATTATGTAAAATATGTTTATATTTATATATTTAAAAATATTGATAGCAATATAGTTCTTAACATTGTAACCTAGGCTAAATAATCTGTTCCTGGTGATGCTATTACATGGAGTAACACGAGTTTCATAGGATATTATTGTCTGCTACTGATAACACTATCAGATATGTTAGTATTTTCTATTCCCGATTAAGATTGTGACAAAGGGCTAGTAATATATGTAATTAATAACAATGTCAGATCAGCTCATATTTTCTGTTCAGATAATACTGACACATAGGCTGGTATTATGCGTTCCTCATACTATTGCTATGTAGGCTAGTATTATATGTTGCTGATAACATTGTTACGTAAGCTATTATTATATGTTCCTAATATAATTTTACATATGCTAATTGTTATCTATTCATGATACTTCTGTTACAAATGGCAATAACATGTGTTGCTGATAACAGTTACAAACACTAATATTAAATGTTGCTGATGACATTCTTATGTAGACTAGTATTATATGTTGCTAATATCGTTGTTAGGTAGGTTAATTTTTATCTATTCCTGATACTTTTGTTACATATGGTAATAGCATTTTCTGCTGATACCACTATTAAATTCTGTTCCTAATAGACATAATGTATTTACTCTATAATTGAAAAACATTTCCTTCATTCAGCATGTATATATTAACGTTTGGCCAGGAATTTTTAAATTCATGCATGAAGATCTCATTTTAGATTTTAAAAATGTGTCTTACAGCAAATTTCTTTAGTAAGGCAATGCACATGCATATTGAATTAATATGTGCAAACTGAGAATAGACTATTTGGTACATGCTAACTGGTATTTAGTTGTTGAATATAATTGGCTGTTAAGGTATGCAGCATAATCTAGACATATCATATCTTACTATAATGATATTGATAGTATTGCTGACAATATATCTCCACAAAAAGTCAGATTCATGGAAAACATTTGCTTTAATTATGTTTAAAAAGTAGACAGCGATGCACAGTAAGAAATATTTTTTCGTCTTGTAGAAATGTCATGGGACTAATTTCCTCCATGATGAAATGACCCCAACCACGTCTTACAATAATTAGTAATGGAAACAAATTGTGAGACTGTTGAAGATAGTTGCTGTACGATGCCAGTGTACATACCTCGAGATGTTGCTGTTTTTATTTGAACATGATTTTACCAACATTACTGTATGCATCGGAGCAAAATAAAAAGACAAACTACTGTATTTGACCATTAGCCATTATCAGTAAAGTATATGATATATATTTAGAGTTGAATCATTAGTCATTGTCAGTAGATTATTCGATGTATATAGTCTTGATCAATAGCCATTGTCATTAAATTATATGATGATTATATCAAAGCCACTACCAGAAAATTGTATGAAGCATATATTGTTATACCATTATCCATTGTCAATTATTTGATCTATAAAGTCTTGGATAAATTGCCATTGTCAGTAACTTATACGATGATTATATTATTAGTCATTGCTGGTAAATTACATGATGTATATTTTCTTGATCAATAGTCTTTGTCAATTATATGATGATTGTAGATATAGCCATTATCAGTATATTATATAATGGATATAATGTTGGACCATTAGTCTTTGTCAGCAAATTATATGATGTATATAGACATGGCCATTTAGCCATTATCAGTAAATTGTATGATGATTGTATTAATATTCATTGTCAGTAAATTATATGATGTATATAGTTTATGGATCATTAACCATTGTCAGTAAATTATATGATGATTATATTATTTGTCATGCTCAGTAAATCATATGATGTATATAGTTTTTGATCATTATCCATTGTCAGTCAATTATATGATGGTTGTATTATCAGTCATTCTCAGTAAATCATATGATGTATATAGTTTTGATCAATAGCCATCGTAATTAAATTGTATGACGAGATGTATAAAGTATTTGATAATTGGATATGTCTAATTATATATATTTAGTATATTTACCATTGTAAATTAAACATTTATCTTGACAAATTATTTTAAAGCATTGTTTTTCCGTTCTTTTGTATTGTGTATGTTTTTAATGAATTTCATCAGGTATTATTTCTTTGAGAGTTCTGATGATGTTATCACATTGAGAGTGCTTGGGCCCAGATACTTTCTGAACAAATATTTTAATCATTTACTTATCCTTTATTTCATTTGCATCCATTCTTGTTATTTTACCAGATAATTTCTTATCAGCTGTACTGGTCATAGACCAGGGGTTTCATACACGTGGGCAACATGCGGCCTGCTTAGCCATATACTGTGGTTGCAAAATGATTCGTATTACAGGGTGTCATGAAAGATAACAAAAGTGGTGTGGCCATTATGACATCTAAAATTCACTCATGCGGCCCTCGGGGTGAATTGCGTTTGAGAGCCCTATCATAGACCATATGGGCTTAGTGGTGTCATTTTGTCCATTGTCCACACATACACTAGATCGAGTCTTTGATGGTTCCTCTTCCGAAACTAGAACAATGCCACGAAATTTGACACACGCATTTATTCCTTGATTTTGTGGTTGCTAAATGAAAATCGAAAAAATCGTGTTCAGTGCCCACCCAGGTAAGCACAGGTTGACTGCCATGTTGCATCCTGATCTAAAGCAATTATCTCCCATGTCCTCCACATATTATATCCTATAATGTCTTAACAGTACCATATAAATACATAACAAGGCAACAAAAGCAAGTCAAAATAACACTGGTCTCACTTAGACATGCAGTATGATTGTTACAGTAGTAATTTACTATCATGCTAAGGATAACGTGTTTATCTTAAAGATCAAGTTTGAAAGTCATTCTGTTATATGAATACCACAATAATTGTAACTGTTGTTGCATTTGCTCATTTTAAGTTAATTCTTAAATTTTTCCTTGAGTTCAGAAAGCAATCCTTAATGTTATATGATTCACGTATAGTACCAATATCATACAACATTTAATTGATATGAATGATTTCTGATTTACTTCTTTTGTATCTAATATACATCATATAGTGTAAGAATTTCTGAATTTCTACTGACATAAATTGTCAGGAGTAAATAATCCGTCTTAAATGATTTGTATCAGAAAGATTTCGTGATTGGTGTAAGGCATACTGAGATTTTTTGCTCTATATCTGTAAATCGATGTAAATGAATCAATAATCAGCAAAGAAATTTTGGTTAGAACAGGAGTACAATCCATTACTTCGTGTGCAATTAAGTTGCGAAGACTCTTAAACCAAGAATCATGAATATGGACAATTACAATAAATTATATCTGACGTAAAAATAGTGGGCATTTTATTGATACCAGTGTATTGCAATGCTTCGTATTTGGGTTGAGTATTGTCTTTTGTATCTAAAAATATATAGCTCCACACATTTATTGCATAGTGGAAAGAATACAGTCTGCAACTAATAGGTTGATGACCAGAACTTGCTAAAGAGAGACATTGAAAAAGATATAGAAACATCTTCAGATCAGTAGCAGTGATTTGGGAATGACTGGTAGCATCAGGTGATGCTGTAATGCTGCAATTTGAGTTCGATCTGTCACTCGATTATACAATGAAATTTGTTATTTCAGTACAACAGAACAGCTAATTGAATTTTGCTTAATTTGGTAACTCTATTTCTGAAACAGTGATTCATTAACATGGCATGTTGGATTTCATTTTCGTAATGTAGTTCATTAAATGAATATACTTTACATTCGATTAGGGCAATACCACCGTGTTTCATCATAACCTACATAGAAATAACCAAAACAATAAAGGAAGGGGGAGATCACTCGTCGTCACCACTTCTGATTATATATATATATATATATATATATATATATATATATATATATATATATAATGATTCTATCTACATACTGTAAATAATGTTATGATATAAATAGTTTTTATCTTCTGCTATTTTTTATTTTGCTTTAATATAACTGTTGGATTCCATTTATGTTTGTCCACTCACGATCTTGATTATTTACATGACCTAATATTAAGGGTTTAAACATGTATATCTGTCAATCCAACCATCTCTTGCCAACTTTATAACTCAAGTGGATCAACATCTACAGTTACCTTGGATGTGAGAGAAGTCTGTCAATTTTCCATGGTTAAGTTGAATGCCACTAAATGAAAGAAACTATTGTTCCTGTACAGATGTTTCAAATATCACTTTTACATATGGTGGTCATATAACGTCATTTTTAGCAAATTATAGCCTTGGATCATTAATTAATGTCATCAAATTACATGATTTAAAAAGTGCTTGATCATTAATCAATGTCAGCAAATTATATGATGTATAAAGTCTTGGATCATTAATCAATGTCAGAAAATTATAAGATGTATAAATTATTGACTCATTAGTCATTGTCAGCATATTAAATGATGTATAAAGTCTTGGATCATTAACTAATGTCATCATATTGTATGAATCGATATATATTACCTTGGTTGTAAGGGTGTGCCTAATTATCTATATGAAATATTTTTATTTCACTGCAAATTGACAGAGCATTTTGACAATTTATCTACAAACATTGTTTTTCCTTTGGTGTTGTTTTTATATTAAAAAAAATGAATTTCAGCTACTATATTTGGATATTACTGTTCTGGCTGTTTATCTTACTGTACAGAACGTGTATCTGCCTACATACATTCTAAATAAACATTTTAATTACCTATCTTAGTTACTTTTACTTCATGTACACACACTGATGGACTTATCACCAGAGTACATCTTAGTTGTGCTGGTTACAGACTATGAAACCGCCTGTGATGACATCTTGACGATCATCTTTCCATCCGCTAGCATAAGTTTCTTATTGCTACTCCTCCGAAACTATAAGGTTTCCAATGAAGGGTGACATGCATGTATGTTATGATATTGTCGGTGCTAAATCACACACATGTTCGATACCCACTCAGGCAGCCACATGTTGACTTTTTTGGTTAGTCCTTGGGAGATGCACTTGGCTCCCATGTCTTCAGCATAATATAAACAATGTGTTTACGGTGCCATGAATGTGACTGTCACATTATTCATGCATGTTATATGCTGCCAATGATTTACCGATGATCTGTTTTGCTGAATATTGAATGTGTAGTCATGCAGCTATAAAGCCGGGTACCTCAAAAACCTTTGTCCCACGGTATCTTTCAACAAAATGTGAAACGAACCGTGTTACATAATATTGTTTTATATTAGGCTCCAAACAATCAATGTTCAGGACGGGTATCTGACACTTTTTCGTCTAATTTGCAACAGTGAAAGCTGTTGTTGTTGTTGTTGTTGTTGTAGGGTTTAATGCCATTTTTCAGCACACGATAGAGTAAAAGTGGCGTCCAGTAATAATGGTGGAGGAAGAACCCGGGAAAACCCCGGAAGGAACCACCGACCCACGAGAAGCTACTGACAGGCTTTCTCACATACCCTCATTGGCTGAATCCAGATTCGAACCCACGCAGACAGAGGTGAGATGGCACTGATCCGTAACGGTGAGCGCTTTAGACCACTCGGCCACTCGTGGCCCTATGTAAGGCTGTAAAATGTATCTTACTCTGAGTTATAGAAAAGCAACACCATATTATATCCACACTATTTTTAAGAATATATTTTAATTATCTTGCAATAAATGAAAAGAAACTATTTTAATTAAAAATAAACCCATAGCCGGCTAAGAACCCAATTCAAAGGGTCGGTACATTAGTTTAGCATGCTCTATGTATGTTAAGTGTTGAATAAGTTGCAATTCAAAATATGTAACTAAAGGTACACTATAGCTGAAACTGTGAAGGACATATTCCTGTCAGAGCCTATTGATAAAAATAGAAGGTATTGTCTCTGAAGCCCAGAATCCTTTAGCAAACCTAAACTTTGTATTGGGATGCCATCATCTGGTCAACATATTTGTCAATGATGGCCAGTAAACATTAAATGCACTTGTGCATCAAATGAATTTGCTTTAGTCGACTTGAGAATTACAAAATGTTCAGAAGGAGAACGTATGCATTCTTGCAAAATTTAGGATTATTCTTATTTTTTTAAAGGACAACATAAACTTAACACATTCGCATACACTATTAAATATATTGATCATTATGCATGTGTCATTTTAGCACAACGTTTCTTCTGAAAGTTTTGTTTTGCCTAATAAATGTTACATTCCTTTTAGCCTTTGTGATGTCATATGTCATATGTGTTAAATAGGTGATTAAAGGGACATACATAAATGCATATTTGCAATATTCACCATTTGTGACAGATATGATAATGTTGTAAAATCAAATAAATGCTGAACAATTTTGCTGAAAACACATTGTTAATATCATTCAAGCCACAAACAAAAACTTCATCGCAATGTGAATAATTTTATTTTATAACTCGACCATGCTCACACAATGTCAGAAGGTAAAAGTAAAATGCAAGTGTGAGGAAAACAAACGATGTTATGGATTGTAGGCTATGTAGTTTCTTACTTGTTATGATCATAGGTGACAACGAAGCTTCATCAGAGGCATACACAAATGGTAAATTAAAACTACTTGATATGAAATCTATGTCAGTTGATGTTGAAAGGAAGTATTGTGACCTAGCAAAACAATCCTAAGCTCAGACCAGTATGATAGCATGAATAATTTGGAACATATACAAGATGAAATATATTTTTCTAGAAGTCTTATTTTGTGGTGAGGGTTTCAAACATGTTTGTTTTCAGCAAATATGTGAAGATCTTCCAGAACAAAACCCTACATAAATGCTAAGGAAAGGTTGTATTAGTTCTCATGGCCATATACCAGAAACGAGTATGGGATAATCTTGAACTATTGTCCATGTTTGGCACAAGTTTATTACTGCTTTGTCCTCCTAAACTACTTTGTGAATTGTATAAAACTTTACAGACACACTTATACCATCATGTGTTGCTTCTAAATTAAAATGGTGCTGCTTGGACATCTAATATGGCAGCTACAGACGTCTTCTTGAAAATGTTGTTATGCCACTCTGTTATGGATGATCATAAATACAATTTGTGCCAATATGTTGTCAATATGGTCCCCACAGTAATGTCATAAAATTCTTTGTGTTGTTACCCCTCGCACACGTAAAGTTATGCGACAAATGATACGTTCTGATGCCTAATTATTCCTAAAAGGAAATGATAATAATATCATACCCAACATGACGACCACAATGGTCATCTTGAAAATAATTTGCATCATTCCTTATCCTGCTTGACGTGTCATATATACTTGGATTTTAACTTGAAGACTAATTATCATATATGGTTGCTTCCAACATAAAGTACGGAGACGATCTGACATAATATGTCCATAATGGAAACCATCTTGAAAATCTTGTTATTTCAACTCCACCAGAAGTGGACGGCATACTGTCATGGGGTTTGTACCAAAATATTTCTTACGATGTCCAGCTGGTTTCAAATGAAAATTGTGTCAATCGAGCATCCAATATGGCCACCACGGAGTGGCCATCTTGCAAATTATCATTGATAAACCTCTTGAATGGAGAATCATATCAACTTGAGGTTTTAGCAACAAAGAAAACAAGCAATGTATGATGTACAATTGGTCTTAAAATGAAAATGTAATTCCAATATAGTTGCTGAAATAGCCATCTTGAAAATCGTCTCATTCCTATTCCTTAACAACTGTGCATCAAGGCAGCTAATTTGAAAATATTGGTATCGCAGTAGAGTATCATGGATGGCTTCCGTACTCGGCAGTTTAAATTAAGAAATGGACCTATTTTAAAATAATATAAATTCTGTTCACCCATTTGAGCACCAATCTCTTAAATGGGTTTCTTGCTAACTCATTGAAAAAAAAATATTTAAGCTTCTGTTATAATTTTCAATAGAATAATGAATAGAACCACGAGTTTTCTCAATCAGATGTTTAATTGTAAGTACGTTTATTTAGTTGGGTTGTTTCAGCTGAATTATAATATAATGCATATAATACATCAACACCGTAACATTATTGTACTGTGTTTTGTGATTTAAGGAAAACAGTCTTAGATACAATGCGCACCCGATCCAACTTCCTGAAATTACTCGGCATTGCATGAAATCAAGTAGTGGCACTATTAATCAAAAATGTTACATGCTGAACCCGGCTACCACAGAGCAGCAGACGCAGTGGTAGCTGTTGGGACCAATGTGCCTTTCCCCAGTGCCCTACCAGAAAATCTATATATCGATCGCTATAGGATTACAAATTTGGGTGCACCAGTCCTGAGTTCAGATGCGACCAAAGCGTGATATGTTTTTGCGGTTTGTTTCAGGTGACTGCATGTAATGTCGCGAACGCTTTCAACAGAGACATATCACTGTTATCTTTCTGGCTAAGTACACTATCGAAAACGGGGAAAAGAACGTTTCATGCATGGGTCGAGGACGCCACACTGGCAAATGTTTTTTTTCTTCTTCTTCATTTACATGGGCGTTAGATTGGTTATGCGTTTATTTTAACACGAGGACCCTCCTTTATTTGTTACTACTCTGCTATTCCGTTGCCCCAAGTGGCATAGTGGTCTAAAGAGCTTTCCGTTACGGATCACTGCCATATCACCTATGTCTGCGCCTGTTCGAGTCTCGGATTCATCCAATGTGGTTATGTGAGAAAACCTGCCAGTAGCTTCTCGTGGGTCGGTGGTTCTTCCCGGGTTTTTCCCCGGGTTCTTCTTCCATAAAACTGTCCGTCATGTATAACCGATCGTGTGCTAAACATGGCGTTAAACCCCACAACAACAACAACAACAACTCTGTCTATTCCACCTGGTGAGCACCAGCATTACTTTTCACCAACGCAGAGGTACATTAATTTGGAGGAAAGCTTCGGTTGACACATGTCTCCCTCATGTCAAAGCTGCTTGATAAACATTGTATTTCCGCGGTGGTTAACTACAAAGCAGGCGCAACCTTTGGCTGCACTTGTATCATGAGGAAATAATGGTTAAAACATCAGAATATAATTGCTATCATCTACGCCACTTCCTGGAGCATCGAGTTGAGGTAATATAGCCGTAAAACGTGGAACTGCTTCAAGATGCATGTGATGCCTCTGTGTCCTTTTCCAAAATGGAAGCCTATGACCTTAACAGGTAGATACGTCGCAAGCTCCTTGAAACCGGCACTAATAAGACTGGTGACCCGAATATTTGTTGGTTGCGGATCATACAATGTTTAGTTATGTTGATCCCCATGACAAATACACCAAACCCTACGTTGATATAGTGACCAAGTACTTAATGATTACGATATGATCCCCTAGCCCGACAATCGGTATCATCACGACTGAGGGGATGATTTATCGGCCTAGTGTAAGAGTGTCCCGGTCACCATGTATCAATTTAATTCATTGTTACTATATAATCCCACCATTAATACTGGCCGCCATGCATAGCATATCGTGTGCTGAAATATGGCGTTAAACCCAACAACAACAACAACAACAACAACTATATAATCTGGGTAATACATTCATACAGAAGATAGGCTAGAAATGAATGTATGAGAATTTAAGAGGAAAAATACCGATGATAGATGAAAATATGTGTATACGGAAAACCGATGAAAAATTATTTGTATACATAAAATAGATGGCACATGCATGTATATTTGTTCTGATTCTTTGACTACTGTTCTACTGTGTGGAACCCACATACTAAATGCCTAATAAATAAGATATATATTGTTCAGATGAGAGCTGTACGATTCACCACAAATATACAACTATATCGCCAGTGGGAATCATTCGAATCCAGCCGAACCAATGCCCAACTGACTAAGCTGTACAATGTAGCGAACAACCTAGCGGACGTAGCAGCAGAAAAATAGCTGACCCTAACATATAACCAAACAAGGGCAAACCACAGGAATAAGTTCCAATTAAAGTCAGCATCAGCATAGCTCACATTCTTCCAACGGAAAATAGGTACTTGGAATATATTAACATCAATAATTGCAGAAGCTTCTGACCTTGTATCTCACAATCGGGAACTTTCTAAAATCACATTCTAATGAACCAGACAGCAACAAGCTAGTCTTAGTGATTATCAGTGCTATGCCGCTTTAGGTTCATTACCTCATCGCTGCTAGCCAGATTGGTCTGAATATGATTGGAAGGAAACGGACACTGACAATAGTTTACTTATTTCTGCATTGGCTATCATTACTCATTTGACTGTCCTGTCGCTACCGTCCTTACGTAATCTGTAATAGTGAATTGTGCCTGTCAACGTATTTATTTATAGACATACAGACAAACAGACAGCCAGACAGCTAGACATACAGACAGATAGACAAACAGACATATATATATATATATATATATATATATATATATATATATATATATAGAGAGAGAGAGAGAGAGAGAGAGAGAGAGAGAGAGAGAGAGAGAGGGACAGGTAAACTATGTTTCATTATATGTTCTTTTCTCTGTCTTGTAATTTATTAAGGTATGCTAAAAGAACAATGCACAAAATAAAATAATTTAGGACAATATTAGATGTGAGCCAGGATCCAGATTGTAAAAAGAAAACACAGAATTCAGATATGTATATGGTAATAAATTTACACAAATAAAAAGTAATAAATACAAATACTAAAGATTAAAAATAACAATGAAAACAATTATATTACTGCTTGATTGTTTTGTGAAGGACCCACTGCTTGTTATATTATAACTCTTGAAAAATCCTGAACAAGTTATACATTCTTTCAGCAATGAAATTGTAATCGATAATGACTCCAGCCGATTTAGATATATAGTTTACATCGATATTTAGCTCAAGCATTCAAACACATACTGCATTTTGGTGTATATGAAAATTATAATAATCGTGTACCAGTCAAAACTGCTCATGAATATTCATGTTATTACCATGTCTTCGTTTGTCAAGGCATACCTGCAGTACTTTCATTCTAGCGTTTAACCGATGCATATCATAGGAGAACTTGCATTTCTTGCAACCCTTTGTGGATTAGGTTTTATGGATGATACGGGGAAGGTCAACTTGGAAGCAGTCATGGCCCGTCTGTCGGAGGAAAAGGCCAAGAGATTTCTCTTAGAGAGTGACGTAGAGATGCTGATGCTAAAGGACCGGAAAAGGAGATGTGAAACTCGTGAAAATCAAGGTACACCTTTTCTACGTTTTATCTTGCATTCAATGATCATTCAGTAATACTTGTTCATCTAGAAGTAGTATGCATACTTCCTCCACCCTGTTTCCTGTAGCGAAATAAAAGAGAGCTTTTACCAGTACATTTGTAACAACAGGATGTGCATTGAGAACTGTGGTGTTGGATGCATTCTAAAGAATATGAAATTTCGCAAAGCATGTGAGGTTTACAAATGTTCACAATTCACCCTATTAAATAGAGATTCTTACTGACACAAACATATTCCAAACAAATCATAAAATCAAATTTTTGAAGAAAAGATTATTGTGTTATTTACATTTCTATTTCTGGTAATGATTTTATAACATTTAATATTTAACGCACACATTTACATTGATCATCTGTATAAAACTTAAAACTAAAAATGCAATACTGGAAGATGATAACACGACACGAACAGTTATGTCTATAAATACAAGATACGAATGCATTGAATTATTGAAAAAAGGAGACTGTGGACATAGGCATACATGTATTTACCAAACCATGGTGACTGTCGACAAAGGTACATCCATCATAGACACAAGAGATTTACATTATCTTGTAAAATGAAAATAAAGAAAAACGTTACTAGTCCGTGGTTCAGACACAGACAGTTGGAGCACTTTCACCTAATTGCAGTTAATTTGTATTCCTGAACAGGACCGTAAACCTTGCGATAATCATAAGACGATCGCTGTATTATTGTATTTCCTTAGGTGACGTGGATTGCTAAGTGTTAGTTCACTTATTATTGAGGTTTCTCTCTTACACACACACACACACACACACACACACACATATATATATATATATATATATATATATATATATATATATATATATATATATATATATATATATATACATATACATACATACATACATACATACATACATGCATGCATGCATACATACATACATACATACATACAAAAGAGCGTAAATTGACAATATTTGCGCGGTTTCCACGCTATCCAATTTCAAAACACGTGAAGCCATCTAATTTAAAAATTGGTTCACAAATAAATTACAAATAAACCCAATAAAACAATTAATCGTGGAGACTCTAGGGACTCTAGTACAACGAGGACATGCAATATCCTAAGAAATGAAAATGAAACTAATTTTCAAAAAAGGTATGATTGAGGGCATCAATAAAATCATGTATCAGAATATACATATGTATTTCTCAAAGATCGTTATGTTATATAACCTCTTTTATGATACGTTTCATCATTTCAAAATTTATTTCCACTGGTTTCAGCAATACTGTTTTTTAAAACAGACAATTACATTGGGAGCAAACATAATCTTCGTGATAACATAAATCGTATTATTTTCAGCTTTCTCTTTTGCTTGTGAGTGTTCAGGATGTAGTTCTCTCCTCAACTATTACCAATATTTCTTGCATCTACTGTATTTGTAATTATATCTTATCTTCATTTGTAACGATTACATGTTTACACTCAGTATTACCCTCGCCAGCTCGTCCGTAAATAAGTCCATTCATATGATTTGTAAGATCCACTGTATTAAAACTAAATAATATCTTCTGAAATTTCTACTTGTCATTTTGTTTGGAGTTTATATAGCTCATCATTGTCGATTTCCATATGCAGGTTATAAAAAGACATTCCAGAGACGTGTTTGCGTTTCATGCGGTAAACTCTTGAATTAATTTCAAAGTTGGTATTAAAGTTTATAGAAGAAAACCTAAACATATTGTTAGAGAATTAATTTTCGTAGAAATTTGTTCTGTATTCACATTACTCTTTGTTTCGTAGCAGTATAAAACTGAAACAGCACTAAAGGAAGGCGTCGTGGTGGACCACCATACTAAATCTCTCAAACATGGAACTACACCAAATATGTATATCATTATGTCAAATCAAAGATGTCTGATGGTAATATGGCACGAACAACGAATTTAGACCACGCAGCTGATACTTGTGATAACAACACACTCAAAATTTCCTTGACATTCGTAAAAAGAAAAACAGAAAAAAATTATAAAATATATAATATGCATTCTTTTCCAAAATATCTTTACAGCCGTTGACAAACATCAATCATGTCTTCATTACCTGTTTTAAAATGCAAAACCTTGATATTTAAAGTCGAGAAATGTACACAAAGAGGACTGATTGAGTGTGACAACTTCCTGATTGGCATATAGTAGTCTGAACTTGCCAGAAACGATTTTATATGCAAAAACTGACATATATTGTATATTTGGAATGACACTTATTTATTTAAAAATATAGATATGCGGTTAATTTGCAGAAAGGTTGTATGTGTACAAATATATGTGTTATTTTGTGCTGAGACAGTTGTAGTGTTGAAAATGTGGAACATATTGTATCTGACATTTTCTTTAAACATTCCTAAGACGATCATTATATAAAACGCATACGACTTAATCGCAGTTAATGTAATTTGACATTTTAGACTATGACACCTAGAGGGATGGTTGATTGTAAACCCTGTAGAATATCCCTCTATGTCGTCATAATTAAAGTGACCATATTGGAAACAAAATGTAACTGCTCACTGAACTTGTAATTATTTGATCTAACCGGATTATTTAAAGTCCATAGCGATTCCGAATATTCATCAACAACATATATGCAGATTCGCTCCACAAGCAGAAAGAAATAGACGTGGTGAAGCTGCATTAGTATTACAATTAAGAACAACAGCTGATACATTATTTAAGACCAGTATTTGCACCCAGATGGCTTACACCTTATTAATGTCATCTATTTTAACCTAGGGAACTTTATCAGATGATTTCAGTTCTTTATATCTTTTATTGTCTGTATCAACTATTGTCTAACTTTTATTAAATAAATAGGTTGGGATAATGGACCACATCTAAAAAAAACATTATCAGAAAAGATGTATTACTATGCTTCAGATGCAGAGAAACAAAAGAAGAGTAATACAGTAGTTCCATTGTCTTTTGACATTTTGTTATTTTAGGACCCATTCAGTTAATGTGGCAACATTGAGAACATGCACTTGGTTTATATTATGTATTATAAACTTTACAATTTTAACAATACTATGATTTTAATAACTATTAATCAAGGCTACCTTAGTGACATTATGTCTGGTTCCCAAATACCGAAATATTCACCACTCATTACTTCCTTTCATTTGTACCGCCACATATATATTTCATTTTCATTTTATATTTAAAATTTTCTCAGTCCCGAATATATCATTTCCTTATCACATATAAATACGTCCCTTGCACAATGTTTCATTTTTACTATTTCCTTTTACGTCTTCTAATGTATATACCAGTGGAACTCCAAGTTAATATCTCCGATGTTAATAATCTTTTCGTGAAATTAGGATGATAGCCGTATGCAATAATATACATCTCTATTATATGCTATGTGTGAAATATAGGAACTTGTTGGCGAAATAATTGTCTTATCGTATTAAGCCATGTTATAAATGTGAAAATAATATTGTTATTTCTTCACATTTGAAGAATATATCCTTACCTTTTCACATGTGAAAATATAAAATGTCTCATCATGTCATTGTGTGTATCTGTAAAGGTTGTATCTGTAAGAATACATGTGTTTGAGCTGGAACAAATAAATAGAACTGCTTTGCATTACGGGCACGGAAGTCAAACATTAGTAAATAAATCTGAACAGATGCTGTGAGCGTCTCTCTGAAGTTATCCCCCTTTACACCTTGACAACAACGACAATCCCGCATTGCTGACTTTGAATTGCATCGTTTTGAGATGGGGTCGAATGACACAAATGTAATGTACTTCTGTATAGTAGGACAACCCAATCATACAGCTTTCTTCAGTCGCATATAGTTATATCCCCATCATATGTAAGTAAGGCGAATTAGCAAAAAGTAATGGGGAGAATATGTTATGTCGTAGGGTGAGTTTAATCTTTTAACCTTCAAAGATGGAACTAGTGTTTTATATAACAAAAATAAGATTTTATTTTCCCACATTAACACCTAATATATTTCACCTTGATGTACAAAAACGCCACTCATTAAACTATCACGTGTTTTGTACAATGCGATGGAATATATCTAGTATTAACTTAGGAAAATTACGTATACCCTATATATTCTATATACTAAAATCCAGATATTTTAACTTATGTTAATTCTATTAGCTCCATGGACTTATGTTGAAAGATCTCCAAATATTAATTCACATTTTAGATTTATTTTCTTGCTTGCATCAATTGGCGACGTGTCTTTAGGTCGATAATGTGATTATTGCAACCATCAATAAGGTTTTGTAATGTATTGATTTCTTTTTCAGTAAAATGCTTCAAACGTTCTAGTTTAAAAAGTCCGATTACTTTTTTTTTTGTAAATAGACGCTTCATTAATGAGTGAATGGAACAATACTAGGTACGTTCTCTCTCAAGCAATGCATTTTTTTTTTGAGTGATGGAATTATTTAGCTTCATCAAACGTTATTTTGTATCTCTACTCTCTCTGTCTCTCTCTCTCTCTCTCTCTGTCTCTTCAATATTTTGTTACAGCGATGGTGTATTTCATCCCATATTGTTGCTTTGACACTGTTGAAAAGACATTTATAATTGTTGAAATTTATTAACTTTTTTATAGTGTTTTGTAAGCTACAATATGAGCTATAACTAAATCCGCTCGATTAACGTAAACCGTTCTATATAGAAATTTATATTTGATATATTTGTCTAATGTGTAAGTAGAATTTAATATTAGATAGTCTTTAGGTTCAGAATAATTAAAGGACTTAAACTTTGCCATCCTGCCTAATTGTTCCACAATATATAAATAATATTGTCATTCAACCGAACTGTAAGGGTCGTATAAACATATGTGTATGTCAAGCGTATGTGCATATGTATGTATGTATGGAGTTCCTATAAATGATAATGAATGGCTCAAGCGTAGGTGTGTAATCAAACAACATCTCACTTTACAACAATGATTATTCTTTTCAAACTGTAAATTTTGCCACGTTATTCTCTGTAAAACATAAATTGGTTTCTCATATTCCGTAATGTCAGCATACATGATGTAAGTGTCTAAAGCATTGATGTATCTTGTTATAAGGAAAACTCAGCATTAGATTAACAATATCAATTATCTTTTCATTAATTTTGTCAGTATAGCTTGATATGATAATATTCAAACTGTTAATATAAAATATTTCCTATGGCAACTTTAAGCTTTCAGAAAAGTAATATTATTTTTTCATTCGTTAAACGTTATAAACATTGATTTTACGCATGGTAGTTGAACAGTTGAAATTGTACTTGATTCAATTCATGCACAACGCTTTGAGAATTATATATACTTGGGAATTTATTTCTCTATTTATCTTCAAGTAATAATATTGCTTCCTCATATCTTAAGGAACACATCTCCTCTATGTACCTAATAGTATCGACACCTGTCACCTCTCGCACGTCAGCAAAATGTATTACATATTTCGGATCAGTCGACGGAGTGACAACTGATGGAGAAAACAAAATGCTCTCACTAGTTCTAACGTTTCGGCTTGGACAGTTTTCCTTTAAATAAATAATACAAAACAAAAATGTTTTCCCTGAGATATTGTGAAGACGAAAAGCTCATTACAGCTCGAACCTTTTCATAATAAATGAACAGAAAACACAAATCATTTAACGACAATTAGAACAAGCTCATACATTTTTAACGTTTTGAGGATGTTTGAAATTCAACAAATGGTCAATACAAACAAGACCGAACTCTAATATGCTGTCAGAGATTTACACAGGAGTAGCATTGATTCTTGCTTTATTTCTCTCTACATATATCATCACGTGATTATGGGAAATATGATTACTTTCTTCATCTTAAAATGAGACAGGAAACATCTATTAAATTATAGTGTTTTACAAAAGTCTTAGACATGGATATTTTATGATACAAATAATATTTGGGAAGAAATATTTCTCTTTCGCAATTTATGATACATAACAATGACTAGTACTATTATGAAGTCATTATAGAAAGTAGATCAAAATGAAATATAGGTTCATATCAATTTTGGGAGTCACAAAACGTTCGTTATATGTAGTTTCATTTTCTCTCACTTATTAATGTTGCTGCATAAAACACTTCGCTGTAAAGTTAACGGCTTTGCTTTGAATGAACATGTTGAAAATAACTGAAATTTGGTCAAGATATGTGTTATTCTTCTCAAATATCTCCTTGTGCATAAAATGTATAATATCATTTCTAGAGTGCGAATACAATGATTTATACCTTGTGAGTCGTCAGTTCATTACATTTCTTTGTTGGACTTGTAATTGTATTTTTTTAAATCAATGAATTTAATTATCTGTTTAATTCATTCAATGTCTAATTGATTCAATTTGTGTTTATTCATATATTTATGTGGTGTCCCAACCTAATATGTGGCATGTTATTAAGAATAAAAAATAATTATTGTACCGAAAGAAAGCGAAATTAAGAAAACTATGAGCTATGGTAGTTGACATAAATAATGAAAACTTTTATCTTGGCGCATTTATTCAATTAGGAAAGGAATTTATTATTCTTATACCACAAAATAAGCGGATTCGGAAACGAAAATTCATACATGTATCGCTACCTCATGCTAAAATAACGGAACTAATTCAGGCCGAATTACATGTAAATGCAGGAATTACAACATCGAAACTTCAAAGTCGCAAATCTCCATGATGTTGCTTCCTAGAATGCATGCATATATTCAATAAAAGTGCAAACAAATGGCATAAACAGCAATGTATACAAATACAATTTATTTGGCACTATACATCATGAAACCAACTGGAACATCCTCGACTCTCTACCATAAACTCTGTGTTAACTGTAGTGATACTTACCAAACTGGTACGTTTTGGTGAGTGAACTTACATTCAATTGGAACAGCGAAAAAGACCACAACAAAATGATTAATTTTGAAAATAACACATGACAATATTTCAACCAGCAACCTGCATTTTTAATTTGTACTTTTATTTCTGCACCTGTTAATGGGAAAAATGAAGATATTAATAATTGTCTGCTCCATAACAACAACGGATTTTGACCTTTTGCTGTAATTATAATAACGATCGTATTAATATTTTCAGATCTCTGTCAGGCTCATTGTTTGAAAAAGAATGGCGTCGCTTTTACAGCCCAAATGTCTGAAGATCACATGCACGCCGCAAGAGAGGTAGTACGTTTTGATAAAGTCCTGGTCAACGAAGGTAACTCCTATGACCCACTGACAGGCAAATTCACAGCACCCTATCGAGGTCTTTACCTGTTCTCCGTCACTGTTATTAGTCTACCGGGGCAAACTGTACACTGTCAAGTGATGAAAGGCGATATTGAAATTGGTAGAGTGTATCAAGGTGAGATCCAGGTCAACCGGCACAAGTCAGGGTCAGTGACTGTGGTGACAGTACTAGACAAAAGCCAAGTAGTCTATGTTATGGCCTACTATGCAATTGTCGGTGTCGAAACCATTCATGGAAACAACTTTACAACATTCACTGGTATGCTACAAATGAATTATGACTAAGATGTGGCAATGTTAACTGACCAGAACATCACGTTCTTGTAGTGGCAGGTTTTCAATAAATCGTAATATCTTCAAGCATGTTTGTTGTATATTATTCATAAGAGTTATCTGATATATAGTCTCGTGTTGATACAAAATACTAAAACACCAAGTGCATAATTATATCAATCCCAAAATCAATTTTTCAGCACCAGGCTCCGTGAATCATACCCTGTCATTCCTAACAACAACGATCAGTCATGGTAACAATACAAAGCGGTATATATATGTGTGTGTGTGTGTGTGTGTGTGTGTGTGTGTTAAGATGTTATATAGGGGCCCCGAGTGGCCGAGTGGTCTAAAGCGCTCTCCGTTATGGATCACTGTCATCTCACCTCTGTCTGCGTAGGTTCGAGTCTGGGATTCGGCCAATGTGGGTATGTGAGAAAGCTTGCCAGTAGCTTCTCGAGGGTCGGTGGTTCTTTCCGGTGTTTTCCCGGGTTCTTCCTAAACCATTAATACTGGCCACCATGTACAGCCTATCGTGTGCTGAAAAATGGCGTTGAACCCTACAACAACAATGTTATATATGTTTGACGACATTAAGAGTTCATAAGCATAAAACATGCCCCAACAATCTTGTTGACCTTAACATGCAAACACAATGCAAATCTGTATTGTAAATGGACTAAGTGAAACACTATATTCAATATTAAAAGCTACATGCGAACAGTGGATTGAGCATCAATCCGAAACTCTCACAATCTTCAATGTTTAAAAGTGTAACTCGATATATATTAAGCATTACGAGTTGTACACCTTTATAAGCATTTAAAACTGTAGTAGTGTCCCTTTATAATTAGGTCTACCAATTAAAAGTATATTCAAGAGCAATATCATGCAGGGTTACTCACCTTTGCTAGGAAAATACAATTAATAGTGTCCCGATCGAGTAGATATTGTTTTCTGAATTTGCATCCTTTAAGTAGAATCAGAATAAAAGGTTGGCATGCTCAATACAACGTTAGAACTAAATAAACTGATTTTAAACGTTTACAAATTTATTATGATTCCAAAATAATGAAGTTATTACATTTGGATATTATTTTATAACGCATATTTCATCTCTTAAACTTTGTCGCGTTATTATTTGCTTAGTGAATGAAATAAACTGCAATATTTATTCCAATGCAGGTATGGGCCAGATGTTGATTTTTAAAGCCACGCGCTATGATATAAATTGTCGAATAAACCAGTTTACGGGCCGAATCTGTCTTTGGGATCGTATTTTGCCCACCTATGCTCAAATGATTAATGGCCATTGTTATGGTAGTCAAGTATTTATCGTGATATGTAAAGTAGCATTATACTGATATCGTATAGCGGCAACACTGTCAGCAGCGGAGAAGGTCAAAGCCTCTAATTGGCTCACACTCCTTTTCGCAAAATAAGCCTTCGTGTAAATAGCAAAGAAACAAAATAAAAAATAAAAAAATCGCGATTGTCTCAGTACCTGGTATGAGACGAAACTCTAACTTACTTACCCAGGCCTAGGTTTTTCTGATCGCGAAAAATCGCAAGAAAAATATGAGATCGCGTTGCTGTCAAGTTAAGAAAGGTCCCTGTCTGCTGCTATTAATTAAAAAGTGTTATATTAATAAGGATTCATCTGGAATCTTATATTGCCCGGTTAGCTCGAGAGCGACAAAAAGCAATTAAGAAATTTATCCCTGTGAGAGATTCTGTTAGAGAAAAAATACAAACAAGGCAGCACGAACAAGTTGAATACGCAAAAGGTACAAAAAAGTTATTTAAACATGTTCCTAAAGTTACTGAACGAATTGCAACAGCTACTGAAAGTCATCTTCCACCTTCCAAACAAACAGATGAGCAATTTGCAAAGCAACCTGCCGCTCTACCCCAACCCCAACCACAAGATGTTGACATTGACGACCCTGCCACGGTTAAGATGTTGGTCAAAAAGAACATAAAACGGACACTAATTTTACTGAAATATATACTGACGGTTTTGCACAAGAAATAACAACAATTGCAGTTAAAAAGTAAAAAGAATATAGGGGAGTTTTGTTCATTTGCTGCTGCAAGTTATTCATTTAGACATGATTTGTTAAAACCTGAATATGTTAAAAATATAAGTCGTGATACGTGGATTGAGTGGGTGCATAAAATAAACAGGGGTAGTAGGCGGAAATCCAGACAAGACAATAGTTATGACACTTTTGTAGATGGAGTAATATTGCATGATGGAATACAACAAAAATAAACAGAATTAATACAAAAGAAAAGGAAAAGACAACGAGAACAAAATCAAAAGAAAAAGAAAAAGGAACAACAACAAAAGAATAAGGAACAAAAACGACAACAAAAAACTTCCTAATAACTTCCTCCTCCATTGCAACAAAAAAGGAAAATATGGATAATTTTGTAAATTACATGGAGAACCTACAGAAAAATAATTTTACGATGAACCTGGTGCTACTGGTAGTGGTTTGGGAATAGGTTTTGCTTGTTCTAACAATGCTCTTTCCGACATATCACGATTAGACGTTCTCATTGGGTAAGCGCGTGCTGATAATAATTATCCGGAAGTAATTAATTAAGCAGCTGATATTTGATATTTGTCAACGATTATTTTAAGGTGGCATCGTGTATATTGGCGCTAACCAAGAACTTATTGATGAAGTAAAAGAGTTACAGTTATAAAAGACCGATAAAATTGAAATTAAGAAAAGATAAGAAGTACAACAACTAAATGGCTATGCAGACAAGGAGATGAAAGAAAATCCAAATTGACAAAGACGGGAAACGGACAAACTACGGACAAAGAGACAGTCATAAAGGATAATAATGGAATGATACTGATGCTAAAAGAATACAAATTGCAGATGGATCATAAGTACAAGTTTACAAACTTTTATCTTGTGATACTACCAGCAATAAACACTTGAACTCCTTTTTCAGGATAATGAAACTGATAAATGCTCTCTTCGTTTTAAGACATTTGCTGAAGGATTGCTTTGTCTCAGAGTGCACTGGACTTATCTCTATAATATGTACATATTGGCAACCCTCGAGAAGTCTACACTTTACTGTCGGTATTAAAAGTTGTTGATGATGTGGATGTTGATGGCATCGTGTAGGGATACACCTGAGGCATATTAACCAAGGTTTATGAATGGTATAAAGGATCTGGGATTACTCTATGTCTAATTTGAAAGGGAAATAAAATTTTCAGCAGGTGATTCACAGCCAGGAAAATTGAGAATGATTACGATAATCTCAGACAACTCAGATTAAGGAAGTGGTCAAGAGGTGCATCCATAATTATGTCAACATACAGCTCAGACAAAAACAAAGTAACTTGTAACAAAAGACCCCGAAAAACTCACGTGTCTCTTAATGGTTTAATAGTAATAGGCCTGACAGAAAATCAATATAGATTATTTTGATATAAATGTTTCATACGTCTCCAAAACAGAATCAGACTAGAGTTTGTTTGACTCCACAAATGTATTGTTTTCAATATAAAATCCTCTTCAAAATAAAACCAAATGGAAAATCTCTGTTCCTTGTTTATCATCATGCAACAATCAGAAATTATTCTCAGGACGAACACCATTGCATGTATTATAGATTTTTGACATTTTCTGGGACATGGCCAAGTTAAACCTTTGAATGTAATGTCAAGCGTAACTCGGAGGACCAAGTGCCTCATAATGAAAATCACATGATCCATTGTTGTGGTATGGCTGAATATTATGGGACATTTTATTGAAATAGCCTATAATTATCGACACATTTGTTGAGTACAAAATCCTTTTCTCACTAGCCTGAAAATTTAGGGAATATTTTTGACAAAATTGAAGACCATACAACAGAGTGCACTAGTTCTTTCAACACCAAATTTCAGTCGATTTTTAACATGTATATTTACTCAGGTTATGTAGCGGTTGGTACAGTATTGACTCACATTGATAAAAATTGTGCTGATTATTTAGTGTGCCATTTGTCTAAATAATACAGCTAACAATGATCAGATCAATTATTTCACAACTGAGAAGGAATGTTTGCCTTCGATATTGTCGTTTGGAGATTTTGAAGATACTATCAGCTCATCTGTTTAACGGTTGTTGTATTCACTGATCATGAAGAAAATGAAAATGAAAATAAGAGATTGTTGAGATAGAGATTAATGCTGCAAGAAAACACCATTGACAACAAACTCATTAGGGAAATTATAATCAAATTCCAGATGAATTCTCAATGTATAGAAGTACTATATTGCTTTAGTTTTTAGACTGTGCAAAGAAGTGGACTGTCATCTATAAAATGTAATGTGAAGTATTTCTTTTTCATTATGAGGAAGGTGTTATGTATACTTAATTTATGTTGTATTCTAGAGTTTTATTCATGATGGTTGTTGTCATGAATTTTCGTTTACGTACCTGTCATTTACATGGAGGGTTTTAACTAGTGAGGAGTGGTGCGAGATTTAAAGGCAGTACAAATAACTTTATTATCATGTAAAATTGATCTCCTTAAAACTAAAATTAATTCATAGAATAATAGTCACTAACAATGTTTTGGAAAAGAACTGAGATATTATAGAAAGACAAATGCACTTTCAGTAAGAGTGAGAACAAAAACACATTGCATCTTGTCCAAATATTGTACGTTTGTCCCAAAACGAGTTTTTGTATGAATTAATCAAATGTACATTTTGTGCAATCTCGTATTTGTTAACACAATGTAGTTACACTTTGACACTTAACGATTCAGTATACAAAATCCTTCTATTGTAGCTTTTGAGCAAATAGTTGAAAACCATAAGAGCAGTGAAAGATATACTGCGCGATCAAATAAAGAGAGAACCAATATCATGAACATGTAATTTGTGCAATTTGGTAAGTAGGAACAGATATCGTAATATCGCAATCTCTATGTCGGTTAGACGCCGATTAAAAATTTTCTATATATTTTGTGTGCCTAAAGAGACTGCATGCTATATGCACATGTGCATGCGTGTGTGTGTTTGTGTGCGTGCTTTCTTTTAATTTACTGTGCATTATATTTATTGTTTCTAGGCTATCTGAAAGCAGAAATGTTTAATGATAATGTGACTTTGGGATGGTGTTCCTCGAAACTATCACGGTGATAATATAAATGTAAAACAAACAATGTACAAAATTATTTATTTAATATGCTATTTCCTAAATGACCCATTCAATTCTAATATAGTAAGGTTGATTGCCACATATAATACACCTGATGTATATAAATTTCGTCGTTAAAAGGGCCAATGCAAACCATGATGAGTACCAGGCAAACCAATATTGAGGGTCAAAACAAATACTTCTGATCATTCATAATGTGTAGAAACAACGTAATGTGACCTTTTTCGATATGATCTTTCTCCTACCATGTCTCAGGTTCCTTAGTTTGAAGTTAAGGTCTGCAGATTGATGGCAAGTGGCAGCATATTTGTCAGAGACAATTTCACAGTTTACAAATAATAATGAAGTAGAAGAGAAATGCAACCGATATGCAGGTTTTAGGTCACATATCAAATAAGTAGACATCTCTTGCTATTATATCCGATAGACGGTCTTCTATGATTTAGATCGCCGTGTGTAGCCTATCATGCAACGAAAAACGGCGTCAAAAAATACAAAATCAAACCATATTATTAGAATATAAACTTAAATTTAAGGAGTGTCTTTGCAGTAGAGTTTTCATGAAATGTATCTACATGAATAACGCTTTGATAACAATGATCATTTCAAATATACAATGCAGAACTTCAAATCAGTTTATTGTATTTTATTAGGTTTAAGGTTAATTATTTTTATCACAAAGTACGTTCACAGAGAAGCAGACATACATATAGCAGGAATTAGGATAGATTCGAGGGCTCCTAACACACGAGACTCGAAGAACACGGCAAATCAAGGAAGGAGTCCCCTATGCCTGATTTCAAACTGGAAGCTGATGCACAGACTTTCCGCCATATTAACGAAGAGATATAATGAAAATGCAGAATGATAGAAAACGTTGAAATCAATGAGTGCTATTTAGCAATCAGTTCATGTCTTGCCTTTACAATAATAGTTTTAAACATTTTCGAAGAACTTTAAATAGATAATGATCTC
This sequence comes from Sinohyriopsis cumingii, assembly GCA_028554795.2. NCBI lineage: Eukaryota > Metazoa > Mollusca > Bivalvia > Unionida > Unionidae > Sinohyriopsis > Sinohyriopsis cumingii. Next base: position 97,139,300 of record CM068835.1, on the reverse strand, counting down.
AGGTAGCTGAATTATTATAATAGTCAATCAGTAGGCTGCCGTTAAAAAGGAAATCACAAACGTCTCTAGTAGATGACAGTAGTACATGAAAACAAATTTTGTAGACCTGGATTATCCACTTGACAAAACTGTAGCCAGTTACTTCGATCTGGAGAAAGCTTATTTCAAATGAATATATTTTCTTCTTCGTATAAACTTCTCAAACCAATTCACCAGTTCACATTATTCAGCCATATTATTGAGATCAATAATTATTCAGATCAATTATTCAGATCAATAATTATTCTGATCAATTATTTTTAACATAGCTTCATTATTCAGGAAATATCACGCTTATATGTGTTTTCTAACGTTTTAAAGGTATTTAAAAGCTATATAATGTTTTTGTTGATTCAATATAGTAAACTGTCTTACTTATGGTAATATGCCGGTATTAATTAGTAAAGATTATTCAGTAATAATTCAGTTACACATCATAACTTTTGACTTCGGGAATATTTATTTAATAAAAATTGCATAAATTTTTAATTTAATGAGCATCATGTGTACAATAGGCAAAAGTCAAAAAGAAGAAAGCGATTCCCCCAAGTTATTAAGAATGCCCGTGTTTCAATATTTAATCTCAGCTGTGTATTTAATGATGACTTTCATCAACTTCCCCCAGAAGTCTTCCAATTTGTCATGGTTTTCAATGATGGTCACTCGAGTCTTGTCAATTTAAAGCAGACTGTCCTCGTGGATCTAGGAAGAGATCTGATCATTATGTCTCCCAAGGTCACCAAGATGATTGGTTTTCCTTCATACAATGTAATTTCTGCCTCAAACTCGCACCATCGGCTGCGGGCAGACTCTTTTGAGATGATGAATAACACAGCAGATGATGACGTAACGGCATTTATAATCTCATCTGAGATACTTACCCCAACATAAAAGTCTCGATCTGATATACAAGCAAGATTTTCGTTCACCCCGACTTCCTTCTGGAGTCTCTTTTCCAGTTCAGGAAAAAAATATATATAAGACAGTGTCACTATCAGAAAAGCAATATGCAAGATAAAGAAGAAATCTTCTATGCACGTGGAACTTGTCCTGAACAAACTCACTGAGATGCTTACGGATCCGTCTGATTCTTAGAATATGCCGATAATACCGCAAGTACAAAATTCCACATATGACCACTAGGATGGGAATGGAACATAATGCAATGAGACCTTTGTACATCTGAAAGTTACAACTGTGCCTGAAAGATTCGATGTCGTCCGTATAAATCTAGAGCAAACCCCCGGTTTCAGCTCAAACTGTTTCATTCATATGGGAAATGGATCACTTTGTATTATATAGCTAACGTAACATGCCTTCCTGGTCACAACCACATTGTATTGGGTTGGTAGCTATGTTAAGGTGAATTCCATCAACGTCACCAACCGAGTACTTATCTCCATGCACAAAGTTATCTCTCACGTGTCTTGTTTGAGGATCTATAGTCATAAGACGATTTCCTTTCATATTTAGTGAATAAAGCTGCATCAGTATATTTGATAGCAAATTGGTGTTATGTAAGAAGAAGTTTTCTGAAAGATCCAAATTTTCCAGCTTTGTTTTAGTTGCAAATATATACGAGGGAAGTCGGGTAAACCCATTTGCCGAGAGGTTAAGAAGTCGAAGGTTACGGTTCTCCTGAACAAAATACTCAGTTATTCTGGATCAGTTTCTTCCATTTTTGAAAGAGAATTCCCATTTAAAATAAGGGCTTTGGCCAGGCTTGAAATGTATTCGCACTGATTTGACGAAAAATCCAATTTTTTAAGTCGGTTTAATCCACTGACATGTATATCCATTCTGTTAATATAGATATGATCTAGGTATAATTCGCGAAGAACAGCGTTTGTGGGAAAAATGTATTTACTTTGATTTTCACAGTAAAAAGTGTTCATTTGTTGACAGTCATTGCTTCCACCGAAATTTACGACTTCGAGGCTATGGAACAGTGGTTTTGGGTCCATTTAAAGTAGTAGCAAAGCGGGTTATCAAACCTGGTTTGCCTTGTTTTGTCATCTTCGCAATTTCGCTTCAGTCTATTTTTCAAAAATGGGACACCCGCAACATTTATCGTTCTTAATTTGTCTAACTCCATGAACCCAAATAGGCCTTCATGTCAATGAAAGCATCGTTATGTCATACATCAGCAACTTCAAGAGACGGAACAAAAAGGTTTACATTTGGACTTGACATGAAGTTTTATGTTTCATTTTGGGGATTGTAAGACTTAGAAGACGCGTTTTGCTGAAGCACGAGAAAAATGTATCATAAAGAGGTTTTGTTAATGACTCCCAGGGATCGTCATAGTTTATACCTTCTGCGTAAACTTCTTCCATAGCTGTCCCTGAAACTTTGACACTTTTACATTGTTCAACGAAGTTTAAAGATGTTGAGAAGCTAACATCTAGGTATCGAAGGTTGATGAGCAATGATATATTGACTGGAGCTATTTCCATTCCTCCGTCCTGAAAAGTGAAATTAGACAGATTTGATAAATCTTCAAGGTCGTCCATTCGGAATGTAGCAAAACCATTGATGCCTCTGTCACTCATAATGCACAGATCGCTCAACAACATACATCCCAGCTGGAAAAAGGTTTTAAACGGAAACCGTAGTAAATAAAATATCCCATTACTGTTGAATTCAAACCTTAAACTTCGAATATATTCAACCGGAGATTCAAAGAAAACGTCTGCTGTGATGTTCTCGTCGAAATGTCTATCAAATTCGCACATATTTTTATAGTTCTCTGTATCCTTACACGGGCGATTCGTTTCACTCATGCCTGATATGAATTTGAATAGCATTGTAACAAGGTCAAACCATAACAAAACATAGAGCCAGTCCTCATTGTTAGCTGAGAAGCTGTGTACTGAAAAAAATATAAGTTCCTGAAGTAATAAACTATTCAAATATCGTTAAACATGGCTCACTTGATTATGTATTTCAGTTACCTTGGGTCAAAATGTAAAACCTTACATGAAGAGCAAACCAGTTTCCTTATGAACGAAAACGACATCACAACATTAATAAACTATGCTAAGTGCTGAACTGTGTGCTATCGGATTGAATATTTGACACGCCTCCGTAACATGAAAGTATCTGCTCTTATTTGTTTATCTTCATTTCAATAGATGACGATATAGTGTTTGATATATACATTATTTTACAGTAGTTGTGTTTTCATTGTGAATAAGTTTTTATGTTTGCACGCAGTGTAAACAAAAACACCTATAAACGAATGAAAGGTACCCAGTTTAGCTAGCTAGCTGTTCACGAGTATGCAATATTTGCTTGGAACCATCGGCAGAAAAACACATAAATACGGAATGAAGCAAATATGACAGAAAGAGAACATTTTGCTGCTGAAGAAGCTGAGACAATGTGTCAGATATTTCTGATTTTCTGTCAGAATCATTCAATTATTGCTACTACAAATTTCTTTCTTTCTTTCGTATATAATATATACCCATGTGAATGTGTATCGATATAAAAAGCGCTCCAAGAAAGCGGGAATAAGTTATCCATGAGTATATATCAATGTGTATGAGATAAAGCATGGCATAGGAAACCGAATTCAAATCGTTTGAGCTTTGTCTTTAATAAAGACAAAGTAAATCATTACATAGCACGATAAAAAAAAGGATCATCAAGTCAATGAAAGCGTCTGCGTAATTTTGTCATCAACATGTTTATCAGAACTGTACACACTGAATAGATCCAAGAATGTCTACACTGACAATTTGGAGCGCATGTTAGGCTGGTAACAAACTATTAACAAAATGACCCCATCAATCGAATGATATAAATCATATATACATTTAATAGATATATTCAGACAAAGAATTAATAAACAATTTAAAATCGGAAGTAGCCGAAGAAAGATGATTGAAATTATTAAAAAATGTTAAAGACCGCTCTTGTTACCTAAGCAGTTGGAGCGTCAGCATTGGAAGCCGGAGACCGGGGGTTCGCACCCAAGCTGTGTCATACCAAAAAAAAAAACAAAAATGGCAGTAACAGCTGTTTTGTTTGGCGCCCAGCATTAAGACGTTAGTGCTAATACTAGTTGGCGTGGTCTTAATATAGTGTGACTGGGTGAGACGTGTGTGTGTGATTAGGGCTTTTAACGTAGCTTTAACAATTTTTCAGTCATATCGCTACAATACCTGCAATGTGGCAGTTTATAGTGATGTCTAGCATTTGGGCATCATGCCACAGACACGTAGCATGATGTCCCACTTAGTCACATTATCCTGACACCAGGCCAACCAGTCCCAACACTAACCTCTTAATGCTGAGCGCCTAGCGAGGTTGCTGTTAGTATCATTTTTGTAAGTCTTTTATACGACTCGGCCAAGGATCGAACCCACGATCTCCTGCTTCCGAGGCGGAGGCTCTAACCACTAGACCACCGGAGCAGTGGGATGAAATATGATGCCACACATCTTATGCATGATACCCCAGGGTGTACCCCCGCCAAATGTTTCTTTGAAACTTCATGCATCCAGTGTAAAATAACACTCCATGATCTGTGATTGTGCTCGGGTGTATATATATATATATATATATATATATATATATATATATATATATATATATATATATATATATATATATATATGTGTGTGTGTATGTATAGTATTCTTCCAACAACTGTGCCTTGATATTGATAATCATTTTCAATTTAACGACCGCAGTGGTCAGTGGTCTAACTGACCCCTATTTACTTCCGTAAAAATACTAGCTGATTCAAGCATTTTAAGATGGTAGTGAATACTAACTAACATGTTACCATGGAGGAGGTGCCATATTCAAGACAAATTTTAAGAAGATAACCCCCTTTTATAAATTCGTACGAACCCTTTAAAACTCACAGTTTCAAATATCACGTAATCGCACACTTATACTGTCACGATATATTAGATTTGATCTCTTTATACAATAATTCACCATATGTCGACTAATTCATCGAAAATCATGAAAAATCGTCTTTCCTTAAGCCTGTACCTAGCAAGAACCCTTTGATTATTGTATATAGGAAACAGAAGCTACAATTCGAATAGACTTTCGTAAAGAGATACTGAGAATTCTGTGTGACCGAATAAGTATATATGTACCCCATTTCTTGCGTACAGCCTTATGTCTCATGTTTCCTTCATTGACGCACAAGGAAGTTTACTTGTTAACACCTTGTTTTAAACACGGCACCCATGAGTAATCAAGCTGAATACCAAGGATGCAGCCTGCATACATACATACATACATACATACACGTACGTACGTACGTACATACATACATACATACATAGATACATACATACATACATACATACATATTAATGCTATTGCAAACTTTACACAGTGAGAAATGCGTAGGTGGGACGCTGCACATACATACTTACATACATACATACATACACGGACACACACAATATATATAGAGGCCCCGAGTGGCCGAGTGGTCTAAAGCGCTCACCGTTCCTTTGTCTGCGTGGGTTCGAGTCCAAGGCTCGGCTAGCGTGGGTACGTGGGAAAGCCTGTCAGTAGCTTCTCGTGGGTCGGCGGTTAATCCCTGGGTTTTCCAGGGTTCTTCATCCCCTAGTTATACTGGCCGCCATGTATAGCCTATCTTCTGCTGAAAAATGGCGTTAACAACAATATATATATATATATATATATATATATATATATATATATATATATATATATATATATATATATATATATATATATATATATATATATATATATATATATATAATAATAATAATAATAATAATAATAATAATAATAAAAATGGTACTATATTAGAGCTAGAGAATTTTTAATTCGTAGTCTACGGTTATTCGAACCCATGTCCACAGGTGAACGTACGAATTAAAAAATTCTTTAACTGTATGATAATAATATTTGTATGAAAATATTAATTCTGCCTACTATTATCAAGCATTCTTCTATAGGAATCCAGGGAAAGCACCTTCCGTTATGTCTGGTGTATATTTATAACTCTCTATAATTAATTTTATATACTTTGATTTCTTTCATAAGAATCCGGAATGACTGTAGATGCATGAGAATTAATTACTAGGTCGTCATGCGAGTGCGTCTGCTACATACTAGTGCATACATCACCGACTGAGTAACATCATGTTTTTCTCGTGTGTGCAGGCATGGCGATGGATGCCGTTTACCCGCCTATCTGGGTTAGCATCTCTGTAGAGTACGAGAGTGGCGAATTAAAAATTATATAACGGTATGATAGTATCTTTTGTATTAAAATATTAATTATGCCTACTATTATCAAGCATTCATCTATAGGAACCCAGAGTTAGCACTTTTCGTAGTCTGTCTGTCTGTCCGTCCGTCTCTCTCTGGATATATATATATATATATATATATATATATATATATATATATATATATATATATATATATATATATATATATATAAAACACAAATGATTTATGTTGAAGTATATTGTTCAGTTTGTCAAATACAGCCTGCAGATAAAATATATTAGGAATGGGCCCTTCTGTAATATATCTAACTACTATTTCTGTAGCATTTTGATGTTGATTTTAAGTTTTGTCAGTAAACTGGAGAAATATCGGCTTTGTGCTTTATTTGACATAATCGGTGTTGTGCTTTATTTCACATAATAATTAATCGGTGCCCTGAGTTATATTATCATTCAACAAAGCCACATTCACGCTTGTGCAGGTAGTTAGGTGTAGAAAGTGGGTAGGGACCTTCAGAAACATCATACAAATCTTCATCATCATGCAATATAATGTCTTAACTAGGAATTCTATTTTCATGCCATCATCGGTTAGGTAGAAACATTCTGATATCACTAATATTAGTACTATAAAAGTAACAGCATTTACATTTATACGTATTGTATTAGCATTTTGATATTTTTGATGGTCCTGGCGTTTAAAACCATTTCTCTGCGTCAGATAGTATATATATATATATATACGGATGTCAGTATAAGATGGTGAATAAATAGCCAGGGAAAACTCCGGTAAGAACTGCCAAAAACTCGAGAGGCTAGGTACACGCAACATTAACATATACATAAATTGGCTGACTCTGAGACTTAAACCCACGCAAACGGGTGATATGGCCATGATCGGCAAAAGCAATAAAATTGCAGTGTGATTAAAGTTTTGAAATAATGGTACTGACATTTTGAGGAGCAATAGCTTTAGAGTTTTAATGTAATATAAATATCTTTTTGATAGCAAAGTTATTAGCATTGTGATAGAAGTAGCGTAACATTCCAATAGCAGTAGCAATATCATTTAGGTACTAGTATTGTGACAGTGATTCCATTAGCATTTTTAGTGTAATACTGTTAGCGTTTTGATTGCAATACCATTAGCATTGTTTATTGTAATAACCATATCGTTTTGATCTCATTACCATTAGCATTTTTTAGTGTAATAACGTTATCGTTTTGATCGTAATACTATTAGCATTTTTTACTGTAATAACGTCAGCGTTTTGATTCCATTACCATTAACATTGTGATAACAGTAATATTCCTTGCATTATTTATACTATTTAACGTCACCAACTTATGTCGTATGCTCAGAAAAAAGCGTAGGTTGTCGAACGTTCTGGATGGCAACACACAACAAACAAGGAAAAGATCTTATTGCATAAATCTCCCCATTTTCAAATTTTTTATCATGTGACCTTTTTTCTACAGTTTTCTTAGGTTATATATTCTATACATACCTAGATCTTATTTATGTTTTTGGATACAGTCGAAGATCTATGCTATATTTGGAAACATCAAGGCAAACTATACTTGTCGTGGTCTTGTATGGATTGCTGCAGTGACGACAATCATTGACATCGTGGTACTAATGTTATCATTTGTAATCGTGAGTTTAATTTACAGCAATTTGAATTCAACGCTTTATTTAGTTAGCCATAGCGTATAAGGCAATTATGCAATACAGAAGAGGAAGATTTGTGTTTTCGTACACGATCTTTGCTATATCTAGTTACATTGAAATGTTATAGACATCAAATTCCCGTGAATGTGAGCTTCATTCCACTGTTTCACAAGTAACATGTTCTTACAAAATATACAAAAAAAAACATTTTCTGAAAAGAGCACACACAGATAGAATAAATACTTGTAAATTGGCCAGATATCAATCATTACAGTTTTGTGTCCTCGACAGACTTTCATGTTATCAGATAGACGCTTCTGTCAAAACGATGTCATCAAGTAGCATTATTGATAAATATTTTGCAAAACAACGTGTCGTGAGATACTGTCAAATTATTCATTTCGCAGCACCAAAACAAGCCTCGTCCTAATTCACAACCCTCAATACCAGATGTGTTTATCCCGAGCCATCGTGGTGGGACGAGCGTATGCCAACAAGAACGACACGGCAGAATGGAAAAAAGCCTGGAAAACTTTTCAACGATCGGACCGAGCCAAATAACGAAATGAAGCAGAACTCCTGTTACAACAAGCCGGCCGGTCCAAAGACACACCCTGTGGTATTCCTGAAATGCAAACATTGCAAGATGTCCTAGCTCCACGCTACACCTTGAAAGAGCACCCTCAAAAAGTGCGTGGGTCTCTGTTGTTTCGGGGCCAAGATTTTAAGGATGGAAAATACATTCACTTCTATCATCAAGAAGAACATTTCGACACCAGTACTAGTGTCACCGCATTCTTGGGATACGGTTATTACAGTAAGAAATGTGACTATGGCTATAACAATCGAGAGCAACACAAACATTGTGGATCGAAATGTTCAGGATGTAACCCTGTTTGGACGAAGGACAAGAACGAGTGCATTGTCCAGCTTGTCAGCGCACGTTTGTCAGCCCTGCCTGTTGCCAACAACATTTGAAGACGCAAGGTTCACAACAGAAATGTGCTTGTCAACTGCTGAGATTGTGACCTACCAGTTGACAAGGCATACGTACCAATAGTGCCAAGCCACACGTATGTTCAGGAAAGAAAACAATGTCACATTTGTCACCACATCGAGGACTTGGAACATCAATTCTACATGCAAAAATACGAACCCCAAGAGGAAAATGAGGACCCCAAGAAGAAAGGCAATTTCATCTTTTTCGATTTCGAATGCACGCAAGAGACCGGCATTCACATTCCTAATTTCTGCGTGGCACATCGAAATGGTCAAAATTCAACTGAAACGTAAAGAACAATTGCATCCATTACCTCACCAGATGTTAAACCACTGCTATCTGAATGATATAAAAGGACTGATTCATGAGAAAGTGTTCCAGTGGTCAGACATTGTTCAACACTTTGAGTTAGTGAATGATCGAAATGTTCATCTTTTTCATTACTTCGAGATAGACCTACTGCAACGCATTGAGGAAGAAGATTTTAAGGATTACAAACATATTTTATGCAACATCTGTTTAGAGAAAGAGGAACCTCCTGAACGAACTGTAGAACGAACTTGGAGTGTAGGTTAGAGCATGGAGTATTTAGATTCCCTACTGGAAAACGAATATCTCTGGGCAGAAAGTACATTTATTGCATTCGCAAAAAGGTATAAAAAAGGCTGCCATGCCAAGGCTTTTTCACAAGTGATTCTACAGATTCCGTGGAAGGAACTCAATGACCATATTCAAACCAACACTTAGTAAGACAACTGTATCCGGTGAATTTGGGTCGACGTGTGGTGTGTGTCTTAATGACTTGTTTTCTGGGATTTCCTTTACCAGCCGATTCCTTGTGGACACTTTACGATCAGTACTTTCCAATCCATTCAACATGAAAGTGGTACCTTTAAATGGTCACGAGAGACTCATTTTGCTTAAAGCCTCGCGTTTTCATCTGGATACTTCTCGACCTCTACGGGAAAAAATGATTCGCCAACTTTTAGGTACCGAAGAAGTGTATGACGATGTGTGTGTAGCTTGTGAATGGAAAAAATGGGGTTTTGAGGCTTGGATCCAAGAAGTGGCCCAGTATGCTCGAGAGTTGTTCAAGTAAAAACGTCACTTTTCAACCTGTGTTAGTGACAGTACCAGAAGAACCAGTCATGGACATTTCTGAAGGACCCTTTCGGAAGGACACTTGTGTGACATTACCCCCTGTAGAATTTGTCAGAACATTACCCAAAACATGTTGTACAGAAATTTGTTTCTATTCCACGTTGATCGTTTTCATGTGCCTTTTATCGTTGTACTTAGGCCTTTGGCTTTTATGCATTTTTGTCTTTCGTGTTTATTTTTGAAACCTCAATAAACGTGTCCTGAGAAAGTATATAAATTCTTGTCTTGTTTGTTTTCGTGTCACAAGTGACATTCTGACATTATGGCTACCTCTGCTGTCTCTGCTCCTTCTTCCTCCACTTTCAAAGTCATCAACGAACACTTTGATTGTGTCAGTTGGGAGGCTTTGTATATTCGCCATCTCTTTAACATGCTCATTGCTAGATCTAGCGGTTCAGGCAAAACCGAATTCGTCAAACGTTTGATCGAACATAAACATCATGTGATAGATCGTCCACCTCAACGCATCGTGTGGTGTTACAAAGAGTTGCGAGAAAGTCAAGGCGATTCCATCGTGTTTGTGGAAGTCATTCCTAAAGAAGACGACGGAATCGTGTCTGATCCTCGTCAAAACGCATTTGGTTATTTTCGACGACATGTTAGGGGAAGACGAAGAAGAAATTAAAATCTGGTTTGCGCGCAAAGGGCATCATCGTAATGCCAGTGTCATTTACATTACTCAAAATTTGCTTCAACAAAGTAATGCCCATCGTACCATCAGTCTCAATGCTCATTACGTGGTCTTGTTTAAAAGCCCTCGAGATAAATCGCTAGTGCAAGTCTTAGCCAAACAGTTAGGAACGCGTTGGCTCACTCAGGTGTACGAAGATGCCACTCAAACTCCACACGCCTATTTACTCGTCGATTTGAAACCCACTACGCCCGATGATTTGCGATTTCGTACCCATTTGTTTCACCAAAGGTGCCAAGACGGCGGGCCTGTCCTGTACACGTCTCCGTCCTCGATTTAACCCCGAAAAATCTATAAAAACCTCAGACACTTTTCGTCTGTCTCACACAGCGTCAACATGAAGTCCCTTCGGTCTCATCTTCCCGTGAAATTGATTCGTGCATTGTATGGCATCAGTCGCGAGAAAAATCCACAAATAGGTGCTCGTGTCTTAGAAGCCAGTCTTAAAGAAGTCTTACGATGGTTTACGGTGACAGCACGTCAATTACTGCAAGGCACCATTCAGATTCCTCATCAAACCAAACGCTTTTTGATAGAAGCAAAGTAACCTTGACCCAACTGGCCGATCCCGGCATCGACACTCAAACCAAAAAGCAAATCATTTTGAAACCTTGAGGGAGTGGTACTCTAGGAGGGGTCATCATTCGCTCCCTCTTAAGATGGGATCCTAATGCTCCCAAAATTCTCCCCAAGAAAAGAGTCAAACGAAGCCCCAAGAAGAAAAAGAGCAACGGTGTCAAGATCAGGTCAAAACTCTAGAAAAAGAAACGCCACAGAAAAAGAAACAGGGGAGGAGTCCCCAGAAAAAGAAAAGCCCACAGAGAACTCGCAAGAGAGACACTTCAGCCAGGACGCAACCTTACATTCGCAAGCCACGACCTGCAAGAACGGTGACCGCGTCTCCGGTAGCCGCAGGCTCATCCACTTCTCCGTTGATGACAACAAGAACTGAGAAGTACTTGGAAACGTTATGACAGCAAGAACTTCTCCGTTGGGGACACCAAAAACTTCTCCTCCAGGGGTGACACCCTCCCCCTGTTCTTTAGTGCCAGTAGCCGCTGCTCACAAAGTACCTGCTCCCTAAATCAAAGTCCAAGAAAGATTGGGCATGTTACAGAGTTTAGTGGATTTGTCCAAGCAAGAAATGGCACAATTTAGTCCGTTGCGAACCCCTACACGACGCGTGTTGCCTGTCGTCAAGTTGATGCGACGCAAAGACAATCAGTGGCGACGCGTTCCAGTATAAAAATGACCTGAGACAAAGCCTAGATATCAGTGTTTTTTGTGCTCCTGGAGACCCAAAGATGACACCCCCAAAAAAACATTCCTCTTCTAAAATCAAAGGAAAGAAAAGGAAATGACTGCCTCCTCGTTTAGTCAAACATGGGGACTTGTTGTCTGTCCTGTCCAAAGCTTTTCCGCCCCTGCGAAAAAAAACCGTTCAATCAGTCTCCAAAGATGTCATCGATACCGTGTGCGAATGTTGTTTGAACGTCTTGAAAGGTACGATCCCTTTGTCCAAACACCAAAAACAATGCCTAGGGAAACATCGTCACGTTCTTCGCCAAATGGTCCAAAAGAAAATTCCCATTCGTCAAAAGAAGATGTTGGTGCAACGTGGAGGAATTTTGCCACTCTTGTTAGGCCCATTACTGAAAGGAGTCTTGGGAACCATGTTGGGAGGGCTGGTGAGAGCAAGATAAAAAGGCCCTCTAGAGTCCCAAGATCTCAGAATTGACCCTTGACATCGAGTGGAAGGACCAAAACTAGCTTTAGTGCCTTACATACGATGGTTGGAATACCATCGGTGGTAAAAAACAACAAACCCAGCATTTGCCTCCCAATTAAATTTGAGTGAGATGTCCCAGTAACAACACAAATTGCAGTCATTGATGGATAGCCACGATTTGTCCGAAACAGACAAATCGCAAAAGTACGGTCAACTCTTGCAACGACTGCAATTCTTTCACCAGAAAGCTTTAGACCGAACAGCTCTACCCACTCTGAAAGATTTTAAGACCTTGATGAAAAGCCCATCCAACACAGCACCACCACTACTACCCGTGACCAAGACAGAGAAAGGAGAAGAAGAAGGGTTTCAAACACCACCAGAAAAAGTACGCAAGTTAACAACACCACCTACCTCCAGAATTGGATCGATTAAAAAGATGATGCCACCCATTCTTCATCAGAAGAGGAAAAGAAGGTGAAGAAAGAAGTGAAACAAGAGCCGATTACCTTTGTTCAGACATCCTCCTCCTCCTCGTCACCTATCGCTGGCCGGACATGCAAAGCATTAAAAACTAAGAAAATACCACACGAGGAAAAGAGTAGCATCATCCAAGAGTGGGTGCCTTTTTAACACGCAAAAAATGGAGAAGGTGTTAGCCAGCATTTACTACGATCCATCTCATCCTGCAGATTACGCAGGAGTTCAGAAATCGTATCGTGTTGCCAAAACTCGACTGAAAAGTCTCCGTTTACCTTAAGTGCAATGATGGTTACAAGAACAAGCTACCTACACTTTACACTAACCCATTCGACGCAAGTTTTCCAGAAGTCGCACCCAAGTGGAAGGCATCGATCATCAACGGCAAGCCGATTTAGCCGATGTCTCTCATTTGGCCACCTACAATCGTGGCTACAAATATTTGTTTTGTGTCATCGACGTCTTTTCCAAATTTGCCTGGGTCGTGCCATTGACTTCCAAATCGAGCAAGGAGTTAGTGCGAGCCCTGCAACGGGTGTTGAAACAAAATGGGCGTTACCCTCTTCGATGGCAAACGAACAAAGGCACCGAATTTCTGAACCAAGCTTTCCAAAAAGAATTAAAGAAACGTGACATTCACTTTTTCACCACCGAGAATCCCGAAACCAAAGCCAGCATCGTGGAACGTTTTCAACGCACTTTGAAAGAACGCATGTGGAAATATTTTACGCATCACCACACTCTCAAGTACATTGATATCTTACCGCACTTGGTGCAAGCGTACAACCAATCATACCATCGAAGCATTGGACGTGCCCCGCAAGAAGTGACTCCCGACAATGAAGTGCTAGTTTCTGATCGTCTTTTTGGTTCGTCCCCAACAGTGGCTGTCCCTAAGAAAGGCGAAGTGTTAGCCGGAGGAGATTGGGTGCGCATTGGCAAAACCAAACGCACTTTCGACAAAGGTTACTTACCTAACTGGACCACCGGATTGTTTCGTGTCACAGGACGAGTGCATGGCCGTCATCCTACCGTCTATATATTGGAAGATATGAACGGAGTAGTATATTAAATGGGGATTCTGGACCAAACCATAAGGTTATCATTATTACTGAAAAATCGAATTCGGGTTTTTGACGATCTGAGGAAATTGAGTTGGGGTACCTGGGGACCCAACGGAGGCTAAAAAAGGGAGACATCAGTTTGACAAACCCGCAGGATACATTGAAAGCAAGAAAAGGTGGACCAAATCAAAGTTGGCAGATTGACGAACTGAGGCTTCCACGAAATAAAAAGGGGTACCTGAAATTCAACATCTTGATAAAAAAGGTGGTTAACAGATTGATGAAAAATCATCATTGCAGTTTTTTACCGTTAAGATATTCTTCGACGGTTGGTGGTCTTTCTGATAGTGGATTTTTAACGTTTCTGGCGTTGTAATACGATAGCAGCCTTCGATAAGCTTTTCCTCCGCAGCTGCTGAAAATTGGAATTTTACCTCTGATTCCAGCTCCGCAGCCGGCGCAGGGAAAAGTGCTCGGAGATGAGTTATTTTTTTCTGATTAGGAAAGCGTGAACACCGCAGTATTCACGAACGCAACTTTTACCGCACCGGCTAGTTTTGCCTTGCTTTAACCACTGACATGTATTGAGATTGTACATGATATATACATTGTTTTTGAATTTAATTTCACCTTAATTATGTAGTACATACGAATTAGAGGATGACACATATACTAAAGATGAACTCTACGAAAGTTCAAAACGCAGATTGGCATGCAGATTTCTTTGATTGTTGTCTCGAGGAGGAATTAATTGATAGCGCTAAGATAGGCTCACATTTTTTGCAAGAATATTCTCGGAGATATCTTAGTTCGCGGTGCGATGCTGTTTATTTTCTTCGGAAAAATGACGCAATTGAATTTTTTATGGGATCGCCAGGAATAATTATAGAACATTATGAAAAATTGTATGTATTTACGTCAGATGAAGAATTTAATGTGGTTGCACATGAGTTTACGGGTGAATCTGCAGTGACTGAAGTAATTCCCATGCAACGATGTCGTTATACAGCATTTGATCTTGATACAAAAAATGTTGACACTGATGACGCTATTATTTATTTTGCTACGTTGTGTGATTGTGCTGATGCTACACAGGTTTACGTTTTTAGTACAAATGGTGGCTATCATGTTCTTGTAAAATCAGAGTTAGTCAGCGCTGATGATCATCGCGAATTGACAAATCGTGCCTCTGAGGACAATCCGACGTGGAACGTTGACACGCAAGCTGGTTTATATAGTATTAAGCTTGCTGGTGCAAGGTCGCGCAAACCAGGAAAACAAACTCGCTGTAAAACTTTAATAACGCACCATGAAGTAAAATTTCACCCGTCAGAACTATTAGCTTGTCCAACTTCGAGTCAACCTGTAAAGATTGTGCTCGATGATGCGATTGTTTTGCGTGATGAATTTTCTACGACGTTGTCCAATTAAGACTTATATAAGATTTATGTTGCTTTGACGGGTGAATCTGATCACCTTCTCGCGGTTACAAATTATTACAGCGGAATCTTGTCAGTGTCAAGAAAACCAGGCCACTTTTGCAAAATCTGTCAACGTTGTCATGGATATAATGAACAGCATGGATTTATCGAGCATAAATGCATTGATTGTTATGTCATCCGCGGAGGTAATTTTATCGTTGGTTGTTTTAGGTCACCTGGCAAGAAGATGACTGTGCCCCGCGACTGCCAGACAATAATCTTAGATGATAACATGAAAATGGCTTCCAAATACATAAAACTTCACAATGCGGTGTTTAATGCCCGCTGTGGACTTCCTGGTGAGTTCATCGGGATAAATCCGTGTGTACGCTACACAGAGGCACCAGGACACGGCTGCGGAGTTATCAGCGGAAATTATATTGATGGTTCAGCTTGTGGACTGGGAAAAACTGAGGCTGCGATGAAATCACTCCAACCAGGTGAATCGGTGTTGTATATATCATTCAGAAAAACTCTCACGGCGAAGATAAGCGCTGACTATGAATGTGAAAGCTACGGTGATATTTCCGGTGACATAATCTTTAAACAACAACAACAGCGACGAGTGGCTGTACAGGTTGAATCACTGCATAGTGTTCAAGGTGTTCCTGATAATATCATCGTGGATGAATGGCATGGAATACGACGGCAGATATTTTCTATGGTTGGTCTTTCACGGGCACGCTAGACTAAATTCGCCGACCTTGTTACACTGACGCCTCGACTGATTGTTCTTGATGCAGATTCTGATGATGATTATTTAAAGTTTTTTACGGATCATCTTGGGCGATCCACGATGAAGTTTATCTTTTATGATTGCCGTGTTGATATTGGTAAAAAAATTCATATGGAATGAATCTCACGAAGATAACTATGCGGGTGTGTTGAAGACTCTCAAAGAAGTAAAGCGGAAGCTTGCGATCTTCACTCAATAAATGACATGGGAAATATTCAGTTGAAAGTCTTGCAAGACAACTACAGACTCTGGGTTATCATGTTAAGTATTATCACGCTGATACTGATTAAGCACAGAAAACTAAAGACTTTGCTGACATCAATCATGCATTCGATGAGAGCGACGCGGTTATTTTCAACCAAACAATTGAGGCTGGAGTTCAAGATTAATAATTCCTGTTTTGCTGGTATTCGGTTGGCTCGGTAACTGATCGCGCATAAGAACACCTCTGAATTTTTTTTATATTTAATTGTTTAGCAGCATCGAGTAAATCAAAATTTGACATCGGTGCGGGACGCGCTGAGTCTGTTAGAAACGTTTGGGTTACCATGTGGGTGGAGTTCCTGAAAATCTTAGACCCGCTCCCTTTTTTATACCCCTTCCAAGTTGCTTTCTTTAATGCCATTCCAGCAGCGGTTCCAACAGCACCTAACGCGGCTGCTTTTGCAACTGCTGTGGCAGAAGCAGCAATTAATGCTGGTATTGCTCCGAGAAGTGGACATATACCACCGGTTTTAATCATGTCCTTGATGGCACTTGTAGCGAAATCAAGTTGAACTCCGGTTTTAGCTTGCTGCACTTTATTGGAATGTTTTAGTTCAGTTTTATACAACGATAACTTGTTTGGACCATTATAAATTTGACCTCGCTTTAATGTTATTTTTGACCCACATACGCTAACATTTTTTGATTGCAATTTTTTCACCTGACAGGGAGTCAGAGTGACATTAACGTGATTATATGTCATATTTTATAATAACACGGTTGGTCTAATTGTCTACATATTTTCCACTGGCGCGTCAACAACCTTCATTCGACCGCCAACACCTTCAAGTATTATTGCTTTATCGCTGAGGATAACTGCGATTGCCCTGCCGCTGGGGGCGATAAAGCGAGCTCGAAAGGTTATATCGATAACAGATTGCCTAATTAAATCTAAATGTGCCAAGGTTAATCGTTGCAGAGAGATAGAGAAGGAGGAGGAGAAAAGGACACAAGAAGGGGAATAGCACAGGAATATTCCTAGTACTGTGAAAAACGGAGAGAGGAAAGGAATTGGCAGAGCAGAAGACAGATGAGTAGAAACCAAGTACAGGGGAAAGCCATCTCACACTATAATCACGTGATGAAATAGGTTGTTACCTGGTCGAGAGGAACAAGATTGGTTGAGAAATTAATATGGTTTAAATTGTATTAATTTGTTGTTCTTTTGAATTTCACCTTCGTGTTCTTAATAATTTAATTGTCGGCATTGCTGACTAGGGACTAGGAGTTTTATCTCTCTCTATCACTAATTTCACTTGCTACAAAAATATTGGGAGCACCCCACCCCAACTAATAACAGCAAGTAACAGAACGTATAGAACCGCACACTTAGCATTATGTCTTCAGGGCATTCTTGATGTCCGTTTATCCTTAAAGAAACTTCAGTAGCACCAAATGTGTCAAATGCCATTGAATTTGTTTCTTGATTATCTCTTTTGTTAACAGCTTAGAAAGCGACAAATATATGTCGTGGTGCTGAAATTCCTCGTTCTGTTGATAATTTCCACGTAAAATGTTTCGTATTACAAGCTACACTATTTGTATCCATTGACAGCCATGATAATGCTGATTTACCACCGCGCTCGATTAAAAGCAAGTATTTTCTGTTTTTCAACGATTGATGGAGTTAAGACTGGCATCCACAAGGATATTTTTGCAAGCACTAATTTACCAGCAGCAACTGCGTTATCTCGCCATAGTGCATCATTATCACTACCTTTCCTAAAAAGTGATACCTCATGCCTAGCACAAATATAACCTTTCTGACATCTCTGTAAAATCCAAAAAATATGAGACAATGGAATCACACACGAAACCTTTCTCTCGTTACCTCCTAACATTGATTTACGCGCTGCAAAACCTAAATTATAATTAGAATTTATTATTTTTACTGCAGGTGTCTCCGCGTCACCAGCTGCATTTTTCACATTAACAATGGTTGCACATTTGTGATCTGGGTGTTCAGTTGTGTCCTTTGCAAACATTAAAGTTAACCCAGACGATATTATATAGTCATCGGAATATCCTGCAAGACCAAGGATTGTCGTGTCAACATCGACATCATCATGACATGATTCAATTTCCCGCCTATCAATATAATATGTAGCTTTGGAAAATAACGCAATCACACAGTTGTTAACAAAACCAATTTTATCATCGTGTGCGTAATTAGTATTATCCGTCTTTACGATTCGACCCACAACTTCAATAAACGCTTCACAAGGCAAAAAATATCTACTTGTATCATGAACTTGTAATTCGATTTTTCCAGTCTTGTTGAGATCAGGCTCGGTATAAGAATAATGCTGAAAATCCCGCACAGACTCGTCCTTCTCGACTGGTGGGTCCATGTCAAATGCTGTATCAGATATCCTTTTAAATATTTTGTTATTATTTACCATGGTCTAATACGAAGACCACTTCCTGCTATCAAACTCGAAGTTATATTTTTTATATTTCTTCACCAGCCAACGCTGCTAATTTTTTATTTGCGGCTTGATTTATTATTTTTCTAACTTTTGCCGGCATAACTTCAGTGCTTGGCAATTTCACTGGTAGAACCGTTTTCGGTCTGCTTAATAATCGTACCAATCTGTCTTTGACTGACGACAGAGCCTTACCAGCAATGTCACTGATTGTACTAGGAGCTTTTTCACGAATAATACCCATGGCTTTCACTGAGAATTGTTTTGCAATTGGACCACCTTTGGAGCTATCCTTGTAAACAATCCCTGAATAATATTACCGAATCCATCCCCTTAATATGTTGTGTTAACGGGGTATCGTGAGTTTATTACTCTAACCATCCGTCTTCTTGCGATGAGAGTGTGAACATACATCTTATTTGATAGTTATTAGTCTAACAATTAGTCACTGTAGTATTCGTCCACGATTTCGTCAACAAGTCTTCGGTAAGTGGTAATATCCTTGATTCCACTTGTGAACAATCGCTGGCAAATAACAGCAGCTTTCATCAATTATTTCGGGAGAATTATTTCCAGCTCGTACTCCTCCTATAAGAACTTCCAACCGTTGCACATCTCCGAGGATATTGTTAAGACAAGTGACAAGACCACTTTCAGTAAAACCACTTCCGGTTACACCTTCAGGTGATGGTTGTCTCCGTCCTCACTTTTGTTTCTGTTCTCGCTTTTGTCGTCTTTCTTTTCGTTTCTGTTCTCGAATTTTGAATAGATTTAAACATAAATAACTCTCCCCAACTACCATGGGAAGCTATTTACACATGCTTATATGGATACCTATGTCGCTTTAACAATCCAATATATCAAAATAACTTATTAACTAAACTATTAAAACCACCTGGAACTTGTAAACGAGTGAGCGATTTATTATATAAATATAGAGATAACAAAGATATATGGGATAAAACAAAAATACATACAATATACTAAATTAGATAGCAAGCCAATACAGACACACAATAGAATTCAAGTATCCAAATTTAAACTGGCCGATAACATGGAGAAATTATGCAAACATAAAATCACTAGCTGTCCAAGGTAGACTATTTTTTATATCTACATGGAAGCTGGATGCCCGGTGAGGCGGCTTTAAACAGACATATAATCAACACAATACCAAGATGTAGGTTATGTAAAAACCATATTGATTCTATAGAACATTTAATATTAGCATGCACAAAAAAGATACGGAGTGACACATTATAAAAAACAAAATCATAAATAAATATGGAACTTTTAATGCCATGTAACTATTGCTTACAAATAATATCAAGGGAAAGAGTTGTTTTTAGATACCCTAAGGTGACATAGTTTATTCTGGGAAAAAGAGGTTCTTGTAAGACTACACTATCTCTGACAACAACTACACATACAGTGCACACATAAACACAACAACTACGCATACAGTGCACACATAAACACAACAACTGCACATACAGTGCACACATAAACACAACAACTACACATACAGTACACACATAAACACAACAACTACACATACAGTGCACACATAAACACAACAATACTACATAGACCGCTTCTTACACATTATACTCAGAAAAAAATTAATAATGATTATGAAAAAACAATAAATAAATCAATAAGTGCGACTCTTCTATAACCCACTACTTACACAAACTAAAATGCTTCCATACACTATTAAATTAAAACAACTAAGAACAACTTGAAAAGCTTTGACTTAGTAAGCCAGTCCGAACACAAACACAAGAATAAAAGCAACTAAACAATATAGCTCCATACATATAGCACACACCGGACAATACTGATCCACTAGCGATGGATCACTCGTGTAAACAACTCCAAAACCAGCAAGGGCAATGTATCTTTTGAAACATTAGAATAGGGCAGTGTTGCAAACCCTATCAAAATTTTATCCAAACGAAATTTCTTAAATGAAATATACATATAACACACCTGTTTAAAGTAAAATAGAAACAGACATCATATCCTTTACTGTTTAGGAGCTAGGGTGTTCGCCAAATGATGTAATTCTGAGGCGGACCACACCAATAAAGAAACTACGACGACGAAAAAGAAACACCGGAAAGCCGTAACATCATAGAAGAATCTATAAATCAAGAAGAATCTACATATCCAAATTATCAGGAAACTGAGGGATCCCCTGTGCCAATGCAGAAAGATGCATCAATTCCTATCATTCCAACAAAGAAGGAATTCATCAGAGAATCTTGAAATGAGATAAAAAGATCACGAGCAAGAGAGAAGAGCAGTTTCTCTGAACAGAGACAGGATGAAAATTAATATAGAACAATACAGAGCAAGAGGACTGGCCACTAAACAAACAAAATTATTTTTCAATATAATTGCTTTGATAAGTCACAAGTACTTCACTTTGAAATTTACAAATTAATACATAAAGAAACTAAAACACCTGTCCATAGTCAATATGGAGGGATTAAACACACATATCTTGACAATGAACATAAATGAAATTACGAATAGAATAGATAAAATCATAAAACAGTAAAAAAAATTATGACATAATTTTAATACAAGAAACACACAAAATGCCTGAGCATGTGGTAAATAAACTAGAGGAGGAATTAGACGCATTAGTTATTATCAATAACCACCCGTCCGAAATCTTTTCCCGGGTGGCTACAGTTGTTCGGCATTCTGCCAAGGGATTAAACTTCGAACACTTAGAAACCCAAAAGGAATTACAAGGTCGTTTAATTCATATTAAATTGAAGAGGTGGAATGCATTTAATATATGTACCATCTGGAAGCGTAAGCCCTAAAAAAAAAAAAATTTATTATAAATATAAATCATTATATCCAACATTATGTTACAAACCCTTGTATGTTAGGAGATTTCAATTGAATACAAACAGAACTAGACAAAAGTGACCAAGTGATCAGATAATGGGCTTCTATAATGGATTCAGTTATTTACAAAGACCGATAACATAACGGATGCATACAGATGCTGTAACACAAATGTCAGGCAATATACGTACATGTATGAAAATAACAATATAAGTAGGCTTGACATTTTCTATATCTCAGATAGCTATTGTAATGTAGTTTAAAAGTGTGCAAGTTTGGATTTCAGACCATAGATTGGTTGCACTTGAGATACTGATTGCAAACGCAATAAAATGGGGCGCAGGCATATGGAATTTGAATAATACGTGGGGAATATAATATGAGACTGGGAAATAATAAAGAATGAGATTAGGAGAATAACAAAATATTATAGCAAAACTAAAACAATACATAAACAATGGATTAAAAAGAAGTACTCTGAAAATAAAACAAAGAATGAACTTTTAACACATGAAGATTAGGAAGTTATTGGACAGTGGGAGTAATTAAAAAAGAATGAACCAAAGGTGTCAAAATTAGAACAGGAAACCATTCTAATTTATGTAAAAAGGAAGAGGACTGTAGAAAAGACTACAAATTAAAAGCGGGAATTTTAAACAGATTGAATCAATTCGTTTTAATAACATAACTTACAAGGATAAAAAAGATACACTAGAATGCATTAAAAACTACAACACAAATAAATATAAATCACAAAATATTGATGTTAACATTATAAACAACTATTTACAGCAAACCACGTACAAACAAATACCTATATGTGCAAAATGTAATATGCTTATCACCACTGAGGAAATAATAAAAGCTACAAAAAGTCTCGAAAAAGGGAACTCTCCTGGATCCGATGGAATCACATCAGACTTCTATATTAAATTTCAGCACGAACTAGTAGACTTTTTAGAATTACTCTATAACAACATTTTACTAACTGGGGAAATGCATACAAGCACGAGAGAAGGAATAATTACATTATTATATAAAGGGAAAGAGGACAAGGAAAAAAATAAAAAATTGGAGACCAGTGACTTTATTAAAGAATGATTATAAGATGCTGAGTAAGGTAATAACTAATGGGATAATGAACTGTTTAAATTTAATAATAGATAAAAATCAAAGCTTTGGTGGGGTAGGAAGGAAAATCTTAGATAAGACACTATCAATATCTGCTATAATAGAATATTTAAAAATTACAAATGAAAAGGGAGTCATGTTTCTATTCGATCAAGAGAAGGCTTTTGATCGAGTAGAGAACGACTTCATATTTAAAACCTTAGAGAGGTGTGGTTTTGGTACAAATAATATAAATTGGATTAAAGCCATGTATGCTAATATTACGTCCAAAATAGTTCACAGATGATATAAAAATAGAAAGATCGGTAAGGCAAGACTGTCCATCATTTATGTTGCTATATGTGATGGCAATATAATCCTTGAACATAAATATCAACCAAAACACTAATATTCAAGAAATTAAAATACCAAATTTGAAACACGATTTTAAAACCATATTATATGAAGATGACTGTACAAATTATACCAGAGATGAAAATTCCTTAAAAAATTTACAGTATGAATTTCAATAATTTGGAAAAACCCCTGGTTCCGCAATTGACCATGACAAACCAGAATTTTATGAAGAGGAAACTGGAGGGGCAACCACGCTGGTTCACCCCCAAAACCTGATCAAAGATCATGTAAAAGCATTTGGGATATTTTACGGAATGAACTCCACTCACAAGAACTACCTTGAGGTATTAATCAAGATAGAAAAGCAGATTGAAGCATGGTCGTACAAAAAGATCAACTTCATCGCAAGAAATTGTTCCGGTACCAGTACCTTCACCATCTTCTCCTTCCTTACCACACGTGGAGGATTTTAAACAGAGACAGAAAGAAGAATTGGATAAATTTTTGCAGCAGCAGAAAGAAACAGAACAACATGAACAGCGACAAAAGGCAAAGAACAATGAAACTACATGACGAAGAAGCAGCGATAGAGATTAAACAAAGTTTAGGAGAGAAGGAAAACATTGAAAGTCAAACGGTGACGATACTCCTAGACATTTTGGA
The DNA here is from genome assembly GCA_028554795.2 of Sinohyriopsis cumingii. Lineage (NCBI taxonomy): Eukaryota > Metazoa > Mollusca > Bivalvia > Unionida > Unionidae > Sinohyriopsis > Sinohyriopsis cumingii. Next base: position 97,115,317 of record CM068835.1, on the reverse strand, counting down.
AGAGTATCATACTTCTTTAATGCGACCTACGATGAAAAGACCATTCAGAGCCAAATAGCCCAACCTTGTTACTACGCCTGAGATACTCACCCTAGTGATCTATAACAAATCATCCACAGGAGCAAGTCCACAAGTAGGCTTTGGCCGTGGCAAATACTTAAGGCAGTTAAAGCTGATTACGTCTCGTTTCTGAGATTTAAAAAAAAAAACCACCCAACGGTCCTTTACAGAGCCACCAACTTCTCTCGAAAAGAGATAGTATTTTTAATTGCAGAAATCAATTAAAACTCAAAATCCTTTTTCCCCATGGTAAACGTATGTGAGTGCGTGAGTATAGGTCCTTATTCTAAAAAATCAAAACCAAGAGACACATTTTCTTTATGGTCGATTCTGGTACAGATTTTACAATCCAATTCACAACACAACACTTTAAAAAGTTCATAGACCTTTTCTGTGTTCACTTTCTCATTTTTTGAATATTTTCACATTCAAATTTGTTGTCATCCTCTTCTTTTACATTTTCATCTTGTCTTATTTTATTCTCTTTTTTCTTTGTCTGGACGTGTCGATGATTCTTCCTGTTTGGAGGGTACCTCCTGTTTTTTTTTTCTGTTCGGAAACCGTTTCTTCCTTTTGCTCCTGAAGTCTTTTGTGGCAATCAGAATGTCAAAGTCCTTTCTCTTGACAATGATAACAGATATCTTGACTTTTATTTCCTATGACACCTGTTTTGATTTATTGACGGTCTGAACACTCTACAAGCCCAAGGTCCTTTTTTCTGACAGATATAGCAAGTATCTGTACTTTTATCTCTGGGTGAGTAGTCCGTCTGCTTGTCTGAAGACAACTTTTATATCACTCCTCGCAAATATATGATCAGAAGTTCGATCTGTGATGGGTCTTCCATACTTCTGATAGGTTTGAGAGTACAATGAATAATGGGAGGGACGATACTGACCATTTACATAGGGTAGACACTGGTGTGATATTGATATAGGGACCCATGGCGTTTAAAATGTAGTCATTTCACTTTTTGCAGTCAAGATGAAACGATCACATCATTTCTTGTAAAAAGGAGAAGAAAGTAAGAGGCAGAAACTCATTTATCGCCTCACACTGTAGCAGAGGTCTTGGCTCAAATTCATGCCATCGATTTTGAAGATGATATGAGTGAGCCAGAATCCAGACCCAGAAAATCAACATCCAACCAAAGTCCACTACCACTATTAAGCCCTCAAACTTACTATCACACCACCACTAGTAGGCCCTCAAAACTACTGTCACATTCGAGAGACAGAAAAGCGCTCCTCTAGAAATTTTAGAACTAAAGCTTACACGTAAACGGTGAAGTTTAAAGATTTCAAGTCCGTCGTAGTGTTGGAGAAGGCAGAAGAGTTCATCACCGATGTGTGAGATTCTTTATTAGCCACACTGAAACGGCAATGTGATATCAAAGAAGACGATCGCTTGAGACATTACATTTATCACGACAGTTTTAAATCAAATGTTTGGATCGAGTTTAGTAGCCCGCCAGAATTGATACCTTCCAAAAGTTATCGATAAGATTCAACACGTGCAACAACCCAACGACAAGTTTCACATCACCGATGGAAAAACGAAACTGTTCATGACCCACGTTTCTCTTCCCCAAGGGTCCGAATGCAAAAAGGTATTTTTGGTGCACGGCCTTCGCAGCATCAAAAAGAGCTTCAAGACAAGATATGTGTAGCCCGTGCCATCGTGGTGGGAAGAACGTATGCCGACAAGAACGACACGGTAGAATGGAAGAAAGCCTGGTTAACTATTCAAAATTCAAAAGGAGCCAAACAACGAAGAGAAACAGAGCTCCTGTTTCATAAGTATGGATATCTAAAGACACGCCCTGGCGGTATTCCTGAAATGCAAAAATTAAAAGACGTTTTCTCTGCTCTTTGTCTACACCTTGAATGTACTTCCTCAAGAACTGCGCTGACGTCTGTTGGCAGAGGCAAAATTTTCATAAACGGAAAATACATTCACGTTTACTACCACAATGAATATTTCGATCCCATTAACAGTATCGCCGCATTCCTGGCATACGGTTATTACTGTGAGAAATGTGACTATGGTTATACCAATCGAGAGCAACACAAGCATTGTGGATCGAAATGTGAGGGAGTGTATGTGTGTGTGTGTGTGTGTGTGTGTGTGTGTGTGTGATTAGAATTTTCAAGTAGCTTTCACAATTTTTCAGTCATATCGCTACGATGTATGCAATGTGGCAGTTTATAGTGATGTCTAGCACTGGGGAATCATTCCGCAGACATGTAAATATTCCTTACTTCTGGACAAGTGATACGTAACAATAATGCCAAGGCACACGTGTGTTAAAGACAGAAACGATGTCACATTTGTCACCAAATCGTGGACTTGGAATACAAATGCTTCATTCAAAAATATCATTCCAAACATCAGGAGGAAGATGATGACCACAAGAAGAAAGTGAATCTCATCCTTTTCGATTTCGAATGCATGCAAGAGACTAACAATCACATTCCTAATTTATGCATGGCTCACCAAGCGTGCGAGAAGTGCATCCAAAACCCCGTCTTTAGTAATTGCCCTCAATCGAGCATGATTACTAGAGGAAGTGAAAAAAAATATTTCTGGGACCAAATACGCTGATTGATTTCGCCCAACGGATCTTAGACCCCATCGATGAGATGTGGAGCCAAGATGACGTCAAACATTATGGAGATCTTCATCGCCATGCTACTGTTATGGTTTACAACTTCTTGGGATACGATGAACAACTTCTCCTCAGATACTATATAGAACAAAGTACCTAGCGTTCTAAAGTTAGTTTGAACGGAGACAAAATCATTTCCATGCAAGGGCGACAGGTGCAGTTTAAAGATTCTATGAGTTACTTGGCCATGCCTTTGAGTCAGATGCATAAAACGTTTGGAATGACAGAAATCGCCAAAGGCTATTTCCGCACTTTTTTAATACCAGAGCCAATCAACACGCCATTCTGCCCTATTTGCACGAGGCTCACTACTACGGCTCCAACAACATGAGCACCGTACGAGAAGATTTCTACACTTGGTAACAGACTCACGCATCGGACCCCTTCGACTTTCAGGAAGAAATGTTAATGTATTTTCGTTCCCACATGGATTGTTTTACTGCGTTTCTGTGGATCATTTCGAGAATTATTCATGGAACACAGAGGGATCGAACCTTTGAAAGAAGCCTGCACCATTCCAAAAGCTTGTTCCTTAGTGTACCGCCAACTATTCATGCCCGAAGACACCCTCGCTGTCATAAACCCTCAAACGACGACCTTTGTCAAACGTCAATACTCGGTCAAACCTCTACGATGGCTACATTACTTGTGCGACAAGGAAGACAAATGGATCCAGCATGCCCGCACTGGGGTAGGCAAAAAGACCATCTGAATGTATTCAGTGGATGGCTGGGACTTAGAAAACCCAAAGGTCATGGACAAGTTTAATGGAAGCTTATTTCACGGATATCCCATCTGTTGCCCTCAACGTGGCACGAAAAAACAAGTTTACAACGAACCTTGGAAGACTTGTTCCAGACCAGTTTTCAGCGGCGCTTGAAGTTAGAACACCAAAGATACCAAGTGGCGGAAATGTGGGAATACGAGTACGATCACCGTTTGAAAACCGATCCCGAGTTTAAACGTATCGTAGAAAGTTACAAGTTGGTGGACCCTCTGAAACCACGGAACAGCTTATATTGAGTACGGACGAATACCATCCATTTGCTTTACCACGTCGACAAGCAGAAAGGAGAAGAAATCACATACCTGGACGTGTGTTTGCTGCATCCATACGTGTGCAAATATTGTCACTTTTCCGTAGGGCACACACAATTGCAGACATAACAGATCGACCTGGATAACATTCGACGACACGATGTATTGATTAAATATACAGTCCTGCTTCCCACCGACTTCTACCATCCCGTTTTACCTCACCTTGCCAAGAAAAACTGATGCTTCTCTTGTGCCGTACTTGTGCCGAAACGTACAATCAAGACCAGCCTTGTCAGCACAACCCAGAAGAACGCCTGTGACAGGAACGTGGGTCATCGTGGAATTGTTTAAAGCTCTGGATCTGAGATACCAATTGTTAGACGTGTACGAAATTTACCACTTTTCCAAGACAGAAAAATATCACAAGGGTCAACAAACTCGGAATGGTAATTTCGAAGACTACGAGGATGATTTTTCAAACATAATCAAGACGTCAGCGGCTATCGTTCATGGTGCCACACTCCCGTAGACCAAAATATGTTCAAAGAGAAATATTGGGAGCAGGAAGGCATCACTTTAGACCACACATAGAAAAACAAAGGAAAGCTATCGTTTGCTAAAGTGATGTTGTATTGTTTGTGGGGCAAAATGGAACAACGACTGTGTTTACCCAAGACACAGTATTTGTCCGATAATTCCCGCTACTTCCAGATGATTCACAACAAAACTAAATACATGAAAAAATCAGACGTCCTTCGCGAAAACCTAATCTTAGTCACTTACAAGGAAGAACCAGACTTTGCACAGGCCGACGAATTTAGAAATGTCATCATTGCGGCTTACGTGACAGCCCATGCTCACCCAAAATTGTATGAAGTTTTAGATCTGTTAGGAGATCGTGTGCTGTATTTTGACAAAAGTTGTATATTCTCTTTGTCCATTTGTTTTTGTCTTTCTTTTGTATTGATGTTACTTTCCTTGTTTGTATATTTGTGTCTGTCTATGTCTATGTTGTGTTTGTCCCATTATAACCCTTGACCATATACAGGCCTTATCCATTCTTATTTGACTCTATATCGTTCCAATCCATTTGTTTTTGACCGTATATTGTCTCAATCCATTTTCATTAGACCCTATATTGTCCCAATCCATTTTCATTAAACCCTATATTGTCCTAATTCATTTTCATCTGAACCTATATAGACCCTGTCCATTTCAATTAGACCCTATATCACACCAGTCTCTTTTTGCTATAGAAGTCTACGTGACTAACCATTTTGACCCCATAGTGAAAGGCCACATTTTTAAAATAAGGTCTACGTGGCCCTATATCTCTCCAATTACCTACTCACAGTACTGTATTATGTTTACAGATAGCTCTTTGGAAATCAGAAGTACTATGTGATTCTTTTTAATTCCTGGACTTCCTTGTCAACTAATAATATCTTACTTCATCTTCATTTATATTTAAATGTATGTTTTTTGAAAGATCTGTGTCAATCAACAATATTTTGTTTCATATAATTTCGAAACAAAACACAGAATTACTGTCATGTTCATCCATGCTTCTAAAACTCTTTAAGTAGTATGTTTCTGAGAAATAATTTCTGATGAATAAATGAACACTCACCAAACCTCTGCATAGGTTGAAAACTATTAAAAAATAATTTCATTTTCATCCCACTCCCAACCTTGATATTTAACATTTGGCGACTGGATATATTAGTATGATCCACAGAGACCAGTTTTCAGCGTTTATTTAAGAATGTTGATGGTTGTCCACCAGGTTATTACGACTTTATATTATAATCCATCAGATCTACTCGCCTATGTCATTACAACCTTATGTCTAATTGCATGTCTTCTTTAACCCTTCGACCTTTCTTTTTCTTCTTAGTTTTCATTTATTTTACCAGGTTATTAATCTTCCCACATACGAGTACCCAGATCTGCATCAAGAAGGGCGAGGGTTCGAATCCTACCCAGATCAGGATGAGTCTGTGGCCGTGGTACAAGTCTAGGCAAAGTGCATTACTCCTATTACCTCGGTAAGATGTAGCCTTTCGTGTGTTGATTTGTCGTAGAACACCAGTCAGTAGCAGTGAATGTATGAAAGAGTCGCTTTACTTAACCTTTTATACAGCTGAATCTGTTTCTTTTTACTTGAGTCCTGTTTATGCATAGCAATTCGTTCCAAAGGAACAACTCCAGATTTAAAGCAAAAAAAAGAACATTTCCAGAGCAGTGATTTCGAATAAAAAGGTAAAGGTGATGTCTCAGAGCTACACCACTAAAGTTCTAGATAGGATAGCTACTTTGTTTATATCATATCGTACCCCAATCATCCATTAGAAACAAATTATTTCATGGGCACCCGTACATAGGGGCACCGGGGTGGGGACAGTTTCACACACACACACACACACACACACACACACACATTTTGCCTCAAAACATCTTTGGCATACACTCCAAAAATGTAATATCTGACCCATACATGGTTGCTTACCCCTCCCAAAGAAAATTATTCTGCGATCACCTCTAAACTATCAGTATCTTTATATAGATCAATTAGTGAATCTATCCACTGTCCTGTAAATCTAACATCCACCTGCCGGTAAATCTAACCCCTATCATGTATATCTAAGATACACTTGCCGGTACATCTATCCACTTTCCTGTAAATCTAACATCCACTTGTTAGTAAATCTAAACACTTGCCTGTAAATCCAACATCCATTTATCTATCAACCTAACACCAACTTTCCTGTAAATCTAATCACGTTCCTGTAAATCTAACTATTGTCTAATTATTATTGCTTCTGGTAAATCTAAACAGTTGCCTGTAAATGCAGCAGCATTTATGCATAAAACAAGCACTCACTTGCCGATAAATCTAACCGCTTTCCTGTAAATCTAACATCTATTGCTGGTAAACCTCAACACTTGCCTGTAAATCCAACACCCATTTGTTCTTAAATCCAATATAATCTTGCTGGTATGTTTAACTGCTTTCCTGTAAATCTAACATATACTTGCAGGTAAATCTAAACACTTGCCTGTAAATCCAACACCAAATTGCCTCTACATCTAGCCGTTTTCCTGTGAATCTAACTACTGTCTAATTGGCATCTGTCTGGGAGATCTTTCTGAGTCATTGATTGTTGTATGTGTATGCTAATAGGTTCTACAACTTTTCAGAATCATCTTTTACCAATCTTTATACATTATACTAATTTACCATTCAAGCTCATACTGGGAGAATCAATCTTAATATAGATCAATTAGTGAATCGATCCACTCTTCTGTAAACCTAACATCCACCTGTCGGTAATTATAACCACTGACCTTTATATCTATCTAGAAAGTCAAAGCTTTCAAAGGTCCCATTTAGTATTAGATGAAATTTTAAGCAGTACGCTTTGTTTAGAACTTATATCTTCTTTAGTTTGGTGTTAATATTTAAATACATAATAAACAGATACCAGAAAATAAATACGAATTGGTTTGTTTTACAAATGTTGCCACAGGCAAGAAAATAATTATTCATAGATTAACGAACAAACTGCTGACAAATATATGTTTACTTCATAAAGGGGAGATTTTGTTTGGTATTTCACAGCAATTCAAATAGATTATTATGTGCTAAGTCAATTGGAGTTAATGATCTTGTCCGAGGACACACCAGAGTTGCTCCCATTTATTTCTAATGGTAGGATTCGAACACTAACATTTCTGCCTCGAGTCCGGCTCCTATATCGAGAGGAAAATATCACAAGGTGGCAAACGCAAACACAGTGGGGTCGGTGAATTAAGGATAAGCTGCCGCTAGAAACGCAGGTAAATTTTGTTTCATTAGCTGAAGGACTTAGACATATGCATACAAGCTTGGAGATCCTAAATGTGCACTTAATTTATCCTAACCTACAGTGTGTCACGTATATTTATTGAGCGACGAAACGAATTAAACGAACATTATATCATGGTAAGTTTTATTTCTTTAAATTATTTAATTAGTCTTGTTGTTTCAAAATCGGAATATTTAGTGCACCACCAATTCGTTGCGAGCACGTTAAATGTTAAAATATTACGTTCGGTAGAGGTACATTTCTTTCTGTCCTAGTATTGTCTACATACATAGTTACTGAACATATCACGTTTCGCCATTTTTCTTTGGTCGAGACTACCCGTGACTCAAACTGATGAATGTCAAGCATCAGTTCAGTTAGAACTCAGTCCAGATTATTGTAACAGGTCGAGATTTACCAATAATCTGGCACAGAGACTAACTGGGGCTCGAAGGCATGCATTATTATATTCATTTAGACCAAATCCACTTTATTCACATTGAAAGTTTGATATGAATGCTATGTAACGAATAGCTTTCTTACACTAGTAACAATACTGCATCTTCACTAGAGTCTATATTGAATGTAAGACAAACGGTACAATGGATATATCTTTTATTCATCACTTAAGTTTCCGGATTCACGTCATTTTCGTGACAAAAGCAAAGGGGGTAATATCCGTGCAGACTCTATTTAATGTGCATATAAAAAAGGAAAAAAATAAAACTAAATGAAAACTATAACTATATTATATTGATACAACTTTACACTGACCCGATTGTCTCCAATTTCAGTGCATCACGTACCTTAGACTTTATTCCCTTGAAAATACAGAGATTTCTTTCTCAAGGGAAGTGACTCAAACATAGTTCTAAATGCAACGGATAAAATCTGTTTCAATTTACCTCGCATGGATAGCAAATCACAATTCAGTTTACTAATTTAGATCATAGAGATGTGTTTTTAGCATCAGCTGTGTATTTAATGATGGCTTTTACCAGTTTCTTCCAGAATTCTTCCAATTTATCTTGATTTTCGGCGCCTGGCCATTCCAGTCTTGTCCATTTAAAACAGACCTTTCTCAAAGATGCGGGAAGGGATCTGATCTTTACGTTTCCCAAGGTTACTAAGATGATTGTTTTCCCTTGATACAGGGCAATTTCCGCCTCAAACTCACACCATCGACTGTGCGCAAACTCCTTTGAGATGATGAATAGTACAGTACACGATGAAGTCACGGCATGTATGATCTCATCTGAGATACTTGCTCCAACATCAAAGTCTCGATCTGATATACACACGAGATTTTCTTTCTTCCCGAGTTCCCTATAGAGTCTTCTTTCAAGTTCAGGAAACAAATTTTTTAACACAACGTCACTATCAGAAAAGCTATATGCAAGGTACAGAAGAAACCGTCGCTGCACGTGGATATTGTCATAAACAAACTCGTCGAGTTGCTTACGGATCCGTCTGATTCTGAGGATGCTCCTGTAATGCCGGAGGTACAAAACAACACAGATGGCCACTATGACAGGAAGGGTACATAGCGCAAGAAGACCTCTATACCTCAGAAACTTACAGTTATGACTATAGGAATCAATGTCGTCCGTATAAATCGACATGAAACCTCCAGTTTCGGCGCAAAAGATCCTATTCATATCAGAAATGTACTGACGTTTAGCTGACAGCCATCTTATGACGTCTTCATGGTCACAACCGCAACTTATTGGGTTATTAGCTAATTTAAGATGAATTCCGCCGACCTTGCCAATCGAATTATTATACCTATCTGCAGAACCGTCAACCACTTGTCTTGTTCGAGTATCAATGGTCGTAAGACTGTTTCTACTTAGGTCTACTGATTGCAGATTGACCAACCTATCTGACAGCCAGTCAGTATTGTGTAAGAAGTTATTTGAAAGATTTAAAATCTTAAGCTTTGTATTTGATGTAAATATACCTCCGGGAAGACGAGTGAACCCATTTGCTGAGAGATCCAAAACCTCAAGGTTAGGGTTACCACGGAACAAATTGCTCAGTTCATTTGGATTAGATGTCTCCATTTTTGAAAGAGAGTTCCCGTTTAAAAGTAGCGTCTTGAGAGCCGACAATTCCAACAGAGCTAGACTAGAAAAATAGTCACACAAATTTGAAGAAAAATCAAATGTTTCAAGTCGGTTTAAGCCGCTGACAAGCATGTCCATTCTCATAATGCATAGGTGATCTAAGTATAGTTCGCGAAGTAAAGTGTTATTGGCAAAAATACATTGACTTCGATGTATACAATAAAAAGTGTTGATTCTGTGACAGTCAGTGCTGCCCCCAATGTCAAACACTTCGAGACTCTGCAAGGGTCGTATTCGTATCTCATTCTGAAAGTATTCGCAAAAAAGATGATCATTTCTAGGGCTCACAGATTTGTCATCTTCGCATATTTGCTGCATTTTACTTTGGGGATATGGAACATTAAAAGCAATGAGTTTCTTCAAATGTTTTAATTGTATTACCGCTATAAAGGTGCCTATGTCGATGAAAACATCATGTCGTGACACATCGATAATTTCTAAAGATGGGACATAAAGGTTTAGTTTTGGACTTGCCAGTACCTTTATGTTTGACTGGGGTATGTACAACACTCGAATACTGGTATTTTGAAAACAGGAGAAAAACGCATCATCAAGCGTTCCTTGTAATGTCCTAAAATCACCATCATTTATACCTTCTGCGTAAACTTCTTCTAATGTAGACCCTGATATGTTGGCAATGTTACAGAGCTGCTGAAAATTTACATATTTTGAGGTACTAACATCTAGGTATCTCAGTCTAAGCTTTAACGACATATTGACTGCAACAATGTTTGCATTCTTTACATGGAAAAATAGCTTTGAGAGACGTGGCAAAGGGTGTAGCGCATCTATTCGGAAGTTTCTTGCAGGGGATGTTCTATTGCTGACAATGTAAAGTTCTCTCAAGGACACAAATTTTAACTGGAAAAATTCTTCAAACGGAAATTCTAGAGAATTAACATCTATGTCGTTATTGAATTCTAGTCTTAAACTTGTAATATTTTCAACAGGAAAATCAAAGAAAGCGTCTGCCGTAACGTTGTCACCAACATGTTTATCAAACACACATACACTTGAATAGTTCCTAGAAGTTCTACACTGACAAACTGGTGCGCACAGGTTTGCTCTAATCGTCGCTGTCAAGGACAATAAAGTAATAATGAGCCAGACATTAGATTCAGTCCTCATTTTTAGCTGATCAGGAATCACCTGAAATATATAAATCATGCACTGAAGTTAGTAACAGATCAATTAAGTTTAAGTTTTGAAATAAGTAGGTCGATAGGTAATTGGGTGGATAGGTAGTTGAGCTGGAACAAGTTACATGCAGACGTATTTGAGGGAAATTTTCTTTCCGAAAGTCTCAATATCATTAAATATCAGGTTAATAATAAACCATCTAAGAAGCTACCCAATCAAAGACCTTAAATACCTCTGTGGTCATTATTTACCTTTAAAGTCCATGAAAAGGTGTTGACAAAAAGTAGAAAGATAATAAAAAGTACCAAACATTGAATGGTATAAAACATATTTACATCAAACACATGTGTAGAATAAAAGAATTAATAAACACCAATTTACAAAATGCGCTCCAGAATTGAATTAGCCTACAACCGTTGATTGAAAACACTTGAAAATGTGACTGGTCCCACAATTTATAAGATAGCAATGTGGATGTAATATTCTTTTTTGTCGACGGTCATTCATATATTTATATTGAAAATCATTTTAACTTTCTTTCAACGGTCATAAGTTTTGCTATTGAAATATAGGGACAAAAATCACAGCGCCAGATTAACTAACTTGTACAATGCACAATCAAAAGCTTACGTGCCGCTATATAAATTTGAACTGAGTTGAACGTAGCACATGTCTACCCTGCTACTTGTGACTGCAGACGTGTACTGGCGCGTTCTTACGATCGCACTTCTCATCTGTATGCTGTAAAGTTTGTATCAACAGTAAATATTTTTCCTGTATTCTAAGTTTAAAACTTCTCTGTCTTTGTAAGTACGTTAATTGAGTCAAAATGGCTTTTAAAATACAAAAAGATAAGCACAGAGAGAACGCATACATATCTCATTCCTCTGTATTTATTTAGTTAGTCAAAATGCATTAAAAACGTTCAGTGTAAACCCGAAAGACATTTAAATGCTACGTTTCAAGAATTTTCATATTTAATAATTGAAAGCATAGATATTTTAGAAGTTCACATTCATTTTAGATGCAAGGCAATTTATGTTTTATAAAGACATGTCGGAATTATAATGTTGTACTGGAAATGTGCCTTGAAATTGATAGTCGTTTTCTAATGTATGACCCCAGTGGTTATGGTACCATGAAGTCTAATGACTATTATTTTTATATCCGTAAAACGCCTACGTGGTAAAACTATTTCAGTATGGCAATAAACAATGACATGAAAATAAGGATGAAATGGTAAAGTACTGCAATTATGTAACCAAAGTTGAAGAAGAAAACCCCTTTTATATATACGGACGAACTTATTCCAACCTGCAGCTACTAATATCACTTAATCGCAAAGAATATAGTACCACGATAAAGCACGATTGCTCTTGTAGGATAATTCAGCATCTGTCAACCTGTTCATGCTTCATACCAAATTATAAAAAAATGATCTTACCTAAAGTCTCAACGTCGCAAAGACACTCTGCCTATTGTATGAAGGAAACAGAACGTTCGACTTATATATAATCTGGTAAGGCAATACTGCGTATCCTGACTGAATATATATATATATATATATATATATATATATATATATATATATATATATATATATATATATATATATATATATATATATATATATATATATATATATATATATATATATTATGTACCAACATCTGCGTAACATGGTATATCACATTTCTTTTCATTTCCAAACTTGAATGTCAAACTGTAAGCGCATTATTCTGAACTAACTGCATTCGTGTTTTGTAAATAGAGAGGATATCCAATACTGTCAGGCACGAATAATTAGGACTTTCAAAAAAAAGTGCAAAATGGCGCTCATGTTGAAGGAAATGGATGGATTGTGTATCCAATTATCTGAACTGTATACATCTAATTTTATCTTTAGGCGACAGATAGCTTCAAGCAAAGAGAGACATAGGTTAGTGGTCGTTGGGGAACATAAAAGATTACCTATATAATTTATATATGAATATTCAGCACAAGATAGACCATGCATGGCTGCCAGTATAAATGGTGGAGGAAGAACCAGGGAAAACCAAGCAAAGAACCATCGACCTAGGAGTAGCTACTGGTAAGCTTTCTCACGGACCCACCAATTCGAACCTTCGCAGACAGAGGTAAGACAGCATTGATTCGTAACGGTGAGCGCTTGAGATCACACAGTCACTTGGGGCCCACATGTGCATCTCTCGCTTCTACTTTGCAACAGTCTATAGTCCACCATATCTGTTCAAACTATGGACTTGTGTAACTTAAAATCAAACGTATAGCCAAGGAGATACAAGCAAAATAGAGAATAGATTCGGCAAAAGAGAACCATGACTAGTAACCGAGACAGGGTCCAAAAATACAAAGGAAGCAACATTCCACCCGGGTGCTCCAAAACAACGTCATGACATTCTGTCAGATTATTCTCTTTCGCGCCTCAAAGAACCGACCATAAGGAGTTATTTAAGAACCAGCTATGAGGAGGTCTTTAAGACACAAACATAATGGGATCTTTAAAAACGGACTACAAAGAGGTCTTTAAAATCCAACAAGAGGAGGGCCTAATATTGACTTCTCTGTTATTTGCATAAACGATTTTCTCATATTATGTCTGACTACATCTGAACGTAAAGTAGGAAGGAAACAGTTTTGTTTATTTTCAACCAACATACATACCGCCACCTGATACGGTACACAAGAAACTGCCTTGTGCTTAGGCCATTTATAAAGAAAATTTAAATTTGCCAAAAAAAAAAGGTTGACTAATGTCTGGATGATCATAATTTTGTTCAAAGAAAACAACAACGAAAAAAACATTGTCCTTAATTCAAAAGCAGGTAGGATGCTATTTTAAACTTATCATTGTACAATCTATAATCAAGGACAAAAGTTAGTTATGTAATATGTTGGTGACAATAAAACTTGCTATTAATAATCGTACACAAAAGTTAAACACACAGAGAACAATTTGCAAAATATCTTTCGGAACCATACTAGCGTTGCAAATCTCTCTATGTTGTCCATAAAATGAATGGAAGATATCGTTTACATGACTATTCCTTTACAATAATATATATATATATATATATATATATATATATATATATATATATATATATATATATATATATATATATATATGAAAGTCTTGTTGTCGACTATTATGTAACATATTCCATAATGAAACTTGAACTAACACCTGATGAGCAAATTACAAACTCGATGCACATAAGAGTATGTTTAATTCTAACACGCTTAGGCCCACAATGTATAAGATAGGAAAACTAATTATAACGATAAATTATTTTGACTGCTGCCTCTAAACTGAAATTATTCAGAAGTTCGCGAGAAAGAATGTTTTACGAATAGCATACCACTTCAAAGCTGATTTGTCCGCGAACTATGTAGCGTACTGTGATATCACAAAACAATCAAATAGAGTTAAGAGAAATCATATCATCTTTAAATAAAAGACACGTATAGTGAGTGATTTCTTTCGGCTGGAAACTCTTGGCAGTTTACAAATGAAGAGTCCGATTAACCCGGAGGAAAGCAATACAGTTTACAAATGAGGGTTATAATGTATATTATATATTATCAGTTTTTATTAACGATATTATTAAAGGAGATTTCGTGGAAAAAAATCTATATTGCCATGCTAGTCTCACTGTTTATAAATTCATTAGGCATTATACCTGTGCGGATATAAGTCTAGACCTGCAGGGTAACATACTCATTTCCTAGTGTTGTGTTAATAATAAAAATAATACAGTTTTAATAACAATACAAAATACCATTATCAATTCAAGCTTTATTATTTGCCGCCCCTGTTCTTGCTCTCCGCTGTTTATGGTGACCGTATCCTGTACCTGCAATATGAGCTTTTTACATACAAAATATATTTTTATATACCCATTTTATATATCTATAATTTCAGTTCACCAATATATGCAACCGCTTTGGTACTTCACATCTCAAGAATGTGAATAGCCCCATTAGTAATCTTATATCTCAAATATGTGAATAATCCCCTTTGAATAATCCCGTTTGTAATCTCATATCTCAAATACGTGAATAAACCCATTAGTAATCTCATATCTCAAATATGTGAATAACCCCATTAGTAACCTCATATCTCAAATATGTAAATAACCCCTTGCCACTGTTACGTCTCCAACATGTGATCAAACCCCTTGTTACCGTACCTTCTCTAATATGTGAATATCCCCCTTGCTGTTTTCCCTTCTCGATTATACAAATTACTTTTTTACTGTCACTTATTACATACGCATATAATCCGCTCGAATTGTCACTTCTCAGATATATGAATAAATGACCCAACCCTTATAAGTTTTTTTTTTTAAATATGTAAAATATTCCACATCATGTATGTTGTCAAAATAATATATATACATGTAGCTGAGCATGTGCAAGTCACGTAGAATTGGTATGTATCTGTATATATAAAATTCTATCAGAATATCGATTACCATGTAGTAATTGTTTGGCCATTGTATAACTCAAAGCATATAACGTAAACTGTTCTAGATGGAGTTTGAACGAGCTACCACTAAATTAAGGGTCCGACGTTCTATAACCGATTAAGCATGGCTCCCTGTTCGCTTCGAGTCTTAGTACACGTACTACTGAACAGCTTGTTGTATTTGTTTGCTAAGGTATTTCACTTGCGTTTCATACCTTGTTCAAGTTAACAGAATATCGCAAGTGTCAATAGGTGAAATTCAAATGCAGATCTGGTCTTTTGATTAGGAGAGAGGGTCCAGCAATTAATTTGCTGCATGTTAAGCAAAACAGCCGTGTTATCAAGGGAGAACTGAAGTTGTCTTAAAGTACCAATTTGGCAGGTCATCTTAGTCTCTTTCCTGAAATTTAAAACTATTTCTGAAGAACTGATTGCCTTAGTTGTCCCTTTTGGGGTCATTCCATTCGTTCTCTCCTCTACCTGCACGACATATTTAGCCGTAACGCGAGCGTTGTATCTTGCTCACTTTATAGTTTGAACTTACCACATAACTGATCAAGTCATTAGGGGTAGAGACTAGTCCGGATGGAAGTGCTCCAAAGGGCTTTCATAAAGAGCTAACACCTTCCTTTCAGTCTACTCTGTAAATGTAGCTAATGCGTTTTTGATCATCAGCGATTTTTGGATGAAGATTATTTGTTTTTTGCTGGCAGCAGATCCGAGCTGTTTCTTAATTGTGGTCGTACATATCTTGCAGTACAATCTCAAATTCGGTCTCACTGATTATTTTATCCTCGATTGCTGCAAAGTACAACTGCCTGATCGTATTTGGACTGATTTGTCAGGCCGCAAGTAATTCAGAGTAGGTGCATATTCATGCATTCAGTGGCCTTGAAAGTAATTTGCCATTACCGTCAGATAAATCGGTTACTATCAATATAGCTCCGACAATAACACCGATTGGTGCAGCTTAAAATGTTAATGTTGCTGTGATTTGATTCACACCAATACCACAACCGTTACCGCAGTAATACCACAAAGAGCACCTACGACCAGATATGTGTGTTTGTATTTCACGATTAGCACAGTTCTTTAGGTAAATTCATCTCGGAGCTGTGGTTCCGCTTTGATTATTTTTAAGGTCAATCATAGTCCTTCTTTCAATAATACATACACATATTTCTAAGCACAATTGTCATGCAGTTATATAAACCTCTGCCTCTTGAATACTTACATCTCTGGCAAGTGTGCTTTCTGGTAGTTTGGCACCTCTCGCATACAAAACACACTGATTACACTATCACCTTATTACATTTAACGATCGTATTTTTCCATTAATTGCTACCCGACCAAGTGCATCATTGTTTATTAACAATCACGTTTTTTTTTTTTTTTTTTTTTTTTTGTCTCAGCTGCGTCAATCTTCGTGTAAAATATTATATGGTGAACGTAGCTGTGGTGGATACATCAGTGAATACCACCTGGCCATTGTAGAAACAATCTCGAAGTGGTTTTACATTTACCGCCGTAGTCAACTTTTGGGCGTGTGACTGGGCGATTCAAGTTGCTTACATTAGAGTGATTTCAGCTAATAATTTCTTTTCTTCCCTTAGAAACGTTATATTTTGTTGTTCACGAAGGACTGCTAATACCGCTTTAGCACAGATATTCTTTAATGGAATCTCTGCAAGGAATGGAAATATTCAACCTGTAATGTGCATTTGTGCCATCTCTGACTTGATAATTATAAATTCACTGAGGTGTTTTTATGTTTGGCCGCCTTATTGTGAGCGAGGTGTGTTTGGGCTAACCAAACGGGGACATCTGTAGTCAATTTTGTTGGAGAAAGTTTTAGTGTGACCCCATAAAGAATTTTTTAATTCGTGGTTATGTTTCGCAATGTAATAAGACCGAAATACACTTCATGATATGACATTGTAAATAAAATACGTAGCAGGTTTAATTATGAATTTTCCACAGGGGTATAGATCACTATCATTGTCCTCCTGCATTCTACATCAATGGTATCTTGTCAGAAAGTATAATAGCATAACAACGATTGCTACAAACAGCGTTACCTATCAACGATGGACTGCCTGAACCACTCCTTATTTTCTAGTTAGAAGTAAATAAATCTGGTTCAACTTACGGCAATCATGTTGAGAAATATCCAGACCTGTCTCCACGTTCTGATGCAGGTCCATGTACGATAACAGACTGTGATATGCGCGTGCAAGATGAGGAGTGGGTTTTGTATAGCTAAGCTGAATTTCTTCAGAAGGTTCTGTATGGATTGCCAACGGCAAAGCGACCTTAGCCACTTCAAAGTTATCAAATATAATTTTACTTTGTGGCAGGCCACTATATTGCGCATTACGCTGAAACGCTAAAAACACGTGTTTTTGTTCAGTAAACATTCGCTGAGTATTTATTCGTCACGTAAACTGTCCCGCAATATCAGTTTTAGTGTGTGTCTGTGGTATGTGAGAAAATGTACAATGTTGCATAAACATAACAAGTGTGATTTTGTACTCTGTGAAGTAGATATCACAGACTTCTAATACAACTTTATCATCAACAGCACCTGCTTTACGCCAAATGGCATCGTTAGAGTTTTTTGTATAAAACAAAGTAACTGTGTGTTTGGAAACAATTATCACCCTGCGAACATCAGACTGCGAAACCTAGAAATGAGACCGAAGGGAATTATGCACGAATATTTTAACGAAGTCCCAATGATTCTTAATCGACGCTGTGCAGATCCAAAGTTAAAATTAGGTTCTGAAACGATAAAGTTGCCAGATCTGCTGAAGCACTGAAGGCATTATTTTATAGCTGTCAAGTTATATTCAGCCTGTGTTCTTCATTATCAGTTATATCTTTGACAAACATCATTGCTGCGTCAGCTTTTCTTGTGTTATCATCGCCATATCTGGCACATACGAGAAACGTTGTGGCCACGTCAACATGTTGGAGAATTGATTAAATTTCCTCGATGGGATAATGTGTACCGGGAAATATTGCTTTAATGTAATGTTAACAAATCCCACAATGGTATTGGCATCATAATTGGCATTGTTCACGCTCACCAGTTTTCAATCAATTTCCAAAAAGGCCTTAATTGTATGGAAAAGCCTAAATGTGTCTTGTACTAGCAATTCTAGTTTTAAAATGATTGGGACGCCTGGCTGGGTATGTGTAATACTGAAAATACCGGTCTTTTGCATATATTCTGAATTTAAAAAATTAGATCTACTTGTATCCTTTTTTGTTGCGATTTTATATTTCTTGATGTTCCAAGTCTACGATTTAGTAAGAAATATGACATTGCGTCTTTCCTCGACAAACGTGAGCCTTGACGTTGTTGCTGATGAGACGCGCACAGGTAGAGTACAGAATTGCAGTAGTTTGCACACATTGCTAACGTCGTTCGTAACAGGTAGGTTTGAAAAAGTTTCGCTGGCAAGTGAAGTCGTGTTATATTTCTGTACCTTAAGGAATACATTTTAGTAGCTAAACAACCCTGACATCTCTCTCCACAATAAATGTGTTGCTCCCGATTGGTAAACCCTTGGACGCGTTTCCGAAAATAAAATGCCTATCAGAGAAATCCGGTGATAATGGTAATGACATCAAAATGTTCTTTATTTTGATTTCCAGTCTGTAAATTGGACCCGGGTAGTGGGCAGATTGGTATGGTCGGTGATTGTGTATTCTCCATATTGGGGTTGTAAATTGCCGACAATGTGATAATAAATCTGAGACGAGTGTCCGATTTCCATTTTCAAACCTTTATAAGAGTGTTCATTCTCCACGCAAACTAACTTAGTATTATGAGATACACTTCTTACAGAGCATTTCTGCTGCGTATGAAGTGCTCTATTCATTTAAATAGGTTACATTATTTTTGGAGTTGCACGCATGATCGAAAAAGCATGGATGCCGGTGGTTCACTTAAGACGATAGGAGCCATGAACCTCGAATTAGGATTAAATTCCTAATAATGCTATTTCCATATATTATTAAATTCTTAATAATATATGGATATAGCATTATTGGGAATTTATTCCTAATTCAAGGTTCATGGCTCCTATCGTCTTGAGTTGACATCGGCTAATATTGATGTCATATCGCTACGATGTCTGCAATGTGGCAGTTTATAGTGATGTCTAGCACTGGGGCATCATGCCGCAGAGATGTAGCA
This sequence comes from Sinohyriopsis cumingii, assembly GCA_028554795.2. Lineage (NCBI taxonomy): Eukaryota > Metazoa > Mollusca > Bivalvia > Unionida > Unionidae > Sinohyriopsis > Sinohyriopsis cumingii. Next base: position 97,095,741 of record CM068835.1, on the reverse strand, counting down.
TGATGTCCAACCCAGTCACATTATCCTGACACCAGGCCGACCAGTCCTAACACTAACCTCTTAATGCTGAACGCCAAGCGAGGCAGCTGTTAGTACCATTTTTTAAGTCTCTGGTATGACTCGGCCGGGGATCGAACCCACGACCTCCCGCATCCGAGTCGGACGCTCTAACCACTAGGCCACCGGAGCGGTGTATGTTTCCCGAAGTGTCTAGTTATTCAAAGAGCATGAACTCCACGTGGAATGCATAAATACTGCAATATTGATAGTTTCCCGACAAAAGCAGTGCACAGAGCTATGTTAATTACATTAATCCAATTGTTTAGATCCCTAAAAGTGGGATCTTTATTAATCTACTTCTTAACAGTCTTAATGCCATTAAAACACATCATGTCTAAACATGCAAAGTCGAACGAGCAAATCAAAACTATTACATGTGCTCAGCGTCAAACATGTTTAGTAACAAGACGAATGGCATGTTTAACATAAACTTACTTCTTTACATTGTTGATTAACAATTGAAACTATTTAGGCGCTCACAGAAAAGAATGTTTTAAAAAGGATTCAAAACTAACGCAATCTAGTTCGGATACGCATACAAAAAATGTAACACTACAAAGCTAATGTTGCCACGTCCGCAGGTAGCATTCAGTCATTTCACAAAATAACTGAAAGAGCGTACAATAATTTCACAACATAAATAAAACGGCGTGCAGAGATTTCAAATACTTTTTAGAGTGATTTCCCTATGTTGGATAGGGTTGTTGTTCTAAGATAGACACAAACTTAAAGCAAGAAGCAAGAGATGTGGTCAGACACCTAATTGTGGCTAGACATTTAATTGTGACTTTTCCCGAAGAGTCTAGTCATAACAAGAGTGAATGCCATGTTTAATGCATAATACCACTTCATGATTATTAGTTTCCCTACAACAGCATCGCACAGCTATACAAATTATATTTACCACATGTGTAAGCTACCATATGTGTACGCATTATAGATCAGCTTCTTAACATGTTATATGTCATCGAAAGACACTGTGTCTATGTAAAGGCTGATGAGTAAATCAAGCCAATCTGTTTTATTAAATTGAAAAACATCGTATGTCTAATCATATAATTCCTAATGTGTAAATTAAGCCAATCTTTTTTATGATATTCAAAGACACCATGTATAATCATATCATTCCTGTTGCGTAAAGTCAATCAGTTTTGTGATATTGAAAGGCACCGTGTATAATCATGTAATCCCTACTGCGTGAATTAAGCCAATCTTGTTTATGATATTGAAAGGCACCGTGTATAATCATATAATCCCTACTGCGTAAATCAAGCCAAATTGTTATATGTCTTTGAAAGACCCCAAATATCACCACGTAAGACCGGATTAGCAACTAAATCGAGTTACAAACGTTACAAAAATGTATGTTCCGTGTCAGGTAGAAAAAGGAACTACATATTGAAATAGAAACCTAATGAGTTGTATTGTTAATGAAATTATAACGACAAATCCTTAACACTGTTATTTTTCATGTCATACCAGATTAATTGCCAGACATAGGACGGGGGTCATGAAGGAAAGTTGCAAAATAAACATAAAAAAATAAAAAAATAGGGATGCACGGGCTTAAAAGCAAATTTCAACATAAAAAGTGAAAAACAACGATCTCTTGTATTTTAGCCGGAATTTGACACACCGACTGAAATACATTTGCTGGTGTTTATTAATAAGATTTCAAATTGAAAATCTTTAATAGTTGCTGAATATAAACTCGTAAGCAGGACATTAATGAAATAAAGTTGGATACAATGCAATACTTCAGAGATGATATTAAAAATGTTGTAAATACCCTCAGTTATTTAACGCTATCTTTCCAAAAACTTACAATGATGTCTCTCTTTTGAAAACCCCGGAGAGTTTACCTAATAGAAGAACTCAGGAGAAAGCTACACTTGTTGCAAAAGAAGCTTGCAAATATTATTATCATATTATTGTTATTATTATTATTATTATTAGTATTATTATTATTGTTATTAACCATGATATTAGTATTATTATCAATTATTCTTATTAATTTTTTTATTGGTGATATTATTAATATCATTATCTTATTATATAGCATTATTATTATAGGTTACTGCATTTGTATGGGAAAATATGAACGAGTTTTGGGATGGAATACTGCACGACCTTGGGAGTGCAGTATATCCTTCTGACAAAACGAGTTCATATTTTCCCATATAAATGCAGTAACCTTTTTATTATATGCTCATTTTTTTTATTCTACCTAAGGTTTAATTATATAAACAAAATACACTACAAGAAATAACTTAAATGAAAAATGCCGTATTCCAAACTAAACACACAAGCGCAGATTTATCATTACACAATGACATCATTATTAATGCGCAAATAACTCCGCCCAGATAAATTTGAACTTAGTCGCGCGCTCGACATAACTTTCGAAAGAAAATGGCGTGTCTAGTCAAAATTGAAATTTGCAGTCATATTGTGATTTAATGCGCATTGCAGCATCTTTTCCATTTGATCTGGAATGAATATATTTTGGTACTTTGTTTCGATTCGACGAAAGTTTGTGATTTTGGACTGGATTCGTCTGTGCAAATTATACATGTAATACATCTGATTGAATTGGCGCGGGAGAAGCGTGTTTACGTCTGCAAATGTGTTTCTGTTTCTGTCATTGAATGTTTGAAATCATAATGTGGGAACAATATGAAATCTTTCAATTACAATTATCATAAAGACGCTATGGAATTTAATGCTTTCATTTTGAGTGCAGTAAGGAGGATGCAATTGCACTATCATCGAAATTACAGCACAATTTCGAAATGAGTAATCCAGATTGAAAACCTATGACATGGCTCATGTAATTCGGATTTGCAGAAATAAGAAAAAACATTTTGAGGAAATTCAGGATGTAAAACTGTAAGTATATTTTATTTTGCCATTCTTATCACCAGCTAAAGAAGACAGTATATGTCTTGTCACTTGCATGTTATTTGTAAGGACGTTATCTTCCGTCATTTATATAATGTAGCTAGCCTAAATCTGTAACAGTGTATCAACGCGGAATGTGCCAAAACAGATGTTTTGCAGTCCACGAAACATGTTTTAGTTCATTCAGAAACAAATTTAAACAACCACAACGTAAAGAGCCTCTTACGCGAGTGTACATGATTTGTGTACAAATCAAAAGTGCTGGCGTCTGCGTCCATTGTTTGTTTACAATAGAAGGTAGTTCTTTTGTGCACTTGAACGCTATATATGTATTGTCGCGCGCGTTCAGTATCGAGGAATTCTGAACGATTCTGACAATGTAATTATTATTTTTATTATTGACCATGATATTAGTATTATTATCAATTATTCTCATTGTTATTTTTATTATTAATAGTATTGTCATTATATTAGTATCATTATTATTGGAAATTTGCAGGTAAAAAGTCAGCACTCTTCCCACTCTAGTCTAAATTTTCATCTTTCCACATTATTGATATATGGACGGACGTCCAGAAGTGCATATATATATATATTATTACGCATACGTCATGTTGTACTCTTTAGAGGAAATGACCTAAATAAGTGCAACAAATTTCTTTTCTTTTCTTTTATTACGCAATATCAATACATCAGTGCTACCCTATCATGACACATCCTGGTATCTTTCTTTCTCTCTAGCACAGTGTTGTAGACATTGGCTATTACCTTTCTCTTAAATTATGGCTACTGCTTGAAACTTGTAAATGTTAGTTCACGATATATATATATATATATATATATATATATATATATATATATATATATATATATTGAGAGATACCAATCAGCTGAAAGTGATATCACTGGAACATATTGATAAAGTTGTATATTCTCTATGATAAGCTCTATATACCAAGATTTCTGTAATAGGAATCCGGAGCATAAATTTATTTATATGATAATTAATTACATGGGCTATATGCATTTGTGGCTGCTACGCACGAATCTCTATGCTAGCGATTTTGTATAATCCATTTTAATGACGTCACTAGTGTAGTGGGGTCGGTAAGGTCGAAATGGTATAGATTATGGTGAGTATATTACAGATTATGGGGTTTGTAACCCGCGGACACGGGTTCTGATCTCCGAAGAGTACGAATCAAAACAAGAAACACATCATCTTACCATTATGATAATCTAATTTATTTGTATATATAAACAATATATTGCTAAATTAGATTGCATTATCCCACTGTTTCCGTTATGTAGGCCTGGGCGGACCACCATTACTTTCAACAATGCATGTTATCATTCACTTGTCAAATTATTTCATCCTTTACGTAATTAAATTTAAATCCTCCTTTCTGCGCAGAATTACTGGAGAATAACCCCTTCCTACATTATATTCTCAAATATGTCAATAACCACCTTGCTAGTGTCACCTCTCAAAAAGTGATTGCATTCTTTGCTATTTTCAATTCTCAAACGCGTGAATAAGCCCCTTGCCATTGTCACTTATCAAATATGGGAAATATTCCCTTGCTATTGTTATTGTTCAATTATGTCAGCGATTGTCAGATCATGATTCTTCTCCAAAATAACATTTATTCATTAGTAAACATATGTATTGGATATACAGCTGGTTTATTGTTGTAATCAGTCAAAGTCTGTCAAAGTCCAGATCTTCATGCTAGATTTTTTAATCTATCTGTCTATAGAGCTATCCGTCTTTTATGTATTTGTAATTTATAATGTTTGTTTGACTTTTATTCATGATTACGGGTTGGTGATGTAGCTTTTCTGCCTATCTGACTATAAATCATTTATTGGAAATATGAAGTTCTCATTGTATATTTGGATACATTACTTTGGCTTTTTGTGAATTCATTCTAAGGCATTCTGTATTGCATCAATGGTATATCATGACAATGACGACTGCTGATATATCACGACACTCATGACTGATGGAATATATTCTGTATATGCTATAGTCTTGGACAATCATTCTAGTCAAGATGTCTTTAAATTTAATTTAAATTTGTACTCATGGAAATTAACCATTTTATATTGAATTGTACTGAAACTTAATTTCACGTCCTTACTGTTACATATTTTAAGACCTAGAGTCGAAACATAAATTGGGGCGAGCCAGGAATTCAATGTCAATCAAAACTGTATAAATACATTAAAAATTGACATTATAATTTAAATTGGCTTTGTTTCAGAGTTTTCACTGTCCATGGTAAACTTTCAGCGTAATACATTTGAAACTTTTGTGAAACCAGTAACATTAACAATGTCTCCCAAGGTAGTGAACTTTGTCTGAAATCCCACCCTGTAATGATTAAAATCTTTGGAAAAGGACCATGTTGCTTGAATGTTTCTCTCTCTCTCTCTTTCTCTCCCTCTCTCTTTCTTTGTATATATATATATATATATATATATATATATATATATATATATATATATATATATATATATATATATATATATATATATATATATATATATATATATATTCTTGTTAGGAAATTAAAAGAGCTATAGTTCAAAAACCGATACAGTTGAAATAAAGAAAGAATAAGTAAATGATCTAAAGGGTCATGCAGATAAGGAAAAGAAAGAAAATCCAAATTCACAAAGAGTGGAAACGGAAAAACTACGGATGAAGAGACAGACATAAAGAGATGGAATGCGGTTGAAAATGCAGACATAATAATGGAATGATAACTGTTGTTAAAAGAATCAGAAATTGCAGATGGGTCATAAGTACCCCTTTACAAACTGTTAATTTGTAATGCTACCAGCAATAAACACTTGAACTCCTTTTCAGGATAAAGAAATTGATAAATAATCTTCGTTTTAAGACATTTGCTGAAGGATTGCTTTGTCCCAGAGTGCATTAGACTTATCTCTATAATATATACGTATTGGCAAACCTCGAGAAGTCTACACATTACTGTCGGTAGAAAACATTGTTGATGATGTGGATGTTAAATGTATCGTGAACGGATATGAGTTTGTACATGAGGCATATTAACCAAGGTTTATGAGTGGTAGAAAAAGTCTTCACTTACTCCATGTCGAATTTGAAAGGGAAAAAATAATGCAATAGGTGATGCACATCCAGGAAAATTGGTAAAGATTACGATAATCTCAGACAACTCACATTAATTGAAGAGGACAAGAGGTGCATCCATAGTGATATCAAAAGACTGCTCAGACAAAAACAAAGTACCTTGTAACAATGGACCCCGAGAAACTCATGCGACCCTATATACTTTAATAGGCATAGGGCTTGCAAAAAAAAAAAACAGTATAGGTCGTTGTGATGTAAGGTACTGAAGGAATCAGCTAATCAAATATCGATAAACATTCATGTAATTCATACAGCAGTGACGAGAATGGATAGAAGAACGATCAATGATTACTGAGCCTGTGTGGTATAATAACTGCTTAACCGAATCAACAAAGGATTTGTTCAACCTCGGTATCATTTTATTGCGGGTCAATGTCGAACTGTGCAAAGGGTTTAATTCCACCTGGAAAATGTTAACTACTGTATACCTGTGCACATTTTTTGAGCATGAACGTCATGTAAACGCATTCCAAATGGTAGTGAACCCTAACACTGTAACATGGAGGAGATGCCATAATCAAGACAAATTTTAAGAAGAAAACACCTTTTATAAATACGGATAAACTCTTTAAAACTCACAGTTAAAAATATCACTTAATCACAAAATTATATTGTCACGATATATTAGATTTGATCTCTATATACAACAATTCAACATATGTCAACTAATTCATCGAAAATCATGAAAAATGGTCTTACCTTAAACCTGTGCCTAGCAAGAACCCTTTGATTATCTTATATAGGAAACAGAAGCTACAATCCGAATACTGTTGTAAAGAAATATTGTGAATGCTGTGTGACCGAATGAGTATATATGTACCCCAATTCTTGCGTACAGCTTTACGTCTCATTTTTCTTTCATTTATCGACAAGGATGTCTACTTGTTAAATCATTCTTTAAAAACGTCACACATGAGTAATCAAACTGAATACCAAGGATGTAACATGCATTAGATTAGCTGAGCTCTTTCTAATACATCTAATTTTAGATTTGGGCTATTGAAAGCTTCACACAATGAGAAATGCGTAGTTGAGTCGATTGATAACATATTGATAAACTGAAAAATAAATAGACACTCAGAGATATCTACGTATACATACATACATACATACATACATACATACATACATACATACATACACACACAATATAAATACGAATTAAAATATTCTCTAATTGTATGATAATATTATTTGTAGGAAAATATTAATTCTGCCTACCCTTATCAAGCATTCTTCTTTAGGAATCGATGGATAGCACTTTCCGTTCTGTCTGGTGTATATTTACAATTCGCTATAATTAATTCTATATACCTTTATTTCTTTCACAGTTATCATGAATGTGTAGATGCATGAGAATTAATTACTAGGTCGTCATGCGAGTGTGTCTGCGACACACAAGTGCATATAACACCGATTGAGTAACCTCATGTTTTGGTGATCTGTGCTTATCGTGAGGGAATTTGGGCTCGTGTGTACAGGCATTGCGATGGGTGCTGTTTACCCGCGGATCTTGATTAGAATCTCCGTAGAGTACGAGCATACGAATTAAAAATTCTCTAACTGTATGACAAGTATCATTTGTATTAAAATATTAATTCTGCCTACTATTATCAATCATTCATCTATAGGAACCCAGTGATAGCACTTTCCGTTCTGTCTGTCGGTCTCCATCTCCATCTGGTCCATATACATATGACCAGATAGAGATGGAGACCGATATATAATTAACAAACGATTTCTGTTGAAATAGTCTGTTCAGTCTGCCAAATACGAGCGTGCAGACAGAATATATTCTGTCTGGACCCTTCCGTAATATATCAAACATATTTTACCCGCGGATCTGGATAAGAATCTCCGTAGAGTACGAAAATACGAATTGAAAATTCTCTAACTGTATGATAGTGTCATTTGTATTAAAATATCAATTATGCCTACTAGTATCAATCATTTGTCTATAGGAACCCAGGGATAGCGCTTTCAATTCTGTCTGTGTGTCTGTCCCTCTCCCTGGATACATATATCTATATAACAAATGATTTCTGTTGAAATAGTTTTTTTTCAGTTTGTCAAATACAGCGTACAGACAGAATATATTTTGTATTGGCCTTTCCGTAATATATCTAACTCCTATTTATGTAGCATTTTGATGTTGATCTTAAGTTTTGTCATTACACTGGAGAAATATCGGCTTTGTGCTTTATTTGACATAATAATTTCTCTGTGCCTGGAGTTATAATATTATTCAACAATACCATATTCACGCTTGTGCAGGTAGTTAAGTTTAACAGTATTAGCTGGTGACATGTTACTGGCTATATTACGACAGACAGGTGGTAGACAGTGGGTAGGGACATTCAGAAACATCATCAAAATCTTCATCAACATGCAATATAATTTCTTAACTAGGAGTTATATTGTCGTGCCATCTTTGGTTTGGTAGTAACATTTTGTTAGCAATAATATTAGTACTATGAAAGTAATAGCATTTACATTTTTACGTATTATATTAGCATTTTGATATTTGTTTGGGGTCGTGGCATTTAAAACCATTTCTCGGCGCCAGATAGGCTATATATTGTTGTCAGTATAAGATGGTGAATTAATAGCCAGGAAACACCCCATTAAGAACCGCCAAAAACGCGAGAGGCTAGGTACAAGCTGATTTTAAATATACCTAAATTGGCTGATCATAGACTTAGACCCACGCAAACCGGTGATATGGCCATGATCATCAAAAGCAATATAACTGCAATGTGATTATAGTTTTGAAACTAATGGTACTTACATTTTGAGGAGCAGTAGCTTTAGCGTTTTAATGTAATAGAAAGATCTTTTTTATAGCAAAGATTTTAGCATTGTGATAGTAGTAGCGTAACATTCCAATAGCAGTAGCATTCTCATTTAAGTACTAATATTGAGACAGTGATTCCATTAGCATTTTTACTGCAATAACGTAAGCATTTTGATCGCAATAGCGTAAGCATTTTTATTGTGATAATCTTACTGTTTTGATTGCAATACCATTAGCATTTTTTATTGTAATAACTTAAACGTTTTGATTGCAATACCATTAACATTTTGATAGCAGTAGCATTAACGCGTTCGTATTAATATTCCTTGCATTATTTATACTATTTAACATCATCAACGTATGTCGTTTGCTCAGAAAAAAGTGTAGGTTGTCGAACATGCTGGATGGCAACACACAACAAACAAGGAAAATATCTGATTGAATAAATCTCTCCATTTTCAACTTTTTATATCATGTCACTTTTTTCAACAGTCTTCTTAGGTTATATATTCAATGCATACCTCTAGACCTTATTTATGTCTCTGGATACAGTCAAGCATTTATGCTATATTTGGAAACATAAAAGTAAACTATACTTGTCGTGGTCTTGTATGGATTGCTGCAGTGACGACAATCATTGACATCGTGGCACTAATGCTATCATTTGTACTCGTGAGTTTAATTTACAGCAATTTGAATTCAACGCTTTATTTAGTTAGCCATAGCGTATAAGGCAATTATGCAAAACAGAAGAGGAAGAGTTGTGTTTTCGTACACGATCTTTGCTATATCTAGTTACACTGAAATGCTATAGACATCAAATTCCCGTGAATGTGAGCTTCATTACACTGTTTTACAAGTAATATGTTCTTACAAAATATACAAATAAACATTTTCTGAAAAGGCGAATTTTTGAAGAGCACACACAGATAGAATAAATACTTGTAAATTGGCCAGAGTCAATCATTACAGTTTTTGTCCTCGACAAACTTTCATATTATCAGATAGACGCTTCTGTCAAAACGATGTCATCAAGTAGTATTATTGATAAATATTCTGCTTTTATTCTTTATTAAATTTGGTAACTACATTTTGATAGAAAAAAACAATAGTATTTTGATAGAAAAAGTAATAATTCTTTGATAAAAAATTGATAATATTTGACAAAAATGTAATAGCATTTTGATAGAAAAAGTAATAGTATTTTTATAGAAAAAAGTAATAGTATTGTGATAGAAAAAAGTAATAGTATTTTTTATTGTAATGCAAATAAACTGCTTCAGTTTTATTTTTATACTTTAGTTAGTTTGATGGCAAACATACTGGTTGGTGAAGTTCATTGTTTATAAATAAACACGATGGCACAATGTCGGTGGGCATAATTTATTATATCCTTGAGATGAACGATAAAAGCACTATATGAATTCTAATTTGTCCACGCTAAAGCTTTAGGTACATTAGAATAATAGGAATTCAGCGAAATTTGAAGAACACTGTCTCACAAAAATGAACTTTATTTTGATACGTAAGAGTAATTGATTGGTTGGTTGGTTGATTGCTATAACAGTTTTATTCTCATCTGAGATATATAGATCTTTACTGGTTTTTGATTATGAAGATCTTTATTATTATTATTATTATTACCTGAAGGCAGCAAAGAGAAATCAAACGCGTAGGATCTAACTGTGCGTCCTTATCAAGAATGAAAATTATTTTGGGTTGTATATTGTTGCTCCTTTTTAACGGTTTTGTTGCAACAACGGACTCGGAAAACTTAAGTACAACTTTCAACGAAGCGGATACAAGGACAAAAATAGGCAAGCCCAAAGAAAGCCATGACTATTTCCAGAGGCAGTCTCCAAAAAATTAAAGCTAACAAAATTCCACCCAGGCAACCAAAAACAACACGTCGTGAGATACTGTCAAATTATTCATTCTCTTTCGCGAGTCAAAGAACCAGCTATGAAGAGGTCGTTTAAAACCGACTGTAAGGAGGTCTTTAAAAACCATATATGAGAGCCTTATATATTACTACACAGAAGTATTTAAACACCGACTTTGCGGAGGAATTGTGAAGCCAACTATGAGTATGTTTTTAAAACCAACAATGATGGGTTACAAACAACCAAACCCTTTCAAGACAATCTTGTGTGCAACCAACAGCACCAAAGTCATGGGATAAAAGCGATGGAGGAGTACACATATGTAAAGAAGACGTCTGATCTGTAGATAAATGCCCGATTACTAATCAAAAATGTATATCAACAGTTATGATCTTTCAATAAATATTCATATACGGCCTAACATACAATGCCATAAGAGTTTCTTGGTGAAGCGTTTGACTTTACAAAACGAGAAAACAGTCAAAATAAACAGATCAGAGCATAAATCAGCATAAAAATATTGTAACCAGTACAACTCGGCCGGATAAAGCGTTCAGTTGCATTCATTGTTGCAAAAACATAGCCATTAACTAATAAGAGAGAGAGTACAATTTACAAAACAGTATGTTTGTTTTAGAGTCATATAACATTTGCAAGGCTTTCTATGTTATATGGAAAATTTTGGAAGAAACCATTTAAACTACCCTTCATGTATAATAATAGTTTCTGGTTCACAACATGACGGAAATAAAAAAATTCCAGTCGAAGAAAATATATTGAAAAATATACTCACAAATCCTCAGCAATTTAACGTGACTACAGTAGTGAATGGGGATACCCTAGCGACAAGGGGACTTTAATGTACCCTGGCGACAAGGGAAGAGGTAAGAAGGAAACAACAAGAAGAAGCAGCAAAGAAACAAGGGTGTGAAAGTCAAACGGTCACGATACTGTTAGACATTTTAGAGGATTTCAGATGTCTCAAACAAATATATCAGACTTCTTTATTATGACCGAAGAGAATAAGACCTTCCCGAGCTAAACAACGCAACCCTGTGACTACGCCTACCGTACCACCCTTAGTAATTTCTACCAAATCATCATCGACAGTACGGAGTACAGAAGTAGGCCTTGGCCGTGGCAAAGGTATAAGGCAGTTAAAGTTGATTGTTTAAATCAATAATAACCCCAAAGGCCCTTTTCAGGGCCACCCATTTCTCTCGAAAAGAGATATTATTTCAATTGCCAATATCAAGCTAAACGCAAAAAAGCCATTTTTTACCCTATTGTGTGTGTGTGTGTGTGTGTGTGTGTGTGTGTGTGTGTGTGTGTGTGTGTGTGTGTGTGTGTGTGTGTGTGAGTGCGTCAGTTTAGGTTCTTATTCTAAAAAATCAAAACCAAGAGACACTTACGTTTTATGCCTGGTATATTCTGGTACCAATATTACAATCCAATTCACAACACAACACTTTAAAAAGTTCATTAACTTTTTCTGTCTCTGTCTTCACTCTCTCCATCTTTTAAATTTCTTCACTTTCACAATTTTCTTCTCCTCTTTATCCTCACTTTCTTCTCTTCCTTTTTTCTTCTCTTTTTTTTTTTTTCTTCACCTGTCTAGGTTCTTCCTATTACTACATAGTGAAAGTTCACCAGTCAACCCTGAAAAGTACTATCACATTCGAGAGAGGAAAAACGCTCCTCTAGAAAATTTAGAACCACGACTTACACATACACGGTGAAGTTTAAAGATTTCAAGTCCGACGTACCACTGGAGAAAGTAGAAGGGTTTATTACCGAAGTGTGGGATTCTTTGCTAACCACACTGAAACGCCAATGCGAGGCCAAAGAAGACGATCGCTTGAGACTTTCCATAGATCAGGACAGCTTGAAGTCACCTGTTTGGATCGAGTTTATCAGCCCCGCAGAACTAACCCCTTCCGAAGTCATGAACAAGATATAACACGTACAACAATCCAAAGACCAGTTTGACATCACCGATGGAAAAGCCACACCAAAAATGACTCACGCCTCTCCTCCTCAAAGTTCTGGCCGCAAAAGGGTCTTATTGGTGAACGAGCACTAAAATAAGCCTCCTCCTAATTCACAACCCTCAATGCCAGATGTGTTTAGCCAGAGCCATCGTGGTGGCACGAGCCTATGCCAACAAGACCGACACGGCAAAATGGAAAAGAAACTATTCAACGGACCCAGCCAAATAACGAAATGAAGCAGAACTCCTGTTACAACAAGCCGGCCGGTCCAAGGACACACCCTGTGGCATTCCTGAAATGCAAAAATTGCAAGATGTCCTAGCTCCACGCTACACCTTGAAAGTGTACCCTCAAGAAGAGCGTGGGTCTCTGTTGTTTCGAGGCCAAGATTTTAAGGATGGAAAATATATTCACCTCTATCATCAAGAAGAACATTTCGACACCAGTACTAGTGTCACCGCATTCTTGAGATACAGTTATTACTGTAAGAAATGTGACTATGGCTATAACAATCGAGAGCAACACAAACATTGTGGATCGAAATGTTCAGGATGTTTGGCCTCGTAACCCTGTTTGGACGAAAGACAAGAACGAGTGCATTGTCCAGCTTGTCAGCGCACGTTTGTCAGCCCTGCCTGTTGCCAACAACATTTGAAGACGCAAGGTTCACAACAGAAATGTGCTTGTCAACTGCTGAGATTGTGCCCTACCAGTTGACAAGGCATACATACCAATAGTGGCAAGGCACACGTATGTTCAGGAAAAAAAAGTGTCACATTTGTCACCACATCGTGGACTTGGAACATCAATGGCACATGCAAAAATACGAACCCAAAGAGGAAAGTGAGGACCCCAAGAAGAAAGGCAATTTCATCTTTTTCGATTTCGAATGCACGCAAGAGACCGGCATTCACATTCTTAATTTCTGCGTGGCTCATCGAGCGTGCGAAAAGTGCATTCAAGAACCTATCTTGAGTCATTGCCCTACTGCGACAAGATTCCTGGAGGACGTGAAAAAATCTTTCGGGGACCCAACCCGTTTGCCGATTTTGCCCAATGGGTCTTCAACCCCATCGACGAGCCAAGAGGACATTGAACGTTACGAAGATTGTCATCGCCATGCCACAGTCATAGCCCACAATTTCTCGGGATACGATGGACAGTTTCATTTGACATATTATACGGAACAAGGCACCGCACGTCCTAAAGTGACTTTAAACGGAGCCGAGATCATTTCCATGCAAGTGGGACAAGTGCAGTTTAAAGATTCGATGAGTTACTTGGCCATACCTTTGAGTCGAATGCCAGAAATGGCTAAAGGCTGCTTTCCTCACTTTTTCAATAACTAAGACAATCAACATGCCATTCTATCCCATTTGCCTGAGGCTCACTATTACGACCCCGACAACATGCGTACCGAACAACGAGAAGCTTTCTACGCCTGGTGCCAGACCCATGCCTCCGACCCTTTCGACTTTCAGGAAGAAATGTTAAAGTATTGTCGTTCCGACGTGGACATTTTACGACGTTGCTGTGGAAAATTTCGAGAGCTGTTCATGGAACACGGAGGGGTCTATCCCTTGAAAGAATCCTGCACCATTGTCAAATCGTGTTCCTTAGTGTACCGCCAACGATATATGCCTAAAACACCGTGGCTGTGATCAGCCCTCAAACGACCAACTTTGTCAAACGTCAATACTCGGTCAAAGTCCTACGCTGATTACATTACTTGTGCGACAAGAAAGACAAATGGATTCAGCATGCCCGCAATGGAGGGGGCGAAAAGACCATCGGGGCGTATTCGGTGGATGGCTGGGACTTAGAAACCCCAAGATCGTGTACGAGTTTAACGGTCGCTTATTTCACGGATATCAAGTCTGTTACCCTGATCGTGGCACTAAAAATCATTTTTTTACAACGAACCATGGAAGACTTGTACCATGACACTTGTCAGCGTCGCTTGAAGTTAGAACAGCAAGGATACCAAGTGGTGGAAATGTGGGAACACGAATACGATCACCGTTTGAGAACCGATCCCGAGTTTAAACGTGTCGTGGAAAGTTACCAGTGGGTGGACCCATTGAACCAGAGGGATAGTTTGTACGGAGGAAGGAACAATTCCATATGTTTGTTGTACCAAGCCGACGAAGAGAAAGGAAAAGAAATCAAATACTTGGACGTGTGTTCGCTGTATCCCTACGTGTACAAAAATTGTCACTTTCATGCAGGGCACCCGCAATTGTTGACGGAACACATCGATCTGGCCAACATTCGACAATACGAAGGCTTGATCAAGTGCAAAGTTTTGCCTCCCACCGACTTGTACCATCCAATCTTACCTCACATTGCCAAGACAAACTGATGTTTCCCTTGTGCCGTACATGTGCCGAAACGTGTAACCAAGACCAACTTTGTCAGCACACCCAGGAAGAACGTGCCTTGACGGGAACGTGGGTCAGTGTATAATTGTTTAAAGCTCTGGACATGGGATACCAGCTGTTAGAAGTGTACGAAATTTACCACTTTCCCACGAAGAAACAATACCACAAGGGTGACCCCACTCAGAAAGAAATTTTCGCAGACTACGTGGAAGCCTTTTTGAAACTGATGCAAGAAGCCAGTGGATATTCGTCATGGTGTCACACTCCCGAAAACCAAAAGACATTCAAAGAGAAATACTGGGAACAAGAAGGCATCACATTGGACCACATCGAGAAAAACGAAGGCAGGCGATCGTTTGCCAAAGTGATGTTAAATTGCTTGTGAGGCAAAATGGTACAACGATCGTGTTTACCCAAGACGGAATATTTGACAGAACCTTCCCGGTACTTCCAGATGATTCACGACAAAACCGAATTCATGAAACACGTGGGTGTCATTCGCGAGAATTTGATCTTAGTCAATTACGAAGAAGATCTGGACTTTGTACAAGCCGATGCATTTGGAAATGTCATCATTGCGGCTTACGTGACAGCCCATGCTCGCTTGAAATTGCACGAAACTTTAGAACTGTTAGGGGATCGCGTCCTGTACTTTGACACGGACAGTTGCATCTACATCGATCGACCGGGTCAGCAACATCATAATGTCGAAGGAGACCGTTTCGGAGCCTGGACACACGAACATCCTGACGACAAGATTCTAAGTTTCGCTAGTGGCGGTCCTAAAAATTACGGCTACGAATATCGGGACCCACAATAAGAAGTGCACACGGAGTGTAAAGTAAAATGATTGACTCTGAATTATCGTACCAGTCGAGTGGTGAACTTTGGAGTATTGAAAGAAGCCTTGCAATCTGGAGAGGATGAAAACTTAAAGTGACCACCTATCAGCCAAACAAGATTTTACGTTTACCCACTCACCACATCGTCAGTCGACCCTTGGAAAAAGCCTATTAAATCGTGTACCAGAAGCAAGTGCGACTTCCCAACCACTTTACTTTGCCGTACGGTCACATCGATATTGGTCAGCATATAAAAAGGGACCATGTGCAAGATCGATAGTTCATTGGGACTACCAATACCAAGCGAACAAGATGAATCCTTTCAGAGAACACACATAACAAGTTCAGACAGGTACAATTCAAGTTAGGAGATTCTCAAGTAGAGTGCGATGCAGTTATGCAGTAAAGCATCCTGGGAACCTGATTATCACTACCTTTATCATGGAAAGTGATGCTGTGCGTGTCAAACCTGATGGATGCGAAAGCGATGCCACTCATTATCGTGGACACTTCACTGGATTTCCTTGCTAATGTGGATGTCAAACTTCACGTTTACCACCCTACGGATGTCATTCAGCCCAAAGCAAACTCCTGTCGATGTCACCCTACCCTTATCGAAACGAAGCTGTGAAAGACGTTTATTCGTTTCCTGTGCGTTTCCCTGAATAAAGGCAAGTGCTTCAGTTGAGGTGTGTCACTACAACAGTGGGAACCACATGATTCAGCCTACCTGGAACATGCTCGATGGTCCCCGAATTGTTACTACGTACCTTTAGTAGGACCAAGTCATTGAAGTCACCTACCATGTCGTTGAATAAGAAACCAGATTACTAAAAAGATGTACGCGTCATCTTCTTTTTGGTGACACGTTGTAACTCGGGTAAGTAAAACATTCCTTTAAGCATTTCTCCGTTAGTAGTGTCACCCCTGGAGGAGAAGTTCTTGGTGTCACCAACGGAGAAGTTCTTGCTGTCATCAACGTCTCCAAGTACATCTCAGTTCTTTGTATCATCAACGGAGAAGTGGATGAGTCTGAGGCTACCGGAGACGCGGTCACCATTCTTGCAGGTCGTGGCTTGCGAATGTAAGGTTGCGTCCTGGCTGAAGTGTCTCTCTTGCGAATTCTCTGTGGGCTTTTCTTTCTCTGGGGACTCCTCCTCTGTTTCTTTTTCTGTGGCTTTTCTTTTTCTGGAGTTTTGACCTGGTCTTGACACCGTTGCTCTTTTTCTTCTTGGGGCTTCGTTTGACTTTTTTCTTGGGGAGAATTTTGGGAGCATTAGGATCCCGTCTTAAGAGGGAGCGAATGATGACCCCTCCTAGAGTACCATTCCCTCCAGGTTTCAAAATGATTTGCTTTCTGGTTTGAGTGTCGATGCGGGGATCGGCCAGTTGGGTCAAGACTACTTTGTTTCTATCAAAAAAGCGTTTGGTTAGATGAGGAATCTGAATGGTGCCTTGCAGTAATTGACGTGCTGTCACCGTAATCCATCGTAAGATTTCTTTGAGACCGGCTTCTAAGACACGATCACGTATTTGTTGATTTTTCTCACGACTGATGCCATACAAGGCACGAATCAATTTCACGGGAAGTTGAGACTGAAGGGACGTCATGTTGACGCTGTGTGAGACAGACGAAAAGTGTCTGAGGTTTTTATAAATTTTTTGAGGTCAAGTCGAGGACGGAGACGTGTACAGGACAGGCCCGCCGTCTTGGCACCAGTGGTGAAACAAATGGGTACGCAATGGCAAATCATCGGGGGTAGTGGGTTTCAAATCGACGTGTAAATAGGCGTGTGGAGTTTGAGTGGCATCGTCGTAAACCTGAGTGAGTTGAAAGTGAGGAAAGATAGAAACCAGGCCCACTGCCGACTCGGGCAAAGGGAAGTGAGTATATCGTTCCAAACTTCTATGGGATAATTAAAACTCGATGATATATTGAACAAATCAAATGCAACCCTGCAAAATTCTACTGTATATATTTATTATTTTTGGAGACAATACAATTTACAACACAATAATGGATGGACAGGGACACCCATAACACATAACACATTTTAGAAAACCGGGTGTCACTTCTAAGTCTTAACCAACAAGATTTGTTGTGATCAGGCTAATAGGTGTCAACAAAAGCTTCAAGGATTTGCACATCTTCAGCTGTAGAGGTATCCAAGTTTATTAATTTCTGGTCTAAGTTATAACTACTACAATACCACGTTTATTTTTGTAGGTGCTATGTAGATTTGGTTTACGCAGTATAATGAACATATCTATATTCTTGTTCTCGACTTAGCAAGGAATTTATATCAGTAATGTAAAGCCACATCATTTTTAAGAACTGTTTAATATAGTAGGATTCTTATCGAGCAGGATTAGGTTTATCTTTGAACCTGTCAGTTTATAATTATTGTGCTCATAATGTAATCTATATAACTTAGTGTATAACGTCATTACGTTTTTATGCCAGTGTCGTGTATAGTATAGGGTATTGGATATATTTTCAGCTGTCCGTGACCGGAGTGTCTAATGTCTGTGTCCGGAAGGTCTAATGCCTGTGATCAGCTGTAGGGCTGTCTGTATCTGGAGTGACCAGAGTGTCTCTATTCGTGTCTGTGACCGGAGTGTCTGTCTGTACTGACCAAAAGGGTCTAATGTCCGGGGTGTTCGGAGGGTCTAATGTTCCGAGTGTTCCGAGTGTCCGGAGTCTGTAGCAGCTGTGAAGCTGAACTGAAGCAGACGTTGAGCTGAAACAGTGTACTGATGACAGTGTATATCCGTACATGTAGTTTGTTAGCCGTAGGCTAATTCTGGGGCTTGTAAAGCCCAGTGTATCATTCAGGACTGTAAAGACAAGTTGTATATCTTTCCCTCTTTTTATCACCACAATATCGTTACCTAAGTGAATGCATTTTACTACACACGAATAAAATTTTTACATTGTTCACTACCCGAGTAAACTATTATCCATCGTTTCATTGTCAAATCGTCGTGAACCTTTCATCCCTTGTCTTTGCATGTGCTAAATTTATTTATTTGTATTTTTCATCAAATCTGTGCGTTCTTATGTTAATTAAATCGAATATTTGGATTATATATACACGCACAGCTTCTTAATTAGTTGTTCATTCTAGTCATCCATTATTAAACATTGTATTTATATCATCGACAAAAGTGTTATGTTGTGGATCCGAAAATCCCTCCCGGTTATCTTGTTACACGTGAACCTTGACATTGTTGTTGCTCATGAGACGCGCACAGGTAGAGTACAAAATTGCAGTAATTTGCAAACATTGCTAAGGTCGTTCGTAACAGGTATGATTGAAACAGTTTCGCTAGCAAGAGAAGTCGTGGTATTCTTCTTTACTTTCAGGAATACAGTCTAGAAGCTAAAGAACCCTGACATCTTTCTCCACAACAATTTTGTTGCTCACGATTGGTAAGCCTTTGGACACGTTTCCAAAAATAAGCCTACCGGAGAAATCCGGTGATAATGTTAATGACATCAAAATGTTCTTTATCCTGCAGTTTGTTAGTATCAGGAGTAACACATGCGGATTCTTTCAATATGCCTGCCTGTTGTTGCATACGTTCTGCCTGTCTTAATGCTTAGCTTCGTTTAATTGTCGAACGCTGAACCAGTCTCTTTTCATTTTTTACAATGTCGTTCCTGTCGGGGCTAAAAAAACGCTGTCTTAGGCTTGTTAATTTGAACGATGAAGTGTCTGATGCTGAGCATTTCGTCCACCAGTAACACGTTTCTGCTTCCGCTTCCTTTTGGAGAGGCAACTTGGGTAGTGTAAAGTGTAGCTTTTAAATTGGTGACGTGAAATTCGTCGTCCGATTGTTGGACGTGATGAATCTTGTTGATGACATTTGAGGGCGTCACTACTTCAGGCTCACTCATGTCGTCTACAAAATCGTTGCCATGCATTTCAGCCAACACTTCCTCTCGTGTGTGAGGCGATATGTCAGGAGATTGCTTCTATGTTTTTTGTCGCCTTTCTCACTGAGGTTGTACAATCGTTTCATCATGTTTTTAAAATTGCATTTTCCTACTGCCGACCCCATACATAGGGCTAGTGTCTTTGCATTTCTTTTACAAACCTTGGATGATGTACTTAACTGCCTTATACCGTTACCACGACCAAGTTGTACTTCCTCTGCTACTGTGGAATATTTGTTAACATATATTGTTAGTTTGTTCTAAGTGGTAGTGAGTGTACAGGTAGTGATGACTAGGATGGAATTCCTGGTACGGTAAGGTCTCATTCTCTTGCGCCGAGTTAAATATATGTGATACATTTGACTCAGAAACATTTACTGTGCCAAAACGTCTAATAGTGCAGTCAACGCTTGACTTTCACTGTCATTTTTCTCATCTTCACTTTCTTTTTGTTCTATTCTCTTCTCTTTACGCTTTCTTCTCTACTATTTTCTTCTCTTCTTGCTTTCTTCTCTTCTCTTCTCGCTTTCTTCTCTTTTCTTCTCGCTTTCTTCTCTTCTCTTCTCGCTTTCTCCTTCTCTTCTCTTCTTCCCTCTTATTGTTGTTGTTGAATTACAAAGACTTGTTCTGCTTCATTCCGCTGCTGTACATAATTTCTCTGTATCTTCTTTCTGTCTCTATCTAAAAGAAGTCCCTACCAAAGAAAACGATGGAGAAGGCAGTGAAGGTACTGGTGCCGGAACACATTCGTTCGAAGAGGAACGAAAATCGACTAAATCCAAATTAA
Source organism: Sinohyriopsis cumingii (assembly GCA_028554795.2). NCBI lineage: Eukaryota > Metazoa > Mollusca > Bivalvia > Unionida > Unionidae > Sinohyriopsis > Sinohyriopsis cumingii. The sequence goes on along the minus strand of CM068835.1, from coordinate 97,074,981 downwards.
AAACATTCCGTTTTGGAAGCGAAACCGTGGTTGTTGTAGTAGCTACCATGCCATCACTCCTCGTGTCACCCACAGGCGCCCCAGTATATCGTTTTCTTAGCCTCCGCCATGCTCAAACTATGTCGCATCGATTCACTGCGTGTGAATGCCAGGGCGACGATAGACTTCATGTTAAGTCTTACGCCGTTCTCTTCTGATTGAAACAGCGACTGAGCGCTCGGTTGAATTTTTAAACGTGACTTTTGCATTAGCGAAACATGAATTCGTTTCGATCAGCTCTTAATCAATAGATACAAGCACCTTGTCCCGTGGTTTCACATTTTCTCATGGTCCAGATGCATATAATGTTGACGATTGGAGAGTTCAATCCCTATACCGTTCTTGCAAGCGCGGTGGCTTCCACACTGATATCGGGGATGCTGCTCAATCCGAACTATCTGATGTATGTGAAAGCATCATGAACCATCACCAAGAAGACAAACACGGCTATTTGGAAGAGAAGAATTTGGGCTGTCTGAAGAGATTCTTGCTGTACGGTCCCTCTGTAAGACGAAATTTGAGAAAACGAAGAACAGGGAGATGTGACGCACTGATTTTGGTTAACAAATCCAACGGTCTTTTCCTGTGCCACTCACTTGTCTGAGAAAGATATTCGTTCACGATTGCCAACATTTCTGTCTATGTGTTGAATATGTAATTGCTTGTTTATGTCAACAACTCAAATTTAATACCTTTACTAATTACCCTTTCCTTTTGACCTCATAAACACTTTTGAGATACACGTGCTAATACCATTCTTAACTTCCGTTTGAGCCTCAAGTATCCTTCCCATGTTAAATTTCCGTTTGAGCTCCAAGTGTCATTTCTGAGCCTTCAGTACCACATATTGAGGTTAACTTGTACATTGTTACAATTCAATGACTCATTGAGAACAGCCTTGTAACCGTGTTACCATTAATCATTATAAAACGCCATTAATCATTATAAAATGACACTTGACCTAAAGCTGTCCTATATGCAACTAAAAACTTCTCCGTATGGAAAAGTACTCGTAAAAATCTCACAAGACAACTTATGGTAAGGTTCCTTGCCGTCAGTTCGCCTTTCTATTGGTACATATTCTTTGTACAGAGAATTATAATCCTGCATTCGTCTTTATAGCCCCATTTCATCCACCAGTCCAACCAGGTGTCAACTACGCATGACATTCAAACATATTCAGGACAATATACCATTCCTTTTGGTGTGGAGGTTGCCAAGAATGGGGGCTAGAGTTGCTTGATCGGGTAATGTGCGTTTTCTTTTTTTACGGATGATGGTATTGTTCTAGCTTGCTATCATACTGGGAATATATGATTACAAAATAGCCCAAAATGTAAACGTTTCTAACCTTCATTATCTCAGGTCATTTTCTGATATGTTCATTTAAAAATGTTCTATGATGACCTTCCGTATGCAGCATATGGGTCACTGTCGCTTTCAGTTGTCCAGACTGGTTCCGATACCTAATTACGTAGACCTGGAACTAACATGGTTTGCTGATCCTAAGGGAAACGTACAGCTTTTGTTAACTTTTCCAAGCTACACTGAAAAATAAACGCAAGCAATCCAATTGAGTCTTTTCTGCGATAATGAAATACGGAATAAATGGCCACTAAATATTCCTTGATATGAAATCCTTTTTAAATATATCCTTACAAGCTTTGCGTTACTTGAGCTCATACACGTATGATATTTATTAAAATTAAATGAAAGTAGTAGTGGCATTAACTAGAATGTGAGGGACGACGACACAAAACATACCATGGAGCTCGTGTACGCATGTTATTTGCTAAAATTAAAGGAGGTATTATTGATATTTACTAGAGTGTCTGGGACGATGATAACAAACCAAACCATGGATTGATCTTTTCACACACGAAATGTCACCATTAATCTAAGATTTTTTCTTATGCGACCTTGTGTCTATATTTTCTTTGCATTGGCTTTTTCCACGCACTTTATACATACGGTATGTATTATATTTCAGGATAAAACAGAATGTGGGTTCAATATTTAGGAACATCCATGTGAATAGCGTCTGTTTGCGTGTGTGCAATGCTGATTGTTATTACTAAGCATTAGAAAGAAGCTGGAGTAAGCAAGAATATGGTCATCATATATGACTTTTGCTATACATAACTCCTTTGAATTGTTATGCTTATGTACTGTACGTTTCATGCTGTTGCCGAAATTCTCTTACATGTGAAATTATCTGTGCCATTTATCAAGTCACATATCCTTACAACTTGTACAAAAGAAACCTGACTTAAGGCTTGCTTTTGTGTGTGTGTGTGTGTGTGTGTGCGTGTGTGTGTTTGACTTGGAGTTTTAACGTAGCTTTAAAAATCAGTCATATCGCTATGATGTGAGCAGTGTGGCAGCTTAAAGTGATGTCTAGCAAGGGGGCATCATGCCACAGATATATAGCATGATGTCCCACTCAGTCACATTATCCTGACATCAGGCCGACCAGTCCTAACACTAACCTCTTAATGCTGAGCGCCAAGCGAGGCAGCTGTTAGTACTATTTTTGTAAGTCTTTGGTATGACTCGGCCGGGAATCGAGCCCACGCCCTCCCGCATCCTAGGCGGACGCTCTAACCACTCGGATGCTTGCCTTTGTAAAAAAAAACATCTACGAATGAAATATACTTGTAAAAAGCACTGAAGAAAACTCACTATAAGGCTCGATGTCGTCTATTTGTCTTTTCACTGATAATATTATTGATATAACTCATTCAGTTGCCCATGAAAAATACAAAAAATCTTCATAACCATATTCGGTCCCTTACTTGGAGAGTTGCCAGATTTCAAACTGGAAGCTGATGCAGACTTTCCGCCATATTAACGAAGAGATATTAATGAAAAGATAGAATGATAAAAAACGTTAAAATCAATGAGTGCTATTCAACATTCAGTTCATGTCTTGCCTTTACAATGTTAGTTGGGAACATTTTTGAAGAACTTTAAATAGATAATCATTTCAGCAAATTCAATTATTATGATAGTCGATCAGAAGGCAGCCATTAAAAACGAAACCACAAATGTGTCTAGTAGATGACAATAGTACATGACAAAAACTTTTGTAGACCTGGCTGGATTATTCACATGCCAAAACTGTAGCCAGTTACTTCGAGCTGGAGAAAGCTTATTTCAAATGAATATATTTTCTTCTTCGTATAAAGATCTCAATCCAATTCACCAGTTCACATTATTCAGTTACATTATTCAGATCAATAATTATTCAGATCAATTATTCAGATCAATAATTATACAGATCAATAATTATTCAGATGAATAATTGTTTAGATCAATAATTATTCAGATTAATTATTCAGATCAATAATGTAACACACTTTCCATGTTTTATTTTTAACATAGTTTCATTTTTCAGGAAATATCATGCTTATGTGTGTTTTCTAACGTTTTAAAGGTATCTAAAAGCTAGAAAATGTTTGCGTTGATTCAATATATTAAACTTTCTTACTTATGGTAAGGTACCCGGTATTAAAGGGTATAGATTTTCAGTAATAATTCAGTTACACAGCATTGATTTTGACTTCGGGAATTTAATTAAAATTGCATATTTTTAAAATTTAGTGAGAATAATGTGTATGACAGGCGAGAGACAAAAACAAGAAAGCAATTGTTCCAAGTCATCACGAATGCCGGTGTTTCAATATTTACTATCAGCTGTGTATTTAATGACGGCTTTCATCAACTTCTCCCAGAAGTCTTCCAACTTGTCTTGGTTTTCGGCGCCTGGCCACTCGAGTATTCTCCATTTGAAGCAGACTTTTCTCAGGGAGCTATGAAGAGATCTGACCTTCACGTCTCCCAAAGTCACCAAGATGATTGGTTTTCCTTCATACAATGGAATTTCTGCCTCAAACTCGCACCATCGGCTGCGTGCAAACTCTTTAGAGATGATGAATAAGACAGCAGACGATGACGTGACGGCATTTATAATCTCATCTGAGATACTTACCTCAACATCAAAGTCTCGATCTGATATACAAACAAGATTTTCATTCTCCCCGACTTCCTTTTTGGAGTCTCTTTTCCAGTTCAGGAAAAATTATATTTAAGACAGTGTCACTATCAGAAAAGCTATATGCAAGGTAAAGAAGAAATCTTCTATGCACTTGAAAATTGTCCTGAACAAACTCACTGACATGCTTACGGATCCGTCTGATTCTTAGAATATGCCGATAATACCGCATGTACAAAATTCCACATATGACCACTAGGATGGGAATGGTACATAATGCAAGGAGACCCTTGTACATCTGAAAGTTACAACTGTGCCTGAAAGATTCAATGTCGTCCGTATAAATCGAGAGCAAACACCCGGTTTCAGCGCAAACTATTACATTAATATCGGAAATGTATCGCTTTGTATTCGATAGCCAACGTAACATGCCTTCCTGGTCAGAATCACGTTTTATTGGGTTGTTAGCTAAGTTTAGGTGAATTCCGTCAACGTCACCAACCGAATAGTTATCGCCATGCACAAAGTTATCTATCACGTGTCTTGTTCGAGAATCTATAGTCGTAAGACGATTTTCTTTCAGCTTTAATGGAGAAAGCTGCATCAATGTAATTGATAGCCAATCAGTGTTATGTAAAAAGTTTTCTGAAAGATCCAACTTTTCCAGCTTTGTATTAGTTGCAAATATATCCGAGGGAACTTTGGTAAACCCATTTGCCGAGCGACTAAGAAGCCGTAGGTTACGGTTCTCCCGGAACAAAATACTCAGTTCTTCTGGATCAGTTTCTTCCAGTTTTGAAAGATAATTCCCATTCAAAAGAAGGGTTGTAAGCGACGACATCTTATGTAAGGCCAGGCTTGAAATGTATTCGCACTGATTTGACGAAAAATCCATTTTTTCAAGTCGGTTTAATCCGCTGACATATATATCCATTCTCTTAATACACATATGATCTAGGTATAATTCGCGAAGAACAGTGTTTATGGGACAAATGCATTTGCTTTGATGTTCACAGTAAAAAGTGTTCATTTTTTGACAGTCATTGCTTCCACCGAAATTTACGACTTCGAGACTATGGAACAGTGGTATTTAATCCATATAAAAGTAGTAGCAAAGTGGGTTATCAAATCTGGTTTGCCTTGTTTTGTCATCTTCGCAATCGTGCTTCAGTCTATTTTTCAAAAATGGGACTTCCAAAATATTTATCGCTCTTAATTTGTCTAACTGCATGACCCCTAAATAGGTCTTCATGTCAATGAAAGCATCGTTATGTCATGTATCCACAACTTCAAGAAACGGAACAAAAAGGTTTAAATTTGGACATGATATTTGATTTATGTTTGATTTTGGGAATTGTAAGACTCGACCACTCGTTTTGCTGAAGCACGAGAAAAATGTATCATCAATTGTTGTTGTTAATGACTCCCAGGACACGTCATAGTTAATACCTTCTGAGCAAACTTCTTCCAGAGCTGTCCCTGAAACTTTGACAATTTTACATAGTTCAACGAAGTTTAAAGATGTTGAGAAGCTAACATCTAGGTATCGAAGGTTGAGGAGCAATGATATATTGACTGGAACTATTTTCATTCCTTCGACCTTTAAAGTGAAATTAGACAGATCTGATAAATTTTCAAGGTCGTCCATTCGGAATGTAGCAAAATTATTGATGCGTCTGTCACTGACAATGCACAGATCGCTCAACAACCTAAATCCCAGCTGGATTTTTTTTTTAAACGGAAGCCGTAGTGAATAAAAAGTCCGTTGAATTCAAGCCTTAAACTTCGAATATATTCAACCGGAGATTCAAATAAAACGTCTGCTTTAATGTTCTCGTCGACATGACTGTCAAATTCGCACACCGTTTTATTGTTCCAGTATCCTTACACGGGCGATTCGTTTCACTCCTGCCGAATATGCCTTTGAATAGTACTGGTAACAAAGTCTAACATAGCAAAACATAAACCCAGTCCTCATTGTTAGTTGAGAAGATCTGTCCTGAAAAAAATATAAGTTACTGAAGTAATAAGCTAATCAAATATCGTTAAACATTCAAGTAATTAATACGGCAGTGACGAGAATCGATAGAAGAATGGTCAATGATTACTGAGTCTGTGTGCTTTAATAGCAACTTAACCGAATCAACAAAGGATTTGTTCCGCCTCGGTATCATTTTATTGCGGGTCAATGTCAAACTGTGCAAAGGATTCAATTCCATCTGAAACATGTTAACTGCTGTATCCCTGTGCACATTATTTGAGCATGAACGTCATGTAAAAGCGAGGAGAACAGTTGTGGAGAAAGTACACATTGTCCAATATTTACTGACATAAAATATATATAGATTAAATGGATGCTTTCGGAAATAATACAGTTAATGTTACCACAGGTACACGTGAATTGTTGTTTTTCTTTCAATGCACTTCTAAAGTATGTGATAATAGTAACTTTCAATTGATACAAAATGTATATGTTAAAACTTTCCAAATTGCATATAATCGTAGTAGCGGAGTTCTGTGTAACAAAATTCAAGTTTGAGATAGCATTAATAATATATATTTAGCTTTTACAGTAGCTGCAATGATTGTATTAATAATGATTATCAAAGGGAATATTCAATATCTAGAACAATGATTCTGATCAATGGAGCAGTCTATGTCTAGAACAATGAATTTGATAACCAGTCTAACAGTCTATGTCTAGAACAATGCATTTGATCAATGGAGCAGTCTATGTCTGGAACAATGAATTTGAGCACCAATCTAACAGTCTGTCTAGAACAATGAATTTGATAATCAATGTAACAGTCTATGTCTAGAACAACAAATGTGATAATTACTGTAACAGTTTATGTCTAGAACAATGCATTTGATCAATGGTCAGTCTATGTCTAGAACAATGATTTTGATCAATGGAGCAGCTTCTGTCTAGAGCAATGAATTTGATAACCAGACTAACAGTCTATGTCTAGAACAATGCATTTGATCAATGTAGCAGTCTATGTCTAGAACAATTAATTTGATAACCAGTCTAACAGTCTATGTCTAGAACAATGCATTTGATCAATGGAACAGTCTATGTCTAGAACAATTAATTCGATAACCAGTCTAACAGTCTATGTCTAGAACAATGAATTTGATAATCAATGTAACAGTCTATGTCTAGAACAATGAATTTGATAATTAATGTAATAGTCTATGTCTAGAACAATGAATTTGATAATCCATGTAACAGTCTATATCTAGAACAATGAATTTGATAATCCATGTAACAGTCTATGTCTAGAACAACAAATGTGATAATTAATGTAACAATCTATGTCTAGAACAATGCATTTGATCAATGGTTCAGTCGATGTCTCGAACATTGATTTTGATCAATGGAGTAGCTTCTGTCTAGAACAATGAATTTGATAACCAGTCTAACAGTCTATGTCTAGAACAATGCATTTGATCAATGGATCAGTCTATGTCTAGAACCATTAATTTGATAACCAGTCTAACAGTCTATATCTAGAACAATTAATTTGATAATCAATGTAACAGTGTATGTCTAGAACAATGAATTTGATCATCAGTGTAACAGACCGTCTAGAACAATGACTTTCATCATCAATGTAACTTTTATTATTCAATATAAACAATGCGGTTTCTTTTTGTATTATTCTATATTAACAATAATTTCTAGAAACGATCACGCTAGATGGTTTAATGACGGGGATTTATGTATAATGTTACTAAACATTTGTCGATTAATTTACATTGCCCACTTGATTATGTAAAAGGCCGATACCTTGGGTCAAAACGTAAAACCTTACATGGAGAGCAAACCAGTTTCCTCATGAACGAAAACCACATCACAACATTAATAAACTATGCTACGTGCTGAACTGTGGGCTATCGGATTGAATATTTGACACGCCTCCGTAGCAGGAAAATATTTTCTCTTATTTGTTTATCTTCATTTCAGTAGATGCGAATCAAGTGCTTGACAGATACATTATTTTACATTAGTTGTGTTTCATGATGAATACGTTTTATGTTTGTACGCATTGTAAACAAAAACACCTCTAAACGAATGAAAGGTAAACAGTTTAGCAAGCTAGCTGTTCACGATTATGCAAGTTTTGCTTTGAACCATCGGCAGAAAAACATATAAATACGTAAGGAAGCAAATATGACAGAAAGAGAACATTTTGCCGCTGAAGAAGCTGAGACAATATGTCAGATATTTCTGATTTTCTGTCAGATTCATTCAATTATTGCTACTACAAATTTCTTTCTTTCTTTCGTATGTAATAAATACTCATGTTAATGTGCATCGATATAAAGCGCTCCAAGAAAGCGGGAATATGTTATCCATGAGTATATATCAATGTGTATGAGATAATGTATAGCATAGGAAACCTAATTCAAGACGTTTGAGGTTTGTGTTTAATAAAGACAGAGTAAATCATTACATAGTACCATAAAAAACAAGGAGCGTCAAGTCAAAGAAAGCGTCTGCGTAATGTTGTCATCAACATGTTTATAAAAACTGTACACACTGAATAGTGCCCAGAATGTCTACACTGACAATCTGGAGCGCATGTTAGGTTAATAACAAACTATTAACAAAGTGACCCCATCAATCGAATGATATAAATCATATATACATCTAATATATATTTAAACAAATAATAAACAATAATAAATCGGAAATAGTCGATAAACCATGATAAACCATGAGCGGTACCGACCGCTCTTGTTACCTAAGTAGTTAGATGGTCAGCATCGGATGCGGAAGACCGCGGGTTAGTACCCAAGCCGTGACATACCAAAGTAAAATATGCTTTGTTTGGCGCGCAGCATTAAACGGTTTGTGCTAATACTGGTCGGCGTGGTGTCAGTATAATGTGACTGGGTGAGACAAGTCTGCAGTGTGGCAGTTTATAGTGATGTCTAGCACTGGGGCATCAAGCCGCAGACATGTAGCATGATGTCCCACCCAGTCGCATTATCCTGACACCAGGCCGACCAGTCCTAACTTTAACCTCTTAATGCTGAGCGCCTAACGAGACAACTGATATGATTCGGCTGGGGTTCGAACCCACGACCTCTCGCCTTCGAGGGGACACTTTAACCAATAGGCCACCAGAGTGGTGGGGTGAGACATGATGCCACAGATCTGCTGCATGATACCCCAGTGTGTGCCCCTCTCCAATGTTTCTTTGAATCTTCGTGTATCCAGTGTAAAATAACAACTTGTGAGTGTATATATATATATATATATATATATATATATATATATATATATATATATATGTTGTTGTTGTTGTAGGGTTTAACGTCATTTTTGAGCACAAGATAGACTATACATGGCGGCCAGTATTAATGGTGGAGGAAGAACCCGGGAAAACCCAAGAAAGAACCACCGACCCACGAGAAGCTACTGGCAAGCTTTCTCACATACCCACAATGGCCTAATCCGAGACTCGAACCCACGCAGACAGAGGTGAGATGGCAATGATCCGCAACGGAGAGCGCTTTAGACCACTCGGCCACTCGGGGCCCCGTATATATATATATATATATATATATATATATATATATATATATATATATATATATATATATATATATATATATATATATATATGTATATATAAAGTAATGTTTCAACAATTGTGCCTTGAGATTGATAATCATTTTGAATCTTACGACCGCAGTGTTTATGGTAATTTATACTCTATCTGAGCCCTATTTACATCCGAAAAATTTATACCTGATTAAAGCATTTCAGAATGGTAATGAACACTAACACGGTAACATGGATGAGATGCCATAGTCAAGACAAATTTTATGAAGAAAACCCCTTTTATAAATACGGACGAACTCGTTAAAACTTTCAATTACAAATATCACTTAATCCCAGAATTACTGTCTCGATATATTAGATTAGATCTCTTTATACCATAGTTCAGCATCTATAGACTATTTTGTATGCTTATAAAAAGTTATGAAAAATGGTCTTACCTTAAGTTTCTAGGTAGCAAGGACCCTTTGATTATTGTATATAAGAAACAGAAGCTATAATTCGAATAGACCTGGGTAAAAAGATATTGTCAATGCTGTGTGACCTAATACGTATATTTGTACCCCATTTCTTGCGTACAGCCTTATTGTCTCATGTTTCATTCATTTACCCACAAGGATGTCTACTTGTTAAATCATTCTTTAAAAAACGGCACACATGAGTAATCAAGCTGAAGACCAAGGATGTAGCGTGCATTAGATTAGCAGAGCTCTCTCGAATACATCCAATTTTACCTTTAAGCTACTGAACGCTTCACACAGCGAGAAATGCGTAGGTGGGTCGCTGGATACAGATAAACTGATAGATATATAGATACAGATACATACATACACTGTATATATATATATATATATATATATATATATATATATATATATATATATAATATGCTATATTGGAGTCAGATAATTTTTAATTCGTACTCTACGGAGATTCGAACCCAGGTCCACGGCTAAACGTACGAATTAAAAAATTCTCTAACTGTATGATAATATTATTTATATGAAAATATTAATTCTGCCTACTATTATCAAACAATCTTCTATAGGAATCCAGGGATAGCACTTTCCGTTCTGTCTGGTGTATATTTATAATTCTCTATAATTAATTATACATACTTTGATTTCTTTCACAGGAATCAGGAATGTTTAGACACACGAGAATTAATTACTAGGTCGTCTTGCGAGTGTGTATGCTACAAACTAGTGCATATAACACCGATTGAGTAATATCATGTTTTGGTGATGTGTGCTTAATCGTGAGGGAATATGGGTTCGTGTGTGCTGGCATGGCGATGGGTGCCGTTTACTTGCGGATCTGGGTTAGAATCTCCGTAGAGTACGAGCATACGAAGTAAAAATTATCTAACTGTATGATAGTATCATTTGTATTAAAATATCAATTATGTCTACTATTATCAATCATTCATCCATGGGAACGCAGGGATAGCACTTTCCGTTCTGTCTATCTGTCTGTCTTTCTCTCTGGATATATATATATATATATATATATATATATATATATATATATATATATATATATATATATATATATATATATAATTAACAAATGATTTATGTTGAAATAGTTTGTTCAGTTTGTCAAATACGAGGCGTGCAGACATAATATATTTTGTATGGGCCCTTACGTAATATATAAAATATATTTTACCAGCGGATCTGGGTTAGAATCTCCGTAGAGTACAAGAATACGAACTGAAAATTCTCTAACTGTATGATAGTATCATTTGTATTAAGATATTCATTATGCCTATTATTATCAATCATGCATCTATAGGAACCCATGGATAGCACTTTTCGTTCTGTCTGTCTGTCTATCTCTCTATGTGAATCTATATATATATATATATATATATATATATATATAACACAAATTATTTCTGTTCAAATAGTTTGTTCAGTTTGTCAAATACAGTATATATTATGTATGGTCCCTTCCGTGTTATATCTAACTACTACTTCTGTTACATTTTGATGTTGATCTTAAATTTTGTCAATAAACTGGAGAAATATCGGCTTTGTGCTTTATTTGACATAATAATTTCTCGGTATCCGGAGTTATAATATCATACAACAAAACCACATTCACGCGTGTGCAGGTAGTTAAGTTTAACACTATTACCTGGTGGCATGTTATTAGGTGTACTATGATATACAGGTGGTAGAAAGTGGGTAGGGACATTCAGAAACATCATCAAAATTTTCATTATCATACAATATAATTTCTTAACTAGGTATTCTATTTTCATGCCATCTTTGGTTTGGTACTAACATATTGATAGCAATAATATTAGTACTATGAAAGTAATAACATCTACATTTTCACGCATTGTATTAGCATTTTGATATAATTTTTGGGGGGGGGTCGTGGCGTTCAAAACCATTTCTCAGCGCCAGATAGGCTATATATTGTTGTCAGTATAAGATGGTGAATGAATAGCCAGGGAAAACACCTGTAAGAACCGCCAAAAACGCGAGAGGCTAATTGCACGCAGCCTTCACATGTACTTAAATTGGTTGACTCGGAGACTTAAACCCACGCAAACCGGTGATATGGCCATGGTCGGTAAAGACAATATAATCGCAGTGTGATTATAGTTTTGAAATAATGGTACTGACATTTTGAGTAGCAGTAGCTTTAGCGTTTTAATGTAATAGAAAGATATTTTTGATAGCAAAGTTATTAGCATTGTGATAGTAGTAGCGTAACATTCCAATAGCAGTAGCATTATCATTTAGGTACTAGTATTGTGACAGTGATTCCATTAGCATTTTTATTGTAATAATGTTAGCGTTTGATCGCAATAGTGTTAGCATTTTATTGTAACAACTTTACCGTTTTGATTGCAATTCTATTAGCAATTTTTACTGTAATAACGTCAGCGTTTTGATTGCAGTACCATTTACATTGTGATAACAGTAGCATTAACGTGTTCGTATTATTATTCCTTGCATTAGTTATACTATTTAACGTCACCAACTTATGTGATTGCTCAGAAAACAAGTATAGGTTGTCGAACGTTCTAGATGGCAACACACAACAAAGAAGGAAAAGATCTGATTGCATAAATCTCCCCATTTTCAACTTTTTATATCATGTGACCTCTTTTCTACAGTTTTCTTAGGTTATATATTCTATATATAACTAGACCTTATTTATGCTCCTGGATACAGTCGAAGATCTATGTTATATTTGGAAACATCAAGGTAAATTATATTGCTGCAGTGACGACAACATTTTGTTACCTCTTGGCACTAATGCTATCATTTGTAATCATGGGTTTAATTTACTGCAATTTGAATTCAACGCTTTATTTGGTTGGCCATAGCGTATAAGGCAATTATGCAAAACAGAAGAGGAAGATTTGTGTTTACGTACACGATCTTTGCCAGATCTAGTTGCATTGAAATGTTATAGACATCAAATCCCTGTAAATGTGAGCTTCATTACACTGTTTCACAAGTAATATGCTCTTGCAAAGTATAGAAATAAACATTTTCTGAAAGGCGCAATTTTGAAGAACACACACAGATAGAATAAATACCTGTAAATTGTCCAGATGTAAATCATTATAGTTTTATGTCTTCGGGAGACTTTCATAATATCAGATAGACGCTTCTGTCAAAGCGATGTCATCAGATAACATTATTGATAACAATTCTGCTTTTATTCTTTATTAAATTTGGTAATTACATTTTGATAGATAGAAGCAAAAGTATTTTGATAGAAAAAGTAATAGTATTTTTTATAGAAACAAGTAATGGTATTGGGATAGAAAAGTAATAGCATTTTGATAGAAAAAGTAATAGCATTTTGATAGAAAAATTAATAGTATTTTTATAGAAAAAAGTAATAGTACTGGGATAGAAAAAGTAATAGTATTTTTTATTGTGGTACAAATAAACAGCTTCAATTTTATTTTTATGCTTTAGTTAGTTTGATGGCAAACTTTCTGCTTGGTAAAGTTTATTATTTATTTAGTATGATGGCACACCGCCAGCAGGTAAAGTTTAAGTTTTACTTCGTTTGATGTCACACTATTATTTCCTTGAGAAGAAGATTAAAAGCACGATATAGATTCAAAATTGTCCACGTTAAAGCTTTGGGTACATTATAATAATGGGAATTCAGCGAAATTTGGAGAACACTGTCTCACAAAATGAACTTTATTTTGATACATAAGAGTAATAGCAGCAGAGAGGATGAACAGACTCTAAATGGTTCACTCTCCGTTTCGCAAAATTTCGCGATTGGTCCAGTACCTGGTTTGAGACAAAACTCTAATTTACTTACTCAGTCTATCGCTGATCGCGAAAAATTGCAGGAAAATACGCAATCGCGTCGGTATCAACAGCATCCTCTCTGCTGCTATTATCTAAAAGAATTATCAAGACCTATTCGATAACGTGTTCGAGGATCATGTAAATTTATCGTGATAAATCCATGCGGGGATAACTGAGCCTGACTAAATAAATTTCTAAACTTATTTATGCCCATATCACCGCTGCACCAAGCCTGATGAATATTTCTCAGCGTATGTGTATCAACTCCGTTAAACACAGCAAGAATATTACAATTATCCCTGATCACTTTTGGTATTGTGTATACTGCTGATTAACATAAATCACATCTGTGTTTTTTTATGCCTACATCTGGAAAATATTCTAGCAGGGTTTGTCTGTCTATCCAACATCGCATCATCGTACACCACTAAATTATTGATAAATCCATCAAGATCGCCTACCAATGGAGCATCATTGATATAAGTGATAAACTCTATAACATCATCACCGTTTTCATTTAACGATTTTGCATTTTCATTAAAATCGTTAAGTACATCATAGCATCGTTGATCATCTACAGACGGAGCTACCAAATACAACTTATCCCATTTTAACCACCTCATGATCAGATTAAGCAACAGCTGAGTTTTACCAGATCCAGGTGGACCTGTGATACTCATTCGGCTAAATACCCAGGAGAAAAACACCTACCAGTATATAATTAGTGTGGCCTTGGAACCAGACTTAATATCAGACTTGATAATCAAGATTAATCAACACCTGGCAAATATCCAATAAATGTTATTGATAAAGCGTGTCATATTCATGATGTGGCTTATAAAAGTAAAGATCTTCAGCAGCGACATGTCGCAGATGTAAAATTAATTCATGCGCTAAAATCCATAAAAAATAAATCATTCAATGAATCATTAGCTAATTGATTACTAAGATCTGCAATAAAAGGTAAACTAGTGCTAGGCGCTGGAAATTAATCAACCGATTATTATTATAATGGAATGGATTTATTATTCTTCAAGAGGATACTGGAAACGTAGACCAGCAATTAGTAAACTCGCCAAAGCAGCAAAAGTTACACGTGCTACTGCTGAAGCGTGCTTAGCACGACAGGCAATATGGCAAATTCATCAACCACCGCCTAAGCGAATCGAGTACGCACATTTTGATGTCAGCGTTCCTAATGAAGTTCATCAGGCAGATATTTTATTTTTAGATGATACTATACGTCGTAAAACAAACAAATACGCATTAACTGTCGTTGATATTGCAAGTAGACATAAAGAAGCAGATCCGTTGTCAACAAAGACAGCAACTGAGGTAGCTTCTGCGTTTAAATGAATTTATCAACGTGGTAGTCTACGATGGCCACAGCTACTACAAGTTGATCCTGGTAAAGAATTTCAGGGTGTAGTATCATCGCTGATGAAGCAACATAATGTCTAAATACGATGAGAACATACTGCAATTCATCGTGATCAGGCAATTGTTGAACTATTTAATCGAACACTTGCTGAGCGGTTATTTGGATATCAGTACGCGCAGGAATTCATTCAAGACAAGAGATCTCGAGAATGAATTGCAAGATTACCAACTGTGATAGCTGCGCTAAATAATGAAATAACTCGAACAACTGCGTTGAAACCCGTTAATGCAATTACAAGCCCGCGTATAACAATACAACGAAGTGATTTTTCAAAACAACCGGTGCTGGGTAATGTTACTGTAAGATAAGTATTTGAACCCGGGGAACCTGAAGGTGGTAAAAATAAGAGCGACTGATCCTATTTGGAGTATTACCGCACACAGAATTTACAGTTTGCTAATATCCGCGGGTAGACCTGCAAATCTACAGATTAGATTCAACTGCTCCCCAAAGCGGATTTACACGTGAACAATTACAAGTAATTCCGGAGGATACACAATTACCACCCCGATCACTTAAATAGCATCCGTAGGTCGATTGCATTCAAGACAGTTCAGCATCACATTTTCTCGTGTATGACCGCGACTGTTATCTTTTCTATCCGCGGTAAATTGTCATGGATTATTACTCGAATACTGAGATAACATTACACAATTACAGCTCGCACAATGATTATTCTGCTGTTGTTTCAGCGTACTGATAAATTCAGCGTCGAGACCAAAATCGCGTTTTTTTTTTGTTGTTGTCGCATTGTCTATAACCAGCTAATTTTTTTTCTTATTATATCGCTGTCAGTATCATCATTGATCATTGGCGCGTCCCAGACAATTTTTCGTAGTTGAGATATTTTTCTAACTCTAGATACTGCCAAAAAAGCTAAGTTTCCTTGAAATGAATGTATCGTCATTGCGTATCCTAGCCTCCACGGAGATTTATCCAACGATAATGCATTCTCGACAACATTGACATCAACTAAAACAATATCATTCAACACCAGATTTTATTTCTCGGTTTGTCCTGGTATGTCAACGTCGATATTCTGTCGCCGTGTATCAGTTGGTCTATAACACAACAGTACACTTAACGCTGATAATTTATCCTTGTGTAACTGAAATAACTTCCGTTGAAGTGTGTCTCTTACTATTTTTTTTTACTTGCCACTATCAAATCATTTGGTTTCCACGTTTCCCAAAAGTCGTTCATAAAAGTTTCCGGAATTGTTTTATGCGCTATTTCACACTGACTTTTGTTCTGTTGTAGTCTGATTAATTTTTTTAATTCTCTTAATTTTGCATTAAGAGGTCTATAATCATCGGTTATTTCTTCATAGTAATCTACAAAATACTTTAGCCAAAGATGTGGAGATGGTCCAATAAACGGTGGTGGTTGACCGTGATCACCGCACATTATCACAGCTATATTTTGCAATAACAGCCAATCGAGAAACATTTTTAATATATCTATAGACACTGTGCATATCTAATCCCATATGATGATACTTGGAATGTATTTCTCTCCAATTCGATCAGGAGTCCATGCGTCACCGTTGTATCTGAAAAAGTTATGATAAGTGCAAGAATTAACTCCTCGTTGTTGTGTCATCTCCCTGACAAGTCTATGTGTAGGCGTTAGCACAATCATATCATCGGGGCGGCATCGAAATAACTCGATCACTCGCGTTGTTTTAGCAGCACACCCTGGTCTGCTCAGATATATGGTTTTGTGTTTGGATATTTGATCATACACGGATGGCGCAGATGATATTTCTAATATCTGATCGCGTAGATAATTATCCTTGATCGTAACATCCGCGGATTCGTAATAATTATGTAAAATTTCTTCTTTTATTCTCCACGAACCCCATAATGCATCAGTAGTTGCAAAACGAGCCAGTAATTCTGAATATTTTTATCGATATAAAATGAGTCAGTGGGAACTCTGACTGCGGTACGAGGAAATCTGTTTATCACCGATAACATGTTTATAGACACATAAGCGAGCATTGAAGATCTTAAATGAGTATGATGAGTAGATTCTCCACTGATAAAACTAACAACAATACCCGACCGTGTTCCGTCAGATAAGTAAGCGTCTTTCATATTACAAAACATATTTTTCGTTGCTGCATCAGCGACCACGAATTCATATTCGGCGGGATCCATAATCAATCCTGCACAATGCCGCTGATGACCATACGCAACACCCTGAGTAAATTTACCGATTATTTTGCTACCGAGATCCTTTGCGGTTTTTTCACTGTTGCTGAGTTTAATTTTGAGAATATTAGGAGCATCATTAATGATTACATCAATAGGAGTATTTGGACATTCCTGCTTATATTCTTCGATGATCTCATCATGACTGATGCGCTGTGGTGTTGGTATTCAAACTTTATTTTGATTTCGGTATGATATAATTGCCTCGCTGACCGTCAGCGATATGTATATTTTATCGTCAAGCATATATCGTAATAACACTACTGGCACCCAGCGTTGTTCTGAAAAATGTCTGCCAAAAATTTTGAAATGAACCAAATATAACAAACCGGATGATGATCCTTGGCGAATTCAAATGATGCAACACGAGCGAATCCAATTAGATCAAAATCGGGTAACGATCCGTTTAGGGCAACTCTCGTCATCTCGTGCGTGGGATCTCCGTAACCAAGAAAACTCCCCTGATAACACGCGATGATATCAACGGATATCATACCGTCAAGATCATACCTGGGATTCCACAAACCGCCATGCCCGAATTCGACACAACTAGCTTGAACATCCTCGAGAAATCGAGTTCGTGTTGGTTTCCATGAATTTTTCTCTCTGGCAAAATGAGCCGCGACTGAGGGAACTGTAAAACAATTACTCAGTAATTGGTTAATGTTTTCTGTTGAAAATCTTTCCGTAGTTTTCTCATTGTTTCATGAAGAGATTCTCGACGATATAAATCGCCGTTAGGTCGTACAAATTGATCTTATTCTTCATCAGATCATTTAAATAACCTTACTGACACAGGATCGTTTTTACTTAACGCGTGAATAAAATCAAACATATTTTCTGAGGGCTAAAATCTTACATTACGATTCCGTGGAAATATTGTGACTGCGCTGGTCCACGCGTGCGTGTTATGGTCAATAATTTCAATAGGAGCTCCACTGGATTTATTTGGTGATTCATATAAAATACGGTTAACGTTTTTGTTACCATTGGAAATCTTAATTTACTTGATAACTGGGCAACATCATTTATTGTAGCTCCGGTATCCTTCGCCGATTCAGCCCATTTGTTTAGTTTTTCACGTCGCTGATTCGTTAACCCATTTTCACGCTTCGTATTTGTAAAATGCAGAATTACTCGTTCGGCTACACAATTCAACCTTGAAAATCTCATTGGTGCAAGATCATTGGTGTTGGGTTTATCATTTAGCTGATAAATTCCATAAATAACCGCGGTCACAGGATATGCTCGTTCGTAATATGGTCTGTCAATTCCAGTAAATAATCCTGGTTTGGAATTTTTACTCATTATGGCAGTTTTTCCATTAGCAAGAACAGGGTCACCTTTGTCACGTTTAATCCACGTAGCGGAATCTGCTAGCAAAATAAACTAGATAATATATTTCTGATCATCAAGGTAATCGATAATCGTTTTCCCCGTGTATCTTTCATTGTAGCATCAATGATATGGTTGACACCTTTGTCTGTAACCCAAAGACACAAACATATACATACACACAAACATACACAAATACAAAATATTTATTTAACCCCTTCTATAGGAATCTATATATATATGTATATTATTTTGGAACAAAATATTTGGACAACTAAATAAAATTAAAGATAACTTACTCGAGATGGGAGAAGTACATACAAATAGAAAAAGTATGGACCCCACTTCGAGCACAGTTAATCTCGTGGAAATAAAAAACAAGAGCGAACACAAAATAGCACACATATAGACCATTAGGGTTTTAATTTATAAAACAGTACATCGCTGACTCGCCAAAATTCAAAATTGCTACAAATCTCCTATTGAGATTATTACTCATAGGAAAAGATAAGACAACTGGGTACTGAAATTTGATCAATATTTTGCTGTCCCAACATAAACACATATATATCAATCACACCATACAGCATACACATATAACACACATGGGACATAGGGTGACACCTAGCAAAGGTCAACTTTAACGAACTAGGGAAGGAACTCCGAGGAGGTGATAGCAACTATTCTCGGATGAACTTCCCTATAGATACACTAGGGACATTTTAGAAATACCACAACAAATTTCTTAATTTTAAAAATATTTAATTTCAAAATTCTTTTTACAAAAATAACACATACGTTACATACCTTTGGGGGAAACAACAACACATAAACAATTTCACTTCTTTGGCTAGGTGGAGGGATCTGTTTGGTGCCACCCGCCCCCCCCCCAAAAAAAAAATAACGTCATAAATCACAAAATAACAAGTTAAAAGCCATAACATAAAAATAAAAATAAAAAATCCATACAAACACCAAAATTTATTATATTTAGATGGGAACGTCACAAAAAATACATTATATGAAATTACAAATTATATTGTAACAACAATGAGTGCCTGTGGTCAAGTAATGGCTATTGGGAAATAAAAATGGAGAGGTGCTTTTATATTTTTTTCTCTTTCTCTATATTGAACACTAACATCTTTTAACTTTGTCTATATAAAGATTATGGTATTACCAAGGACAGGGACCACCTGTGGGGAAAGTACGAGATGAGGACGCCATGGGGCTATGTCACATGGCGCTACGCGATGTGAACAGGCCCATGGCAGAGTCGGGAAAAGCTACCACAGGGAGGACATCAGGACGTACAAACCATAAAAACATCGAAGAACATAATCACAAATACTAATTACTGTACGGTCGTTATATCGTACTACATACCTCAACTGAGCAAATAAGATGTTTTGGCAAATTTTTGGGAAATAAAATAATTAAAGATAGTTAAATTCGAGAGAGTGAAGTATACAAAATAAAGGAAATATGGAGCTCCTTTGAAAACAGCTTACTGTATCTATAAATAGATTTGCGAAGTACGACACACATCTATAGCATACACTAAAAACATTAGGTTTTGCTTTTCCTAAAGCTCCCGCACTGTATGGTGGACCAAACTTTGTGGTCAAATAAACAATTTTGGAAAATTTCAATAGGGCCTAATTCGAACCAGGTGAAGCACAATGGAAATAAAGGAGGGTGGAGCCTGGATCGAAAGCAACTTACCTGTTTTAAAACTCTTATTCAATAAGCACGAGGAACGACACACTTTATCACTCAAATAATACAATAGGACTTTTTTCTAACAATAATTTTATTAGCACACCATTCCAGCGTCCAAATTCTAAAACGGAAAATAAACTAAATTAACAGGAATGGAACTCCATTCCAAAATATAGGAATACAACGGGGAAAAGAATTGTCTTAGTTTGCTGTCTCAAACATGCAGACCATATAGCACAAATACAATATAGCATTATCACATATAGCAAACACTGAGACTTAGGAGAACCATAGCAAAGGTCACAAAAACTGACAAGGGAAGGAACCCCAAGCAAGGTGACAGAAATCAGGTTCGGATGACCAACCCTTTAGATAACACTAGGGAAATAAAATACCCCATCAAAAAGTTCAAAATAAATTTTGGATAAAAATTCTGTAATTAAACAACAACACACAGCATATCTGAAGGTGTACACACATATATAAAACACCTTTTCTTTCTTTTTTGTTTTTTGGAATGGTGGTGCGCATCTGTCTGGTGCCCCCTCCCCACCAAAAAAAAGAATATGTCGAGGAGAGCAGACGTGTTCTGGGTGTGCTCTTAACCGAGCAAACATGGATTACTTTCAAGGATAGTGTAGTGTGGAGTGGAAGTAAGGGGGCAAAAAAGGCGATAACGAAGTCTACATCTCCGCGAGCTGGGAATACGAAAGCAATTGGCAACCAAGGCAGCTCGTACGAGAGAGCTACAGTAGTGAAGGGTAAAATTAGTGTCACAACACCTTCCATTTAAATTTTCATTTTTTTATTTAGGATCCCTTTTTCCCTTTTCTTGTTCAGTTCATTTGAAATTCATTACATATGTTTTTGTTTTGAAGGACATTTTCCACTGAAACAATTTTTTGCATTTTTGAGATTTGTAGAGCTTTTTGTGTTCAGATTTCATAACAATCTAGTCTTACGCAGTAGCGTGGAACTACATGAGTAAAACTCACCTTGTTTACAGTAGTATTATTTGATAAATAGTTTTTTTACCACAGCCGTGATCTTTTCATTCAATAATTCTTCTCAATTGTCATTTTGTTTTTGTTTTAAAGGACTTTTTTCCTTTGAAACAATTTTGCCTTTTTTGATATATTCTTTGAAGGACATTTTCCTTTGAAACAATTTTTTATTTTTTTTATTTTTGTGTTCATATTTCACAGCAATTTAGTCCTACGCAGTAGCGTGGAACACATGAGTACAACTCACCTTGCCTACACTGGGATTAATTGATAACTAGTTTCAAGAATCTCTCTCATCTGTTACCTTGTTTCCATGATTTCATAATTTCTTGCAAACATTGTGAAATCTTGTTAGTAAGATGGCCCAAGCAGGTACTATGACGTACAAAGGGGCACGACTCGAACAGTACTTTCATGTACATATCGAGAAAGGAGATGGAAGAAACATCCTTATTGCCTCCCACCCTAGAGGGTGCCAGGTGTTAGATTTCGGGAATATAGCAGACTGCCACAGGCAATCTAACATTATTACCGCCCTTAAGGCGAAGGGCATACCCATTGAAGGGATTGAGGGCATACAAAATGGGGGGAGAAACAAGTTCATTGTATACCCTACATATTATGACACCCCCCTACTTGACATGACACAAATTGAAATAAAGGGGCTAACAGCAACATTATCAGAGGCACCCCCAATAACCCGAGGGTTAGAGCCCAGAGCAAGAGACGTCATGATCTCGGGGCTCCCCTTCGAGATAGACAATGAAGTCCTAGTGGTCAAAATAAAGCAGAAATTCAAAATCCCCATCAAAAACGAATGTGAATATGAGCGACCCTGAACACGCTGCCGTACGGTTGGGCATGCACCCAAAAATTGCAAAGAACCAGTGCCACAGTATGCTTATGCAAGTGCGGCGGTACCCAAACCAGTCGAGGAGGCTGAAATAGAACTTGAATTTGAAAAATAGGATGAAGGGGATCCCATAACTTCACAACTAGAGTCCACTACACAATATGGTAATACGCATACACCTACCATAAATACTACGGGAGGCAAAGATCTGGAGTGGGAGGATTTACTACTCCCAGGATCCCACAAAGAGGAGAGTGAAATACTGACAACCAATCCATATTTCCTCTTACAAATTGATGAGGATAACGCCCAAGAAAGTGAAAAAAGTGAAGGGAAGAAAAAAGAAGGGCCGGTGGACGTAATATGAATCAAACCTATGACGTCGACCCCTGTACCGTCCCAGAAAGGCAAATACAATACGTCCTTACAAAGCTCATCCCCAGATAGGGAGTGGAGTGCGGCTAGACCACACCAAAAGCAAACCCAACAGACAATAATCCCGCCAGTACAGACCAAAATAATAAAAAGAATGGGTAAGAATACTAATGACAAAGACAAAGACACAGACGAAAACACTTCAAAGGAACAAACAGACAACGACAATAAAACGGATATGGAAAATGACAATGACAATGAAACAAACAACGACAATAGAACGGATATGGAAAACGACAACGACAACGAATCAAAAATGTACGTCTCACAAACTACAGAAAACAACAACCTATTAAATGAGGCTCTGGAGGCAACCCAGAACCCTATAAAAAAAAACTAAACTTAAAAAAACATCTTAACTAGAATATAAGGAGAAACAGTTTACATAAAGTGATGCGACACCTGGGAAGTGAAGCAAAAATGGAAGAACCAAACTTCCGAATCGCTACTATCAACAGCAACGGGATAGATAAGGCGAAAGCAGAAACAATTATCAAAGAAACTAACTTTGACGTAATACTGATACAAGAAACCCACAATGGAATTACACCGGAGCTAAAATTTCTTCTTGAAGACAAACTAAATGCAATAGTTATAACTAATAATCATATTAGTAATGAT
The DNA here is from genome assembly GCA_028554795.2 of Sinohyriopsis cumingii. Lineage (NCBI taxonomy): Eukaryota > Metazoa > Mollusca > Bivalvia > Unionida > Unionidae > Sinohyriopsis > Sinohyriopsis cumingii. The sequence goes on along the minus strand of CM068835.1, from coordinate 97,051,442 downwards.
ATCAGAGGAGGAGTAGCAATGATTATCAAAAACAAACCGGGGTTAAGCTGGGAAAGGATAGAGGAGGGAGTTTTCAAAGGTCGCTTAATACATGTAAAAATGTTAAACTGGCACGTAATAAAGGTGTATATGTCAGCAAGCAGAAATAAAAAACTAAATTTTATCGGAAATTTAACAAACTATCTACAACTTTATTCAATGGAAAATTTAATAATGGGGGAGATATCAACTGGGATGGGGACGAAAATGATAGAACGACTGACTTAATAACTAGCGACAAAATATACAGGAGAGAAATGACAAACTTATTTCCAAACACATGTATTTACATGATTTATAGATGCTAAAATTGAATACACTCAGTTCATTCCAAACACACATGCATATATATGATTTAAGCTAATAAAATTGGACAGACTCAGTTCATTCCAAACACACATGCATTTATATTATTCATTGCTAATAAGATTGAATGCACTCAGTTCATTCCAAACACAAGTATTTACATGATTTATACCTAATAAGATTGAATGCACTCAGTTCATTCCAAACACATGCATTTACATGATTTATACCTAATAAGATTGAATGCACTCAGTTTATTCCAAACACATGTATTTACATGATTTATATGCCACAGAAGTACACGGATATAAGATTTTTTTACATTTCTGACGTTTCCAGGAAATCAGGGAGCATGATAGAATATGATATATTACCAATAAGTCAGAATTCATGATATAGCATATCCTAGGACATAGAAGTACAGGGAATGATATTTTGTCATAAAATCAGAATACAGGGCATTATACGAACCAGGATATCAGACTACCGGTTACGATTCGTCCCTGGAAATCCAATTAAGGTATGTTACCTTTTATGAACTCAGATTACATGGCATTATACATTTCAGAAAGTCATAGTACAGGGCATTGTACATTTCCGGAAATCAGCATACGGCGAAGTATGCATGCCGCGAAGAGTTTCGGTTAACGTTGAGACCATCACACTAACGGGTGTGTCCAGTTGCAAACATAAGAGAAAAGCTAGGTTTGTGACGGCATCAGGTTTCTGGTTATGCTGCATTTCGGCACCCCTTAGTAACAGACTCAATGCCGTTCCCACATTATGTTTGCACGATTCACATGAAGGTCCATGAAATAAATTTTGACACACTGCAATGTGATAGTGCCGTTGTTGCTAACGATAACATCAACAACGTTATAAAGAATTTACGTTGAATCTCAGAGATAAGGATCAGGCACACATCAAGCTGAATACATTATGTTATGGGCTATTAATTTCACGACATTGAAGGTAACACCAGCGTTTCAGCATGTATAAGGTCTTCTTTTACAAAAGTAAACGGAGTTCATGGCCTCCGGCTCTTGCAAGGAGATTACTAATAAACTCTGGACGATTTTAATAATTCGTTTTATTGTCAAGGTTGAAACATGCGTACCGTAATCTCCTGGATGCTACCGTCAAGCTGCACGCACCGATGTTGCATTATATATTCTGTTATTTCGGTTCAGTTCTGGCTTGGTGATGTTGTGAATTTTCTATTACCAATCGGGAAAGGTAACTTCTATCTCTGGAGTCGAGCTGCCAATAAATATGATGGCACATTGCTCAGCCGAGACTTTGCACTATTTTAGGCTGAATGAAATCTCCCGAAAAGCAAAGTTTGTATCTGCAATGTTGCAAACACCTGTTTAAGAGCAACCCATAAAGCTAATGGATTGTTCAATACAACAATCAAATTCAGAACTAGCACTTTTCGATTGAATTGCTTTAATAGCAATGATAAATGCAGTTTCTGTGTTTCACATGTTATGCATATCTATATTTCTGTAAATATTTTTCATGGCTGTAATTTGTAGTAAATATCTTCAGCTGAAATGTCGTACGCGGATATGTTTTATTTTAAAATATTAAGAACGTACCATTGAGAAGGATTTATAAATACATGCTTACGTATGTGATTACAGTTGCTGATAATATAAGTATTAGTAAATATATTGACACGATTTATCTTATTTTTTATTTGTTTTTTTGTTCCCATTGATGAGCTCGGTCGGTCAGATGGTATATTAGAATAATTATTTTAATTCACATTGGATGGGTTAAATGATTTGAGTCCTTCTACGATGTTGATAATTTTTTATTTGTCCAGTAGATGGTAGTAGCAAAGTGCCTTTTCACCCGTTTTGCTGGCATGTAAGTACATGTAGCTGGGCAATTTAGATCAATTTGATTTATCCTGTCTTTGTTGCAACATCAAATCTGCAAACCTGTTTTATATTGTATGTGTACATTATATGAGAGGTTAGACATTTGTTTGGCCTAAACATTGGGAAATGAAAGTGCGCGTTGAACTATAATATTATTCTGGGACTAGTGTGACTTATTCAAGGAATTCTGGACAACGACCTTTTGACTCGCCAAGGGTGTTGGCGGACGCTAATATTCTAAGATCTAAAATTTATACGGACCTTTTCATTCTTTCCGATTTAAATATAACTTTTTCAGGATTATTTTGAGTTCCATTCATGATACTGTAAGTTCCTCTTAACGTTTTGTCTGATAACATTGATAATTAAATTGTTTAAGTTTTATAGAACTTGTTGACGCTTGCATCTTTCTCTTTCTCAGTTTACTTTGGAAAGCCACAGGTACCCGGCGGTGATCAAAATTTTTCCCTATATTATTATATGGGCATCAGATAGCGACTCCGACAACAATTAGCGGCTCCTAAAATGACGGTGATTACAATCTTTCCCTATATTTTTATATGAACTACAATTAGCGGCTCCTACAACAATTAGCGGCTCCTTCTACAATCAGCGGCTCCTAAAATACTTTTAATCTACGGCTCCGTTAATAAAAATCACAATTTACGGCTCCAGAAACACGTGTAGCTCAGTCTACAAACTACAATCACCGGCTCCTTCTACAGTAGCGCCGCTGTAATTTTGATCTCCGTCTTTACTACCGAACTAGATTCGAACGAGATTTCAACTCAAAAACGAGATCTACTAAGCTATTATCTCCGGCTCCTTCTTCGATATTAACGACGCTGATAATCTTCAGCTCCAATTTAACTAAAGAACCGGACGAAATTTAAACTCATAAACGAGATTTTAATCACGTGCTGTCATATTCGGAATACTATCGTCTTATCTGCATCAGTGTCTTTTACCTTAGTTTGTTTCGTTTTCAACATTTGCTACAAGGTATTTTCCAGCCGTTTGTGTTGAGTAACCACGTCAAGGTCAGACTGTCTACATCATTAGTTTTCAGCATTTGTTACATGATATTTTCCATTAGTGACGAATATTAACTTGCATTTTTTATACTGCAAATATTTTGCTTTGACTAAAAAGTTTTTATATACCAGTACTGAGTCCAGTACAATACTGGACAGACCTTTTTTATAATTTAAAAAAAAATACAATGTCGTAGCCTCAATTTTATTAGTTATGGTTGAGGTAGCAGTAAGGGTAATAATACTAGTACTAGACCGACTTCTGAATTAAGTATCTCATGAGGGGGTGGAACCTTATTGCGTGATTTGTAAACGCGTTTTGCAGCGACGTCGGGGGGGGGGGGGTGGCATCTGTCACCCCCACTTCCCGAATTTGCGTGTGCTGTAAAATTGCTGTAGCCTATACATAAAAAATTAAAAAGCCCGTCAAGTTTGCCCCCTCCGCTCCAATCAAGCCCCCCCCCCCAAAAAAAAAAAAAAAAAAAGTTGGAATGCCGTCCCTGGTTTTTTGTAAGCTCTGGATAATTCTGTACATTTCGCTTAATTTACATCGTTAATGCTTGTTGAGAAAACAATTAGTATGGGGCGCAAGGCGCAGATAGGGTGAGCAGAAACTTTAGTGTCTAAATGTGCATAGACCTTTAAAAATTATAGGTTGATTTCAACTTGTGTTGCCATATTTTTGTTTGTAAAAAATCTGTAAATTATTAACATGTTTTCACCACTTTCAGATGTTTTGCATTGAATGTACAGAAAAGCTCCAAGATGGAGCCAAGTTTTGTCATCAGTGCGGTACTGCAGTGCCAGGTAGAGGTACGTTTTATCTTACATTTATATAAAAACCTGCCACTTTACATTTACAAGGGTCTCAATAGATGTATAAAACTTGCATGAGTAAAGATGAAACTCTGAATTGTCAAAACTGAAATCTCAAGAGATCTTTTTGCTGGGATTGTTTATGGAGCAGACTTGTGCTTAAGATATTTTTTCACATGTTAAATGAAGGGAAACACTTCTATAGCATATTTTAACTGATACTTAAAATTTCATACAACTTGAAGAGGTTTATTTTCTTTATTCTCACAATTGCTTATAACTTTTTAATTTGTTTCGATTCTTTGGGTCAGAATGATTATCACTGGCAAGTTGTTGCTGAGGCTGAGACAGGGAAGAAAATATATATTTTGTCATAAATTAATATCAGCCAGTGTATAGTTGAGCAAAGAAATAAAATGTGTACTTATTGCAGTTAACTTCTAATTAGAAAATCTTATAAACCAATTTTCACTTAAAGAAGACCCAAGAATTTGCAAGATTTTCTAATTAGAATTAAACAGACAGAAAATAAAAAAGACAATTTTCATCATTTAAATGTAACGGACACTGGTGCTCTCAGTGTGCAAATATAAGAGAAAGTACTTCTTTTAGTAACACTAACACACATGTATTTTCTCTGCATGATAACACTAACTACATATCAACTAATGTGATTTATTTGATAACTTGTAAAAAATGCATCATGCAATATGTTGGACAAACACTTCAACAAGTTTCTAAGAGAATGAATAATCATCGCTTTCATATAAAAGTTTCATGCCAGTATATATTGCGTTTGGTGACATAGACTCATAAAAGAGACTTACTGGGTTCATTAGTTAGATACTTTGTATATTACTGGCCTTAATGTCAACGCACTATAAAAAAATGGTATAATTTTTTTTTTTATTGAGATATTGTATATCCTTTATAACAATATAATTTTATGTATGACTGTTTGACTCTATTATATTTTATTATTTTACTATAGATCTAAGTCTCTAATTCCAGTAATATTATCTATTGGAGCACTTTGTATTTCACATGAAGTATAACTTGAATTAAATAATTCCAGCCCAAGTGAATACATGGAAATAACAGAAATAACACTTAATCTGCTCATATCTTACATAATTTTTCCAATAAACTAGATTATATAGACTTCTGATACCTGACTTCAGGTGACTATTAGAATGTTCTCAAAACAAGCTATGACCTAATGCAAAATTGAATTCTGGAAGATTCCGAACGTTTACAAGATAAAATCTTAGTTAGAATGAGAAGGTCTGCTAATAAACTTGTAATAATGACGATAGTAGACACAATGTCTTTGACTCAGGCCAAGATAATAATCCTAACCCATACTCATAAAGGAAATATCAGCAATGCATGATTTGTTTACAGAATTTAAAAAATGAAGGATTCAAGTCAGGTAAAAAAAAAAGAACTTGATTTAGGAAAAGGTCACGTCCAAAATACAATTATCCGTAGTTTATAATAAATAAATAAATAAAAGACTAATAAAAGAACTAACAAACAATTTAAATTAAATATACGTAACAAGCCTATGGTGTTATTATATTCAGAATAGTGCAGTACGGTATATAATTTAGAAGTGGAACATGAAAATTTAAAATAAATTGAGCCTATTTCAGGAGACTATTATATTTATGTTACTTCATCATACACTGTTATTACTCTCATTTTAGCAACCCCAGTGTCAGTGGCTACCGAGAGCACATTGTGAAAGGTTTGTAGCTGATCATTTTTTAAACTTATTCTTCACTGAATTCAGGTCATTAACTACAACTCATTTTTAAATCACTGAGTGATTGTTATTCTTGTACAAGACAATTTTAGTATTATGTATGATTATGAAATATGTGTTGTGCATTGCTTCATTTAATTCCTGGAAAGACTTGTTATCTGTTTTGACAAATTGGGCCGTGGGCAGTGAGGTATCATGAAGGCCATATTTACCCTGATAGTACCTTGTTACAAAAAGATGATTTGAAATAATTTTTAAGTGGATATCTAGGACATGCAAGTCTCAGTGTTTCTACTTAATATTTGAATGTTAGCTTTAATAAAAACATATGTGAAGTAAGGATATGGGTTCGAATCCTTCCATTGGTCAGCTATGTTAGTGTGTCTTTGGTAAAGGGACTTCACCAAACAGTTGTCTTGGCATTACTTGTGATGCTCTGCCATAAAACAGGAAATGAACAGGACTTATCTCATTACCAGTCAGCATATTTATCCAAGTAACAAACATATCATGTTTACATATGTGGAATAATAATCGACACAATTTAACTATATACTTAAATTTTCAATGATCTGTATACATTTTGTTCAGATAAAACTTTGTTCTTCAGTTCACAATGTATACCACCAAACTTATCATTGGGGGCCCAGAGTGGCCGAGTGGTCTAAAGCGCTCTCCGTCACAATCACTGCCATCTCACCTCTGTCTGCGTGGGTTCGAGTATCTGGCTCGGCCAATGCGGATATGTGAGAAAGCTTGCCGGTAGCTTCTCGTGGGTCAGGGTTTCTTCCGGGTTCTTCCTCCACCATTAATACTGGCCACCATGTATAGCCTATCTTGTGCTGAAAATGGCGTTAAACCCTATAACAACAACAACAACAACACTCATCATTATCCACAAGCTTTACATGTTCACACAATTCTGGTTTCATATACTCACTGTACTCTTGTCAGTTATTTACTCTGTTAGATGTCATGCATCTCTTCAAAACTCGTTGCATCACAATGTTTACACCACTTCTGGATACTGCCATCTTGCTGAGACTTTGAATATTTGGCAAGGATAAGTGTCTGTAGAACTTTCATAGGTATCGCTCCGGTGGCCTAGTGGTTAGAGCGTCCACCGCGGATGCGGGAGGTCGTTGGTTCGATCCCCGGCCAAGTCATACCAAAGACTTACAAAAATGGTACTAACAGCTGCTTCACTTAGCGCTCAGCATTAAGAAGTTAGTGTTAGGACTGGTTGGCCTTGTCAGGATAATGTGACTGGGTGGGACATCATGTTACATGTCTGCGTCATGTTGCCCCATTGCTAGACATCACTATAAACTGCCACAATGCAGACATCATAGCAATATGACTGAAAAATTGTTACCGCTACATTAAAAATCCAAATCACACACACACAGACCTGTCATGATCTTTTTTATTTCCATAATGAGCATATTTCTTTTATAATATCTTTAATGTTTACACCTGTAACATAATTATGGAATGATTTAATCTTTGAAGAACATGTATGATGATTGTACTCTATGCAGTTAAATTTGCTTGTTCAATTTGTGCAGTTTAAAAAATGTTTCATTGTTAGGGCCAGCCATATTGTGTGAAGATAATTCCTGTTCATGCCATACCTTAACATTGGTATTGGCATATAGTGTTAACTTGTGCATTATTATATATGTCTTTTAGTATAACCACCATTCAAATTTTGTTCCATTTTGTCTGCTGTTTATTTCATGGAATGTTGTGGGGTATTGATGCTTGATGAATGACTTTTTGTTAATTATATTCAGAAGGTGAACAGAGCTTGCATTCACTGAAAGCAAAGTTTGAAAATTTCAAGGAGAAATCAATCAAGAAACGGAATATTGTTCACAAAGGGAGACTGGAGGAAATTGAGGGTTATGTATGTATAGTGTGTAGTTGTGTAATATGTACAGCACATTCCTAATTATTTACCTTTATCATATGTATATTTGTACAGACGTAAGTGAGAAATATATAGAAACTCTTTAATGCATCACTTTGCAAAATTTAAAAACATGCTGTTAATTCACAATATCTTCTCATAGATTATGTTCACTTTTACTGGTCATACATTAGAGGAACTTAAGAGATGCTCTGTTTTCCGTCTGTCTCTCAGCACAGGTTTCTTATAATTACTAATCCTGAACTACTTAGAGGGTTGCCATGAATCTTTATGCACAATCATCCCATGGTCTACATTCTCCTCTATGAAAATAGTGCCACTAGGAAGTCCAGTAAAGTACTACAGTGGCCATTTTTAAAATTTTGTTATCACTTCTCCTTCTGACATTAGCACTGGGTTTACAACAGAAGACTTCTTTTGATATCTGGTTGGTGCCAACTCAAAATTGTGGCAAATGGATTTTCACTGGAGACAATCCTCCTAAATGGAAATTAATATTGACACGGAATTCTGACTAGAAGATTTTTTATGATGTCTAGTTGTTTCTGAATTAAATTCGTACTGCAGCTGTCATGAAGATCTTGTTGTTACTCATCCTTCTGAGTGGAATTTAATAAGTAATATGGTGTTTCCAACACAATACATTTTTTACTGTTGTTAACTTGGTCTAACATAAGTGAAGCTTGATCTGATTTCCAGAATGGTTGTCACAGCTGTCATTGTGCTATTCCTACTCCGCTAGAATGATCTGATGTCCAATTACCATGACCGTACTTACGCCTTGAATATCCTTCTAGTGATGAAAGATTGGATTCCCTATGTGAATGATAGCCTGTTCTCCTACTTAAAGTGACCGAAACGGCCTAAGTGGTTAGAGTGTCCACCTCGGATGCTGGAGGTTGCAGATTGGAACCCCAGCCAAATCTTACCAAAGACTTATACATTTGTTATTAATAGCTAGCTGCATGCTTTTGTTATTAATAGCTAGCTGCATGATTTCTGCTCAGCATTAAGAGGTTACTGTTAGGACTGGTTAGCATGGTGTCAGGATAATGTGATTGGTAAGGACATGATGCCCCCATGCTAGACGCCAGTATAAACTACCACACTACATACATCATAGCAATATGACTGAACATTTATTCAAGCTGTGTTAAAAATCCCATTCACACACACACTCCTACTTCCAGCAACACAGCATATGGTTACATGAACCATGATTGATATATCTGATTAAGAAGCTGATTATCAAAATTTTCTTACCATCAAGATTTACAAGATCCAGTGAAGTTAAGATGCTGTGTTGGTATAATTTGATTAGGTGGTTGTCTGGAACCATTGAGATGCATCCTGTTTGTGTTTCGACCTTGTTGGCAAATGGTTGAACATCTGATGCCCCAAATCCAGTAGATGAAGGGACCATTCTTTATGGATAACCTGACCCTTTCATGGACAATACTCTTCTCTGTATTCCCTCTCCCATTTAACTATTCTTCATATGTTAATGTGATAGGGGATTGTATTTTTATTGCAGAAAGCAAATTTGTAAGTAAATTATGTTACTCAGGATACTTATCTAATCATATTATTTAACAACTCTCCCACTCACCCTGCCATGTAAGCATCCTCATTGGTATTTCACTCAGCTTAAAAGCTAGTGACACCAGATGGTGGCTAGGTTAGGTAATGGGCAAGAGTTATTGCCATTTGCATAAGATAGAAGTTGTTAACATAAATTCAGTTATTTAGATATTTTTGCCACTACTTGAAATTTGTTAGTGGAAACATACACTCACTATAAAAGTATTGTTTTAAAAATGATGTTATGTTATAAATATATTTCATTTTCTCTTTGCCCTTTTCCCTCTAATGTTGTGACACTAAATAATTTTCACAAAACTTCTACGTACTCTTTATCCTAACAGTAAAGATAATATATATCACATGTATATCTTTCACAGCTTAGGTGTCCAAATATTGGACAAAAACTTCAAACCCGTGAAACGCATATTCCCAGGACCGAGTGGTTTCACCGGTATAATTCATATTACAGTGGACAGGAACATTGTGGAAGGATTTAGTTCAAGAGAGGTTTCGTCACTGTAAATTGACCCTGTGTCGTTATGAAGAAGGTGTTTTTGAGAGATGTGTAAGTGAAGAACAATACACAATCAGTCAGCTACTGGAAGAAAAAAGAAAAAATCATCTGAAGGAACTTAGATGTTACATGGTGGTGGAGGGAAAAGGTTCCATTTTTACTGGTTAGATATATTATGTAAAGAATTACATTGTTCTATGAATGATTTAGTTGTTCCATAAAGTTATGCTAGAAAAATTAAATGCCCATTTGTTTGAAAGTTTATGCTTTAATGCTTGGATATTGTGATATCCTCTTCCATCTATGTGTCTTTAGCTCTATCTAAATCCCTGGTTGTAAATTAACCAAACTTAACTTGGTAGATACGTTGACAAACTGAAACCGGTATGAAGAAGTATATAATTATTGGTCCTTGTGATGAGGTGAAAGGTCTTATACTGCAAGTTCCTTTAATGTTATGAGTATCTGGTCTCAGTGTTTGTGACTACCAGTTTTCACATGTCTTGGTTTTTAAATGGTATGTATAATTATTTTTGATTGCGGAAAAAAGGCTTCTGTTCTCCAGAGAAAGATTATTGTTCATTAGGCCCTTACATTTTGTTTCATATTGACAATAAAATCATAATAAAATTAGTGTTCATGAAATCTATGATGATGAGAATGAAACATGAAACTAGGGACTATGATGAGTCATTGAATTATTACTAGTGTCAGTTTTTATTTTATGATAAATTGTTTGAACAGACATGTACAATATAACCATGATTATATCAATTTGTATCAAGACTAATACTGTTATCACAGCAATATGCTTATACTTAATCACAATTTGTAACAGTATGGCATCATTTATAAATAATCTCCAGATGCAGGCTGAATATTTTTTTTAATGCAACTTCTAGCTTAATATTTCATTACCACTAAAAGTTTAGGTTGTGTATTTGATTCATGCCTCTGAGTTTTGCAGAGGGTGTGAAGTGAGTGTTATGTTTTGACATTAAAACCAGAATACTTCTGAACTATGGGCCACATATAATTCTTTAAAAAAAAGCTTACAAATAGTTTTTACATTGATGAAAAATTGAGGTATATGTATTTTGTACAGACATAGATGTACTTTTTATGGAATCAGTTTTACCACAAATTAAGAATGTTGCTTTCAAAATGATTTTTTAAAATTTCTTTGTTTTTATTTGTTTCTTTTTATTTGTTTCTTTATTTATTGATGTACTAATTTATGGGATGTTTTTTGTTTGGTTGATTCATATGTTTCTTGTCACTTCATATTGTCTATGTCTGAAATATGTATCATCATCATTATTTTGATAAAAAATAGAATGCTGCTTTTTATTTTAAGACTGATTTTATTTGCTTGATGTTACATTGTAGATCACATAGCATGTCTCACTGCTCAGTTATGTTCAGCAACTTGTCATCACAAATCAATGAAGTAGTTGTAAAGTCAGTATTAGTCTAATTTAGTAAGTCACCTTGTTTCATCAACACGACCAATTTAAAACCATGACTGATTATAACATGGCTTAAGCTGTGGGTTTTATTGATCTGTATACAAAACTGGCTTTCAGTTTTAAAATAGAATCCATTACAAGGAACATATTATATTTTCCCTGACTGCCATGGATCGCAGAATGAATTTGTTAGATATTATTACATTATAGAAATTACACTCAACTTTAAGAAGCATGGACCTGAAACCTAGTGTACAAAAGAAACTGTTGGAAGGAAAAATGTTTTAATGAAGCTGTTTTTCACTGGAAATACCTCCAAATTGGCATGTAAAGTGAAACCATTCATATGCATAGAATCAGCAATTGTTGAATTATTATTATTGTTTAATTTTTGACTCATTTGGGAAATTAATTTGAGTTGACCATAGAGAAAGAAGGATAACAGTTAGGGAATATTTATCCATTGTGTTGATAAGAAGCAAATGAGTGGTGGTACATTTATGCTGATGTGTGCCAGGTGGAATGGTTAGTGATAATTGCAAGAAGAAGCTTTGATGTAGATTACTGGTTGTAGCATCTTAATGTATGACTGCATCATGATAATCATTCTTTTAGATAGGGATCAGATTCAAAAGTGCTTCCTGGGGCAAAAATCCAACTCATCAACAAAGGTTTTGTTTTATTTTTTTATCAAGTCTTTAAATTATGTCTGGGACCAGCAGATACAGGAATTGGAAACTATGTCATACAAAATTGATTCTGTTATGTACAAACAATATTCCAATGAGGGCACATAGCACCTGCGAACTCGTTGATTTTCAAAGAAGATTCAAGCACATATCCAATACATATAGGGACAAGTTAGTGTTGTCTGTCGTAAACTTGTATACATCATTTTGAAAAGTGTAGTTGAAGTCGGAATTAATGAAATTGTACAGAATTTGTTCTTGTTCATTGCTGTTTCTAAGCTCTTAATCACTGCTTAAATACTTCATTATGTGATGCATTAATGGAAATAGTGTTATTGAACTGAATACACTAAAACGTTGTATTATTACTAATATTATGTAAAAAATTTGCTATTTCTATTTCATTATTAGACCATTAACTAAACTCACATTTTATACATGGTCAGACATAATATATTGATTTACTAACATATCTCAATTTATTATAACTTGAAAATTATGGTACAACAAGTTTTAGACTGGAGCGGAGTGGTATTTCGATTAGCTGCATATGAGGTATTGATCCATATCTGTCTTCAGTATACTTCATACCTGCTACAGATAATCATAGTAAATATTTTAGGCACCCATATGTGGTGCAAAATGGCATGGTTACTCTTGATTTCCCTTTTATTTATGGTTTACACTGGGCAAAGACAGCCACATCTACATATCCATCAGGAATGGGTAAATAAAATCTGTTCATATTCGGATAACAAAACCGGTAACAATGAGCAATTTTCCATACATCACATTCTATGCCAAAAGGCTAACATCCAGAATTTGATAAATATTTCATCAGTGCTTTTGAAGATATGACAGCTTAAAGTTATTATATATTATTTATCTATTATTTTTCAGTATGTAACCTAATAAAATATGCCTAAAAGTGATTGTACCAATGCATAACTCTTTGTAAATCATGACTGATAAAAAATATCAGTATCTAAAGTGTCTAAGCATTTATATAGAGGATTTAACAGTAGAAACTTGTAATAATTGTTAGGAAAATGCACCCATCTATACAAGCGTAAATATATACAGGTAGAATATAAATGATTAAAGGTAAGAATGTTCAAAGATGCTTAAAAAGATAACTGTTAAAATGATAAAGAATAAGGTTTAAAAAAGTTAATCTTTAAAATATTGGGTCAATATTTATTATGTAGACTGCATTCTTTACAAAGGCCAGAAATGCTAACTAACGATTACTTTCTGAGAACTCGGTGGAGTTTTATCTGAGAGCTCAGTGGAGTTTCCCAAACCCATAAGAATGTTAGTCCCAGATGACATATGTTGTTCCTTTTCTTCCCCCAACTTTAGTAAATTGTTAATTTTGTTTAAATTTTTTTCAAGTTTTTACTGCATACTATTTTGAGAAGTTACCACATTTATCTTTTATTACGTTTAAAATCTTCATTATTTTGTAAGAAATGCAGCTGGCTATCTATATTGGTATATGAGTATCCTTCAACGAAAAATCAATGCTACATTCATATGGTGTTTCAGTTCCCATATGTTCATTGGTTTATCTTAGATCAGGGGTCGGCAACCTAAGGCACGCGTACCATAGGTGGCACGTCAAGAGGTTTTTTGTGGCACGCAAAGGGCAGCCAAAAATCGCAATTTTAACAGTGTTACTCTTTTACTGGTGGCACACACTCGTTCATTTTGTAATTAATCCAGAAGAAAAGTGGCACGCTATGGAAAAAAGGTTGTCGACCCCTGTCTTAGATGATTACAAATTATGAATTAAATGTTGCTACAAGTCATGGTGTTAAATGAAGGTTACTATTTTACTGAAGTATATACAAATTCTTGCCAATGTTTTGCTTCCTATATCAAATGTACTGCATTGCGATTTCAGGCATGGAACTTAATTTTTGCTGAAGACACTTGACTCTGCCTCATTCACGTCTCTGAAGTTATTTCCCTTTATTTCCTTGACAGCAGTGATAAATCTTCTCTGATACATTGCTTCAAAGGACTTTTTGTGGCAAGAAATGATCAAGCTGTTTAGAAAAATTTAATTTGTTGTGATTAGGTTATCCAATTCCTACTGCTTTCATAAGTCACTGCATTTTTTTAGGAGCAGTCCATGAGAACGAGATGAACATAATGGAAAGGCAGTTAGGGTGTTGTGCTGCAGGGCAAATTTCATTCTTTAAGTCTCAGTTATGGAACAGCATTGGTATATAATTAAAAGAAAAAGTTCTTTTTTGGCATAAATACCTTCTCATGTTACCAAAAATGATATATGTTACCTTCTGGTTTCACCAGCCATTAAAATATGAAGATTTTGATACCACTTCATTTCATATACCCAATACTAACATAGGAAAAGAATTATATTTTCCCCAAAAAGTATCTTTAGCAAAAGTTTATTCTCCTTTCATATTCTGTGATCAATAGAAGTCCAACTTAAACCTTCAGAAAGTTTGTAACGAGTATATCAAGAGAAATGTTCTGTATCACATGATTTCAAGTCAAATTAAATGAACATTTTTTAAAAATACAGGTGAATTGAGGCTTTTGTATTATGTGATATGATAGCTGGCTACATTACTTTCAAAAATGGTGCTCATGTTGTTTTTACTTTGCATGTTATATAGAAAATCCATTTAGTTGTGCTGTCCAATTTTCTACTTTTATCATACTTTTTGTGCTTTAATTGCTTGATATTAATTCAAAGATGCAGTTTTCTAAAACATTTATTTATTGTGAAATTACAATATAAATTACACTGAAACCAGTTGCCAAAAATAAAGGAAATCTTGTGTAGAATTCATAAATGCTCATAAATGTTTTCAGATATACTCATTAGTGCTTAGTAAACTTATGTGCATTGGTTTCTTTAACACGATTCAGAAATAAAGTTTTTTCTTTCTTTTGCACAACAGTTTGAAATTTTAGAATGTAAGTTCAGGTATTCTTCATGTTTCGACAATGTGCATAGTCACACAGTGTCAAAAGATGATGATGGGAAAGTGAAAGGTGGCTATTTATAAGAGCGTGCATTTAAGTGGTGGTTCATATCAGTATGTCTTTTCATCATAATTATGACTTTCTGTGTGCATGGAATCTCAGACCAAAAATAAAATTTCTGTATTTTATGTTAACTTTTTTGGGAGACCTTTTATTTGGGCAGTACAAGTTTCTCGCAAGTTAATCATAAATGTAAGGCATACATATATTTTCTAATATAGTAATGAAATGTTAAAATTATCCGGATACTTGAAAGCATTATTTACTTGTAAATGAACTGACTCATCATTATAAATAGATATTTTCAAGAAGGTGAGGAAATTGTAAATTGTAAATTGTGAAGTCCTGTGATTCAAAAACTTAGTTCTTAAGTAAGATTTGTAAAAAAAATCATACCTAACAAATACTTTTGGTGCAAAGCTTATGATGGTAGGAGCTATGAGGATTTGATTAATTCAGATGTAGCAGTGAGAATATTTAATGCTTTCTGAAAATTAACTTTATGATTCAGTGTCACACTGTTTAACTTCAATGGATTTCCAGAAGCTAAAGTCATATTCATATGGTAGGGGCAAGTCCTATTATTGAGTTGCTTAAACACTGTTACTAGTGTGATCATATTGACTTAGTCATATTTGTGAGGAAAAACCTTTTAGCATAATTGAAACAAATCAATTAGCATACAAAAATGCAATTTTGCTTATTAATATGCATATGATGTGATTAGATTTTAAGCAAGTTTTCCATCTTTTACACTTTTATTGTGATGTTTTTGTTTTTTTGTACAGGAATTTTTTACATCATGCAGCTCCAATTTTGAACCATTGTCAGCAGTTACTAAGGTATTTTATTTTTATATTATGCAAAACAGCCTATTCTGATATAATTTAAACATTTTAATTGTATTTTACCCTGGCAACCAAAGTGGGTATGTAATTAAGCATGCCAGTAGTATCCAAAGGGATGTTGGTTCTTCTTTCACCAACTGTATCAGCCACTTTGCTTAACCGGTTGTGCTGAAAATGGAGTTAAAACACACACTATGAAATTAAAACAGTTGTTATATGGTTAACTTGGTCCTAAATGAAAATGGTGCTAATTTTACATCCACAGAAGCTAATTTTAAAATGTTGTTGAAGAATATAAAAACTTGTTTCAACATTTAGCAGTTTTTAAAAAAAAATGGTCTTGAATTTCTGATTGTTCATTTGAGCCGGTAGAGTATATGTTCTTTCAAGGGAGTCTTTTTTGTGCATTGCCATAAATTTACAATCTTGTACAATACATTTACTAAAG
This sequence comes from Sinohyriopsis cumingii, assembly GCA_028554795.2. Classification (NCBI taxonomy): domain Eukaryota; kingdom Metazoa; phylum Mollusca; class Bivalvia; order Unionida; family Unionidae; genus Sinohyriopsis; species Sinohyriopsis cumingii. Next base: position 97,035,081 of record CM068835.1, on the reverse strand, counting down.
TGTATGTCAACCAGGACTGTCTTGATAAAATATTTCAACGGGTTTGCGTATAGTGCTACCGTGATAAAAATGGAACTTTTCATTATCATATATATTTCTTGTTCTTTCTCATGTTGATGGGGGCCCCGAGTGGTCTAAAGCGCTTTCCGTTACGGATCACTGCCATCTCACCGCTGTCTGTGTGGGTTCGAGTCTCGGATTTGGCTAATGTGGGTATGTGAGAAAGCTTGTCAGTAGCTTCTCGTGGGTCGGTGGTTCTTTACGGGGTTTTCCCAGGTTCATCCTCCATCATTAATACTGGCCACCATGCATAGCCTATCATGTGTTGAAAAATGGCATTAAACCCCATAACAACAACAACAACAACAACAACTATTGTTGATGTTTTAATTATTGTCTTTGGCAGACCTAACCTGGTGAAAGCTCAAGTTAACATTACATTTTTATACCATGCCACCCACCCAATTGCATTGTGTACTTATTTCTATCATCCCCGTTCCCATTGTGTACATATGCTTCTGCTAAGTATCCCTTTCCACAGTTGCTGTATTTACGTGGCAAATATTTGTTTACAAGCAACAGATATGATGATTCACCCTCTTTGATAATTTTCATAATTCTGTAAACTTTTTGCATTTGTCTTTTCAAAGCTGTGTACAGGAGTTACTCCTTTTTATTGGTTTAAATATGAAAAGTAGACATTGCAAATATTGAACATATATGACAGTTTTGACTGCGTGGACTGTTCTGAGAACCGTAAAAGGACAGTGAGCAGTCTATATTTTTTAGAGATTGGTTTTGCTTTGACATGCAAACAAGTGTCAAGTTGTATGCATTTTTGTATGCATTTTTATATCGGATGCTTTTCATTTTTAAAATTGGGAAGGTGTCCAAATATATTCTTTGTTGTTGGCTAAAGCACATGGGTTTACCTGGGTTCTTGCTCCACCAGTTATACTGGCCGCCATATATAGCCTATCTTTTGCTTTAAAATAAATGGCATTAAACCCTACAACAACAATAACCAAATTTGGCCCTTGTGTTCTTGTAGTAAATGTGTCAATATACTACATTTGTGCTATTTTTTCTGGATTTTTTTCTTCAATTTATTGTTTTCAGTATGTTATTTAGAATTTTCATGATTGCATTAGTGCATATTATATTCTTTATAATAAAGAAAGTGCATGAAATCGGTTCAGATTGACATAAAAGCATAAAGGATGAAGAACACTCAGTAATATTTGGTTTGTTTACTTTAAAAATTTATAGTTTAAATTAAAATGCAAATAATGAAACAGTTAAATTCCAGTTTCTTTACTATAAATAGACTGGTTGCAAAATATTTATCATAAATCTTTATTATTGTAAAAGGAACAGAAGGAAAAAAAGAATATGCAGCCCTCAGCATTGTGCAAATCTTCAACAATGTCAGCTGTGTCTTCCACAACTACAGTAATGTGTCCATCAGATTGTGTAAGTTCGGTGAGGACACATATTTATATTTAAGAAACCGTGAAACAATTTTTATAACCATTACATATTTATGTATGTAAAGACATTTTCAAAGAAAGTCTTCAGCCAGCTCAGATATCTTTGCAAATTGCTGATCATGTGACATTTAAACCAGCTGAGTGATCTCAGACCCATTATGGCCTCGTTACTATTTTCTTTTCTTTAGACTTGTATTAGGTGTAGTGTAACAGGTGTGGTTTACACCTACTGCAAAGTGGAGGGGGTATACCTATTTTGATTCACATAGCAATCTGAATGTTATAGAGTTAATAATTATACCGTTATGAAATTTTGCTGTAGTTTCTGAATTTTGAAAATAATGCAGCTAATGAAAATAATAAAATCCATTTACTTAGTTGTTTAAAAAAAATTATTAGGGACCTACACTATACCTTTATTGTTGTATATTCAGCAGAATGCAGATGCAAGTCTTGAACTCTCTGCAAAATCAGCTGTACCATCCCCAGCATTAGTCCATGATAGTTTGGTGAGAAACTTTATTGATATTTAATGAATCCTGAGAAAGTGCATCATATTTAAAAATTTGTATTCATTATTAGGCAAACTGTGTAAATATACTGGATATATGTTTATGCTGATGTAGAGTTTAATAGGTTCTCGTATGTTAAATAGAGCTTTGTTTCCTTACAGTTGAAACCATATTTTAGAAACATACCATAACAGTGAGACAATTAAAGGTTTTTAGATTCACATTAATAATACAACATACTGTACCACTTGTAGTTTGGACATTTGACTGTATTATGGAATTAGCTCCCCTTTAACAAGATAACCTGGTGGGATTTCAGATTTACTACATAGGACTTTTGATGGTGATACAGATACAACGTTTAATAACGAACGACTTCGATGAGCAGTTAATTATGATCAATATATGCATGTATATGATCCACATATTGGATCAATTAACATAAAATGCATGGACTTAATCTGTGGTTTGGATTTTTAACATACCATTAACAATGTTTCAGTCAGTGTGACAGTTTATAGTGATGTCTAGCACTGGGGCATCATGCCGCAGACATGTAGCATGATGTCCCACCCAGTCACATTATCCTGACACCAGGCCGACCAGTCCTAACATTAACATCTTAAGGCTAAGCGAGGCAACTGTTAGTACCATTTTTTAAAGTCTTTGGTATGACTCTGCCGGGGATCGAAACCCACGACCTCCCGCATCTGAGGTGGAGGCTCTGACCACTAGGCCACTTGAGCAGTCCACGGACTTAGTAATGAAAATACAAATAAATAGCTTTACACAGTACTAGCACAAGGGGTGAATAATTCACAATGACAGAATAATGAGTTTTACAAAGAAATGTAGTATTTTATTCATATAGTGAAATTATGTAAACAAAAAGGGAAAAATATACAAACTTTCTTTACAGTCCCAAAAACACTGGGTTTTCTAAACCCCCAACATTAGCCCACGGCTGCAAGACTTCATGTACAGAGTTATTCACTCTGTCACCAGCACACTCGGCTACCAGTCACACTGGCCAGTCAAGCCTTCAGTATTCCAGGTTGGTCAATCAAGCCGTCAGCGCCCATCAGTATAATTCAGCAATGCCCGATCACCTGCTACTTCACAGCTGCTAGGGTCAATTCCAACTCCAATCACTCCGATAACTGATCGCTCTGGTCAGCTCTACAGCTGGTCACTCGGGTCAGTCTGACCACTCTAAACTACTCCAGTTACTCTGGTCAGCTCTACAGCTGATCACTCTGGTTACTGTGGTCAGCTGAAAATACATCGAACACTGTATGACACTGGCATATATGATAAAACGTAATGACGTTATATACGATAAGTTATACACATTACATTATCAGCACAATAATTACAAAACAACAAACAGGTTCAGAAGTAAACCTAACTGTGCTTGACAAGAATACTAATGTACTAAACATTTCCTAAAAATGCAGCTTTATATTGCTAATATAAATTCCTTGCAAAGTCACAAACAAGAATAAAAAATATTTGCATTATACTACTTAAACCGAAGCTACATAGCAAACATACAAAAATAAACGTGGTAGTACAATAGTTATAACTTATACACAAGAAATTAATAATTCACATACCTCTACAGCTGAAGATGTGCAGAAATATGAAAGCAGTGTATGTAATAAGAGCACTCTCAGCACCTGATCATGATCATTGCAGAATTTCACATCATTATCATTCAGTGATTCAACAAAAGTTACAAATAGACTTAGTGAAGTGAGTGCAAATAAAAATAATTTTTCAGTATATTTTGTGCTTGTATTCTGGTTCTAATCCATATGGATATTGCCCTTTGTAACAAGAATTTTGATCAGCTACAGAACCAGGTTAATACTAAAGGTACATTTTTTGTATGTGCAGTAATTCTGATATATAATGTGCTTTATTGTCCCTTAGAATACAATACTTATATTTATACTTCATGGAGTGTTGTCTTATGTCTTATAGTAATAAGTTGCATAGTCCTGTATTATTCCCTTACCTTTATTATAGTATACAGAACAAAAAGAAGATACAAGTCTGTCACCTACAGCCATGCCAGATATTGAGTCTTCAACAAAGGTAGCTGCATCAGTCTTTACTAGTACATTAAGAAGTACATCAGATGTTGCAATTTCAGTTAGTATTTCTATTCTGAGATGTCTGTTATCTGTCAAGTTGAGAACCTTTGATCACTGAGCCATCATTGCTCCCTTTATATTTGAGTACAAGTTCGATTGTCCGAAACAAGTCTGGTAATACCACATTCTTCAATACAGAGCAAATTTTCTTTACATTTGGCGATAAGTATGTTATTATAGCAGTAACATTACATCAATTGCAGTTAACTGCACTCTGGTGATTTCTTGTTGTAATTTTGATAAATATTGTGTGGAAATGTTTAGGTAAACATTGATGAAACTAGTGCATCATTAATGCTGGTGTCATTTATCATAATGTTGAATGTTTGTTTCATCATATTTATCAGTTTAGCTTGAATGACCCATACAATTCCAATTTTTCAAATTAGCTGTGATAGGAATCCAAGGAAGGAGAAATGGTATCTTATAATTTGTGGTCTACACAAGCTTCTTTCACAGAAATGCAGAAGTTTTATAATGAGTACATATGTAACCATTTGCTCTTTTAGGCTAAAAAATACTCATGGTCATTTTGCCCCATGTTATATATCTGCATGGGTATTTTTATTATTAATAAACTGAGGGAAGGTGTATGCTGTACTATATATGGTAATTTATCTTTGCTTGCCAAAGTTTGTTGATCCACTTAAGTATTATGAAATTTCTTGAACAGTTTTGAAAAAGTAATTGTTTTGGTGCTATAGAGTAGTTGCCTCTAGCAAGAAAACCAATAAAAGAGCATATTACACCCATTTGATATTAAATATGACTTGCATGATGTCCACATGCCGTGATTTGAAAGTAAAACTTGCATACGAACAATTTAAATTGGAAGAACTGATTTTGACAGATGCCGCAAAGATATTTGCCATTTATCTTCCAATGTAAATGTAAATAGCACTTATTGGATTCATTTTTTCAGCTGTAGTCAGTAAGCTAAAGTGACAAAACTTCTTCACCTAGCAACATGACTAGGGTCAGGTGGACCAATGTAAATTGATATTCCTTGGCTCATGAAGATTATGGTTTTATCTTTGTCTATCTGTACATTTTTCTATATATCAACTGTTCAGGCATTGTCATGTTATTTGACTTTCAAGAACATTTTTATTTTCTTGTCACTTAGCTGTAACATGTGTATAGTTTTAGTTACAAAACTAATAAATATCTTTACTTTTAAGAGTGTGGAAAACGAGTTGCCACAAATAACATTTGGTGAAAGGAAGCGCCAAAAAAGTTTGAAGGTGGCTGACATGAAGAAAATGCGATATGATGTAAGTCAATGATGACGCAAAGTAAATATCCTTCTAAGTATCCATATATACTTGTTTGAATAATTGCAGCTTAAGGTTAATATACATCTCATGCCTTTATTACCATTTATGTTCCCATTTTAATGTAACAAGCTAGATTCCATCTAGATATAAACAGTGTGAATTTCTTTAATTGTGAGCATGCATATAATGGAGTATTATTGATCTTATCTCATTCATTTAGATTGAACCCTTTGTCCAAAACGTGTGTATATTTCCCATGTGACAAATTTATTGTTGTTGTTATAGGGTTTAACACCATTTGTTAGCAAAAGATGCTAGTGATCCATAATGGTGAGCACTGTAGACTAGTCAGCCACTTGTGTACATCAGCTTGAGGGTGTAATCACTTTTCTATTTACATATTTATTTGGAGTCTTTAAAATGAGACTGAATAGATGATACTATATTGTATTTGGTAATGTTTATGCATATTAGATTTTATTGTGGAATTTCACAAATTTGAGGTGGATATTGTAAATTAAGATATTTGTTTTTTTGAATTAATAGTAATTGCTACTTTTATATCATTGTTTTGCTTTGTAGGCAGCAAAGAAATACCTGCCAGAGATTGGTGCAACTGATCAAACAAGAAATTTTGTTATAATTAATGGTTCGACAAATGAGGCCATGGTGGGTCAAATAAATGTTGCAGAATCCATAAAGGTATATTTCTGTATCATTTTAATTTTATGGTTACGTATGAAAATGCTCTGAGCATGTAATTTAAAATGATCCAATTTCTGTTGTGATTGCACTGCCTTATGTAAATCATTGTTTAAATGATGCTGCTTACTGAACTGAACTTTGCCTAAAAATATTTTTCTTTCAAATGTTGATAATTGTGATTTCTATATGAATAGTGTATGTAGATTGATTCTATATGAATAGTGTATGTAGATTGATTCTATATGAATAGTGTATGTAGATTGATTCTATATGAATAGTGTATGTAGATTGATTCTATATGAATAGTGTATGTAGATTGATTATATATGAATAGTGTATGTAGATTGATTATATATGAATAGTGTATGTAGATTGATTATATATGAATCATATATAGTGTATATATAGTTATAAAACTGCAAGACTCTAAATGACAACTTTATGCAGCACATGAAATTTCAGTCCTTTACGCACACCACCAGTATTAAAGATTCATATTTTTAATGAACATTCAGGTGTTGTTGATGAGGAGTTGAATTCAGTGTATGAAATTACATAACAGCAAGATATTTTACAAAAGCTGTTGCTTGCCAGCAAAGGGTCAGTTCCTTAAAATTACAACTTTGCTTTTAGCATTACTTATTTCTCCTCTAAGCTCATTCAGCAAATGGGGCGGCCTTTACAATTGTAAACAGAGTGGTATTTTCTGGGGTTTTATTTTTTGTTTTCATTTATATATCCAACACCTGTCACCTTATCAGGTTATTCATTTACACATATTCCTTTCATTTGTACGACATAATTGTAAATAGTATCTTGAGGAAGCATAGCGTAATGGAACTATTCTACATGTGTGTGTGATATGGATTTTTAACATAGCTTTAAAACCAAATTTCATTCATATCGCTACACTGTTTGCAGTGATGTCTACCATTGGGGCATCATGTCACATGCAGTCTCATTATCCAGACACCAGGCTGACCAGTCAAAAAACACTAAACACTTTATGTTGAGCACTTTACAAGGCAGCTAATAGTATCAGTTCTATAAGTCTTTGGTATGACTCGGCTGGGGGTTTGAACTTGCAACCTACCGCATCTGATGAAAGGTTAATATGAGAGAAAAAGAAACGGGGTTGTACAAGTGGTCCAAGATGCTCGCTTTTAGTTACACCTCTACATGGGTTCAAGTCTCTGACTTGGCCAGTGTGGGCATGCACAAAAACCTGCCAGTTGCTTCCGGTGGGTTGGTTGTTCTTTCTCTACCAAATAAGCTGGCCGCCATGTATAGCCCATCATTTGCTAAATAGTGTTATTAAACTCATAACAAAAAAAATGGTAAGGAATCAGTCTATTTCCTGAAAACTGAAAAAACAGTTCCGGTGAAATATAGTGTGCTAGGGCATTATGTACTCACACAGCTGAGACAATGCTGTGTTGTTATACAAGTTAGAAATGCAGTATTAATGTTTATTTACAGGCATAGTACAGTTGGATAGCAGGAACAATAAGACCAGAAAATCTTCCAGCCCAATTTGGGCTAGTTTGTATGTCAACATTCCATGATATGGAATGTACAGATTTTGGGTGTGAGCATTCATATCCATTTGAAACAGAAGCTGGTAGGACTCCATCAGTGGCACTTTTGCCTGATGTTCTTGTGATTAAGAAGATCGTAAGTTTTCTTTCTGGAGGATTGTTGCTATTGTGTGGCATTAAATTGTATGGCATTAAATTGTATGGAGCAAGAATATCTTAATAAAACTAAATTCAGTTGCATATATATATATATATATATATATATATATATATAAGCTCACCTTTCCTTTGTGTTCTGTTCATTAAAAAGATATATATATATATATATATATATATATATATATATATATATATATATATATATATATATATATATATATATATCAATAGGTAGATTATTTGCAGGTAAAACTAATTTTTCCACCAAAATATTTGCCGAAATGTAGATATAACTCCATACTGTTTAACCTTTCATTATATCCAATAATAAAACTATAATGGCATTTTAAAAGTTTGGTTTTCATGTGACAATTACTGTTATGTCAATTTCTCTCATCAACAAATTTTTGTCTGTACTATGTGCAGCACCTTGTAATACAGATACAGCATCAGATATAGAAATTTTTCCATAGTTGAATTTACTAGCCACGTCATGTACCACACCAGTAGTATTTTTCAGAGTCAGTGGTTAGTATGCCAACTTAGTAACCAAACGGTGCAGGTTGGAATCCTACTGTTGGATTAGCCCAAATTACATAATGTGTCCATGGGCAAGGCATGTTACTTCATTGGCCTCAGCATCAAATAACCAATTTGTGCTGATGTGCTATGGAATATGTAGCCACACCTTTTTACTTCTTAATTTAAGACTATTATGCATTTGTAATTTTTCTTTCTGCTTTTTTAGGGAGATGAACTAGATGGAACTCTGACTGGCTTCGATGATGTGTACTTCTCCGTGTGAAACCCAAAGAGCATAATCAGCAATTCATAACACATTTATATCGGAATAATTAAAAGTTTAAAAGAATTTTCTAGCCTTTTATTCTCTTTCTGCACTTATATCTTTGCATTGAAACATGGGGGGGGGGAGGGGGGGCATTTTTACAACAACCAGAGTTTGGATTAACTCAACATTTATGGTAAGCATTCAAATGATCCATACTGCAACTTCTAAATATTCTGGCCAGAACTTGTGATCAATTATGACTCAAATACATAACTGTTTCTCTCATCAAGCATGTGGCTGAAAATTTAAGGACTTCTCACAGTCAAGAAAGAAATATAACTGTTCACCCCTCTTTTCTTATTTCCCAGTAGCATGGGAACAATGTATACTTGTTCGATTGTATATCTCATTAATGAAGTCAATATATTTTACCTTTGTGTTTTGGCTGAACAAAATCATAATTGTCCACACAATGGAAAGCTGGATGTTTCAGCGTCTCCTTTGTTTATAGCCGGCGGATTTCTTTTATTTTTCAAATGCAATACAGGCCAGTTCATTATTAAAATTCTGAAACTGGCTTGTGTCAACAGGGAATTTAGACTGGCAACTACACCAGTATTTTGATGTGTAATTGCCTCTCATTCCATAATTTTAGAACGATTATCATAGTTTTGTAAAATGGGATGTACAGTCTCTTATACTGAAGCAAATTACAACTCGGTTTTTACATTATTTCAATAATTTCAGAGCATTATTTATCAAACTATATTATTGTATTTGGAAAATATCATTAAAGTTTAGTGCAGTGGTGCCCATGATTTGAATCCAAGGAATGTACTTTATTCAGTGCATGTTCAAATCTACAATGTACATGCTGTGGCGTCATTATATAATTGTAAGCATTTAATCAAATGATGTTGTTCATTGTTGTTGTACTGGGATGACATTATAATGAGTTAGGTATTTACAATTTCAAAGCAAATTATAAACGTACGAAGTGGTGCACTGATATAAAAAGTCTGATGCAATAATGCATAAACAAATAATAATCAAGTCAAAAAGGATAAAGTGTTACAGCAAACCATGAATATTGCTCAATTCCTGGCATCTGATAAAGCTGAACATAAACAGGCAGAAACAATAAGAGAACAAAATTAATACATTTCTTGACGTCTAAAATAAAATTATACATTTTTATGTAATAATCATACATTACCCAAAGGGAGAGATATACGTGGGAAATTTGTTAAAGTTTGCCGATATAAATACATTTAGAACTTGCTGTGTGCTTCTTGTGATGTCATCTTGGTGTTTGGTCGGTTTATACCTAGGTCATGCACTTTTTTAAGAGTATTTGGGGGGGGGTATATGATAGTATCTACAGTAATTAAATTGGATTAATGCATATCTTTTGATAGGATATTACTAGTCTTTAATCATGCTTGATTATCTCGGGGTTTTATGTATGACAAATTACATATTATAATTACTTGGGGGGGGAAATTGTGTGCAAGAATAAAAATTATTTTTTTCATCTCGCTCTCTTCCTTCCTCTCTCCCAATTGTATTTATTGTTACCTTAAGATAATTTAGTCATTCATAAAACCATAATAATAATGTATGAGATTATGTGTTTGATTCAGATTTCTAATATATGCTAGTGATGCGATTGGATAATTAGAATCGTACTTATGCACATGTATGTTGTAATAAGCAAACATTTCATGTGACATGGGAGAAAAGATAATAATTGTCGAGATAATAATTATAATTCAGCTGAATTCTTTCAGTTACATCTGATGATACAGTTTTGTAATTACTTCTGACAAAACAATAAACAAGTTTCTAGCAGTATCAAAGTCTTCTTCTGCATTTGGTATTTGATAAGTCTCTGTCACTTCTTGTACAATCCTAATAAAATCTGGATCTAGTTCTGTGTAATTATTCTGACACAGCTCCCTCAAGTCCTGAATTTCCTCCTCTGTCACTGGCAATAAACACTTCTCTGCTCCTTATAAAAAATGTATTACGATTTAATATTCTGTATTTATGTTCATTTAAGCCAGCATTAATGGTCACATTCACCTAGCATCTCTGACTTAGAGCATTTGTTTTTCTGATTCTTGTAACTGATTGTATAAATAAACATTAATTAAGCAACATGTCTTAAGAAACCATGTTCTTTAAAGTCTTTGCAATAACAGCTTATGCGAGGCTGGAATTGTTTGGTTACAGTGGAAAAAAGGGGGGCCCCAAGTGGCCAAGTGGTCTAAAGCGCTCACCGTTCCGGATCACTGCCATCTCACTTCTGTCTGGGTTCGAGTCCAAGTCTCAGCTAGCATGGGTACGTGGGAAAGCTTGCCAGTAGCTTCTTGTGGGTCGGTGGTTCTTCTCTGGGTTTTCCAAGGTTCTTCCTCCACCAGTTATACTGGCCACCATGTATAGCCTATCTTGTGCTGAAAAATGACGTTAAACACAAGAACAACAACAATGGAAAAAAATTAAATTTACAAATTTTGTTGCAAATTATCATGTCGTGTGTCATAGTAAATTTAAAAACAATATGCCCATCATTTTTAATTTTACTATAAGAAAGAAAAAAACTTTTTTTATACATGTAATAATGTTGAAACCCAGAGAAGCATATGAACAAAATCTACACATACATTAAAACAAGTGATTGAGTTTCCTATTTCACAGAGAACACTAAGTAATATTTTTCAGAAGAAAGTGAAGTTTCTGAAAGCAGATTAAGTTAAAATGACCTGGATCATTTTATTTATCAGACTATTTGGGAACTTGCTGATCAAGTGTACAGTCTACTGAAAATAGTATGAACTTGAAATGTCCCCCCCCCCCATTCAAAAGGCGTTGCCCCTTTTGATTTTGCAGCATAAATCAGTATTTAAATGTTGCTATCCAATGGCAATCAACAGAATACTAGACAGTTTCTGTTATTGCCAACAGCTAATAGTTTTATATTTTAAATAGAGACATGGATATCAACATATCCTTCCTTCCTTTGCAAATTGTTGGTACAGTATTTGAAAAATGACAATAGTTCATTTAGAAAAGAGTTAAGTTGGAAATGTTGTGCAATTTTTATTTCTGGATTGCTGAAAAGAATGTCTGGAATGCCATTAAATACATCCCCCATTTTCTGTCGACGTATATTATGGCTGTTCCACATTTCTACCACTTCTCCTAGATGGTTCTCAATGAGTGGTATATATACAAACTGCAGACACAGCATGGAATAATGATACAGAGTACATGTATTTTGAGGTCTATAATCAGTTGATGGCTTATGTGAACCTAATCAACGTGATCACAGAAGAAAAGTTAATTTTTTTTTAGACATTTTAAATTTTGCGAGCAAAATCTTTTACAGAAAGAAACATATACAAAGGCATCTATATTTTTGTGTGTATGTGGGTTGGCATGTTTTCATTTGGTTCACGTGTGCATAAATGTAACTAAACAATGCTGGTGTTTTAATCTCGCAATTTTAAGATATTTGCCAAATTAAGTTTAGCAACTTTTATCATCCTGTTCAATGGAAAAACAACATAGATGTATAGAATATGCAACATTTCTCTTGCAAAATATTGATGACATTTTAATTTTTAAGCATTCCAGTGTGTATTATTTAATTACATGTTACACTTGATAGAGCCCATAAGGCATTAGATATATAGCTTTCAATTAATCAGCTCTGAAATAATACTGACCTAAATGTATATGTGATGATTAGAGATGTCAAAATGTTTGTCCTAGGTTCACACAAGCCAACCCCCAAGAGAGGTGTAAGCATAATTATTATTAATATAAGTGGCAAAAAGAGAAATCTGAGCATACAAAGAGCAATCTATATATTACATGTTCATAATTACATAAAACCATATGAAAAACATGCATATTTATTATTTAATGTACATTATTTTTTGCTACTTAATTGGATCTGCAGTTCAATTTTTTGTCACAAATCAGCTAAATTCTAGTGCATTAGTAGTTAATAAAACAGCATACACACAAAATGACGACTTGTAGTATCTTCAGCCTGCCATGGTTTGTCCCTTAACTACGGTCCAGTGCAAAATGTTGTTAAGTTTAACAAAAGCCCTCTCTGATGACATTTTTCAGCCAGATAACATCCAACAGTCACGTCAATACAAGCCATTTTTTTAATGATATCTGGCAGTATTTATTTTCAATTTAGACTGGTCCGCCAGGTATGTACTATCAAAATAAAATGAATCTATGACAAGTGGTTTCAAATTCAAGAATGTTTTATTGGAACTGTTTCATATAAAATTAATGCACAAATTAACCTATTTATAAGCATGGTCAATTTTTAGTAGATTTTTTCAGTGTTATTAATTAACAAAGATTTCCCATATATTTAAATATTTAAGTGAAAAGTTTCATTCTGTATATTTGTCTGTTTCGTTCATATTTTAGTAACATGGTATAAGAAGTTGTTGTTGCTGTGGGGTGTAATGCCATTTTGCAGCACACGATAGGCTATATGTGGCGACCAGTATTAATGGTGGAGGAAGAACCCGGAAAAATCCCGGAAAGAACCACTGACCTACGTGAAGCTACTGGCAAGCTTTCTCACGTACCCACATTGGCCGAATCCTAGACTCGAATCCAAGCTGACAGAGGTGAGATGGCAGTGATCTGTAACGGAAAGCACTTTACACCACTCGGCCACCGGTATAAGAAGTGCATGTTACAGTAACCTAGTTTTTGTGTTGCCTTTGCTGTGACAAAAATGTATGTCTTGTCTTTCAAGCTAATAAAAAAGGTCAAGTAAATGAACATATGAACAGCATCCCTGACTTGAACAGCTAATACTTGCTCCAGGGCCACATACTTGAGGCAAAAATGGCATTAGCTAAACTGGACATTTATATTGTGATTTTTGTTTTGAATTGTAGTATGTATTTAAATTGTATTTTATGGAATATTTTTTCCTCGGTACTTACTGCTGCTGTTGAAAATAGGTATTGACCTAGTTAATGTCATCAAAATCCCATAACACGCATGTTCAGGTTGTGAGAAAAATGGCACACAAACCATGGACAAGCATAAAGTAATCAGTCCAGCTGTAAATAACAACATTGATTCTTAAATAGGTTGCATGAGAAAGGAGATAAATGTCCTCCTTTTTATTATTATATGGTACATGTATAACAAATAAATTGTAAGCAACTATAAGAGCCCCTGTGATGATGAATAAATGCGCACATGACACAAGCCTTGATCAATGTTCGTTATTCTGCATGTCTATCTGAACTTGGAATACTTTTTTTAACGGGTACCCTGTTGATCATTTGTATTACCCTGGTTATTATCAACATGCAGGTATCCTAGTATCCGGGTACCTGTTGGCATCTTTAGTGATGATGATCCAAATATGGTGTGACAACGATCCAAGTGTACATGTGATGATTACCCAAATAGGGTATGATGTCAAAAATGTGTATGATAATGACCCAAATGTATATAAAATGACCCATATGTGATGCTTGAAACAGAGTAATATTTAGGCTAAGTTCCAGTAATCAGCCCAAATATGCAGTTTGTGCTTATTCATGTGCCTAGTCAGAACCATAGTAGACGAAAAATGCACCATTGTTACTATATATAATTTGTGATCAAAGTAAACACCAGAAACTTACAGGTGGGTTCTATTTCCTTTGACAAGATGACCATCACTCTCTAATGTCTGTAAATGAAAAAGTAAAATAATATAAGTTTGCTTTTTATTGCAGTTCAATGTTAAGCTTCTCTTTGCCTTTTTAATCTATAAAGTGTTTGTTTATATTGTGTACCTTTCAAAAGATGTATTGCATAATACAATTGGGTTCTGATTAACAATGTCAACATCAAATAAAAGCTTTTACAGTTTTTAAATTCATAAATCTTTCATTTCTGATAGAAAATTTAAAGTCTTATGGATAAAACTTTTCTCAATATTAGGAGACTAACAAAGGTCATGATCAAATATTGGGTCATATGTTGGCATATATATTCCATACATTTGCAGATGACATGATTAGATTTTTAAATCATTATAGCATTTGTTTCAAATTCATCTTGCTTTTCTTAATGCAGGTCATGTATGTCACATTGGAGGAAGTGGACTGTATGCAAGATCTAATCCCCATGGTTTAATCTGCAGAACTGCTACACAAGATATTTTACTGATATAAATGACTTTCATACATCTGGATCACTTGCAGCACATTGTGTTTCCTTAACAGATTTGACATGAAATATACTCCTTGTTGAGGTGTTATGTTTGCTGCAAATATGTTCATCAGAAAACAATGAACAGCTTCAAAATTACAAATAAGAGTAACGATTGCCTCAGAACTGACTCTAGTTGCTTCATTTCATACCAAAAGCCATTGTTTGCAGTCTTTTATCCTATGTAACCTGTTTACCTTGAAATGATCAATCCAGAAGTCAGCCTTGCATTGTCGTAGTATTCCCCACCATCGTTCAATTCGCTGAAAAACAACACAAAGGCATGAGCTAGTTCATTTACAGACCTCACCCCTCCTTTACCATAAGATTTTCTTTGTTAGTCACTCATCTGACATCTAAGTGATGTGGCCTGGCTATCTCATCTGTAATTTCATCAGCAGAGTATGGATATGCTTACAATGTGTACAGATAGATTTGTTCTTTTATTATGGAATTATGGTGTTAAAAAGGTGGGTTTGGCCAACAATTAAATTGTGATGCAGAATGCTGAACATGAAACTCTGCGCCAATGTCATGAACAAGGCTGCATAACCAACTTGTTTTACATTGGTGTCTAAAGAGATATCATTATGACCAGACAAAAATGGAATGGGAAAACATTGCTATCGTACTTGCTCCATTTTTGCAATCTTTCCATGTTTTAAACTCATACAAAGTAGTAAAGTAATGATTCACACTAATTGTATTTGCATTCACAACATCAAACATGTAGAACACTTTCACAGCAGTGTTTTTTGTTTCCCCTTAGATGAGGATGCTTATATGAACTTAAAAGCGTTACGACTCTAAGATCTTAAACATAAGAAAGCGAAACCAAAAAGTAAAATTCAACAAATACTTTATTTTCCCAGAAAATGTGAAAATTTAAAAGAAGCTTACATTATTATTAAATAAATCCCAAACAGTCCCCTGTGGTCCAAACATAAAGTGTTCCAAATGAATTACAGTGGTGTTCCGACTGGAATGCAATATTTAATGTGCTGATGTACCAATAGTCTTATCTCTACCGATGTGCTAACAGCGTTGATTTATCACAATGATATAGTCTAAAATGTCCCTGAAATAATTCACAATAATCCCAAAATAGCAATCAAGTCCAAACTTATCAATAAGCACTTTGCAATTCCAATGAATAGTTGAAATGTATAATCCTGTTACATATAACTGAATACATAATCACATATTCCACTAGACAGATGTTTCAATAGGAATATGTTGTTAACTATGTTGATCACAACCTTTATATATAAACCTAAGACAACAAGAAGATGATGATGTGGTTCCTTTTCTCATCATATTTAAAAACAAGGTCTGTTTACATTTTATTTTTGGGGCCACGAATGGCCGAGTAGTCTAAAGTACTAATCATTCTTGATCACTGCCATCTCACCTCTGTCTGCGTGGGTTCGAGTCCAAGGCCCAGCTAGCGTGGGCACGTGGGAAAGCCTGCCAGTAGCTTCTCATGGGTCGGTGGTTCTTCCCTGGGTTTTCCAGGGTTCTTCCTCCACCAGTTATACTGGCCGCCATGTATAGCCCATCTTGTGCTGAAAAATGGCGTTAAACCCGAAAACAAAAACAACTTTTTATTTTTACTTTTAGCAAACTACCCGGCAAATTAAAACATTTTCTCAGGGGAAAAAACAAAGTTCTGAATTAAGATCCATATAGACATGTTTACAAATTTCATAATCTACAATCATGGAAAACAATTAGCTATGCAGTATCTTGCTTACCAATGACACATACTATCATGGGCAACAGTTAAACAATATATAGATATACAATGGGCACTTCCAATGGTTGCTAACTGACCTGTATTACCCTTCTTTCAATTAAAAACATACCTGGTTTGCATGCGATGTATCATATATAAATGCATTTTCTTTGTTATGAAGAGCCATCTGCATTGCAGCAACCATGCCATTTTCTGTGCCTGGGTCGCCTCTCACTTTTACTGGACACCCTGGAAAATAGGTTAGTATAACATTATTAAAGCATCATATATTAAATGTTTTATAATTTATATTGGCTTTTGTGATGGTGGTCAAAGTTCTCATTTGCCTTTAAATTCTGTATTTTACTACTGTACAAGAAATATAAAATAACTTATTTTACTGAACGTTTACAAAGTTTTAGGAATTCAACTTACCATGTAAATTGGTCATGTAAACTCGTGAGATTAGTGTCAATTGCACCAACTGTATAGTGCACAACAGAAATGGTCTGTT
The DNA here is from genome assembly GCA_028554795.2 of Sinohyriopsis cumingii. Classification (NCBI taxonomy): domain Eukaryota; kingdom Metazoa; phylum Mollusca; class Bivalvia; order Unionida; family Unionidae; genus Sinohyriopsis; species Sinohyriopsis cumingii. Next base: position 97,017,944 of record CM068835.1, on the reverse strand, counting down.
AAGCTCACCATAACTATCCTACTTTTTTTCGACATAATACCATAAGCAAATGCTAATCCAGGATATGCTTAAAGGGCAATTAAGAAATAATAATTAAAATTTATGAGCAAAACATTCATTTGATATGGAGCAGAAACTGTCTAAACCTGCCCCTCTGAGCAAATATTGTACTGGAGACAATGCAAGTTTTGTACAAAATAGTACGTTTTATATATGTGACAACAGGCCTGCAAACAAACAGATGTATCATTTATGGCTGACTAGTCAGCCAATTATATCTAGCACTGCTCACATCCATAGTCCAATAAGAAATGTTATAGCTCAGTAAATCCTGCATCCAAATATCTCATTTCTTTTCTTCATTTAATACAATGGTTACCGCAACACTTTGTTTTGGCATTTAATTTTAATTACCTTATCAGTATAAAAAAATTAAGTTTGTATAAAAATATATTGTTAGAAAAGAGTACCCACCCTTAAAATCTTGAGTGTGAACAGGAAGACATAATAAGCAATGCAATACATTTACTCATTTTACAATCCCAAGACAAACACACAGCTGTCAAGCATGTCATTTTCAAAAACGAAACAATACTGAAATGACAACTATTCAAAATTTAAACTGCAACTGCAAAAATATAGCTGAACATGAAATTATTTTATAATCTGCATTATGTGAGTGTATGCTGACTTTATTTACCATGGAATTTCTCAACTGTATCATCAAAGTAGGAGGCAACAACCTCTGGTCGTCTGTTGGTGATTCCAGCATGCAGCCATAATATCTTCCTAGAAAAACTAAAAATATGATTGTTTAAAAGTGTATTGTATCACACAAAGTGTTTTTTTTTATATTTTTATCATTGGAAGATGTCTGTTTCCAACTGTCAAGATGAACTGTATGTACATAACAGAAATGAAACATAATAAGAAATTGAAGAATGAATAAACAAAAATTGCAGCAAATTCTTATATGTGTTTTTCACATTATTGTAACACTTTAAATCATAATAGGAAACATCTAATAAAATAATGATTTTTAAATGTTACAGTCCAAATGAAAATAAAATTTAATTAAAAAAAGTTCAATCAAACATGAAAGTTTCTATTAGATTAGTTGCATCAATAATCAACGAAAAAAAAGGATTATTAAAAGTGTCAACAAAATCCAGCGCAAGCTTCTACTCTTCTACATTTTGGCATGTATTTCTAAATAGTGAATGAAAACTTTACTCCATTACATGAAAGTCAAAACGTGTATGATGATGATGGTGGTGGAAAAGCATTTATGAGCATGAAGAAAATTACCGTCTACATGCCTTATATAGAAAACAAAGATTTTAGGTCATTGTGGCAGTCCTTGTGTATGTGTATTGTGTGTATGTGTGTTCAATGTGTCCTGCAACTCCTAAACAGTTCAAGATAAAAGCAAAGTTCAATATACTAACTTTGTGAAACGACTGTGGGCTACAGATTTACCTTTGGTTTTAAAATCTTAAACCACTGTAGAAAGTCTTAATGGTTCTACCTAGAATGGAAAATACTTTTTAAGATTTGTTTTAAATATTTGCTAATTTGTTTATATGACCATTGGGTTACCTGGGTCCCAATTTTAGAAGCTTGACATCACGCTCTCATAACCACATATGTATTTTTTCTGCTAATTTTGTTTTGGTGCTGTATATAACAGCAACAAAAGACAGTCATTTAGTGCTGTGGCAAATGGAGTCAAGTGTCCTGCACAAGGACACAGCAGGTAGCTGACCCAGACTGGTCATATAGTAAGATCAGAAACCTACAATCTTGTGGCCCTGACTCTAGCACACTAACCACTGAATGCTTCTGGCTTAAGATTATGTTATGTGTGTGTGTGTGTATGTATATATGTATGGATTTTTTTAACAGCAGCTAAGCACAATAATGGCTACAAGGTACCAAATGAACAGTTATACAATTGTAAAAGCAAAGAGTTTCACTTTAAGAATACTCAGTTTATAAAGAAGACTTCACATGAATTTGCCCATGGATGTATTCAACACCACACCATTAACCAAGATTTAGCCCTACGGGCTGGACAAATGTGGGAAACACTATATTTTACAAACAATCTGGTCAAAATCAGCCAGCCTGATTCAAGTTTTTACAGCTGTCCATATAATGGGTACTGGTGGTCAGTTAATTGCTGCCTCTGTAAGTTTGCATAGTGTAATGAAACAATACTGCCATTATATGTACAAGTGTACAATAAGATATTTTAATATTTAAGATTAGACTGATCTTTTTATGAAACAAAAATACTTATAAGGGAAATATGCCAAAAAATTCATCTACTATCTTTTCAGTGGTGTTAAGTCTTATATAGAATTAGATTCTCGTGCTTTAATTTAATTTTTCAATATTATAAGAGAAATTCTGAATATACATACCCATCAATACATCCATGTATGCCAATACCATATAGTATTAATTTATCATACCCATCTAAAGAAAATTATATATGACATCATATTAGCCAAATATTGAAATACAGAAACATATATATTTTAAGACTGCAAAGTGTGATGTATAGCCATATTATCGCTATATTTTTCTCACCTTTGTCAAACACCATGATATATTCATGCACACAACACTAGACTAGGCTCACAAAGACAGTGAGAAAAAAAATAACATTCTAATATTATGTACACATCTACAGACTAAATCCAGTCATATCCAAAAGGTATATATATTCTATTTTCAACATTATTTATTATGTACGTATGGCAGTATATAACTCTGGAAATTCAATATATAATAGGCAAAATTATTTCTACTCACTGTGTCATTGCCAACTGTTTAAAAGATGGTTAAAATTATGAAATTACAACAACAATGGCATCCTGTGAATTATGTAGCACCTTTGTATATTGCGTTTTTGTTTCTAAAGCCTCGTATCTTCTGAGAATGTTTGTTGCTGAATAATGCAAAACAGAAACATTCATGGGATTATTGATGTGATATGAAAATGCCAAGAAATTATGTTTGTTTAAATTTTGTTATCTATCTGAACCTATCTAGCCACAGATCATGTCCAACTGAGCAAAGCAGCACACTTGGGTTACTGTTTACAAGGTGTACTACAGGGACATAACCATGTACAGTAGCAAAAAGTGATAAGTCAGACATATTCAGCAAAAGATAATTTCCATGCCTGAAAGGTTGCACAGTTTCAATTTATTTCTATATTTCACAAAATCCTAATTTTTCTTGCTGTACATATAACAGATGACATGTCACATGGCATGGTGGGAACCTTTTATATAAGTGAATATTTTTACAAATAATGTTGCTATAGAACTGTCCAAATGCCACATTAACTGTAACAAAACTACGTCTTTAACGCACCTTAAAGTCGATGATGCTAATTCTATGCAATCTGAAAAAATGACCATTTCACATATCATATCACATCATGCTGTGCCATTCAGTTGCAAGCCATCTCTCACAGAAAGCTTGTAATAACAATATAGTACTTACCAATATGCCATACATAATTTGGACCCTGAAAGAGATCATTACACTGACTATAAAAATTAAATTTTGCAAGATTAAAATGTACCACGCGCATACAAAATACAGTCCTTGAAAAAAAAAAACATTTTAAACCATGCTTTAAAAGTGGAAAGAACTGAATAAGACTGAACAATATTAAAAGTTTATGCTAACATCACATTTTTTGATTAATTACCTATACATTGGCTTGGATGTGTACTGAGAAGGAATTCCATAATTTAAACAAGCTACATAAATAGCATTCTGATGAAAAATACCAAATATTCATCTCCGATATTTCTCGAATGTAACTCACTGCCCTGAATGTTTAAATTATATTTGTGTCACATAAAGGGACAAATGCTAAATAAGACTAATGCAATCCATACATGAAAATTATTATTTTTATTAAGAACAAATAATCGACAATCATCATGCTTTATTATGATGAATAAACTTGTATTGACATATATTATGGATAGTTTTCCCAACCAAACTGATGTAATTGGAGGACTTTTGAACATGTAATCAAACATTGACAATAATCTGATATACTTTGTATGCAAGTGATTCAAATGAAGAGATTCCATTTTTAAGAAATAATTTATTCCAATATTTCATGTTTTCATGGGGTCAACTTATGTGAATACTGGATGAAAAGATTTGCATTACTGTCCACTGTAACTCACTTTTAGTGATATATTGTCTTCGACTCAGCCTTCGTCTCTTTCTCCTTTCTACACCATTCTTATCCAGTTCTCTAACAATGTCTCTGGCAAATACTCTGCAAAATCAAATGGTGATGTGCAATTTATATTATCAATGTGGTTTTAATCCAGTGGTAAAATAAAGTGTAAAAAAAGAAGGCAACAAAAATATAATCATTTTAATAACAATGGAAAACAACAAACAAAATATAGAATGCCTCATATAGTGCAATCATTCAGTATGAATAACTGCTACAGCCAGCATCAATTGTTAAGTGTTAATAATTGTCCTGAAATTATGTACAGCAACTCGGTTCGGTCACCAACGAAGATGCTGCCAACTTCTTTTAAGACTACACAAACAAAAGCTTTTTCTAGGGTTATAGATCCCTTCGATTTTGGTGAAAATTAAATTATATCAGTTGGGAATAAAACCATAATGAATTCTATTAAAATTGGGAATTTTGATTTTTGTTAAAAAAAACATTGGAAACTTATAGTATAAAGTATTTATACCGCAATTCTGGCTGTATCTGGGCCCATAATCAACCCCCACCCCCAAAGAATTGCAGCACCTTGTACAATATACACTCACCGTATTTCCTAGAGACAATAATAATAAAAAATTGAATGAAAACTATATCCAAATATTTGTCATTCTGCAATGAATGTACATATTTTATTTTGTCATGAAATAATTCCTTCCTAAAAATGAAAATTATATCTTTAAGTATCCTGGCTAAATCCCTACATACAGGCCTATTTCAGAACAGTAAAATAAACATTACATTATAAAAAAAAACACCATAACAATACTTTACAAAAATGTTTATTATTTCTGCAATCAAGTCATAAAAAAACTCCAACCTGATAAATCTGAATGACTTTTACTGACTGATATTGTTATTATCTCCCATCTTTCCCCATAAACATATCAAAGGAAATGTAATGAGGGACATATCGGCCAGTTGTCTTCCCAAAGAATATTTTTACATAGCACTGCAGGCAAGTATGTCCATCATCTGGAACACTTTTGATCTGATCTCATATTCCAGGTCTATTGTTGTGCAGTAAACATTTTAGACTTTAACAACAAAAAGTATTAATTCATTCCTGAAACAAAACGTGTTCTGCAAAACTACACAGAAGGGTGGACATACCTTTCCTAAAAAATAAAGAATGATGGTATATATGACATAAGGTATGGCAGAGCATCATATATAAAGTGGTCACCAAACAAATTTAGCTACATTTGCAAGCAACATTTTACCAAAGATGAAACTGTAACCTAACATGGTATGTTTATTTATTTTTTAATGATAATTTGTTATCATGGTATTTGCATTCTAACAACAGTTTTTATCATGAGCATGAAGCAGTGACCATAAATAATAATAATAAGAAGAATAACAATAGCAGAAACAAACATTAACATGTGTGATTATGATAATAATAATAATAATATTATCACTAATGAAAAGATTATTGATGCACAAAACAACACAAACAATAATACTAACAGTATTAAAAATAACAATGAGTACTTGGTGTAAATTTCAATATCAATGCAATTACAATTCACCCATGTCAATATCTATAGTTTTAATGCGATTTCTGCATGCATACATAAGAAATACTGCAGACAGGAAGATATATCAATAATTCTGTTGTTTACAACCCTTTGCACAGAGAAGACCATTGAAATTCCAAGATAAGATATACACAATATAAGAAAGTTTATTTACTGATCATAGTCAACACAACATAAAGCACTAAATCCAGGCAAGTTATTATATTAGACAATAAATACAGTCATTAAAACAAATTTACACACCACATTCACACTGTGACTGATCAATCTGACCATTTTTGTTAAAGGAAATGTCTTTAATAAATGTAACTCGTTTCTTCATTGAGGCACAACAAGCACTTTTCAGAAATTCATCAGTAGTGGTTCAACATACACAAAGTTAAGTAGATTTGCAAGTGCTACCTTGAATATCGGGGGAAGTAACTGGCTGATGTTCCCCATACTCAAAACAATAAATTTTGGAAATAATTGTGAATGAAAGGACACAGTTACCTTGTTATTTTTATACAGTATTTAATTTTCAAAGTTCTTCTCAAGTTTTCACACCCATTGCACCCATTTTCTATTTCTTTCTGAAAATAGAATATGAACAAAAATTATATCAATCAGAAACTCAATTAACCGGTTTTCAATTGAAATTAATTAAGTTTAGCACTTTGCATAAAACTGAACACATAAAAAGTTGAATCAAACAAAACAATAACTAATCAATATTTCACTTTTGTTATTCTTGTCTGGTTTATTGCCATTTTTGAGCACAAGATAGGATATACATGGCAGCCAGTATAACTAGTGGAAAAAGAACCCAGGAAAACCCGGCGAAGATCTACTGATCGAATACTGGCAAGCTTTCTCATGTACCCACATTGGCCAAGTCCAAAACTCAAACCCAGGCATAGAGAAATGAGATGACAATGATTCAAAATGGTGATCACTTAAGATATTTCATTTCTAAAAAGAGTAATGACTGCTTTGATGACATAACCAAAATCGTACAGAACTTAACATACTGTATTCTAATGAGAATAAAATGCCAAACTAAAGTTTAGTGATCAAATCTGAGAATTAATTGGCGCATACCAGGTTTAAGGAGAATGCATCAATATAATTTGTAGCTTCCTATTAATGTTGGCTTGACAAAAATTAAGATGTACCAGAATTAACTAAAGAATAATTGCCCATTATTATAAATACCTTTGCTTTTTGAAGGATGTCATCCACATCATAATTTAATGCACTTCTTCTGAACAACCCCATGCTGGGTATTATATTTTTTTTAAGCTGCTGAAAGCTGGAGAAAACAGCAAATGTTTAAAACAAAATGTAATTCAGTGAATAACAAACACAATGAAAACAAAGATTCAAAAGAAAATTCACCAGGAATTGGGTGAAAATGTTTTTCATTACATTATCTTCATAAGGAAAAAAAATACAGTAGCAGACCTGCCAACCCTGACAAGACCATACCAGTAAGGCTGTTGATTTTCTTTCCCTTAAGTTTGGCCAGCTTTCAGTAAGGTGTAATAAAATATCATAAACTGCTATTGTAGTGCCGGAAAACATGTAAAAGTTCAATATTAAAAACTAGTCCTACATGTAAGACTCGATGCTGATATTTATGTTTTGGGCATCGGGGTCTTATTGCCTAACTAACGGGGCTAGCATGTTTTGATGCTGCCTAACATAATATCAAAATTCAAATTTTCAGAAAAATATCACAAATAGCAACCAATAGCGACACTTTTCCACAAAGTAAAGTCATAATGTTTTAGTCAAACTTTACATACTCAGATATCTTTTCTCTAATAAATTCAAATTCTCACAAAAGAAATGGACCTGTTTTAAAGTTTTGTTGGCCTACATTTCAGTTGCCTGGAAAGCAATGAATGCCAGGAATGCTAAAATCAGGTTAAGTTTAAATATTCTTTAATTAAATGAATAAATATATATTATGCCAATTGGAACTGTAAGCAATATCTTGTCTCGTTCAAGAAACACATCCCCCACTCAAACCTATTTGAACATACATCGACTACCATCTCATTTCAACAAATTCAAATGTATATCAATGGAACATGAAAATGCATCCATTTGCTACTGTCCGATTTTGATTCCACTAGGATAAAAACAGCACAGTAAGTATACTAATTACATATCAATACGTGGAAGAGTGTCCAAGTGGGCTACCAAGTGTGTGAGATATTCCTGAAACTGTGACAAGTCATTCTGATGTCAACAGACATCAGAACACGCTATACAAGGCCATTATTTGGGTAGTAAGATATAGCACTATAACATAAATAACGTGATATGTCTTACGTCGTACGACTATATTCAAAATATGCAGCGACAGTGAACATTATGTTCAAATGAAACGTTCATAAAGAACATAGAACTTATTTACCACTAGGGCAGTTGCAGACTTCTTTTCAAAACCCTATGCAGTTCAATGACTTGTTGCTATCTCTCAACTTGAAGTAATTCTAGTAATATTTTTCCATTTCACATGACGATGCCAACATATCTCCTGCCATCAGTCATTCTCAAATTGACATGCGATTTCCAATAAATCTAACTATGTTCTTTTTCCTGCTTTTAATCACAAAAATGTGAGTATTCCTTTTCATTCTTCTGTGCCGATTAACACTTTATAAGAGGCTTATTTTTTGTTTCCTCCTCAACACGCATCTCTATCTGCATGCCATTTTTAAAAGAATTCAATAATCAACATTCTGATCATGCAGATGCTTTGTATGAAAAAAGTGCAGTCTAACGCGTCTGACATACTCCAGAAAAGTTAGTCTGATTCTCTGACTAATTCCACTAATTCTAATAAGAAACACAGATCCAAATACAACAAGGATGAACCAATTATCTGGATTATTCGGCAAGAATGACTTTTTCGTAGTTTTTCCTTTTATTCCATAAGTCTGAAATTTAATGGGTCATATTGATAAGACTTAGGGCAAACTTGTAAGAGTTGGTAGGTCTGCAGAAGTTTGCCAGAAACCACAAGCTAAATAATAATGAACCAGAAACAAAGAGGAAACAAACAGCATCAGAAATGTTACCTGATTATGAAATCATGGTTTTTCTCCAGCAAATAGCGTATCAAACGATAACTGAAGTCCTTGTAAAAGTAATTGGATATTGCTTCTTTTACATCTGAAAAAAAATATATTTATTTGAAGGAAAACAATGAAGACCACATTGAAACATTGTTAGCATACAAATTTAAGAATTTATTTAGATTGGAATGGAAAAGGTACACTTTAAGCTAGAGAAAAGAAGAGCTCAATTTTTTAACAAATGAAAATATAGCAATAAAAAGTTAATGGATTTTAATTTTCTGCTTTGTTCAGATTTGGGAGAAAAATCTCATTTGATAAGGAGTTGATACATAGGATTTAGCCTGATGGCCTCAGTATATTTATTTTGCATTTTAAACTCATGTTTTCTGCCACATGGAACAAAATACATAATGTAGTTTGGTCAATATAACAGTCTGTGCTATTTGTTCACACAAATGACACTTTCTGTGGATCACGATTTTTACATGCACCAGAAGGTAAATTCAACAAAGCATGTGAATTTTGCCTACACTAGTAAACCACCCCCATGGTAAAACAAATAACTGTTGGAACTGATATATATATATATATATATATATATATATATATATATATATATATATATATATATATATATATATATATATATAAAACTACCTGCTTACCCTAAATTTAAAACGAGTGCAATAGGAAACATATTTTTTGCCTTATTGACTGGTTATATACATGTGATATGACCTGCCATTTACTTCTAAATGTACCTGTTATACTGATACAGACAATACAGATTCAGTTTGGTACTTTCCATTATCTTTGGGACTCATCAAGATATATGACTAAGTTTACTCAACTAAATAATACAGTTTAATTAAACTTTGTCTGCCATTTTCCTTAATGAATTATTCTAAAACTACTGTTCAAAATTAAAGTGAATAAAGAAAAGTGCAACACATTTACAGCCCATATTTTTTTCTTTATTCACATTTTGAGTAAAACTGTTTTATGCAAAAATAGAAAGGTGAGAAAAAACACTATATAAGCATAGATACTACGATATACAATTACTGAGTATAAAAGGGCAACCTAATACAAAGAACTAAGTGCTGTACAGGAATATACAAATTTTATATGCTGACGTGATTTTCATTTCCAGTCAAGGCATGCTTGTGATTAAACTTTTAAATGTTCTTCAATAGCTACATATTATACATTGAAATATACTCCATAAGCTTGCAGGGTACAATAAAAGTTTGTACTTTTTGGAAAGATATTATGTGCAACAATATTAACCTTTCAAGTCACATTAGGACAAGAGGTTCATAAATACATAACGTTTTTTTAAAGATCAGGTGCAAACATAGTGAAACAACATGGTTATCTCAGTATATCTAATGTATTCTAACAATTATGAATCAATGTAATGGTTGCCACAGTAAGATATTATTCATTTATATCAATATGATTATAGTTTAAACCCCTGTTCAAAGACACAAGACAAAAGAAGCCATGCCAGCAAATATCTCTTGCCAAAACTGTTCAAAACAGGGTATTTTCTTACATACCCATACACTGTGAGCAAATCACAAGAAGTGGTTAGATCTAATACATTTTTCTAACAGTCTTATGACTATGGCCGAACAATTTGTGCTCATAGTCTTCCAACGCACACATAAACATAAGAATTTACATTTATTTTGTAAGGTTGATTTAGAATTGATCAAGTGTCAAACAAGTCATGGGTAGCAAAGATAGATGGCAGGTACTGATGTAACACAACATTTAAGGTTTTACTTTACATATAAATTTATTTCTATGCATGAAATGCACAGAACAATTCCAATGCAAGACTTTGGCTGTTGTTATCCAATCTCAATTGTGAGAATTACATGCTAAACTTTAAATTTATTAAAAAGTAATTTTCATGTGACATGCAGTCAAGGCTGAAATTCATGTAACTCTATTATAGTGTAGTATATATTTTAAGGTTTACAGTAATATATGTCCCCTGGAAAAATTGACAAATTTGTAGAGAGAATGCAAAGTGGGTACATTTGATCTGACTCAAAAGTTTGTATCCCTTGTGCCACATATCTAAGCACCAACATTTCAAATATTTCACATTCCTTTCAGGACTGAAAGTTTCAAGCTATGTATCATTTACAAATCAAAGTAATGCTCATACCATCTGGGATCATTTTTTCTAGAATTTTTCTTCTGAGATGAGATCTGAAAATATGCATGAAACATACAAAGGATTATAGTGTGTTGAGCACCAAATCAAAACTTACCAAACTTTAGTGTAGATGCACTACATCTATAATCAAACTTAGCTGAATGTAGAAGCATGCTAACAGTGTCATTGATATTTTAATATTTAGTGCATGCAGTCATTGACATCACCAACATAGAAAAGACAGGCTATTTTAAATTAGCAAACAAACAATTAAATTAAATCAAATGTAAATTAAATTAAATATACATAATATATTTAAATCATTTAGAGTGTGAGCTGTAAGCATAATCATAATCATTGATTTCAGAAGGTTTATAATCCTAATCATCATTCATTTGGCAGTGTAAATGCATCGTCTAATAATGATTAAAACTGATTACAACCGAAAATCAAGAATTATATTGGTAATAATTGTAAGAATATTGAAAAGTTTCCATACACAAAAGATCATAAATGTTGACTATTACGATAAGAAATGGGTAATTTTAGGTGGACATACCCCTGTATTCGTAACTGTAATCATGGTTTCCAAATAAAGTGCAATTGTGATCATCAGTACCAAACAACCTAAAATTGTCATTGTAATCAAGCAAATGTAATCGACCCTGTGACAAGTATATGCATCTTAATCTGAACATTATTGTCAGCATGACTATAACTGAAACATATCAGTATCCTTTCTTGGTAACATGGTTGTGAAAGTATCCCTTTAACTTCTTCACAAATAATGGAATTACATACTGTACAAAATACAAATAATGAAGTAAATACTATACAAAATAAAAAAGGCTCCATAAAGAGCTGAACTACATACAAGATTCTAAAAAATTTTTAGAATCATGCACAACAAAAAAAAAACAATCAATCACTGTACTGACTCCATAAGTGGCCTCAGTGCCTTCCTTTATGGCAACTAACGTGTAAGTTACATACGCAGCTAAAAGAATGGATGTTTTGAAGAGGAGTATACAAAGATCAGAAACAAAATAACCAGTTTGCATTTTGATTTTTGGATCAGCATGATCTAAACATTTATCCTTTACAGACAATAAAGAACATTTTTCATTAATCACTAATATTGTGAAAACATTGTCACCTGAAACATTATCAATCAAAACCTAAATAATTTCTGCAGAAGTTCACTAACACCAAAATAATCCTGACACTGAACATTATCATGACATCTGCATAGGAAGTTTATGTCACACATCAATTTAACCATATATTTAACTATATCATCTGGAGACTGCTCTGGTGGCCTAAGTGGTTAGATAATCTGCCTTGGATGTATGAGGTCACGGGTTTGAACCCTGGCCGAGTCATGCCAAATACTTATAAAAATGGTATTGGCAACTGCCTTGCTTGGCACTCAGCATTAAGAAGTTAGTTTTAGGTCTGGTCAACCATGTATGGGGTTGTCCATAAAGGACGTCCTCAGATACTACCTGTTTTCCTCCCCCTCCACCTTGTCCGCATGTGGCTTTACCCCCTTCCCCCGGCTGCAGACGTCTGCATCAAGCATTATACACTGCTCTATGGTCTGGCAGTGTAATAGCTGGTGCTCTCAAAATGCAATGCTCACTGATCTCATCACAACATGTAGCTCAAAACAAAGAAAAACTTAAACAGAAAGTTCTTTCTTTAGAAAGTCTTTTTTTGGAACATACAACTAAAATTTTCTTCTCACAAAAACCTAATTTCAAATAGACTGTCAATGTCTTACTCCACTTCAACAGACGCAGACTATAGCCAGTCAACTAAGTTGCGAACTGGCAGACCATCATCACTAATTTCAGTTGCAGAAGCTGATGATGCAGTTGACAGAATAGCACTAACAAATGCAGGCTCCAGTGCACCTACGTCTGCCACTTCAGCTTGTGTGCTCACTGCTGCATGCCTGTGAATACAGGCATGATTGCGCTTCGCAGCCTGAGATGGAAAGTACAGGACCACACTTATTACAAATGCGCTTCTCAAGATCAGCTGTCACCGAAAAACAGTAGCAATTAAATGCCATCCTGAGGAAGTCGTGTGAAGGCTGCAGATGTAAAAGAGCCAGTTGTTGACAAAGCGATCCAAACGTTCCACTGTTGCTGCCAACTGGTGCATAGGTAATCCCTTTATCTGTGCTGTAGTGTAGAACATGTGGAGGTAAAAATCATACAGAAAATATATCATTTTAGTTAGCACGATTCACTGTTGCACTTCACAATCTGAAAGCAATACTGCGACTGCTGAATGTGCCGATTTCACTACTCATCTGATGGTGGATTAATGTCCAGTTTTCCTGCATCACATGATACAAAAGATACTACCACATCAAATCCATCAATAACCGATGAGCTCCATATCGGTTTTACTGATCCATTAATACACATAACAGGCTGAAAAGCAGGAACTTGTTTGAGTTCTTCAAAATCAGCAGCACGTATTGTTGCTGTGCTACTGTCATGCTTCCCACTGCAAATGAAGATGATGGCAGTTGGCCCTGAATACGATACAGCCCCTGGTTTATAACACATGCAACATAGACGGATGGGATCAGTTTGTGGCATTCAGCAATAACTCATTCGTGATCTGGAAGCTCAACAGGATACTCCATGTGCATCAGAATGGACGCCTGCTTATTTGCTGCCAGTAATCCTCGTGTGACACGTGTCTTGCCGTCTTGGCTCAAGAAAATAACACAGAATTCTCCCATAGCGACAGCCAGATCTTTCAAGTAGCAGATTGTAGCTGCTGCAAAAGGAGCATCCACGTGATTGCGCCTTTCACTGTTTGCTGCCTTAAGCAGTTTGACAGGCACTGTGGTCATGTGACGCTTACATTCAGTCGTCAGTGAATTATGTGGAAGTAGACGTAGATATGTTCCTGCCTGACTGATGGTGAAACCATATTGGACGAGGACTTCATGCCAGTCACCAAATGTTTTGCAGCTACTAAGCTTCTCAGATCATCGCCACGGATCAGCAGCTGCTCCACATGATACATGAATGTCTTAGCAACTGTGGTTGTCATCTTGTCAACATGCCTTGCTACTTTCCGCAGTCACAACTTTTTGAGCCACTGGCCAATGACTGGATGTTTTTCATTAACTTCAGTCAGCTTTCTCTTGAAGTCAATCCAGGAGTTCTGTTTGTGTGCTAGTTCAGCTGCCAGACGTTTTTACTTTTTCTCCAGCTGCACCTTTTTGCTGCTGAGCTCATCAGACTTCATATCAGCTGTCCACAGTCCAGTCTTTTTTTACCTGCATTGACATAATCTAACTCACTGCTTGCTGCACCTTGTGCTGGTGTAGAGCGTTTGTTTTTTTTTTTCACTATACATGCTACTGCTGTCGTTTGCATCTCGGCATCTGTCTCTCTTGCTGTTACGTCAGCAGAAGATGCCTCTTCCACTTCTGACTGAATGTCACAATGTATGATCACCAGAGTTGATGGAAGCTCCTGAGATGATGTGGTTAGCATCGCAGTAGTTGAATCAGATGATTGGCTTAAACTTGCCTTAGGCATGGCAGCACATGCCTATATGCTCATCAGACGACTTTTTCTTTCTGCTGCTTTTGCATTCCAAACTCGAATCAAGATGTTGACATTTTCTTCATTTTGTTTACAGTTGTTACACTGCTCCTGTCCATGTTTATGTGCCAGATCTGCCTTCAGATCCGGGTGTGCAGCAATGAAAGCCTCGTTAAAGCCGCTGTACAGTTTATAAGGTGCATCCATTATTAGCATCGGTAGTATACAAAATATTCTTATGTTACGTGTTTAGGCTCTAATAAACAGGAACACAGAAAGAGTGAAAACAACAAACTTTGTAAAATTTAACAAAAAATTTATTTCCCTGGAAAAATTCTGTAAAAATGAAAAACATAAGAACTTACGGTTTCTGAAATCAGTTCCAAAACTAATTCAAGAATAATCCACAAATTAAAATGCAAAAGTCCTAGTAATAAAATGTTCAAATAATTTCAAGTTCAAACCCAATACAGAATCCAATATGAATGACAATGACATATGTTGTAGTCTGTACTGCTTTTTTAATGTACAGTTCCTTCTAGAAATACAAATAATGATACTCCGGTGTCCTACAACAAAAGAACAAAACTTGATACCAAGTGTAAAAGCCCCTAAACTGAGATCTCTCTCTCTGTAAAACAAAGGTTGTCTCATATTCTAAGACTCAGTTTCGAAACTGTCCAAACTGCGAAATCAAAAGGGGGGTGGGGGTCACGTGATTGTGTTTACATGTTAAAAAAAAATCATGTACACAGAATATGGCTTTGATTAGAGCAATGATTTTACTCGCAGAATACAATTTTTAAAAAATCGTTTACTTCTTAAACCACGTAGTCCCGTCATGATCTTGACAAAAACCAATCATTCTAAACTAAAAACAACTTATTCAGGTGGCTGCTACAAATGCTGAATCACGGTCAGGATCCAGGTCAACACCTGGTGTTTATGAAAGAATGATCAAAGCCAACTGATTTTCTGGAAAAAAATATTATCTCCAGTGAAATTATTGACATTACATTTGCATATAAAAGAATAAAAAATAAAAAACTGACAAACAATTAAATTAAAATAATTATGAATTAAATCAGACATACGTAACAGTATTCTTAAATAATGTGTAGTATTAGCTGGAAAAATATTGATATTAAAAACTATTAAACAGTATGTTGCCTATGTCATTGATTAACACATGTGTGGAAGGCAGCTGGAGTCTATGCTTTCAGATGTACTGTGCATAGCAGCAGTAGTGGTGGCTACTGCAGCCAGCCGCCTGCTTCAAGGCCAACCCATTCATATATAAACACCATGTCAGCCAATTCTGCGCGTGTTATTCTGGTTCAAAAATCCATTTTGTATCAAGAAAGAACGATTGTACTTTAATCAAGTACAGTGATATTCATAAAGTGTACAAAAATATCCCACATTCCGACTCGAAATGCACATGAAAATGTGATTTCTAAAAGTCAACATGTAGACCCAATCCATGACCTTGAACCTGTAACCCAGAAAATCTGATTTACTATGCATCTATTAGAATCATACAAATAAAATTTTATTTAAAAGATGGAAATGTAAACCTTAAAATATTCTGCACCTGAATCCAAGTTTCCCATTTTGCAAGAAGTTGTCTTACATGTACAAAATTGTCTGCTACCAAATGTATCAATTTGCCGCTAGAATGAAATTCCTGGGAGTATAGACTGTTTCTAAATTCTTTAGTAATTTTCACCCATAAACAAGATGTTGTAAACACATTACATCCTTTTCATTCTTGTTTCTCATCATCATTTATTTCGTTTAAAAAATGTTTAACTTTACTAATTTCTTTACATGATCAGCTTAGTTTGCTTACTAGCTCTTGCCATTTATTGGCATTTATTACATTGAATTTTGCAAAACTAGCTATAAACCTGACCTAATTACTCGACTGAAGTGCTGAAAGAAACAGTCCAAAGTAATATATTTCATTTCTATAGCCAGATTGATAAACATTGCATCTTTTCAAAGCTGTGCGTAGAATAGGCAGACCTTTCGTGAGTTATGAAAACACTGGGGTGGTATCTGGTGTGTCCAAAATTAATATTAGTATGAATAGAATATTCTGGTGACAATTGCCGCTTTTCAAATGGTAAGCATTGCAATATTTTATTTTCATCAATCAGTTGAATTCGGTTTGCAATTTGCTTCAATATTGGAGACAGAAACCTTAAGGGCACAGAAATCCCAGACAGCATTGTACTGCATGGCACAAATCATACAAATTGAAATTAACAAATACTTTATACTTAGTGATCACCCATTAAGGACGTCTGCAAAACACACCGAAATACACGCAATAGGCCTAAAGCAGCTGTTCAACACAGAATATCATAACAAAAAATACTAGCTTGCAGACGTCCGCAAGGTCCTTTACCCATTCCCCCTTGTCCGCATTTGAACAAAAAAAAACCTCCCCATCTTTATGGACAACCCCTATCAGGATCATTTGACTGGGTGAAACATAATGCTATGAGTCTGTAGCTTGATGCCCCAGTATTAGACATCACTATAAACTACCACAATACAGGCGTTGAAGTGATCTGACCAAATCTGTTAAAGCTACATTAAAAACCTAAATCACACACACACGACATTTGGAAACATGGAGCAATCAATGGTTAGAGTCCCTTTAACTCCCTCAAAACAGTGAAAGTACCCACTAAATGTACTAATCTACTGCTGAAAATAAAAGCCCTTCAAACTGACCTTCAAAAATAGCTGAACTACCTACACGTGGTTTATCAAATTTATTTTCCAGTTTTCTGCCCTCTGTCAAATGCACATGATTGGACAATACTCCATTAACTCCATAAAAGGTTGTAGGGCCTTCCTTTATGGCAGCTAGTGTGTAAGATACATCAGCAGCTAAACGACAGGATGTTTTAAAGGGGAATATACAAACATCTGCAACAAAATCCAGCTTACATTTGGACTTTTGAATCAAACTTCCATTCTCAGTTTCATGCAACGACACTGTATATAGGAATGACTGTCCTGCACTGCCATACAATGAAACTCCTTTCAGTGCAGCACCTGTGTTAACAATGAAATTAATCCTATCTCCATTCATTGCATCAGATTTCCACGAGGCATCAACCGATTTTCTAAAAAATCTTTTAACCAAAACATCATGTCCTGTTGTAATACACCTTGAAGCAATATTAACCTTAATTCCTTGAAGATCATTTGGTTCCAAAACTGTAAGATACATTAAAATCTGGTTGCTTATTTCATTTGGCAAAACATTTAGTGGAATGCACTTTGTTATGAAGTACTCAACACTCACTGATAAAAAACGAATATGGCCAGAGAGTTTTTCCCAGATGGACTCCAATTCCACAGTCTGCTGTTCTACCCACAGAATCAAGTGGTCAAACAACAATTCTTCATGTACAGATAAAGTGTCACGAGATATGATTTGGACAATCAAGGCTAATGGCAGGGTAAAAAAGCCTTCAACATTACACAACAAATTTTCCATGTTACAGTCAATAAATTCTAAACATTTGTTATTTACAGGCAACAAAGAAAATTTGTCACTAATCATTAATATTGTGAAAACATAGTCACAGGAAATACCATCAATCAAAAAATGAACACATTTCTCCATCAGTTCACTAACACCAAAATAATCACAACACTGAATTGTATCATGTATGTTGGACATTTTCAAAGGAAAGTTTATTCCATACATAAATTTAACCAAATATTTAACAATATCATCTGGAAACATGGAGCAGTCGATGGTTGGTGTTTCCTTTGTGGTCCATCTAGACTTAAGTCGTCCTCTGAAAAAAATCACTGTTCATCAGAAGGACTACTGAATGACACTTTAGGATGGAACCACTTCTCAGTTTTAACTCAAGATCACAATACTCCTCCACATCAAGAGCTGATCTAAATTTCATTGCAAGATCACTCATCTTGTTAAGATGGGGAATTCTGAAAAAGAAATACAATAGTAATCAGAGACTTACAGATTTTAGAAAAGTCAATTTACATGGGGCATGCAGACTGGAAAATTGAAATAGACCTGGAATAGTTGCACTTGCCTAGGCATAATTAAAATAAGACAAAAAATATGGTAAATTTTAAGTAAATCAAATTATATTTATTGAAACTTTTTGTTTCCTTTGTAACTCTGTTGCCACTTTCAACCACATGCTGATAGTTACTTGCACTGTAACACCTCTACCATTTAAGTTGTTCCAAGCACTTACAGGCTGAATTTCTAAAAAATGATATACTGTGCAAGGTACATGTTCATATGTGAGCCATTAAACAAATTTGTGGGAGTCATCACACACCACTGAAGTGGGCGAATTCATGTAAAGTTTGTTCAAATCACACAATCCTTCCCTGGTAGGTTATCTAACGATCTGCTTATGACTATGTGATAGTTCTTAACACCTGCTTTCAAACAATAAATTTTAACAGAAATACTGTATTTTATATTTTGATAAATGTCCAATCATAGTTATAGATCTTTATTTAGCAAGCTTTCATGATACTTTTGCTCATTACCCTGCCAATGTGTCCTCAGTTTAACAAATACCGCAATAAGGTTCTCCCCCCCCCCATACTTAATTTAGAGATCTGTCCAGTGTTGTAAAGATATATGAGAACTTTTTAGTCAAAGCAAAATATCTGCAGTGTAAAAAAGGCAAGTTAATTTTTTTTTACTAATGGAAAATACCTTGTTAAAAATGCTGAAAACTAAACTTCACTCGATAAAGGTAAAGGACACTGATGCGGATAAGATGATAGTATTCCGAATATGACAGCACGTGATTAACATCTCGTTTATGAGTTTAAATCTCGTTCGGTTCGTTAGTTAAATTGGAGCTGAAGATTATCAGCGGCGTTACTATCGAAGAAGGAGCCGGAGATAATAGCTTAGTAGATCTCGTTTTTGAGTTGAAATCTCGTTTGAATCTCGTTCGGTAGTAAAGACGGAGATCAAAATTACAGCGGCGTTACTGTGGAAGGAGCCGGTGATTGTAGTTTGTAGACTGAGCTACACGTGTTTCTGGAGCCGTAAATTGTGATTTTTATTAACGGAGCCGTAGATTAAAAGTATTTTAGGAGCCGCTAATTGTAGAAGGAGCCGCTAATTGTTGTAGGAGCCGCTAATTGTAGTTCATATAAAAATATAGGGAAAGATTGTAATCACCGTCATTTTAGGAGCCGCTAATTGTTGTCGGAGCCGCTAATTGTTGCCCATATAATAATATAGGGACAAATTTTGATCAACGCCGGGTACCTGCGGCTTTCCATAGAATAAAGTCTCTCGGTCACATCCAACAAGAAGAATACATGCTCGCCATCGTGTGTATGCCTCAATTGCACTGGGCCCTAATAACGATACTAATTATGGGTCAGGCAGACTTCGAATATGTCATTTTTAACGACTAATACCATTCTGAGTTGAGAGAGGTTGTGTATGAGATTGGTAGTGTGTGTGTGTGTGTGTGTGAAGCTACTTAACTTGTTTAACCGTAGGCAGTAAGAGCTAAGGAAATGAGTTAGGCCTTTCAGAGATAATATAATGACCAACCGGATAATTTCTTCCGTTACTATAGCAGAGTACAACCTACGATATTCTGTATAACCTAGAAAATTAAACTGGCAGCATTTTACATCAGTGACCTGACATGTCTATATTCATGTGATGATTCTTTAATAACACAAAATGAATTTCAGTGAATAGAAATACTATTTTAACATGAACATATACAATAGTTGAGTTATTTGTCATATGCTGCCAGCAAATCTCGATGTTAGTTCGTATTTCACAATGATTGAAGGGTTTTGAACAGAATAAAAACCATAATTAGCCTAAGAAGTGTTTTAAAAGTAATTATATCGATACTTCTCTCATTAAACGCCATTCCTGGATAAGCAATGACAAGATACATAACAGAAACAATAATAATACCTTTACAGTATCAAACAGTATCAAAGGAAATTTATCGTAGGATAAAATAGAGATATTTGAAGGGAAAAGGTGATAATGTTTATGTTTAACTTCATTTTGATAGCAGTAAATGTTATCATGAACATCTTCCTACATATGTCATCGCAAACAAAATCCAATCCACTCATTGCATTAGTAATATTCATATTCTGATTTTGATGTTTAGAAGAATACACTTCTTTTAGATCCCACCACCTTCAAAGACAAATGAAGATCGCGTAAACGTCACATATAAACGTTCTAAAATATTTTTTATAGTACTTACAGATACAGGAGTTGTTGAATCGTGTCAGGAATTTCAGACTGTTTTTGCTTTGATTTGAAATTACAAGTGTTTAAATTTTGATGTCAGGTACACACACACATACACACACACACACACACACACACACACACACAGATAATATTATTATTGCTAAAACAATTACACTGTGCCTCAAACCCTTAATTAACTACCCTTCTTACCCACATTAAAGACGTCGTAGAAGTTTAATAAATAATTACAATAACATAATCTTTGGCCTAAAGGAGAAGAAAGACCCAAAGCCAATTAGATGTTCAGGTCTGTTACCGTTTCATTGTCCCATTTTGGAACCAAATTTCGAGACAGTAATATTTGACTGTCCTTAGTACCACTGATAATCTCATTTTACGCCACGCTAGACACTGCGAATTTAAACTAGGTTTAATATTTCTTTTTTTGACGTCTTTATCTTTTTTTATCTACATGACAAGAACATTGTGTCAATGGAGGGAGTGGCGACTAGAAACTTTAATAACACAATACGAAACTTAGTAATTCAAACACAGTTTGATCGATTAAATACTTGTAAGTTTATTTTACTCTGCAGTGGTGGGTATACTTAGGAGAGGATATAAAAAGTTACGACATATTGTCTGTAAACGGAACTCCATATACCCTTGTTTGGAGTCATGCAAATATACATGTATTTGGAATATTGCCTACAGTCATATTAATTCTAAGACCAACATCCGTCTGTAATTTACTCTTATTAACGTATTATAGACCCTGCTCTCTCTACCTCTGGTAGGTGAAGGTCTTTCGGTCAACACCGAGAAACAGTGTTCGTATGTGCGTGCGTGTGCGCGCGTGATGTTTCGTTCCTCTTCTTAATAGTTGATTTTCATCCTCATTGATCAGTTGTTCTCCCTTATAATCAGTGTTACCTAAAGGAAATGATATAACAAACTCCTTCATGATTGTGAGACATGTTCTCTTTGGGACACAGAATACACCGTGGCTCATGAAGGAATGTTTAATACGGAATCGCGATACCCTTGAAACAAGATAGTATTAAGGAATGATCTTGTTTAAACATGATATGAAGTAAATAAAATTGGTGGTACACTTGAGCCACCGTAGCTAGCTGATATACTCCATATAAACAGGTCACATTATTGTAAAGTACAGATTACACGGAAACGTTTAATTCAACTGCCAACAGCAACCATTTAACACATCCTCTGCAGGCCGTTGTAGACAGATAGGAGAGATAAATACTCTGTTTCATTGTGCGCAAGCTCCGAGGGGTGCTTTGTAGGACTAAGAAGTGCACCCTTGTGTTGGATTATAAATCTACATAGTCTGCTGGATTAATTTCACCATCGAGCTTCTGCAGCATCAATAGAAACCCTTAAAGAAATGGAAAATAGAAGAAGTTAAAGATGTTTTACAGGCGGGATTATTTTAATTGGTAATAAAGAACCCAAATGGGTCATATCAATGTTATCCACTTATCATTAAAGGCATTTATGTTTTGGATATCTGTGAAATTACAAGCTGACATATCAATTTAATTTCTAAAAATTGGCAAAATTTGTTATGTCAGAGGTGGGGACGGCGGATGGCCGAGTGGTCAAAAGTGTTCCCCGTTACGTATCTCTGCAATCTCACCTCTATCTGCATGGATTCGAATCTCGCGATCGGCGAGTGTGAATACACGAGGATGCTTGCCAGTATCTTAATGTGGGTTAGTCATATGATCACATTTTAGGGGGCAGGGTCCAGTTTTTATGTACAAATTTAATGCCGCAATCAGCGACCATGTATAAAAAATCATAAAAAATCGAATACACAAGTGAGGTCAAAAAGGACCATATTTTTAGATACCTATATTAAAACAAAGCATAAGAATAGTATTCACTTGACCAGAGAAGTCAATGGCAGTTCACAGCAGAAGAGGTTTATGCACCCCAACCCCTATTTTATACCTGCATTTTTCACATCCAAATGCCATTTTTGACAGCATGTGGTGCTCACAGTGCAAACGCAAGCCCTTTCCCTGGATGGAAATTTTGAAAAACATTGTCTACTAAATAGTTTGATGCAATTCAGAATAGTTGTCATCCAAACCGTTTTTGAGATACTCTAGTTGCCTTGAACCCACGTGTCTACTGCTATGGGAGGCTAGCTCTTCTTCCTAGCCAACTATTGGTATTTCACTATCAACATACTGCAGAGCAACTATGGAAGGTGTATATGCCTGACATCAATTTCAAGAACAACACAAGCCCGAAACACCTAGTTCACAAATATATCCATATCTATAAATACAAAACTATAATAGCTGAAAAAGTCACACCATAGCCTTAAGTTAAGAAATTTGCCAGGGGCCAATTTACGAAACTGGACCCTGCCACCTTAATAGATTAGACATCGTGAGACCATGCTAAAAACTGCAGACGATGTCAAGATTAGCACATTTTGTAAATTTGATAGTCAACGCTGATTGAGTGCGAAGTTCATGTTCTAGAAATGGCAAACTGGAGACAAATACAAAACAATGAATTGGTATGACCTTATGTGAATATTTTACTAAGAATAATGGAAGACAAGAATGATAAAGCTACTGTACAATAATGGTAGATTGGTTTCCGTCATTCTGTATATTTTATATACGACACTTTTCTTGCAGTTCATGTTAGAGTCATGACATAATTTAATTGTGGTGCAGACTTCAGTGTAGTACTATATGTACACATGCTAAACCAAACTCAACTTCAAATTTATTTCAGTCAGTGAAATTGGTCATCTTATGCTCTATTGGCAACGAGAGAGGCCTATTTTGTAACCCTGATGTACGTTGAATCCAGTCGGTCCAAAGTCAAGCATAAAGATCGTATACGCTACTATTATTTCCTTATATATATATATATATATATATATATATATATATATATATATATATATATATATATGTGTGTGTGTGTGTGTGTGTGTGTGTGCGTGTGTGTGTTTAACAGACGGAATTTCTCTAGTCTTTATGGCAATCGATGACTGTTCGTAAAACGTTAGAATCTACGACGATCAATAAGATCACCAAATTTACTACAATATGCACGACATTTTTTAGATATGGATTGTAGTATATGAAGCAAGGAACCAGACTATTAGAGCACCGTCACTGATGTTTATAGCTCACTGAGCATGCGCAGAATATGTCCAGTATAGTACACCTGCAGGGGAGGGCCGCACGTGTTACCGAACTGCGGTTCAGCAACGAAATGTAGATACATTTTCAATGAAGTATTTTGCCCTATAATGAATGTTACCGAATATGTATGTTCAGTTGTAAATAAAATTATCGTTTTCCATAGATGTCTAGTCTTAAGACGAGTTAGGGTTTTTTCAACAACAGTCCAAGGTCTCCAATACCCAACACTTTTCCATTAGCCTTCCAGCCTGTAACGGTTTGACACTTAAATTTCAACTATTTAAAGCCCAGGAAAGTTCGAATCGGTAGCCAGCAAACCAATGCAAAAGCAACGAGACTCCGGGCTTCTATGAAACCTAAATGAATTGCGTATGTACAGCAGCGTGTAACAGTCGTGTTTAGAAGTCATTATAGCATGACATGGGTGTCTACTTTAATTTAGATTTCAGTTTGTTCTCTAATTTATTTAGTGTTTATTCAGGAATTATTTTTATCGCATGAATAATTTCACAAGTGAAAAATTTTAAAGACACGTATAGCTAAAACTGTTGTTTCAGTACATAAACATAGAACTTCACTTTTTCGTATTATTCTAACATTAGTAAATTTATTTATTTCTGTATTTCATCTGTATTCCATTTTCGTGAGTTTGAGATAATTATTTAGTTCTGTCTCTGACAATATTTGTTTGCAGCTCCCAGTTGTATAAATGTAAAGGAATTCGCCATAAAGTCTGGATATATTGCCGTTATAAAGCGTAGTTTTGGCTACGTCATTGATGACGTCATTGGTGACGTTTTATCGCCTGTTACCTGCTCTTTCTTGTTGGTTTAAGTGTGGTCATTGAATGAGTCTATGTTCTCTTCACATTACATGCGTTTACTAACGTTAATTGTGTGGTTTTTAATTAGTATATTTGCTCTTCACATACCATGCGTTTACTAATATTAACTGTGTGTGCTCATTGAATGAGTCTATGTTATCTTCTTATATCATGTATTTACTAATATTGTATGTGGTCATTACGTGAGTCGATTTTCTCTTCTCTTACCACGCTAATACTAATATTAGCTGTGTGTGGTTATTAAATAAGTCTATATTCTTTTCGCATACAACCCTTTTCTAATATAAATTGTGTGATCATTGAATGGTTTTATTTTCTTTTCACGTACAACGTCTTTACTAATATTAAGTACGTGTGATCATTGAATGGGTGTACTTTTGCTTTACACACCACGCTGTTCCCCATACAAATTGTGTTGTCATTCAATGAGAACAATTCTCTGATGTCAAAAACCCATTCCATTATATAAACTTTGTCTTTCGTCATTGAATGCATATATTTCTTTTTTAAATATCAAACTTTCTAAGACAACATCAGTTTGATAAACTTCTTCGCGTTCGTTGTGCAAACAGAATTTCCTTCAAATACCATATCAAACAACTAATTTGTGAACCTGTTCAAGGGATATCACTCTTGTCCATATTGGTAACAGTCAAGGGACAAGTTGTCTCCCCTAATCAATTGCTGTAATATTAACTCCTGTTAATATCATCTGCAAGAATTTCAAGTGATAAAGTCGTTTTCTGTTTAACATTGCTGCCCAAGAATTTATATTGCACGAATAAAGAGAGTCCTCTCAATAGCATCCCCTCCATCCACACATTCATGAAGGAATAATAAACTGAGTAGGACTCAAGTCACACAGATACAGAAAGTAGGAAATATATTCCTTGAACATCACTGAATGCAAACAAGTAAATCATCTGTACAAAATATACTTGAACTCAGTTAGTCCCGAAGTGAAAGCTCACGCCTCTACAATCATGAAGTATTCCCAGGAATCTAGATATTTCTTGATTATTCGATTTATTGCTGTATATTTTATTTTAATTTTGCATCCAGAAAGACATATGCATACTATGCATACAAACGTCCGACTGTGTTATAATATCAGTTCAGTTCATTGCTTAAGGTGTCTTTAAGAACTACGGTGTCCGTAGTTTCTAGAGTTGTTGTATTAAAAGGTGTCAGAAAAGTAAAGTGTCATATGGTCTAAACAACTGCACACAATTTTCGTCTGAATGACGCCTTGATTGCTGTGTGAATCAATGTCAGTCATTGAATAAAAATTAAATTATATTTAATATCAAGCTCTTGATCTGTTCGTATGTTCTCTTCATAAGCATTGATGTCAATATTTGTTCCATTATGCTTATAGCACTCCATAACTACTGTTAAAGGAGTTTCACACTCTGAAAGGGACTGAATACATATAATTCACACCCTGAAAGGGACTGAGTAGATATTTTCAACACTCTGAAAGGGACTGAGTAGATATTTTTCACATCCTGAATGGGACTGAGTAGACATTTTCAAATTCTAAAATGGACTTATATATATTTTTCACACCCTGAAAGGGACTGAGTATATCTTTTCACATCTTGAACGGGACTGGGTAGATATTTTCACATCCTGAAAGTAACTGAGTAGATATTTTCACACCCTGATAGATTGGATATTTTTTTTTTTTCATCCTCATAGGGAGAGAGGAGATATTTTCACCACATCGCAGGGAAGTAATGGACAATGTACATTTTCACATCCTCGGAGGAATGTAGAATTTATTTTCCTATCCTCATTGGGAGAAAGGAGATATTTTCACAACCTCATAGAGAGGGAAGAGATATTTTCACAACTTCATTGGGAGGAAGGCGACATTCTCACATCTTCATTGGGAGGAAGGCGACATTCTCACATCACGATAGGGAGGGAAGCTAAATGTTCACATCCTCGTAAGGGAGGAAGGCAATATTTTCACATCTTCATTGGGAGGGAGGAGATATTTTAACATCTCCATAGGGATGGAGAATATATTTTCACACCTACGTAGGGAGGAAGTAGATATTTTCACACGTTTTGGGTACGCAGTTTTTGTTCGTAAGATGCAACCTCATTAATATAGAGGTGATATTTACACATCTTCACATGGAGGGAGGAGGTATATTCACAACTTCTATGGGAGGGAGAATATATTTTCACATTCTCATAGGGAGGGAGGATATATTTGCACTTGTACGCAGAGAGGAAGTAGATATTTTTACACGTTTTGGGTACGCATTTTATGTTCATAAGATGCAAAAGGGAAACTTACAACAATGTTTGTTTTTTTCTTCCAGTCAACAAAAGGCGACTTGAACCACATTGTGCAATATGCGTGCCAACCTATGTAACTCCGAATGCTTTCTTAACAGTCCCAATTTCCAAGATTTCAACAAACCTATCGAGTAAGAAGATTACATTTTAATAAATATTTGGTAAATAGTCATTACTAAGTTTATTGACCCGAAAAAGCTTACGGATATAAATTTGTTCATCTCACGAAATTGTACACCAGTTTTTCTTTTTAAAATTATACATAATCATAAACGTGAATTGGATTTCATAGTTGTGCACACCGCTGACCACTGTGCATGATTTCAATTTTGATTATATGGAAATAGCAGTTTCTGTTAACTTGAAGTCACACGCACAACGCTTCCGTATACTCTATAGTGACTCTAATGGATAAACCTACCTGGTGTTCCCTGTTCTATTGATAATAACGACCTTCTTGTTTTACGGCGTGAAAGGTTTTAATTTCCAACTTTATATCAAACGTAATCGCTCCATGAAATAAGTTATTTAGATATTTTAGTATATATCATTTTTACAATATATGTATATATTGTGGGTGGTATGATAATCGGTAACAAGGGAGACAAACGCCCTGTGTCAGGTACACCGAATTCATTATTTTTTAAATCAACGTTCCACTCGTTATCGTCGGTATCTATCATCGTCGACCCCCCCCCCCCCCACCACCACCACCACCGCACTCCGCCCCGGATTTCTCCTTTAAACGTGTTTTGACCTACATCCGTGTAAAACTTAAAAGCAGACCACTACATGTTTCCCACCACCAACTCCTAAAGAAACAAAGAAAAAATCTTCTGCGTGCGCCCCTGCTTTCTAGCGACTGGCTTTACAGACTTGCATCAAATGTTTCCTTTTCATTAGCATAGAAGACCCTGTAACATACAGAAAACATAATTAAAAAAATAGAATCGCTGAGTTAGATACACGTGTTATGAGCATGGTCTCACTATGGTTATGACCACAGTAGAATAATAGCAGAATTAACCTTAAACTGTATCAGATAAAAGTGTCTCACAAATATAAACATGGTGCATATAGGTTGCAAGGGATAGTTTTGTAAATTGGCCCCTGTGAGGTTGCTTAAGGTAAGGCTATGGTGTGACTTTTTGTTAGCTATTATTGTTTATTAATGAGCGATATTGATAACTTTGTTAACTGGCTATTTCATGCATGTGTTGTTCTTCAAACCTCGCATAGTTACTTTACAATTAGTGTATGTAGATAGTGAAATACCAAAAGTAGGCTATGAAGAATAGCTAGCCAGCCATAGCAATAAACATATTGGTTCCGGGCATGTAGATTGTCTAAAAAAAGACCAGCTTGGATGGCAACTGTTTTACTATACGGTGTTTTGCAGAATTATCACACAGGAAAAGAGCCTGTGTTTGCACTGTATGGTGTCAAAAACGACCTTCAGACGTGAACAATGTCTGTATAAATATGGGATTGGGGTGCAAAAACTTATTTTGCAGTGAGCTATCATTGATTACTCTTGTGAAGTGAATAATATCCTTATGCTCTGTTTTCATATAGCTATCGAACAATATGAACGTTTTTTGACCTCACTTGTGTTTTACTTGTATGATTTTTTTCAACAAGACGGAAACGCGTCGCTAAATCTGTGCAAAACAAAAAACTGCCATTGCACCCATACCGTGACACAGGGATTCGAATCGCTGCTTGCATTTTAACTGTCGGTCATAAATCAGTATAAATCAATACAAGGGAGAACACTTCTCTCCTTTCTCGCACGACGTATTTAAGAATCAACGCTAATATTTCAAGTTACATTCCCTATTGTTGTTGTTGAGTTTAATTATAGTGGCGTGCGCACAATTGTGCATGTGCCACTTTTTTCTGACTGCACCGCAGCCTGCTAGTTGTTCCTGGGGAAGGGGATGGTGCCACCTCCCCCAGGCTTTTATGGATTCAAGGAACCCTGATAGTTTGGCCTCAATCTGTGGATCCATAAAGGTCCCTACAGTTGAATGGTTGGCTGTCATTAGTGGGATGGAGAGCTCGGGAACGGTCCTGCTTGCTTTACATCGCCGGTTTCTTGTTGCATTTGCCTGGTGTTTCTTTCAATTGTTTTTTTTTCCCCCGATTTTATTTCTTCTTCAAAATGTTCTAAAAGGAGGGGGATGTTCTATGCTGTTTATAGAGGTTGTTAGTAGAAATCATGTATGAAGAGAGATTTTCAAGGTTATTATGGTATTACTAGTCGAGGTGTTTAGGGTGTGTTTCCAACGTTATGTTATTTATAAGTTTTTAGATATTACGTCTTTAAGTTGTTTATTAATTAATGTTTTTAGAGATTGAATCATATTTATACTTTATTTAGCAAGAGACCGGAGTCCTAGTCGATTACACGGTTCGTTAAGGACATCTAGGACATCCGATTTTGTGGTTTCCATAGTTTTTTTTTTATTTTTTATAGGTGCTTCGTAAGTGAATTATTTATTAATACGTTTATAAAATTGAATGATATGTGAAGGATTTGTATGTGGTGGCTTCTAAATTTATTTAGCAAGTTACTGGGTCTTTTGGTTTTGTGGGGATAGTAATTATATTTTGTTCTTAAGTCCTGCTGAGTCTATGAATTGATTTTACATTTCCTGTAACGTAATAAATTTGGTACCGATGTTAGCTCAGGCATTCGACTTTGCATGCCTATCCAAAGCTTTGGCTTTTTTCATACCTGTAAGGAATGCCAGACCTATTTCCCACGCTACTGTTTCACATGGCCATGATTGCGCCTGCTTAATATGCAAGAAAAACGCGCTGAAAGGAATACTGCCTTTTCATTGGTCAAAGGAAAGTAAGTTATAAATAAATGCAGAACGTCATTTTCTTTTAACTAAAGAGAGGACAGTATTCCATTCAGTGGGATTTCACTTGTGTTTGTGTCAACCTATTCAAGAATTGAAAGTTTACCCTTTCATAAATAGTAAAAAGCAAATGTCATAGACTAGTGATTTGCAAAAATGTACATGTCCCACTTAGAAATTAATAGATTGAGATGTGAGGCAGTGGAACTTAATCAACTTTGCGTGTGCTTTACGCTAGCTCGTAGCTACGTTTTATTAGTGTAATTGTTTTTTCTTTCATTTAAACTTTTAATAGAAAATGATGTATTATTTCAATTTGTTCCTTTTTTTCAGAATTGTACTTCTATGATAGAAATAAAATGCTTTAAATCTTATTATTATTATTATTATTATTATTATTATTATTATTATTATATATATATATATATATATATATATATATATATATATATATATATATATATATATATATATATATAAACTTTTTATTGAACTATGTATATCCATAATGATTCTTGTTAATGTGATTTATTTATTTTTGGCAGTTGCAGTAAATTAATGTTTATTATTATCATTTTATAAATGCAATCGGATAATCAAATTTGTATGTTGCTTATTGCAGGGTTCTCAACAGGTTTCCAAACTGAAGAGTCATTTGACCCTTGACCCCCTAATCTCAAGAACCAAATGAAAATCTCAAGAGTCCTTTGTTTTTGATGTTCCTGAGGTCATAGATGGGACTGATTGACATTCCTGAAGCAATGTTTAAGATTTCTTGTCGGATGTTGAATAAACTCAAACAATTTTACTGCATTTTGGAAGAACCAAACAAGCAGACATGGAAGCAAGAGCCATTACTGATTATTGTAGAAATGTTAATCTTTTTAAGTATGACTGGCAGATCATTTCTGAAACAGTGACCAAAGAAAACGAACTTTATTTAGCCATTTTTATTTAAGTGCACAAATACTCCATCTCGTTATTTAATTTCGTGTATTAACCAACGTATGATCAAAATCAGTTAGCACAGTCTATGGTAAGTTATTACTGAATGATAAATTAAAAAAAAACGCCCCAATATGTAAAAGTTTCGCTGACTTAATCAAATGAATTGCCAATATAACAATATTTGTCAACTTACCTTTAATAACTAGATTCGCTAACCGTCCTATTTTGCCCCATTTTGTCTAATTGATTATAATTTGATGGCCAACAAGCAATCACCGATATTTGACCGAAGGTTAATACAGTTAAGTCATAATGGAATCCGTCTTCCTCTAACTGCATTAGCATAAACATCAAATCTAATTTCAAAACAACCTAACTTGATTCAGTTACAAACGCCAAAGCGTAACAAAGTTGACCTATTAACTTCACCAAGTTCATCTTGTCTTTACATCGGTACAATACTTGCTAGCTGCTGTTAAACAAAGTGCACGTTATCTTGCACCTGACATGCTGAAAAGTACGTGACCGGGTGCATGGTAATGGTGCCAGCGTGCGACCAGTTCTCTCGCATAATATACATGTAACGTCTCCGTTGGTCGATGCGACCAGATGCTGGGTAATGAATCGTGACAGGGATAAAGATTCATAGGACGTTGCTGTGATAAGGAGAACTCTGATGCACCAAGCACGTTATACATCAATACCTTTTCTCGTGGAAAATAAGATTGTTTTTTTTAAGTATAAGCAGTCATGCGGTTTTTGTCAGTATTGTTCTAAATTCGACACTATGGGTTTATTTGAAACACGGGAATAGGAGGTATGAATTCTATATTCTTTTTAATGGCTATAAGCATTTCCTAGTATAAAAATAAAGCGTTCTGTTACAGGTATAGCATAAACAACCGTGGGATCTTTGTTTTTGGTAAAGATATATAAATGAAATCTCGTTGTGAGAGATGCATTTCCTGAAGTCGACAATTGTGTGAACATGCACATTGAAAGCAATGTTTTTCATATTGTTAAAGATATAATTCTATGTTGTCTATACATTTCTCAGAGGGAACTCCTGCATACGACCAAAGTGAATGTAAAGGTGGCATTAAGTTGCTTGAATCATACTTGAAGGCAAAATAGTAAGTATCTCTCAGGCTTTATCCGGATGATAAATTAGAATTTATTTGGTCATTTACTGTATGAAAGTACGGTCATTTACTGTATGAATGTGATTCATTTTCACTACAAAGAAAAAGCAAAGTCTGTGAGAGATATAACAATTTCGGTGAATCATTTATACAAATGTGTTGTACATTCGGAACACACGCATCGGAAGGTTGCATGATGATCTTGATAGCCATTTTACCTGTATAGCTAACAAATGAGTGAGCTTTGTAGACGATATTGTAGCTTCCTGAGGACTCTACCAGTTTATAATATACTAACATGTTGGTGAGAGAGATGATAACGTACATTTCCCTTCAAAATGCACCTTACGTTTCCCTTAATAGTGTTTCAGAGGACAATACAATAAATAGTTATAGCAATGCTACAGTAATTTATTTAAAAGACGAGATTTTTTAACAAATTTAATGAAAGGCTCCTACTAGTACATTGACATTTATATTTTATAGTGCAG
Source organism: Sinohyriopsis cumingii (assembly GCA_028554795.2). Lineage (NCBI taxonomy): Eukaryota > Metazoa > Mollusca > Bivalvia > Unionida > Unionidae > Sinohyriopsis > Sinohyriopsis cumingii. The sequence goes on along the minus strand of CM068835.1, from coordinate 96,985,211 downwards.
TCAGATATATGTGCATAGATTAATCACAATATCGATGTGTCCGTAAGTGTGCTATTGAATTTGCTTCATTAGACTGCGGACTGCATTTAAAGTTTGACACAGTCTCTTCTATAAAAAGATCATCTCGACCTGTTTGGTGTAATACTGTAATACTGAGTGTGAAAATCGCAAAAGTGGAAACGTAAGTTGTTCTACATTTTTAGATTAAGTTACTCTCTATTTGATTTTGAGCTGTTTGAGCGAGCAAAAATAAAATAAAATGTGTTTGTACCGCAAAGAAAGAAACATATCAAGATAAACAGAGGAGTTTTCTTCTTTCTGCAAGAGATAATCAAAAACAAATTAGAAGACGTTTAAATCACGTGGCAACATAGCTTTTTTATATAGCAACTCTAACATTTCTGATTCAGAGTATAATTAATGTTTGGAACATTGTATAGTCAGAGAAAGCCGTTGGAGATAGTAACAATTAGAGACCTCTTTTGAATAGACATCATGCTGATAGTAATGAGGAGGGACCACTTTTGAATAGACATATTACAGACAGCAATGAGGATTGACCTCTTTTGAATAGACATCATGCAGATTGTGATATACATAAAACAATTATCATACGTGGTTTATTACCAAAATGCTTTCCAGCTAGGTAGGCAACTATGCATATGTGTTATATATCCATTTAATCTTGCATGCCAGACGAAGTGATCGATATAGAAGTTCAGTTCTTGTTTCTGGAGTTTATTGTGTCTTTCGTGTATACGTCTCATTCCTTTTAGACACAGTGAATCTAACTTGTACAAATCCCATTTAGTTTCGAGTTTCGTTCATGCAGTAAAGCTAAACATCTTCTTAAAGTACAAAGTTTGGATGAGTGATAAATACAAAACCATATGTGTTTTCTTTATTTTTTTATTTCAAGTATGTGGAAAGAACTAGTTTAATATGGTTTCCGATTCTGTCTCTGCCAGATGTCCTTGATGTTGTCCCTATGCCTAATCAAACTGCCTCTTTCTAATACTGTGGAACGAACCACATATATAGCTAGGTATATGTAGCATAGCTTTGTGATAGTGGTTGCAGTTGACAACAAAAACGATTCATAACATGCTTTACTGAGTATTAATGGTGCCAGGATAACAACTTTATTGATGTGTGCATACAGTCTGTCGAACTTGTGACGTGTAGCATCTTTAAGACTCCCCGTCCGTAGTCCAGTCTAGAATATAGAACAGGGGAGCACAACCTCTTTCGGACAAGGGCCAGATTGCATTTCTAAGACCGCTCAAGGGCCTCAAACACTAATGTCTTTACTATAATTACTGTTTGCGGGCTGAGGGCCGGACTGAACATTTTGATCAGATTTCCGGGTCATTTTTAAAATATTGTATTAAGTTCCGCATAAATGGGTTTATGAATCATCACAAATGTAATGAATATTATGTATAAAATCAACAAAAGAAATGTAATGCAGTACATGCAGTATGGATAGAGTTATCTCCCTTATTTGACATGGATGCAATGTAATTTTGTTTGCACTTCGCCTGCTACATTCCATCAAACATATCAGAAGTACGCAGATATTTAGGCATGACAAACGATTTAACCATAATTGTTCAACAATCAATAAACCTCTTTGAACTTTAACCAAACAAAATCAACCATAGGAATAGACTAAAAAACACGATAAAGCGTTTGAAAACCTCAAACATGATTTAACAAATATATCAGTAACATCGTATTTCGATCCTAAAAAGGAAACGCAATTAAGTGCAACTCCTGTCGTTCTAGGCACATTATTAACTAAGAATGGAAAGTTATTACCTACGCCAGTAGAGCACTTTCAGATGTGAAAAAGAGGAATTCACAAACAGAACCTGAAGCAAAAGTTTGGAGCTGTGAGCACTTTCATCTGTACCTGTTTGATCATACATTTAAGCTAATCAGTGACCACAAGTCCCTATAAATCATTTTCAATTATCCAAAATCATGACCCTATGCAAGAACTGTGAGATGGCGATTTGAACTGAATAATGTAAACTTTCTAAAGTTGCAGAAGTTTATATTCAGTTCATATATGTTAATACTGTAGTTACCACGGTAACAATTGTTTTTCAATAGACTTTAATGCTAATGTATTGTGAAATAAATATACTTTCTATCCTACCTCAGCACGCGTGTCACACACTGTCATAAAGAACAATGTTTGATTGTCAATTTGACAAGAACAGATCCAGGTACACGCCATCATTTAAGATCAATAACTCTACAGGAACAAAACAGGGTTAAGAGTTGCAAGTTACAACAGATGCATATTCAGTGATGTGTACGACATTTTAAAAAATCATAAAAGATACGAAATATGATCTCGATATGAATTAACATAATCTCACATATTGCCAAGAGGCTCAACTTTTTGTTAAGCCTAACAGAAAGTACAACTCTTATATAATGCACCAATTATAGCCAATTGTGTTGCTTATTTCTGAATACAATGTTCCCTACACACTAAACTCTGCCCATCTATGTAGTATGTCAGAGTGAGGGTTCTGGACCACTTTTTCGGGGTGGGGTGGGTGGGGGAGAGGTAAACTCAGTTGCAGAAAAAGTGGTTTTTTTTGCCACTTCTTCATGGGCATCACTCACTCGCCTGTGTGTGTTGTGAAACAGTTTATTTTGATCTTAGTGCGATGAATTCGACTATGAGATCACAACTGGTGTCGTACTTGAATTTTCCAAGAACCGTTTTATTATCTGCACAGTAAAACGGGTTATCGACCGCTCCGGTGGCCTAGTGGTTAGAGCGTCCGCCTCGGATGCGGGAGGTCGTGGGTTATATCCCCGGCCGAGTCATACCAGAGACTTAAAAAAATGGTACTAACAGCTGCCTGGCTTGGCGTTCAGCATTTGGAGGTTAGTGTTAGGACTAGTCGGCCTGGTGTCAGGATAATGTGGCTGGGTGGGACATCCTGCTACATGTCTGCAGCATGATGCCCCAGTGCTAGACATCACTATAAACTGCCACATTGCAGACATCGTAGCGATATGACTGAAAAATTGTTAAAGCTACGTTAAAAATCAAAATCACACACATGCACACAAAACGGGTTATCCTTTGGATAACCAGTGAGGTCAAAGTATTCTCGGTGATCGTACATATTCTTGTAAACATCATCTGTTTGAATCTCATAGATGAGTGAATCGGTAACCGCCATGCGCTGACTAGCTCGATAACCGTACATCGAATGGATAAATCAGTAATGGTTAACGAGCATGAGCCAATATAGTCAATAAAGAGATCGAGTGCAGAGGCTTTAATGTAAATGGGCTTATCCAGCTTAAAGTTCACCAGCCACCTATATTATACAAACGTGTGATATTATTATAGTCATAAATGAAATGCATTTGTTACGTATGCATTCCATAAAAATGTTTAATTAAAACTTAAAAATCCGCTTTTGTAAATGAAAAATATTAAGAGGCAATCTCCGTAAACAATCGGCAGTTTCCGCGTAAAAAGAACGGATATGACGTACATTTATCCCTTCTATTCAACCTAGCCATTCAAGTGTTTAATTTCTCCACGTATTTGTCCATGTGATATATCCTAAGATCGTGCTTTTGTACATCAAAATATGGTGCACTGTGTTACATATCGATGTAGCCAACAGAGTGATCATGGGACGAAAGGGTTCTTTCTTTTTCAGAAAACCCTGTTTGCCAGACAAAAGTAGATTGAAGTTGTGGGATCGAATAGGGTGATGGACGGACAAGTTGTATAATTTATGCCGGATTATAGTCAAATTGACCCAAAGACAATTCGGCTCCAATTGGGCCGACATTAAGACAATTCGGCCCAAATCCAAAGACAATTCGTCCCAGTCTAACAATAGTCGGAACAGGTTCTTTTTCTTCAAACAACAAGTAGATACTTTGTAAGATAGGTTTTAGGAAACAAAACTAAATTTAAACAAACCAAAATATCTTTAAAAGAAAATAATTAATCATGCTTCGTAATGTACATATATATGAGAGAAAACATAAACTGACATATCTTGCTCGTTCTAATTAAAATATTTATATACAGTTATTTTTTATGCTAAAAAAATATGCATCTGCACAGCGACATTCTCAATTTAAGTATTCCGGTCAAATTATCAATATTGATTTATAAAACAACAATACTTCACAGATAATATTCTTCAGAATACATATGCATTTTTCTAAGGGTAACGGACATGTCATATTATAACAAATATCTCTAATGTTAGGCTTCATGTTGTAACACTGCTGCGTATAATACACACTCGATTACACATGAGAGAGAGAGAGAGAGAGAAAGAGAGAATAATGTTGAGCATTTTGTCAGTGTTAAGTTGCCGCAGTATGAATCTCCAACCAGCCTGTTTTATTGTTTGTTTTTATTTTTCAATTTGTCTTAGTGTGTGCGTTCGTTAATTGAAAGCTTGTCATTACTAGTCAATATCGTCAATCATATTTGCTCCATTAATCCATGCAAATAAGAAAGGAAATCATTTTGTGTTGAATTTGTGCCCCCCCCCCCCCCAGTGCACGGGACAATAAACTTGACAAACACTTATTTGAAAATAAAATGAAAGATAAAATCTTGCATTGTTATCCTTTATTCTTTCTTTTCTCATCATGCGAAATGTATTAAAGAAAAAATATATCCACGAAGTCCGTATATGCAGATGCAGCGGATGCCGGTTCGTGTATGTATTCTTAATGTAGTGTGTATCGCTTATGTCAGATTTTTTTTAAAAAATCGCAAAAGAGACGAAAATATCACCCAATTGCTTGAAGGCACCTGCCATTCACGCATAATAAATTACAAGATGCAAACTGACCAAGATTTATTTTATCCAGGTTAACTATACGACGGTATCTCGCAAATTAAAAATCATTATTTTAAAACACATTCACTATTGAGTGCAAATGATAATCTTTTCGTTAGCATGGGTTACAAAAGTATTCTTAAAGCAAGTTATTGTTGTGTATACTGATTCCCCTGCAAACATCAATTATGATTACATATGGCAAACAAATATAAGCCCGTGTGATGAACAAACACAACTGGCAGCGAGCATTAAACTCTTTGCTTAAACCTACCGACAGGATATCAAATACAAAGGTTATTTTATTACAAAGCAAACCAGCCCCGGAAACTGACTTTGGTATATTTTAAGTGTGTTCATTTTTTCTTATGAAATCGGCTGACATAAGGAAGCCAAGTTTGGTTCCTTTGGATTCTTTTAAGTGTGCAGATTCCTTTTTTTTTTTTTTTTTGATAAGTCGGCCGACATAGGGAAGCCAGCATTGATTCCTTTTTACCTGTATTAACGAGAATTTTCAAAATAAATTGAAACAATGGAACAGTTTTGAAAGCGACATAATCTGGTGCGTCGTGCACGCATATCGATATAAGGCTAAACAGTAAATTAGTTTTCAGTCGTTTCATCGAAATGTTCCCTATCCACAGTTTATAGTGTTTTTATTTTTCGACAAGAAGAAGCGTGTACTTCATTATGTGGGGATAAATGTACGTTGTTTCCGGTTGGCGTTCTCTAAAAGTGGGAAATCGTAGCTAAGGGAAAGTAACAGCGTTGTACACTTCTATTTCGAGTAATTAAATTATTATTATTTCTTTACACTTTATATAATTTTTTTTTTTTCGTGCGAGTATAACTACTTTTAATCATGTAATGCAAATCTGCTGTAAAAAGAAAAATGTTGGAGTTTTTCCGGTGACCTTTAAGATGAGATTTTCTGGACTCGATCTCGACTAAATCTTCGTTAAAGATTATCATGTGCATGAAGGCATCCTATGATAAAAGTTTATCACGTCGTTAACAGTTTCAATGCTTCTTCGATTTTTTTTTTTTTTTTTTTTTTTTGATAGTCTTTCCGAAGACGCTGTTGTGCATCAGTTTAATGAAATCTTTATCGAAGTCCGTGTTAATTTTGGTTCCTTGCGATGTATGGACGTCAGTGTAACGTTTCATCCACGGAGCCTGATTAAACTTGAGTGCACAATGAATTTTATCAAGCACCAGTCCGTGTCTCAGCGCCTGATCTAGTAAACGGTAATGCATGATGTACTTGGTATTGTTCATGACATTGAGTATAATCTTGTTTTTTTGTATGTTTTTACCTTGGTTTCGTGCTAGTTGTTCCGGAGAGAGCATCTCATTGAAGCTTTAAAGTTGTTCAGCGCAGGAGGGATAATTGTTGTGTAGACCATGTAAGTGTTATGAGTAGGTCAAGTCGACTTCGACAAAATAGCCAACGTCGTCGACATAACCGTCAGCACGTTCCTGTATAAACTGTTCACCTGATATCCAGTAAAATCCTCCAGTGGAGATTGTTGGCGTCTAGATAAAGGATATATATATATATATATATATATATATATATATATATATATATATATATATATATATATATATATATATATATATGGGATGTTTATTGAGATCGTAGTTGTATATGTATTTGTTGTTGGCTATGGCATGCTTTTGGTGACGACGGAGATTCCCCCTCGCGCCATCTGCTCTGTAAATATAACATGTATGGGTCGATAAAAGGCTTGGGTTGCACTTGACATGTTTTAAGTAGAACTTCCAATGATAATCCGGGTGATGAAAAGGTATCTCTGAAAATTTTAACAAGTCTGTGAGTAACAGCACGTCCGTTTTCAGATATACATCGTGATAATCGCCAAGAGTCCGACAACCATTGGTTTTCCAGACCGCGAATGCTCTGTATATTCGTCACCGTTGATCTATTCTAAGTAGAGTGAGGAATAAAAAGCGTCTTTGTTTGAAACAGAAGTTTCCTCAATCCATGAGCAGCTATTGATGTACTCGTAAGGATAAATTCCTTTTTGTCTAAGTAGATGTATTTTTTCTGGCTTGGTATCGTCGAGATAATAAAGACCGGACAAATTTAGCGAGTTCATCTAGATATACTGACATAAACTGAAACGTATAAATAAATCGAAATGGTCCAATTGAGAACGACATGTACTTTTCAAAGTTATTGGGGATGCATGTGATTTCGTTTCTCACCGATTTCAGGAATTATTTTACCTGTAGCTGCTTGAACGCTGCGATGATAAAGTGTCCGTCATACCTTCGTAAATTATGAACCATGCCTGGAATGAAATGGGGATCTTTGAAGTGGAGATTGTATTGAAAGTGAGGAGCTCCGCGATAACGTCCAGTGATGAAGTAGTCATTTCTGATTTTTTTATAACGCAGTTTGAAATACTCTTCACATATATGATTACATCGTGATCCTGAAGCTGTGCCTGAACGATACCGAAAAGGCTTTAATAAATTTTACTTTCCGAAGTAACATCTATCGTTGAGAGCATAACACCATATATTTTTAAAAGATCACCAGTAAACGTCAGCATGAGGACGTGCTCAGAAAATTTGGCGAGCAACCGATGTCGTTACGTCAAAACTACATCGTGGATGAAGTGGGTCAGCAGGTGTTTCAGCGTGATGTCGCCAAGGAGTTTATCAAACCCGTCACAGAGGCATTAGCCAAATATCAGGAAATCAGTGCTGCTGAACAAAGTAGGCTTCTGGAAAAACTGACATCTCTCGAGGAACAGAGAGAGGATCAGAACAAGGCCGCACGGGAAACACTGACCAGAATCAGCAAACTAGATCAAGCTAAAGAGATAGAGGAGTATTTCAAAACAACGGAGACCGATTACAAATTATTTAGAAAATCTTACAAAAGAACAAGCGCTCTCTGTATCAAAACCACAAGCAGAGACAAACCCACAGTGACGCTTCCATCATCGACCACACGAAGCATGTTTGGAGTTCTATTACCAGATCAAGCGAGAGATCAGGCACAAACACAGGCAACGGAGTTGCCAAGAGCAACGCTGCCATCACCGCCTTCAAGCACACTCATTGAAACAAATTTGACCACAAATGGTCTTATCCCTACCGAAATCACGCAGGCCTGTGTGTCTGTCTGAAAGAAAATACACCCTATACACGTGAGTCAGCAGCACATAGTGAACCAACACAGACTCTGAGTCTGTCTTCTCGTGATTCGATCATTGGGGAACTCAAAGGATTTACGGAATCTTGAGAACAAGATGAACTCTTTGACTATATCTCCTGCAAAAGTTAGTAACGTGATGTCATGCTATGGATTAAAAAGAGTATGGGGAGACACTGGTCAACTGTTGGAGGATAGTGTGATTTTATAACTGTGCAATTTATATCTATGGTGTGGCTTTATTTCAGTGACATTAGTATCCAAACAAAACGTATTCGAGATTTACTCCCGATTACTTGAAGCTGATCGATGATACTCCCGTCGACGATTCCACGACGGAATATGAGTATGTAGAATATCAGGATATCAATATCATCAATCTCAACACGAGCAAGCACAAAAAATGGAAACATATTATGAGGATGTGTATTTATTTCCACACAAAGCTTTTCTGGAGATTCGAGGAAAGATAGTCTTTGGTTTGAGGAGGGGATTATACTGCTAATGCTTAGATCACGCTGAAGAACAATGGTTGGGGTCGTTATTTAAATCAGCACAATACCCTCAGAATAACCAGAATGTGGAAGAAATCGATGGCTATTTACCACAAGCTTGAACAATCCTCAATTTAATGATGTTCAGCGATGATTACATGCGATCGTGTGTGACCAACATGTGGTGATTCAAAGATGCCAATACTGGTGCTGCCACAAGTACAGAATTCGCTGCCACGGCTGATATGCTACCAGTGGCTGGTGTTGGTTATGCCGATGCTCTCAACGGAGGTAATTGTAGAAATGAGTTTGCTTCTGCACGTCATGGCAAGTACAATGTGGGGTTCACTGTACGTCGATCTCTCACCGATTCCAGTCGAGAAATTTGAATGATGCTTCCTCTGATCAGAATTTTTGGAATATCTCTTGATATCCACGCGGTCTCTAGAGGGGTTAAACGTACTCTGTTATTATAAAGAGATTCTCCAAGGTAGTACATGTACAGAACGGGTGTAACTGGAGCTTCAGCAGAAGGTCAGTTCACTGCGACGTGGCTCGCGCTGTGGAAACAAAAAATCACACCCTCGGATGCTCACATGCTCGAATTAGAAGCTACTTCGACTCGATTTACCAAAACAACTTTACTTTGAACAAAACCGAATTGACAGGCATCAATTCGCTAAAACAGAGGTGACCACGTCATGGAGAATTGCCAAGAATCCAGGTAGGGAGGTAGCTAACTTCCCAGACATGTGTTTGTGACCTGTCAGTTAGCGGCACAGCGTCCAAATCAAACTGGAAAGAAACACCTATTTGATTATTTAAGTTCATCTCGTATTCATATTGGTATTAATTCCAGACAATATCCAGAACGAGAATTGGAGTGTAATTTTGCTGCAGCCACAAGAAATTATTCACGTACATACCTGATGCTCATGGAAGCCATTAAGAAAAAACCAAGATACTGATATTGGTACGCAGGTCTAGCTGGATGAATGCGCAAAGTTTTATCCCATTCTTTATTTCGATTTGTTGAAACACATTGAGAACGTCTCAAATTTCCCGGTGGACTATTGCTAAGCCTGGTACGGATTAATTATGTTATGCGTTAGTGAGATCAGATCGATTTATGACCTTGGGTGTCTTTAATGGAAAAATGTTTGTCATTATGTAGACAACGATCAGTTGTGTACAAAATACTATATATCAAAAAGACCCAGCAACGCAGTCAGTGACAAAATCTCCGGAGCAAAAAGCGAGCTGCTAAAAAGTCTGGACATAAAGCATTTCAGGAGGTTCTATTGCCAGCGCTACAGTCGCATTCTTCAAAACATTGGCAACTAAATTATTAAGCTTGGTATTGCTTCCACTGGGTCTTGCTGAAGGTCCTGGAACTGTCACTGGAGCAACACAAAAAGCAGTCATGTATACTAGGGTAACAGGAGACGTAAAACAATAATAGCATATGATGTAATATATAGTAAAACAAAGTCATACGTACCAGTAAAATTAACGCTGTCTCAGCAGCAGAACAAATATTGCTACGACATCTCTGAATAAGAGACCGATATAGATTAAACTGAAATAGGCAGCGTCAACAGGACCTCATAAGATTAATCTGACTCACAGACTGACCACATCTGTGATGAAACATGCCACTGCGCACAAAGGACTTGTTCTCAAATTGTCTGCGTCACAACTTTCAAAGCAAGCCGTATTTATCGCACAACTATTAGCTAGTATTGCTGCAGGTCTTCTTCCAGAATTACTCGGTATTGGAAGAGGACATCAGCTTCATGGAACTGCACGTGGGAGACTCTAAATAATCGCATGTGGAAAAGATTTAAAAGCGATAACACCAGTATATATCCAAAATTTTAACAGAGATCGTTAACCAGTATAATCAAGCATGGGATCAAAGCATTAAAATGTCTCCAGCAAAAGTTTCATCAGTAACACCATAGGGTGACCATCATCGAAAACATGAGGTCACAGACGCCTTAGTGTTAGACATAAATTCAAGGGAATGTGACCGCAAGAGAATCAGCAGCATACAAAGCACATTCAAGAAAGGATACAGACCCAGCTGCGGAATACAGACAAGAAAACAATGCCGGTCACGTACACGCTTAAAGATACCATAGGAGAACCCATCATTAAAGGTTGTTTTTACGCGCAAGAATTACAGAAAACCAATCAAGACGTGTTCAGGGTCGAAAAAGTTCTTTCAACCAAAGGTAAAAAATCTCTCGTCAAATGGTTGGATTATCCTGACATATTTAACTCGTGGAATCAGACGGCGGCGTTGACATTCCTGAGGAACTGTGCACATGAAGCGATAATGCCTCCGATATTATTTTATCAGAACCTACTGACGCCTTTTACCAGAGACTGGTTTACACTTCGCTGCATGCTCTGGAAGTCCCGTCACCTCAAAAATACGCTTAAACACATAATCAAATTTGATAAATATCTGACAACCTGGAAGCGAAGCTCTCGTCACCAGGTTCATTACTGACAGAACTGTGTGACAGGAAACTAGTAATACCAAAAGGGCTACAAAACAGTGATAGAGCTAGCATATGAATACAATCAGAGTATAGTTAAGGCCAAATAACTTCATCGTGCGAAAGTATGGTTTCCTGGTATTGACAAAAAAGTACGGGATTTCTGTCAAAGTTGTATACCATGCTTTGCATGAACGCCAAACCAAATGACGGAGCCGCTACAACTGACAGTTCTACCAGACAACCATTGGTTTACAAAGTTTACAGAATACATGGGATTTAAGCATAGGAAAATCACGCGTTTATGGCCTCAAGGCAATGGTAAAGCAGAAAGGTTTATGAGGACAATTGGAAAAGCGATTAACGCAACTAATGCAGAACTTCTTAATGTACAACTTCTTATGCCATTACAAAGCCACACCTCATGCAACAACCAACAAATCTTCCACCGAGATGCTACTTGGACGAAGAGTGAGAACTAAACTCCCAAGTATACAAATCCAATCAGACAACAACTAAACAAGGAAAACAGATACTGACACAAAGGAAAGGATGCTTATCAGACTCGAAAAGCGAAGTCAGATTTCAAATTTTGTAGTCTGTGTTCTAGCAAAGCAAGAAAAGCAAGACAAGTTGTCAACTCCATTCAACCCCAAACGGTACGAAATCATCAACAAAACATGACCAATGATAACAGCGAGATGAGAAGACAATCAGATCAGTAGAAATTATTCATTCCTGAAGACAGTAAACAATTCTTCCCATAGTCCACTATTGAACGACCATACATTTGATACAATAAATCTAAAGAAGGGTGGATATGCACGTGACACATATTCAACATCAGACTTAGCATTAAGAAGATCATCACGAGTCAGAAAACCACCAGACTACCTGAAGGATTATGTGTGCGCAAAATGATGCAAAACTTTTAGAAGCTTTACCACGTGCGTTGTGAAGCGTGTAATGTTTTACTTCCAAATGTGTAGTATGTTGTACCTGCAAACTGTTCTGTAAATCTAGAGAGTTAATAAAAATAATACGTGTATCTCATCAAATTCAATTTAGTTGAACAAGCTGAAATTGAAATCAACTATCAGCAAAAACCCAGACCATTATTAGAACGTGACTGTGAGAACTGTAAAACTCATTTCCCAGTTCTACGTTGACCATTTTGTACAGTATCAGAAAATTAAGACGCAAACTGATTATACTCATGAATTTCTGCTATCTGAATTTCTGTTGTTAGAAAATGTATAATTATCATTAAGATTAGTTCGAAACAAAGTAAACTGATTTTCAATTTAAACACATACATTTTAAATCTGAAAGACAAGGAGGGCTGTACTGTTCTAGAAGCAGTGTTATATGGTAATATAGACTTGCCCACTGCTAAATCGGCAACTTAGAGATCAGAATTAAGACTGATATATAGTGTGCTAGATGTAGATCTCACAAATTGTCGGTTATAGTATGCATGCTGTGGAATAAACATGTCTGTAGAAACAGATATTTTCCTCTTTCATTTACAAAACCCAAACATTACAATGGATAGTTCCGACGTGTCAATCAAACTGGAAATATTGACCAATCAAAAATAGGCATTTCACTGCGTTGTTACGTGTTGCTATCCGCAACATTTGCTCACAAACATAGACCATGTTCGGTTCCTTTCTTATTACATTGTAGAGGACTTTGACAGATTAAGCAGAAAATCACTGAAAATTTATCCGAAAAACGGTTCGTCGTTGTGCTTCGGGCACATGCGATGCATATTGTTGTTATTATGAACGAATTTAAAAACGGTATTTTTTAAAAAAATGTTCCTAAACTAAACACTAGCATGTAAAAATGTCTACGTTGGAAGTGATACATTATTTATAATCTTATTTTGCATATAAAGACACACAATTGTTTTTAAATAATTATATCATTTGTTGTGCTTGCGAAAATGTTGAATATAATTTTATGCTAATTGTATGCTTATGTTCGAACTGTGTATTATATTTGAACAATAATTTACATGCAGTATGGAAAATGTGTGTATACGTGTTGTTAATTTTTTCTTTTTGTCACCTTGGTTTTTCTTTAAAAAAAATTATATTGAAATACTGGAATCCTACATCATGCTTCTACAATGTTGATTTTATTAAAATTTTCAAAATTGAGCATTATGACTGATGTCAACTTGACAAAACACAACTCTATACTTTAAAAAGTGTCCTTTTACATGAATTATTTAAAACGTTAAATTTAACTATTTTAAATACAATTTTTATAATGGAAGATTTTTAACAAATATTTTAACTTTATGAAGATGTGAAACTGTAAAAAAAAATGTTTCTTATGTCTTTATTAGGTTTGAGACTATAAATAACACCAAACTATATCCTGCCATTTATTTAAATGTTTGTCGTGCTGACAGGAATAAAACTGATCATTTGCAAATTACTGATTTTATAACACCTGCAGAATGTTATGACATCAATGCAGTAACATGAAACGAGTCACACTAATTGGGGAACGAAGGTAAAAGCAGATGCAAACATATCCCCTGTCAACGTACCTGTACTGGCTTATTTCGATGTGCCATTATTATTTCTTTTTTGTTGGGTTGGGGAGGTTAAAAAAAAAATTATCGTTTCACAGGGATCTGAAATAATTTCAATTTACCGGTTTATCAATGATATCCTTAGAAAATGTTTGATCCGTCAAACTGTTGATACACGTTCACGCGACGTAAAGAACGTACAATATTTCCCTCAATCACTCAGGCAACTTTGTACAGATCGTTTATTTATTTATTATAATTTTAATACTTGTTTTCCTAAACATAATTAAATTATTAATTCTAGATTTAAAAAGTACTTGTTTTATTCTTGTAAGATAACTATACTAAAGCTTTATTTTTAAAACAAATGAAACCATACAAAAAATTTGATAACTAATACATATGCATAACTTTGCAAGAACAGAACGATTTTGCTATCTGGTCCTCTTCTAGCAAAATGCCTTCAAGTTTGTCATAATGCTCGTTCTTCCTCATAGATCGCAAGCAAGGTGCTGCCATTTTGACCTGATTGTCGCCATCGAAAATCCTAATTTCATTAATATATACATGTGTGTAGTAGTTCAAGCCTTCCTTTAACACAGGATCTGTAAGAATCTTGCAATCAAGATGGAAAGTATCAGAAATATTGTCGAGAATGTTGACCATTGAATCTGTAGCTGATGCTACTGAATCCGCCATTTTTACGATAGCCTGTGAACAGCAGCAACAGTAACTAAGTGGGCAAAGATAATCGTTTGATATCGGAACTATCCATTGGGTGTTTCGACACAATAAACATCCCTCTACATAGTCTGTGTTATATTAAACGACGCCGACTTGAGAATGAGAGCATCGTGATATCAAAGGTCCTTGTGAAGGGGCCGAATTTCGCAGTCACTTTCTTCCTCGGTACTGATTTTGATGCGATCACAGCCTTTGAAAATAGCCCTACCGGGTTAGAATTCAACGAGGGTCAAAATGTAATACCACACCTGGGTCTTTATTTAACAGGACATTTATAAAGGGTCAGAATTTAACGTGAAATTTTTTATCACGTCGTTGAAAAAAAAAAAAAAACGACCGTGTCAGAATTTAACGAGGGTCAAAATTTAATTGTACACCGATATTCCGGCTTGCATCGCATACGGAATTACATCACAATTAATACTTCCAGTTCAGTACCCACGAATGTAGTTCTAGTCTATTTTTAGAACATTTTTTCCTCTCTCATTTTGGTGGTGATAGAAGAGTTTTATTTATGCATTTTTTGGTAGGGATTTAAAGGTGACTGTTTATTCTTGATAATATGAGCTCAGGGTGTTGTTGTCTGTATGTATTTTGGCGACAGTGCACAGTGAGTAATAAGGCCTTGGTGATGATCCGGAAGTGAAATATGTGTTCTGTTTACATGTTGTTATGTTGACAGTCAATCATCTAAAAAAAAGAGCAGGTCAACCTTTGACAAGAACTTCACCGTGAAGTCATCTTTGAAGGTATTTTATATTAACATATGATTTGCATTGATTGTCACACAGTGGAAAGGTCAGTACTGAGAAATAAATGTAGAGAACATATAGTAAAATTAATTGTGTACTATGTCCATACCAGCCAATTGAAATGTAGGCCAACGGAACTTGAAAACACGTCCATTAGCTTGTCAAAATGTTAATTTATTAGAGAAACGAATCTCAGAGTAAATAAAGCCTTACTACAATAAAAGAACTTTATATTGTGGCAAAGCGTCAATATGGTCTGCCAAGTTTTTTTTAAATATTCCAAAAAATTTGCCCTCCGTTACCCTGTCAGTTGACGTGGTTACACGCTACAGAACGCCGTTATTTAACTTAGCAATAAGACTAACAAATAATGTCTTAAACGTCAGGTTAGATGTCTTACATTTGAGGACACAACGTTTGTCTCAATTGGCCCTCATCATGGACAGCCCACTTCCCATCATGCATTCGGCTTAGGAATCTTGTTACTTGTTGACCCGCCACTGAGATTCATGTAAGCATTTAATACAATGTCTGGAGAAAGTAGTGATTTGATGATATGTAGACCGAATGAAGATAAACCGTACAAATGTGAAGACTGCCATAAAACATGTATGCATATATCGCATTTGAAGATTCATGAGAGAATCCATACTGGAAAGAATCCATTCAAATGTGAAGCTTGTCAAAAGCGGTTTAAACAAAGTTGTGATTTCAAAATGCACATGATGATACATAATGGAGATAAATCATTTAAATGTGAACATTGTAGTAAAATATTATGGTCTAGTAGTCAGCTGAAGAGGCATATGATGGTACATACCGGAAATAAGCCATTCAAATGTGAGTTTGCGAAGCAGCGTTCATAGAAAGCAGTTGTTTGAAGAAACACGTAATGATACGTACTGGAGAAAAAACATTCCAATGTGAGGCGTGTGGTAAAATATTTAGGCAGAGTAGTGTATTGAGAAGGCACAGGAAGATGCATATTGGGGATAAACCTTTTGAATGTGATTTTTGTGATGCAGTGTCCGTGGATAGTAGTTCATTGAAGAAACACTTAATGATACATACTGGAGAGATCATTCCAATGTGAAGCTTGTGGTAAAATGTTTAGGTCCGGTAGTAATTTGAAGGGTCACATATAAACCCTTCAAATGTGAAGTTTGTAATAAAATGTTTAGGCATAGTGGTACTTTGAAGGTGCACATGGCTATACATACCGGAACTAAACATATCAAATGTGAAAATTGTTATAAAGTGTTTACCAGCAGTAGTCATTTGAAGCAGCACATGATGACGAACACTGGACATAATACGTTTAAATGCAAAATTTGTGATAAAATATTAATAGACAGAAGTCGTTTCAATAGCCACATGAATGTGCATACCAAAAATAAATCATTTAAATGTGAAATATGTGATGAAATGTTTATTCACGGACGTGATCTCAAGGTGCATATGAGAATACATACAGGAGATAAACTATTCAAATGTGACGTTTGTTATAAAATGTTTATGTCCAATAGTTGTTTGAAGCGGCACATGCAGATACATATTGAAGACAGATTGTTCAAGTGTGAAGTTTGCGATAAAATGTTTCGGCAAAGTAGTGATTTAAAAGTACACCTGAGGATACATACAGGAGATAAACCATTCAGATGTGAAGTTTGTGATAAAATGTTTAGACATAGTGGTACATTGAAGGTGCACATGGTCAAACATACAAGAAATATCCATTCAACAGGGGTCCACCAGAAACATAATGTAAATCAAGCAAAACGCACGGAAAACCACTAGAAAATTCTGCTGCATTTAGTATTTACATCAGATGGAAATGAAACAAGGCGACAAATCTTACTGGATTCATCACCATTGCTGGTTATCAAGGCAAAATGGATCAATACATTGCAAGTGAAAATGGACTCACTGTTAAGTAAATAATGGACAATCAGTGCTATACATATCAGAAGACATGATACAAATAACATACATGACATTATAAATATTTTTACATGTATTTTTCTGGGCTTCGTTAGCAGTTGGTTTATGCTTTTCATTGAAAGCACAACATTCTGGTTAAACATGCAATCTATCCTCCGTTTTCTATTTCATTAAATCTTTTAGAGATGGAATTACCTATTGAAAGAGTTGTAATGAATAGCAAAATAAAGGATGGCAAATTTTATGGAATGAAAATAAGTTAATATAAGTAAATACTTAACTTTCACAAAGATCTATTTGGGTCAAAATTATACGAAACGAGGAAGACCTAACAACTTGGAACGATCACGACGAAGAAACATTTGTTACAGAAAATTACAGAACGTAAGCATTTCAGAAGGAAATTTGCTCAACTGCGGCCAAGGTCATAAGAGAGAATACTTCCGCTCGCAGCCAGTGAGAAAGCATTGCCATTGCTCGGCAGAACACATGATTCAAAGCTTTGCAAATATAAATATTGACAGCGGGTTACACGGAAAAATCTGGAGGGAAATTGTAGACCCAATCACACCTCCCATACATGTCTTTTGGCCAGCGCATCTATATATATATATATATATATATATATATATATATATATATATATATACATACATACATATATATACATACATATATATGTACACATACATATATATATACAAATACATATATATACATACATATACATACATACATATACAAGATATACATACATATGCATACATACATACATATATATACATACATACATATATACATACATATATATACACATGCATACATATATATTGACATACATACATATATATACACACACACACATATATATATATATATATATATATATATATATATATATATATATATATATATATATATGGACAGACAGAATGATAGACAGACAGAGAGAGACATACAGACAAACACACAGACAGATTTGCAGAGAGTGTAACAAGATAACTGGGTGGGTTTTATGGATTCACAAAAGAACACTTTTGATAATGATACATATACAATGTTTAATAATGGATAACTTGCATGAGCAATTAATTATGAATATGTGCGTGTATTTGTAATCCAAATATTGGATTTAATTAACATAACAACGCACAGACTTAATGATAAAAAATACAAATAAATTAATTTAGTATATACAAAGACAGGGGATGGATGGTTCACAAGTATTTGACAATGCAACGATGGATATAGTTTACTCGGGCAGTAAACTGTGTAAAATTGTACTCGTGTAGTAAAATTAGTCGAATCCTAGACTCGACCCCACGCAGACAGAGGTGATATGGCAGTGATCCGTAATGGAGAGCGCTTTAGACAACTCGGCCACTCGGGGCCCCGAATAATAAAGAAGCAGATCACTAATCACGAAATATAAATTAATAACCACAAGTATAAAATGAGACATCAATAATCTCGAGATGAAAATGAGATATGGGTAATCACGTGTGGAAGATGAAGAATGAATAACCACTAGCTGAAGATGAGACAAGAAGTATCATTAGTAGAAGATGTGACAAAAATAATAGCATAACCCTATTAAGAGTTGAGAAATGAATACTTGATAATTGATGATAAGACATGTATGCTCACTAGTAGAAGATGAGACATGCATAATTGAGCGAGATGCCGATGAATATTGAATATTTTTTCATGATTTAATCAAACGGTAAAGACGAATAATCAGAAGACGTATTATTACAAAGAGACGAATTATGCAACTATTTTCTACCAAATGGTAATGAATGTTTTGAGATAATAGCAGCGGCGGTAGATATATATATTCTGTATTCCCAAACCAGCATACTCGCCTTGCCTAAATAACTCGCATGTCTTATCTGACCGCGTGGAATTGAGTCTCTATTCGTCTAAAGAGAGTACTAAATCTTACCAGTAGCTTCCAGTGGTTCGTTAGTTCTTCCTGGGTTTGTTTGCATTTGTATTTAGTCAGACATAGCCAATCATGAACTGAGACAAAACCATTTTAACCCCCAGACACACACACACATCTAATTCATGTCAGCCACTTGCCTGCATATTTAGCTGTGTGATCTTTTCTTATTTTATATCAAATGGTTGTATATAATAAGGAGAAACAATATTAAATAGAAATAAATTAAATTTTATTACAAATGGACACATGACATTGAGCTGGTCGATTCATTCCTACTCTATTGTATTGACATCATTATTGTCTTGACAAAGAATAAGTCATCATTTTATCATTTTCAAAAGTGAACATGACATTTTTCCTGAAACATCGTTAGATTTCCCAGTCAATGATTTTGCTTTCGGAGACATTTATGCCGTATTTGATTCCCTTTTATAATCGTATGAACTCGTTATTAATTCATTTACTTGAATATGTAATGTCTACAAACCAAAACAGTTAGCGGAAAGAGAAAAATGTAGGATAAAAGCAATGTTATGGTTGGAAGTAATAATAAGTAAAGTATAAACTGTAAATAAATTTGCTTAGTTTATATTCCACAGTCGTTTCAAGACATTCGTCTTTACTTGAATGGATGTTATTTGAGTGATCAGGAGGCAAACAATGACGTGCCTGTTTTACTCTGTTTTCCTCATTCAAACTATGTTAAATGAAAACGATACAGCTTATCGATTTGAAAAGGGAATTGTAAATAGCCACAAAATGCACAGGACTAAATCGATTAACGGATATTCTTGGCAGGTATGTGAAGAGTCCATTTACTCCGTCAGTACTTGTTGTTTGTATTATGACTTAAGACCAATAAATTGGAAGTATGAATATTTATATGTAATATACATTATATATAGTATGTAAGCTGTAACTATGACAAACCACTCGATTGATTATTTTTTCATGAAAAGGGAACTAACCATGCTTCGTTACCTTTTCGTAAAATGTTGTATGTATCTCGTGGAATAGCAACGATTCACCGTATATACTAGATAATTATTAATGACAAATATCGGTCATAGCAACGAAGCATTGGATGTCAAATGCAAAAAGTGTCTCAGAAACCTAAAACCGATTGACAACACGTCCCCTTGTGTAATTTGCAACCTACCTACGACTGAATTCGAATAAGTGTAATAAATTTCAATCTTTCATCTTTAAAGTTACACAATATAGAAGTAAAATGTGAAGCACAATATCAAATAATCGGGTGAAACCTTGACCTAAGAATAGATTGTGAGCTGCAGTGTCACACCAACTATGTGAAAATGTCATGATGGGATAGATCGATGAACCATATGAGGTTAGAATTACAGCGCTTTTCCAAATAGCTTCAGCAAACCTACTTAAGTTAATATACACTGACCTACGTTTTATTACGCACAAATTGTGCATGTCAACTCAATATCAACCGATATAAATATTGCATCGACTAATCTGTAATCACACACCAGCCGCTTAAAATGGCAGAAAGGAGATCTCGCAACGTGGAGGCATGAAAAGCATGTCAAGGCACTTAGGACACCATGATCATCCAATGCATAAGATATTTCTTATTTGTTTGAAGAAAAAATATTCCAAGTTTTATAAATGCCCCTTTTCTGATAGCGGAAATGAGTCGTTTCTATAAATAAATAAAAATATTTTACACCCTAAAACATTTGTCTAATTTGGTCAAGTTCTGTTAAAAATATACTATTAGATACCATATCAATATTTTATGTCGATTTGTATATTTTCTTATCAATTGCGTTTCGTCTAATTTTGTCAAGTCATGCTTTTTTAACAGGTATAATGTACTGTCATATTTGATGACGGGTCCACATTGATTGTGCACAGTTTGAAAAGCTCTTCCTGCCAGGATGCGTTGTGTTAATGTTTTTAAATTACTTTTTGGATAGCGTTTGAAAAGAATCGTTTGACTTGTTTATTTTATTTTTATATTTTGAATGTCGGCCCTCCCTTGGTAGATGATTGGAATCATTTGCATATAAAAAATCAAAATTGTTTGCTGTACTGACGATCTCTTTTAAATGATGTCGAAAACAGAACATTGTTTTTAAGTTAAGAATTTTCAACAGGCAAGTGTTGAAGACTGTGATAAACTGGCACACTTAACCTAATGTTCAGGTAAGTCAGCATTGAACTGAAAATCTCATTGCATTATCCACACATTGTATCAACGGGATTGCTTAACCGTTAATGACAACACCTTTTACAGATTGTCAAGCATTTCTTATAAGTAATTGATACTAATTTATTTAAAACAAACCATTGGTAATCTTTACTTTATTTATCAATTACCGAAGTAATATATATATATATATATATATATATATATATATATATATATATATATATATATATATATATATCCACGGCTTCAAACTTTACCGCTTTGCATATAATAGAAGCAAACAAATTTGTGAGGACATTTCTGTAGACAGAGAACAAGGCAGATCGGGTCCTCGAGTTCTGTTTGGCACAAATTAATTTGTTAATTTTTCATTCATTGACGAAATTACATGTAGTTATTTGCCTGTGTTTCCGCTTGCCGTTTTGGTACATATTCACACTATAGTCTTACATATTGTATCAAAGGGCGCGTGTATAATGCGTGTAAGATTGATATATCTTCTTTACCAGGAAGTTTTGATCAAAATATCAAGTGTATATCCCGTAAGAGATGAAATTTAAAACATCATTCATTTATTTAATCTGTGTGTATTTAATATAGTCTAAATAGTACCAGTATATACACCACCGATAGTATGCTTGGTGGAAAATGAACCAAGGCAATTTTATGTGTTGATCATCTTATGCAAATATCCCGTTGACAGAGTTTATATTTTACTTCTCAAGGGGCAGATATGACGTATATTTTCTTACCTATGAAGAACGCATACATAATATGGCAAACACAAAGTCTATACATAATGCGACTGTTAAAGACTTTTCCTTACATGAATTTTGAAGGTTGACCCGTAACATAATTCGGATCACGGGACACATACATACAAAGGTGTTGTGGTAACTGTTACATATATGTAACAATATCGGATGCCATTCGATTACAGCTTGACATGTACATCGAAATTCAATAATTATAATTCAAACCACATTTACCTATTTGTATGTGCATACTAAAAAAAATGGGCGAGCTTTAAATTGCTTGACAAAATACGTGAACCTATGTGAACCTATGTTTTGTATAATAACTGAAAATGGGATCACCATTAAATTGCCAGAAAAAAAACATGTTAAACAACCAAATATGAGTACAAGTTGACTGTACAAAAACCAAACCTAGTAAAGTGTGTTGTTTTCTATTTCATGTAAATGTGTTACTGAATGGTAATACGAGAATGGAAGGTGTGCATTCCTAGCAGAAACCCCATAAAAAGGGATGACATTTGGATTCAATGTCTCTTTTCACAGATTAAGTCATTTACTTTCTTCTTATAGCAGTTTCGTTTCTTTGCAAGTCAGAAACAGCCGTTTCTCTGTACAATACAACCTAATAAGATAATTAGCAAGTAAAATGTATATTTTTTTTTCCATTAAATCATCTTTTTACTCAACTCACAACGATCAACGCTAAAATTCGATCAAGATATGAAATGATATATGTGGAAAAGGAACTATAAACCTGATCAAACATTGGATACAATCAAATCGGTGCAAGTCCTAACTGACAATTCATCCGCAATTGTCCACCGATGGTAAAGTAGTCTACGAAGAGAAGAGTGTACATGTGTCCTAGGATCTCACAGTTTTCCGCGTACAAATTAGTGTTAAGGCATTTTGTTACTTTTAGACAGATAACTGTGCTTGTATCATACAACCATGCGATGATATACATAACAGAGCTTGTGTTGTGCACAGGACAAATGCGTTTTCCCAAACTGTTTCGTTTAAACACGGTACCGTCCATAATAATACACACATTTATAATTAACAATAGATAAAATATTCGAGTGACATTTTAGATAGATAAATAGATTGGCAGATATAAATTACTTTTTACATACAGACAAACGTACCTACACTGTCGAACGCAGAGACACATACATTTGCATACCAACCAGATTAGACTGATGCGTGTTCAAAACGTTCATGAATAAAAAAGTATAAGTCAACTGATTTAACTAGCACAGATTTATTTAATCTGGTTCCATATGGTACATGCCCCAAAAGAACATCATGCTAGTAATTCATAGTGTGGATATATATATATATATATATATATATATATATATATATATATATATATATATATATATATATATATCCGTATGTGCTTTTTCCATATATTTCAATGGTGATTTTAGCGAATTATGTATGTGATGTAATACAATACAAACTCGTTGTGCATGGTTTTAGAGATATATGTCAGTGGTACACTCTTTATGGTTATGTAAGACTTTATTTTACATCTGCAAACACATAATGTATTATCTCTTACAGTTCGTCTGGTATGTATGCCCAGTATTTGTCCCAGAGTAGCGTGATATTCATGAGGCGATTCCTAATCTGCGTGCAATGCGATACAATATTTGTTTGTCTTTCTCTATTGCATGACTATTGGATTACGGTCATTGTTGTTCCCATGGTAGGAAACCTCAATGCTATTAATATTGCTACTACTACTACTACTACTACTACTACTAAAAATAATAATGCCGTTAAGTCAATATGTTCTACTTTGCTGCACGTGACAATTTCAAACAAAGAAAACAGACAGAAACATAATAAATCTGTTAAAGAAATATGTCAATAATGTATGTTGTATTGTGTCATTAAAAAAACAATGTCTGACTTTACACCATAAGTTGTCATGGAGACCATAATTGTCTACCGGGCGATGTGCATTGCACCATCGTTCAAGGTTAATTTACGTATTTTTAATTTCAATTTATTTCATTTGTTCAGAACGGTATTCTTTGAATGACATGTATCTATCTAGTAATAGTCTAGCATTTCGGTTTAGGTTTGGAAGAAGTTGCTTTTCTTACACGTATTACTGACAAAAAAGCATATAACACAATGCATGGAGATCACGAATGTTAAATCAGACCATTGATTTTAAATGTGAATTATGTTCATGATAGCTGAAGGCTTAACAGGAATGTACTGATAAGAGATCGCAATTATAGATGAAACAATGTATTGCTTTGCTGCGAATATGATGGAAATTAACAAGAAGGAAACGCTGTCCCTACAATATGTAGCAGCTCGAACGTAACCTTTTTACATGCTTTTGAAAATAGTCTATTAAATAGATATATAGCTTATATGTCATGTGTCGATAGCCTTCGAACATACTGCTTTGCCTCAAAAAGCAGTGGCAAATGCAATGGTTAATCGGAAAAATAATATGAATTGATGGTATTCTAATAAAATGTGGGCTTGTGATATTTGTATTTACATCTTCGTTTATTGTCTTTTTAGAGTTTTGTGAATTTTTGTTGATTAGGAGGTGTCCATTTTGGGTGGATATTTCCAAAAACGAGTAAGACGCCAAGTTTCAGAAGCAAACATCTTAAATTAAATAATTTAATGGATGTTATGGTAGTGTGGTGTCCTTATTTTGTAAGATAGACTCTCCCAAATTTACCAACGTAGCATATTGTCTATATATGTATCGTATACGTAATTATTAATTTGAGATACAAATCTTTATAAGTTGTTATGGGGGCGACTGTGTGTCATATGGTTTCATATAGTCCAAATAGCAGAAACAAATGTATACTATCATACGATCAACATGAAAATAATATTTAGAGGTAGCACGACAAATATACACCATAATGGCACTAGGGTATCATCCGAGAAATGCACATATGAATTGCTCTTGAGTGTCAGACGTGTTTTCATATAAAAATTGGTTTATATGACCAAAAGAGTTTATGGGTTAAACGTTATGTAGGGAAATAGTCAAAGAGTATATGTTTTCGATGCAAGAAGGTGGTACTGCTGGAATTCACATGGTAATTCCTTGTTTATAATTATGGCCTCAGATTATGTCAAAATCCTTTGGGAAAATGTGCTATCTATTAAAAGCTCCAACTTGTTTGATAATCCTATTTACAAAACCAAATATGTATCTTTATTCAACTTGTGGAAATATCCTTTTTAAAACCTCAAAACGTATCAGTGCTGCCCATATTCAGTTGGGCGGTGACTCTGTCACGGTGTTCAAGTTTGAATTCTGAAATTATACACACACAGCGTATTGAGTTGGCCTAGACTGTCAAAACACTCTTGTGTTAACTTAGAGTGAAAGAGTCCGATATGGAATCTCACAAACATATCACCCGAATCATCACATTGTGTAACTATAGTGTAGAGCAGGAGAAAGAATCTCGCAAATATATAATCACACACCACCTATACCATCCATCCTCCCAAACAAACACCGTCATAAAGCAATGAGTTAGCATAGCGAATAAGAGAAGGAGCTTAAACAACATAAACATTTAACTGCATACAAACAATATAATGTCTCATTCACCTTATGCACACACTATTCAAACGCTTTGCGTTAGCTTAGAGTTGAAAAACAAAATCAAATCTCAGAAACCTACTTTTCATCACACCATATAAATACTATCAATCACACCAACATCGCATAGATATTACCCAAAGTGTTTTGTATCAGTTTATTTTAAAAACATAAATTGAATCTCTCATTTCACCCATTATACAAGCAAATTAATATCCATAACATCAACTATACCATCCAACACCACAAACAAACACGTTAAAGCGGCTTGGATTTGGCGTAGAATGCAAACGAATGATATTAATTTAACGCCATTGCCACGCACATATAAGAAAAGATCGTGGTGTGGCCTATCTTTTTATAAAGCAGGAAATTGTATAACGAGATATTGCTTATTACATCGTAAGTGGATATTTCATTCAAGCACATCTGAATTGCGTACAAAGACAAAATTAGAATAACACGAGATAAGCAATACAAGTCGAGCACCTATTCCATTATATGCTTACGTAATATATGAACATGATAATCATTTCATGAAATGCAATACTCATTTGTCTCAATAGTCGTCATTCATAAATGTTGTATTAAGATCATTTCTGGGGATGGCAATACTGTCCAAACTAGTCCTTTGTATGACCGGTGTTTAAGGTTGTTATTAGGCAAAACGGAAAACGCAGATATGTTCAGAACAGCCATTGGAACCATGTTTTAAGTTTTGCAAAACAGAAAATCGGTCCTCTGCCTGGAGAAAGCTAGGGTACTAAATATCTTAATACTGTACATTGACTTGAACTTTTATGGTATTAATTAATAAACAAGAATTACAATTTGGGCAATATGTATGGCAACACAGTGGTTGATTTTATATTTCATATTCCGTATGTAGTTTCCAACTGACAAATATCAATGTTGTTTTGTGCATAATAAGGTTAACCGATTGGCAGCATTAAATTTAAAACAATTTCCTGAATACGTGACCGAAGAAGATGAATTAATTCAAATGAATGGAGGCAGGTGTAGTTTCTATGCAATTTAATACAGCAGTTATATTTTCAAGTTAATAACATCTACTTTCATGATATGGGCGGTATGCAAAACAATATTTTTCTCAAATATTTCAATAAGAAATCAGGTATGCTTGAGAGTAATATTGATTGCAGAAACAGACGCGTGATGCGCTGCAAAACAATACAGCCGTTAATTTGAGTAATAAAGCTACTCAGAATGGTATCCGTCCTTCAATGATGGCGACCGTTGTTTATTGCTGTTTAACCTAGTTACTTGATAATTATTTCAATAATGCCTTGTAAAAGGTATACATTAAATATAACACAAGACTAAGGACGCTATCGGGACACGACTCTGAATACGATGCTCGACATCATCATGAGGACAAGTAAGCAGACATTAAAAATAGGAATTGATAGTGAGGAGATTTGTTGCTGATACAAGTGCAATCAATCTTGCAAGCACGTAATGCTACATTATGCTCCACTCACACACCCTGATCAGTTTGACCATGGTTCACATAGCCAGTCGGTTACAACACGATTTTAAAGCAATTAAGACCCTTCAGTTATAATACATTCAAGAGTCAAAATCATTCATAAGGACGATGTGTTACATTTTTTGGTATATTGTTTTCAGAATTCAATCCGTCTAAATAAAAATACAAAATCATGCTGTATAAGTTTCAACTTAAAACTATTAAAGAATAATTAAAATACAAATTTTCAATTTATGTATATGTATTTGCGCATTTTCTTTATGCTATTTTGAAACACGGACCTTATTACATTGTAACAAAGATATTCAGCACATAGAATAATAATCCTTTCGCATAAGTAAGGTAATTAAGTGTAAGGACTGACACTATAAATAACTTCATACTTTTTCTTTCACTAAATGAAGTGTTTCAACAGAGACATTACATTCTTGTCGTCTGTAATTCCGAAACGTTTCCGTAGCTATTCGAATTATTCCCTCGCAAATGGTAATCCATGACGGGTGAATAACAAAGTGGCCTTCATCGTCCGACCATATTGCTCTGGTATAATGCGTTATGAGATGCTTGATAGTTCCAATAGTAGTAAATGTGTCTGTATGCTGTTTAAGTAGAACCACAGCTTGTCTTTGTCTCTCAATGGCATCAACACATTCGTTCAGGCTCCAGCAAGACCCAAGAAATGCTGATGTTATTACAGGGACAATAACTAGACTTTCATTAATACATCGATGTATTTCTTCTACGATAAGCATGCCGGGAACACAATTATCAGCTCCAGTACACACAAGATCTTTCTGAGTGTCAAACCTTTCCTTGAGATATTTATTTAAGGAAGGCAGGATGTTTCCTTCGACGATAAGACGATCTTGGCTGCAATATGACACAAATGCTACAAAGTTGAACATTGTATTATCCGGCATGAGTTCTCTCTTCATAGCTTGAAAGTCCTGGTTTTGGCGTGCCCTTCTGTGCCTGTGATGAATTATAATGGCCATTGTAAATGCACATAAAATAATTCCAATTGATATTGCAATTCCAATGCCGATAGTATATGCAATGCAACATTTTTCTCTGACCATTTCAAAAACTGCCTTGTTTAACAATTCTTCAGTATTGCCAAGTTTACACAGCAATGCTGTCCGATTAACAATGATTATATCTGTAATCAAAATCCATTTTAAAAAATCAAGCGTGTCACAGTCACATTTGATTTGATTTTCTAGAACATTCACCGTTAGATGTTGTGGAATAATTGCAAGTAATTCTTTGAGTTCGTCATTTCCGCTGGCGTTGTAGCCATATTTGTATTTCTGTCCTATAATATTTTTATGATTGAACTGATTGAGCAAACTATTCGTCATGGTGGTTTTATGTTTGTCTGTGTGGTGTCTCGATGAAGAACTATTTGCTCCAACTGTCCCAAGAAGATATGATGCAAATTTATGAGCCGATTTTTCCCTAAATTAATCATCTTTAAATCCCACGTATTGTGCAATTCAATATTGAAGTAGGTAAGTTCGTTCTCACTAAGATCAATCAGGCGTAACTTGCTATTGTATGAGAATAATTTTAATGGTAAGAGACTAAGATAGTTTTCACGTAGAAAAATGATCTCAAGGTCAAAGTTTCTGGAGAATATATAGGAAAAATCATCCATAGTCTGCATGTTGTGTAACTGGTTCATGGAGAAGTCAATAATTTTCATTGAGGGAAACCTACTTAATAAACATGGTGATATATATATCATATTGTTACTTGCTAAGTTTACTGTCTCTAGAGTAGGAAAAACACATTCTCCAAAAATCGTAATATTTAAAATATGTAGGTTATTTTTGCTCATATCCAACATTTTGATACCATTTAAGCCACAGTTCTGAAAAGTGTATTCCACATTAAACCGTATTTGAGCATGTGGAGTCATAACGCCTTGAGCAAATATGTATATTGCATACGAAAGCTGAATGAAATCCCATTTTACCAGCTCATTCCCCTGTTTGATAGCAGGCCGCATCATATACTGTCCGCCAGTAAGATCTGTAAGTTCAATGCTGTTCATGACTGACACAAATTTATCGTGCATGAGAGAAAACTAATGTAGAATAAGAAATATTTAAGTACTTTAAAGCTGCAAATATTTCTTGCACATGTTCTACATAGATCATATTGGTTCCACTTATATCAACATATGCAAGATTCTTTCCACGAAGAGCATTATAAAAGCTTTCTCCTAGGACAACATGCTGTTGAGTATTTTGTATTCCAATCAAAGACAGATATTTAAGCTTACTCAGTTTAGCATTCAAAGCTGCCGCTAAAATAGTTATTTTAAGAGAATGGTTCTCATCCAAATACAGTGCTTCAAGATCAGGAGTAGAATAAAATAAATCAGGATCAAGGTAGCCGAGATTGCGACATGATGAAATGGACACAAATTTTAATTTTCTAAGCCCATAAAGAAACCCTTTTTCAATACGAACGATCCCATTAAATTCTAAGACAGAAAGTTCTGAAACATTTTTCCATGACTGATGGTCTGAAAAACCACTGACGAAAGAACCGAGAGAATCATCTGTTCCAATCAGAGTAACTTTCCCAATATCTGCCGGCAATATAAGTGGTAAATCGGTATATCTGGCAACGTGTTTGCAGAGATAAGAAGTCCCGTTCACAGTGCAAGCCACGTTTGATACAGAAATAGGAATAATGACATATATTATGAAACTTACGGGAACAATGTGTCTTTTTTCCATTTCAAGCTTCGAAGATGTGTTAATCGTGCTGGGGATCATAAAAGAATTGTTACTTTTCGAAGCGAGAGCCCTGACAATAGATGTGATGTAAAGTTTTAGAGTCAACGTATCATTCACTGATCCTTGATGTTTTCCTTTTTACTTTGAAATAGTTCTCTTTGTTAGGCGTTGTTCACAGACTGCGATCGACGAAACACCTTTTCCTGTACAAGAAACGAGAAATATAGAATATTCAGATCAATCATGCATATACATACATACATACATACACACACACACACACACACACACACACGCATATATATATATATATATATATATATATATATATATATATATATATATATATATATATATATATATCTTTGTACATTTGTGTGTGCATCATTTTACCTTTATACAAATATTCACACTGACAAACAAGCTGTTTCGCAAAAAGCCTTTTCTAATTTGTCAGTTCAGTTAACATTTTCCATCTTCTAACATATCGCTCAGTGATTATTAAACTGATTCTTTCTGGAGCATGCATTCCAGTGATGTTTACGAAAACTTACCAAAGGCGTTTCTTAGACTGATTTCAAAGAAACGTGTCAGAGATTCCATTAATAAAATGGTATAGATTCCTTCACTATTAAATGTATTCATACGTCATTTCGTGATTGTATACAATGATAGATTAATTTGATAAAATTCGTTGCATTTCCATTTCAGTACTTGACCTTTTGTCTTTTAAGGAGACTTTTGGTCTATAACTAGGATGGTAATTTATTTAGACATATCTTTTAAGCGATACTCTTTCCTAATCAAAGTATACGATTAATGAATGGCCTAATTTTAAGGGCTAGTTTAATTTGTTAATTTCAATTGGAAGTTTGTATTGATTACGATGTATAGGCAAAGAATGAGGCTAATAACATGTGACCGTAAATATAACATAGGGTTTTAAATGATGAATCTTTTCTAAATATTTATTATCATCGTTACATTTCAGCATTTTAAATATGGAAAAGTTATTCCATGCCCTGGTGATGAAACTGTTTGACAGATAGACCTCTTTACTTTGCAAATTGCCTATATTGGACCTCATCAATTCCATGTTACCATGTCACTGTCTCTTCTAACATAATCACATGTGTGATGCCTACTGACCACGGTAAAATATCAGGTCAGGAATTGGTGTATTTGATGTCTCTTGGGACATTCAGTTCTTTTCTTTACATTTCCACACATGTCCTAGTCCTGTAATGTTGCCAAGATTCTGCTTATGGGCTTCCACGATTACTTAAATTCTGTATTCCTCCCTTTTTGGGAAGCTTGGACTGGGATTGTGCCATGATTTACTATATGTGTCACATTTCCGGTCAAAGATATATCCATTATACTATGATTTCACTAAGACGCCGTGGATAGAAAAGAAGGCTATTAGCTTAGTGGCCTGGTCCTTCTCCATCTTGAAGATCCTGGCACCCGTCTTAAGTGTTGGATATTCCGCATAGTTTGCCAATTTCGATCTTACAATAATTACATTAAATGTCTTTCATGAGTCTTTCTACCCTTACTTAAAACAGTGTTTCAGTTGGAATTCCATTGACGTAGACATCTATTTATTTCGCCGCTATTAGTTTGTCTTTATTGGGTTCATAAATCATTTTTGTATTGTTTTTTTTTTTTTAAAGCGACTGACCCAACACTCGTAGATTTATCAAACGGACAGATCATCATAACAGGCTTAACAACTAAATCCTCACCTGATCTGTATTTTATATAGAAACAAGTTCTTTCGTGACAGGTAAGATATATGTAGATAATAAACAAACAAATATGCGAAATGGAGGCGATATTTCACAGTTCGCGCGGTTATTCAAAATGCTATTGCGAGCGTTGAAAAGTTAACAAGCACAGTATTATAAACACTTCAATATTTGTGTAATGGGATTGCAGTATTCTGCATGTTTTTAAATTCTTTCAAGATTCTATTCTCATCAATCTGTGAGCCTTTTGTGACATATATTGCCTAAGCTTTTCCTTAATTACCGGCTCTCCGACCTTCCACCAGGAGATTGGTTTCCGTCCCGAAAGGTTCTTATAATACTGTAATTTTCCTCTGCTGAGCTTGATTCAATTTCATATCTTCATGTAGGCATGTACTGTTCTCTGATTATTTACTAATTAAAATAATTTACTCTTCCATTGCTTCCGTAACCTGACAACCTGGTAGTTTGGTTGGACCTGGTACATCGACAGCGTGAACTGTGTTACGTAATCAGTACTGTAGAACATGAAGACACATAGTCCCAAGATATCGATTTGATTGGCTCTAGCTGAACTTTTAACTCCCTCGATTTGATCTGTTGTTCTATATGATTAACTAATCTTGCAAAGTGTATCCTTTCCTTTTGGAAGTCTATTAGTCCCTTTGAAGCCGACTTTCTCAGACCAAGTTCTGCTTTTGAGTATCATCTTTCACTTACACTCATTCTTAGCTTTTGGAACAGTTCTAATTATTTTAATAATTTCCTCCAAATTCTCCGACAAAGGTTCCATTCACTGACCAGATATTCGATTTCAATAAAGATATATCGTGATACAACACAACGCTTATACATTGTAGATCTGGAACAAACAACCGAACAACAAGCGATATTTCACAATGTTTGTAGTTACTGCTATCCCGAGAATCAGTATAGATACACAATTTAGTAATGGACAGATAGCTCAGTCTCAGTAATAAGGAATTATTCCAGCAGGACTTCACTGCTGCCATCATACTTTGTTATGCTAATACAAGGAATGTAAATTTACTCGCACAGGGACTGAGTTCCTACTTTAGAACTTCCATGATTCATAAGTAAAACCGAGTCAGCTCCTATGACTTGAAACGCAAGAAACAAAACAAATTTAGCATAATCTTAATAATTTATACAATAACTCAAATATCAGTTATAGGTTGTAAATAAAGCATCAAAAAAGGACAATATATCTTTATCAAGCTCCAAACTGCCACAGCTCTGGTGACATTGGTTATAGTCCAAAAGGAAGTAAAAATGAAGGATATGTCAAATATCTGGCAAGAAATTTTCACTTTCCTCTTTACTGGAACTAACATGCGCACACGATATTGTTCGTTGCAATTACACTGCATTATTACCTCTGATGATGTACTGTTCACCCGTAATATCGAAATTGTGTTGGAGAAATCTGGAAATAATCTTTATGGAAATAGGAGTTAGTTTCAGGGATACCAATTTTAATGTGTCTCCTGCTCATGAAAAGGCAGGTTGAAGACTAAATTGCATCATTTTTTCTTTTGTGAGGATAACATGGCAGGTGCGGGCAGCCAAACCTGGATATATTTACAGAAGGGTATTCATTCTACATTTATACCCGGAATGATATCGTTGTTTGTCCTTGTAAATTGACCCGATGCTATTACAAATCCGTCATTATGACCTAGGTATAACGTTCTCTCTACTGTTTATTTATAGCTGATAATAAAAGCTTCGACATATCTCGCATTCTATAACAGAAATCTAGAGTGATCGAGCATTTATAGAGAAGTTATTAATGTGAACTCTTAGTAGAATTGACACGCATACGAGCGAGCATTTTCTACCCTTTCTGGAAGGAGGGGTCATTTTTTAAAACGATTATGATGATTGATACATGCCAGCAATGTATTGGGGGCCATATCTCATGGGCATAGACTCTATCATAAAGTTATCAGTTATAGGTTATTAAATATTCTTTATTTCCACACCATCTTTAAAGACTGATATATAGTTCACAATGTTGTTCTTGTCTGAATAATGGCAATCATGAATACATCACATTATCAATACCCAATGAGAGAACATGATAATAATATTAAGTCAAGCGGTCTGTAAACCTAATTTTGCTATGCCACAGACACCGTATATGACTAGATTTTACCTTCGAAACTACTGATAGTAGTTTTAGTATGTGCCGTTAGGACAAATGCGATAGTTTACCAAATGTTCTATTCTCCTATCGTTTTTATCTTATGGTGGTACCAAGCAATTTCTTGCTTGCAATCGAGAAGTCGTCTTTAGATGCAAATTTCTATTAAAAATTGTTACGACTGTCTACCAACGTTTTAGTGTATCTGCTACAGTAATTATGTGGAGCTATTCATGTTAGAGAAGTATGAAATATAAACCTTCCTATGTTTGATCTCACGGGCAGTACACATCTAAGGATATTTTGATAGTAGGACACCAACCGTACATTTGTTAGGATCTCATTATTTGGTAAATAAAACAAATCATTGTTCTTGCAATGTTTGCCTATTGTCAACATTATTTCAACTTCATTATAGCTTAGATGTGTGTAATCCCCGTTTCTCTCTCTCTATCTCTCTCCCACTCTCTCCATCAATCTCCATCTCCATCTCCCAGTCTCTCTCTCTCTCTCTCTCTCTCTCTCTCTCTCTCTCTCTGCCATACAAAATCTCATTATCTCACCTATATGAGTGTTGGCTTAGTCCTGGTCGCCATTGCAACATAAAATACCGACTGTCTGCTGCGGCACAAACTATCATTGCAATGTAAGCGGTGTAGACAACTGCGTCATCAAGAGTCCAAACAATGCTGCTCCTTTGGAGTTCCTTAATCGTATAGAGATCGGGTGGAATTATAAAACGACATCAGTGCTACGTTAACACGTAGAACTAATCTTCATGTTTGAGATTAATGATATACTGTTATAGGCACTAACAGGGATTAGTCTAAATACGAGATCAGTTTACAACCACAGTCATTTTACATCGCCAGGTTCACACGTCATGTAACATAAGACAATAATTAATCGACTGTTGTTTGACAATAGGAAGAGAGTCAGCCCTTTTTAGTTTTCACTAGTATATCTAAATCGAATATATAAGCCACTCAACATCCCTTGCCTTCAAAGCATTACTTTATCATGTCTGTATATTTAGAGTTCTTATTCAAGCGTAGGTTATCAGCATAATTGGAAGAATTAACAACTGGGCAGCGATTCCAGGTACAATCCGCACAGCACTAAACACTGTAGTTACAAACGCACCATTTTTAACAAAGCATCAAATTATTATCACTTGGCTACACAATAAATACATTCTCTAACGCAATATAACAACATAGACCAGTAGTATAAATTACACAGTAGTCTTTTCAACCTTTGATAGTCATATACGATTATCCATTTCAAGTGTTCTCACACGGCATTTGAAATTTCTTTCAAAGCAAGTAGCTTGAGTATGATTCATTGAACATTTTGTATGACGCCTGACTCTAAACTTCAATGTTGACGGATAATTAGCTTTTAGAGCCGAATTCAGAACTTCACCCAATAGACAGGTAAATCATAAATGTTAACATGTTGCAGTTAGAACATAAGGCTATTTAGTTTCGAAATGCTTAGTTGCACTTATTCTCTGTTATTGAGCGACTGTAATGTCATTGCTTATATATATATATATATATATATATATATATATATATATATATATATATATATATATATATATATATATATCTGCATTTTTATCTGATACTAATTATTTTGTATTTGGATCATATACACTTGATATGAATGAACCAATTGTTTTTGAAATCTTCAATACTATAATAATTTGTTTACAAATAAAATCAAAACATATTGACAAAAAATCTCTCTCGGAGAATAGAGTCTGACAGCCACAAGCTACGAAATTCAAACTTACTACAGTGTATGATACTCACACACACTGAAACTTATACTTAATACAGTGTCTGTTACCCACACACAATGAAACTCAAACTTGCTACAAGATCTGACACCAACACGCCATGAAGCTTACTATGGTATCTGCCACCCTCTGACACTCCAACGCCATGCAACTCTTACTGACAATATTCGCCATAAATCTCTTTCTGATTATGGTGTCTGCCACCTATACTCCATGAAACCGAATACAATATTTAACTGAATGCCCTGATACATGAAAATACAAACCGACCTTTGGAGTTTCATTGAGACTATTATTACCAGTATTTCTAAACTGACTGCACTGTCCATTAAACCATTACACCATTGGCTGCATGGTACAATGCACAGATCCACGGACTAGCAGTAGATATAATAACATTAATACGGTAATATTAAGTAGAAGTATATATAATAGCATTATTACGGAAATACTGAGTAGTAGTAGATATAATAACATTCATAAGGTAATACCGACTAGTAGTTGATATAATTGCAGTAACACGGTAATACGGACTTTTCGTAGATATAATTAAGAAGGTAATATGGACAAGCAGTAGAAATTATAACAGAAATAGGGCAACATAGACGAGTAGCAGAAAGGGTACAAATAATAAGGTAACATGGACCAGCAGTATACAAGTAACAAGGCAAAAGGGACTAGCAGTAAAAATGTGCACCACTTATCTTTTTCAAGCTCTCGCTGTAATGCTTACATAACGTATTTATGAGCCTAATTGTTTAAATTAGAAAGCAGTCCAGTATAAAGTTAAGTATTTATTGAAAAAGGGATAATACGCAATTCACGAAGAGGTTTAAACTTACCGAACATTGTGTACGTACCTTTCAAAAGCAACTATTATGATCCTTTGAAAATGTTCCAACACACGAAATGAACGCAAATAGCTTTGGTGCTACAGGCAGTAACTTTGTATGAAATATAAATCAAAACTTCCTTATTCAAGACAAAGGAGAATTTGCAGGTAAAACCTGTATGAGTCATATCCTTTAATATAATTACCACGACATTATGTCTACGATATCAATCAATCCTCAACTTATTGTGAATCAGAATATTAATTGAGCGAACATTACATGCATGTTAATATGTAATGTTCCTGCATGTTCTGCGCTTCGTACTGTGACACGTTTTGCACAAGCAATTGATTGGCGAGTTTTCTTCGGAGGCAATCAATCGCGATATAGAATAAAAAATGTCTCAAGTTCACACACTTGCACTCATTCAGCTTATGTATTTATACATGCAAGTGTACATGCAAGTATGTATGTACGTGCGTAGGGTTCGTCCATCTGTATGTCCCTAAGTATGTATGTATGTATGTACGTACACACGCACGCACGTACATAAGGACGTAAGTACGTATGTTTGTATGTTTGTATGTATGTATATATGCATGCATGCATGCATGCATGCATGCATGTATGTATGTATGTATGTATGTATGTATGTATGTATGTATAGATGCATGTATGTATGTATGTATGTATGTATAGATGCATGTATGTATGCATGTATGTATGCAGGTATGTATGTATGTATGTATGTATGTATGTATGTATGTATGTATGTATGTATAGATGCATGTATGTATGCAGGTATGTATGTATGTATGTATGCATGTATGTATGCATGGATGTATGTATGTATGTATGTATGTATGTATGTATGTATGTATGTATGTATGTATGTTGAGGTATAACAGGATGTAAAGGTTCTGTATATATGACAATTTTACATTTTATCAAATATTCGTACTGGCGTATATGTTTCACGGCTATTGTTTACCCGCATGTTCAATCGCTCCGGTGGCCTAGTCGTTAGAGCTTCCGCCTCGGATGCGGAAGGCCGTGTTGTCGATACCCGAGTCATACCAAAGACTCACAAAAATAGTGTTTACAGCTGCCTCGCTTGGCGTTCAGCATTAAGAGGTAAGTGTTAGGACTGGTCGGTCTGGTGTCAAGATAATGTGACATGTCTGTGGTAGGATGCCCTAGTGCTAGACATCACTATAAACTGCCAAAGTGCAGACATCATAGCGATATGACTGTAAAATTGTGAAAGCTAAGTTAAATATTCAAGTCACACACACAATTACACACACACACACACACACACACACACACACACACACACACACACATATGGAGGGGGAATACCGCCATAATTATATGCATGTATTTTCTGATCTTCATTTAGGCATTATTGTAAATGGCTGCTTGGAAGTACTACTTTCATAAATATATCAATGTATATTGTAATCTTCGTTGATGTAGATTGCACGTGGCAGTTTGCATTATTATCAATGGCTGCTTGCATGTGCTACATTCATAATTCTAGTCATGATTTTTTTATTCTTCATTGATGCAAGCTGTAAATGGCTGCTTGAAAGTGCCATGATCTACTTTCCTTTTGTGTCCTTGTATATTGCAATTTGCCAACTACTGAATTGATTATGTAGTTTGTCGTATGGCAAATGCTATGTCAGTTATTACATGTTTTACCATTCCATTTATAAACTTGCTATATCACACGTTTCACAAATTGCACCTTCCAAAATCATGACTATAATGTAGCATCATGCACGTTGTAAGTTAGAATCAAGGAAGTTAGCATAAATTAATCCCTCATTATGACGACTGATGGCACTGTGACATGTCAATTTCTTATAATACCACTACTCACCTGACCCTAGCAACAAGAGGTCATACCACTTTACGGCATGTTTGGGTGTCTTATTTAAAATATCTTTCGAATTAAATTACAGCAGCTGATGTCTCGGAGTATTAACATTCAGAAGAGAGGTGGCCTGCAAGTAGCACAAAACAAATTAAATGTACCAAATTGTATACAGTTAGATGTATTTACACAACGTTATATTTCCGCTAACCCTTCCCACTCCATTTTATTTGAACACTTTTTATGTTTAATTTACCGCTCATGCACTGTGCAGAATAGGGTAGCCGCTTAAAAGCGAGCATATTTATTATTTCTGAGTGCAGTGCAAATTGTAATTTTTGTAGCAGTAAAGACCTCATACAGTTTGAGCAAAGTGTAGATAATTACAGCTCGAGGCCATGCTTTCATTTCATTATTCACGAGAGAGAGAGAGAGAGAGAGAACATATTACAGAGATGAGGAATTATGTTTTTTCTATCAACCCTATGCAATTACATTTTACAGTTTACAGTGGCAGTTTAATTATATATATATATATATATATATATATATATATATATATATATATATATATATATATATATATATATATATATATAACAAGAAGTAAGGTAAATACTCAAATTATACAGAATTCTTATATATGTATGACATGGATGATTATGCAATAGAATGCACGTATTCTCACAAAATGTATGCGACAAGTACGTCATATATCCAATTTCATTTTAAATCTCCGATTCCAATACAACAGCAAGAGGCAAATGACATGAAACAAGGACATCACATACAAAGCATATAATGCAACAAAAATATGAACTTGATTCATTACATAAGAAAAGAAATTATAAGAGTATGAAATATATTTTCTATATGCAAACATAAAGAACACTTCCATACAATTATGAGATGCTTTATTTCGACAGATATAAAACTGGAAACTACATTATTTTTTACTATTTAAAAGCGTATTCATCCATCTATGAAGCGATATTATAATACAGATTAGATCACTGACTGTATGGTACTTCGCTGATGAAATATCCTTTGGTAGCAGTTATACAAATGTAATATATTGAATATAAATAACATTGCTACCGTTACCAGTAAGCAGCTCAATTTGTTTGTGTTATTATTGCTACAGTACAGTACTAAAAGTGCTTGATACATTTGGATATGCAGTTAATGTAGTAGTTTAAAGGATAATACAAATTGTTACATTATCTTCCACAGATGTGACTGTTTTCTGTTAGAAGAATATGACCCCCGACATATGTTTCGAAAAAAAAGCGCTTTTTAAGGCTAGTCACTACACAGGCTGTTGTAGCATCCAACACCCCCACCACCCCACATAAACATCTTCATTTGTCTGTGATTTTATCATTATTCTATCATGTTTAAAACATAAGTTAATATTGTCATGACACAACAAGTATCAGCACAATACAACTATGCAAAAAAGCAAAATAAATAAATAAAAACAATATACAGTCCTATGTTTAACTTTCATAGGAAATATAAAAGGCAAAAGTTTAATTTAAACCGGCATTCATAAAAACAATAATGTTAGATGAATTAGTCTGAAGCTAAAAGTATCATGCACTCAGGTAGGAAGTTGTAAGGAACAAATACCTGGACTGTCTTGTTACATTGTTCATATAGATTTATTTGCCAATCCCTTTTGTTTTTCACCTTCACATGAATAAAACATGAATGAAGACAATCTTTTCACGCAACATTGCTTTTGGATTGGAGATAAACTTATCATTGCAAATTCTGAGGAATTAAAACTGTAAATTCTGAATTAAGAAGAGTATTCAATATATATATATATATATATATACTGTACAAAAATGCTTGCTTGCACCTGCTATGAGCGAAAATCCCTGAAAAGGATTATATTTTATTTGCTAATTTTTTATTTCTCATAATTTGACCTTCACAAATCTATTATATTTATGAACCTGTGATGAAGTTTGTAAATTTGGCCTCTTGTCCCTAATCTATGTTCCTTGGAACAATGGATAAGGTTAAATCCATAATTAAAATATCTTAACCACTCAGCAGAGAGAGAGAGAGAGAGAGAGAGAGAGAGAGAGATTCATAAGTAAATTAGTTTCTTCACAGAATAATAGAAACTACTAGCAAATTTATGTCTGCAGTTGGAAAATATCTGTTCAGAAAGTAACAGCTACTTTATAAGCATGGAAGTCATTTTAATGTGAGTTATAGGACCCCAATTAATATTCCTCAGAGAAGACACAAAACTGGGTTTTAGGCATTAAAGCCACTCAATCACCAGTTTGGTACTTTGGAAAAATGGGGTCATTATGATAAAATGGAGACATCTGATGTACCTGCTGGTGATGAGTGGTCAATGTGCAATCAAATTGTTGGTCCTAGATCATATATACAGGAAACGCACAGTCTAGCCCATAAAACTAGTGAATGCTGGTCATTTTGGTGTCAACAGGACTTATCTCAATATCCTGAATGATTTGAATTTGCCGAAAATTAAATGTGATGTTTATAAGTAAAATAAATCTTGTTATGTTTGTCAAATTGTAGGAAATTTCAATCAGAAGATATATAAGGCATATCTGCAACCTATTCCTGCATTTGACCATCTGACAAACCATTTAACGGATAAATGGTAGACTGTCGGTTCATTAACTAATACCAAATCAGGCAACCATCATTTGTTGACCATAATGTATGCGTCATCAAGATTT
Source organism: Sinohyriopsis cumingii (assembly GCA_028554795.2). Taxonomy (NCBI): domain Eukaryota; kingdom Metazoa; phylum Mollusca; class Bivalvia; order Unionida; family Unionidae; genus Sinohyriopsis; species Sinohyriopsis cumingii. Next base: position 96,944,246 of record CM068835.1, on the reverse strand, counting down.
CCATAGTCTATTCCTTTGGATATTAAAACAAAAACTGTACTAAAAGGTTAGGCAATGCTTTTAACACTTATTCCTCACCACATCTGTTCAGCAAATTGTATGTTTATTTCCAACAACGTATGCATGAATAAGACAGCCAACAGTTTAATTTTTCCATCTGTCACCCTGAAAGTAATGGGGCTAGCTCAAGACTGTCCGACGACACTCTCACCTACCCAGGATACATGTATACCATTAAAATGAATCAAACCTTAAAAAGGACAGTGACCAGTAAAATCTTGCATTGCATAATTTTCGAGTAAGATCAGGAGAGATTTTTACCCCCATATTGGTATTTATCATCAAATGAAAGACCCCTTGAATACCCTAAAACAACAAAAACTGTCCCAAAACACCCTCAACTACCCTTGATACATGTAGGCAATTAAACAGAATAAAACCAAATAAAAAGACAGTGATCTGTAAAATTATACCCTGTATAATTATCGAGCAAGATCAGTAGAATTTATTATTTTGTTGATGATTGTCGTACACTGTCCCAAAACACACTCATCAACCCAGGATACACGTATACAATTACAATGACTTAATGAAATATAGAGTTTTGGTGCATTCTCTCTCTCTTTCTTTCTTTCTCTTTATTTGACCATATATAATTCACTAAACTACTTTCATATTGCAAAGAGTAGCACAATTTACACGTCAGAATCATGTATCACCACATTCGTATTCCAAATATTCGTTAAAGCTTTTTGTGAAAGAGTTAATGTGACAAAGAGCTGCTGAATGATTAGAACCCGAGGGTGCTATATTTATATTGTTAAAATTCTTGAAACAAATTATTAATTTTAATTGGTTTGATCATGGTAAGAATTACAATGAATAAAAGTAAAATATGCTGTAACATCTCTTGTCTTTGATTATGTCCACTTTTAGAGACAACATTTTTGAAGGAGGCAAACCAGTTTTAAAGCTTTTTTCTTTATAATTATTAATGCATTCAACGGCTGAGGTTCTGTGCATTAACAATGCAAATTAAGTGTTGGAAAACAATTGTACACTAAATCTAATCTTTCAAATCATAAGTTAACATTTATATGATGTTACGATCATAATGTTCAACAGTTTGATTAATTAGGTTTTAGCGGCAAAATATGTTCTAAAACGAAGATTGTGATACAAATAAGAACGCCTTTAAGGAATGCTTAATTTTTTAAATGTCATTTTACCTCCAAACCTTTTTTATGTGCTATTGATGTTGCTCTGAAATATTTTATTTTCGTTGGAGCTTATGTACAAGTGTACCACAGGAAAATATAGACGTCTGTGAGGTGTGTAAAAATGGGTGACCTACACTACGATCCTAACAAACAGGGTTCGTCTGATGAAAGCTCGTTAAGAAGTGTACGAGGGAATATATCAATGTGATTTCTGATCCTTACAAAAATAATTAATATTTCCAAAGTAATGAAAGATATCACTAGGAAGTAGAGTTCTTAAAAGGTGAAGGTAAATATTTAAAAAGTATGGTTGAAAAAAGATAGACCATCCTGCTGTAGTGTATGCGTTTTTGTTTTCGCAAGGTGCTATAAATCACTTATATCTTCGAGAAAGCACATGGTTTTATAGACGATTAAAACTTTGTTGCTAACGTACACGTTATAAAAGGGACTGAATAAGTTATCGAAACAACATGCATGTCGTATATCTCGTGGGAAGCATTCATTATTTATGGTAAAGGAAAACCTTTAACAATTTAGAGCGCCGACTGTTGTCATAATGTCTTGCTAATATCTAGTATGCCATTATGAAAACAAATGGCGACACGAGTTGGACAACAAGGACAATACTGAGACAACCTAGTGTTTGCATTGTTGCAAGGCCACATCTTTATGAAAAAAGCAGTTGGAATGATGTAATACTAACGTTTATAAACAAAATATACAAAATTTGTAATAGCTGACACAGGGTTTGTCATACGACAAACTACAGAATTAGTTCAGTAGTTGCAAATCACAGGATACAACGACGCTGAAGGGAAGTAGATCGAAACCATTTACAGCTTGGAAAATTAAAAATATCATGACTAAAATTTTGAATGTATCTCTTGCAAGCAGTCATTTACAATAATGCAGAAGGAAAGTAGCACTTGCAAACTGCAACGGCTAATTTGCATCAATTAAAATACAATATACATTGAAATAATTATGAAAATAGCACTTACAAGCAACATTTACAATAATGCATTATGGAAGATTAGAAAATACACGCATATAAGTATGGAGGTAATCCCCCTCCATAATCACACATACAAGTACTCGCATGTTCAAAACTACCGGTGACGAATCGCGCATATTCATTTACCTAGTGATGCAAAGGACACAAATCGTACCGTAAGCGTATAGCGTATATTATTTCTCCTTCCAGACAGTATTTGTGAATTCTAACATTCAATGTTCACTACCATAAAAATCATAATCTTTGGCGATATATTAAAATTATGGATATATTTTGAAACCTCGATATTAGTTGTTGTTGCTACGTTTCTAAGACGTCGTATCCATGACATAACTCTGACGCCGTTCTATGTTCGACTTTATTAATGAGTGTTACGTCTCATTGATTATAAGAGGTGGAGCATCCGATAAACAAACATGTCTAAACTTTTGCGCAATCTATGCATTTTGTAAATTCCACACATTCACAGTATATGATCCATCATTTTGTCTCCAACTTGTCCCCACCTTTTTAAAATGTTATCTAATTAATGAAACCAAAGCAAAGCGATGATTGAGGTCAGTCTGATATGCATGAGGTCGTATCATGTCTAGTTTGTTCCGAAACATGAATTTCTTTTGATAGACTAAATCAGATCTTTTAGCATTGTTAGACGCTTCCTTCAATGAATCACTGCCACCTTGATCTGCAATAAATATGGACGTCTTTCAAAATGTCAACAAATGTTTCAAAATGTCAACACATGATCGACGATGTGCAAAAATTTGTTCTTCAAAATCTAATAGGTCAGAATGGTTAACTTGGTACTAGACTTAGAAATCTTCTTGTTGTTATCTTTTCATAACGTCGGGTTCTTTGTGGTTAACTTAGGAAAATGCGTAGCACGAACTGTTGATTGGCTTCAGTATTGAAAATGTGTTGCAATATGGGCTAGCTAATTTTGTCACTCCAAATGTTCGAGGCATTATGTTCAAAATTAAAGACAAGTAACTAATGTCAGATTGAAAACATACTTCTTCACAAATTTGTGCAGTTCACTACCACCAATTCTTTGTGACATCTTGCAAATTTATTTTTTTTTCTGCAAAAAAAGTCAAAATAAATTTTCCGTCGAATGCTGAGAAACTATGCAATACCGCTAGTGTTTTCATGTCAGTGCTCGTAAAGGCATACCTTCCTTCCACTCCAGCTGCAGTCGATGAAGTCTAAACCAGAGGCCACAAGATAAGAAAGAATACCACAAAATATCTGTTCAGACCCACCCTACAATTACACAATTTTGGCAGGATTAACATTAAGGGGGATGAATGCCATTGATGCATGTACGATGAGTCTAAAGAAAGCCTTTAATGTGAATTACTATTTCTTGCGACCAATCCAAGAAAAACCCATAAAATCCAGACAATTGTTTCGTTTCGTTTCCTTGTTCGTGTCGCCTTTCAATAGGGCAACGGGTTGGATCTCCTCTCTGCGAAAGTAAATAAAACGAATGGACTATAACACTTGCTTAATAAGTGAAGATTTTTTTTCTTTCCTTAATAAACGGATGACTTTGTGAAATTGGTACTTACATTATATGGATAAGTGGGATATAGTTTCAATAATTCAAATGCAATTTCCTGTCGCTTTAAACAGGCTGGAGTAGTCATTGCTAGTCATCGTATTCATTCTTGTCTGCCAAAAATACAAGGTATAGACGCTAAACATCCTGGATATTTATCCACAATGTACATAAAGTTCCTGATAGTTATTGCCACACTTGTCATCAACATATTGGTATCCGAAAAATCCTGAAGGTTGCTATTATAATGGAAATGATTATGGTGAACATAAATAATGTTTCTTCTTGAAACATGAAATATCCACGAACAATATATGGGTAATATTTCTGTGTTCAAAACGTTCCCGCAGATTTTTACAATTTTCCAATTTAGATATTCATCACAAGGCCTCTATCAAATGTCCTGCCTATTTATCCAGAAGTTATAGTTGTTATTCGACTCAATAACTGTATCCATTCTTTAGTATCGTTTATGTTCTGCTTATGATAGAGATACCACTATGGCACGAGCGAAGAAAACTCATCTAGATCGTCTTCAATCTGGACAAAACATTGTCTGATACTGATGAACTGACACAAATGATACAACCTTACAAAAACAAGAAACGGGATCGGAAATACCACGTCTTTGTCAAAGAACACATTCGAAAAGACGGAAAGTTAAAAATAGGAATAAAACGATGTATACACCGTGTTTTGGACTTTCATTATGGATTTCGTTTTATGAGATCATGCAAAACGTTAATTGCATCGAGGTTTCTAAAGTGCTGATAAGATGTTGAACACAAATTTGATAATGGAAAGCCTTTCTTTTTGTTCGTTCTTGCAGTCATTTAAACAATATCTCTTTTCTAATAGATTTTTGTGAGCACTAAAACTAGCCGATGGGTTATCGAGGAAATACACATATTTATGAACTTTTCAACATCACGTTTCAACAGCTTTATATGTTTTGCAAGATCATGTTTTGCTCATTCTTTTGCAACTGTAGTGTGAAGAATTATTACTTTCGCTGTTTGTGTCTCAGTGGAGGTCATCTGTGTAGCTATAATGAGTTTAACAATATTGGACTGCGTTTCTCCAAAGAACTGTGATGCGTTCCTGACAGCATTGCTTTCGCTCTCTTTCTTTTTCTCACTGAGAAAATATTAAATTTCTTCTCCTTGCCTAATATTTTCATCTTCTTTATATTTGAACAAATGTTTGTTCTTTCTCATAGTGTTGTAAAATGTATCTTGCTCTTTATTCTGCTTTTTATCAAATCGTTGTCATTTGGTAATTATAGAGAACAGCCGAAACAAAACTACAACAGCAAAACTCAAAATTAAAAGCATTATTTTCACTATAACTCCGAGTATACAAGTATAAAGTGCAAGAGTACCACAGCAAACTGCTTCCATGTCACTCGTGTCATAGTGCATATGCACTAGTTCTCATTTTATATAGAAAGTAACTTCACGGGTCCGCTTTAGTCGGATTGAAAGAGAAAGCATGCCGTGACTCAACTGGACATTTTCCAATCAAACAATATGGCCTCAGTGTTAAATTCACATTCAGCCAGAAAGACAAATTTGAGGGCATAATGCATTATCGCCAAGTCAGAGGTCGTACTCTTAGCCAATGACCAGAGTGATATATTTAGGGCCATGATGACATCTACGTATGCAAATATTTGGCTCTTGATTGGTCTTCTAACACAAACTCAGAAATACCAGAACGACAGAATATAATTTAAATTATATATATATATATATATATATATATATATATATATATATATATATATATATATATATATAAGTTGTCAGTTTGATTCATCTTGATTGGACATCTTAAGTTGGTCTCCAAACGTTCTCTTTGAAACTTGCTTTAAGCTATAAAACATACATAGGCAACGGTTCGTTACGTCACAAATCACATGTTTTAATATTTACGCCATTGGTCAAATGAATTATAACTCTTTGTAATGGAGTTACATTATATGATATCATCTCATTTGAGTAGTTATGTATATTTGATTTAATTTAAATCTGATTTAATTGTTTATAAGTTTTAAAATATTTTTACTTTTGAATTTCATTATATATCAAAATAATGTAGTTATCTTTGCTATCAACTCAATAATTTTTCCAAGAAACAGTTTGACCGTGACTGTACATTTTTTTAAACACATAAGGGTGACCTATGTCCAGACCTTAATTCAAAACATGTAACAGTCACGTCAACAAGTTCTTATTTATTTGTATTGTGGGAAACATAAGAGTGAGAATGAGGCTGTATTGAATACGTGACTTTAGGCTTGTAAAAAGCTTTTTTGAAGTAAACTTTTGTTTTATTTTATTCTTTGTCTAGCATGATTGGCTTTTGTCATGGCCTTGCTATTAGTAAGTGTTGTTAACGTGACCCTTATCCGGGCATCTGTTTTGCGCGATATTTAAGTTTTAAACCGTTGCTTAGAGAGAAATCTCTTAGTTGGGCTCCTAAACATGGGAACGTAAAGGTGTTTATTTTGTTATGTCATTTTGGAAATTACATTTTAATGTTTATTCGAATTATTTGGATTCTAAATGATTAATTCGTTTCTCTGGAAATATTTTGAGTTATTGAACTAAGTAAATTCATTAATTCAAACACCGAAGTATTTCTTGTGTTTCTACAAAGAACTGTAGACTTCATCACAGTACAGGATAGAGCATACGTCATCGCCATTACCTTGTATACTTCATAGGGACTAGATCTTGAATTCATTCGAACATTTCAATATAATGACTTCTAAAAGTCTATTCTTGGATTATTATTGGATTATTTTTATTTGATTCTTAAAACTGTAAGTTCTTAATTTTTATCTCCATTTTTACAGTATTTTCCAAGGAAATAAATCATTTTTTTAAAAGTTAGTTGTTTTCATTCTTGTATTGCTGTTTATTTGAGGCTAAACACGTAAGAGAGTGAAAAAACATAATACCAGGTCATCAGTAGTCCACCATATTTTCCATTTGAGAGTCATTATATAATCAAGTTTGATCAATATAAAAATGCAATGTACTGAAATGAGAAGAGACAGTCATGGATAAAGAGTCGGATAGACATTCCAGTTGGGGCACCTATTCTGATGTAGGCATCTCCAGCAATTAATGTGCAAAACAAGTTTTTTTTAACACAGGTCCTTTTGAAATAGAGTATTGTCATACTGTTTTATTACCACAATAAGTCATGATTTTGACGTGCCTAATAATTTCTTACAGCCAACTCTAACTTTTTTCTAACAATATATCATTTCCTTCGCTAAACTAAATGCAATTTGTGGTGTCGTGCCAACAAACATGGTTGCGTATTTGCTTCATATTATTTGTAAGGTCATTATTGGCTGAGATCTTAGTTTATTGCAACTGCTTCCAGCAGGTTGTCTATTGAATATAACATAATTTGGTACGCCGATGAGCAGATATGATGAAAGTGGTTTTTTCCCCGCCTGATTTTTTCTTTTCTGTGCAGACTTACAAAATTCATTGATGCTCAATTCCAAAATAAATTCTTGCACATTCACAGCCACATGTCCTAGTAGCTGACTGACCAATAACCCTTTTCCGAGCAAATTATCGCTAAACGATTTCCACAAGTTACCGTTTGATGATGAAAACTTATCAAATTTTGTTTCGAAACTGAAACATCAATTAGTAAATAACGATTTGTGTTTTAATAGCAACATTTGGAAGAATTTCTTTCTAATTAAAGCAAATATATTGAACATTTTAAATGTAACGTTTTCCTTATTGTATTACAGAATAATTTTTAAACCTAAATGGAACACACAATTGAGTAATAATGGCGGACATTGCTGTCTCAAGGGAACAATATGGGTTGATTCGTCCCTAAGTCGTTTCGAACGGACTATCTTCGTCGTCCTATTCTTGATGGGTCGAATCAGCTTATAGCCGTTTCGGCCTTCTATATTGAAAATGGTATTTTAGGTTAAAACTCTTTTCACCTAATTGAATGACTACAACATATCCGATTGTCAGTCAACAATGGGGAAATTTTTAAAGGGAATTTGCGAATTTGATTGATATCTGTAACAGCCTTGGACGTGTGAAAGAACGAGTATATAGCATCGTTACTTTAATTTGAAAAAAAAACATGTTCTGTCTTTATTACGAGTATTACACATATATTATGCTTCACTTGTATTCATCGTATTGAGAAATGTTTTGTTTATGATATTCGAAATGTTTTTGATTTGTTTCTTCAAAGGAAATACCAACATGAAATAAAATATTTGCCTATGTCATTTCTTCCTTTACATTATATTAAAACCTGAATAGAGTGAGGCCAAAACGGTCGTGGGCTGAATCGACCCTCTCAGAGACATTAAGCCGAAACGACGCAGGGCCCAACCATCTCGAGTTTGAAGCGGTTGCAGGACGTATTTTAATAGATTCGTTTTTCGTAAATAATTCGAGAGATAAAGCTAAGAAAATATACAATTAATTGAAAGCAGTTGAATGTTCTGCCAAAGTATCTAATTATATGTGTCAGAAACATACGAGACAGTTATATGATCTGGAATTCGAGAAGCGCTGTATGGTCATTGTTGGTTTCTGACATCGTTCATTTTTGTTAAAATAAGATAAAATTCATTTTTGTTAAAATAAGGTAAAGTACTAATGCACGGCGTTACTACACGTATATTTACCAAAACCACCAGAAATGTCAATCCTAACAGTAGAATGTTAAAGATAAACTAGGAAGTGGGCTGTTATCTTAAGAAACTCTATATATCTAAAAGTAGATGCACCTAAGTGTCATGTCTTTATACATATTTGTTCTTAACGATTAGGTTTTAGTAAGGGCCTCAGTTTTTGTTTTAAATTGTAATGCCACATTCCTGTGTTTGTGAATAGGCATGGGAATATTTTGTTGGCAGCAATGAAATCGGGACGAACATTGTAGTATGAAGACACGTGCGCATTTACTCTCATCCACATGTTACAGGGGTTGTTTCAAACCAGTTTAGAGATCGTTTCAAATGTCATTTTAAAATGAACAATTAGAAAGTGAGATTAAATATTATTGTTTAAGTGGCAGTTTTTTAAATAATAGTACTAGCGTGCAATTACAGTAATGTCCTTTAGTTAATCCTAAAGTTCAAATGAAACACAGTCCATAGTTTCACCTGTGTTCCTTTAAGATAAATTGGACATAAGTCAATGTATATATCTCTCCATGCGAACTTACACTTTCCAGTATGAGTACACTGCACATGAAAATAATAAATTGTATCTGCGTACAACACGTACTTATAATACAAAATATAGATAATATTCTACTTAAAAATTGCTTATTACCAATGTTAAATGCAAACTAAGCATATTCAGAAATATAGGACATTATTGAATTAAGAAAACCAAAGTAGGATCGCTTATATCTATATATTTATATATAATGCATAGGAAGACATTTCTGCCAGCAAATGTCACGGGGGAAAACCTGCATATAATTACCTTAGAGCATTTCACTGGCTACTTTATTTTTTTCCGTCACCAACCCTTTGACCAATATGGAATATAACCTAGCATTAGAATACCTTAAGGCAACTGAACAAATAGCCCTACTGTCATTTTATAGAAGTCATAATGCACACTAAAATCCATTTGGAGTTTACACACGATCATCAAATGAACATAGAACATATCAACTTTGGACCTGAACGAAGACTTTGTCCTGATGTAATTATCCAGGTTGTTGAAGCTGCCGTGGGTTTTACTTCAATATGGCAACTTAAAGAAGTAATCTGTTTTGGACTATGAAACCTTTACTTAATATAAGCAAGATATTTCCATCAATCATGCACACAAGCAGACACAGTCAATGCTGGATATAAACAATAGACTTCAACAATCATGCACACAGGCAGGCCGAATAAGAATTGAATATAAACAAAATACTTCAATTGGTCATATCCACGCAATCCAAAATAATGCATTCCCTAGTCTTCAAGTTGGATATGCCCTTTGAAACATTCAAAGCAATGGCTATTATTGTCAATCTATGGTTCTATCTGTATCAGTTGATACAGAAATATATATGTTGGTTTTGTACCTGGATACTAATGTACTGTTTGCTTTACAAATTGATATATCGGTTTTCTCTTCAATATAGGGTAGTTATGATATATTGTTCTCGACGACTGCAGGTGTAGTATGGCATGACAAAGTAAAAATTTATTTTAACATTTTCATCATTAGCATTTTTATTACCGAGACCAAATATCATATTGTGTTGATGCAACCTTGGATACTAAGATAACTATAATCAAATGCATTTGGTTCCATTTGAAAAATATTCAACGATGACGAAAATGTCCGAAGGAGGAATTACACAGCTCTCACTCAAATCACAATCAAGGCCCAAATACCCTACGATATTAATTTAAGAACAATGCCCGAACGATTTTGGAAGTAGGCCTTTCACCAGTTGCGTCTTTGAAGAATAGAAATTGGAAGAATCGAAGAATAGAAATTGACGTTCGCCATTAACATAAACAGTTTTCAATTGTGTTCTCTTTGCCAGGTGTGCCTTTGTTGGCAACTGTGTTAAGCTCTATCGTAAACAACGTAGTATATTTTCCAAAGACGTAAAAAATATCAGATAATAACCTAGTGGAATGATCAGAAAAGGGTATCATATTAGGATATACTCGCTAGTTAGATACAATTGCTCTCTCTCTCTCTCTCTCTCTCTCTCTCTCAATAATATCTTCTTTATGGGTTTGACATAATAAACGAGATGGATTTCCTATTTATAACAACAATTTTTATGCTGATACAAGTACAATGTTTATTGAGGAATGACTTGAATGAGAAAAAAAGTTATGATCAATACGTGCGTATATAAGATCCAAATATCGAACAAATTAACACAATCCGTACTAACTTTATAATGCAACTAATGAAAATACAAATAAATGAACTTACAGTTCAAAGACAAAGGTGAATGATTCACAGTAATTTCACACGACGAAAAGAATGAAGTGTTTTACTCAAATAGTAAAAATTGACGTACTTTGAATTATGTGGTAAAATGTATTCACCCAAGTAGTGAAACATGAAGTATTTTACTCAAATAGTAAAATGATGAAAACAACGGTACAAATATCATACAAAATCGTTACAGTCCCTTATCACATTGTATAACAAATCCTAAAATTAGCCCACGGCTAAACAATTACATGCACGGAGTAAAACGAACACACTCCATCGCTAGTACACATGGGCTACCAGTCACACTCTCAACCAAGTAGTCAGTATTTCAGGCAATCACCGAACACCATTAAATTCTTTGGTCAACCAACCAATCAGCTCCCACCACTTCGGTCAGCAACGCCTGATTACATGATACTCGATCATCAACACAATGTTCACTCAGCTCTACAGCTGCTATGGCTGAGCTTTACAGCTGCTATTTTCAACTTATATTGTCAGCACTTCAGCTAGTACTTCGTCGACTCTGATCAACTGAAATTAAATCTAACACCGTGTACTAACAATGACACGGGAAAGTACGTAACACGTAATTACGTTATATACGGTAAGCTATACAAATTACATTACAAAGCAATAAAAAAGTCCTGAAGTGAACATATCTGTGTCCAATAAGTGTCCTATTGTACTAAACCTTTCTTAATAAAATGCAGTGTTATTGTTGATATAAATTTCTTGCTAATTCACAAACATTAATATAAGATATTTGCATTATACTACGTAAACCGAAGCTACATATAAAATATAAAAAATTAAACACGGTAGTACAATAGTTATAACTTAAAAACAAGAAATTAATATATGCCTCACATACGTCTACAGCTGAGATGTGCAAGTCTTTAGGTAGACTGCTCACTGACAAGACGTTCCTTAATGTGAAGATGTAGTCTTGCGGTCAGGCATTTATACACAGACGATGCAGCCATACATCATCTGTCCACACGAAGTGTTCGGTTTTTCCCATTAAAAGCACTTCGCATGTGCGGCATAAGAGAAACTTAACTCACTGTTTCGAAATATAGTACAATATACATAAACAGTCTTATGTATCGTTGTACACAACACAATCGAAACCCGAATATATTTATTTAATTAATAAAGGTATTTATACTATTCCGTGACAATGGGGTAAGTAGAATACTACAGAGTTTTGTTGTATATGTGTATTCACACTGTTTTGTTTCGTATTTGTTCACAGCAAAAAAAAATATATATATATATATATATATATATATATATATATATATATATATATATATATATACACACTAATGCAACCTATTTGAAATGAGACTTTACCCTGAATTATTTTATAGAAAGTATAACTACTGATTCCAGTTTAATATAATGCTAAATTAACGGTTTATTTAATGAATGTATAAAGGTTAAACAAAGAGTATAGTAGGTTTTGAATGTAAAATGTTACCTTTGAAGAAGCAATTCACATACATGGATATTATGATGTATTTTTAAAATTTCGTAGGTGAATAAACAGGTCCCACGTCAACAAAAATCTGTGTGAATATACATGTGTCTGTACGCTCATGGACAGGTTTCACGTGTTTAAATAGTTAATTAGCATGAGATTTGGGATTGAATTTAGGTAATTTCTTCGTAGTTTTTTGTGGCATGTTTTGCTGTTTAGGTACGTGTTAGGCTTATTGGCTAACTCGATGGTAGCCTAGTTTGACTTATGGTTAAACCGGCCCTGCGAAATAGTCTTATGTGACGGAAAGAACGATAACTGATTGAAGAGTTATGTAATTGTCTTTTCTTATTCCTATTTGATGGTAAGAATGGTAGTTGATTAAAGGTGTAGTGGATTTTTTCTTTCAGTTATGACGTTGAGAATGGTAGTTGCTTAAAGGATTGAAACACTGTCCCGTATTAATGCTGTGGGAAGAAGAATGAAAAATTGAAGTTGGTTAACGATTTATGGCTTTGTGTTTGTTTCATTCATTGTATATTTATATATAAGAAAACATTACTGAAAGTTGCAGAATTACAGGTTCGATGAATTATTTCTGAATGCAATTATATCCAAGTGAATGAAACTACCGACACATGAATTAGGGACGCTATTTTGTGTATGCAATCCCAATAAAGGGATTTTTATGTTGTCTGAAAATATATTCCCACCGAAGTTTGGAATTATACAATTAAGTGAAGGCTGTAGTGAAATGAATTCGATATATTTGTATAAATCATTCTCTACTCATGTACTACGTATTTAAGCTATCAATATGCGTTATTTTATTTATAGTACCTGGCAATAGATTTCAAATCTTTGTAATTCAAATAGAATATATTACTATATATTTACTTGCATAATACAATAACCCTGATATTGGCCTCTGAAATCAATACTCTTTAATAAACCTGATTTAACAATATTTAAGATAAGGTTCTAGATTGAACAAAATATCATGGGCTTTTCTTTACTGCAGTAATATAAAGAAGTAATCTGCTTTACACTAGCAGATCTTTGTTAAGATGGAGCATTCTCAATCGTTTACTCATCTCATATTGACATCGATTAAAACAAGTTGTGCGATCTCGACCAGCCATCACAGTCCATTGTCCCCGATTCCCCTGAACTATTCCTTCATAACCCAGCAGTATATTCAACTGTCAAGGTCTATCGGAATTTCTTGTCAATTTGATCCTTCAATGCCACCATTATTAGGCCTAATCCACCTGATGACTATATACGATATTGAACTTGCTATGGATACGAATAAGATGCTTCGATGAAACATAGAAATGGCCACATTCCCTGCAATCCCTCTTCTTCACGTGAATCATGCCCCAATACGTATTCAAATGAAGTGTCAAAAGGACAGGGCATTCTTGTCGACTATGACTATTTGTGTGTTTATCAATTTAAAAAGAAGTATTTATGTTTGATTTTGAGTGGAGAGCAATCAGCTCTTTGCATGTCCTTCACCTATTCGTTTTACACAGACTGTCAATACCTTCATGGTGTTTTTCTTTGATGTTGTTTTTCTCTTCAATATCGAATGTCGATCAGGCATTGTAATCAAACGGAAGGTGGAGTATGGCGCTTGTGATACTTGCTTCCACTGAGCACGCGACTCGTTCCAGTAATATATAGCTCTTCCTTTTAAAAAGGCACTTCTCCATGTGCCCATTAGAGTAAACAAACATATATCTTTTGTAGGACACGTAATCGTATATCCACACTACACATTATCCTTCTTTCTAGACATCGCTTTTGTCTAGACACTTCATCGCGTGCTCGATATCACTACTACACTGACATACAAACTGAAAATGAATGTTAGAAGTTTCGCGGGTATGAATTGTCTTTGCGCATGTGATACCGTTTGTGTCAGTACATGTCACAGGGGAAACCTGAAAATAGTTACCTTAAGGTATTTCACTAGCTACTTATGTTTTCCTTCGTTTTCAAACCCTTAGTCCAATGTAAAATTCGACCTAACATTAGAATACTTTAACATCTTAGAAGAAATATCATTATTTTCATTTTAAAGAAGTCATAATATGCTGTGTAATGCATTTTGAATTGATACGTAATCATCAAGTCAATATAGTGCATATAAATTTCAGGAAATGAATTAAAACATTTACCAGATTGATGAACACGGGCTTCAAAGGATACCGTTTTTACATCAGTATATTAACTTGAAGAAGTAATATGATTTGGACTATGGTACTAGATATGAAAAAAGACTTTCAGTAACCAAGCAGATCCAAAGCTGGTTATAAACTTTAGACTGAAACAGTCATGCACACAAGCAGGCGCAATCTGAGCTAGATATAAGCAAGAGACCTCAATGAGTCATATGCACCGGATATAAACAATGCAATACATAGATTTCAAGTGGGACATACCGTAAGGTATATTCAGAGTCATACTTTCTAGTGTATGCCTATGTTTGTGTTTAGCAAGTGTTAAATAAGTCGGTTTTGTACCTGATATGAAGTAGTAAAAACACGTTAATATACTTAATATATTTATATTGTTCATGTGTACCACTATTTGCTTATTCGTATCCTTCTCATGCGATCCATATTTGAATATCGGGTTTCTTTACAAAATAGAACATATAATAGACTTTGTTCTCAATGATTGAAGATGGAGTTTGACGGGTGTGCTCTGTCAAATTACAATTTAAAAAAAAGACAAAACATTTTTGATCGTTAGCATTTGTATTAACAAAGCAAAATGTCATGTTGTGTTGACGCAGCCTTGACTATTAAGATGGCTATAATCAAATGCATAGAACAATGACGAAAATGACCGATGGCATAATTACAAACATTTTATTCAAATCAGACAAGGACAAAAAAATCGTGCGGGCATTTTTCCTAAATTACTCTTTGTATGAGAATAATTTCAAGCTTATCTAGAAGGTGGCCTTTTGTGACCTGTATTATAGAATAATAGAACCAATGTTCACTTTATTCTCTTCGTGAGGTGTGCCTTTGTTTATAAATGTGTTAAGTGCTATATAAAACAGTGGATAACATTCAAAAGTCCTGTTAAATATAAAATAATAACCAAGTTGCGTTTCCAAAAATTGATATCTTAATAGGACAGACACCATTGATTGACACAATTACTCTTCCTCCCTCTCTCTCACTCTCAGATTAACATCTTCTATATTGGGTCGGTTGAATAATGTAGAATGTTGTGTGTGTATTCACGCTATATATTTACTGTATTTCCCCACTGCCAAAGTTCGTGGTACGGGCAATGGGCAAGTCATCTAGACTTGCACGGGAAGCTATGGATAAATAGTGCGATGTTAATACGGCATCACTGGGCGGAATAACTTCCTAGACCAAGTCAACGGCCATGCGGAAAGCCTTCCAAACAGCTCAACTGCTACGTGTTCGTGACCAAGGCGAGCCACCCAATTGGAGGAACTTGGCTGTGGTTAGGCCTGGAGAGGGTTGGGCTCCGCCAGGCGACAGCTTCCATCGACACACCGCATAAAAAACGACAACCATTACCCATCCCATACTGGCTTCGTCGTCGACCGGTTCAACAAGGGCCGTACCTTCCTTCGTGCACCACGGCGGAGGTGGAAAATATATGACTGTTGCTCAGAGCAGCAATATTCGTGTCAGGAACAACATATCCATTGGCACCTGGGTTGTGAGAACACTGAGAGCAACACCAAAGCTTGAGGAGCTTACATATGAAATGAACAGATACCGCTTGAACATCCGAGGACTCTGTGATATACGATGGAAGAACAATGGAGAAACAACTACCTTGGAAGGACACAAACTGTACTTCAGTGGCTAAGAAGACAAACATGAGCAGGGAGTTGGGATCTTTTGTACACAAGAACAGTGTGAGCACTGTCATGGAATGCCGGTCAGTATGCAGCCAGCTCATCGTCATCCGCCTCACGGCAACTAAATTTAACATCACCAAAATGTAGGCATACGCCCCAACATCAGACTATGGTGACGCGGATGTGGAAGTCTTATATGATCAGCTACAAGAAATAGCGGATAAATCACCGAGAAAAGACATTCTGGTTGCGCCAGGTGATTGGAATGGAATACGTGGGCGCTGCTGCAATGCACATAAAAATGAGAGGACTGATGCTCCTGGAATTCGCTAGTTACAACGACCTTATGCTGGCAGACGCCTTCGGCCATCACAATGTATCCAGAAGATGGAAATGACACAGCCCAAGCGGAGACCATCACAGTGAGATCAACTACATCATGTTGACATGGCGCGTACAGTCAGGTGTCAACATCGCCAAAACCAGAAGCTTTCCCGTAGTGGACGTAGGATGCGACCATCACCTGGTGATGATGACCTTCAGGCCACATCTAAAGAAGGTCAAGAAAGAGAGCCGCACCAGAATACATTTTGATTTCGATAAATTGAAGGAACCCTAAGTAGCAAAAGCCTTCCAGGTAATGATTGGTAGGAAATTTGCACCACTCACTGTCCGCGATGCTGGCAATACCGACATTGACACGTAGATCACCACCTTCAATACACCTGAGACCGAAACACCCAGCGATATCCTCGGTAGACATCGCCCAGTCAAGAAACCCTAGGTAACAGCTGAAGTTCTGAACCTGTATGACAAGAGGAGGGAACTGAAGAAGAAAAAGGACGATACAGATGAGTAGTACAAAGCAGTCAACCAGGAAGTCAAAAAAAGCGTGAAAAAGCAAAAGAGAACTGGAAATAAGAAATGTCCAGAGATATTGAGGGAAATTTGAATAGGAACAACAACAGGAAAGCATATCAACTGGTCCTTGTTCTAACATGCACAAAACAACGGCGGATTACCTCCTTAGAGGACAAAGCCGGAAACTGCCTCACAGAAGAAAAATATATTCTGAAATGATGGTCAGAGTACTTCGCAGAACTTCAGAGTCACCAAGCCACAATAGATCAACAGGTATTGAACGTCCCTCTAGCAGCTAACAACGACAATCACCCTATCATAAGCGAAAAGTAGAAGCCGTTGTGTGATCACTGAACAAGTGTACGTCAGCAGCAGTGGACAACATCCCACCAGAACTAATCCAAGCTGGGGGAGAAGCAATGATTAGAGCCCTCAAAAACATCTGCAACAGGATGTGGCAAATAGGAGTATGGCCCTCGCGATGGATCCAATGACTGGTTATCACCCTCCGAAAGAAAGGCAATTTACAATAGTGTCAAAACTACCGTACAATCAGTCTGATAAACCATCCAAGCAAAGTCACGTTAAGGATACTGCTGAACAGACAAAAACCACAGGCTGAAAAGATAATTGCCGAGGAGCAGGCAGGGTTCAGAGCAGGGCGCAGCACAACATGGCATATATTCAACCTCAAGATTGTGTGTGAGAAGTACTTCCAACACCAGCAAAATATGTACCACGTCTTCGTGGGTTTCAATAAGACATTTGACAGGGTAGGGCATGCAGCCTTGTGGGCGACCATGAGCCTATCCAACGTCAGTGCCAACCGCATCAAAGTAATAGAGCACCTCTATGACAAGGCCAACAGTGCTGCATACTTCAACGACAGCATAGGGAACTGGTTGAGAACGATAGTCAGAGTCCGATAATGATGTCTGCTCTCTCCCACACTGTTCAACATCTTTCTGGAGAGAATCATGCCAGACTCGCTTGAAAAGCAATCAAGGAGATTCAAAATCTAAGGCCAAACAATCACCAACTAACGTTTTGCTGATGACATTGATGGACTAACAGGAAATGAGCGAAAGTTACTAGCTTATTAGAGAGCCTTGAAAAAATATATGCAGCGTATGGCATGGAAATTAGTGCAGAGAAGGCCACAATGATCACCAACAACATCAAGGACATCAGTACTGACATCAGGGTCCAAGGTACAAAGCTAGAAACATTCCACAGCTTCAAGCATTTAGGGGCAACTGTAACAGATGAACGATCGAAGACTGAAATACTCTCCAGGATTGCACAGACAACATCAGCGATGACAAAACTGAAGTCCATCTGGTAGGACAAGAACATCACACTCAGCTCAAAAGGCAGACTGATGCACTTACTGGTAATCTCCATATTTATCTAAGCTTGCAAATCATGTACCATAACTGCGGACATGGAGAAAAGGATACAGTATACATAGATGAGATGTTTCTGAAAGATCCTCGGCTAGACATACAAAGACCATATCAACAATGAAGAAATACAGCAAAAGATAAGACAAGCCATTGGGCCTCACGATGACTTCCTTATCATAGTGAAAAAATGGAAACTGCAGTGGTATGAGCAAGTCTCAAGATCATCATGACTTGCCTAGACAATCCTACAAGGCACTGTACAAGGAAGAAGAAAAAGTGGCAGGCAAAGAAAGAGGTGGGAAGATAATATTCGCGAGTGGATAGGGTTGATATTGCGTGACTCACTGAGAAAGACGGAAAATCGAGAGGAATGGAGGAAACTGGTTATGTTTTCTGCGGTGCCCAAACAGTCTTCCAGACAACGGGACTGATGATGATGATGATGTTGATGATGATGATCATGATGATGATGATCATGATGATCATGATCATGATGATCATGATGATGATATTGATGATGATGATGATGATTATGATGAAAGTTCGTGATACACATGAACAGCAGACATTTATTAAGGAAACTAACATGTTTTTCACTACGTGGTTCCTCAGTTAGATTATTTTTCTTTCGGATCGGATGTAGTTTGCAAACATATTTGTTTAAAGACTGAATACAATTAATTATATATTTATCCATAATTCACATTTAATTTTATTTCATATCGATTTCGATGTAGTTCTATTAGACCCAAATTTGTATACCTGATCGACGCCGACAAGCCGTCAGGGTCATACCTCAGGACGTGTACATATCAGGGTAGTGCTACTGAAAGCAAAACATGCTGAGTAACTCGCTGTCTACAGCAACTCAAATGTAGACAAAAGGAGTTAGTAATACCAGTAAACAAATGTAGGTAAGTGGCAATGGGAAGTTAGCAATACCAGTTCGCACATGTAAACAATGTGAGTTAATAATACCGGTAAACACATGTGGACAAAGAAAACTAGGAAATTAAATATGTGGTTTGTGATTTGTGATTTTGCTTTTTAACGTAGCTTTAACAATTTTTCAGTCATATCGCTACGTATTACTAACTCCTTTTGTCTACATTTGAGTTCTGATGTTACAAACCCCCTGTGTGTTTCGAGAAAAAATGAATTTTGACATAACATAGAAATCAAAGGTCTCAAAAAAAATGGAGAAATTCGTAACTGGCCACAAATGCACATCTTCGTAATTACCGCTGTTATTTTTATAGTTTTGTTTTGTTTTTGTTTTGTATTTAAATTTTGAATTGACGAATAGGAATTTCCCTCTAATTAATTGCATAATAATCTAGTATATAAAACTGGTAAGACATTAAAGGCCAAGACTGTCTCATTCATGTGTTCGATTCTTCTGAGTTCACCTACAAATGACTTCATCTTTCAGCGGGAGATATTGTCATGTATGCAATCCTTTATTGTGAGTCAAATTGTGTATTTAACATTACCAGCTATATGCTAAATTTCAGGTTTAAATTTGTAGCATATTATGTTCATCCTTAAAAGGTAGTAATATATATATATATATATATCTATATCTATCTATCTATCTATCTATCTATCTATATATATATATATATATATATATATATATATATATATATATATATATATATATATATATATATTATATGTTAGGTATTTGCTATAATTCATCTTGATGGGGTAGATCGCAAAAAAGGAAGAAATGGTTATGTATTAGAGGAGTGGCTATGTTGCTGAGAAGAGAGTTTTTACAGTAACAGCCTTGAAAGGAATATAAATTGTTTCCAATCAAAGTTTGGGGGAAAAGAAAAGCCATTACAGATATATAATTTTAATAAAGAAAAGGCAGAAATGCATTTAGAAAAGCTTCATATAAACCACGACAAGGTTTTTATTTATCATATAACCGTATCAATTCGTGTAAAACGCTCATTCAACCGCAATAATCAATGATACAGATTTGCTCTCTCAAAAGGCGACAAGATGCTTTTGCGATTAGGTCATCTTCTTAAACATTATTGCATCCGTTCATGTTTAGCATGTAGTCACTAGAGAGTCAGTGTCTAAGGCTCTCGTCTTTACGATAACTTCTGAGCGGGTGGGTTTGGCTCTAGATTCGACCAACATCGGTATGTGAGAATACCTATACATTAACGAGTCGTTGCCTTAATGATACATTCCCTTGCAAACGTTAACGCATTGCTACTGGTATATTGTTAAGATGCAATGGCTGTAAATGTGAATGAAAATTGCAATATATTTAGCAAATATGCACCACTTCCCTGTACTATAGAAGGCATGGGTAAGAGGAAACGTATTAATGAATATGACGGAGTATATCCATTCATGCACGTGTAACATACTGTAAAAAATACACATAGGAGGTAAAGGTCAGAGTGTCACATACAACTGTACATATCCAATCTATAATATAATCGAAGGTTGCCAAAGGAAAATGTACAGAGAGTAGTTCTATTAATGTCTTTTTCAGGTGTCATGTACTTGCAGAAACCAATTCTGATTGGGGAAAATTTAGCAGATCAAATTGACATCAACTCCATGTTGGTCTGAGATCGCCTATTTAGTTGACCTCTACTTAATACTCTTATGCATAATAATTATATGCAAATAAGATTAGCCTCGTGTGGGTCTGAACTTATTTATTTAGTTGCCATCTGACTAATAATCAGATGCACAAGATGTTGGTCTGAGATTTTTAATTCGTGGATATCTAACTGATCATCATTTACAAGAGTCGTTAGGGCCATGTTGGAATGAGATCGCTTACTTACGTGATATGTAAGTAGTATTCATACGACCGAGGCATCGTACACAAAATCTAGGTCAGTAGGGTGTATATGTAAAAATATCTGTCACTGCTTTTCATAGAAATGATGGTTTAAAATTTGTGTTACTTTGCCGTAATTTAATACAGGAGTCGTTTATAAATTTATGTATGTCTGCTACATATATGAATATCTCAAAAACGAAATGACTCAGATCTAAGGTGAAACATGTTAATTTGTTATTATAACAAAGACATTTAATTAAGCATATATTGTTTGTTTGAGCAACTTAGACCGACATATAATCAAAATAGTCATTGACCACTGAAAATTAACAGTGTTAAAGAAGGATTTATACAGTGTTGGTCCTATGTAAAAATGTTTGTTATTCAAGGAATTAACTTGAATACCTTAATCAAAACTATACAATGACTTCCTCACAAAGCAATAATTAGTTTTTATTTGTACCTTTAATGCAGACTTCTTTTCATTTTTCTGCAATATGTTATCATCTGATGACACTTCATCAAAAAACTGTCTAGTGGACCATTTTCATTTCATAAATCGAGTATTCTATTAGCCAGTTTCCTTCAGATAAGGAATCAGCATCCAATAATGGGTATGAACTATTATAGTATATTTTTGAAATATCACGTTTTTTATCTATACATGGGTGAACTCAAACAGTTGCAAATTGATTAAATATTGTAAATATTTTATCATCAAAAATTGCTCATCTGTGGGAGTACGTCAGTGGCAAACAAGGAATCTACCCTTAATAATCTAAACGAGCTGAGAAAGCTGATTACCATAATATATGTAAGCACGTATTCCATTGTGCATTAATTTTATACTCAGGGATGCGAGAGAGCAATCACGTCACATACACTGGTCATGTTAATATTTCATGAGGAAGATAATAAGAAATAATTCACTAAAATTATCATGCAATCAATGTGATCAATTAATTCATTTCATGTTCTCTGCTCTATTCCCAACGTGCCAGTTTGAACATTTTAACATGAAAACGCAATCACGGAATGAACAAAATATAAATAAAATATGAAAGAAATAACAAAATATTTGTCCGTAGAACTGAAATAGAACACTAATGATACATACATACATAATGAAGCTATTTCACACTACTTTCAGAAAATTCATCCTTTTTGCTCCATCATGCAGACATAAGCATGTGCAATCAGTTTGTTTGCATGTTTGTTAGAAGCATTGTGTTACGAAATCCTCACATTAAACGTTTAATGACGTAGGAGGACATCAAAGTCAATAATGAAGAGAGCAAAGTTTGAAATAAATTATTTTTGGAGTGTAAAAATAGAAACAAAAGGAGATAAAGAAAAATAAACTACTTCAAGGTTTTTAGCATTATTAGAAAAAATATGCACCGACTAATGTGTAAAATATTTCGAATAATGATTTAATCTGAAACGTATAGGCTATTTCATGTGTGGAAACTCTTATGAGACTTATTCATAACTGTATGCAGGTGAAGGCAACTGCAGCAAATATACCAGTGAAAATGATTGTAAATCTTGAATTCTATGAATGCTAATTGTCTAATATTTATTCAAGATCTAATAATCCAGATACTTTTTAGTGTTAAAGATGAAGTTCATCTTATTTGTTTATTCATTAAAACCTTTGAGGGCAATCGTTGGATTTGTAAATTAAAAAACTCAAAGTACTAAATACTCTAGTGGATATATTTTACGTGACCGGAAGTAAATATTAACAATATCATATGAAGGCAAACGTACACATTGCACGTGTTATCACTGACAGGAATTAAAAGTGTTGCTAGCAGCAATAGGAGGGTATGGATAATGTATTTGTCCTGCTTGAGTCGCGTATTCATACTAATTCAGTATTGTCTGGTGGGAATCCAGCAACAGACTATTTTGTTTTACAGTGGGATGGGAATACTGCACAATATTAATTCTTTACAGTGGAATGCGGATACTGTAGCACACTACTTCTGTACAGTCTTACGGTGATTTCGCAGCACACGTATTATGTAAGTCTCGTGGAGATCGTGCTTAATATTTCTCCTAATTTTCGTATAGATACGACACTTTAAGGGAGATATTGTCAAAGCAAATATTGGTTATGGAATAAAAATTACTGTAACTGTTGAAGTTCTGCTGTATCTGAATATAAATTGGATCGGTGACGTAAATTACAAAAAAGGCCATATCACGGAAAGGAGAGAGTTGTTTCTGAACGAGAGATAATATAGAATAATTTAAATAAAGATTTATGATAATCTTACACACCGACTTCTTAATTAATCCAAAGTGGAAAATGGGAGCCAGCAAGCGGCGAGTTTTGACCCATACTCCGTGCAAAGAATCCACTTCCGGGATAAGGGGGTGCACTGTGGTACTAAAATGAATATTCCTAAGAACTGAACAAGTCATTCGGCACAGTAATGTATGCAAGGCATGCTACTTAATTCAATGGTAAAAAATACTTCAGTGCAACAGCATTAATCGACATGTTTAAGGATTGCTCTCTTACCTATATGATTTCCTTTTTTCAAACATTAACGTTTGCTTGTTGCCAATCTTGCACTATATTTTGTAAAACAAAATTACCCTAATTTCTATGTAACATAATTTAAGGTTCAATCAATACCCATCAAAACTGAATTGTCCATCGCGTGTAGTCAAAATTATGATGAAAAGTATAGTAAATCCTTATCCGATGTATTACTTTATTTAATCAAGAGGTTTACTTAAATATGCGTTCTTTTCATCCGTTGTATGTAACAGTTATACGCAATTGTATGGTTGACATATACTATTGAATTGCAGCATGACAGGTCATTAAAGTTCAGTCATTTTTACTTTGCTTGATTCATGCGTGGACAAATATTAAACATGAATACATGCAGTAAAGTTTTATTTTTAAATGGGTTTAAGTATTCTTGATGTCTAATTCTCATTGTGTATAAGAAAGGGTCAGCATTCTTGACATCATTGATGATCAGTTCACCTTAGTAAATTCCAGCAACTGCATGCTTTGAAAACATATTGGTCCCTTTTGCGAGTTCGTTAGATGTGTGTATTAAAGAAATAGAGTTAGATCAGAAAATTAGAATTTGGAAACATTCAATGGGATGTTTATGATAAACGAGATACATGTATACAACACATATTTTATTGCTTTAGAATGGTCATACTAACTGTACATTATACGAATTAAAAAAAAGAGATGAAAGATTTTTTGCCAAACATTGATGGAAAGCACAAAGCTATCAGACCAGTACAGCTTGTGTTTGGTTCATCTCAGTTGTGTCTGCAGGCAACATAAGATTATGGGGTTTGGTACATAGTTATAATGTTTCCCGTCAATGATGATTTATTTCTAGTTACTTTATATTTCTCGTCAGGGTAGATACTTCTGTAATTACAATTATTCCCCGCCTATGAGGTTTCATTTATTGAGATAACCCCTTTCTAAGAGACAAAAAGTACATAAAATAAAATATCAATGACTAAATGGACTAAGTTAATCTTACTGTGGTAAACCTCGTTTTATATCAAAAGGCAATTAATATAAGTATAAACGCAGATTAAGGCAGAAAAATACATTACATATTATAATGTATGCAATCCTTTATTGTCAGTCAAATTTTATATTTAACATTTCCAGCTATATGCTAAATTTCAAGTTCAAATTTGTAGTATATTACGTTCATCCTTACACGGTAATAAGATATAGTATATGTTAGATATTTGCTGTAATTCATCGTGATGGGGCATATGTTATCTGAAAGGATTAAATGTGCCTCTGACAAATAAACCCCAGTTCTTTAGCGCAATTAATGTTCGCAATTTTTCCGTAATCAGTGTAAAGACAGGATTCAGCTCCAACATTGTTTGGATATCCGAAGTGCCAAGTTATATATGATGCCGCCGCACCATTCCACCCCTTATAAACTGTATTTGCATCCACGCCTCGAAGTCCAATCCAGAAAGCAATTTTCCCTGTAAGTATATATATATATATATATATATATATATATATATATATATATATATATATATATATATATATATATATATATATATATGTGTGTGTGTGTGTGTGTGAATTTCAGTCTATATAAGATTTTAATGATGGATTATGTGTCGCATTATTCAGGACCAGCTTGACACAAATGATCAACTATACACAATAGGAAGTCCCTGTGAAAACCCTATACAGATGTTCTACATCACGAGTAATTATCATAAATATATGTATCATTCAGTGTTGATGCACATACAAAACATTTTTACGATAATAGTAGCATCATGTGTTGATGCAGTTACAAGGACAAATATTACAGTATTAGCATAATGTGTATATATCAGTACAAAGATAAATACAATAATATTATCTTTCTCTGTTGAAGTAATAGCCAATAAAATATACGGTACCAAGAGTTTTCTTTGTTGATGTAACTGCATCTATCATATATGGTAGCGGTATCAGTGTGTGTTCATATAATTGCAACAGAAATATAAGATTGTATAATCATTCTGTGTTAATATAATCCAGATAAAAATATATGTTAATAACATCATTGCACTGATGTAATTACTTTTGTGTTGATATACTTACTGATACAAGATATGAAAGTATTTATAATTGTTTGCTGCTGTAACTACAAGGAAATCATGCAAAAGAAATATAATTATGTGATAGTGTACTAAGGAAGACGTCATACCAAAGTCGTAGCATTCACTGCAGACGTAATTACGACGAACACATATGATAGTAATATCAATTTTTCCTGATGTAAATATATCCTAGAGCTGTATTAGAAATAATGATGTTTATGAGTTCATAACAGGAGATTGTGAATAAGATTGTTTAATCAACTTGATCTAATAACGTAGTGTATTCGTACAACAGTACACTTGTTCATCAGGAAGCTTCGTCATGTAAGTAATGGACTAACCTAGTATTAGCTAAAAATCATATCCCTGTTTATCTCCCTTTAGTATGATCCTTTAAGTAATGGAACGATAATATCATAACATGTCCTGAAACTGATACCCTTTCCATCACGATGCAGAATTCAGTATGATCAGCGAAGTCCTAAGACTATAATATACGCTGAAATTTACCAGCGCTTTCTTAGAAAACAAGCGTTTTATGTTATTGTCACATATATGTAATAATTTATTTCTTTCCCAGAGAGATTAAGTAAACTTAACTTGATTCAATAATGTCCAAAGAGTGCCTAGTGCAAATGACACTTTAGGATTATCAAGTTAATTGTCTTGTATTTGGAATTGGTATATTGATACAGACAGAAGGTAGTTCTGAAGCATCAGCTTTTAAATATTCGACAATATTGTTGTCCTTGATTTCCAATAAATTGATTTAGTTGACCATGAGTTTAGAGTACACGTACGTAGATTACTGGGAATGATAATAGTAACAGTTTATTAATTGCATACTCCATGAAGGCAAACGTGCTCTGACTTTTTACTAATTTGTTTGAAACAATAATCCAAAATATGCAGTATAATTCCCAAGTTGTCAAACTAATGCAAGAAATAAACTTAAAGTTAAAGTGTTACTTTACGCAACCGTTTAAAAAAAAACAATTCCACTTTATGACTTGGACATTGTTTATAGATTTGACCACAGAATACTGCGGCTGGAATAATTTATTTTTGCAAAGAATCATATCGAGACCTTATTTAAAATTGCTGACTACTTACTAGATGTTAATAAAGACTTTTTCATAAAATACAAATAATCTTAATATTTATATGCATTATACAATGATGGAGCAGTTTTTTTCTGCACACAAATGATGTTACAGGCAAGCATTTTCTATATGGAAACATTATTTTGGTTATCTTGCGTCGACGTATGAAACTGTAACTTGGAAAGTGTTTGACTGGTATATCACTTTAAAGTAAAACGCAATAGCAGATTGATACCTGTCGTCAGCTTTCCGAAGTATGTTGGTTCAGTGTTTTTCCTTATGCTAAGCAGCTTGGCTCCCTCTGTTTCACATGAAGTCATTGCGTCAGTGTAGTTCTTCAGTGTGGTGTGAATCTTATAGCACAGTCCAATAGTCTGGATGTATATATAGTCTCCATCACAAATCTGTGGCCCTGCACGCAAGAGAAAAATCAAAGTAAATACAGTTCACATATTATATGAGGTATTATATGAGGGTTTACTACATTTGAATGACATTAAATGAATTGCATACTTTATTCTTTGCGAATTGCAGCTGACAGAGCATACATGGTAATGAATCAGACTCTCTTAAATGTCCCTAACTGAAAGCAGATCTATGAGATTTATATCCCTGGATAGAAAAGTACAATTACATGCAACAAAACAACACAGTAATTTTTTTAGAAATAAATAATAACACTATATATATATATATATATATATATATATATATATATATATATATAAAGAACACAAATAACATGCTAAGAAAAATCCTTTCAAGTACACTTGATCCAGCAAAGGTTCACGTGTAGCAGGGATTAATTAAGATAAATGCAGTAAACTGCCAACGAACTAGTATCTAGCTAACCAGAGCGAGTCGACTGTTTAATTAGTCTTTTTCAAAGGCAAATATAAAACATAGGCAAGACAAACAAATGAAACAGACCCCAACTGGAGTCCCCAAACCAGGAAAGAAAGGAATCTTACTGGATAGGCCGCCGTAGAACATTGAACCCAAGTGTTTTAAACCAAGAAGACTAGAAAAAGACAAACATACACAAATAAAAATATATTTTGCAGCCGACAGATTTTCTTTTAAATAGTTCTCTAAATTTCCTTAACAACCCATGACTGCTAAAACAATGAAATATCCGGGATATATATTTCGCTTACATAAATTTATATAAAATAACATGTCGTTATGGCTCATCAATTTCAAGGTCAATACAAATATGTTGCAGTATCAGCAACAAGCTTAAATAAACTAGTTGAAACATAACAAATTTAAAAGGTTGAATTCCTGTAGGAACAAACATGTAAAGTTTCGAAACCATGACCGTTTTTCAGTTTTATTTGTTTGTCTTATCAATGTTTTGTATTTGCCATTGGCAAATACTCATTAAGGAATTTAAAGCACAAAGGCTAGCTAGATAACTTGTTTCGCACTGTTCGTTGTCAGTTAATGGCATATATATATATATATATATATATATATAGAGAGAGAGAGAGAGAGAGAGAGAGAGAGAGAGAGAGAGCGAGATAAACTCCAAATTAATTTCAGTACATCCTAATCGTATTAAACTTGCTGTTATGTATACGTCAGCAAGAACATTACACTCAATGTTTCTTTGTTTGTTACATATAAAACAAGTTATTCAGAATCTGATATCTATGATAAAGGGCGTTTCTCTAATGTATCCCTGTATTTTCCCACATAGCATAAGAAAAGAAATCATTCATCTAACATTCTTTCGCGATTGCGAAATTACAGAGTAGCCTAAATAAGTTTCTGTTTTAATAATGCCGATATATATTTCAAGTTTATACTTTAAAGCGTAGCAATTGTTGCATCACTGCCGATTTTTTTTCTCCAAGTATTATAATTGCATATTCCCTACATGAATCTAAGTAGCAGTTAACAAGGACATTACCATTATTATATTATTATAGTCTCCTCAGTTATTCGATGTAACATTCAACCAATAGTGCATTACGATCATATTATGCCTCCAACCTCCTCCTTTAGTCAATGTAAAATTTTACCAATAGAGCAATACGAACATGATACTCCTATACTCCAAGCTCTTCCGTAACTAAGTGCAGTGTTGTAGATGTTCAATACAAACAGTACTTCTATTTATTGATTATGGCGTAAGATTTCATACCTTGTATTTCAAACCAAATATTGCGTATAATGAACTGGACGAATTTAGTCTTTTAATTGTCGGAACTAAATGCAAATAATAACCACGAGGAAAAGAACTATGCAATCGGTTTGTGCTAACTACTCACCGTTTCTTATTAAAACCGCAATCCTATTCATGCACTTGGTGATAAAAGTAAGATATACGAATGTGGATTTATTATCCTTGTATTTTATTGTGGCAGCAGCTGGGAGTAAAGAAAGCCCAGTCTCCCTTGAGGTTTATGTTCTTCATTGAACCAGAAGGTGAAGATATAAATGTCTGAAGGAAATACTGCGGATATCAGATATTGTACCTAACAGCGTAGCTGTACACTTTGATCAAAATAAAATAGTCCCGGATGCGTACCTGACAAACCCCACAAAGAATTGTTCAATTCTCCACATGATCATTCGTGAGGCCAAGGAACTATTTTCACTCGCACAAGCA
The DNA here is from genome assembly GCA_028554795.2 of Sinohyriopsis cumingii. Taxonomy (NCBI): domain Eukaryota; kingdom Metazoa; phylum Mollusca; class Bivalvia; order Unionida; family Unionidae; genus Sinohyriopsis; species Sinohyriopsis cumingii. The sequence continues at coordinate 96,914,685 of CM068835.1, read as the reverse complement.
ATCCCGCACCAGTGTGTTATAGTCAGGATAGTCGCAACAGAGATTCCGGATTGGCAATGTTATACCATTTTGATAGAGAATGCGCATTATCTGGCAGTAACATCGTTTCTTTCAGGCACAAAAGAATATGCTTTGTGTGGAGCCAGGAAAACTCGCCAAGGTTATTTCTTAGCGCGTTCTATGTCAGATAAATATATATCCATTTCTTTCAGGACAAGCTCATCCAACTCTTATGTGCGCCTATCCGTTTCAAACTCATTGTCGGGGGTCCTGCGTATAGCTCCAGCAATTAGACCGAGTTTTTGTTTTTATGTTGGGTCAATCAGTATTGAAGAATATGTGACCGCAACTCCATAGCAGTTTTGAACTCGAGACGCCGAGAAGGACGATCTCATTCACGCATTCCATCTACCTCTTAATTTGTATTTCTCTTAAATACTTTATATTCACATTATTTATAGAGAACATTGCTTTTTCTGTTTCGTTATTTTAAATTCATTATGTATCGACCCTATTAATCATCAGCTCTATATATGCTACAGCCATCTTTATAATAATGTTATTCTTAGTTGTAAACAATACTGTGCATTGAAAAGTGAGGTAATAATAATACTAATAATATCACGAACAAAACGACTGGCTCAGGAGCTTATGATAACACTGAAGCGATATTTACTAGCCCGCGATGCGGCGAAGCAACATTTACAATGTCGTCGCGAAAGCCTGGAAGATACCACTGCTGGATTCGAAGAAACATTTGCCCTCTTCATGAGGCCCACGAACGAAATCGACACAGCGACATTGTGTGTGGAATTGCCAAGCGCCAGCCAATACTTGCCAGACACGAAAGATGTAGCATCAGCAGCCACGCTTGAACTTGGTGTGACTGTAATAACAACCACATTGACATCAGGTGGCGCCCCAATAGGAGTATGTACCCGGGCAAAATCGTTACTAGCTGGAGCTGTTTCCGGCTGGAGTAATTTAATGTCAGTCAGGCTCACACGAAAATTCAAAAGCACATCCCGTAAAAGACATCCGCGGCAGGGAGCCTGCACGGATTTACACAGTTGTATCAGCTGGACATTGGCGACGGTGGGATTATCACCGATAAATGTAAAGCATGTCCGTCCAAACTTGAATATTTTAACATGGAAGAAAATAAAACATTGTAGTGAGTAGGCTAGCTGGCCAACAACAACAACAACAACAACAACAACATACAATATTTTTGGACCTACACTATCTCCCCCTGCGGGTCCGGGGTTGTAGAATTGGCCCGACGTGCCTCGCTACTTGTCGTAAAAGGCGACTAAGTAGAGGCGACCTGTTTGCCGTGGGTTGCGTCGCGTGTCGGGGGAGGAAAGGATCCTGGTAGTTGAGCAGAGCCTTTCCATGCAATACACTACTTTGGCCTCTACTTCTCTTAGACGGGTGGTCGGGATGGGCGCGGTTCCGACAAATCAGCTGGTCACGCCGAGCCCTAGGAAGTCTTTATTAACTCTCTCACCTTCTTTATCTTTCTCCTTGTATCTCTCTTGATACCACGGTTGCCCCTATATTCTAGTCCTTTTTCTTTCCCTTTTTCAAGTCTTAGAAGACTTCCTGGAAGGCGGTGGCTTAAAGGGTCAATCGGGGGGTAATTTTACCGACCTTAGAAATTGGCGATTTCAGGGTCAATTAAAGGTAATTTTATCAACTGAGTATAGCATCTGTGTATCCCTGGCACTTAAAAAGTGTCCCCTTGTTGGGCTCCTTGGTGGGTGGGGAGCATGGGTGCTGAATTTTAATTGAGCCAAGATGGAAAATCAAAAATATTAAAATAAGCGTTCCAAAACGGGAACTGACTCAGATGATGAACCATGTAGTGTGGAATCCTTTCCTCGCTTCATGGTCATCCAATCAAAAGATGAAATCAAATCCCTAGCCGCACTATCGCCATTTATAATCGAAAAGACTATACTTGGATTAGTCGGCAAACCAAAAAGCATTAAAAAGATTAAATCAGGTGGTCTGCTTGTGGAGTGCGAACGTAAAGCACATACTGAGAACATTAAAAAAAAAGCTATTTCATGACATTCCAGTAACATGTTTCGCACACACATCACTTAATACATCAAAAGGCGTCATTCGTTGCCGTGACCTAGCTGGAGTCAGCGACAAAGAAATCGTCGAGGGCATGAAAAATGAAGGTGTCACTGCAGTCCGCAGAATTCGTATCAAGCGAAACAACAATCTGCAGGACACCAACACCATTATACTCACCTTCAACAAACCAACGGTACCTAAAGTTGTCAAAGTTGGCTTCCTACAAGTTAAGGTTGATCAATTCTCGGCTTGTCTGGTACTTGGAAACTAGTAATTTAATATCTCCTTTCCAAAGTGGCGTTCGATATGGCCGGAGCACCAACGATCATCTGGTTAGGCTAGAAACATTTATTCGAGATGCATTTATCAAGAAAGAACACTTAGTAGCGATTTTCGTCGATTTAGAAAAGGCCTATGACACGACATGGAAGTACGGATACTAAATGACCTGCACGATCTAGGTCTAAAAGGCCGTCTGCCTTCTTTCATATCCAACTTTCTCTCCGACAGAGAATTCAAGGTACGAGTGGGCTCTTCTCTCTCAGATTTGCACGAGCAAGAGATGGGTGTGCCCCAGGGCAGTATTTTATCTGTGACACTTTTCAATATCAAAATTAATAGCATCACCAAGTGTTTGACTCCTGGTGTAGATTGCTCGCTCTATGTTGATGATTTTCGCATATGTTATCGATCGAAGCACATGCATACAATTGAAAGACAACTTCAGCAAAATATAAACAAGATTCAAAGTTGGGCCAGTGCAAACGGTTTCAAATTCTCGAAGTCCAAAGCAGTATGCTTGCATTTCTGTCAGTTACGAAGACATCATGATGAACCTCACCTCACGCTGGACGGAACACCTATTCCAGTTGTTGAGGTAACAAAATCTTTAGGTGTTATCTTTGACAGAAGACTGACTTTTATTCCACACCTAAAGAACTTGAAAGCTAAATGCTCAAAAGCACTTGACCTACTTAAAGTAGTAGCGCACACTGACTGGGGTGCTGATAGAAAAGTCATACTCAATTTATATAGAACGTTTATACGGTCCAAACTAGACTATGGTTGCGTTGTGTATGGTTCAGCCAGAAAATCATATTTGAAAATGCTTGATCCAATTCATCATCAGGGAATAAGACTGGCTCTGGGAGCATTTAAAACATCCCCTTGTGAAAGCCTACTAGCTGAAGCGAACGAACCACCGTTATCGCATCGTAGAGAAATGCTTTCCGCACAGTATGCTCTCAAATTAAAATCAAATCCTCTGAATCCTGCTTTTTCGGCTGTTTTTCAACCCAAATACAAAACCTTATACGAAAACAAACCAAACATGATACCTTCCTTTGGCATTAGAATATCGTCCAGCCTTGACATTACAAAAATTAATCTTTCTACAATTCAGAAAACGTCCATCTCTGAAACACCACCCTGGCTACTCAAACAACCGAAAGTACTTTTTACGCTACACGATGGAAAAAATCGGAGAGAAACCCTTCTGTCTTCCACAACTCTTACCATGATCTCCTCACCGAATTTAAAAACTACACAAGACTTTACACTGATGGATCCAAGGATGAGGAAAAGACTGTTGCAGCCTTTCTTTTGGAAATCACACAACGCAAGTTCGCTTACCAAATGGAACATCGACTTTTACAGCCGAAATCAGAGCAATGGACCTTGTTCTGCAACATATAGAAAAGAAACATATTTTAAACAGTATCAACTACTCCGACTCGCTATCAGTACCCCAGTCACTACACAACAGAAAACTGGAGAACCCATTATTGAAAAACATACTCGTCAAAAATACCTAGCTGAGTGTATCCCACAATATAATATAATGTTGGTTACCTAGACATATTGGTATTAAAGGTAACGAAAAAGCAGATAGCGCTGCTAAAATGGCCCTTACTCAAGAACAATCTGACTTTAAAATACCGTACACTGATTTTAAACCTTGTATCAGAAAGTTCTTTCGTCAGAAGTGGCAGGCATCATGGAATAATGCCGTGAATAACAAACTTCATGCAATCAAGCCAACTTTAGGAGAATGGACTACTTCCTACAGAACCACGCGTAGGGAGGAGGTTGTCATTGCAAGAATCCGAATTGGTCATAATCATATCACCCACTCCCACATACTAAAAGGTGAAGACCCACCAGAGTGCGTTTCTTGCAATGAACCATTCACTGTTAAGCATTTTATGATAGAGTGCTTTGACCTGCAACCTACGTGCTATCGTTATTACATTGTGCATGACATGAAAGAACTTTTTGATACTATAAACATCACTCGTATTATAGAGTTCCTGAAAGCCGTAAATATGTACTCTAAACTCTGACTTTAATGCTATCACCTTGTGCAGTTTTTATGCAATATATATACCGTCCCATTTTAATACTTTTCATCTTTTTTCATTAACATAGAACATTTATATCTCCCGTTGATCGGGAAGCTTTATTTTGCACCGTTAACATCTTACCGTTTTTCATTTCAACCATGTGTTCTTTTATATCGCTGGTTAATATAGGACCTTTTATAATTTTTTAAAAAAAGAGTATACAAATAACTTTTTGTTTGGCGCTAAATAGCCTAACAGTGCTGATGCGCCGTTAAAAAGTCAACCAATTAATCAACCTACACTATCGTGCCCATTTTACTCAAAAAATCCTCTTACTTTTCGACGATTTGCAATTGCCGATCCGATTTAGCTCTTATGTTGTCAACGTCACGTACAAACGGAACTAACTCCTCCACGTTTCTGTCAGTCTTCCACACAGCGTTTTAAATTTATTTGACATTTCTAAGTTATTTTGACAACGTACATCATCCGCTACTAATAAAGGCTAAATATTTTCATTATTCTCATCAATTTCGGATATGATCAGCAGTGGATCTCTCTAGTAGGATATGTAGTGGTTTTTTTTGTTTTTGTTTTTTTTATCGCGGGCGTCAATCGAACTTTATATTGTAATTTCTAATGTTAGCCATGTGTTCTCATTACGCGGTAATAAACTGTAAATGATATATCAAGTAAACAGCGCGTTAGATCAGTGCGGCATACGCTCTCCTAGCATAATCAGATATACAATAAAAATACATTTCATTCCTGGGCGCGTTCACCCTGTTTCAAATGAATGTCCTTTTATATTTATATTTGATAGCGAGCAGTCCTCCTGAGCCTCGTGTAGGCCAGTATGTTCAGTACTGTCAAAAATTCCTTACGATTACGACAAACGAAATAGATTATAATAACATGACTTTACTCACCACACTAATTAATATATTCAGGATGGTGTGTACTAAGTGCAGCGCACTCAATATGCATAATGTTTGTCCTGGATGATATAAAGTTTTACCACACCCAGGCATCAGGAGTTTTTTCTTCTTCTTTTAGTTGGTTTCGCAGGGTATTCTTGAGCTCTTAGGGGGTAGCGGAAGCTATGATGGGGGGCTGGTTGCCTTCCATTAGAGATATGAATCGTGATCGAGAAAATAACCTTAAACATGGGTGGCTTCTCCCACTCCTCTGACCCTTTTCGAAATGTAAATATGTATTTTTTTGGTAAGCATATCTGTGTACATTTTCATGCTTGTTTATTTTTAATTAAACATTGCAAATTGACAGATTGCTGTCGTCAGTAAGTTATTTTGTTTAGTTCATTCATCCACACTATACATACTCGTACATTTCTTAATCATATATTATATTGTTTCAGTTGTAATCGATAAATAAAGATGATATTGTTTATGTTATTCGTCTATATGTTACATACGTGTGTAGTAGTTCCATCCTTGCTGCATTGCGTGACTCACAGGGAGACCGCGTTTGTATGACTGAGACCCCATACAGTTTTTCATTGAAGGGTGGTGGAAGAATGACCTGCAAGATGGATCCATTCCGCAAAACAAGGCACAATCGATCAACGGGCACTCATTTTTCTCCCACAATATAGATGATGAGTCGAGGTTGCTTTCTGAATCATGATCTAAGTTCCAGTTGCTACATCTACTCATCGAGGTATCTGTAGATGAAAGTAATGTGTTATTTATAAATTATCTAAACGAAACTATTTATGCAGGATCGATATTTATTGTTAAACGAATCTTTACTTCCAGTTTATATAGCTAACAATGCAGTCGTTGTTATGTTTAGTTTCGAGGTCATTTTCAATCTCAGTTCAATTATAATTGTAGAACAATGGAGAATTGTATTAATCTTTATCATTGCAATATATTTTGACTGATAAAGATAAGCATCTACTAAGTCAGTTTTTTCGTCAGTGTATAACATATTTGTGTGTTGCATCCTACTTGGCGAGGTACATAACTAACAGGAGACCTCAGCTGTTTTTTTACTGAAATTTTAGCCTGAACTAGTTAGAAAAGTATAGTGAAGAAGGCTACACATCGCGTATTCAAGGCATATATACAACAACATAGGAACAAGTAGATACGGTCAGTTTCATTCCGAATTTTATTGTTTTTTTCGAAACAATGACTCAGTAACTACTTATTGCTTGAAATATCTTGGAAGGAAATATATATGAATGTGGGACAACAATACATATATATCTATGATAGATAAAATTTCAAATTCTACTTGAGGTTTTCATCAGCAACGGTTACGATTCTTCGTCAGCGATCCAAACTGTATGTTCCGCTGTCGAACTTAGTAAGGGAACTTCCTAATATCTTGACCCATAATTGCGTAGTGATCAGGCAACCGTTACTTTAATACATCGCAACATATTGTTTGAACTTGTCAATACCAAGATAAAAATCCTATTCAATATTCGAAATTCCTGTATATAAATATATATATATATATATATATATATATATATATATATATATATATATATATATATATATATATATATATATATATATATATATATCATTTAAAAGCGAATCATCGACATTTAAATAAACATTAAACATAGGTCATACATGCAATGTTCAACCTTGCTAAAATATGGAAACAAGAACACCGCGGAAAATATTCCAGGAGAACATTCAAAATGAATACTGCTCAATGAAAACGTGAATCAAAACATGTATATTTTATTATATCAAAAATTAAATTAAACACTTAATAAACAAGCAAACATTTGTCATTGATAAACTATATTTACCACAAACCACTTAATGCATAAGTTTAAAAAAAATCCGTTATTTTTCATCAACACAATTTAGATACAGACATAGAGTATAGGCATTATAAGGTTATATGTTTAGTTTTATTGACATAATAATGGATGTAACAATAACCTTTCTAGAAACAGAAGCTACTTGGAAATATTTTAATATAGTTCATTAAGTGATATAGCACGTACATGAACTCTTAAATAGACTGAGATATTTTCGTGATTTTAAAATTATATATAAAATAAATGTCAAGCAACCCACACGTACGTTCCTGCCAAAGTTGAAATCATAATTTGCGGTACAGGCATGAAAGCCGCCAAAATGCATCGACATCAATTTTAAAGTAGCAGCTCTACAGTTAGTGTCCAAATAAAATGGTGAGGAGTTATGCATGTCTGCCATGAAATATTTATATTAAAGAAAGTTTGACCATGTGCTTTCCTAATTAATGCCGTTTCATCTGTGTACTGTTCTCTTATTTTGTTTATTTACAATGTTTCTTTTCCGATCTGAATACTTTTTCTTTTTTGGTGTTTGCTAGTGGGGCCTACTTTGTGATATTACTTTTGGTTTTGTCGTAGAACACACACAAAAAACTATCAATTAACAGTAACACGTCTTATTGTCAATTGCCAGTTTTAAAAGGAAAGAAAGACAGATAGTAATGCTTACCAGAGGCTTGTGATCCTGCTATCAGGAAAAAGACAGCGAAAGGATAAACGTAGGTTGTTAACCTTAACAGGCATGATTTCATGATGGAGTTGCAGAGTAAAACAAAGCAATACATTTGTGTTCTTCCACGAACCATCCCAGTCGAGGAACAACGCTATTAGCAGACGACAAGCGAAACAACGGAACGCTTATGGAGAATATGAATATCTTCAAAGGGAAGGGACATACGAGTTGGCCTGTCAAAACATCGTTTCATCAATGTAGAGTGTCACTAGTCGACCAATGAAAATGTAACAATTTTATTTACGTGTATTGATTGGCAAGTGAACGTTTCTAGACTTCTCGAAATTGTATTGTTTGACGCGGACACGCCCTTAACATCAATAATTTATAGCCACATATTAATGAACATAAGTTAACGACGTCAATCCATTAGCCAGAGGTATTGATTGACTGAGAAAATATATTAGTCCATCGCATGGAAGTGATGATTGACTGAGAAAATACACCAATTCGGAAGTCAGAACGGTGGATTGACCAAGAAAGGACAGGTCTACAGTTAATGTACATTAAAGTATATTAAGTCAAACGATATCGAAATGCGTCATCTAGAACTCAAAACCTATGTTAGTTTTCCGCAAAATAATCGTATATATATGATTAACTGGAATTACTCATTTGTATTGTATAAAAAATACCGATTATACAATATTTCAAATTTTGCCATGGCACTTATTGTGAACGATTCGATCCAGATATATACGTATGATCCATAGTACCAGATATATTGGATATTGCATTCATTGGGATGACATTTAGATAATTCCCTAATTTTTTTGATATTATAACAAAATTCCGAGAAGCTAAGAAAACGAACCATGAGTAAGCTCTCTCTCTCTCTCTCTCTCTCTCTCTGTGTGTTCGACTCTAATGAATCCTTTTCAAAGTCAAAGACAAAACATAGACAAGACAAACAAATAAAACAGAAAAACGGTTATGTTTGCAAATCTGTACTTGGCTGTTTCTACAAACTTTTAACTTTATTATGTTTCAACTAATTTTTTCAGCTAGTTGCTGATACTGGAAAATGTTTGTATTGACATAGAAACTGATGTGTCATAACGACATTTGTTATTGTATGTAAATTTATTTAAGCGCAAATTATATCCCGGATATTTCATTGGTATAGCAGTCACAGACTATTAAGCAAATTTAGAGAATTATTTAAAATAAAATATATCGGCTGAAAAAGATAATTGTATTCGTGCATGTTGTCTTTGTGTAGTCTTCTTGGTTTAAACCGCATGGTCTTAATGTTCTGAGCTGGCGTATCCAGTAAGATTTCTTTTCTTTCCTGGTTCGGGAACTCCAGTTGAGGTTGTGAGCAATTGCAATAAGTGTAATATCACTAAAAGTGTGGTAAGGGGAGGAGAAGTGTTCTGCGACCGAGCTTCTGTACAGCTTCTTTGTCATCCAACCAGATCTATGAAGGTTGATCCTTTGTGTAGCTTTTCAGTTTCTCCAATATACTGAAGGCCACAGATCTTACATGTGATGAGAAAAATAACATTGTCTTTTTTGCACTTTTTGTTTGGACCATGTATGTTTAGTTGTTCTCTACTCACTGTGCTAGAAAATGACCTGGTCTCTATCATATGTTGACTTGTGTTGCACCTTTTATCACCGCAGGGGACAGATTGACTAGGGTGGTCTTGATTAGTAATTGGCGTTAGCTTCGCCCTAACTAGGATGTCTTGAGGGTTTTTTTTTGGTCTCCGGTAGGCTGCTACAGGTTCTTTAGGGACGATTAACTTTAGTGCTTCCGACGATTCCTCGATGGGCCACTGTCTCCCGATGATTTTACCTACTTTGGGGTTGTCTGGTCTGGATGGTAGGTCAGGATAAATGGTATCCTATCAGCCTTTTCCTTCTTTCCATATTTTAGTAGGTCATCGCGGATTGTTTGTTTAGCCTTATGGTTTGCCTCCTTAATCAAGTCTTTGTCGTAGCCTCGGTAAATTAAATGTTTAGATAGCTCTTCGGACCTTTATAGGAATGTTTCATCGTCGGAGCAAATTTTGCGTATCCTCGTTGCCTGGCTATATGGGATGTTCCTAACGCAGTGTTTTGGATGACAGCTGCTTGGGAGGAGATACTGGTGTTTGTAGGTCGGTTTCGAGTAAATGTCTGTGTGGAGTTTGTTTTCTACCAGTCTGGTCGTTGTGTCCAGGAAGATGTGGCTTGAGTTAGTGACTTCTCCCATGATTTCTATTGGGGGATGGAAGTTGTTTGCCTTTGATATGAAATAATCCAGACTTTCTCTATGTTTTGACTTGATTTCTATGTGATCGATAAAGCGTACCCACTGGTATTATGTAAGTTCAACCGATGCTAAACGGTGACCCTGGAGTTTTCCCATAAAATTATTTGCATTGTTTGTACCCATTGCGGTTCCATTCGTTTAGACAAGTTTTCTTCATTAAAGGTAAAGTTATTGAGCTTTAGGAGTTGGACTAGGAAGTGTGTGCTGCAGCTGACACATTTTCTTTTAAATGATTCTCTAAATTTGCTTAATAGCCTGTGACTACTACAACAATGAAATGTCGGGGATATAATTTGCGCCTAAAATAAATTTACTTACAAATAACAGATGTCATTATGGCTAATCAGTTTCTAGGTCAATACAAATATTTTCCAGTATCAGCAAGAAGCTGAAATAATCTAGTTTAAACATAGCATAGTTAAAAGATTTAATTCCTGTAGAAACAGCCATGCAAAGTTTCGCAAACATAACCTTTTTTCTGTTGTATTTGTTTGTCTTGTCTTTGTTAAGTATTTGCCTTTGAAAAAGACTCATTTAAGAGTCCAAAGCGTTCAGGCTACTAAGATACTGGTTTTGCTCTGTTCGTTGTCAGTTTATTGAACTTATCTAATCAATCCCTGACATACGTGATCCGTTGCTGGATCCAGTGCACTTGAAAGGATTGTTCTTCGCCATATATATATATATATATATATATATATATATATATATATATATATATATATATATATATATATATATATATAATGTTGATACCATCTTTCAAACTATAAATTTTAAATATACTCCTCAAACATCTAGGTAATGTTTATATTTATCTTAGCTGTTACGTAAAGACATTGAGAAACTTTATGACAATAGTGTGATGATAAAGTCTCATTCATAGATTACCGTATCGTCATCTGACTTTTTAAGAATAAAGATGTCAATAGCAAAGTAAATATTGGTTATGGATTAAAAATTACTGTAACTGTTGACGTTCTGCTGTATCTGAAAAAGATTGGATGGGTGACGCAAATTTAAAAAAGCCATATCACGGAAAGGAGAGAGATGTTGCTGAACGAGAGATAATATAGATTAATTAAATAAAGTGTTATGATAATCTTATACATCGACTTCTTAATTGATCCAAAGTGGAAAATGGGAGCCAGCACTTGACGAGTTTTGACCCACAATATTACGCGCCAAAGTTTGTCATTTGCCTAACGAAGATAGCACTAAAGTGGACATTCGATCAAAATAATCAAAATATATACTATCATAAAAGGGTTTATGACCTTTTCTATTCAGCTTTAGTGCATTTGCACTCTGCAAAATCAAATACAATCTCCATACACACCAGTCATTAAAATTAGGATCTTCACTTGGTACCATCAATTAAAATCAACACAACATGACGCATAATCTCTGAAACACTACGTCCCACTCCATTACCAAGGCTGCCATTACCCAGAAATATTCCTCCTCCACATCTGCGTCGCCAGGAAGCAGGCACAAAAGAGATGGCTACGTTCTATGCCAGTGAGAAGCTTCCACTGTAGATGGACATCACCTCACATCTAGCAGTACGCTTGACTTCTAGACGCCCATCATGTTTTGTCCATGGTCGGAGTTTATGACAATTATTTTGGCATGTTATTTTCTTAAATGGTCCTCCGCACCACTCCCTCGTAGCTGATCTATCAATCTGCCCTCATGGCTTCAATCTTCCACGTCATCTGTGGACCACACTGAACCGCTTTCGGACAGGACATGGTCGTTGTGCAGTCGCATTGTCCATGCGGCCAGGCCGCTAACACTTCATGTTGCTGTGGAGATCTTCAGACCATTTCACACATTGTAAACAACTGTCCAGTGACCAAGTTCCCCGGTGGGCTGTTAAATGGCTAAGAAAGCACTGCACACGATAATGCTAATAATACTAACTCCCTTTATCTACTCTTGTGTACTGGTATTCCTAACTCCCCATTGTCCCATATCTAAATTTGTGTACTGTTCCTACTAATTCATTTTGCCTAGACATGTGTTTTAATGTTCTTCTCGCCCTTTGTGTTTCGATAAGGATAGAACTTTTAACATTGTATATAAATATGTACAAATTACAACATATACGACAAAATGTATGAACATTGTTTATCCCTGCGTTAATATATTAATTTTCTCGGGTTCACTTGATAAAGAAACTGTTTTTGTTTGTATGAAAAAATATAAATGGATATAGGCATGCATAAGGCGTTGTCCATAGAGCTGAAAGTACATCCGCATTCTGCATTTAACATTGTGTACATGATCCATATTTGCAGACATTCGAAAACATCACTTTAACTCTTTTATTTTAGAGAGCAAAAACATCCAGTTAACTTATATTACTGTCCCTGTCGCTTCATTGTCAGTATTGTTGAATCAACAGCTCTGTAGTTTAAAGGTTGATATATTTTGTTTCTGCTGGCCAAGATGTCACTCAATGTATGCAAGTTATAGGTTAATTTAATAAGTAAAATTAAAATGCAAAATAAGATGCGTATTTATTTCAAACATATTGCGTGTCGGTTTATAAAGCAGTATATATATATATATATATATATATATATATATATATATATATATATATATATATATATATCTTTATACGTAATTTTACGGCACAGCAATGTGTTTTGTACAACGTGTACATGACATCACAGCACAGCAATGTGTCTGTTAAGAAGCTGATTTGGGGATTATACTGAGTTCTACGATGTTTTTTAAGGAAGTGTCAACCACACATAAATTAGGTAAAGTACGTAATCCCGCTTTAAGATGTCTTTTTCTTCATATAGCTAGGTAAACCAGATACAAGTTGCTTTTCCATATAGCTAGATAGGCCAGTTTTTAACTGATTTTAACCTGGTATTAAGTTAGAAGTATTGTTGCTATATACGATACGATAATATATACAGACATCAGGGTAGTCAACAAATAATTCGATATATTTGGTTGGGTATAAAATACCAGAACTTCTAGCATTGTTCTTACACAGTAGTTCCGGTTGAAATCCATTAGGCTGAGATGTACATGTGTGTAATTCGCAAAATTTTATCTAACATACATGTAGAATATCATCGGGTTAGTCATTTCGAAACGGAGTTCAGGCAATCCTTTAGGGATGGTGCGTGGTAGCTAATAATATATAACAGATTTATCTCCGTTCTAAAATGTTTATGCTGAACGTTGTGTTGTCTAAAGCAAAAAAGAAACCCAAACAAGGAGATATATTCGTATGTTTCTCAACATCGGCAAACGTCTTGTATATTTTATTCTGATGAGCGCGTTTATACATACTCGTTTTCCTTTGTAAAGTCAAAGCCTTGAATCATACATTCGGTTTCTCAATATAAAAAAGGAAAACTACCTTAACACGCCAAAACGTTTTGTGTGTTGTGCGGTGGCCGGTGGAAGTGGTTTAAAATCAGCATACAAAATCCTTGCTTATACAATGAAACTCAGCTTATCACAGTTACTGGCCTTGAAATAACGTTTGCATGGTTCAACATGTTCAGTGATTTAATATGCTTGTATATCATTTAGAATAGCAAAATTAATGTAAAAAACGGAGCTATAAGGGATTGTTGAGTAATAGTAGTAGTAGTAGTAGTAGTAGTAGTAGTATATATTTACATTTTGGGTTGCTATGCTTGTCATAGTTGTTATGTCAAACTTAAACCCGAGAAGATGCATTTGCAGATCTCATTTTTGAAGAGTAGAAGTGACAAGAGGAAATCTGTAAAAGTATGTATGAAAAATATGAACCGATGCATATATATTTTGTAAAGGGTTACTAAACCGTTCGTATATGACATATACGTTTTCACGATTCCAACAAAATTGATCAAGTTACGAGAAAACATATTCTCGTGTAAACTGCTCCAGAAATGAACAATGCAATCGCACATCAGAAATTATAAATGTTGATTTGTAGTAAATTTAAATTGTTTACACCTGCTTCCATATCTCCTCCAAGCAATTACGATTATATGATAATCATACATATGTCAATTGATACATTCAAAATGTGTCTTGACATTGTCACATATTATGCTTATATACGTATTAGCAAGTAAACTCACGGCCGCTAAAGTATAATTATGCCGTGATCGATATGTGCAACAACAATATAAACACAGGCAATCATCAACTTCTACACAAATAGGGCACATGCAACGCCGAGAATGGCGACACATATCTCTCAACACAGTATATCCATATATTCTATATAAATATGGCATTCTAAACCTGATTATAAACACAAAGAAAAGAGTATATTTATATTGTATACAAATAGGGCACAAGAACGCTGAGCACGTCTGTACACGCGTGACATCAATAGTTGGGACATATGTCTCCTCACCGCTCTCTTTTCTAAGATCTTATGGTGATTTGATACCACTCCCAACCTCTGTAACAAACTACTTATATGGTAGGAACTGGACAGATGAATGGATTCAAGAAACGCTGATCAATACAATCCATTGGCCGGATGTTATAGTCATTTAGATGTTTCTTTTCACATTATACTTAGTTTGGTTTTACTGCACAACTACAACATATATATATATATATATATATATATATATATATATATATATATATATATACAAACATTTACTAGATTGACTGCAACGGAAATGCTATTAGAGTATATACCTCAGGTGATTTATCAATATATATAATTCACATTGTCCACGTAAAACATATATATTGATAAATCAGCTGAGGTATATACTCTAATAGTATTTCCGTTCCAGTCAATCTAGTAAATGTTTGCATATATAAATATATGCATATATATATATATATATATATATATATATATATATATATATATATATATATATATATATATATATATATATATATATATATATATAAAATAATAATAATAATGTCATACAGATAAATATACAGATGGGGTCTTCTTGTATAAATGCCTCTCGGACCTCTCAGAGAGTAATAAAAAAATATTCATTCTACTTGATGACACTATAATTGATAACATTCATTAGCATTAACTGTGAATTCACATTTCATCAGTATGCATTTGACAGATAAACATTCAGACAAGCAACGACAAGATTAATAGTTTCATTGCAGCTATTATTTACAGTTACACTTTTTGATATTGTCACTTGCTTATAGACTTTCCCCTTTGTTTCGTTCAAAATGTATAGTCATATACCCATACGCATGAGTACATACAAACAAATATAAACTGTATTTATAGAAATCAAAGAGATATTCGCTCATTTTCCCCCTTTCGTCGACTGATATAATGTCGATATAATCAATAACAGGGTCACGTAAAAGAGATAGGATATCCAAGCTGAAGGCACAGTGCCAGACTTAGGGTGAAAAGTGACGATTAGTGAGATAAAAGACAGACAAAATCTAGCACCTAGATATTTGATTCGAATGATTTTCTTGACAATGACGAGAATTGAACATTGGATACAATCCGGATCTAACAAAAGTAAATATAGATTCATTACTAAAAGTATTTTGCTACCAAACTTCAAAGACGCCTTGAATCAGGGTAGGCAGAGTGGCTGAATCAAGGCTCGATTTAAATAATGGACCGGAGCGCAGTTCATTCATTATTTAACTTAAATGAGGGTGTGGAAAACAGTTGAATTAAGGAACATTTTTTCTAAAGACTTTAAAACGACAAGAATCATGAATCACCAAATTGTACCTTTATATCTTAGTCACCTCATATTTAGAACTATGCATTTTAAACCATTTTACAATCAATTTTAACAGAAGGCTTTTCATGTTGTCTGATATGTTGCCACATTAAATGATGATTATTAGAGTAAACAAAGTCAAACACTTACATCTCATAATTATACAATAACGTTATATATATTTAACATAATGAGACACATTAAAAACAGATTACACAAATTTTAGAGCTATTTAATAAAAAAGGAACTTAACAACAATATTTCCTAGGCACACATTCCACCTTGCGCCCCAACCCATCACTGTACCTCGGAGCATTGTTCACTATAAACTCTTTGTTAGTAAAAATACACATTCGACTTGATAATTTATTAATTTCATTATTTAGTCTACATATTTAATTACAATAATTGAATATCCTGACATAGTACTTCCTTTTTGGTGCCCTCCCACAAATCTTGGCGCCCTAGCCGTACGACTATTTCACCTAGAGGTTACACAGGCAATGCAAACACGTCTTATATGACTTCAGGAAATGTAGCTGAATTCGCAAAATTGCAGACATTACGAATAATGAACGAGTGCGTTTATATGCAATTGAATACATCGTCCGACATGTACATTTTTTCAGACCAAGGATTTTGTATAAAATGTTTATACTGATATTTGCATGACTAATTTTATGAAATGTTATTACAGTGATCCGACTGTCCTATATTTTTGTATAATTTGAATAGACATATTTGCCTTTCGTCTGAAAATATATTCACACTGAAGTTTGGGATCGTACTATTAGGTGAATGTTTTACTGAAGTAAATCAGAAATATTTGTTTAAAACATTTCGTACCAGTGTTATACCGTTTTGACGTATCGATAAGAAATATTTTATTAAAAGTGCCTGAAAATATATTTCAAATCATTGGAAATCAAATCTAATTTATTAATATACACTTCCTTACATGACTCAATATCCCTCGCATAGGTATATGATATAAATTTCTAATACGCTACCTGCAACACTGTTTAGGATAATTTTCGAGAGAATATAAAATATCTTGGGTGCTGCTTCACTCTGGTGATGTAAAGATATAATCTGTCTCCAACTAAGGAACCTCTGGCATTTTTCAACGTTCCAAACAAGTTGTACAACCCAACTCAACTAAAGCAAAGTTCAGTATATCATATTCCAGTAAAATGTTCGGTCATTATCCAGCCGTATAATGAAATGTCAAGGTCTACAAAAAAATACCCGTACGTTTGATCATTCATTGCCAGCATTATTAGGGCTAGTCCGCCTAAAGAATTCATCCGATAGTGAACAGGTATATAATGGGTTTGATGGATATGAGCAAGATGCTTCGACGAATCATATACACATTATACATGCCCTGCATTCTCTATTCTTCAATCCCTAAGACATATTCAAATAAATGCCATATCAACAGGTCATTCTTGTCGGCCATAGACTATTTTCGTGTATATCAATGTAAAAGAAGTACATATGGTTGATTTGCGACTGAGATAATCAGCTTTCTTTCGACCTTGGTCGTCCTCGTTGTATACAGACATTCCATATTTGTATACCGGTTTTCGCTTTAATATATAATGCAAATCAGGCTTTGTGATCAAGGACTGAAGGCAGAGTATGGCGAGTACACCATTCGTATTTGCATTAGCAAAACCAAAATGTCGTATTATGTTGATAAATTCTTGCATGTTATGACCGCTGTAAGTAGTTGCCTTTATTTTCGGTAAAGAAAGACTCTCATACTAGTACCCACATATAGAAATGTCCAGCTGAGCAATTAAGCAACACCTTTTAACTCAGGATCAAGAACACAGTCCTGCGGGCATTGTTTTAAATTTACTCTCTTCGGGATATTATTCTAAATCTTATTTGAATGTATGTTGTGCTATGAATTCGATCTTTGAAGAATAAAAACTAAAGTTTGGCACTAACCTTTAACAGTGTTACATTTCACCTTGTTTTCTAAGATACCTTATCGTGTGCACATTATATGTACCACAGAGATCCATTCGTTTCTAAGGCTTCGTAAACTTACGACCATTAACCGCACCACGCAGATCCTTTTCTTCTTGAGCATTTTAAAGTCTGTTCAATATCTGTGACACATATATCCCTTCTTTGCTAAGGCACATCATCGCGAGCTCATTAATCGCACTACACAGACCTACAAACAGATGCTGAACGTTAGATTCTTTACTGATATGACATATCTTTATGTATGTTATGCCATCCCTGTCAGCAAATGTTACAGGGGAAACATGAAAATATATATGTTTAAAGATTTCACTGGCAACTTGTGATTTCCTTCCTTGTCAAACCCTATAGTCAATGTGAAACTGGATATAAGAATGTAACACATTAGCAAATAAAAATAGCCTTATGATCATTTTATGAAGTCATGATATACACATAAATACATTTGAGTTGATGCAACATCATCAAATGAACATATAACATAGCAATTTCAGGACATGAATTAACAAAATCTTTGACCTGATTTAATTATCCAGGTTATTGGGGATAGCGTGGGATTAACTTCACAATGGAAACTTAAGACAATTTGGGACCAGGGGATGTCTACTAGATATCAACAAGAGACTTCCATCAATCATGCACACAAGCAGACGCAGTCAGAGCTGGATATAACAGAACTTCCAACAGTTATGCACACAGGAAGATGCAGTCAGAGCTGGTTATGAATAAGATACTTCCATCACCCTGATCACATGATACAAACATTGCACTCACTAGTTTTCAAGTGGAACCATGTTCAAAGCAATGGCCAAACACGTCATTCTTGTCGTTCTGTGCCTGTGTGTATTTTTCGATTGTTAGAGAAATACAGATATCGTTTCTTTGTTATTTTTGTTTTGTTTTTTTTGTTTTGATTTTTTTTCTAGAGAACACTACACTGTTTGATTGTTCTTATCGTACGCATACTTCCCACAATTGTATGATTGTCTCTTTAATATAGACTACACATCAAACATATATGTCAACGACTGAAAGTGGATTTTGACATCTGTGCTATGACTAAGTAAATGTCTGTTTAAAGATTGGCGTCATTAAGATTGGTATTACCAAAGCCAAATGTATTGTTGTGTTGAAGCAACCTTGGATATTACGATGTGTATAATCACATGCCTTTGTTTGTGTTAGTGAAAGGCCTGCATAGTATTAGATAATGGGGGAGTACAAAATTCATTCAAATTACGATCAACAAAAAAATCGTGAGGGCATTGTTCCCAAAGTAATTTATGTAGGGAAAGTAATTTGAATCATGTTTAGATGTAGGTATTTTAACGGTTGCATCTTCGAAGAATGTGTACTAAGTTTTGCCATTAATATAACCTGTTTACACTGTATTATCTTCGTCAGATATGCCTTTGTTCAGAACTTTGTTAAGCTTTATCGAGACCAACTGATTACATTCAAAATACGGGTTAAATATAAATTAATAACCGAGTGGATGGATCAGAAATGGATCCCTTAATTGAAAAGACAATCTTGTTTGTACGAGTTATCTCTCTCTCTCTCTTTGTCTCTCTCTCTCTATCTGTCTGTCTGTCTGTCTCTCTCTCTCTCTCTCTCTCTCTCTCTCTCTCTCTCTCTCTCTAACCTAATTTGTATAGGATCAGTGAAATACAACATGCGTTATACAAAGAAATGCATTTTGAGTTGATACCCAATCATAACTCGAACATAGGACATATACATATCAGAAAATGAATGCAAACTTTGACCTGATGTAATTATCCAGTTAACCTCTATCAAACACTTGTTTGCTTGTTCGTATCGTAAACAGACTTATATTTGTATATGGGTTTTCTCTTCAATATAGAACAAGCATTTTGTCAAAGACTGAAGGTGATGATAGCGTCCGCGCTATGACAAAATACATTTTGTAAGAGCATTGATTATAAAATATCAAAATGTACAATTGTGTCTAAGCAACCTTGGATATTACGACGGCCTTCGTTTCCATTAAAGATATGCATCATACTTTTAGACAATGAGAACAATGACAGAAGGATCAATTTAAAAGAAGTATTCAAATCAAAATCAAGGAAATAATAGTGCTTTGCATAGTTTATCAGTTACTCTCTGTAGAGGAGTAATTTGAATCGTATTTGGACGTAGGCCCTTTATCAGCTGCATTTTCGAACAAGAGAAACTATGGTTCGCAATTACTAGAAACATTTCACACTATATTCCCTTCGCCAGGTGTGTCTTTTCTTTGCAGCTATGTTAAGTTCACTCGAAAACAATGGATTACATTCAAACGTTGTGCTAAATATCAGATAGCCTAGTGTAATGATCAGAGAGGATATCATATTAGGACAGACACGCCTGCTAGATACAATTTCTCTCTCTCTCTCTCTCTCTCTCTCTCTCTGAATAACTCATATTCATTGGGTCAACGGAATGCAACATATTTTTGTTGTGTGTGTATTCACGCTGTATTTAAACGTCATACTCCCAATTTTCAGCAACACCTAGATAGATGGCATTTAGGACGAACGAAACTATTTTAATAAAACAGCAACATTGTTCTAATCTTATTTACTTTGTTAGCAAACGTAAGGTAAATGTATGTATCCTATTGAGCCAGATCATTTAACACTTGCAATATCAACGATATGATGTTAAACGAAATATTCTAATCATAATATTTTCTTTTCTAAATTTAAGATATTATTTAGTGCATCTGTCGTTTGCCTTGTGGAATTAGAACTTGGTATTTCGTGCTACTTTAGTTTGGCGAGTAGAATAAGAACTTTGTATTTATTGCTTTGTTTAGTAGTTTGGCATGTGGAAATAGACCTTGGCACTTATTTTGGCCTGTGTTATTATAAATTGGTATTCAATAGCACTGTAGTTTGTACTTTGGTATGTGAGGTTAGATCCTAGCATTTAGTATTTTGGTCTGTGGGGTTAGAGCCTAGCATTTAGTATTTTGGTCTGTGGAATTGAACTCCGTATTTAGTAACGCTGTAGTTTTGCCAATAGTAGAATATAACAACTTCCTGGTAACAGATGGGCTTTTTCTCTGTTATATTCTCTCCTACCTTTCCTTTTTTCATTTGATTCCCATTGTATCTCATTACTTAAGAAAATCTTTTTAAAAATAGGATATGAATCGAGACCCAAATATGTAAGGGGCAAAGGTGAGGCTTTATGATTTACTACCGTCGTGGTACAGCACTAAGATGCATTTTAAAAGTGAAACATCAACGGTTTGATTTAATTTGACCAGTCTAAGTAAGACCTAGATAAAAATAATACAACAATTGTCTCTATGATCTTCAAACCAAATGTGATAAACGTTTGTTGCACAAAACATATGCTAAACAAGGTTAATAACAGTTATAAATTCAGGGAATAACCTTAGCAATACCTCAAGTTACCTTATTATTTATTTTGGGATACAGACGTTAACATGATAAATCGTACAAAATCATTTTAATGATGAGTTGTTGATGCAGGTGCGATTGCTATTAACGTTAGGAGTAACAGCGAGGAAATGAACATATTAATACACTAAATTGACAGTTAAATCTAATTTGATTATGAATTAGATGTATGTACTTGATTGTCGATCAGCTTGGAATGGATGTGAGAATGATTTATTAGTACAAATTTAATATAAAGTATATTTGAGCCTGAATTATAAAACTTATTGGATTGCAGATTATGTTGAAAGCGAACATGATGTGGTTTGAATATGTTTTCAAATCAGAGAAGGTCCTTCTCTAAGTAGGTTGGTTATTTGGTTGATTGCCGTTAGTCAACATTAAATAGACTTTATTGTGCTGAGATATTTGAAGTAAAGTTCTTTGTTGAGAGATATACTCTGTGGGTTGAACCATTCTGGACTGCGCAGCTGTATCTCTATTTCCTGTAGGAAGTTAGAAAACCCAAAACAATTAATTTCCCATCTCAACGAAGAATATGGTAAATCACTAAAGTTTTTATTCTGACTCGAAAGGGATGCTAAATCATTTATTTTCTTTATGCTGAAGGATATGGTAAGGCATGAAATGTCTTTATTCTCACTTGTTGGATATGGTAAAGCAGTAATGATTGTATTAAATATAGATCTTTATTATCCTAATTGACAATGTCCATGAAATAATTTATCCAGATGCGCCCATGACGAACCCAGGAATACAGGCTACTCAGTAGCTACCGAACTTGATTCTTGCCTAAAAAGAATCGGAGTTCAGCCTGGGTTGAGTATCATGTTGCGTGTTTGGTCAGAACAGATTATTTTACTTGCATCGGCACTAAGTAATATGCTTGTATTGATCTGCTATAAACACCAAATCCGGTCGTCTCTAGACCATTTATTTTACTATACAATGTCAACGGAAAGCAGACATAATACATATGTTATCTCTCTGTTCTTTTAATATCATCATATTTATCCATGGTGTTTTTGACACCGATGTAAACTGTAATTAGAGGACATAATTTAATTTCTTTCGAGATAAATACAATTGATTTCATTTACTTATAACCAGCTGACTGGATGTGCAAATGAGTAGCATTTCGTCTCTATCCCTTTACATACACGTGCAAATTTGAAACACACACATATACACATTCATTTGTATATGCGAAACCAAAACGCGTAGAAAAAAAGCTATCTCTCTCTCTTTCTCTCTCTCTATCTCTCAACATGACCTATACTTATATATGTAATATCGATAAAATCGACAAGACATTTAAAGACATGAATAGTGTACCCAGGCTGTGCTCACAGTGTCAATCGAAGAGTGAAGAGTTAAGATAATCATAATTTATGAACTGGACACTTGTTTCCAAGTGAGCCAATCAAAAAGCAATATACGTAATATGTAAAAGAATGTAGATTTCTGTTCTACTCCAATTATGAACATTGCATTGCCGTTTATTTTGTTAAGGATAATTTACTGCTAACGATATACGACACCTTAAATTCATGTAGTAAGGTGTGTTTTAAGGGTACTCTATCCATAGGGCAAAGGACCAAACAGAACAGACATATATAGACACGATGGTCCTGCATTTGAATAAAAGGTGCACTAAAATACATTATAACGTTTAATGTATGCCCTCGTTAGAAAGAAAGCAATATTGCTTGTGTGGTTAGCATTAAGAACTTATGACCAGAACGGATTATGTAGGAATCATGACAGTCGAGACTAAATGGTTCTAACTGGTATGTCTCTCGACAAATAAACGTTACTACAAATGTCTCAGCACACAGTTATAGTATATCCTGATGATGCTTTAAGCAGCAACCATCCAAACAGATCAATAGTATTTTGTTTCTTGTATATCTGTCTATAATAGTTTGTATATATTGATACATATATCCAAGCTAAAGCTCTATCTTATATGCACATGAAAAGTTTGTCATTGTGGATAAGTTCAATAACTACTTCGTTTTGTTGATATTCAATTTTGTTTTCAACCTAATTGATAGCCAAGTTGTATTTAACATTCCCCACCAATTTAATAGTACATCGTTATTTAACATTTCTAGATTCTCCGATTAGACTATTCACGTAGATAGGCAATATGGATTATCGATACATATTTGATCCCAGAGCCCCTTGAAGATGTTTAAGGGTCTAACGAACAATTGTTTTACTTATGTATGTATGTATGTATGTATGTATGTATGTATGTATGATATGACAATATGACTGGGTGGGACATCATGCTACATGTCTGCGGCATGATGCCCCAGTGCTAGACATCACTATAAACTGCCACATTGCAGACATCGTAGCGATATGAGTGACAAATTGTTAAGGCTACGTTAAAAATCAAAATCACATCACACGCACACACACACACTTATATATATATATATATATATATATATATATATATATATATATATATATATATATATATATATATATATATATATACTGTGAAACACTCGGTTTTCCAGCTAAATGTATCGTAATGTTGTACATTTCCTAAACAATATAGAGCTTGATTACCGATTATGCATCATGAAAATCATAAGATTAGTCCTAGAGGGCAATCAGTTTACACAGAAATTTGATCAGATCTTGTAACGATGCTTAAGCCACTTGAGGACTGATCAAGAGTCATCCACTGTGCCTACAACATTTTATATTGTAGCATGTTCATGTGTCAACAGCGCTACAAGGATTACAATACAGAACTTCCTTCAGAAGGTAAAATATTATGCTCAATCTGAAATGTTATATCTGCTCTAATTTAACAATGATACATACATTACCTCTTTTTTGGGAATCCGATCGATATATTATATCCAACAATGCTCTAAAATGCATTTTACTTGAAAAGCAAACGAACATAGGACACAGAAAATTCATGACGTGACTGAAAGTTGAAAACTGTGACCACGGGAGTGACATGGCAAACTAAAATTGTATTTCAACATTGGCATCATTAGCATCGGTATTACCAAAGCCAACTGTCACGTTGTTCTGACGCACCCTTTGTATATTAAGATGACTATAATCAAATTCATTTGTTTCCCGTAAGGAAATGCTGTATATAAATTACAGAGATTGAAGAGGATACTGCATAGGAACATGAAACTTCATTCAATCATGTAAGAAGCAGGCTCACTCTGAGTTTGTCGTGAACTATAGACTTCCACAAGTGATACGGACAAGATACAACTACTGCAATCCTATCCTCCAAGTTGATCATGCCCTAAGACACCATCAAAGCAATGGTCAAAGAGGAAATTGCTGTATGTACATGCCTCAGTGTGTGTTTATCAATTATTAAAGAACTACATTGTCGGTTTTGTACCTGGAGAATAATCCACAGTTTGCCTGTTTTGATTCTACACAGACCTATTTGTATATCCGTTTTCTGTTCAAGATAGACTACACATCAGACTTTGTTCTCAATGATTGAAGAGAAATTAAGACGGATGTACTATGACGAAATACATTTTTGTATTAACACTGGCATCATTAGAACTGATATTAACAAAGCCTATTGTTATCTTGTGTTGATGCAACCTTGGATATTATGATGGCTCAATCGCATAGCGTTGTTTCCTTTCAAGAAAGACATTCTTATTATTCGACAATGACGAAAATGTCCGAATGATCAATTTTAAAAAGACGTTATTCAAGCCAGAATCTATGACAAAGTCCTTTTTGCGGGCATTGTTAGTAAATCAATCCCTGTAGGGGTGTACTTTAGCTTGTATTTGGAAGTAAGATTTTTACCAGTTGTTTCAATGAAACAAGTTATAAAAAAGATCGCCATTAATTTAAAGTTTTCAGTATTATCTTCGCCAGATATGCATCTTTTCAATTCTATAGAAAACAATAGCTTGAATCTCAAAGATTTGCTTAACATAAGGTAAAACGCCTTCGTAGATCTTTACGGCAAGTTTGACTAAGAATAATGTGTTTTTTTTTTTAATTTCCCCTTGACTGTCAGGATGACGATGACTATGAAGTTCGATGGCGTCCTATGAAGAAGATCTATGATCTTACATACAGTTTTAAATTCAGAAAATCTCCCCTAAAATTAAGAAGTTGTCCTGTCTAGTCAGTAAGTTTGAATTGTATCCGTGACAATAGCGGATTATGACAACGTAGATAAACCGGATTAATGGGCTCCATAACAATTAAGAATACAGTTGGAGCTTGAGGCGTAACTGTATATAACATACATCCATGCAGGGCCTGGCTGGATTTTTAAACATTTACTTTGTAGCTGCCATCAGTTACATCACATGCAATATTAACTGCAATGGTTGATATAATATTAACAACACATAGAGAGACCTGCCTATCACCGCCATATGGAACATTGTTGTGTCTGACGATACCTGCCGGTGGGATAATATTTTTCCATGAGTCAATGATTTTGGGATAGTATTAATCATATCGTGACTGACCTTTTTTAAGTCGTCGGCGTTAAATCCAGGAAAGAAAAATATTGGTAGATCTTCCTTGGTTATTTAATAGTGTCTTAAAACAAAATTGCTTAAGTATTGTCTTGTGGAGGCGTTTAAAATCAACGAACTAATAACAGGTGTCATTCACTGTTCCGGCGATAATTGTATTAACATACTTGAGGTCTGATGCAAACTGGCTTAGATGCTGTATCGTTTCAATGATCTGTTGACGCGTATCATCGCTGCAGTATTGTGTTATACTGGAAAATTAATTTCGTAGAAAATCTAATACCTGTTGATGTTCAGGATTAATTACGTCGAAAAAACGATTTGATAAGTTTTTCGTCGACGATCGGACTTTTAGCATCGTCATAATCATATAACGGTCTTAGTATCATCAAAAGTAGTGAAACAAAATAATTCGATACCCGATAATACTCTTGTATTACACGACCACGAGATAATTTTTTGATACTCTGGAATTT
This sequence comes from Sinohyriopsis cumingii, assembly GCA_028554795.2. Lineage (NCBI taxonomy): Eukaryota > Metazoa > Mollusca > Bivalvia > Unionida > Unionidae > Sinohyriopsis > Sinohyriopsis cumingii. Next base: position 96,888,299 of record CM068835.1, on the reverse strand, counting down.
TAAAAATATGTTTTGATCGTGGAGAATTCGACACTTTGTGATTATGGTGGTGCTTGATGAACATGTGCTATCTCCGGCCATCCCAGCACAGTTCGAATCGATGACTGATATATATCGACGGCATATTCTTCAGTTGATATTTTTTTCGCGGCTGCTAACGTTGGTTCATGAACCGTAATAGTTACTTTGGATTTGATTCTGTGTTAATCTGTACGATTTGATAATGCCCGTATGTATGCTCACAACATTTCAGTTTGGTATTTCATCCGGTTTATTTTTATACGCAAATACCAGTGTATTGTTTCATTTCAACCCCCAAATGACTTTAATTTAATATTAGGCCAGCTGTGATACACTCGTCATTGTACTAGTACTATTTACTTTGCTGGAATCGCCGTTAGAAAGGTAATGCTGAACTGGGAATTGTTTGAGCTTGTTGATATCATCGTGGTTTTCAACGGTGTTATATTAGCTTCGATCTCTTATAGTATTTCTTGCGATGGTGACTTTTATGCTTGCTAAACCCTGATTTTTTAAATCAGATTTCTAAATCCCGATTCTTAAACAGAGGGTCTCGCGTCTCCTAACAACTGCGTCATTGCAACATGGTAATCCATAATCATTTATGTGAACTCTTGATCTGATATTATTCCATCGCTGGGACCTGGTGATACCAAGGAATATAATTTGGAATATGCTAGCGTGGCTGTATGCAACTTTATTGTATATTCCTGTGATTTATCAACAGCACACGTGAATATATTTTTTCCGATGATATTAATAATACCAGGAATTCCTGTTGCAACTGAAACACCAATTCCTATTACTCGTGTGATCACGTATGTGACTGACGATACACCTATGATTGTTCCAGTTCCAACGATGACCTCAGATGCAGAGCACATAATTATATCAGTGACAGCGACACGTGTGCGGTATTTTAATTTTTTGTTTTAGTGCATATTCGTCGATGATATTGTTCAGTTGGGTATGCCACGAGCATACGTGTTCAAATCTGTATTTGTTTACAGAATTGTGACCATTGTGAATTCACGTGTATTCATATACACTTACCAAGTAATCAATTGTGGTTTTTCCGCGACAAATTCCAGGCACCACCAGTAAGACACTGCGTTTAATTTTGTATCAAATGGTTCCAGTTTTAATGTTTTTTCAACAACTTTATATAACACAATGTAAACATTTCCTGATAAATTATCGGGTGAATTACGATATTGATATGTTATACATATCTTTAAGTTTTCAGCGTTGAACATGGACAGCGTATACACATCAGTGACTTCAGCGGTATGTTTGATAGTGTTATATTGCTGTGACCATGTTGATGATCCTGATGATACTGTGTAGATCACGTTGATGACCTGCTTGTGAGGAAATTTGAGATCAATATTTTTAACGATATCGAGAATTTCATTGACAACGTCTTCTAGTTTTTGTCTAATATTATTGATATCCCTCTGCACTATAGTGATTAGATCTGAAAATGATTTAGGATCTCTCATAACACTTAATAGTTGATGAATATTTTTATTGTCGCCGAGTTTTCTGTTCATTTCAGAGTTTAATATTGATGACTATTGGAATTTTAAACAAAATGGTTTTATATGTGTTTCTACAAGATTTTAAATACTCGGTTACGTGAGTGGTATAACCAGATCTGAGAGATGTCAGTCTATCATTGATTGCAATTAACTAGTTCATCACTGGGAGGTTCTTGTCGTCGATATATTTTTGTTGCAGCGTCATTGTCTGATTTTGGTTCTCTTAAAGCGGTAATTGTATTAATGTCCATGTTGAGTTCACCTGCCATTGTATCACCAGTGGATTGTAAACGATAATTCATTTCATTTGCGAGAGTTGCGATTGATACGCTTGCGTCTCTGATTCGACCGCTGTCAGTGAATACTGGAATGTTATCCCCTGTAACACCGAGAACACCACGAATCATGTCGACCCACTAAATATGACTCGTCTTTAAAACAACGTATTTATCCTAAAAACAAAAACTTCATTCCGGTCCACTCCAGTGAGATTATAATGTCAGCAAGATCATCCCTAGTTGCGTACTTGGACAAATCACTATCATCTTCATTTTTTTCCAATGGTAAAGGATATTCCATAAATATCAACCATTATACGATGGGTGATTATTTAAAATGGAAGTCTGCGCATGTTCAGCCTTATGAGGTGCATTGGAAGATTTTTGAAAATAACATCCAGTACAGCAAGTGATTCACGGGCGCATATAGGAGGATCTGCCATCGTTTGTGTTGGTAACGTTGAATACCAGAACGGAAAACCATATGTGTATAACACATTCTTTTGGTGGTGCCATTCCGTATGAATCAAAATTTACAACACCACGAGGATCAATAGCATATTCAACACAGTGAGTTCCTGGACCAGAACTTCTATCGAGATCAGTAATGTCTGTCTCTGTATTATGTTATTATGTGGTTTAGTCGATAATTGATCTCGAACGAAAACTCCCCTAAATCTTTTTTTTTTAAATTTCTTAGCAGCATGAAGTTGATCAAAATTGGAGATGGGAAGCATGTTTATCGAAATGTCCTGGGAAGTCTTTGACTTTGACCTTACCATGAGCGTGGAGTTCCTGGCAATCTTAGACCCCATCCATTCTTGGAAGGCCTGTTTCTTGCAAATTAGTCTGCGATCTGTTGCTTTAATTAGTGCAATCGCAGCAGCAGTTCTAACATCGCAGCTCCTTTTGCAACACCTGGGGCTTCAGCGGCCATTAACGCTGGTATAGCTGCAATAAGTGGAAATATACCACCCGTCTCAACTGCGTCTTTTACAGCATCCGCATAAGATGAAATCTATCGCCGGTATTTGATCGTTTGATTTCACTGAAATGCCTGAAGGGACGTGCTGACAGCGATAGTTTATTTCGACCACCTGCGATCTGTTCTGATTTCAGTAATATTTCATTCAAAATTCTTTTTTTATGCTGATCGTAACTTTTTAATCTGTCCAGGAGTCAGAATAACATTAACATAATGATATGAAATTATAACATCATGAGGAATTTCATTACATGTTCGAAAAACACTTACATGTTTTCTACTGTGGCATCAATAACTTTCATTCGTCCACCAGCACCTTCAAGCATCATTGTTTTGTCTGAAATTAAAATAGCTTGGCTAAATAAATCAAAATGTTCCAGCAAGAAGTAGCATGTAAGATACATCGGATATTTGCAAACCGGAACCAACATTCTGATCACACCCCATAAATATCATCAACCGATAATAAGCACGTGCAGCATGATTGTTGTTAAAATCCAGCAACACTTCATCAGACGATTCTTGAATTTCATTTATCCTCAAAGAAACTTAATTAACCCCAAGCGTGTCAAATACCATTGGATTTCGTTCCAGCAAATCTACTCTGGCATTTTCCTGGAGTGCGATTGATATATGTCGTTGTGCAGAATCACCTTGTTGTGATGATATCTGCCATGTGAATAAATAAGCAGCATTACTTTGAATACTGTATGTGGTCATAGTCAACCATGATATCGTTGATGTGCCACCTTGATCCATGAAAGAGACTAACCGTTGTTCTTCAGCGATCGAATGAGTCATTACTGGCGTCCACAACAAATTTCTTTTTTAGTATTAGTTTACGTACATCAACAGCGTTTGGTCTCCATATTGCATCATTTTATGTAGTCTTTTTTATAAGTACAACGGTATGCTTGGCTCCAAAAATAATTTTTCTAACATTTCTGGAAAATCCCAAAATATGTGATAGTGGAATTGCACATGAAATTTTTTCTTCGTTGTTTAATATTAATCTGCGTGCGGCAGATCTTAAGTTGAAATCGTCGTTCATTGATGTGACTTCAGTTCCAGTGGCATTCAATCTCACGTTCCCTCTTTCATGATGATCATTTATATCCTTTGCATATATCATTGATGGACCAGCTAACCTCGAAAAATCATCGCTGTATCTTGCAACGCAAAGTATTGTCGTAGCAACGTCGACGTCGTTCTGGCATTATTAAATATTTCTTCCGTCGATCATGTATGTGTCGCTGTTGAATAACGCAATAATGCCATTAATGTCAAAACCAGGTCGATATAAAAGTCCGTATGATGTTATATCTGCTTCCATAAGGTGACCGTTGATCTCAGTTAATGTCTCAGCGGGTAATAAATATCTACGCGTATCCCGAACTTGTGATTAGATTCTTCCACGCAAATCGGATGCACGCACATCATAAGAATAATATTGATATATGCGCACAGATTCGCCCTTGAGAACTGGTGCATCCATGTCAAATGCAGAATCAGATACACGTTTAAACATTGTATTATATTTATTATTGTGTAACACGAATACCACTTCCTGATATTAAACTTGCAGTTATAGTTTTGTCTTTTTCTGACAAACATTCACCAGCCAAATCTACTAGTTTTTAATTCGCTGCTTGATTTATTTTTTGTCAAATATTTGCAGGCATAACTTCTGTGCTGGGTAATTATACTGTCTGGGGTTTGACCGCCTGCGTTATGCGTATTAATCGTACTAGTCCCTCCTTGATTGCAGATAATGCTTTACTAGCAACATCACCAACTTCACCAATACCTTTATCACAAACAATGTCAATAGGTTTCATTCCTACCTTTTTGCAATCGGTATTGCTTTTGGGGCTATCCTTCTAAATATCATGAACAACATCACAGAGTCCATTTCCGTAGATCGCTTAATACGTGTGTAATCGCGAATTTATCGCTTTGACCATTACAAGACTACGTTCAGCATTATGTATGGTCATCTTTCTTTCTTGTTACTGATCTAATTACATACCCTCAATCACTGTGGTAATCATTAACGATTTCATCGATGAGGGACCGATGAACATGAATGTCCATAATACCGCCAGCAAATAATTTCTGTCAAATAGTAGCTGCTTCATTAATGATTTCTGAGGAATTATTGCTAGCTCGTTTTCCACCAATTAGAATTTCTATTCTATACATGTCGGCACGAACGTTATTGGGGTATGATGTGATAAGACCACTTCCCTTGGTACCTGTACCAGGGGCAACCAGACGACTTCCAGTTGTTTTCTTCTTACTCAATACGAGGTGGGCTGAATGGTGATTTTACTGGCGGTTATATATTTCCGGGTAATGTCGCTCTTTTAACTTCTTCGACTTGTTTCTCACATTTTGTAAATGTATCCTTGTATTTATCAATGATTCATGTTATACCGTGGGAATTTCGAAATACAAAAGGAACCCGATGTTTTTCTTTTTATAAAACACTGGCGTCGTTTGGGTTTAATAATTTAGCAAGATCTGGATATCCTGTTGCGGCAACTGCTATAGTTCTCTCGTGATGACGTCTACGACCTTCTTCGATAAATCGGGCTGGTGGTTTTTGTTTTGGGTTTGGTTTTGGCATAACAAGATCCCTTACATCGCCAACTGTGTTAGTACTCGCAAGTACTTGATGTATGTCTTCTTGTGGCTGAGTCGCAACTATTTCAGCTGGAAACTCTCTTAGAATTGTTTGTTTTCTTAGTTTGTTGTGCGGTTTTTAACGTGGATCTAACTGTGTCCATTATTTGAAGCAACAGCTTATCAGTGGGTTTTGTAACCGGTTTAAATAACTGTTCTGCTCCTTTTGCAAATTCCACCTGAGACTCATGACGAGCATGTAGTTATTGCTTTACAGAATCACAGACGGGGCGATATTTCTGAATTGCCTCTAGACGCTGTCGACCTAGAATCCCATTATTGATATGATATTTATTTAATTGCACCACACTGGAGCAGCAGAGAGTGGGACGACAAAAACTGAGTGTCCTGGTACGTAAACGAACACACATAGAAATACGAAAACACGAACGTCAAAGATACAGTAACAAAATGTGCTAACCCAATTAGATAAGACTCGGTGGGTTCGAGGCTTCGGTTTGGCGTTATTGACGTTTGTGTTTTCGTTTTTCGTAGGAAGCTTTATTTTTCGCGAATGGACCCTCTTAAAAAGTTGTAGCGCTCGCATTTGCTGCCGCTGTATTATTCCTTTAATATAACAGAGCGAACAATATGCTTCTTAGTAATTATTTACTTTAAGGTCATCGACTAAACATTGAAACAATATTGATCTCTCGTTTATGTGGCGTAGGATTCCCGAGATCTCAAATAATACTTCCATTAAAATTATTAGTACTACTCACACTATCATTCCAAGTATTCGTACCACTCAAACTTCCACTCAAAGCATTATAACTACTCAGACTTCCACTTAAAGTATTAGTACTACTCAGACCTCCAATCAAGGAATTCGCACTACACAGACTACCACTCAAAGCATTAGAAATACTCAGACTTCTACTCAAAGTATTAGTACTACTAAAGTATTAATACTAATCAGACTTCCACTCTAGTACTACTTCGAATTCAACTAAAAGCATTAGGACTACTCAGACTACCATTCAAGGTATTAGCACTACTCAGACTTCCACCCAAATTATTAACACTACTCAGACTTCCACTCAAAATATTAGGACTACTCAGACTTCCACTCAAGGTGTTAGTCCTACTCAGACTTCCACTGAAATTATTAACACTATTCAGACTTCCACTCAAAGTATTAGCACTACTGAGACTTCCACTGAAAGTATTAGCACTACTCAGACTTCCACTTAAACCCTATGACTACTCAGACTACCATTCAAAGTATTAGCCCTAATCAGACTTCCACCCAACTTATTAACACTACTCAGAGTTATACTCAGCGTATTAGTACTGCACAGACTACCGCTCAAAAAATTAGAACTACTCAGATTTCTTCTCAATGTATTAGTACTTCTAAAGTATTAATACTACTCAGTTCCACTTTATTACTACATATAATTCCACTCAAAGCATTAGCACTGCTCAGACTACCACTTAAAGTATTTTCACTACTCAGACTTCCATCCAATGTATTAACACTACTCAGACTTCCACTCGAATTATGAGGACTACTCAGACTTCCCCTGAAAAGTATTAACACTACCCAGACTTCCATTGAAATTATTAACACTACTCAGATTTACACTCAAAGTATTAGCACTACTCAGACTTCCACTCTAATACTAATAACAATTCCACTCAAAGCATTAGAGCTACTCAGTCGTCAGCTCAAAATATTATTACTGCTTAAACGTCCACCTAAAGTATTCGTACTGTACATTATTTCGTTTTAGTACAACTCTGACGTCCACTGAATGTATTAAACTGCTCAAATTATTAGTGCTGCATAGATGCCCACTTAACACGTTAGCACTACTCCGACTTCCAATAACATTATTAGTACTGATCAGAATTTTACTCAAAATATCAATATTTCTCAGACTTTCACTCAAGATGTTGGTACTGCTCAGCCTGACACACATAACAAAATAAAGAAATGATGCAGTATCTTGGGTTAATGATTTTTATAAGAAAAAGCTAGAAGTCAAATGTGCAAACACTGAAATGTGTTATAATAAATGGCCGCGTGTTTATTCTTTACTATTACTGTTATGTATATACCCTAATTTCATGCAACAAAAGGCATGATATCGGTACGCTTATCTCACCAAACGTCTTTAGATATATATCGCAAAGTCCTTGTAACTATAGTGTGTAACAATAAGCAATCAACCAGGTATAGTGAAATATTATGTTGTTGCTATTGTGTTTGTGTTGTAGCAATAGGCCTTTCTCTGGGTATATTAGAGGTAAACACAATGCGCTGGATATTATGTTGAAAAATTTTTAAAATGAACACCAGATCTTTTATGAGACCATATCTTAAGGGATTTATAAATATTTGTAAGTATAAAGTTTCCTTATATGATTTTAAAACTACAACAAATGCACATTTGTTTTAGTCACATTCACAATTGGATAGAGTCCGAGCTAGTCAACGTATTTTTAGTATGATTATAATGGCACAAATGCACATTAATTTTGTATTGTGTTCGCTATTGAAGACAACTTCGATCTTGTAAATAGTTGTATTAAATCTTTCTCTAACCTCTGAATCACATGTTCAAGGTGGGTGGAGCAAGTGGCTTACGGCCCTCGCATTTACCCGCTAAGGTTACTCTGTCCACGTATGTTTTAGTCTTTTTAGTCTCTGCCCGACCATCGTGAGCATGTAAGCTAACTTGAAATGAGCTTCCTTTCTTAACGTGCTTCCTTCTGCGGTTATACTTCACTATATATCTAACTATCATGTGCTGAAAAATAGCATTAAACCCACAAGTTCAAACACTGTCACATTGTCCTCTCCCAACCAATGTAACTGCTTTATGGTAAAATCATGAAATTCCACTAGAATATCATCATAGTTTGAAAAAAGTCTTTTTAACACAATACTAACTTCATAATACGCTCATCACTGACTAATTACACAACATGATTGAGTTAAAGTTTAAAAACGTTCTAATATTTTTTTTAATGATTCTAGTTGTGGATTACGTGTAATGACGTTTGTAAATCTAAGAAGGATTTTGGTAAGTCAAATTTTTTAACAGGGTAAGATATGTAAGTATACCAATTTTCTTCTAGCTTCAGTTGGAATGATCCTAAAATAAAATAATGAACATGAAGTTCATATTGTTCAGGTAACTCCACATGACGATGACATGTATCTTCTTACTCTTATTGTCGATCAAAATGTTCTTGTAGCTCTACATGCCGTTCGCATAGTTTTTTAACCTGACACGCTGTTCATATGGTTCTTGTAACTCTCCATGCCTCGTACTGATTACGAAAAATGTCTTAAAATCTAAATACTACTACTACTGCTACTACTAATACTACTACTACCACTACTACTACTACTACTACTACTACTACTAATAATAATAATAATAATAATAATAATATTCTTCTTCTTCACCTTCTTAAACATTACACAGATGTTTAGTTTCATGTATCCTGTCAATGATAAAATATTAATTTTTTGCCTGTTCAAAGTTGCAGTTCTAGCATACTAATACCTTAAATTGGACCGAGCTCGTGCGATTTGATATAGCTTTATGTTTCCTATCGGTTTGATGTCTTCAGTCATAGAAAAGGTCGTAATTTAGCTAAAAAAAGTTATTATATTAGGTGATTGTATAATATCGGAGCCGGAAACCACGATCAACCTTGTACCACAGTAAAAAGCCACATTTTTGAACCTACAGTGATATGTACCATTGTATACAACAACTATTAAGGACCAACAGTTGAATGTTCTTGACCTGGGACCTCATCCGTTTATCTCTAATTCCCGATCGTCATTAGCTTGAAAAATCAAATGCTCTGATTAATAGAATAATGACATAATATCATGTCCATCATAATCATTGGGAAAATATACTAATTTTCTTTAAATCAAGGTAAATATTACATTTAAGCTCAAAATAAAATCGCAGCACCTCAACCACCCGCAATTAAGCTTACAGTACATTTACATAGATGAATGTACGTTATGTGTGTTGCTATTTGTGTAAGTTGAAATCTAGAAACTGTGGGTTGATTAGGCTTACACGTTACGAAATAAAGTCAGCTCAAACGAAAAACACAGCTACCACCGCACAATTTAAATGACCTGAACCTTTCAGCAGTATAATATGCTATGTGTATGTTAACTGTTGTAGACATTGCAGTCTACAAGCTGTAACTAAAGTGCTTTGGTTAAGTTGCACTGTTATTGCTACTGCGAAAAACATCTTGCTGACATTAGAGAGCCTATTTATAAAACAGGAAGTATTTTTACGGTGTCATACAATTTTCTATCCACACTTGGTATAATAGGCATGGACACTTTGATTGGGACGCCAATACCTGGGCATGGTATTTATCAGAGAGGGCAAAAACACATGTATCACTCTTGCTCAAGAAAAATAAAATATTTAGTGGACTTGAGACAATATGTAAAGTTCAGTCATGAAACAAGCGTGTTTCTTAAAAATCAGAATATGATTCGCAGTCACATAAATAAAAACATATACTTATCAAAATCATTTACGCTTGTATATAACGTAAATGATACATGTTTGTTCCAGAAAGTCATATCTAATCCGAATATGTTTCACGCCATTTCATTTGGACACCGCGTCGAACGTGCAAGACACGTGTACAATGTGTGATTAAGTATCATACACATAATAATATTATGTTAAAAAGGGATTATTATTTCAGAACACTTTCTGATGAATAATGAAAACAAACTGCCAATATGAAAGACCTTACAATACTCGCGTCAAATTAGGACCTGGTTTATTATGACCTTACGTACGAGACTGATAGACACATGGATGGAATTAAGGTACTTCATTCAAACATGATATTTTAATGACAGCACAGGACGTAACTCTCATTATTCGAAGTTTCACATTTATCATATTTCTCTACACACGTATTTACATTCGTCACTATTTTCCCATTAACATACACACATAGTTCCAATTGTTTCATCCAGTGTCTGTAATTATGAACGTATCTGAGAAGACATCACATAGCTAAAGGACAAAACACAAGCACGACCCCATTAAGATGAAACGGTACCAATAATTTGGCTCGTTGATTTAAAATTAATGAAATTTTATGGATAGAAAACTTTACTAGTATTTTATTAATCAACAAATCAGAGATAGGACATGCAATTGTCAATTGCAAAACTGAGTAATTGAAAATAAAACACATAGCGAGGAGAAATGCATCCATCTGATGCAAGCATAAAACAGGAATACCGGTAACTGCATACGGATATTCAAAATGAAACAATGCAAATTACAACTCTCCTCTTTATGTTAATCGAAGCAGTCATTTGCTGATTCAGTCTGCAAGACGAATTGGATGTATGCTTAACGTTGAAATTGCACCCTCAGCTGATGCGCAACCTATGTTATTCGTGGCCAAGATTTCCACGATTTCCCTTACGGAAAATAGAGTCATGTATATCATCTCGAAGAACATTTTGGTGCAATTACCATTATCAATTTATTCATCAGATACAATCATTATAGTTAAAAATGTGACCTTGCGTTTATACGTCAAGAGCTACACACTCATTGCGGAGAGAAATATCGGTGTTGTTTTTATAAACCCTGTATTTCCGAAGGATAAATTCGAGTCGCCTGCTCAGCATGTCAGTGAAATTTAATCATCACTAAGTGTTGCCAACAGATCTTATAATGCAAGGTTCACAGCAAAATAGTACATGCCAAATCCAGATCCCAAGTTTGTTGAGGTAAGAATCGATTTCATATTTGTCACCAAATTGAAGACTTGGAACAGAAATGCTACATTGCAAAAAACTCGAAATAGAACGATGAAAAAAGGAAAGAGAATTTCATCTTGCTTAATGTGTAATGCATGCAAGAGACAGGCATTCATGTCCCTAATTTATATGTGGCGCAATGAGAGAAGAGCATCCAATAACCCTAGAGGACGGGAAGAAATATTTCGATTTCGCCGTATGGATCTTGGAATCTTTCGACCACATATGGTACCAAGATGACATTGAAAGATACCGAGTCATCCCTCTTTATCCAGATTGTCATGGCTAACAATTTCTCTAGATATAAAGATACAAAGATGAATTTACTCTGACATGCTAATCTATTGTCCCAAGGTCATCCTGAACATAGCCAAAGTCTTCTATATAAAAGTGCGACAAGTAGAATTTAAAGATTACTTGAGCTATTTAGACATGCCTTTAAGTCGAATGCCTAAAACGTTTGGAATGACAGAAATTACCAAATGATATTTTCCACTCTTTCTAGTTACGAATCCAATCAACACACCGTCCTACCGCATGTGCCTGTCTCCCACTGTTATGACACCGGCAATATGCTCACCGAACAACTAAACGCTTTCTTTGCTTTGTACCTCCCTCACGCTTCATACGCCATAGGTTTTGGGAGGAAATGTTAATGTACTCTCGATCGGACATATACGATGTCCGATGTTGCTGTATAAAATTTCTACAACTGTTTATGGAGCACATACGGTTCGATCTTCTGAAGGAAGCCTACACCATCGTCAAAGGATGCTCCATAATCTATAGTAACCGAATCATGAACCCTAGCTCTCATTCGCCCTTAAACTACGTTGTTCATCAGACCTCGATACTCCAGCAAAGCTGAGCACTGGCTAAATTACTTGTGCGCGAAGTGAGACAAATATATCCAAAAAGACCGAAATGTACCAGGCAAAAATTACATTAGCAATATTTGGTGGATACATGGGACTTAGAAGTCGCACAAGATCGTCCAGGAATTTAATGGATGCTTATTCCACAAAATGCTCAATCTGGTAACGTCAACTAGGCCCGACATATGAATCTTAACCGAGGGCCATTACAACCTTGTAATGAAACACTTACCAACGACGCCTAAAATTAGAGTAATAAAAATACCAAGTGGTTTCGTAGAAAGTTAAAACCAAGTGGACCCTTTAAACACGTTTAACATTTTATATGGAAGGCGCATGCCTTCCATTTGCTTGATGTATCACTCAGATGATTTATCACAAAACAAAATATATGAAAGGCGTCGATGTAGTGCGTGAAGATTGTAGAACCAGGGTATTACTGGCCGACGAATTAGGAGATGTAATTATTGCTGCCTAAGTGACAGCCAACGTTCGAATTAAACTGTACGTGAGGAAATCGTGTCCTGTACCTGACATGAACAGCTGAATCTACACCCATTGCCCTGATCATCCTCACATTACCATCGAAGGAGACCTCTTAGGAACATGGACAGACGAGCACCCCGGAAAAAGAAACTGAGTTTCGGTAGCGGCTGTTTTAAAAATGATGACTACGAATACAGTGACAAACGAGGTGGATTGCACACCGCCTACATAGATAGGAAATTCACGCTGAATCATTGGATTATTCTACTGGCCAACTTTGCTGTGCCGAAGGAGGTTTATCAGTCAGGAGAGGACCAACACTTTATCGTAACCACATCAGTGCCGCACACAATTATAGAGGTTACCAACGCACGAATTTATCAGTCGCTATTTGGACAAAAAGGTATGAAATTGTCCAAGATAAGCGAGTATACCACCCTACGAATCTCATTCATGTCTGACCAAAGTGCTTCGGGTATCACCCCCACCTCATCGTATTAACTTGTCAAAGAAGAATAATCGTTGCCTGTGCCTTTGCCTGGCTGTTGTGACCTTGAAAGTCGATTCCAAACGTTGAAGGGAAAGTAACCTAAATATTTGGGAAGACCTACACAGAACAATTAGCCAGAGTAGGATATATTTACTTGGAGTAAGGAAAAAGTAGTTCAGTTGTTACAAGCAGCTGCCTGCCATGTTTGGCGCTCAGCATTAAGAGGTTAGTGTTAGGACTGGTCGGGCATGGGTCTGGATAATGTCTGGATAATGTGGCTGTGTGGGACATGATGCTACAGCCAGCACTATGTTTGAAAAGTATTCAGTCAGTCACAAAGCCTGTCTTTGAACGTTTTTTAGATTGATAATCAGATATTCATGTAGCCTTCCGTTGGTTATAATAATATATAGATATGCAGGTATGTGTTGAGATTGTATACGGCTAAGCAAATATTCTAGAGTATATAATATGCAAACAATAATGAGTGATTGGTATTAACTGTACGTCGATATATCTTATGTCGTATCTGCATTTATTTTTGATCCAGAATATGTGTCATTATTATAAAGTGTGTTGTGTTTAAGTTATGTTAAGAAGCAGATGTTGTCTAACAAAAAAGTGCCTGTTTTATTATTACATGATTTAACTTCCCTGTCACAAGTCAGTAGGATCATCCGCTAGAAACGTTTAGTTAATGCAAAACCTTACGTAGGAAAGTTGTAAATTCTTGCAATAATATTTTCATAGTTTGGAGTGGGTAACAAACATATTTTTCCATAATAGCCATATAGGTTTCATGCAGGCAAACATTCTAAAAATATTATTTGTAAGAATGCAAAATGATATTGATTTTAAAAGAAATCGACGTTTAAGTGGGGTTTTTTCTAATTATTCGTTTTAACACTGATATTTTAACAAGGAATAATCAAATTGATCTCACTTGAAATACATATTGATTAATCTATAAATCTGTATATATGACTTTTCATACGTCAATCCTTACGTTTGTTTGTTTTTGAAGCTGTCTTTTGCTAAGTCACTTAGTTTTCTTGTCATTTTTTAGTTCCTTATTTATATCATTTTAGCCTATGCAATCATGTACTTATGTAACTAATCAGATAAATTTATAACATGGTAAGAAATGTGTAACTTCTAACAATTAGTCAGCCTATCGATCGGAGTTTCGTGGCTTCTAAATGTCGCCAAATGTAAACATATCCCTCGATAAGAGTTTGTGCCTTCATAGCATGCGACATCAGTATAAAAAGGACACAAACACTCCCACTCATTAATATGCACGTACATCGACTGGCATATTGGACCATATTATCATTCCCACTCAGCAAAAGTCACGTATGACCACAAGAAACATCACAATATATCATCCTTAACAGCATCAGTTTAGAACGCACACTCTTCTGCTCAGTTAGATTCATATTGCCCAGGAAACACTGTTTCATAATCGTCCTTTATTGTATCAATATAGGCAATTTTACTAAGACACATATTGTCGAACAATACTGTCACATATCGTTTTTAACTGCAATAATATAGATAGGACATGCAGACTTCAAAAAAGCAATATTTTCATATCGCCCAGGACAACACTACGCCGTATCATCTTTGAATCCATCAATTTAGAAAGTACATACACCCGGGCAACAGGACGATATCATATCCTTAACTGATCAAATTACTATGTTGTATTCAACAATGTAACAGAAGGAAATATAACCAAGACGTTTAAGAATTTTAATAAATAACGTATTTTTTTTAAATTACACAGTGAAAAGTTAAGAGGAGCTGAGAGAGAGGACTGATAAATCAATTCCATTCCGATTTTGGTGTCATTCTCTTTTCGTATGTTTATGTTGTAAGTCTGCTGACGTGTTTTATGTTGTACTTAGATAATATTCGAGATAAACATGTTGATTATTTGGACCATAATATAATTCTACAGCTTTTATAAATTATTTAATAAGTAATGGTGAAGGTGTGGTTATAAATCGCTTTCAATAAATAGCAGCTAAGGCTCGACCCTTTTTACGTGATAAACTCCCAGAAATAAAGACAAAAATTGGAGTCCTAGTTACGCCCCATCATACTATTATTTCACCCCCCCCCCCCACCCCCCCCAAAAAAAAACAAAATAATTAACAAAACAAAACAACACTACTTCGTAAGGATATATGTGGATACTTGTCATTGGGTCGTTATCTCTCAAAAGCAATTGTTACCAAAATTAGCACGTAACCATAAAAAACCTACCAAAGGATTGTGTAAGAGAATATCTGAAGGGTCAAGGATTTTTGCTCTCAATGCGCAAAAGGAAAGGCATATTTTAAGTAAAACGAATATATCTTAAAAAATAGAAAACACGAAACAGTCATAATTGTTAGTTGTGGAATGTTTTATTCGGATCTTTTTAAAAATACATCATTGTTTCTATCTTGTGCTAAGTAAGATGTTTTCCGTACGTATCCATTGCTTCGTCCTTTAGAAAATCGATTTTGTAGCTCAATATGTCATTCAAAATGTTATTAAGTGGTTCCTCTATCTGCAGGAAACTATACAAATATTTGCCAACTTTTATTTATATTTATATGTCGTTTAAAGCCATGGTGTTAGGGATGTGCTGGTATAGAAGTGGATGCAGTTTGATTTCCATGACCTGAACTAGTGGTACTCTTTATTTCGACTATGATATCTCAGACACTTCAGGTCTTGATGTTAGTTGCTTTGTTTGCCAACATTGATGTCTCAGAAATTACAGGACTGGATTGTAATGTCCTTACCTGACCACAGTGATATCTCAGAAAATACTGGCCTGTATATTGATGACCTTGCATGGACACAGGACTAACTCAAGCGATTGTGATCAGTAGCTAATTGCTCTCTCCATCAAGCTACACGTTCAACACAGTGAGCAACAATGGATTTGTGTGACCTATGTCCTCACTGTAATCTTGCTCGAGCGCCAGCGTGGATATAGAAGATACGTAACTGTCAAGAGCTTGCACAAGTTATGCTTAGGGGGCAAGACACGCATTCTTAGCACCTGCACTGTGTGCTTTGGGAGGCGAAATAAGCATTTCATTCATAGCAGGGTAGAAACTTTAGGCAATATAATATTATCTCAAACCATTAAACATTAACTTTGAGATTATTAGCACTGATGATGCCAGCCGTTATTGCTAGACCTTCGTAACACTGTAGTTACTTAAAACGTAATCGCCACAGCATAGGTGTTATATATATTTTCCGTATGGAAGACAAACTAGTGCATCATTGCGAAAGGTATCTTATTCAGTCTAACAAATATTTGACAGGTCACTTACTGTACAGCCCTTAGCAACACCACGCCTTATTGCATAAAGTTCAAAATACTGCTACCTTGCAAATAGGTCAAGAAAAGCACATCAGCACGGCATTTTTCAGAGTCAGTAAAAATCAATTGATACTAATATGCATTGGGAAAGTTTTATGTTTGGGTATAACGATAGTTGGAGCCATTTTGTCGCTTCACCGCTATTATGTGTCTTACAGTTTTCATAAACTGTTAGATATATTGGTATCTATTTTTATATCCTGTACATCACTAGATACATGCATTTTATTCTACTGATGTGCAGAATATGGTACCTGCGCAAACCTCGTTTAAAATCGATAGTACAATTATATGGAACCTACGTTTGAGCTTAGCTGGGAAACAAGATATGAATAAACGTGACAATCAAACGTTTTATCATGAACAACAACATAACTGTTACATTTTAAACAATTTATTGGACCACATACGTAATCTATAACACAATACAAGATTAATCAATTAGTCTGTTTTACATTATGATCCAATTAGTTTTGTCACGCAAGACATTACTTAACAGCCAAGACGTTCTCGTTTCTTTTACACGGCATTTTTATGTCAAGTTTGATTTCGGTCTTTTGTACTATTCTGATACTTACTCATATATGTTATCCCACGAGGTGCGTTTTATTCAGGCTTGGACTTCATAGTCCAACGTTATGAGATGCATCTAATTCACGCTTGGACTTTGCTGTATGTGGGACATAAATGTAACGTGATATGCGTGCAAAGTGATCACACACACGCCTAGTTCTTTGCTAGGTTCAATGGTCTAAGCAATGATTACAACCCGATTTATTGCTTCTAAGAAGAAAACCTAAAACCACTCTTCGCAAATTCCAGAAACAAAATAATATCAGGACCTGCTAATTAGAAGGTTCTCCGACAAGAAGAAAATATCGCGCAACACAAATGAAAAAACAAAAATAACAAAACATATGGCTCGCGAAAACACATGCATTTCTTAAAATCACTTCAAAACGGTCTCAACACTTTTTACAAAAGTACAAACGATTTGCAGCTGGACCCCAAACATTATAAAATATGTCAATACACCCGGTCATATATTGTGGAAAACTCAGCAATACTGTTCAGGAGAATAAACCCTCTTACCTACATTTCAGGTAGGGGCGAAAAGGGAGGAGAGCATTGATTTACTCAGTTTATACACACGCATGATACATTCTCGTCTCATAGTTCACATGTGTACAATGATCAAAGTCTACAATGTTACAGTGGGTCAGATAATAAACAATATGTAACTATATATGGAAGAGTTTCTAAACCATACCATACGACATATTAAATGTGTTGACACCAACAGGAAGTAATTAGTGCATAATTATCTCACATTTGCTATTCAGGCCTACTTTTATTATAACAGCCAAAGGCAATTCATTAGCGACAACCTGCATTTTCTAGAAATGGAATAGTTATATTTATAATTCTTAAGTGGGGAAACATTGTTTAACTTGTGAACCGCAATGTGAACTTTTAAAGGGATGGAGGTGTTGTATATGGTAGTAATGTAACTAATATGCACGAATGTTTGCGCCTTATATAAACCAGTTGGTCAGTCTCTGTTTAACATTTATCATAGTCACCTGATACTGAAGTATATAACCCAACTTACGTGTGTTGGGTCGTGCCTACAAACACAAATATAACAAACTTCGGAGAACAACGTTATGAGATGTATATGATTTAGGATAGGACTTCAGATCATTTATTTGAAACATGTATAGACTACAGAGTCCAAATTTCTGAGCTGAATCTGATTTTCGTTTGGACTTCCAACAGTAACCTAATGAAGTGCATTAGATTCAGGTTTGGTCCAACGGTATATGATATATTTGATGCAGACTTGGACTACAAAGTCCGACGTTATGAAGTTTATTCAGGCTTGGACGTCAGATAGGCCATTTTAAGGGTTTATTATTACGGTTAATCCCAACGGAACTCACTGTTTTATACATTCATATCTGTGCTACAAAAGGTGACATTACACATTCTCAAGATATTGTGTTTTCCTTTCCCAAAATAGTTCATTTTAGTCATATTCCTGTTAGGCATTGTGCGCGACTATGTTTACCTTGTATAGAAAAAAAGTATTTATTCATTCTAAAGATTCATGTAGGAAGTCATAATACTGTTACATTTTCTTCGAGCATCACATTTTCTCCTTGCACTTTGTATCTACTTGTATGATCTATTGATACTTCTATAACATGTCTTGGTAATTAGCTGTTCTGCATAATGAAAACATCCTAAAAGCTAAGATATATGATGATCAATACCTACTTTGCGAACGGACCAATGGCTCATACGTTGTAACTATTGAATTTTAGTCGAGAATAAACTGTTGATCGTATTTACGACGCTGGTGGCACTTAGAAATGTGACTGAATGTATAAAAGCAGTATCAAAAATAACTATTTTAGCTGCTGTATTTGACTTCTACAAATAGTGTAGGGTTTGTTAATAATTCAGCTAGACATTTCAGTGGTTGTGTTGGTGGCAGCAGCACGAATGAACAACAACATTGAAAAACTGGTGCGTGTATGGAGAGATGGTATAAACTAGCATATTGGTATTTTATGAGAATCAGCTACAAAAGCATGAATAACAGCATAAGTGGATCTGAAAATACGTGCTTTCTGTGCTTTCGGGTGATTTGAATATAGTGGTAGCAACAGCAGCATTACAAGTAGTAGTAGTTGATGTTCCATTAGCAGCAGTAGCATTAATTGATGTTATTTGTGTTGTTGTTGTTGTTGTACTGGCTGTGGCGGTGGTATTTGTAGGATGATGCGGAAAGGAGTAGGAATGTTTCAATATATATATATATATATATATATATATATATATATATATATATATATATATATATATATATATATAGTGTACATATATTAAAATAGCATGGCACTGAAAGTGTTGATATAAAGCAAATTTATATACCAATACTATTAGTATATCACATTGTGATCCGCCAATGGCACAATAATACGAATATATACTATTTCAGCTGCAGGTCTATATAAGAGTGATGAAGTTCCACTCATTAACTATTAGTGACGTATGAAAATACTCTTATAAAGTATTCATTGTCCTAATTTTATAAATGAATTTAAAATCCTACACATTTCAGCATTATCCGTTCTTTGTTTCGTTCCCCTTGCCCGTATCTAAGATAAGGAGCTAGACATGTATAAAAATGTAGTACGAGAGAAAAAGAATTTGGGTTGAATGAAAACCTTACAAATGATCTTGCTCCAAGTAACCTACAAGAATACGGTTAGTCTTAACGGTATGTTTACACTTTACTAGGGATCTATATACAGTGTTCTAAATATCAATGATACATGGTTGCAATAGTCGGTCGACACTGTAAGTTAAATTTGACGGTAACGAGGAACGAATACTGTATCGTATTTAATTTTGTTCTGTGGTTTCTGAAATATATTATAATGTCCTAAATATCGATTGTTATTATTAATTAATTATGAAAAAGTTCAAGCCGAAATCACCTCTCTCCCCCTCTCTCATACACACGTTCTCTCGCTCTCTCTTTAGGCAATGGTATAAAGACAATGGCACAAACCCATGAAAAAACGACCTTTGGGGATTTTCGCTTGTGTCAGACGACGACGTCTCTGAACCTATGAATCCTCGTAAAGTAAAACCGGCCAAAGGAAAAAGAGATAGAGAGAGGGGGAGGGAGGGATAATTGTATGGTCAGAAGTAATGTTAATTAAAGCAGAATACTAACTTAGATCAACGCTAATTATAATACAATGTTTTACTTACCTCTTGCTGGTTCCACATTGTGCTTAGTTAATATTCCAACCTAAATTCCATACACCAGTACCTGAAAGCAGAGGCGTTAAGTGTGTACATTAAACTGTGTTAGTAGTGCTCTACCTTCTCCATAATAACAAGATTTGATGTTTAAATCATATGTGTCTTATATTGATTCAACCAATGCGAATAAAATTAAAACTTAAAACAAAAACAACAAATTTATCAATTTGCAAATGTTATTGTGAAAAACACGTAAAGGCACAGAACTACTTTTTGTAGTGGACACACTCGTAGGGATGTGATGAGTTTATACACTCGGTCAATTCACAGTTGCCAGGAACATATCTTAATTCCTTTTAAAGTCAAATATGTGTATTTGTATGTGATAAGAATAAAGTAGATGCAAAATTGGTACGCTGGTTCATTGATATACCACTTGTTATATACATTTTTTATTAAGAGTAAATTCGGCAAGCCTCGTCTCCTTTTAATGAAAAATTATACATCGCGTGGTATTTCATTGATACAGCTTACATACCACACTCTCTCTCTCACACACACACACGGATATATATATATATATATATATATATATATATATATATATATATATATATATATATATATATATATATATATATATATATATATATATATATATATATATATATAAACCAATCATTATCTCAGAACCAGATCTGCCTTAAGAGCCGTATGTATTAATATTGACTATTATGCTGACTGTATTTTGAGGGATGGTTATAGCTGGAAAAGCATCAGCTGCAATTGCTCGATATATATTTCACATAAATAAACGGAAAGACATGCTTGCACACATCGGAGTTTTACCGTCATAAATTGGTCTGTATACATGCTTGCCTGTTATTTGATTTAACTGCCTTGATTGGATTGGGATAAAACACGAACTCGTTATACACACCCCAAAATAAGTCAAAGCATGCTATAATGGTCCATACATCAATAGTTTGCAAGAACACAATAATCCAGGCAAGGTAACCTAGCAGCTACCTAGATTTATTATATTTGTTTCTCTGCAGCAATTGGTGGATTTCTTTATAACATGACTTTTACGGGGAAGCACAGGATATTTAAGGCAACTTACATTTTGGGAATCGTGACGGATTTATCAAACTTGTATAAGTCGTCTTTATATGATTCGAAAACTGCGTAGCATTTATTCATATTACCTGTATTGATTATATGCGGAGGGGGCCTTCTATATGACAATATATTTTGCAGGTATCAGTCTCACTAGGCAATGTATAAAATACTATATGAACGACATTGCTTTCGAAGGTGTGAGTTGTTCACTATTAACGCAAAATAATATGGTTATTTCGTTGAGAGCTGATACAGAAATCTACAAGTTATTAGTCATTTTGCCAGCAATTTTAGCGTAGGAGAGTAGTGATTCTAAGACAAACTTAATCGAATTGCCATTACTTTTGTACAGTTTAATATTGTGGAGACAATATGTGTACCATGGTGTTATATATCCTCGCTGTATCAGATTTGTACAACAGAACATCGCGGGATAAATTTTAAATGATGCAACTTTTACAGAGTCCATTTACAATTTGATCCATTGTTATGCATGCTCTTCTCGTCAAAACTTGAAACTCCGTATGGTCACATGCATCTGTTCCTTTAGAGCCTATTCATGAGTATTACGTTTGCTTGCCTTGCTTATAACATTATCGGTTTAGAATCGGTGACACAAGGGTAACAATGGCGTATATAACAATTGGTTGCCTTAATACAAATCAGCATATTGTTTTCATTTTGTGTTTGGGTGTTTGTGTGCTAGTATGTGTGTGCTTAGTTTCATTGGCATAAAATAAACAATACGTTTGAATGAATAACATTTTAAACTAGCTCGACAAGATAAAATATCTCTGTTTTTGAATCATTTATGTGGACACGTGAAACATGTCTATAACCTTATATTCATTCTGCCATTTTTTACCCTGGCATTTCTTGAATATTTTGTTATTGTATATCATCTGAAATGATTCATAATAACATTCCCACGTGGAGTTGATGTGGAACATGACCTGTGTATGGCGTTAAGAGATAGAGAATACTGTTATACGTTTCTACACAATCAATGATTGTTAAAGATAGTTTTGATCTGTGTCCGTCATACAATAGAAACAGAGCTGTGATGAATCGCGCCATTTTACAGAGCTGTTTAAATGTTCTTCGAGATATTTCCCGAATGCCTGACAGTTGATCCATCAAAATACATTACAATACCATACATCGATGGTATTGCAGCCACATGGGATTGATTTCTTAGCAAAATTAGACAAAAAACCGGAATAGTTGTACCTAAAGTATTTAGAAACAGTCACATTATATGACCTGCTACTGGTAATTCGTTGGTTACTACAGAAGGATGGTATGTTGTTGTGATGTTCTTAGGTTCATTCCTCAGGTTATTAATGTTTATGATTTCTCTCAGCATTTCAAAATACGCCCTTAATGTCTATCCGAACTTGAATCTGGCACGCATTAATGCGAGAGAGAACGACTTTTCAACTGTTACAGTTGGTTATGGTGATTTGAAGTTGTGATATCACTGCCGTGATAGCAGATTATCCTTCCGATGCAGGACAATTAGTGGGCAAATTACAAAAATCTGAGTTTGTATATCTAGAGCCCGCCTTCGCCAAAAGCGAAATATTACATACAGGCCGGGCGTCATGTTACTATGGCAAAAATTGTACTCGGCCCGATTTAACGGTGTCAGTGTCCACTTCCAAAATGATTCATTGCTTCCTGTTTTATTTTATTTTCCTTAACATCTATTTATGCATTTTTATTTCTTCTTGGTCATTACAATAATATAATATTTAGGTTTCTACCATTCTCAGAATCATGAAAGACTGTGTGTAATGAAGAATTTCGATAGAGTTCGAAAATCTTAATACTTATTTTTTGAGAACGTCCAAACCATGTGATCTAGAGCGCTCGGTTGTACTGGTTACTGACATCTCACCTCTGTCTACGTGGACATGACTATCGGCAATATCAACATGGGTTTGTGAGAGAGCTTCTCTGGGATATGGTCAGTGAAAGTATACATAGAGCTTACTTTTTATGATGTTGGGTTGTGCGTTTTGCATGAAGTTAGTACAGTATATATATATATATATATATATATATATATATATATATATATATATATATATATATATATTACATGACTGAATGAAAATGGGAATGATATGATTCTTCCCTTGTTGTTGTGATCGAAGATATAAAGAGAGGTCGAACGATATCATTCTGGTTTCTTCAAGCGGCGGTGTCATTCTAGCGATGCAGGTATTACATCGCTAATATCTGGGAAGAGATATTGGGTTCGAACTGGAAAACACGAACTCGAGATCTAAGTCTATGGCAGCAATGCTTTATTAACATTTAATAAAACTACTCTAAATATAGAAGACAAATTACGCACAATTCATTTAAAATATATACTAAAATTGTACATTAATTACACCTAACCATGTTCACACAATTATATAATTTTAGCATTTCAAAATTTAAAACCAAATAAATTGTCAATAGTTCAAAAATTCTCAAGAGTTAGTTATTTCAAATGAATACCAAGGTTTTTCAATATTTTTTTATTGAATCCTATTTCTAAACTAGACTACTATTTCCTGTAATTTCGAAGGTATTCTATTTCTAAATAAAGTATTTGTAGCATGAAGTTGGTAGCAAATGATTTCTGAAAAAAAACAAAGCTTAATATTCTAAATTTACACAAATTCAAAATAACCTTAAACAATATAAGAAACACTATATTGAACAATTCATATTGTATAGTAATACAAAGCTAAAACCAGCATAATACGAACTTTCCAGAGGCAGGTGATGTAATCTCTAAATGTGGTGCAAGTCAAGGAGGGTGAGGATTGTAATCATTCCGCTATCCACAGCAGATATAAGGTCATTTACTACAGGCCCAACATATTTTTGTTGCTATAGAGGATCAATATTTTCCCATGTTAAATACATATTGTCGTTAGACAGTCCCAATCAATTGGCACTCTACATCCCTATGGTCAATCCAACGTGTTCCTATACAGTCACAATCCATTGTCACTATACATCTCTATGTTCAATTCCCCTTGTCCATATACAGACTCAATCCATTCAATATCCCTTGTTCGTGTACATACCCAACTTATGTTCATCATTCCCTTGTCCCAACACAGACCCAATCCATTCAATTCCCCGTGTTCTTATACAGGCCCAACATATGTTGGATTCCCATTGTCTTTTTTAGATATAAAATTCCCATGTTATATTCCCATTGTCCCTAAAGTGACCCAGCAACTTCTTGGCTAGATTTTCCATTGTCCTTAAACAGGCCCAACCTATGTTAAATTCCTATGGTCCCTATTTTTTACATACCCCTTTTAACATTTTGTCCCCATTGTCTATAAAATGGCCAAAGGGAGTTTGTAATGGTAATTCCCATTGTCTGTATAGTGACTCAGTATTCCCCATGTTAAATTGTTATTGTCCTTAGAGCGTCCTAGGGGTTTGGTAATGGTAATTCCATTGTCCTTAGAGTGTACCCATTCACTAATCGCATGCCCCTCGTGCTTCTGTGATACCTGGCTTCGTCAGAGACCGCTTCCAGTACACACTCAGACCATGAGGAGTTTTTATTTACGTCACCGTCTGGGAATTCGTAAATCATAGGTTCAACTGAAGATGTTTTATTAGATACACATGTTGTCTGACAATGAAGATGAGGGAGAGACACAATATACAGTGATTAATAGCATATAATTATTTTAAATATAGCAGTAGTACTGATGGTTTTGTGAAAGGCATCTTAGTAAAATCAGATAATCGAAAAATTCTAATAACCATTTTATTTATTATAAGAATTTAAATTACATTTGCAAAATCATACTTTTATTAAAATTAAATGAATTCAAAGAACATCTCCAAAAACGATATATTCTAAACATTCATAAGAAAAACAACGTCGGAACATACAGACGGTGTCTCTAGGTCAACTTATTATACCTTACTAACTGAATCAGAAGTAGCGTACCTGTGACAACATATTTTATTTAGAAATTCACTTCATTCATTTTTATAAAAAATTAAACCTTCGTGAATACATTCCCTTCTATATAAACTGTATAAAGGTTTACTGAAAAAGCTATCTTTGTAAGCAAAGTATATTAATTAAATTAAGTTTTGCAAGCATGCATTGGCTTGGAGTGCATTTGCACGAATGAATGGGGTCTTACCGCTATGCCAAGGACGTTCGTCATGTTCTTAGTATTACTCTTGATTTTCAGACAACCGACGACTGTTGCCTACCTTGAAAGAATTTGCAGGACCTATTCGAGGTAATGGTATTAGTGGCAACGAGGATATATACTATCGAGAGATTTGGGAGCCCGAACAGGGCGATGCTAGAGGAGAAAGCATATATTTCACACAACTGACGAAAAGTGTTACAGACACAGCAAGAAATGCAATTATACAAGCAGGTGGGTTTAAAGGTAACATAAAAAGGTATGGAATCAATGAAGATGGACATGATATGGTTGCACGCTTCTCCTGGTGGTCGGTTTGTATACCTCAAACCGAAATAAACAGATTGCAGGGCACTCTGTTGGATGGCGATGAATTAGCCGATATTTACAAAGATGGGTCGAGGTATGGGACAAATATGATTAGATACAATTTTGACGAACTCATGGGATCATATGGGGAATGCTCCCAAAGTCATCCCGAAATTCGAGTTCTTGGCACCTATTGCTATAAACGAGAAGTAATGCATGCTCTAGTTGTAGCACCTCAGGGACATCCGACGTTTCAACAACATCCTATTGTGGCAACAAGGCAAGATGGTCATAGTGAGTATACATGGTATACTATGAACGTTAGGGTCGAGAATCTTCGCTGTTATAAGCAAGACATTGTTGGGATAACATCCAGGACTAATCATTATATATGGAGACCATTTTCCGTCCTACGGTATAGAGTGCCGACAAAAAGGATGTGGTCGCATATGTCATTCGCATTTTATCTGGATCCATTACCTGGCATGAATATGAAAGTTCCCAATGTTGCAGATGATGACAAGTGGAGAAAATGTAAATTACAGGAGATCAAACTTATCGACCCATTGAAGGAAGAGCAAAGCGAAACATAAGTAAAATGTAAACATAATATACATTCAATCTCAGCTTATCAAACCTAGAACTTTCAATTGAATTATAAGGCAAACATTTAAGTATCAACACAAACACAGTGTTTAATCCCTGCTTGTTTTGGCAATTTGTTTTTAAATAGGTACCTGCTATTTTAGGTTTTGGGTTCATGCGAAGCGAAAAACATAATAATGGAAAATAATCATATTGATGACGCAAATAAAAACACTGCATTCTGGAGCACCCATTTTAGCAAATTCATAGCCTAAACAGTGGCAGAACCAGTTGCATAAAAGATCTTGTAGCATTATTTCGTTGTTTAACCGAATATTATTACCGAAAACAGAAAACAGAGAACAATAACAAACCGAAACAGTTTACAAGGTATGACGAAAATATTACTTCTGCATGGTTTATATTATTTTAAGATTTGTATCCCTAGTTACCTTGGACTAAATGTTAATAATGTTATTTAAATGTTGTTTCTTTATGAACATTAAAACTAAGATGTAATAAAAGATTGTAGTTAGTACGTTACATAATAATCATATCCTATATATCTCACCATTATTTTATACAT
The DNA here is from genome assembly GCA_028554795.2 of Sinohyriopsis cumingii. Lineage (NCBI taxonomy): Eukaryota > Metazoa > Mollusca > Bivalvia > Unionida > Unionidae > Sinohyriopsis > Sinohyriopsis cumingii. Next base: position 96,861,178 of record CM068835.1, on the reverse strand, counting down.
GTTTTTGTTAATGGACTGCTCAATATAGTTTACAGCGAAAATTAATGTGTATGATGCAGTTTTCTATTAAAAGCCTTTATTCATTATTATATTCCGTAGTCGATGTAATTTAACAAAATGTATAATAGGTGTAGTAATGTATTTTATATTAATATGTTGTTCTAATTTTCTTTAGCATTATGTTATTTCTCACTGATTGACATATATATGTTTCATTTGCAAAGGGTACCAATGTTCATGAACCCAGATAGTTTTAGTCTTCTGAAACAAAGTGATGGAACAGTCAATCTTCATATTTAGTTTCTAAATGTATTTCACTTACAGATGCACATGCAAACACTCCCACATTATTTTGGAGTTATCTATAAGCTAATGCGAAAGTATAAATATGCTCAAGACGAGAGACTCTTCAGTCAAAACATTACTTATAAAATATTTGAGTAATGTTAGAGTTATGTTCCACTTACATAAAAGACTAACAACGACTAACCAAATATTCACTATAAAACAAGGCACTCCACAAAGAAAGCACAATAATGTATGTACTATTAGCAATATTTAGAAATATGCAAAAACAGCAAATAAGACTGGGACAGACAATGGATGCGAGTACGAAATATTATAAAAGTTCTGAAAATATGAGAATAGGAAAGAATAACAGATTCACTGTGTGTTACATAAGAAGAGAGGTTCTGAAATTATGTCAGTTTATTCTGTTTGCCATTTTAGTTTTTCTATTGTTATTTCCTTATAAATTGGCTTAAAGTATGCTCGAACGTTCAATATGCATCTGGATAATATTGGTATCACTACGCCTCCTACATGAATGATCAAATCAAAAAGGGCTTGATGTCTAGTGGGTCTTCGAAAATAGATCCGATATGACTTCCATTATGTCAGAAATGACAAACATCTCCAAAATCTCGTTATCGAAACTCTCGTGGATATATAGGCATATTGACCTGTGGATTTAACAAGATGACTTCTTATGATATCCAGCTGGTCTTAAATTACAATGATGATGATCTGAAGTGAAATATAGCAGCATAGCGGTCTTAATGTAAATCTTGATATCGCAATTCCTCTTCAATTGCTGGTCGTATTGACGAGGGGTTTTGACCGAATGTCTTTTCATAATGTCAAAATAAAAGATAATCTATATTTAAATGGTGCTGATCTGACAAGAGCCGCCATCTTGAATGCATTATATCACCAATCCTCCTTTATCAAAAGTCACACTGATAGGACGTTTTCTTTCGAGCACTGATTAGTTATAAATTAAAAATGGTGCTGATGTTTTTTTCTCGCAGTACGAATTATCAACTCTGTCCCACAATAACACAGGTATCTCAAGGGAAAATATTGTCTAATTAATTTAATTTATGGTCCTGAATTTATTCATATAGTTCTGTGATAAGCTTATTTTCATTTGTTGCATTTTTCCTTTCTGTGCCTCTTTCCTAACACAATATTATTTAATAATGTAGCAACTGTCATTATTCATGTTGCCAATCAATTTTGACGATCACTTGACTATACTCGTCTCTTTTTCAATCCGCCAGCAGTTGTTGTTGTTGTTGTTGTTGTGGGGTTTAACGCCATTTTTCAGCACACGATAGGCTATGCATGGCGGCCAGTATTAATGGTGGAGGAAGAACCCGGAAAAACCCTGGGAAGAACCACCGACCCACGAGAAGCTACTGGCATGCTTTCTCACATACCCACATAGGCCCCGCCAACATTTGTCAGTTGTACGTGCGCAGTGGCAGCATATAATTTCAAGAAAGTGCAAACGTTTCTTACAGGCTGACATATTTTACCTGCAATTATTACATTGTGTTATTTTCTAATAAAAACACATATTGTGTTAGAATGAGCTTTGCAAACAATGCCCAAGACAGGTCATGCTGAACATTCGGACGTTACTCCTATGTTTTATGCATGGATTTAAATCGTGCAGCAGTTATTACAGAGGCTTATCTATTGTTTCCTTACTTTTTAATTTTTGTCTTCTCACAATTCTAAGTTTGGTTTAATTGTCTATTTATAGGATGGCACAATAATTACAATATGTTTTAAATGATTATCATTTCATTGTATTTTTTGGATCTATTTCTAACTCTCATTGACTCTCGTTCTCTCTTTATCTCTTTTCTCATTGCAACTAGACGTATCCTCACGCCGAGTCATGACAGTATCTTATTTAGATACGAACTGTTTCAGATGTTTCCATTTTCCATTAATTGCAAAATGTTAGTTTTCGAATACTCTCACTCCCATTGTGATATATATCTACTCCACTTGATATAGCAATAGGTGCCTCACAAGATTAATCAGTCTTCCAATTAGTAAAAGAAGTATTGACTCCCCAGTAGTACGTTTTAATAGGTTACGAAAATCTTGGAAAAAGTTGTTCTATCCCAACTTGTTTCTTATCTGAATTCAGCAATTTTAGCAATGTACAGTATGCATATTGCCCTAGCCACAATACTAAAACTACTCTTCTGAAAGTAGTTAATGACCTCTCTGCTTTGGATAGCAGAAAAATTACAATCCCTCAACCTCCTTGACTTTTCTGTTGCAGTTGACAGCATTACATATTACTTCACCGTCTCCAGCATGTATGTGTCATTCATGATACAGAATTACGGTGGTTCAAGCCCTACTTATTCAACATAACACAAATTGTGTCAGTAAATGGAACACACCCCATCCCAATTGATCTATGTTGTAGTGCTCCACAGGGGTCGGTTTTTGGACCTGTTCCCTTTATTATATACACTCAGCCAATCTCAAGTGTCATATATCTTCATACAGTCTCCCCAATTGTACGATGATGACACCCAAATATACAAATCTAGCAACCTAACTGAAGTTGATGCCAACATCCAAAGTGTAGAGAGGTGTATTTTCTATGTGAAATCATGGAGGACATGTAAAAATCTGCAGAAGAATGACACTAAAACTGAAGCCATTCTGACTACAACACAAAGCCTTTCTCATTCACATCCTTTACCTCAAACAATAAATAGCAACAACACCAACATTAAATTTACACAGTCAGTATGAAACCTAGGTGTTACTCTAGACAGTACTCTCGTTGCACCAACATATCATAAACATTTGCATGGCTACATATATTGTGCTCCATCCACAATTATGCTTTAGTTCATAACAAACTTTTTTATTCCTTAGTACTTGCAAGACTATATTATTGTAACTCAATTATGTCTGGTTTGTCTCAATATCTACTCCAGAAACTTCAACAGTTAAAAACAAATATGCTCAGATCATCCTTAAAGTACCAAGAGCAGTGCGCACCTCCCTTACTCTGTACGCTATACCGACTATCCATTCGATCCATATTCAATATAAAATATGTTCTCTGTGCTACATATCTCTCACGAGCTCCAGTCCAACGTACCTATCCGACCATAAGCATGTGTACACACCGGCAAGATAATTACAACCTTCTTCTGACAATTATATTTTCATTATTCCCAATATGAAAATAAAGTTATATGGACAATTTTATTTTGCATATCAGGGCCCAACAACATGGAATGAATTGCCCAATGAACTTAGGCACAAATACAAAGTGATCTCATTGAAGAGCGCTCTTAAAACTCACCTATTTTAAGAACAAATTTATATCTATATAATATATCCATGCCGTGAATATTTTCAGCTTGTTTTCTGTTTTCTAATTATGTAGTGTTTGTTTCTTGTTATCATATCGATATATATGTTTGTCTAATGTAGAAAAGAGCTTAGAGTTTCTAAATATTAGGCGCTATGCAAAGTGCTCATTATTATTATTCTTATTAATGTCGGTTAATACAACCTGCAAGCGTTAAATACGTTCATCCCAAGTTTGATTAATATATGCAGTCTTTACTCTTTGTGGTCAAACATGTCTGAATTTCCATTGAGGAACAAAACTTTGAAAGCACAATCACTCCCACAACCACCAAATTAGCACAGAAACCAAGTCTTTATCTCTTCGCCTCTCCCTTTCTTCCTACGCCGAACCGCCAAACATAGGAATTCGTCCTCCAAAATGTCTGAAATAGCCGACAGGAGATGACGGCTGGTTTGCTGAATCATGAGCGGTCGTGCTACAGTTTCAAAAAATTATTCTGCTCACACTCCTTTACTTCCAACGCAATTCACCTTCGTTCAAGGTCTGTAGCTTACAATATCGATGAGTTTGTGCAAGAGGGGGTCTATATTTTTGCAGGATTTTCCCACGACACAAAGTCAATATTTAAACTATGACATGAGGTAATCATGTGAGCATTTCTTCCGGTCTCATTGAGATCTCCTTCCCTCCTTTAACTCACTGTTGAAGACCACCTTTGGTAGTTTCTGATATGCTAATGACTTTACCTGCCCATCACAACTGTGATTTTATCAGCGGGGGTGTATATGTTCGTAATGACTGCCTGTGTGAGAACCTCATTGTCTGTACCCCATGTATAGGCATATTATCCCTATCAGCTTCCTCCAGCGATCCACGTGATAATAGGTCGGCTTCTGTTCATATTATCTGAACACAATCTAGGTTTCTCAAGCCCACAGCTGGGTTAGCAATACTATGGCTTTTTTAGGCCTAAGCTTTAATTTCTGAAAGAACAGAATGGACATATCATAACAATCTCTAATTACTGAGGAAAGATATGTACATGAGCCTACATATTCATACTTGTAACTCAAAATTACGTTGAAGCTTTACTGGAGTTCTTGATGCAGCAAAAAATGTAATATGTATTGACGTAGACATGGCTCTGTAGCTTCAAAACAATTAAGTCTACGTAACCATAGACCTCAATTTTAATTTTAAGGACGAACAAAAGACAAAAACCAAAACCCCCTAACGGTCAGCATCTTAGTTGCATGAAAACGTCCTTGTGTTATGCAATGTGACAGTTATATTTTAATCGGTCTTTGTGTCTCCTATCATCATTAATATTGAAGATGCCACGAGAAAATATGACATCCAAGATGGAATATACCAAGGAACATGATGGATCGTAAATATTTTCATAATGGAGTCAAACTATAAATTTATCATTATCATGGTAAAATTGTGAAACTGCATGGTTGAGTCAAGGTCAATATTTACTCGCGATAATTTGGAAACAATTGCAGTGGCATATCTGCATATGTGCGGATGATCTGAATTAATCAGTATAACAAACAAAACTTAAATAAATATCCTCTCATGATGTAATGGCAGTTATTAACTAAGAATATTACTCTCATAACTCTCCTTTTGATATTATTCAACGATATTTTGTTGATAATAATTAAAATATTAGTCACACAACTCTCCTTCGACATTAGTCGATGATATTTGATTATAATAACTACACATATTATTCATATAACACCCCATTGTATAACAAAAATTTAGGCAAATATATTTGATGATAATAACTAAAAATATTGCTCATATAATACTCCTTTGATTAGAAACACATTCGTCAATCATATTTGATGATAATAATTAAGCATGTTACTTGCATAGCACTCCTTTGCGTATGGTTTGATTTGCATTGCTTGTTTGCTTTATATTCAGTATATGATGTGGGCTATGTTGATATGTATCTTATAGCTAGTCGTGTCCAAAATCAGTTTCATTGTGTACCTTACTAAAGTCATTGATTTTTTTTTTTTGGTGTTAATTCTGAAACACATAACACATATCTACTACTTTCTCGATAAGTATGGGTTTAATATTAGGATCATTATCAAGAAGAGGAAACATTTTTTCTTGGTCTGAATCAGGGTTATTGTGTTTACAATATTCTTTATTATAATTTTAGTAACATAATTTTAAATTATAATCAATTTTTTTTTTAGAAATTAGTGTTTTGCCCTTGTCCAGTTTAATCTGTTCCGCTTTAGTTTTATATAATTTTGATGGGTGGAAATAATTTATTCGCGCGATAACGAGAATTAAGTTGCAGTTTCAAGTGGATTAATCAAACCTTAACTCCAGCTTGGCCACTGCATAGCAATAAATGAATAACCTCAATAGTCCGAGAATCACGGATCCCGAGAGCAAGTCTTATGACAACTTTACACAATAGAGAGGATCATTACCAAACCCTAACTCTACTCCTAAAGTAAGAACTCTCTCATTAGAAGAAGACATTTCAAAAAAGGCAAAATGCATGATAATAAAAGCTTCTGAGCAGCTCTTGTGTCCCGTCAATTTTAATAAGGATAAGATAGGCAGAATCACCTATGAGTGATATAAAACTGTTGGAGATCAATAGTTTATAATTATATATTACAATGATACTGATTTGTGCTTGTCTTAACACATGTATTGCTTTCAATACATGACAGCAACCTAGAACTATACAAATAAGAGACTCCGGAATAGGTCTGCCTTGATTATGTTGTTTATTTTTTCTTTCAATTAGTAGCAAGCAGGAACAACATACATGTTCTTCTTGCAACATATGCACTTACACAGAAATAAAGATTTCTGATCAGCCTGAACAGAAGCTTGATTCCTAAACGTTGTGCCGGATTGACATTTGGAAGTGATCGCATTAAACTGAAATGTGTTTTATAACAAAGGCTACCGAGTGAATGACTTACTGAGAAGACAAACTTGATGACCTAAGGAATATTCGTCAGGTATACTAGCAGCACCAAGTTTAGTCATTGTGCTCATAAACATAAGTCTAATCGTTAAAAGGGACAAAATTCTTGAACTCTTTATCAAATAATTGCGTATCTTTTCTTGCAAGTTCGACATTGGTTTGTCCGGTTCCCCTTGTAGTTACGGAAGAAAAACTACTTCCAGTAGCGCCAAAATAATCATCGAAGGATCTCTGTCCTTACGTTGTAAAGAACACAATTTCTCATGGCGTCTAGTTTATCTTTGCTTCCTTTCTTCTTCTCTCTTTTTTTTTCTCTGCTTCATTTCTTCTTCTCTGTTTCATTTTGTCTCTGAATTTTTCAAGTTTCAACATCATCTCTTGCTACGGTGAAGCAGGTTGATGTTATATCTGTTGCAGAGGTAGAGAAAGCGATGATGGTGAGGTTGTAGTTTTTGTATTTGAAGTTGTTCTAAATAAAATATGTTTATGCCGTTAATATTTTCATTGTATACTTCATCATCTCTTCTAGCCTGTTTTTTTCTTGTAATGCACACAATATAGTCATTTAAAATAACTATCAGCATTTATGTTAACATACTCAGACTTTCGAGAAAAAATATTTTTACTGCAAAACGAGAAATATCTTTCTATTTAACCTTTTCTCTAAGTTCTTTCACAACACCTTCCCTAAATGTTTAAATCAGATCAATATTTTCTTTTCTTACTTTAGGTTTAGGTGCAAGTTTTTTTTCACGTCGGCGATTTCAGTACGAACTTTACCAATACCCTTAAACCCTTCTTCACCGACAGGTGGAGGTTGTGCGGCACCTATATGAGTTGGAAGTTTTTGTAAAATCTGTTTCGTTTGTTTAGTTCTTTTTGCTATTTTCTCAGTTTGCTCAGCAGTTTGTCTTCCTGATGGAAGAAGACCTTCAGTAGCCTCTGCAACTCTTTCAGTGACTTTTGATACAGGTTTAAATAACTCTTCTGTGCCTTCTACAAATTCCACCTGAGACTCTTGACGTTCTTGCATTTTTTGTCTAACAGAATCATGATATTTTGATTGCTTCTAATCTTTCTCGAGCTAATCTAGCTGTATAAGATTACATAACTGGTATACGAGTACATATTGTTATTTTATTCCATTAAATTATTAAATTTTAGAGGTGCAACATTTGGCGGGTAAACTAACGCACGTTCAAATTTTGAAAAAAGTTATATTCACCACCGACTTTAGAAGTCTCAGATTTTGATAGACCAATTGAGAAGACAGATCTCCCTTAAAAATAATAAAATATAATTTTTTTCCTCATATTTCTTCGGAAAAGCCAATTTGCATATTTTATCCTCGACTTGCAGAACCAAACTGGGAATAATATAAAAATAATTGCCAGTTGCATACATCGATGGAAAAATTATTTCTTCGTCAGTCTCTGTATTTACAGATGTAATCGCCCTTTTTGCAATTTTTCTGTGTTTATCAGTACCACCACATGCAGAATTCTGACTCTGCGTGATAATTATCCAAGAAATTTATTGTTTTACCAATATGATCAATAACAAGACCGACTTCGAGTAATCCGTAATAGCATTCGAATATAAATCGGTGACAGAAATAATGTTTCTTTCCTCTAACACGGATTTTGAGATAACCAGTATTAATAATAGAATAATAATCTTTTAGTCGACAGTTTTGATTACATTATCACGAGATGCTTTATAATTCGTTAGGATAGGATGTTTTACAAACTCATTTTCTTCCATTTATATAATAATATCATTTGTTTAATGATTGTTTTGTCTAAATTATTAAACTGAAAATTTTGCTTTATAATTTTCTGCTTTTTTATAACTTTATCTTATTGTCGTTGTTATTTTTTTATCATAATGTCTTTTCAGTTCTCTCTTTTTTTACCACCACATTGCACACATAACTGCGTGTTTGTTTTGACTCCAACACCACATTTTAAACACAGTTTGTGAATGGTATCCGCAGAATTCGTTTACACAAGCTTTGTCACAGGGAAAAATAAAATCTATCACAAGTCACTTGCATTTATTCTTTGTTTGAATCTTATATATATATATATATATATATATATATATATATATATATATATATATATATATATATATATATATATATATATATATATATATATATAGATATACATATATATATATACATATATATATACATATATATATACATATATATATATATATATATATATATATATATATATATATATATATATATATATATATATATATAAATTTAAATACATACCCGTCTTAATTATAATATGAACGAATTGACAGAGATTAAAATTAAACCTTCTAAAAATAAATGTAATCTTGACAGAATATCATCTGACTTACCGGTGAGAGCTCTGGTTGATCCGACGAAGAAAGGTTTGATTAATGAATTTCATGACGCAAGAAAGAATTTAGCAAAGATGGTGCATCTCATCACTGGTCGACGTTCAAAATCGTACGCTACGCAGATGTCATCGATGCTACAATGAACTACAAACGAGCCGCAACGATTATTAATCATCTCGACGATCAAAAATAGATTTAAGAACAGAACTTACTCTATTAGCAGAAGTAAACAATATTTGGATTGTCAGTGACAAACGTGACCCTGTCCTTCATGAAGGAATTATCGCCATGTTAGGTAAAAATTCCAAACCAGGAATGTTGACAAACCGTATTATGACAGAGCGTATCCTGTAACCGCGTGTATTTATGGAATTTATCTGATAAATGATAAACCCAGCGTTGATAATCTTGTACGGATGAAATTTTCAAAGCTAAATTGTGCAGCCAAATGAGTAACGGAACATTTTACAAACGTGATACGTGGAAATGGTTTAACGGATAAAAGACGTAAAATAATAAACGAGTGGGGAGAAATAGTTAAAGATACCAGAGCATCTGCCAAAGACGTAGCTGAATTAGAAACGAAATTAAAATTTCCAATAAGAACAATAACCGGAGAGATTTTATGCAAATCAAAGTATAAATCGAAAAGAGCATTGATTGAAATTATTGATCATAATGCACATGCTTGGACTAATACAGTAACAATATTTCCACGAAATCGAACTGTTAAATTTTACCACGAAGATATATTTGATTTTATTAATGTAATAAGTAAGAATGATCCTGTATCAGTGTTGTTGTTTCAGAGTTCCGATGACGGAAATCATGATGAGTTTGTACGACCTAGCCGAGACATTTAAAGCACAGAATCTCTCCATGAAGAAATGAAGTATCTTGCGATAAAATATGACGATGTCAGGTCTGAACAATTACTGAGTAATTGTTTTACCGTTCCTTCATTTGCTGCTCATTTTACTAAAGAGAAAATTTCGTGGAAACCAACACGATTGGATTTTACTGAAGAGATGCAGTTAAGCTGCTGAGAATATGGGCACGGTGGATTATGGAATACTAAATACGATTATAGAGATATTATTTCAGTTGGCATTGTTGCATGTTATCCCGGAAGTTTTCTTGGAATGGGAGAGTTTTCGGAATATTTTAAGCGATTTGGACATCCAACTCATGACATGACCATAGTATCGATAAATGGACCATTACCTGATTTTGACCTGACTGGATTCGCTTGTATCGAGTCATGTAAGTTTGCCGAACATCTCCATATGATTTGTTATATCTGGTTTGGCAAAGACACGAATAATATTGTTACGATATATGCTTGATGTAAAACTACTATCATCGCAAACAGTAAGTGGAGCAATTTATATAATATCGTCCGCATAAAGAAATTGGTTACCATATGAAAATAAATATTCTGATGATAAAAATCCTGATAGAACTGATTATGAGAATAAAATCACAAAAGATCTTGGTAGAAAAATAATAGGTAAATTTACCCATGGAGGATCATATGGTCATAAACGACATTGCACAAGACTGATTATTGACCATCCTGAACTAGATTTTATAACTGCTGACACAACGAAAATAAATACGTGTATAAGTCGAAGTAATGTTAACTTATCAGACGGAACTAAATTAAGTACAATTTTGAGTTATATTGATGGTGTGTCACCCCAGTTTACTAATTTAAGATCGATGATAAATAGAATTTCTGAGTTTGCCGTTAGAGTCGCTATGGATTCCTTTTATAGCAGCAAGAATACAGGATTACTAGAACAACTACATATCGGTGCTGATGCATCATGGGGCGAGTAGAAAATAAAACAAGAATATATGCTAAGTTATTCTGAATCTGCCAACGTTTCGATTAAAGATATGTATCACAAAAATAATCAAATACGAAGACTATAGCCTGTATCGTCAATGTATGATCCTGTAGCTAGACATAAAACAGTTTATCTCAATGAATCAGATAGTTCTGGTAAAACAACTCATGTGATCGAATTATTTCGAAGTTTTGATATGGTTGTGTTAACACCTGCAGACAGACTCACAAGAGAAATGAGAGGAAGAATTATTAAATCTAGCACTTATCATTAATCCTTTAGATGGAAAGGCGATAAATGGACTCCGGATCGAATGGGCGAAAAATATGTTCGAGGCATTTTTGTTTGGGATGAAATATGCACAGTGTCGTTAGAAACATTAAAACAAAATTCTCGATTGGCCGTTATTGGAGAGTACAGCTGTGGTCATGTGCGGCTATCATGGTCAACCGCCGCCATTTGTTGGATTGTCTCCACAAGAATGGCAAAACAAATGTGTAGATTATTATGAAGAAATAACTGCTGAGCATAGAGCGCTTGATCGAGAATTAAGAGAAGTAAAGAAATTGATCAGACTACAAACGAAATGAGTTCAATGTGAAATAATGCGAGAAAAAATTTCAGAATCTCACATTTAAAAAAATTTTAATTTATGGAGACCAAATGATTTGATAGTTGCAAGTAGAAAGATAGTTCGTGATATACTTTAACAGCAATTATTTATGCTACATAAAGAAAAAAAAATCAGAATTCTCTGTACCATTGTGTTACCGACCAGCAGATAAGTGAAGACAAAATATCGACATTTTGATATGTCAGGATCGTCAGAAAAACAAAATCTTGTATTAAATGACATTGTTTTAGTTCCTGTCAATGTTCTTGAGAGCGCACTGACTATGGACAAAACACCATGGACGCTAGGATATGCTAGAACAATTCATTCGTCACAGGGATTAACTATTTCTCACACAAATATTTGGATCGTGATGATCGTATCGAATGGTCGAACTTAGTTTATCTCGTAGTGTCTCGAGTTAGAAGAATATCTCAGCTGCGGAGAATAATCATAGACTTTACATAAAATAATAATCAAACAACTGCTAATGGCGATGACATAGTAAGAAATAAAATTGCTCGTTATAAACAATTTGAAAACAAACAAAAAAAAACGCGCCTTTGATCTCGATGCAGAATTTATCATGACTTTGAAACAACAGCAAAATAATCAGTGTACGAGCTGTAACACAGTAATATTGTGGCAGTATTCAAATAATAATCCAAGACAATTTACCGTAGATATAATTCATATTAGTCTTGGTCATACACGCGAAAATGTGATGCTGACATGTCTTGAATGTAATCAACGTGGAGGAGCTAGTGTACAAAAGTGAATGCGGTGGTAATTGTGCGTCTTCATAAATTATTTGTAATTGCTCGCGTGCAAATCCACGTTTAGGCGCGGTTGAATCTAATTTGTAGATTGCGGGTCTACCCGTGGATCTTACCACTCTAGAAATTTTATGTGTCGGAGTACTCCAAATAGGACCAGTCTCTCTTTTTTACCGCCTTTAAGTATACCAGGTTCATAGAAATATCTTACAGTTACATTACCTAACAATGGTTGTTTTGAAGATTTATGTCGTTGTATTGGCATATGTTTTTTTGTTATCGCATTAATGGGTTTCATGGCAATTGTTTGAGTAATTTCATTATTTAACGTAGCTATCGCACTTGGTAATATTGCAACCCATTCGGAGATGTTATAACCTTCTGAATTATTTCCTTCGCATATTGATATCCAAATAACCGTTCAGCAAGTGTTCGATTAAATCGATCATCAATTGCCTGATCACGATGAATTGCGGTATGTCCTTGTCTAATTTTGACGTTGTTTTTCATCAACGACGATACTGCACCAAGAAATTCCTAGCCAGGATCAGCGTGTAATCGTTGTGACCATCATAAGGGTCCTCGTTGATAAATTCTGTTAAAAGCAGATACAACTTCAGCGGCTGTTTTAGTTGATAATGGTTCTGCTTCTCGATATAGACCTGCAACGTCAATGACAGTTAACGCGTATCTGTATGTTGATTAACGTCTGCCAATTTTGATAGTATCGTGTGGTAAAAATAAAATATCTGCTTGATGAACTTCATTAGGAATGCTGACATCAAAATGTGCATGCTAAATTAGTTTAGGTGGTGGTCGATAATTTTCCATATTGCCTGTCGTGCTAACCACGCTGCGGAAATAGCACGTGTATTATTTGTATTATTTGTTCCATCAGCAAGTTGACTAATCACAGCTTTACCTTTCCAATATCATCTTGGGCTATAATAAACCGATCCCATTATAATAATCATCGCATATCTTACCAAACAATCAGTAATGATTCTCTGTAAGATTATTTTTTATATACAGAATTTAATGCATGGATTAGTTTTACGTCTGCAATATGTCGTTTTTCTAAATCTGGATTTTTATAAGCTATATTATGAACGTGACATGCTTTATCAATCGCATTTATTGGATACTCTCCAGGTTTTGGTTGATTTTGGTTATCAAGTGAATATCAAGTCTGGTTCCAGGACTGCAATAATTATATCCTGGAAGATGCTTTTCTCCTGGGTATTTAGCCCATAATGGAGTTCCTGGTAACTTTCTTAATGAAGAAGCGATATCACCACCTGTTTTAATAAAGATAAATTTATATTTTTGTGCCACATTTTACACAATTGCCTGTAAGAGCACGTTTTTTATTTCTTGCTTTCGTAGTTGTCAAAATACTCGTAGGAGCATATTCTCTGCATCGAACACAATATAGATCCATATTATTTATTATATTTCTACAACATGGATGTCACCGCTCCAGCGGCCTAGTGGTTAGAGCGTCCACCTCGGATGCTGGAGGTCGTGGGTTCGATCCCCGGCCGAGTCATACCAAAGACTTACAAAAACGGTACTAACAGCTGCCTCGCTTGGCGCTCAGCATTAAGAGGTTAGTCTTAGGACTGGTCGGCCCGGTGTCAGGATAATGTAACTGGGTGGGACATCATGCTACGTGTCTGCGGCATGATGCCCCAGTGCTAGACATCACTATAAACTGCCACATTGCAGACATCGTAGCGATATGACTGAAAAATTGTTAAAGCTACGCTAAAAGTCCAAATCACATCACACAAATCACTCATAACATGGATGTCATTGATTTCTCAGCGACACGAAAGCAAATGCAAGTAAAACATATTTCAGTGCTACCAAATTCGATCAGAATGATGATAATAGGTCCACCTTGGTCCGGTAAAACGCAAGTATTACTTAATTTAATAACGACATGGTTAAAGTCGGATAAACTATATTTTGTAGCACCGTCAGATGATGATCAGTGGTGTTTTGATGAACTTAACATTTTGAATGAAAATCATCAGACTTTGTGAAGTGGGGTATGGACATCCATAAGTTCAAAACTTTCTTTTCAAAAGCACAATCTACTCCACACGGATTTATAACAATACATTTCCACGATCTCAGAACAAGATATCGTACAGGTCTTGATAAAATATTTGGTTGAGAGACTGATTCATTTATAGCAGCCGATAGGGTGAATGACCTCAATGAGACGTCATGCGGGTAAACTCCGCGCGTACTTGAAAAAACCCACTAACGACAAAAAACAGTACCAAAAAACAAACCCAATTAGTTATCGTTAATGACCTTACTTTTTTCATCTTCGTACGAAGATTTAGTTTTTAAAAATAACGTTCTAGCAAACGATCAGTTCACCCTCTCTGCTGCTCTCTGCCTCAGCAACATAAAATTATCTGGCAATCTGGAGCAATTCCATTTATCAAAAAATCAAGCTTTTGCTTGGTAGGGTTTGAAATAATGTTCTATAAATTAGTTGACATTGCAAAAGCTTGTTGGTTTCATATAATGAACTATTACCCATGACTTAGAACATTCCATGAACAAGATGCATTGCAACTTCAAAAATATGTTTCGGAAATATTGTAGAGAAATTTATATCCCAAAGACCAGCGCCAAATTTTATATTACAACGCTATGGTCTTAAAACAAGAATTAGAAAATAGCGAGAAGAACAAGCTTTACGAAATTCAACCAATGATATTGTGTATAGAATACAAAGTAAAAAAATGTAAAAATTAATGTACGATATTGAGAAATAAATCACCCAGAATACTACAATTATTGACACAAGTTCTAAATAAGTAAGTTCTAAAAAAAACTTTAGCAGTAATCCGAACAATTAAACGAATGGTGAAGGTGTTGATATCCCTGAGGTGGCCCGTGTACTTGTGATGTGTCAACGGTATTTTGTTGGATCACAAATATAAATAATATAGTGCCTCATTTATTCCTTCTATCATTCATAAGATTTCATCTTTTGCAATTTTTTTCTATATCATGTACATTTGAATATAATTAAAACAAAGCTTTACTGCATATATATTTTTAATTATGAGTGGAGTTGCTATGTATATTTAATTTGCATTGCTTGCAAAAAAAAAATTCTTTATAAGCTCTCTTTAATGTAAAATTGTATCTTGTAGCTGACATAGTGTAAAATAGAGGTCATTGTATATCCAGTGTTTCCCTTTACGCACAGTTGTACGTCAGGGACGCACGCTGGAGATAAATGACGCACACATTTTGTTGCCATGTGTTTTTTTGACGCAAAGGATTTTCATAATATCATCATGATTTATTTAATAGCCAATGCATTGAACGATGGATGGCATCGTATATACTTCGAGTATAGGCATTGACTGGTTCCCAGCTTTGTTTGCTCCCTGCCTTGCGCTCCTCTATTCGTATAGCAAAGTGCAACGCAGGGAACATATAAAACAATGAACTAGACTAGCTTAGGCAATGTTATGACGGAGTAGCTTCCATAATATCGCGAGCTTCTCCATCGAGCTCAGCAAGCTGTCATCTAGATGTTCAACCTCAAGGCTTGTTGCACTAGAAAGTGATCTCCAGATTAAAACGTCATGCACTAAAAAGCATTAGCGAAGAAACTGAAAGAAGCAGAACACAAAAGAGTCGCTGTGGATATAATTTTAATGAAAAATGGAGAAAATAATTCGTTTGAATGGAATACGGCACATTCATTATGATTACCGGTGTGATTTCTGATCGCGCGATTGCAAAGACTGCAAAAGTGAATAGTCCTTTCGTGACAGGATTTTAGAATTTTAAAAAATCTGCCCTTGTTCGCCATAAGATATCTGGAGAACACGTTATAACCTAAGACATTATTTCATAACAAAGAAATCAGTAAACTTGCAGAGACAAATGCGTTATTTGGATTACAAAGTCAGCGGGTCATTGCAGATTTTGTTGGTTTTTAACTTTTGCTGCAATAAAAGAAAGATCTTAAAGTTCAAGTGTAACTTATTAGAAAGAGGATGAAGCATTATCCTCCTTGATATTTGGATAAATGTGTTCTAGGATGGAGTACAATGAAACCTATGATAGTACACATTTTATGAAAGGCAGTAAATTAACTCCCATTTGGTTAAAAAGCTTTATTTGGCTTTTTGTATTGGCTTATATGTAATGTGTTGGGCAATAATATTGCTTAAGGAGACTGTTAAAAGTATGACTTTAAAAGAAATATAAACTAACAAAATTATTCTTTGAATGGATAATGCATTTGTTTGTTAATTAAGCATGTTGGTGTATTTGTATGTTTAAACAAAGAGAGAGAAAGCGAGAGAGAGAGAGAGTATGTTGTGCAAATTGCAATATCCTATTTCAAGCTGAAAAAGTAATAGTCGTATGAAAATTTGTCAGTACATTTTTGACCCCCACATTTTTTATTTGACCCCCAGTTTTGACACCAAGGGTTTTTTTGTACCCTCAATTTTACACCCCTGGGGAACACACTGACTGTATATCTGACAAAACTCTGATTTTTTTTGTCGGTATTCATCAAACACATTGCTAATATTTTCTCTATGAGTATGGTTTTAATATTAGGATTATTTTCAGTAGAAGTAGACATATTTATCTTGATCTGAAACAAGGACATTGCGTTTACTATGCTCTTTATCATCATTTTTTTTTTATAACAGACATACTAATTATAAATAAGGTATGTCTAGAAATGAAGTTTTGTCATCATTCGGGTTAGTCTTTGTA
The DNA here is from genome assembly GCA_028554795.2 of Sinohyriopsis cumingii. NCBI lineage: Eukaryota > Metazoa > Mollusca > Bivalvia > Unionida > Unionidae > Sinohyriopsis > Sinohyriopsis cumingii. The sequence goes on along the minus strand of CM068835.1, from coordinate 96,844,155 downwards.
GCCTTAGAATATTATGTAATCATTTTTACCTTAAAAAATTATGTACTCGTGCAATAATATCTGAGCAGATTGTATAATCCCTTTGAAGTAATTTTATTTGGTTGAAACTAAATAAAAAATATTCTTCTATGGAAATGCAAAGTGCTGCAAAAAATATTCTTATACATACAGAATTGGATTTATCGTGAAATTCAAATAAAGATACATGTGTGATCCAAAACAAGACTGTTGACTCATTGCCATGATACAGGCCATCACAGGCACATCAACAGATTCGGCCATGAATTTAATTTGGAATACCACTAAAGTTAATTCAGAACTTTTGTTACTATGACTAGTGTTAGAAATTCTAGTATTATTTGGAATTGAATTCGCAATACCGTAAGCTATTTTAGTTTTACACGTTCACTTTGTATTCTAGGGGATTACATTATTTGTTGAAGTTTACAAATTGTGTTGCTCCGACTCTGTTATATTACTTCTTATTTAAATAAACGCACAGCTTAGTAACAGAAAGAATCAAGCACTATATGTTTTGTAAATCTGAACAAATAGTTCACTTACGAAAGTAAAGAAATGAGCATTTAAGAGGAAGTTACTGTACCATAAATAATAATAAAATAATAGTTCATGTTTCAAAAACGTCCAAAATAATTGAATATTTCAAATTAACTTCAGATCCTCGAATGTATTTGTGTGGCAACAGTACTGATGTATTACAATAACTGAACTCACAATAGCCCGAGAATAATGTTTTAGTCCAATGTGCACATTATTAATGCAAAGAATGATCCAAACTAATGTCTTCTCCAAAACTGAATGTGATACTTGACGGTTCCAATTGCAGCAAATGTGTATGTGTGCTGTTTCATTAGAACCACAAATTGTCCGTGTCTCTCAATAGCACCAGCACATTCTTTCACGTTCAGGAAATGATGATCTCAATATTTATATATACGTTGTCGCAGTCACAGTTGACTATTAAGCAACGGGTGGTGTGTGTCAAAGCGAAAGAAAAGACGGAAGTGATAGGTAGTCAGAAGAATAATGATATAAAAGGCTGAAATAAGTAAAAGAGTGTCAGTGTACGTTTTCGTCCCTTTATACTCCGATCAATCCGGCTACCGTAGCGGCGATGAGATAAAGACTAGCATAGCCCTGATAACAACTAGGTATTACTTGCAGCTGACTAGTTCATTATAATGTGATTTTGAAAAGCTCCTGCTTGTGAGAAACCAAGTCTGCAATTATTGATGGTAATTTTTTCAAAGTCCCTATTGTACGTGGAAGGAAGCTGACCTTGTAACAATTTGTTGATGCTGCCTTTATCTGGATCTTTTTTCCTGTGGTTTGCCCTAATTTGGCTAGACGCCAGGTCAGGTTTTTGTTCTCTGGTATGTCCACTATGTTGTTCGCAATCTAGTACAACATGGTCAGCTGGGCCTAGGTTCGCCTGGATTCTAGTGGTTCCGATTGGACATGGCTCATTATTGAACTGATGCTACTAAATGGACCATAACTATACTTTAATTAATACATCGATATATTTCCTCTATGCTAATCATGCCAGGAACAATAATTTCAGCTCCAGTACACACGATATCTATTTCAGTGTCGAACTTTTCCTTGAGATATTTATTTAACGAAGGCAGTATGTTTTCTTCCACGATAAGACTGTCTTGGCTGCAATACAACATAAATACAACAAAGCTGAACATTGGATTATCCTGCATGAGCTCTCCCTCCAGAGATTCAAAGTCTTGGTTTTTGCCTGCCTTTCTGTGCCTAAGATGAAACATAGTGGCGATTGTAAAAACACCTAATATAATTGTAATTGATATTCCAATTCCAGTGTCGATAATATATGAAATGCTGCAGCTCTTCCTGACCATTTCAAAAACTGCGTTGTTCAATACTTCTTCAGTATTACGGTGTTTATATAACAATGTTGTTAACAATGGTGATATCTGTTATCAAAATTCATTTAACAAAACCAAGCGTTTCACAGCTGCACGTCATTGGATTCTCTATGACATTCACCATCAGATGCTCCGGAATAATTGCCAGTAATTCTTCGAGCTCGTTATTTCCGCTGAGATTGCAGCCATATTTGCAGACACAAAGACACAGTGATCCAGTTCAAAAGTGCTCTCAAAACTCACTTGTTTCGACTGCAAGAACAAACTTAAAGACCAAATAATGTTTCCTACCTTAAATATTCTCAGCATGTTTTGTATGTTTTCTAATTTCAAGGTGTTTGTTTTTGTAATCATATCATTATATATGTTTTTTATCTTATAGGTCTTGTCTAATGTTGTAAAGCGCTTAGAGCTTCTAAAGATTAGGCGCTATACAACGTCCTCATTATTATTATTATTATTATTATTATCTAAGACTCAGTTTCGGAAATCCCAGAATTACGAAATAGAGGATTAGGTGATCATGTTTACATCTTAAAGTCACGTACTCTGTCTAGTACAGCCTCGATTTCACTATATATGAAATTCCACACTAAGAACGAATAAAAAAGTTGTTTACATTAAATCAAGTATTAAGGTCAGGAACTTTGTCAACTTGGATACACTTTCCTAATTTTAGGTTTTCGAAAAACTGTACTGAATTTCTGGAAAATATCATCTCCAGTAAATAAAAGTACATTACAATAGCATGTAATAAAAAAAAAATTATAAAATTAACAAAGAAAAAATTAAATAAATCAAATATAAATTAAATCAGACATACGTAACAAACCGAGATCCGGTACCTTGACTAAAAATCCGTATGAGAATCGATTTATGAATATTTTGTTTTGTTAGGGAAAAAGTCAACACTTGTATTTGAAAAGTAAATAACGGAATAATAATGGATCTTAAACAGAATTGACCTTGTAAATAAGGATTATAGTGGATATTGCTTCCCGCCAATTTATTTGCTTAGCAAATGACCGAACCATCAACCTATCATCCTGGGTCCTTCCTACACCAGCCTATATGATGGCCTACTTAGCACTGACTTAAAAGCTAGCTAACTTAATTTAATGAAATTATAGTTTACGCATCTGCTTTAAGCCATGCCCACCCGCATTTGCACACATTGTATTTAAAAATCTGGTCATCATCAGTCCTTCTAAAAATCCCATGAATTTTTAAATATTTGCCATAAGTCTCATTTGACAGACATATATCTTATTACTTATGATCTTAGAAATAGATTACTTAATTTAACAACAGATATATAAAGTATTATATACATTTGATTATTAATATTTTATTATTATGATTATTATTATTATTATTATTATTATTATCATTATCGTTTAAAAACATTGTTACCGCTGTTATTGCCCAAAACCAGCTGTTGGGAATAGTGAGCTCAATTTAATAGCAATATCTTAGAAAAAGTCGCTGACTAAAGATGTGTTCTGTTTGATGCAACACTTCCTATATACACGTGTATGCGCATTGACATTTCTAAATAATACTTTAATTTGATTTTAAGCGAATACTGCAAAACTAGCTATTTACTGACCAATCTTGTTTTTTCGTTCCCACATTTTTTAACTTTGTGTCAAACATTGACTTAAACTTTACGTTGTTTATATTTGCAATCTATTTTTAAAAAAAAAAAAAAAGAAAATAATAGTAGCCATTTAGTATTAATCCTAATTTAATTTTTGGTTCACATGTTCTTTCCAAAAATATAAGCATTTGCATTATCTATTAGTTTTTGTGAAGATATGAAGCTAAGAACCATCGCTGTTTTTATAAATTTCAATTTCAATTTCTTTTCTTAAATGTAACAGCTTTTCGGTACTTATTCTCACGATATCTTTATATATTTTCTTGACCCAATCAATGGTATGTGTTTCATCGTTCATTTGAATGCATTCTGTTATTTGGATATGTTTCATCTTTGAATGTATTACATCATCTGGTTATATTCCATCATTTCAATGTATTCCATCACTTGGTTATATTCCATCATTTAGATGTATTCCATCAATTGGATGTATTCCATCATTTAGCTATATTCCTTAATCTGGACATATTCCATCATTAGGATGTATTCCATCATTTAGATATACTCCATCATTTGAATGTATTTTATCATTTGGATATTTTACGTCATTTAAATGCATTCCATTTTTTGGTGTGGACATATTCCATCATTTGGACATTTTCCATCACTTGAATATTTTCCATCATTTGGATATTTTCCATCATTTGAATGCATTCCATCATTTTGGATATTTTCCCTCATTTGTATACTTTCTATCATTTTAATGTATTTCATCATTTGGATAGTTTATATCATTTTAATACATTTCATCATTTGGATGTCTTCGATCATTTAGATGCATTCCATCATTTAGTATTCCATCATATGTATGTAATCCATCACTTAGATGTATTCCCTTATCTTAATATGTTTCGTTGTCAATCAATTATTTTATGGCATTTTAATAATAGATATTGATTATTGCAGTTACTTTCCTTCTTTCCATGACACTGTACATATTCATATACTTGTATATTCAACAGCAACCATTCTAAAATAAAAGTAGAACTGGAACACTGCATGATTCTCTTATAATATTATGAATCTCTAACCGATTTACTACTTTATACTATGTTTCTCATCATAATTGCAGTTGAAAACTAATAGTTCTACTAATGGTCTTGACATCATAATAATGACTAGTATGTATGTATGTATGTATGTATGTATGTATGTATGCATCATTATCATATGCAGGTGACTGACTGGTGAGCTCTGATGACATTCAATATGATGCTTAACTCTCTCTCTCTCTCTCTCTCATACACACACACACACACACACACACACACACGCACAGAGCGTTATAATGTGGCAATGTGGCAATGAAAAATAAAGAAACAACATGCTCCGCCTGCAAGAAAGATTAAATTCAGCTTTTCTGTTGCTAGGTTTTTAATGTTAATGTCTGCTCTCCAGTAATCCTCAAAGCAAAGTTCATCCGAAGGAGAAAGTTTTAGAATTGGTCCTGAGAGGTATTGTCGAGTTACATATTTCTTAGCTCTTGTTTTTTATTATCAGCTGAGTGCTGTGAGGAACCCATCTTTCGGCATTTTAACCGTAAATAAAACATGCATCTACTCCTCTTAAATATTCATTCAATAAACATATTGAGCAATGCAAGAACAATTCGAAACTACAATGAAATCAAATGTCACCTGATATTGTTTTAAATAACACGAATGTCATCATAAGTCACCTTCGATAATTTTATTAATTGTACCACCTGACAAAACAATTCCTATATTTGGCCTTCAATTCTCCAGATATTAACACTAATGTAATCAAAATAGCTTCTCGCGTGCACATGTCAGTGACCTCACTACCACAATTAATTGCACCTTTATTTCATTTCCGGTATGAAGTAGACTGGTACATGCTGCAGAATGCTCCGAATACCTCTCTATGGTGGATGACTGTCACATGCTGCAGAATGTTCTGAATACCTCTATATCGTGGATCACTGTCACATGCTGCAGAATGTTCTGAATACCACTATATAGTGGATGACTGTCACATGTTACAGAATGTTCTGAATATCTCTATATCGTGGATGACTGTCACATGTTACATAATGTTCTGAATATCTCTATATAGTGGATGACTGTCACATGTTACATAATGTTCTGAATATCTCTATATAGTGGATGACTGTCACATGTTACAGAATGTTCTGAATACCTCTATATAGTGGATGACTGTCAGATGCTACAGAATGTTCTGAATACCTCTATATAGTGGATGACTGTCACATGCTGCAGAATGGTCTGAATACCTCTATATAGTGGATCACTGTCACATGCTGCAGAATGTTCTGAATACCTCTATATAGTGGATGACTGTCACATGCTACATAATGTTCTGAATATCTCTATATAGTGGATGACTGTCACATGTTACAGAATGTTCTGAATATCTCTATATAGTGGATGACTGTCACATGCTACAGAATGTTCTGAATATCTCTATATAGTGGATGACTGTCACATGCTACAGAATGTTCTGAATATCTATATAGTGGATGACTATCACATGCTACATAATGTCCTGAATACTGCTATATAGTGCAAAACTAACATATTCCTTTTGATCTCTTTTCCTTAACATTCACAGCAATACAAATTAAATGATGATTAGTTGACTTTAATGATGGCAGCTTGCCTGCCTCTTTCACGACGAGAGTTATGACACCTTGACTTGAATCGTGACAGATTGCCTGATTCTTTCACGACGAAAGTGATGACACCTTGATTTGACTTGTGACAGATTCCCTGATTCTTTTACGAAGAGAGTGATGCCATCTTGACGTGAATTGTGACAGCTTGCATACTTCCTTCGTTCCGAAAACTATGACAACATGACTTGCCTGATTTTTTCTACTTTGCGATTGATGACAACTTGACATACTTTATATGCCTGCTTTTTCACTGACTGTATAGACCGCTCCGACGGCCTAATGGTTAGAGTGTCTGCCTCTGATGCGGCAGGTCCTGGGTTCGAACACCAGCCGAGTCATGCCAAAGACTTATGAAAATGGTACGAGCAGCTGCCTCGGTTGGACTCAGCATTAAGAGGTTATTGTTAGGACTGGTCAGCCTGGTGTCAGGGTAATGTGACTGGGTGGGACATCATGCTACATGTCTACGGCATGATGCCCCAGTGCTAGACATCACGATAAACTGCCACACTGCAGAATTCGTAGCGATATGACTGATTTCTTTTTAAAGCACGTTAAAAATCCAAATCACACACACACACACACTTATAGACATGCATATATATACACATGCATACATTCACACATAGATACAGTCACATGCATGCATACCCCAATGCATACATGTACACATGTATACATATATGCATGTATTTGTACACAACACATACACATACCGATACATGCATAAATATACCCGTGCATACATACACATGCATACATAATATATAGGGGTTTGGAGATATGTATTATATGTGTGTTTAATTGCTTTCTTATTTCTTTGTCTTTAGTCTTTAAGTACGTGCTTAGACATGTGTGTACGTTCATGATTTAAAATGTTCATTATGAATGAAACAAGAGCCCTTTGTACGTTGCTTGATGGACTATGTAAATTTCGAATCTATCATTTGGAATGTCTCCTCCTGGTTCAGATACCACCGTGTGCATGTGTTTGTCTTGGAACTGCTGGCAAAAAATGACAGTACAAATATTGAAAATCCCACGGATCCCCCATCCCTTAATACGGCATAGCATTGATGTATTGGTATCTCGGAATATTGTAAATCCCACCGATCGACCATCCCTTAATAAGGGATAGGATTCGTTCAATGGTAACACTGTAAATTGTAAATCCGACAGATCGACCATGCCTTAGTGACAAACGGTACTAATGGTATGGAAAAATGGGATCCAGTCTGAAAATGCATGAAGATATGTTAGAGCGTATATGGGTTTGGCTGGCCTGGATTGGTTGATAATGAATGTTAGAATTTAGTGAAATGAATCTTTTGAGAGCTTATCCTAGTTATAACTATAAAAAAACAGAGACATTGTTTTATTGATGGAATTTCAGTCCTTTAACAGTCTTGACACTCATTACTTTGATTAGCACCTGAATTTTTAGTGCAGAATTGAAAGCACATGTTTCAAACACACGTAGATCCAGAAAATGCCGCCGCTGATATCCTTTTCTCTACACAGAAACTGTCATCCAAGATGCATCTGTACTGTTACATATAGGTTTTGTCATGCCCACTCATACATTTAAAATTATTGAATATTTAATATTATGGTGTTTGCATACACTGACTATGGGAAATGAATTACTACCATAGGTCCCTAAGTACGACACAGGAGTCATACAACTCTATGCTAACGTTTGGAGAAATAAAAGTAATCTGCCCTTCTTCAAAATGACTGTTATGCACTGTCATCGAGAACAATCTTAGCTTGTCAGTTTGAAAAGGAGAGAAGCAGGTATTTCAAAGCATTTAAGAGAGATAACTCCGTTCGAACTAAGATGGGGTAGGAATTATCCAGCCAAAATAAATACATTCTCAATTAGGTGTATCTCATTTTCCTTAAATCATAAGAATACAAAATATAATATAGATATTAATTATAATAAAAATACAAATATAATATAGATATTATTTAACATAATATCATATGTTAACAACAGTTAATTTTTTTTAAAGCATGACATAAACAGCAAGTTATATATAATGCAACAATCACAACTGGTTTTGATGCTTATTTCTGAATACAATTTTCAGTACACAATACGTTCCGCCCCTCTAGATTTGTTAAATTGGTACGTTATACCCCCTCCCCTCTCTATCTCTGTCCGGTGACTAGATTAACACGAAGTCCTTGCATCTGATATAAAATCAATAACACGGTTAAAGAGATAAATGTAATATTCGATTGAAGTCACGGTCTCACTCTTTCTCTCTTTCCATCTATCTATCCAGACTGAGACAATTTCATGTAGATAAAATCGATAAGCGGTTAAAGAGAGAAATATTAAATCCAGAATCCATGTTAAAAGTGTAATCTCTCTCTCTCTCTCTCTCTCTCTCTCTCTCCACAATACCCTTGTAACGTAGACAAAATCGATAATGCGGTCAAAGAAAGACATACTATATCGCTATGTCTAATTTGGGGTAAAGACTGATAAGCAGTGTGACTAAAGACAATCAAATACTAATGTCTTGAAATTGTATTCCTAGTGGTTCTATTGAAATGTAACAGACGTGAACAATTACTTCCCTTTGGATCTGTCTGCTTGTTCGAGTCTGATGTTCAATTGTCTTTTTATTACTAAAGTTGTTTGCTAAAACTCCACGTCGTCCTAAATGAGGGTCAGAGGAGTATATGGTTAAAGGTTTAAGGCACTGTGTCTTTTATTTTTCTTTCATTTACTAACTATATAAAAGTAAATATTTCTAAAAGTCAAACTTACAAGTATGGTTTATTTAAAAGTGAACGAAAAGTTTGAAATATGGATTTCAGACTCTTTCGTCATATTTGATTGTACTGATTCCCCTGTAGTACAAAAGGATATTCACTCCGAATTTTGTGATTATATAGCTGCGTGTAAGCTACCAGTGACGAGCATCCGATATTGTTTATATCACGTTCTGTACTCATATATATATATATATATATATATATATATATATATATATATATATATATATATATATATATATATATATATATATATATAATTTCTTCCAATCAAAGTAAATACTGTGTACAATCCCTGCTTTTATCCCAAAACAAAGAAACTCCTATATAGGTCTGTATTATCACCAATTTGTACTAAAACAGATTAATTAGTATTTTGAGGTAAGAATATTCAAAGCAAGGTTGTATTTGTTTTACTTACAATTTTTGTAACAATAAAGTCTCTTTGAATAGGGTTCTACCCAACTTCCACATTTGATAACATTACAGTCTCTTTGAATAGGGTTCTACTCTGCTTCCACATTTTCTAACAAAACAAGTCTAGTTGAGTAGAATTATACTCAAATTCCACATTTCATAACAACAAAGTCTCTTTAAAGTGGGTTATGCTCAACCTCAAATTTTTATAACAACAAAGTCTCTTTGAATTAGGTTATACTCAACTGTCCGATGACTATGTATTATTTGCTTTACGAGTTACACAAATAAGTGTACTTTCAGATCTCTATTTTCTGCAGCTAAAAGACGTTTAGAAAATACAGAAAACGAGCAACTATCGTCAATTTCATTTTTTAGGGAGCCGAGGTTGACTAAGTGAGTTTTTGTGAAAGGCAGTTCCTTATCATACAGTCAATATTGTGCCGAAAGTATTGTTGTGAACCAAAGCAAACATGCTTATAATTCTGGTCTCGAACCTAGTACCTCCCTTGATATAGCTGGAAGATCTACCACTTGATAATTTCGAGTCCGTCTGTTCGTTCCATTCTCGCTACCGCCCCGGTGGCCTAGTGGTTAGAGCGTCGGGAGGTCGCGGGTTCGATCCCCGGCCGAGTCATACCAGATACTTAAAAAATTTTACTAACAGCTGCCTCGCTTGGCGTTCAGCATAAAGAGGTTAGTGTTAGGACTGCTCGGCCTGGTGTCAGGATAATGTGACTGGGTGGGACATCATGCTACATGTCTGCGGCGTGATGCCCCAATGCTAGACATCACTATAAACTGCCACAATGCAGACATCGTAGCGATATGACTGAAAAATTGTTAAAGCTACGTTAAAGATCAAAATCACATCACATCACATCCATTCCCGCTTGTTCGTCCGTCCGTCAGTCGATAATACACTTTCATTACGTTTGGACTATAAGCCATTTGAAAACCGGTGATGGAGACAGGGAAGAAAGATGTTGCATACATTCTTTACGGTTTGTATATATGGGGCTGACGTGATAAACATCTAGTTATTATCATTAAAAATTATTTATACGTGACGGCATTTAAAATGTGAAGTTTAACTGATGTATGCTATCCTTTGAAGGAGGATGTTTCTGAATATAAACAGACTGAAATAACTTTTTGTCATTTACATCTTTCGTAGTCACACAGCATACCCCTATTCTTCATTGCATTCACATAACGTATCCCACTTCTTTATGTTTACATGACGTATCGCTATTTTAGTATAGCATTTCACATTTCCATCTTCTTCTTCATATTCACATATTTTCGTCGTCTTCGTTGTATTTACAAAATATACTCTTTTCCATTTTTGTATTCACATGACACAGAGACATTTTGTCATCGAAAATCTTTGTATTCACTTAAGATCTCCCTTCTTCAATATCTCAAGTACTCAAATCCGGACATAGTGCTACGTCAGAGCCGTATCTAACTAATTACCTTTACTACATTTTATTGGTGTGGTAAACATGGAAGAAATTGCTCAGATATGCTTAATGTTTATGTTAAAATAATATTTATATGCATAATAAAATGAAATAAATTTTGAATTGATACACAATCATCAAATGAACATAGAAAATTAATATCATGAATGTAAAATACTATCACTGTGATAACGTAAGGAATTAACATACTGGTCACTAGAGAACCTCTGTTATCTTTGAGCAGCAGTCTAACTCTTTTCATTAGCTGATACGGCCAACGATTAAAACAATTTTTGTGCCCGCACCCACCAACCTAGACAGGATGTCGACATGGTCGAGGCTATGATAATGATTATAAACATTGGAAAATATTATCAAAGATTACATGAATACAAATCTACATCTATACAGATTTATGATTTTCATGAAGGTTGGCCTAACATTATTAAACCTGCATAAGATAAAATAACTTTGCATGTTTACACTAACCGTACTTTGACCATCATCATAGATAACACTAGATTCTTGCGGTAATTTGCTTTCCTAATAAGGTTTGGTATGTCATATTTGGATATTCTATGTTACACTATTCAGTGCATGCCATAGTTACTACGATCTTTACGTCTACAAAAAAGGATGCAATATACTTAAATGGTACACCGATAAAAGAGACTAAACACCGAAGTAGTGGATGAATTGAAATGAACAATAAATTTGTATTTAGAATATGAATGCTATTTTGCTTGTGGTTCTACAGTGGCATTTGGCAATATTTGGTATTAAATAGTAATGATAATTGATTTATTTAAGGATATGTTTGCAATGTCTTCAAACTTTCTGACAATGTGTTGAAGAGCGCTGAGTGTGAATGACACCCGACTGCTCCATTGATACATATAAGCACGTTGTAGTACCCCGAAAGCGGTTTTGGTTTACTAATATTAGTATTATCACGGACCTACCACCAATTCCCAAATCCCATTCCAAATCATTCTGCTATTATCCAGTTGTATATTCAGCTGTTAATGTTTACAAGAATTTAATTGCCCGCTTGCCCTAAAATTATTATCGGTGCTAGAACTAGTACACCTGAGGTATACATAGGATGGTTAATATGTGTTATTCTTGCAGGATGTGAGCAAGGCCTCCGTTAAATCGTGCACGCACTGCTATCTTTAGCTTTCGAATAGACAGCACCCTAATAAATATTCCGCTGAAAGGTAAAATGCCATCGACTTATACCACTTACTGTTCATTAGTATAAAAATATACATAGGCTGTTCACCTGTTTAGAAACAATAAGATTTTTGTTTTCTTTATCTTCTCTTTTTACATCAAGTTGCCATGTTTGCATAATTTTTCTTCCATGTATAATTTTATTTTGACTTTGCTCTCAGCAATATCAGTTGAAACATGGCGAATCTGCTATGACAAAATAAAATATCTTCATGGTTATTAGTATTTGTATTAGCAAAGTCAAATATCATCAATACATTGATACACTCGTTGATGTTAAGATGGCTGTCAACGGACTGTCACACCAATCTATGTCTACGTCATTAGTATTTGTATTAGCAAACCCAAATATCATCTATACATTGATACACTAATTAATGTTAAGATGGCTATCAACTGACTTTAACACAAATATATGTCTACGTCATTAGTATTTGCATTAGCTAAGTCAAATATCTATACATTGATACACTCATTAATGTTAAGATGGCCATCAAAGGACTGTCACATAAATCTATGTCTACGTCATTAGTATTTGTATTAGCAACTCCAAATATTGTATATACATTCATGCACTCTCTGCTGTTAAGATGGCTATCAACGAACTGTCCAACCAATATATGTGTTCGTCATTAGTATTGTTATTAGCAACACCAAATATCATCTATACATTGATACACTCACATCGTCTTGTCCGATGCAAGCTCGACATCCAATTAATGCCCAGGCCCAGACAACAAGGAGGTACCCATAAAAGAAAGCTCCAGATCAAAAGCCTGTTGTCTCAAGACGTCAAGGTAGATTTTCAAGAGAGACTGCAGTCTAGACTTGAAAAACATAACTTTCCTCCAGATCTACCTCTAGAAGAGATGTGAAATCACATCAATGCTGTCATTCTGCACACCACAGAAGAAATCCTTGGATTCACCACAAAGAAACACAAAGACTGGTTATATGAAAACAACCAAGAAATCCAAGAACTGCTCATGAAAAACAGATCAGCCTACCAAGCCCATCTCGCAGAGCCATCATGTGCACAGAAGAAATCAGCATTCCGCCTTATCTGCAGTTCCCTCCAATGCAGTCTTCGAGACATACAAAATGAACAGTGGATACAATTTGCAGAAAGAACCCAGTTGTACGCTAACACTGGTGAATGCAAGTGGTTCTATGAAGCGCTGAAAGTAGTGTATGGTCCTTCCTTCCAAATACAGAGCCCCCTAGGGAGTGCAGATGGCCAAAAGCTACTCATTGATAGGGAATCTATCCTGAACCGCTGAACAGAGCACTTCCACACCCTCTTCAGCGCTAGCCGTACAGTCCAGGAGGCAGCTATTGATCGCATCCCACAACAGCCACCATATATGGAACTCGAAGAGGCACCCACACTGCAAGAGACTTTGAAAGCCATATATCAGATGAAGACATGAAAGGCTGCAGGGAAAGTTGGTATCCCACCAGAGATTTGGAAGAGATGAGGCCTAGCATTGCACACCAAACTACACGAGTTCTTTGTCTACTGCTTGGAGCGAGGGAAACTTCCGCAAGACCTCCAAGATGCAATTATCATCACCTTGTACAAAAACAAAGGGGAAAAGTCTGGCTGCTCAAACTACCGTAGGATACCTTTGCTCCCCATTGCAGGAAAAATCCTTGCTAGAGTGTTGATAAATTGAATGGTGCCCACCGTTGCAGAATAGCATGCTACATAGATTCAATGTGGCTTCAGAGCCAATATGGGCACAATTGACATGGTGTTCATCCTGGGACATGTCCAGGAAAAAGGCAGAGAACAAAACAAAGGACTGTACATCACATTTGTGGACCTTACGAAGGCATTTGACACGGTGAGCAGAACTAGACTGTGGAAAATCCTTGAAAAGCTCGGCTGTCCTAAATTCCTTATTATGGTAATCCATCTGCATGAAAACCAGCTTAGTCAGGTCAGAAACAGTAACGACCTGTAACAGACCTTCCCCATTGCAAATGACGTGAAACAGGGCTGCGTTTTAGCCCCACACTTTACTCAATACTCTTCAGCATGATGCTCAAAAAGTCAACAGATGACCTTGAGGACAAAGATGGCATATATATCCGATTTCGTACTGATGGCAACCTCATCAACTTAAGGCGACTTCAAGCCCACACCAATACCTGGGAACAACTGATTAGAGAACATCTCTTTGCAGACGACTCCGCCCTTGTTGCCCACAAAGAAACTGCCTTACAGCACGTTACATGCTGCGTTGCAGAAGCTTGCCAGTTCTTTGGTCTTGAGGTCAACCTAAAGAAAACTGAGGTACTTCACCAGCCTGCTCCCAGTGAAAAGTACCGACCACCAAGCATCTTCATTGACCAGAAAGATCTGAACGTAGTCCACCAGTTCACCTACCTTGGCTGTGTGATATCCTCTGATGCCAAGATCGAAAAAGAAATAGACAACAGACTGGCCAAGGCAAAGGGCGCTTTCGGTAGACTCTGTCAACGAGTCTGGCACAACGCCAATCTCAAGAGAGACACAAAGATCAGCGTCTACAGAGCTGTCGTACTGACCACACTCCTGTATGACGCCGAATCCTGGGTCACCTACAGAAGTCACCTCCGCCTCCTTGAAAGCTTCCATCAGCGCTGCATCCGCACCATCCTTAACATCCACTGGAGTGACGTCATCATTAGCAAAGTCACATATCATCTATACATTGATGCACTAATTAATGTTAAGATGGCTATCAACAGACTGTCACACCAATCTATGTCTACGGCACAAATTTGTATTAGCAAAGTCACATATCATATATATATTGATACACTCATGAATGTTAAGATGGCTATCAACGGACTGTAACACCAATCTATGTCTGCTTAGTGCATGATCATTGACAAGACATACGGACATTGTTCCAAAGCTACTCTCTGTAGGGGAGTATTTTAAATCGTACCTGAAACTATGTATGTTATGAATCCAATCTACGAATAGAAGTCACGGTTCGCCGCTGCCATTAACCAATATCAGCGTATTCCATGTGACATATTTTATTTTGTTTTAAACTGTGTTAAGCTGTCAAGAAAACAATGGACCGCATATAAAAGACAATGAAAGCTAATAGTTTATTTTCGTAATCATAAAAGGAATCTATACAATAGAGGAGGCCTGTCTTGTTAGATACAAATAACTCTCCCCCTGGATGATCTCTATTATACGGTGTCGCTGGAATATCATCTGACATGTTTAGGTCGCAACTAACGTCCACAGTTCGACTGTTCACCTTTTCAAATCCAGTTTTACAACTTCTGATAATTGACAATAGCACGTTCGTATATGTATCTTGTAGAATGTCAGTTGTTTGCACGTACGTCAGACTATCAAGTTTATCACATCAATCTAAAACTATTCACATCAATCTAAAATTATACATTTTGCACGTATGTCAGACTATCAAGTCTATCACGTTAAACTAAAATTATACATTTTCTCTGAACGTATTACTTATAAACTCAATGACAAATAAATTCTTACTGGTCAGTTGCCAACTGTCGTCGCGCTTTCCGAAGACTATGGCGTTCACTCCGAAATTAAAGGCTATCTTTGTGGAAGTATCAAACCAATAGAACTGACCTCGTTACTAGGGAGCAGTTAATAAGTAAGTGTTTTTGTTAAAAGTATAATCGCCATATTAACATTCGTAGTCATCCCTTAAACATTCGACTTTCAAGATGGATCAAATTGTTTTAAATATTAAACTATATGCATATCTCTCTCTCTCTCTCTGTTTGGTCAAAATGCTTTATTTTATTTGCAATTGGTAGCTAAACAACATGGTATATAGATTTCATTAAGCCCTGTTGAAAAGGCGTTATCATTCCAATATCATTTGTACTATGGTCGCGCCTAACACATCATGTTAGCATGAGAGATAATTTGACAAAACAGTTGTTCGTTATAGTTGGGTTTAAATATAACATCAATTAACAGTGTGTTACCTGGATGCGGTCGGATGATAAAAAAGACAACGATTTTGGAAAATAAATATCTAATGCTGATAGGAGGTAACTTCCTTCACGTGGTTCAATAGATATATAGGGTTGATAGGAGATAAGTTGCTGATACGTGGTCCAAACTCTTAACTAGTCTTTTGCAACCACATCAGTCCCGTCTTGGATAGCACGATGGGGAATAATAATAATAATAATAATAATAATAATAATTGGTCGTCAAAACCAAAATCATGTCTTGTACTTGTCCAATAGCCTAGCATAGAATATGGTGATTGGGGTCTTTAGAACACAGATTATAAAGTCGATAATGTCATTAGAGTTGACTTGGGTTGGTCTTACCCAGTCAGTTGTCTTGGATGATATTGTTTACTCTAGATTTAAGACAACATAGTGCAGAATAGGATGTAGCATTCTTGCATTCAAAGATTTATATGGGCGATCATTTTATGGGAACGGTAGATAAAATCTTAAACATTTTCTACTGACACACGTCAGGGCCAAATTAAGATATATGACCTGATAAGATATACTCACCATGTACATGATTGTGAGAGCCTAGAGACAATGTGAGCTCCTTCCACAGGACTGTGAGAGACAAAGAGACAATATTAATGAAGGGGGACACTTTGTAATCAAAGGGACTTCTGTGTTAAAGTTGGTCGTTTGCACTTTGAGGTCATAACGGGAATTTAACATGGAGTAGAATGGATCTGCCTAGGATCAAGACGAATTGAACATAGGGAATGTAAAGCGTCAAAGGATTGGGCCTGTCTATGGTCAATACGAATTGGAGAGGGGTGACGTCACGTTACTGGACACTGGCAACAATGTTGCAAGTATATGACCTTAATCGGGCGGAACTGTGTTTCAAGGTGCTGACCTGAATATGCGTAACTCTAGTGACAAATAGAGCCATAGACATAAAGACGTGGTTAGAGACAGGGTTAGAGACATACACAGAGACATAGATATGTCACACAAACATAGACTGATGACCAATCTATCACACCAAAAATCAACTAAAAATGTTTAGGCAAAAGAGCATATGGAGTGGTTCTAAACTTTTCATGTCCCTTGATCCAATTTTCGTTCAATTTCTCAAAGTCCTCTTTTTTTTCTATTTCGTTTCTCCTTTCTCAGCTTAGCCCACGTAGATGTTATCTTCTTCACCTCCTTTTCCATCACTATTCTAACCATTTGCTCTGCATCATTTATTTGGTCTCAGCCCCAGTTCGCAAAAGACCAATCTGTTAAATTCTCCATTTCTTTTAAAACGTTCCATGCTTGTTTCACACCGTCAAGAGCCTCTTTCAACTTTCCCACTTTAACATACATAGGCTTAATAAATCCTTTTAACTCCTCCACTTCTTCCTCTAGCACGTCTTTAACCAGATCTCTGGATGCTTTTATACTCGTCACTTGACTTGTAACAAAGTCAAGGGCAACTAGATACCTCCATTCAGCTGCAATCCTTTCTACGACATAAGCTGAATCCATCATCCAATATTTACTGTCGTTTAAGTCATTAAACAAATTCAGTTTTGAAAATGTTGACTAGTCAACGCTGGGATAGCCAAGCTCAATCAATCAATCAATTAAAGGATTTTAGTCGCCTACGTAAGGTGGAGATTTTCAATTGATCGGGACTGTAGGAAATGAGTCACTACAGCCACGCTTGTATGTGCGAATGTCGCACGTTTTAATTCATGAATATGTCTGTCCGCGGAAATGAGGCAAGGGGCCCCCGGGACGCGAAACGACACAGGAAAGCTGTACACCCAGAAACGGCAAAGCGCGTATGATCAGATCAAGTCCAGTTGTACTAGTGGACAGAAATCTATTGCAATGGTGTGTAAGCCACTCGTGTAATTTTGAAGCAAGACATGTTTGCTTGCTCTCAATAAGGCTTGGGGTTTTGATTGTTGATGATGACATCTTGGAGAAATTCTTTGCCTTGCGTCAAAGCCGCATCTTTCAAGCGTTGCAATTCTCGTGTCACCATCGGTTTCAAAACGGGGGCCACCGAACGAAAGGCCGATTTCAGTATATCACCTAAACCATGTCCTAGCTGTCGAGCGACTGGATACTTGACTTACAAGTTGTTAGAGAATCGTTTTCGAAAAAAGAGTTTCACCATAACGTTCCCTTTAGAGGATGAAATATTTTTTCCCAGATCTCCTTTCTAGCATTGTTGACGGT
The DNA here is from genome assembly GCA_028554795.2 of Sinohyriopsis cumingii. Taxonomy (NCBI): domain Eukaryota; kingdom Metazoa; phylum Mollusca; class Bivalvia; order Unionida; family Unionidae; genus Sinohyriopsis; species Sinohyriopsis cumingii. Next base: position 96,825,813 of record CM068835.1, on the reverse strand, counting down.
GTCTAAATACAACTTACTGACAGGTAATGAGAGCTCGCGGTGACGTGATACGTATTTACACCTTCCTTGTCATTCGTTGTGACAAAATCCAATTTGAAAAGAATGACTCTCAGTAACGGTTTGGCTGTGTGTTCCACCACGCTGTAATCCACCAGATCGGAGTACACAAAAATCCAATTCAATATTTTATTCATTTCTACAGGGGATTGAAAAAACTTGTAAAATCCATATTGCTGTTGATCTTATGGTTTGGTGTTGCCATGTTTGGGTCTCCACCCAAATTTCAAACCAACTACGATTAAAACTGAGGGCCAACGTTTGGGTATCATTAAATTTCATCAGCAGGCGATGAACCATTTCATGGTACTCGATGGTGACACTTCGTTCGGCTGTGTCCAAAGCTTTGCCAAACACTTCCTCAAACCTAGAAGCAATCATGTTTACCAGATGTTGACCGATAAAATAATAGCCTGCCGAAATTTTCACAGTATAGATGGTGAATGATGGATTGCTAGCTGAACTTTTGATACCTGAAAACCCGATTTGATTCATGAATTGTTGCACTTGTTCGTTAAAGATTTCGACATGGAAGTGTTTTGATTTTCAGTGATGTTTTGATTTGTGTAGAGTGAAAAAATTCGCCCACAGCCACATCCCAGTGGGCTTCGTGATTTAATTTGATAGCCCAAGGTAATTTGGCCGTGAAGCAGTACAAAGTATTGAGGAAAAACACAGCCATGGAACTGTCACTGTGTAACGTTGACTAAAAATGGTCATCAAATAATATTATGGCTTAGCTTTTTAGTACATCCCAAAATATAGTAATAATGGTCAAATATAATAAGCTTAGTAGACTGGGTGAGAGGATTATGTCCAATATTTCATTTTGTTGGTGAAATGTTTTGTCCAGGGAGTTTTGTACTGGCAGCGAATTTTGTCTGAAGGGATTTTGTCCTACATCCAACTTGGCCAGTGCCTACAGAGTAGTTATCTGTGCAAAAGAAAGACTTTACAAAATTGTAACTTTCTTATTTATCATGCTGCATCTCATGTCTACAGTGTTTTGCAAGGTTTTTCTTTTAAAGTACTTGTGTAATTCTTTTTTCTTACATCTTTCTAACTTCAACTATTTGGCACCATATATGTATATTTTATGCTGAGGTGTAAAAGTATAAACATGCATACATAATACATACATACATACACGTGTATTATGTATGCTTCACTTGTATTCATCTTATCAAGAAATGTTTTGTTTATGATATTCGAAATGTTTTTGGTTTGTTTCTTTCAAAGAAAGGCCAACATCAAAAATAAAATATGTGCCCATGTCATTTCTTCCTTTACAGTAATTTAAAATCTGAATAGAGAGAGGTCGAAACGGTAGTGGACCAAATAGACCCTGCCAGAACAGAAGGCCGAAACGACCATGCCGGAAACGACGCAGGGCCCAATCAAATTGAGTTCGAAAAGGGTCCAGAATGAACTGATCGGTTACCCTAAGAAGGACTACTTTAATAGGCTGTCTCTTTTCTTAAATAATTATGGATCTAAAGCGAGTAATGTATACAATTAATTGAAAGCATGCTATCTAAATATTATATGGTTGAGTATTCAGTCTAAACTTCTAACTTTATATGTCAGAAACGTATGGGACAATTCTATGTTCTGGAATTCGAGAAGTGCTGTAATATCATTGCTGATAAATAGATAAAGGAGTTATGACAATACTATTCAACCCTTGCACGGCAGTAATACACGTATATAAACCAGTATTAAAACCACACAATTCAGTCTTAACAATGGTTTGTTGTAAAGAAGATAGGAAGTGGGCCGTTATATTAAGAAATTCCATATTTGCAAAAGTAGATGCACCCATATTTATTCCTAACTGTGTCTATGTGGTTTGTAATAAGGGTCTCTTTCATTTTATTTATTGAATTTAATGCCTGAGTGTCATGTTTATGAATAGTTGCAGTATATATTTTGTTGACAACAATTAAATTATGGTTGAACATTGTAGTATGAAGACACATGTGCATTAACTCTCAGTTACATGTTACAAGGGGTACTACAAACCAGTTTTCAAATGCAATTTATTAATGAGCATTCAAAAAGTAAAATTAAATATTATCGTGTAAGTGGCAGTTGATTAAAAAGTAGTTTTTCTAACTTGCAATCACAGTAGTGTAATCGAATTACTCCTACGAGTTAAAATGACATACAATCTATAGTTTCAACTGTGTTCTTTTAAAGGCAAATGGACATAATGCACTGTATATATATTTCCTAACAAACATACACTTTTTAGTATGAGTTGTATCACATAATAAGGCAAGAGATAACTTGAGTTCTACTTAGAATGGTTTGATCAGTCTCGTCGTACATGCGAACAATGTTACATAGGGGATAATTGTTTTTCTAGTTAACTTACTGAATTAGCGTGTATCTCGTCACATTGGGTGCGCTCTAAACCAAAGAGGATTAACATTATGAGCTGTGTTCTATGCACTGCACACATACTCTCTCAAGGTACTTTTCAGATAATTATTATTTTGTTTTCTCGAGTTTTTTCTCTTTCATTTCATGTTCTTTTTTCAAATTTGTCTGACCTTTAGTGTGTCAAACCATTTTCATGCATTGTGTTACATGCGCTGAGCAACCTGCACATTCCATAGTTGTATAATGGTTTTCTCTTCAATATAGAATTCAGAGTGGAGTATGGCGCGTGTACAATTCTATTTTAACATTGACATTCTTAGCATTTGTGTTAGCAAAACCAGATGTCTAGTGTTGGTGCAATCTGGAATGTTAAGATCGCTGTAAGGATTTGCGTCTCTTTTCGATAGCGAAAAATGTTCCTACTATTCTCCAAAAATGTCCAGCGGAGCAATCATACAACTTATGTATATTCAGGATCAAGAAAACAGTTGTGGGGTCATTGCTCCAAAATTACTCTCTGCAGGGGATTACCTTAATTTGTATTTGAAAGTTTTTCATGTGCCTAATGTATGCACTACACAGACCCCTTCCAAGACACGTTATCGTAGACTCATTATCCACACAACACAGAACCCTTTTCTAGAGCACGTCAATGTGTGCCCAATATCCGTACCACACCGATCCCTCCATTTTGCTAAGGCTTATTTCATTATCCATGATACCAAGATATGCAACTGAGGCTGAATGTTGGATTATTCATGGTTATGACAGAACTTAATCCATTTGATCACATTTATGTCAGAAAATGTCACGGGGGAAAACCTGAATATAAATACCGTAGAGTATTTCACTAGCTACTTTATTTCCTTTCATCTCCAACCCTTCAGCCAGTAGGAAATATAACATAGCATTAGAACACAACTGAACAAATAGCCCTATGGTTATTTTATAGAAGTCATAATTTACACTGAAATGCATTTTCAGTTGATACACAATGATGAAATGAATATAGAACATAGCAATTTCTGGACCTGAACGAAAACTTTGTCCTGAGGTAATTATCTAGGTTATCGAAAATATCATAGGATTTACTTTAATATGGTAACTTAAAGAAGTAATACATTTGGGACTAGGGTACCTCTACAGGATATGAGCAAGAGATTTCCATCAATCATGCACATAAGCATACAAAATCAAATATGGATATAAACAATAGACTTCAACAATCATGCACACATCCGGGCCCAATCAGAACTGGATATGAACAAAACACTTCAATCAATACAAACAATGCAAATCCCTAGTTTCCAAGTTGAACATGCCCTAAGACACATTCAAGGAAATGGCCAAACATTCAATTCTTGTCAATATATGGTTCTCTGTTCATCTTTTGTTAAGGACGTACATATATCGGTTTTGTACCTTGAGAGCAATTTACTGTTTGTTTGTCCTTATTCTGCACATATTTAATTTGCAAAGAGGTTTTCTCTTCAATATACGATACTAATCAGACATTGTTGTCAACCACTGAAGGTGGATTATACTATGACAAAATATATTTTTTTAACAAAATGTCAATTAACATAATATTTGGGGATTGTATTTAGGTCATTTCTTTGTAGTTTTTGTTGTAGGTTTTTCTATTTAGATACATGTTAAGATTATTTGTGCGATCATAACCCGCTGTTTTCAAAGGAAGAATTGGTAATCAGGAGACCAACTCTTCAAATTATTTGCTACGTGTAGAAAACTATCTTTCTAGTTCGTATGAAGTCGTATACATTCAATGCACAAAACAGTTTCACTTCTTTGTTACCGTTCAACTTTGAAATTAGCATATGTCTTTGCTGCAAAATATATTGCAAGACCCTCAAATATGTTTTGCAGGTACAAGAGAATTTGACGTCCAGGGCGCACCTTCCACATTGCGCCCCCACCTTCCCCCGTACCCAGGGGCATCACTTTTATAAACTGCTCATTAGTAGTAATACGCGCTCGGCTTGAGAATTAACTAATTTCATTATTTGATCTACATATTTAGTGATAACATATGAACAACCTGTCAGTGTAGTTCGCATTTCAGCGTCCTTACCGAAATAATGGCTAACTCGGCGCTATCGGAGCTAGCCTAACGGTTAAACGAGCCCTGTAAAGAGGTCTTATATGACGGCAAGAAGGATAGTTGATTGAAGATTTATGTCACTGTCTTTTAATTTCCCTGTATGATGGTAAGAATGGTAATTGAGTAAAGGTTTAATGTCTTTATTTTTCATATATAACGTTGAGAATTGGAGATGATTAAAGGATTAAAACACTGTCCCAAATGCGTTCCTGTATGATAAGAAGAATGGAGAATTGTAGTTGATTAACGATTCAAGGCTTTGTCTTTTGTACTTTCATTTGATATTTATACATATGAAAACAGTACTGGAAGCTACAAAATTAGAGGTATGATAAATCATGCATGCGTGCATTTATATCGAAGGAAACGAAACTTCCAAAATATGAATTTTGGACAATATATTTTGTATGCAATATTAATAAAGAGATTTGTATGTTGTCTGAAAATATATTTTCACCGACGTTTGGGATTATACAGTTAGGTGAATATTGTTTTGAATATAATAAGATATATTTGTATGAATCATTTTGTACTCATGCTATACGTATTTTAAATATCAATAAGGATTATTTTATTTAAAGTGCCTATCAATATCTTTCAAATCTTTGTAATTCGAATCTAATCCATTACTTTAAAGTTCCTTACTTCAATAACCCTAATATTGGTATCTAATATCAATGATTTCTAAGAAACCTGATATAAAACTATTTAAGATAAGGTTCTTGACTAAAGAAAATATCGTTTTTTTTAATCTACTGCAGTAATGTAAAGAAGTAAGCTGTTTCGCACTAGGGGACATCTGCTAAGTTTGAACATTCTAAATCATTTACTAATCTCATCTTGTCAAGGATTAAAACAAGTTGAGGGATCTCTACCAATCATCACAGTCCAGTATACCTTCTATCCCTGAAATATTCCGTCATAATCCAGCAGTATCTTCAGTTATCAAGTTCTACAGGTATTACATGTATCATTCATTGCCAGTATTATTAGGCTAGTCCACCTGAATCGAAATTGAATGTATTTGATGGATATGACTAAGATGCTACAGTGAACCATACACAACGCTACATTCCTTGTAATCCCCATTCTTCAAATCATCAAGACGTATTTAAATGAAATGTCAACAGAACAGGTCATCCATGTCGGCTATGACTATCTATGTGTTTATCAATGTAAAAAGAAGTATTTATATTTGATTTGAGTCTGAAGAGCAATCAGCTTTTTTCCCATCCTTAATCGTCGCTTTTTACACAGACTATCCATACTTTTATGGTGGTTTTCTCTTCAGTATAGAATACACATCAGACATTGTGCTCAAACGGAAGGTGGAGTATGGCGCGTGTGTAATATTATTTCAGAAGGTAAAATATTTACACCGACATTATTTAAATTTAACATTAGCATCATGATCATTTGTATCAGCAAAGTCAAATGTAGCCTGTGTTGATGAAACCTTGGATGCTAAGATCGCTGAAAGCATTGGCTTTTTTAGTAAAGAAAGATATTCATTCCACATGACAAAATGTCCAGCTGAGCAAGTAAACAACATATTTATATTCAGGATCAAAAACAAAGTCGTGCATGCATTGTTCCAAAATTATTCGTACTTCGAATTAGAGAAAAGTAGTTTGCAGCTAGTAGTATAGGAGAATGGGAGTTCTAACACAGTTGACTTTTGGACAACAAACAGCAACAACAACAACAAACAACAATGGGAGCGTGTCTATGTGAAATTACGAGCAGAGGGAATTGAGGTATATAAAAATAGTTGGCTATTGGGCAAACAACAGCAACAATAGGGAACAGAGATATGATATTAGAGAAAGAGATATGATATAATGAGAATGCACCAAACTAAGATGTTTAGAAGTTATCGAAGTCTTGTTACGGCTGAACAGTCAATGGTGGTGGGAGGCAAATTTAGATCTGTGCCTGTGATACAAGCACGTGGGGAATTTCATGTTTGGGAACGCGAACAACAGCGAGAAATATTTAACAATTACTATCTTGGACAGACTAACGTGAATGAAATAATACCGAGATGTTGTACAAGAAAACTTGTGGTTGATCTGGATGAGAAGAAACCGATCAGTGAGATCATGGAGATGTTTGCGGCGGAGTATCCTGTAGAACACGTGGAGATCTTTGAGACCACACGAGGACATCATGTGGTCGTGGAGAACATCATTGTTGACTATCAGCAACACAAACGCGAATTACTGAGACTGGCTTGTAAATACGGGGACAAGTACGTTGATGCCAGGGCGGATTTGAGCAGTTTGAAACTGACTGGGACTAAGTCGGAAAAAACATGGAAGTGTTTGCAAAACATCGCTGCGTGGCGTTGATGTGTTTGATTCGTTGGTGACCGTGCACGGGATTGAGTTTGATTACGACGACTGGAGGGCTGAGCGAAGTGTTGACGCGGGAGAAATATCCGCGGGGGACATTGAGGTGATATCGACAGCGTTGACTGGAGAGCGAGATCAAATAATTGGTATGGTTGGATCATCTGGGCGAGCAATGGTTTATTCGAGGCGACCAGGACACTTTTGTGTGATTTGTCAACGAAGGCATGGTTGTGATGGCGATGTTGTCGCGGACAAGTGTGATAATTGTTTCATTTACGAGTACGATGATTACTACGTAGTTAAGTGTCCGCGAAGTAGCAGTTGGAAGAAAATTGTCGTTGACAAGGGCGATTTGATGTCGAGAATAACGTCAGGAACTGATAACAGGATAGCCGAGATCGTATCTGGGTTGCCTGTGTCGGAAAGAAATGCGAAATATATAAAATATTTGGCGAAGCTTAGGCGACGACGATATCCTGGAGAAATACCCGAAAGAACACCGATGATAACTTATACTGAGCCGCCAATGCACTTGTCAGGGAAAGGTTGCAGAGAAATCAACGGAGACTACATTGATGGATCAGCGTGTGGTATGGGAAAGACTGAGGCGGCAATGAGAACTGTGTCTGAAACGGAATCAATGATGTATCTCAGCTACAGAAAGACATTGTCAATCAAGACTGCCGCGGATAATAACTGTAAAATATATTCTGATATCGTTGGCGACATAAAGTTTGAAGAGGGCGACCAAAAACGTGTTGTGGTTCAGGTTGACACGTTGGAGAGAGTTATTGGTCATCCTGATGTATTAGTGTTGGACGAGTGGCACGGAATTATGCGGCAGATATTTGGAAAGAAACCGGCAACAAGTAAGCGATTATGGGATATGTTGACGAAGTTAGTGTCAGAAAAGAATACTCGCGTTATCGTGTTGGAAGCTTACGCGAATGACAATGACGTGAAAATGTTCGCAGATATGGGCAGAAACATGAAGTTTGTCGTCAATGATTATCGCGTGGATACCTGGAAAGTGTTCACCGAAGTGAACTCACATGACGATAATTTGGCGCTGGCACAAAAGTATCTCAAGGATAATCCGGAAAAAGGAATTGCTGTTTCACTCATTCGAAGCGACTTGTTGAGGAGTATGCGAAACAGTTTCAACGCTGGGGCTACACAACGAAATATTATACCGCGGACACTGATGTGGCACAGAAGCGAAAGGATTTCTCTGATCCCGCTGAGGCTTTCAACGATGCCAGAGTTGTGGTTTTCAACGGCACACTTGAGGCCGGAGTGAGCATAACCAGTGATAGGTTTACTTGGATTCATGTGATGTCGACGATGATAGGTTCCGTAGAAGCGATGATTCAATCGTTGCATCGTTTCAGAAATGTGACGGAAATATACTATTCGTCGAAGAAAATAAATTACTTTGGCAGAGGAAATCCTGATTTGTTGACCCGTGATGATATTATCGCGAAGGTAATGAGCAACAACCGGAAAACGACCGACGAAGATCGCAGAAAAGAATTAAGTTTACCGTCGGCGTCAGAAATTAATAGCCCATACGGGTTAGCGTTTGTTGAGGTGCGACGAGAACAAAATAATTCGGCGAAATATTTTAATCAGCTGACGGCGTAATTACTTACGCGAACAGGATACAAGTGTGTCACTGCGACCCCGGATGATTATCAGACCTGGCGGAGTAAACAACAAGAAAAGCAACAACAACAAACGAATAAGTTAGTTGAGGAAATAGTATACCGCGACCGAGTTGATCAGTGGTTGACAATGACTCCTGGCGAGCGAATGTTGAGTGCGGTAAAAAGAACTCGCAGAAATGATCCCGATGAAGAAGGTGATCCGATCGTGATGAGTCGTGATGATCTCGATGATGATCTCGATGAGGATCCGCTGATGTTTCTGCTGGAAAGTGAAGAACAACAAGAAGAGCCGCAGCAAGAAGAGCCGCAACAACAAGAAAAGCCACAAGAAGAACCTCAACAAGAAGATCCGCAGCAACAAGAACAACCGCGACTGCCAAAGATCAACTATTACAAGTACAACCCGTATGAGGAGTACGTGGACGTGAAAAAGTTTCACTTTACTTGTGCAAATTATCAGCGTGACTTCAGTGATGGGCCGCCAGAAGAAGTTCAACGAGCACACGACAACATCAAGTATGATTTCGCGGACTCCGTGGAGAAGTTATATTTGTTAACCGGCGACATGTCATTGTATGACCTTAAGACGTACGCGGACGTGCTGCCGAAAAAATATCAGCGAGAATTCCGAGATGCTATCATCGAGCAGTGTGCGCTGCCACCGTGTGTGAGTTATCAAGATCACGTCGAGGTGGATCTCAACGAGGCCGCAAGAATAATTTTAAAATCACCGGAGAAATATTTGGCGGCAATCCGTGAAGGCGTAATTCGGTCACAGAATGGCGGAAAATTAACCGCGAAATCAATGCGAGATGGACTAAAACAATTGTATACGAGATATGGAGGAAAAATCATATCCAAAGATAGCAAACACGCCGACAGAGAAAAATACATAATACGTTATTTACAACGACCGAAACCAGAATGTTTTGACGTACAAGCGTGGCGAGAGATGATCATTGACAGCGAAGAAACGCCATGGGCAATCAAAGATATTTCGGCGACTGATGACAAGAGTGCGTGGATGAAGTTCTTTATATGGAGGCATAATGGGTGGTTTGCGATGTTTGATCAGGAATAGATCGACATAGAAATATCTGTTCATCAAAGTAAATTTGGGGAAAGTAGCAAAACTCATTATATTATTATGTATTTTGCTACTTTCCCCAATTATTAACTAACTCTAATATCTATGTGACTTTGATGTCATCGATGAAAAAAAATATAAAAAAAATCAAAAAAAAAAAATCATCACAACTAGCACAAAAAAGTGTTTGATCGGGAGCAGGCCGACATAGAAACGCTTACTAACCAAAATAAAAAGGGGCGAACTAGCAAAACTCATTATATTATTATGTATTCTGCCACTTCGCCCCTTTGTTAACTAACTCTAATATCGATTTGACTTTGATGTCACCGCGGTGACTTATCACCGAGAAAAAAATCAAAAAAAAATCGAAAGAAAAAATCATCACAACTAGCACAGAAAAGTGTTCGATCAGGAGCAGGTCGACATAGAAATGTCTGTTTATCAAAGTAAATTTGGGGAAAGTAGCAAAACTCATTATATTATTATGTATTTTGCTACTTTCCCCAATTATTAACTAACTCTAATATCTATGTGACTTTGATGTCAGCGATGAAAAAAAATAAAAAAAAAATCAAAAAAAAAATCATCACAACTAGCACAAAAAAGTGTTTGATCGGGAGCAGGCCGACATAGAAACGCTTACTAACCAAAATAAAAAGGGGCGAACTAGCAAAACTCATTATATTATTATGTATTCTGCCACTTCGCCCCTTTGTTAACTAACTCTAATATCGATTTGACTTTGATGTCACCGCGGTGACTTATCACCGAGAAAAAAATCAAAAAAAAATTGAAAGAAAAAATCATCACAACTAGTACAAAAAAGTGTTCGATCAGGAGCAGGTCGACATAGAAATGTCTGTTTATCAAAGTAAATTTGGGGAAAGTAGCAAAACTCATTATATTATTATGTATTTTGCTACTTTCCCCAATTATTAACTAACTCTAATATCGGTGTGACTTTGATGTCATCGATGAGAAAAATCTCAACGCGACTTCGTTGTGACTTCGCGAGAACACAAAAAAAAATCACAACAACATTGAGCGATTTGAAAATAGTTGATCGCGTGAAGCATCATCAACATAGTTTGTCTGAAAACCTAACAACGTGGAGAAAGTGGCAGACTTTTCAAAATATTATATGTTTCTGCCACTTTCTCCAATTTATTAACTAACTCCGATATCGGTGTGACTTTGATGTCATCATGGGAAAAAAATCAAAAAAAAATCATCGCCGATAGCACAAAAAGTGTTCGATCAGAAACAGGCCGACACAGAAATGTCTGTTTGTCAAAGTAAATTTGGAGAAAGTGGCAGACTTTTCAAAATATTATATGTTTTTGCCACTTTCTCCAATTTTTATACTGACTCCGATATCGATATGACCCGCGATGAAAAAAATCAGAAAAAAAATCAAAACATGGCGGAACTAACAAAAAAATTATTTTGTGTTTACTGAACCGTTATCGGCTGCGGCTGTGGCTGTGGTTTTTTTTTTTCGGTTGGTATCGCGCGAGAAACTCTTCCGCGGACGGGACTTTGGTGCCCCAATCGAGTGATCTCAGTTTCGCTGATTATAATAGTTGAGCGAGGCCCGGTAAGCGGTTCCACCACAACCTTTACAAACTGGTATCTTTCCGCGAACACCAATGCCGCATTTCAAACATGGTCTTGCACCGGCATTAGCTCCAGTTCTCATTGCGTATCCGTGAATTGCACAATAATCGCCGACACATGGCTTTTCGCAAATCACTCTTGAGTTCACAAATAACCATTTGCATTTGTTCTCGGGCACCATTGTGCGCTATATATTAGATTTTATCTCTAATAGAAATATGATATAATTGTTGTCAATCACAATTCAGGCCAAATGACAACTGGAACAAATACAACTTTGAGTCAGCGGTCACCGCGGACGCGTACAAGTGCTATTAGAAAAAATGATAAACCATTTGAATAGTAGTATAACATATAATTAAGAATGTCAAGTGGAGTCAAGACAGCTATACAACGTCGTCGTGATGCCGTTGAAAAACTGAAATCACTTACACTCGGCCACGTAACCTGGCCCAAATCAAATGCGCAACTAGCAGATATATTGTCAAAAATAGATGTTATTGAAAAACAACGTCGTGTTGTGGCCGAGTTTAAACACAAAGAAGATCACCGGCTTGATAAATTTCACACCGATCAAGCGTTTGATGGGCTTGATAAATATTTCAAATTTGTCCCGGAATCTGTGAAATATGAGCGATTTGATACCAGAGATCTTCGAAAGATAATTCACATTTACCGGGTGAGTTGGAAAAACACCCTGCGTTGAAAGTTAGAGTTTCTTATGACGTTGAGATGAAAGCGTTACACGATGACACAATACGACAACAACGAATTCTTAATTCGAAAAGTCAAACAGTGTTATCGACTGCCGATCTTGATCGTGTCGCTGATGTGTTCCATGACGAGATCTCCAATCGCATCGAGGAACACGAACAAGAACAATCAGGATGGGCTCTCGAAGGAGTCAACGGTATAATAGTTGCAACATCTGCGTTTAGTATGTCTCGTGGCGGAAGTTATTGTCCGTTGCCGAAGTCTATCATTGACAAACGCGCCTGTGTCAACGTGAAAAACAGCGACAACCAGTGTGTGATGTGGGCGTTGTTGTCGGCGTTGTATCCCGCGGAGAACAATCCAGACCGAGTCAGTAAATATAAACAAAACCAACATGTACTTGACCTGACCGGGGTTGACTTTCCAACACCGCCAGTACAAATCAAACGAATTGAGGAACAGAATAAGAGTTTATTTCCCAGCGGAATTAACGTGTATAGCATCGACGAGAAAACACTAAAACCATTTCCTGTCGAAATATCTTCGGCGGCGAAACATGTCATTGATGACTCTGCGGTTAATCTGTTGTTGTATAACAACCATTACTGCTGCATAAAACACTTTAGTAGATTTGCTAGCTCGTCAACGACAGCTCACCACGGCAAGATGTACCATTGCTACAGCTGTTTTACCGGATATGATAGTCAACAAAAACTAGTCGAACACAACAAATACTGTTATGAGGCCGCTCCAGTTGTTACTCCGACCGTCAACAACAACGTTTTATGTTTCAGGAATTATAACCACAAAAACAAAATGCCGTTTGTAATTTATGGCGATTTTGAGTCATTTATCGTCCCAGTGATTTAGAGCCGCAGGTCACGACATACTAAACGTGTTCAGCGGCATATTCCTGCCAGTTATTGTCTTAACACAGTTTGTGTCGACGACAAGTATTCGAAATTGTCTCCGGCTTATCGTGTCAATCACGTAGATGATCTGCCGCCGGAGGTTCACATGCTCAAATACTTATTTCAGGAGCAGGCACGAATAACAGCATTACTTGATAACGTCAACCACAAGTACATGAACTTTGGGTCATACAAATCAGCGAACACTTGCTATCGTTGTCGAAAACCACTGTCAGAGTCAGATAAAGTTCCCCTGGTTGATTTTTTCACGAACAACTACATTGGAGCTGTTCACGAACAGTGTCGACGTATTTAGAAATTTATCCCGGTGGTGTTCCACAATCTCCGCGGATATGATGGACACTTTATTCTGCGTGCACTTGGTCACCCCGAAATAGTTAAATACTGTGACGACAACCGCATCAACATAGATTGTATTCCTAACAATTCCGAGCGACTGTTATCGCTGACCATTGGTAATCTAAGATTCATTGACAGCATACAGTTCAAGAACGCCTCGTTGGACAACCTGGCACGAAATTGTAGTAACCTGCGACACACCAAGAAATATTTCCCTGATCAGTTCTGCGACGAGAAACTGTTCAAAGGAATATTCCCGTATGAATACTTTACTGGGCCGTGGATATTTCACGAACAATCGCTTATACCAAGAGGCGCGTTTTACTCGTCATTGAACAACAGCGACATCACAACAGAGCAGTATCTGCAAGCAATCGCCGCATGGGACAATTTTCACTGTGAAACTTTCGGAGATTATCATGACGCTTATCTGCAGATGGATGTGCTGTTGTTGACCGACGTCTTCGAAGAGTTCAGAGTGACATCAATGACCCAATACAAACTTGATCCGGCCCACTATTTCTCGGCACCTGGTCTTTCTTGGGATGCAGCGTTAAAACACTCTCAGGTCAAACTCGAGTTGTTTACCGACGCGGACATGTACTTGTTTATCGAGAAAGGAACTCGTGGCGGAATATCAACAGTCACAAAAAAATATTCTTGCGCCAACAGCAAGTATCTTCATGACTATGATCCCACCATTGACAGTAAATTTATTTGTTACTTAGATACTAATAATCTTTACGAGGCTGCGATGTCAGCGCCGTTACCTTATGGCGGATTCAAGTGGATTTCCCCGGAAGAGTTCAACATCAACAATGATAATCCTGATATTGGATACTTTGTCGAGGTTGACGTGGAATATCCCCAACACTTACATGATCAACATAATTGTTACCCATTTCTGCCAGAGCATATTGTAATCCGCGATGATATGTTATCACGGCAACAATTAGTTTTACGAACCAATAGTGGTTGTCCTTATAACAACTTAGTGCCGAATTTATTTGACAAACACAATTATGTGTGCCACTTGGCGTTGTTGAAACAGGCTCTTGATGCCGGTCTTGTTCTGAAAAAAGTTCATCGTGTGCTACAGTTTTCACAACAACCCTGGTTAAAATCGTACATCGACGCGAATACCACACGAAGAACAGCTGCCAAGACTGACTTTGAAAAAGATTTCTTCAAGCTCATGAACAACTCTGTGTTCGGGAAGACAATGAAAAATGTCCATCGCAGGGTCAACATCGAAATAGTTAACAATGTTGTCCGGCGTAACAAGTTAGTCCGTGACAATAATTTTCAGCACACCAAAAGGATCTCAGACAACCTTGTCATGATCACGAGAAAGCAGCGCATAGTTAATCTCGATAAACCCATTTATGTCGGCGCAGCAGTGCTAGATTTGTCAAAGATCATCATGTACAATTTTCACTACGGATTCTTTCGAAAACAATTTCCCGAGTCAACGCTGTTGATGACCGACACTGATTCACTTGTGTACGAGGTCAAATGCGACGATCTTTATCAGCAAATATATAACCGCCGTGAGTTGTTTGATTTATCAGATGTGGTCGGCCAATTTCATGACAACACCAACAAGAAAGTCATTGGTAAGTTCAAAGATGAACTCGCTTTCAGACCGATTCGTGAGTTTTGTGGGCTCAGATCAAAGATATATTCGCTGATCACCGAAGATGACATCACAATAAGGAAAGCCAAGGGGGTCAATAGCGGTTATGTCAAAAATAAATTGTCTTTCGACGATTACTTGGATGCGTTGGCGAGAACGCCAGGAACAGCACTGAAAACTGTGACAACGCGAGGTTTCAGATCATATCGTCACGAGGTTGTCACCGACGAGATTACCAAGGTCGGACTAAATAACTTCGACGACAAGAGATTTACTCGTGACGGCGTTAACACGACAGCGTTGGGACATTATCGTAATCTCAGTTGAAGCTGTCAACGATATTCTTTGTTATTATGTCCTCGACACGCTCCTGTTGACACATTTGTTGTTGCTGCGCCAGTCGGACCTGATCAAGTTCGTCCACGATTTTTTGATTTTCATCAACGACCCTGCTGAGTTTTTCATATCGGCGCAGTAATTTCTCGTTTTCATCCTGTATTTTTTTTATGTTGACCCGGGAAGATTCTCGGGTCTGAAGAAGTTCCTTAATGGTTTCGTTGTCACGATCTACGCCGGCATGTAGCAGATTAATCACGGATTGTTTGTCTTGTACGTGCCGCTGATACCATTGCAACTCTTCGGTGCGAGCAGCGGCATTTTCACGTAGTTGTAACAGCGCTTGATCGTCATCGTCACGCTGCCGACGTAGCCGTGCAAGTTCTTCAGCGTCGTTTCGTGCCACAGTTAATTCTTGTGCCACTTTTTCTCGGTCAATGTTAAGTTGTTCTAGTTCGCCGATGGTAATTTCTCTCATGGCGATGTTGTTTTCCAGCGCAACCTTGCGAAGGTTCAACGCGGCGAGTTTTGATTGTTGTAACTGAACTAGTTCATCAAGGGAGTTAATTGCTTCTTTGGCCGCGTTGGCCTTCTCGTTACCGCCTCCGGTGATCCCTTTCAACGCCGCGGGAAACTCGACCACGCTGTTATCTCGGGCCCAAATTTCATAACAACGTCGTGTTCCTATGTGATATCGCCGACACACGTCAATAACCTTGCACTTGCCACGAAGTTGAAATATTTCGAGTTCTTGCTTCGGCGACAGATAAGTTGCTCTCGCAGGCATTTGTATAAAAATTATGACAAAAATTATGACGACAACAATGAAACCATGAAAAATCATAACCGTGATTGGCGACCATTGATGTTGTTGAGAAAATCATGGCGATTTCACGTGACAATTACGTGAAAATTATGTAAAAATGTTGTAATAATTATCATGGCAACGATAATTATAGCGCTGTGAATAAATACTGGGTTTTCAAAAACACATGGTTTTTCATCACACGATAAAACGCTGGAATTCTTCGTGGTTCCATAATTGCCGAGAAATCCATGATTGTTGCAATCTCCATGATTCTTCTAAGATTTTCACGTGATTGCCACGTAATTGTTTCACTGTTATTCAACGACGCGATGTTGAAAAAAAATCATCTCGGGGTAGCGCCAACGGCATAATAAAAATAATACAGGAGATATTACTAATATATATCATGAACCCGGAACAGGTCGAGTTCGCCGCGTATAGTATTACCGCAGATATACAGGATCTGATAATCAGGGTAGAAAATCTTCAGAAAATCATCTCTGATCTTATCGTGGAGATCCAATCACAACAATCACGACAACAATAAATTAATCCGCCAACCCAATTTCACCGCGCTGATTCAGCCATCTCTTGATAAATTTACGATACTCTGCTTTCCACAACTCAACATGATCCTTGGAGACCCAAGAATCCGGTGCATAAATACAAATTTCATTGTTGTTGTCCACGCCAATTCGAAACAGCATCAATAACGTCTCGTCGGGTACAGTTTTTTGATAGTCTTCGTTGTTGCCGGCGCGATTAAGATTTTTTACGTAATTTTTCCAAATCAGTCTTCGCCGTGCTTCTGTCGATCTGTCAGCGACCGGGTAAAAGATAATCTTTTTTTCCATCAGGTGGCTTTTTCTCAACAATGACTCCGCGGCGAGGATCTTTCCTTGTTTTCGACTTGGATAAATAATAGTTGTTAAGTTTGTTGTGAATAACGTCAGCGACATCTTTTGGTTCATATCTGATAATTTGACTATGCAAGGTTGTCATTTATTTGTTATATTATATCTGCTATCTCTAAATTTGTAAAGGATGTGGTGGAACCGCTTACCGGGCCTCGCTCAACTATTATAATCAGCGAAAACTGAGATCACTCGATTGGGGCACCAAAGTCCCGTCCGCGGAAGAGTTTCTCGCGCGATACCAACCAAAAAAAAAACCACAGCCACAGCCGCAGCCGATAACGGTTCAGTAAACATAAAATAATTTTTTTGTTAGTTCCGCCATGTTTTGATTTTCTTTCTGATTTTTTTCATCGCGGGTCATATCGATATCGGAGTCAGTATAAAAATTGGAGAAAGTGGCAAAAACATATAATATTTTGAAAAGTCTGCCACTTTCTCCAAATTTACTTTGACAAACAGACATTTCTGTGTCGGCCTGTTTCTGATCGAACACTTTTTTGTGCTATCGGCGATGATTTTTTTTTTTTGATTTTTTTCGCATGATGACATCAAAGTCACACCGATATCGGAGTTAGTTAATAAATTGGAGAAAGTGGCAGAAACATATAATATTTTGAAAAGTCTGCCACTTTCTCCACGTTGTTAGGTTTTCAGACAAACTATGTTGATGATGCTTCACGCGATCAACTATTTTCAAATCGCTCAATGTTGTTGTGATCTTTTTTTGTGTTCTCGCGAAGTCACAATGAAGTCGCGTTGAGATTTTTCTCATCGATGACATCAAAGTCACACCGATATTAGAGTTAGTTAATAATTGGGGAAAGTAGCAAAATACATAATAATATAATGAGTTTTGCTACTTTCCCCAAATTTACTTTGATAAACAGACATTTCTATGTCGACCTGCTCCTGATCGAACACTTTTTTGTGCTAGTTGTGATGATTTTTTCTTTCGATTTTTTTTTGGATGTTTTTCTCGGTGATAAGTCACCGCGGTGACATCAAAGTCAAATCGATATTAGAGTTAGTTAACAAAGGGGCGAAGTGGCAGAATACATAATAATATAATGAGTTTTGCTAGTTCGCCCCTTTTTATTTTGGTTAGTAAGCGTTTCTATGTCGGCCTGCTCCCGATCAAACACTTTTTTGTGCTAGTTGTGATGATTTTTTTTTGATTTTTTTGATATTTTTTTTCATCGATGACATCAAAGTCACATAGATATTAGAGTTAGTTAATAATTGGGGAAAGTAGCAAAATACATAATAATATAATGAGTTTTGCTACTTTCCCTAAATTTACTTTGATAAACAGATATTTCTATGTCGATCTATTCCTGATCAAACATCGCAAACCACCCATTATGCCTCCATATAAAGAACTTCATCCACGCACTCTTGTCATCAGTCGCCGAAATATCTTTGATTGCCCATGGCGTTTCTTCGCTGTCAATGATCATCTCTCGCCACGCTTGCACGTCAAAACATTCTGGTTTCGGTCGTTGTAAATAACGTATTATGTATTTTTCTCTGTCGGCGTGTTTGCTATCTTTGGATGTGATTTTTCCTCCATATCTCGTATACAATTGTTTTAGTCCATCTCGTATTGACCTCACGGTTAATTTTCCGCCATTCTGTGACCGAATTACGCCTTCACGGATTGCCGCCAAATATTTCTCCGGTGATTTTAAAATTATTCTTGCGGCCTCGTTGAGATCCACCTCGACGTGATCTTGATAACTCACACACGGTGGCAGCGCACACTGCTCGATGATAGCATCTCGGAATTCTCGCTGATATTTTTTCGGCAGCACGTCCGCGTACGTCTTAAGGTCATACAATGACATGTCGCCGGTTAACAAATATAACTTCTCCACGGAGTCCGCGAAATCATACTTGATGTTGTCGTGTGCTCGTTGAACTTCTTCTGGCGGCCCATCACTGAAGTCACGCTGATAATTTGCACAAGTAAAGTGAAACTTTTTCACGTCCACGTGCTCCTCATACGGGTTGTACTTGTAATAGTTGATCTTTGGCAGTCGCGGTTGTTCTTGTTGCTGCGGATCTTCTTGTTGAGGTTCTTCTTGTGGCTTTTCTTGTTGTTGCGGCTCTTCTTGCTGCGGCTCTTCTTGTTGTTCTTCACTTTCCAGCAGAAACATCAACAGATCCTCATCGAGATCATCATCGAGATCATCGCGACTCATCACGATCGGATTACCTTCTTCATCGGGATCATTTCTGCGAGTTCTTTTTACCGCACTCAACATTCGCTCGCCAGGAGTCATTGTCAACCACGGATCAACTCGGTCGCGGTATACTATTTCCTCAACTAACTTATTCGTTTGTTGTTGTTGCTTTTCTTGTTGTTTACTCCGCCAGGTCTGATAATCATCCGGGGTCGCAGTGACACACTTGTATCCTGTTCGCGTAAGTAATTACGCCGTCAGCTGATTAAAATATTTCGCCGAATTATTTTGTTCTCGTCGCACCTCAACAAACGCTAACCCGTATGGGCTATTAATTTCTGACGCCGACGGTAAACTTAATTCTTTTCTGCGATCTTCGTCGGTCATTTTCCGGTTGTTGCTCATTACCTTCGCGATAATATCATCACGGGTCAACAAATCAGGATTTCCTCTGCCAAAGTAATTTATTTTCTTCGACGAATAGTATATTTCCGTCACATTTCTGAAACGATGCAACGATTGAATCATCGCTTCTACGGAACCTATCATCGTCGACATCACATGAATCCAAGTAAACCTATCACTGGTTATGCTCACTCCGGCCTCAAGTGTGCCGTTGAAAACCACAACTCTGGCATCGTTGAAAGCCTCAGCGGGATCAGAGAAATCCTTTCGCTTCTGTGCCACATCAGTGTCCGCGGTATAATATTTCGTTGTGTAGCCCCAGCGTTGAAACTGTTTCGCATACTCCTCAACAAGTCGCTTCGAATGAGTGAAAACAGCAATTCCTTTTTCCGGATTATCCTTGAGATACTTTTGTGGCAGCGCCAAATTATCATCATGTGAGTTCACTTCGGTGAACACTTTCCCGGTATCCACGCGATAATCATTGACGACAAACTTCATGTTTCTGCCCATATCTGCGAACATTTTCACGTCATTGTCATTCGCGTAAGCTTCCAACACGATAACGCGAGTATTCTTTTCTGACACTCTGACACTAACTTCGTCAACATATCCCATAATCGCTTACTTGTTGCCGGTTTCTTTCCAAATATCTGCCGCATAATTCCGTGCCACTTGTCCAACACTAACACATCAGGATGACCAATAACTCTCTCCAACGTGTCAACCTCTACCACAACACGTTTTTGGTCGCCCTCTTCAAACTTTATGTCGCCAACGATATCAGAATATATTTTACAGTTATTATCCGCGGCAGTCTTGATTGACAATGTCTTTCTGTAGCTGAGATACATCATTGATTCCGTTTCAGACACAGTTCTCATTGCCGCCTCAGTCTTTCCCATACCACACGCTGATCCATCAATGTAGTCTCCGTTGATTTCTCTGCAACCTTTCCCTGACAAGTGCATTGGCGGCTCAGTATAAGTTATCATCGGTGTTCTTTCGGGTATTTCTCCAGGATATCGTCGTCGCCTAAGCTTCGCCAAATATTTTATATATTTCGCATTTCTTTCCGACACAGGCAACCCAGATACGATCTCGGCTATCCTGTTATCAGTTCCTGACGTTATTCTCGACATCAAATCGCCCTTGTCAACGACAATTTTCTTCCAACTGCTACTTCGCGGACACTTAACTACGTAGTAATCATCGTACTCGTAAATGAAACAATTATCACACTTGTCCGCGACAACATCGCCATCACAACCATGCCTTCGTTGACAAATCACACAAAAGTGTCCTGGTCGCCTCGAATAAACCATTGCTCGCCCAGATGATCCAACCATACCAATTATTTGATCTCGCTCTCCAATCAACGCTGTCGATATCACCTCAATGTCCCCCGCGGATATTTCTCCCGCGTCAACACTTCGCTCAGCCCTCCAGTCGTCGTAATCAAACTCAATCCCGTGCACGGTCACCAACGAATCAAACACATCAACGCCACCCAGCGATGTTTTGCAAACAATTCCATGTTTTTCCGACTTAGTCCCAGTCAGTTTCAAACTGCTCAAACCCGCCCTGGCATCAACGTACTTGTCCCCGTATTTACAAGCCAGTCTCAGTAATTCGCGTTTGTGTTGCTGATAGTCAACAATGATGTTCTCCACGACCACATGATGTCCTCGTGTGGTCTCAAAGATCTCCACGTGTTCTCCAGGATACTCCGCCGCAAACATCTCCATGATCTCACTGATCGGTTTCTTCTCATCCAGATCAACCACAAGTTTTCTTGTACAACATCTCGGTATTATTTCATTCACGTTAGTCTGTCCAAGATAGTAATTGTTAAATATTTCTCGCTGTTGTTCGCGTTCCCAAACATGAAATTCCCCACGTGCTTGTATCACAGGCACAGATCTAAATTTGCCTCCCACCACCATTGACTGTTCAGCCGTAACCAGACTTCGATAACTTCTAAACATCTTAGTTTGGTGCATTCTCATTATATCATATCTCTTTCTCTAATATCATATCTCTGTTCCCTATTGTTGCTGTTGTTTGCCCAATAGCCAACTATTTTTATATACCTCAATTCCCTCTGCTCGTAATTTCACATAGACACGCTCCCATTGTTGTTTGTTGTTGTTGTTGCTGTTTGTTGTCCAAAAGTCAACTGTGTTAGAACTCCCATTCTCCTATACTACTCAGCTAACTTTAAACATTATCACTCTAGTCATTTACGTTTGTTTCAAAAATGGTTTGGATATAGAAACATGAATGAACTATAGTCACAAGACGTGCTAATTATAAAAAATAGCTTAATGGCATGATCAAATATGAATATCTCATTCTTACATACATTCTCGTGAGAGGCAATTACACTCCTAGAATAACTATGTCTATATAGGGTCACTGGAATACAACACGTTATTAGGGGTGGGTTTATTAGCTGTGTTGGTTCCTGATTCTGCCCGCTTAAAAAGTGCATGCTATACACAATCAATATACATCGCTAAACTAAATTTTCATGATTTTGCACGAATTGCTTCCACTAAGAATGCGATTTGTTATGTGGTATATCTCCCTTCTATTGTTTTTGAAGGCACTTCTTCGTGTGCCATTGATATGCACCACACAGACATTTTCGTTTGTGAGGATGGTTGATGGTGTGACATATCCTGTGGGGCATTGTGATCTCACAGTGAACTTTCCATTCGTTCCCTGTTTGTATGGTTCGTATAACTTCACAGCTGATATATATTCTTAAGGCCTTACAAATTGTTTTAGCATATAACTCAATAATTAAGTTATGTAATTTGTATTGCTGAAACACTACAATGTATTTGTAATATGTCAAACTGCATGTTCATCCCTTGGTTGTAAACGTAAGCAAAATGATTTATGTAATTGTCAATTATTATACAGACATGCACAAGACTTCATATGTAACTACCATATCAACTGCAAAGGCACGAAACACATTTTACATACTCGTATTACGGGCACTAGATACATCATCACGCTGTATTGCTGTTCAGTGTCAAACTGATAGGATACTTTAACAAAAAACACTCAAGCAAACGAACCTTATAACATTGTATTAACTAAGCTCAGTATGATTATGTAAACGTCGACTCTGTAGACCAAGCACTTGTGAAGTTGTTATTTTTTTAAGCAATGATACACTTTAACTGATACACATATTCATGATAAATCTTCATCTGTGTGGAAGCTACAATGGTCAGAATACACGTCTAAAATGTCATCTACTACACAGGTTGTGAAGTAAAATATCCAGAAAGTAATAAGGAGGCGCAAAGGCATCGCAAACTTTCATGTATTTGTCAGCATTCACACATGACACACATGCAAGAAAATGAGCTTACTTTATCAATGTTACCTATGCACAAGTCCATTTTTAAAATTTTTGCAAACACATTTAAGCTAGGTACAGATGATATCAAATTTCAAGAAATAGAAGTAGTGTTAATTTTGCTCACCACATTTTTTTCTCTCTGTTCTTCAGATCAATGAAGTGAAGAGTAGTTATGACATGGAGAAAGAGGGACTTTCTAGAGCCATATAAAACTGCAGAACCACAGTGTGGAGATGGACACTATTATTAAAGAGAGTCATTTTCAGAACAGAAATGGATCAGAGAGAATATGAGAACCACAGACTATTAAGATGTGTGACATGTATCCAAGAGGATGTATATACACTGAATGATACCATTTGATAAAAGTCGTATACAAACACCTGTAGTAATATGTTTAAAGTTATATTAAAGTTGAAATGAACATATCACTAAGAATACACTCAACCCCCTCCTCCCCGGCCCTGCACATACACACACAGAATGGTGAATCTAACTAATCAAAAACAACTCGAATTTGAAAGATTTCAATCAAAACAAAGCTAACACAGATTATTTTTTGTAGCACATATGACAACAACAACAATTATTATTAATATTATTATTATTTTTATTATTATTATTAGTAGTAGTAGTAGTATTTCTCATTCAGTCATTCAATCGTTCAGTCATTCATTAAACAGAGATTTAAATGTATGTTAAAATGAATACTAATTAAGTCTTGTTTCAAATTATAAACATTCTCTTTGGTAAATTTTCAGTTTGAATATATGCAGTGGATGACATTCTACAGTTTCTTGAATTACTGGGGTAAAAAGTTATTTTCAGACTATGTTGAAGAATTGACGGCAGTGCCTAGGATGTGGTCAGGAAGCTGTGGTCAGATGATAAACAGTTACTGCCACTTCTATCCAGCCATGTATCTATTATGAATGAAGATATAATATACAGCACATTTTTAAACGTGAATAATGTTATTTCATGTATCCCAGTTTTCTGTTACTTATTTAATGTTTTCAGAGACAATGCCTTTAGCATAACATTAGGTTTTACTACAATCAATGTTAGGAATCTAAGTTAATCAAATGTGAACATGAAGAAACATGAATATATTTTTAATGTCATAGGATAGAATCTATTCAAGAAATTAAAATACAAAGGATTCAAGAATATTTTATGGGAATTTTCCAAGATAATGGACAAATGATTTTAGCAGGATTTATTATCATAATGAAAAGTTTGGGTAAAATTCCCACACTCAAGTAAAGTGATAGTATTGATTCATTTTGTTAATAAAGGACGGATTTTATGAAAAGGAATTTTAAACATAAATTTCACATGCATATAAAGCAATCATTTGTCCCAAAATTGACCCTGATAGTGGTACCATCACTACCGTAAGAATATTTGGCCTACAAGTGTTCATGTACTTGGACAGGATTTCCTTGCAATGTCCATATTGCTGAATGAAGGCACATTATGCTGCATCCGGGACATATTCATGCCAGCAAACTGAATGAAATCTTGGATGATCAATGATACAATCCACCCTGACCTCCTCAGTCTTATTCATAATCATAATCTCTTTACAGCATCTACACTTCTCTACTATTTATTTACTGCTGCAATTTCTACAGGTACACCAATATACATGGCAAATACACTCCATCATTCATTATTGTGTTAAAAAGCAAACTTGTGGGTAAAAATGTATGAGAAGTTTTTTCATGTTAATATATGCTATATATTTATATGTGATGCGTGGTTAGACTTTTGTTCTTCCTTTAATACCTCAATAACATAATAATAATCAGCAATGTATTATCATTATTATTGTTATTTATTATTATTATTATTATTATTATTTGGTTCCCATAAATATGTATACTTCCTTTGCCACTAGTATTATACACCTAAACCCACAGAGAAAATATATGCATGCGAAACATCTATATACACCAGGTCTATGATTACTTTTAATAACTTTCCTCAATTTTACTATCTGTGGAGGGTAGTAATCAATCACACCCAAAGTATATTCGGGGTCTGCTTTTCATCATGGTTTGAAAGAACATACTTGAGCCATACAGTTCATAAAGTATTTATTTATGCACCTCTCACAATCTGAATCTTAAGCGTTTAACATTCAACACTACTATTTACTTATGAACCACGCCCACATGACAATCTGCTCTGAAGACATCCAAGTTTCACCCGAATTCATGCCCTTGTCTTTTCATTATGAAATTGAGATAACATTAACGAAAGAATAATAATAATTGCCAAAATGATAATAGTAATTACCAGAATGAATAGCCCATGTACTACTCTGCCTTATTATGCCCAATGTCATCTTAGGGTCCTCGTTCACGGTCTATGTCCTCTTTAGGGTTCTCGTCCACGTTCTCATCTCGTTCGGGCTTAAATTGATACTGTATATCCTCAGTAAGCAGAAGTTTCTTAAAATTCGTTATGTTCTAGGCGTTCACTTGCCCCACACGATAAATGTGAGCATGACAAATTAGCCATCGCTTAACTTGATGGACTTCCGACAGTAAGTCACATCCGGAAATCATATTATCACAGGAAGTATACAAAATATTTCCGGAGCGTTTTCCGTAAAACATCGATAAATGCACACATTACCTTCATTTTCTTCTATGTGAGTTAAAGTATGAATTTTAATGCACATTTCTGAGTTATTTAGCGAAAATTGAACATTCTGATATATAATGTGTATAGCACTCTCGTAGATCTTTAAATGCATGCTGCGTACGTAGAATGATAATCTGAGACATATTTCCTACTTTAAAATACCTCTTTACCTATATTGCATGCAGCTGACAAAGTGAAAATGTAGGGATGCAATTTAACGTACACAATTGCATATTTCTATATTTATCCTAGAGTTGTCAGTTTCCTTCAAGTACATCAGATTACCAAGTCTGTTGGATCGTTCTAAAATAAATCATTTTTACTGAATTGATGACATGCACGGCCAAAGATCAATAAAGCCTTACGTGCCTGTAATCAGTTGTCACCGTTTCTAAAATATCGTTTGAGATTACTCTGAAATCATACAGGAACTCACAAGGCAAAATTGTTGGACGAGCATAGGATGTTGCTATTAATATTTCCCCTTATCTTTCCAACTAAACAATTTTTGTTTTCGTAACTAGTTAAAGTTTTATAAATTTGAGTTTCTTTATATGTCATACTACTAAATGTCACCACCACCGAAACCATTGACCTTTAGGAGCAACAAAGCTATTAATTTTGAATAACAAATATAAATTCTGAAATTATATAGTTTTCTAACTATCGCAAGCTAACCTTTATTTTTTATATGAAGTCAGAATACTTAACATTTGCGATATCAGTGAACGTAATGCAGACATTGAACGATATATTCTGATAATCACATTTCATTTTCTAAAATTAACGTTTCATTTAGCACATTTGTAATGTTTCTGGTGAAATTAGGACTTGATATTTATTATTTATGAAGTTTGGCCTGTGGAATTAGAGCATGGAATTTCGTGCTTATGTAGTATGGCCAGGGAAATTAAAACTTGGTATTTAGTGCTTCCG
Organism: Sinohyriopsis cumingii; assembly: GCA_028554795.2. NCBI lineage: Eukaryota > Metazoa > Mollusca > Bivalvia > Unionida > Unionidae > Sinohyriopsis > Sinohyriopsis cumingii. The sequence continues at coordinate 96,799,278 of CM068835.1, read as the reverse complement.
TAGTGTGTCTTGTGGTATTAGAAGTTGGTATGTATTGCTTCTGTAGCTTGTCCTGCGGAATAAGAACTGGGTATTTATTTTGGCCTGTGGAATAATAACCTGGTATTTAATAACTCTGTAGTTTAACCTGTAGTTTACCAGAACTTGGTATTTTGCAAAGCTGTAGTTTGGCCTGTGGAGTTAGAACTTGGCTTCATAATTTATGTAGTTTTGTCTGTGGAAGTGGAACTTCCTGCATTTGGCTCGACTGAAATTGAAACAGAAAGTGTACGAAATTCATTCAAGTCTCACTCCAACTTTAACAAAATGATCAAGAAGAAACAAATGTCAGTTCGTTTTAAATTGTTTGTACCACTAATACGCAGCATATGCAACAAACAACTTTAAAACAAATATTAACATCAGGAAATAATGTTGAGGAATAACCTTTAGTTAAAACGTTTATCTCTCAGTCTACTTTTCATTTTAACTCTAATTCAAAACAGAAGGAGGAAAAGAAAGTAGCACAACATATAACGTCCCATCCATTCTTTTAACCTTTTGGCTTTGATGTGCCATGGATAGTATAGAAAGTATACGAACCCAAAAATGAATATTGACATTTATGATCATATAAATACTAGTGGACAAAATTGACAAGATTTTTCACATTACCCTCACAGCATGAGACAGAAATATATTATCTTCATCATGTGATATGAAATAAACTACCCTCATCACGTGATTTAAAACACATTAACCTCGTCAATTTATAAGAAAGCACATTAACAGTAGCACGGTTATAACTTCCCTTTGATGCACATGGTGCTACAAATGACAAGAACATTCATAGTCAGATTCACATGATACCCACGTGATCTTTCTAACAATACCCCTAATGATTCACAAAGCGAGTGAAACTAAATGGTGTGAGAATCGGATGTACTATGGAAACATATTTGTTTAAAGACTGAATATATTTAATTACATATTTATCCATAATTCACATTTAATTTTATATCATGTAGATTTCGATGTAGTTTTATTAGACCCAAATTTGTATACCTGGTCGTCGACGACAAGCTGTCAGGGTCATAAGTCAGGACGTGTACATATCAAAGTAGTGCTACTGAACGCAAAACATGCTGAATAACTCGCTGACTACAGTAAGTCATCAATGCCATAATGTAGAAACTCACTGCGGTCTCGAAGCTATATTACGTCGCTATTAATTTACATGACTGTATTTCAGATAACATGATAATGTTTATATTTTTCTATTTGAAACAGATGATCCAGATCGACATAGATTTAATGCAATTACCAAATCGCATTGTCTACACTTGTGTACTAGTATTACTACCTTCCTTTGCCCACATCTGTGTACTGGTATTATTAAGTCACTTTGTCTACATATGTGTTCTGGTATTACTAACGCTCTATTGCTACTTATCTACATTTGTTTACTCGTATTACATACTATATTTGTCTACATTTGTGGTGTGGTGTTACTTATCCCTTGTGTGTTTCGATAAAAGATATAAATTTTTGACCTTACATATAACTTTATAAAACTTATCACATATACGATTAATTCATTAACAGTGTTTCCTTGCATTAAGAGACTGATTTAATCATGCCTGCTTAGAAAGGAACATTTTGTGTTTGTGTGAATTTACATACATCCATATATGCATCGATAAGATTATGACATAAAACTGAAGGTACATCTACATTCCGTAATTAGCATTGTGTACAGAATCCATATTAAAATCCATTCGAAAAGCAACAATTTAATCATCACTATATGGGACTTAAATAAAAATATAATAAATACAATTTAAATACAAAATATGCTATGTACTTGATTTAAACCGTTTGTGTCGTCTGTTTATAAAACAATATAAAATTGGATAGAAGGTAAATAACTCGTCTAGGTCATTTCCCATAAATTACAAAATGATATAAATATGATATTCCGTTTAGCACAAATCAGTAAGAGACAGTTAATCGATAAGGACAAACATAATTGTTATGGTTGCAGTGATTGTTATCCATTGGCTAGTGTATGCTATAGATTTATTACTTATATATATATATATATATATATATATATATATATATATATATATATATATATATATATATATATTAGAACAAAAATGCATGTATTTCAGTATATTAGGAATATAACAGTGTTTGTCTCTATTTGTTCTATCTCATCTTTAAAGATATACGTACAAAAGAGTCATCTTGGATGAGGAAGCGCGAGAGTCATGTTTTAGTATTAAATAATTGGAGAAAGTTTTAGTGTAGATAGTGTCAGGAAAAAAATCTTTAGGAATCATGGCTATCTCACACTCTTCAAAACAACCTTCCTATTTAGAACCAATGTTAAAGTGCTCTATTAATAGCGTAAATTTTGCTACGATGTTTGCTGTTTTTAACCGATTTTGCGTCCTTCTAATGGGGGATTGTATCAAAGTGTAAATTTCTAATAGCGCAAGCACAAAAAACATATTTGAACAGCTGTAGGGTAACTTCAAACTACAGATTCGGAAGGATGACTAATAATAATAATAATAATAATAATAAGTAATAATTATTGTTGTTGTTGGGTTTATTGCCATTTTTCAGCACATGATAGGCTATACATGAAGGCCAGAATTAATGGTGGAGGAAGAACCCTGGAAAACCAGGAGAGAACCACCGACCCACGAGAAGCTACTGGCAAGCTTTCTCACATACCCACATTACCCGAATCCGAGACTCCAACCCAAGCAGGCAGAGGTGACATGGCAGTGATCAGTAACGGAGAGCGCTTTAGACCACACGGCCACTCGGGGCCAATAATAATAAAAATACTACTACTACTACTACTACTAATAATAATAATAATAATAATAATATTAATAATGACAATAATAATAATAATTATTATTATTATTATTATTATTATTATTATTATTATTATTAACATGTTGTTAAGTGCCGAGGTAATTGGAGGAATGTGCATTGTCCAATAATTCACCATGGTGGCCGACGAGTGGAAGACAATGAAAAATTGGCGAGATTTATTGTTTTACTGTACAGCTACACAAGTAGCTCGTTTATTGCCTCGGTGTTTTACCGCACAGTAACCCAAGCAAATGTTTATTGCCTCGGTGTTTTACTGAAGAGTAGCATTGTTTGTGCTGAGTACGTTGTTCAGTAAAGTGATACATGTGGAAGGAGAGTCATACACAGACAGAAACTAGGTTGAAGTTTGTTTACCAATATGACTAGTTAAGCCCACTTAAAATGTGTTTTTTCCCATTTAACAAGGCAACCTAGCTCTAACGTGTTTTTCATATAGCTGAATCAGTCCGCTTTAAGCTGTTTATTGTTTTGTCTCCACATTGCTGCGTATATTTATTTTGCATTGTTTGATAGCTATTATGATTCAGTTTATGATATGGATGATTGTATCTTGGACTCGAAATTGTCCACTATCAATTTCAATGTCTGCCTGAATTCAGAAATTAATTTTGATTTTGTAAACAACATGCTAATCCCAATATGAATCCAGCTGGCCGGAAATTCATCAAGAAATATTGGGTTTACCCATTGTTTACCACATGTGCTTATATTATACTTTTGGTGATAAAAATTTTAACTGCAAATAGGATTTCATCTTGCAAATATGAGAAATATCAAGACTGAAATTTTACTATATGTAATAGCTTTTTCTTTATAAAATTATAATTGTGACCTGATGTCAAGTAGATAAGTATATTATTTCGTGTATCGTTAAATTATTCAGTCGTGCTCTGAGATCTGAGAAGAATCAGTTGTAATATTGATGTGTGCAGTATTTAATTTGGGCTGGAATTTATTTATTTATATCTTCTCTTGAATACCAGTGCTCAACAATAACAGCTTTTTGACATGGATACTTAGATCTATAGCGAAATTCAAATATATATAGTTGGATTGTATTATTTTGATTCAACACAATTATGTTGCCACACCGGCCATTGCAGGTACATGGATGCTTCCATCGTTAGATTAATTTGAAATGCCGCTAAAGTGCATTCAGAACCTTAATCGTGCAGATTTGTGTTAGAAATTCTATGATTATTTGGAACTCAGTTCGCAAAGCCCTACGATATTTGCTTACATTTGTTTCACATTTTATTCTACCAAAAAATATATATTTATAGAACTATGCAAATTATTTTGGTTTTAGCTCCTTTCTATTCTGACTGTCTGGTGGTCTTAGTGGTTAGAGAGTCCGTCTCGGATGAGGGAGGTCGTGGGTTCTATCCCAGGCCGAGTCATACCAAAGATTTATCAAAAGGCACTAACAGTTGCCTCGCATGGCGCTCACTGATAGGAGGTTAGTGTTCGGACTGGTCAGCATGGTGTCAGGATAATTTTACTTGGTGGGACATCATGCTAAATGTCTGCGACACGATGCCCCAGTGCTAGGCATAACTATAAAACTGACACACTGCAGAAATAGTAGCGATATGAATGACAAATTGTGAAAGCTAAGTTAAAAATCCAAATGAAACTGACACACACCATTTCTATTCCATAATTAAAAAATGAGATTCGTAATAATATACCTAGATATGCATTACATGAAGGTGTGTTTAATATAGCTATGTAATCCGCTTTAACCTGTTTTCCAAATAAATCAATATTGCTGCCAACCTGAGAATTTAATCCATTATCAAGTCAGAAATACTGTTGTTAGTTTACGATGCACACACATCAGAGACATCGTAACGTGCTTATATTCATTTAGTCGGATATAACATACTAGATGCTGGCCAGAAATGGGATAACTATAGCACAGTGACTGTACTTGCATGTTCCTTTACTGCGTAGTGACCGCACATGACTGATGATATGTAGGTTCCGGTCATTGCACTATTACTGTTCGTTTACATTTACTTTCGGTGAACTTCATTAGGCCGAGATATACATGTGTGCGTATCAATCAGAAATTTAGAGCAACATCGGGGTCAGCAAACATATTGGAAAATATTTAAGGTAATCCTTCAAAAATGTTACATGGCAACCTAGAATAATACACGTATATCTATCTGTTCTAAACTATACATTCCTTATTGTGTGTGCTGACCATTTTGTTGCATAGAGCAAGAGAAAAACAAATCACGGAGACAAATCCGTATGACTCACAAGGTCGGAATACGTCAATGCACATTTATTATTTAATTTTGTAATCAAATCCTTGAGTCGTATAGTCGGCACGCACCATAAAACACGAGAACCGCCTTAGCACGCCAGATCGTTATGTATGTCGGGAGAAGGGTGTAAAACCGGAATACAAATTGCCGTCTAACTCACCGAGCTAAGCTCTTCACAGTTAGGTCAGTTGAAATGAAGTTTGCTTGGTTCAATGATTTGATATGCTTGCTCGTCAGCTAAAATAGTGCATGGAATGTAAACAGCCAGGCTAAAAGGGGCCATTACTAGTATCATTATTATTATTATTATTATTATTATTATTATTATTGATATTATTACTCATGAACAGTTTTGATGACCATTCGTTTGACAATTATTTTGACAAACACCTTAACCTGAGATAATTTTGTTGCTGATCCTGTTGTTTAAAGTGTAAAACTGAATAGAGGTAATCTGCAAATACATTTATGAAGCATATGAACTGAAAAACATATTACGCAAATGTTTACAAACCTTTCCTATCCGATTTATACTTTTCACTATTCCAGCAAAAAAATCGACCTACGAGAAAGTAGCTTTTCCTTTAAAGTGTTACACACACTTGACTGCTCCAAAAAATGAAGCTTTCAATTGCACAGTCGAAACTATGTATGTTCACACTAGTGAGCTTAGTTGGGGTAAACCATCTAAACCTTTGCTTTGTATTAGAACTATATCATGATTACTCGCTTCCAGTCCCCCCCCCCCCCCAACGTGTTAGTGTAAACAAAATATGAAAACAAATTTGTTGAGGCAACAGCGCCGATTTTATTATTTATTACATGTTAGGGACCTACCACTGCATCATCATCGTCGTCATACCAAAAAATGACAATCAAAGCTCACCATTGCTGCTTTATGCTTGAAATCGCTGGTGACGTTTATTTATAGTTGCCACAAAATTACTATAATTAACATTCACACAAAATTGAACTCCTAGCAGTTTGTACCTTGCATCTAATATTCACACAAAATTCCAATCCGCTATTAATAACTTGCTGGGATTTGCAGGTCAATCGTCTGAGTAATAAAATAAATGCGCTATTAATAACTCGCTGCGATTTTACCAGTGATCAATAATTACGCATATCAAAACATACACACTGAGAAGACGAGTGCTTGTGTCGTATAGTTATATATTTAATCTGTATATATGCAAGAGCTCGGTGGACCAAGTGGTAAGGGGTACAGACAAACGTTGGATCTACAAGTGGAAACGATTTGGTGAGTTCGACTCCAGACAAATGCGGTGTATATATAATGTCGACGTTCCGCGACACATGCTTTTAAAATGAAGAAGAGGCTGGGATGCATTGAACAATACGAGATATACCTAAACGGATAATTGTCAAATTGTATAAACAAATCCCGTTGCAACTCGCCTGGTACCCTCGAACCTCAAAAAGGGCGTTTATTTTAAAGCGCCCGGGTTCACTTGGGGTGTGTGCTTGATCACAAATTTATCGCGCTCAGCGATCCAACAATTGCAATGGAAAAATAAAAATACAACAATTACCCAAGAAAAGATATATCAGACGTTATTCAACCTGCTCGTCAGGTACTTTTTTGCTAATTTTTTTACAGTATGGTGCCTTGTTCTGTGATTTATATATTGCGATACATCATTATCATACAATTTATATAAGTCGCTAGCGATTTATTCTAATGACCAATCTGGAAAATCACCATTTTAAAAAATCAATAATATCAGACCTTTTATATCCTTAGGCAAATGTATTCATCCCATCAGAGTAGTATAGTATTCATCAAAATTGCAATTACCAGATTTTATAATTAACATCTATTTCAATTTTATGACAGTTTGATCTTATTGTCATCATCTCAACATAGCTATAAAATACGTCTATCGCAGCTTTATAATCATCGAATCCTATTACCTTATTCACCACATTTCTTTTCAATCCCTTAACTCGTTTTTCAAATTTATTGTCAGCTAGTTTGAGACAAAACATTTTACTACGCAATCCGATGAACTCTAGTATAGGAACCGAAGTTGTCTCATCCTTTAATTTTCCTGTTACTTTTTGATTATCATCATAATCAAATCTCTGCTGTTGTTAGATAATCTGAAAGATGAAATATGTCTGTTATCATAAAACCTATGAATTATACCAACAGAATTTATCTTGTACATTAGCGTGTCAGTATCTTTAAAAAACAATTTTGCATCAAGCCAATTACCTTTAATAAAATCGTAATGAAATTGGTACATTGGCCGTTTGGATATCTCAAATACTGTACATCCGACACAAACTGGCTTGATCAACATCCGATTTGACATTCTTCGTTAAATGCTACTAGATTTTCATTAAATATGTTCATACTTACAAAATCATCAGCCGCTACAAGTTTATTGCGACATTCCACGTTATTGACGATCTTAATATTGACTCGCTTTCTGATGTTTGATATGGTTTTACCAAAGACGCTTTTATTCATAAGCTTGAACAAGATTTTGTTCCGAATTCCGTTTAGCAGCTGCTGCGTTTGAGTCTATATAGCTCTTCATCCACGGTGAATGATTAAATTTTAGCACACAAAAAAAAAAATGTTTTTAAAAGTTTTAGACCATGATCAACTGCTTGTTTGAAACTTCTATAAAGACAAACGTGTTTCCGTTTCTCAAGCAGATTAGGATCTAGTTTTCGAACAACAGATTTACCACTAGTGCTAGAACTAGACGAATACTTTATGTTTTCTGGCAATAAACTGTAATCTATCAACATCATTTCTGGACAGAAGGGATAGTCATTATGCGCATCGGGCAGCTCAACGGAATTGATTTTATTCATTTCTTTGAAAAACTCTTCTTGGCTGATTCACCTTAACTGACCAACCGACATAGATGCCGATAATCCGTAACCATATAAATTATTTGCATCTAGATAGGTTATAACATTTGATTTTTCTGTACTATCATAGTCGGGTATATATTTATTATTAGCTCTGGCATATTGTTTTGTTATGATACTTATTCCACTTTCAATTACAAGTTATATAACGTTGAACATATCAGGGTCTGTTAACATTTCTGACTTTATTTTACTGTGCTTGAGTAAAGCATCACAGCTTAGCTCGGGCGCTGCATAATAACAAGCTGGATTGAGTCCGAAGTTATCGGCTCTGACATCGCTGAAATTTTCAAATATATGTGCGAGCAAGAGAACGTCTGTGATAAGATAAAAATCTTCATAATCTCCCATACTTTTACAGCCGAAGGAGTCCCATATCGATCAAGCATAGTCATAATTATCATCACTAGCATCCTCGAGATTTAACCTAAATAATACTTATCTTTGTCAGCTAGACACGTTTCATCAAATCTCCTCCAATCATCTACATATTCGTAAGGAAATATTCCTTTTCGTGTCATTAAACTGCAAGCAGTTTCCCCGAAATGTTCAGTCAAATTATCGAATTTACTGCAGCCCTTTACTAGCTCGTCTAGCGATGCTGCAATAAACTGCGGACCATCAATGAATTGTATCTTGCCTACTGTCACTGACATGTACTTTTCAGTGTTATTTGGGATGCTTTTTATTTTATTGTTGTTATTAACGTTTAAGCGGATTATTATATATCTATTACCAAACGCTTTAACTATAATACGAGCGTCATATCCTCTGAAATTATGAAATAAAACAAGAACGAAATCTGGTGCGATATATTTTTAATTGTATCTATCATGTGCTGTACCACGATACTGTCAAATTATTTGACAGTGATCTTTCACTAGGTCAGACCCAAGCGCTCCATCACAAATAAACGGTATTCCTGCTGAATGAAATTCATCTTCTTGTTTTACATTTAGTGGTTTCATTGTTTCTGTCTTAGCAAGCAACATCGTGATGAGATCACTTTCGTCGATAGGGTTCCTTAGCAAACAAACATCAGGTTTCTTTCTACGGCAATCCTTACTTGTTTTGATGGAGATTTGTCAGCAGAGCAAACGACTTTATACGCCACTCCATAGGGAACATGGTCTTGTAGTTTTCCTCTTGAAGATTTGTCTATACTATAAAAGGAACTTTCATCATGTGTACGTAATTGTAAATTATAATAGTTTCGTCTTTGCCAGTCATATATATTTTCTGAATATTACTTTGGTACTCGAAATGTTCACCAAGTACATCTTGGGATATACAGTCGTGCAAACACCTGACACAGAAATATTTTTTTCTTTATGCTTGTGACTTCCGACTAGCCCAGTAAAGTTTATTATCCACGCGTAGTATTGTTTATAAAATAGTAAATTTACCAGTTTTGGTCATCCTAGATCGCTGATGCATCTAGGATATATATTTGTTTTATCTTCAACACCAAATACATTAATACTTCCAAGTAAAAGGAGATTGTTCTGTTTTTCGAATTTCGGAATTTAATATTCAGAATCCAGCTAAAGTTTAGATTATTAACATGACCAATATAATTCGATACTCGATAAGGATGATCTATCGCAGCAAATAACGATGATATTATTGCCCATTTGAAACATTTTATCACTCTTCTGGATACTTAAACAACATTTTGAATTTTTTATTTTAGCTACCTCACAATGGATTATATTTCATGGCGTAGAACAGTTTTTCCGTTATCTTATAAAATTTCCAGCCATAAAGTGATGTTGTGTATTCATCTCTTTTCTTCCGTATCTTCTGAAATACACTATCTGACACGACATTAAATATGTCGCTGTTAGAATTCGAATAGAGTTTGAGGTGGTATAAGGATTGGCAAATTCCTCACGTTTCTAAGCAACAACTTTCTTTGCGTTAAGCTGCTCTGGTAATGGAGGAAATTTTAATAAATTTGGAAATCCAAGATCCGTCGTATCAACTAACTCAATCACAGTTGAATAATTGTCGTTTCCTTCTATAACAGCAGCTTCAAAGTATTTTAACATTAACTCAAGGTTAATACAATTTGTTGCTGATATAATCTATGAATCTACCACATCAAAACTGTCAGAATATAAAATTATCTTCCGTTATTCGCCTGCTTTTTAAAATATTAGTGACGTCGTCATTTGCCAAGCAGTAATTGAGATATTTGTGTAATGTTGTTTCTTTGTCGTATTCGGCTAGGATCTTTCCGTATTTCAACATGAGATCAAGGTCTATGATGCTTAACAAAATCAACTTATTTTTTTCTTTTGCTGCTTCAAAGAGAGCTACAACGTTATTGTCACCACGAAGCATGTTTCTTACTTCCTCTTCCAGTTGAACAAGTTTTACAATATTAGCTCGAGTAAAGAATATATCCATTATTTGATACTTAATATAAAATTCGAGTGCAAAGCACTCCACGGCAGAACTGTTCAGATATCAATTTTCAGAATATTTCTTAGATTTTCCCTGTCATATCTCACAAACATTCATTTTATATTCTTAGATATTCCCTGTCATATCTAAGAAATATTTTTATATTTTCCCTGTCATATCTAACAAATATTTATTATATTCTTATATTATTTTATATTCTTAGATTTTCCGTCATATGTTACGAATATTATTTTTTATATTTACCCTGTCATATCAAACAAATATTTTATTTATATTTCTCAAGTTCTGATACCTCATAAGATGTCAGTAACACATCAAGGATCGTATTCGAACAGAAAATTCACAGACTTTTCTACTCTTTGATTCTCATAAAGTGCTCAGATAGTGTCGAATAAGACGTTCATATTTAATAATTTAGCTCTGACATTTCTCCCTATTGTGTCCTGCATTTTGTTACAGTAGATTATATGAACGTCCTTTGTAAAAGATGTCTCAAACACATTTCTTTTTTGTGAAAAGACTGTTAGATTTTGACGCTGTTATCGACCGTCATACAGTGACTCAACCAGCAAATCAGAAGTTTGCAAATTACAACACTGATAGCATGTAAAACGGTTTGCTAGAAATCTAAATACTACAGCGCATCAGAACTCAGTATACTCTAATAACAGTCAGCATGTGAAACATCAGGATTGGAAGAACCAGAGTGCAAAGCACTTCGAGTGCGATCTAGAAACATATTTCTTTCCTATCGTTGAGGATAAGGTACAGATGAATCAGGTATAGTGCAAGAAGATCAACACAATTATATAGCAGGAAAATCCCGGTATAATGTAAAATATCACCTCGTTATAAAGATAAAAGAGTTTTTTTTAAGTTTACGGTCACTGAATCAGATATTCTTGGAGTTCTTGAGCGCTTTTATGGACCGTGTACAGTTAGAAGTTTATGACCGTTGAAAAAATATAAAACTAGATTTTATGTTTCTTAAGATTTTAACTTGATGGGAGGGTGAGCACTAACAACAACACGAAGACAATATTTCATATCGTTGTGCATGCTAGTGAAATGTAAGTTTGTCATTTTGAAATGAGATAAGATTTAAAATGACAGATTGGATCGTTGGATCGATAGCAATCTGATTAATGATTTTTGATTTCACTAGTTATTATCCAACTATTAAAACGGCCAAGATAATCTCTCCATTTAACCAAACATTATTTTTACAATTTCTTGTTATCACTCGTTTGATGACGAATATATCCCGCTCCGTCTTTTGCAGTTTCTTTTCGTAGAAACTTCCAATAATTTCTTCTACTGATGAATCTTTCAGCTTATACGTCACAGGTATTGTCGTTAATATTGTATCCACAGCTAATACTTCCTCGGACCATTTTAAAGTTAATTTATTTTCAAACGTTTCCTTCGCTAATGTAATTCTAACTCAATCACCCACGCTAAACTTGTGTCTACGGTACATATTCTCGTTTGCTAACACATGGTTATTTACAGCTTCATATAGTGACATTCCAAGTGTTTTGTGTCTTGTGTTTTTGTAATATGATATAATCCTTGGCAGAGTTACCTGTTAGTGGTTTTGGCTCTAAGATTTTTGTACATCTTTTCTTTCAGCATACGATTAAGTCTCTCAACGAGGAAATATTTCCCTTCATTTCCGGTGATGTATTTGGTGATGTTATTTTGTTCCACAAGCAGATCAAATTGCTCATAAATAAGTCTGCTCCATTATCTGTCCATACCTTATTCGGTTTTCCAACTGTATTGACAAAAATATCTTTCAACGAGTCGGTTATGGTTGTATCTGTTTTATCTGTAATAGGCACATTAAGCTCGTATTTGCTAAAAATATCATCTACATTCATCAGGTACCTTTAATTCTCATTAAGCTTTCCAATGCCTGACATATCACCTAAATATATTGTCCATATATCATCAGCTCTGCGTTCCAACGCTCTGCGGTCCATCATCATAAATTAAGTTTGTGTCAAGCCCTAGTTTATATGTCGCTACAGTTATACCTTGGACTTGCTTACGATCAAGTCGCTCCCTTATTATATTCGGTCACATATCGCTTTGCTCATTATGCATATTAATGTCGCAACGAGATTTATCGTCTTCCTTGTCAAGGTAAGATATTTCATGGCGCGTTGCAATTTCATCGACTCGAGGGCTCCTCCCTAACGATGGGATTGTCATTTTCATCAAACTGCTTATCGAGCGGATTCAAAGGCACTGTATACCTGTGAAAAGGCAGGGCCCATCTATGTTTGTGTTTCGGTATTTTTCCAATTAACTTGTGAATATCTAAGCCATATCCGATTAGAGTTTATTAATTATGACTCTGGCAATAAGTAACTGTTTTATTCTGCTAAATACAGACATCGTAGTCAGCTTTTTATGTACACACTTTGCTTGGTAACTGACCTTGCATTTTTGCATACATTCTCTGATCTCCATGTGATAGTGAGTCACGTTTGAGACACATACTCTTTTTCCGACCACAGGTAAAACATAATTTTCAGCATTAGTCGGTTGTTTTTAGTAATCACCGTGGCTTAATTTGTATTTTCAGCTTTACTTCTTCATTGCATTCAATATGTAGTCATTTTTATATTTGCTTGTTAAATAAAATTGCAATTTTATTTTTTACAGACTTGGTTTAGGTGTGAATTGTACAAATATTTTAGAAAATCAACTGCATAATGCTTTACACTCGTGGACATATGTTTGATAAACATGACGCAGTAATATCCAAAAGCTGCAGTTCCTAATGGCTATAGTTGAATTTGACGAATAATCGATATTTTGTACTTTTAGGACGATTGCACGTACTGTTTGATAATATAATTTGGTGGTGGCCCAAACGAATCAAAATATTTGTTTTTATAAAGAGCTGCTCAATGCGTCCCAGATCCGTCGTTAAAATTTTGGATATTAATAACACAACTTCTCCCTCAAGATTGAAGTTATTGGACCGCTTGCGGTAGGATTCTTTGAAATCCGAGCTAATATGTAGAAAATACTCCTTGAAATCCGCTGGCATCTTTCAGCTTATCAAAGATCTCAAAGCTGCTCACCGTATGGATCGCAGAGCGATCTACCTCCTGCTACCAGGTAGTATTAGTCCCATCCAACGTTCTATACCCAAAAGCTTTGGAAGTAGACTTCCCACTATTCCTGCTAGCAACGGCCCAATGAATCCACCTTTGACTGCTTTCCTGTTCGTATTCTTTTTTAATTTGCTTTACGTTTCTTTGCCGTTTTACGTTTCTAAACATTGCTTGTTTTGGTCACTCTTTTATAATCATTAGACAAAAATGAAACGCTTTGCATTTTACACTAATTGTATGATACCGTCACCCGACACAGCCTTTTTTGTGGTCCCGGATATGGCATCCGAAGCAAAAGCTATCTCCAACGTTCCTAGCACTGGTAGTAATTTGTGTAGTACTGTTTTTTTGCTGCCAGTGCAAGTCCCATAAATCCTCCACGGATCGATTGCGATCTGGACATTGCAGTAACTTGCGCTGCTGATATGTTTAAACAAAAATGTTTTTGCAGTGGTATTTTTTTAATTGATGCTGTGTTAGCAGCAGTTTTACTAGCAAAACGCAAACACTCGAGGTTCCGAAATCTATTTTAAGGGAAACAGATTGTCTTTTAACAATAGCTTGTCCTAATTATTTAACTTTTCAAGGCCATAAATTCACATCATGCAAAATGTATTTCATTGTGTATTTATTTTCCTTCTGCTGGATAAATTTTTATTGCAATCAAACCGCCGCTTGTTACGGGATCAATATATTCCGTACGCTTGCTTGCTAAAATTGTAAAGTCTAAAGCATTTTAAGTGCAGAACACATGGTAGTTAGTCTAGCCAGAAAATCAATACTCTCCACCATATGCTTCTTTGATAAAGTTATAACCCAAGTGCAAAGTGCAAAACACTTAATATTTAGACTTGGATTGTCATTCTGCCCTTTCTAGAACTTATTTATAAGAATCTGTCAGATACAATTAGCGCGTAAGCATAATACATATTATCTTGAGTAGCTTGAGCCTATCTAAGTGACCACGTGACTTCGGTGTCAGAATTTGACCCGATAGCTTGCTCGCTATCCTTACTGACATCAAAGTGAAAGATCGGATAAAGTGTTCTAAACTCTTCGATTGAAATTTGAGATCCGCTATCAGTATCTTTATATTTTTGCATAGCTTTTATGATACACATGTAAGCTCGAGATAGTCTTTGTCAGCTAATTCTGCAACATCATCTGCGAAATTACACTAGATCGCTCGTTCTGGGTACTGTTTAGAATCTATTCTGACAAATATTCATCTAATATCAGGACTGTCATACACATAACTGTTTTGAAGCTGACTTGCACGTCTATTATGTCCATGAAACATAGTAAAATCATGCCTTGGTAACTGCTCACTTTGTGATGTTCTTATGCACCATGTGTTATTGATCGAATTCGGTATTGCGCTCTGATAAACTTTATGCTGCATAAAATGCGTCTTTCTGTGAATGCTGATAATATTGTCCCACTCTCTATTAATTTGTCGAATGATGGAACTACCCGTGGCATCCACAGCGCTAGTCGTGAAATTACAAATTGTGCATCATCACTTCCAGCTTGGTCAAGTATAAGTATATGTTTTATCCTACACAGTACCTTATTGTAGTCTCTGCGAAATCCGAATAGTGTGCTCTGCTGTGAATTATCTGCAAACGCTCTTCGTTGAAGATAGCCATCGTTGTAATATCAAGCCCTTTTTATTATTCCGTTTACAATTAACATCGATGCGGTTCCATTATCTGGGGCTCCAGGTGAAGTAATTTCAATGATATTACATACAGTAGTCAATAAAGTCCTTGTAGCACCTTCATCTATAGCTGCAGCAGGTGCAATAATTCCAACCTCGTCAGAGTTATCAATAAGAAAAGTTCTAACAAGAGTTAAATTAGCACTAACATTAGCTGTCTAATCTTTTACCGTAATAAATGAACAGCATCATCCACCTCTAGTACCTTAAAACAGCATAATATTTGATGCAACAGATCTCCAGTAGTCGAAGCTGAATGAAACTATGCTAAAAATAGTACCTGCGATTAGTAAGTGCATGGTATTCATTTCTACAGTTTGATTAGCTAGTTGATATCGCTTCTAAGCAAACTCCAACCGTTATTAACAAGTGTCACTTGTGTACCAGCATGTACTACTTCACAAGCTGCTTTTCTTATATTAACTCGTGCTTCAAGTACGGGCTTATGCGGAAACAGAAACACGTTCTCGTCTCTTGTATTAAATGTTTGAATACCAGTTTTGTTAGGTTTGTTTGAATTTTTAAGAAAATATTCCACATGTTCAAATTATGTTGTTGAGTTATCTGTTTGAATGTCCTCGGTCAGGTCAATGTCATATTTGATAGACATTCTTTATCTGGTATTGTTAGACAAAAATTAGATCGCCGAAATACCTGGTGGAATGCTAGCATTCCCATGTCTAGTTTAGCTACTAATTTTCTAATAATTTCTTCGTCTGTCGGAGATAGCAGTATTTTGTCGTTTTTATCAGCAAATTAGTAGTTTTTGATGATGATATTTCAGAGATTGCTTGTTTTATATCACTGTCACCCACGATATGTTAAATTTGTTGTCCACCCTTGATTGTATCAGCAGTCATCTGTCCAATAGCTGAACCTGGTGCAGAAGAGGCTCTTGTTGATTCGTTTAACGCGATAGGAACTATTGTTTGGAATTCCAGATACATTTTCAATTATTTCAGAGAATATATTTCCAAAGAAACCTCCTACGATATCTCTGAGATAAATTCTTAAGTTATTTCATTTTGTTATGCAAAACTGTCTAATAAAGATGATTGTAGTCCGCGCAGCTGTGTTGAGCAAGCTCACTGCCGGCCAGATTGATCAGTCTGTGTCATCGTGATAAAATATATTTGATTTTCAACACTAACAGGATAGTATATTATTTGTCTTGGATATATTTGCATGAAATAACCAAATGGTACGTCGGAAGATAAAGAATAAATAGTTTGAACTTGACTATCACGTGATATACTGCCCGCTGGCAACAGAACAGTTTATTAAAATCGAATTTACTTCTGTTATGTTCATGGGTGACTCGCCAGTTTATAAAACTGAGGCAATTTGCGATTTGTGTTGTTTTCGAGCAAATCCTAATAAGGACCAGATGCTATTGGTGGTACTGATATCAACACTAATATTGTTTCTCAAAGTTATTCTGGGGGCCCCGAGTGGCCGAGTGGTCTAAAGCGCTCTTCTTACGGATCACTGCCATCTCACCTCTGTCTGCGGCGGTTCGAGTCTAAGATTCAGCCAATGTGGGCATGTGAGAAAGCTTGCCAGTAGCTTCTCGTGGGTCGGTGGTTCTTTCCGGGGTTTTCCGGGTTCTTCCTCCACCATTAATACTGGCCGCCATGTATAGCCTATCGTGCTGAAAAATGGCGTTAAACCCCACAACAAAGTTATTCTGGCACGCATTGTGTTGTAGTTTGAAATGAGCTGAAAATTATCTAATGCAGAAGAAACTTTGGTTGTAATTATTAACTTTATAGTTGTATTAGATTCTAATACGTTATATGCGCACTGCGGCATCTTGGCAGAAATCCAAGCCGGCCAGCTAGCTGGATCGAGTGAAATGTGGAATCGTCATCAACATTAGTTCTTATATTTGCCATTGAGTGCCAAGCAATAGCTGAAACTATAACTATTTCATATTGCGTCGGAGATGTTTGCGTCCCTGGGCCAAGTTCGATTGCTGAATTATAAATGACAGAGCAGTTTGCGCTGTCCGCCATAGTCTGTGATGAATCAAGCAGTAACGTTGTTGATAAGATTCTTAGTTTCTCTGATAGAAAAAAAACTGAACTACTATCAGTTTGTGCTTCGCTGTAAGCAAATCAGATCGCGACGATATGGTCATTGTTTAAAATATAAAATTCGTCTGACGTTAGATAATTGTTGTATCTCAGATTGCCTAAAACATTTAACAATTTTGAGGTAAATTTATGTGCTCGTATTTTCATCATTCTTTGGTGATATTAATATAAGCAGTCTATCAATTACATATGTGATTGAATTTTTAACGCCTCTACCTTCCTTTCCACGTTTCTCCTCTAGAGAACATTTTTTACGCCTTTTATCAGGATCTTTAAAGAGCTGATAAAATGATTTTTTAAATGAAAATTATTTTAGTTCTATACTTGTCATCATTTTTCGACATAACACGAATGATAAATCTAGGTCGTATTTATGATGCAAATCTAAGAAGTCCGCTTCACCTTCTGCTTAGCGATTATTTTCTTTAGCTTTCAATCCATCATCGGGAATATCTTTCAGAATTTCAATAAAATCGTTGTATTTATCTTCCGGCAAGTTGTGAATCTGATAAACGTTACGTTGTTCTCTAGGAATATGATCTATCAAAAAATGCTGCAATCTTCTAGTGATATTGTTTCTCTCGCATTTTTCTATAAAACCTAATTTGATCATCTTTTGACAGTTTTGTGACCTTGATATCAGAAAGAGCTTTTGGGTTGTTTGATAATATTTGCTGATGCTGAATTTATTCAGTAATTAAATTTTTACCTATTCCTGTAGCGCTAAAGATTCTCCTACTCATTCAAAAACTTTCTTCCGTCTCTCTTCAAGTATACCAAGTGGTCCTTTTTCCAACAATCTTTTAAGATCTTCATGAGATACCGTTAAAATATATCTCCGTTTGCCAAGTACGGCCACGGTTACTGACTTAAAAAGTCTAGGAGTTTTTTTACCGTCCGGTATATATATATATATATATATATATATATATATATATATATATATATATATGTGTGTGTGTGTGTGTGTGTGTGTGTGTGTGTGTTTATATATAATCCCCAAGATAGTTCATTAACTCATATTTTTCTATATCATCAACAGTGGATAAAGTAGTTTCAACGGTATCTATGAAAATAATATTCTAAACAAGTATTTTATCTCCTCCCAAAACGTGTCTAAACGATTATTTCTTTTCAAAACGTTTAACTTTATGTTACAATGAAAGGGATCCCCTCTCGTTTTTATGCTGAAGGTACACTGTCCATCTCGAGAAAAAAGATTCAAAAACTTTGTGTTCCCTGTTTCTTAAAAGCGAAGCTAGAAACAATGGCCATCTCACTGACGTATATATTAGATCAATAAAGGTCTTTGTTCTGACCAAAGCTTATCCTAAAACGTTCATGGTATTTAAGCTGACAAGAACGGTATGGTCAAGTAATACTGGTTTTTGTTCTCACCCAATGGGTATGGTAAAGCAATAATGATGTTTATTCTCACCAACCGGGTAAGGTAAATCAGTAATGTTTTTAATGATCCAAAGAAACAATATATACATATAATGATAGAATGATATATACATGTATAGATGTGTGTGTATATATATATATATATATATATATATATATATATATATAACGTTCATGACGAAACGATGCGAATATAAAACACATATAAAACGTTCATGACGAAACGATGCGACCATAAAGCACATATAAAACAACAACTCCTCTCTCTCTCTCTCTCTCTCTCTCTGGTAACATGGTCTGTACATTATAAGTATAATATCAATAAAAGCGATACTGCCAAAGGGTAACCAGATCGTAAATGAATGTAACAAGGTCAGTATACTGGGGACAAATGTTTATAGAGAACAGCCTTATATATTGTCCGGGTGGTTCTGTTATGTCTTTGAATAAAATGAACTGCAGATAAAATGTGTTGCACAATTTCAGTCCTCTTTGCAAATAAAGCAATATTGTTTATGTTGTTAGCATTAATCATTTAATCACAAAAAGTGGTCTAAAATCGGAACTGCTCTGCCAAAGAATGTAGAGAGCTTAACTTGTGTGTCCATTAGCCTTGGAGTCCTACCAAATCCAGATTTGAATTATGTTATTTAATGTAGCTTCGTTAGTTAAGACTACATAGTCTTTTACAAATGAGTATATTCATGATTTGGTGCATCAGATTGTAACCTGTAATCTGATGACCTGGGTCGTATAATACCCTGTACTCTGATTTTATGACAAAATATCATTCCGTGTACTTTAATGTCCTAAGATATATTATATCCTGTACTCTGATTTATTGGTAATATATCATATTCTATTATGTTCTCTGATTTCCTGGAAGTGTCAGTAATGTACGAAAATCCTATATCAGAGTACTTCCGTAACTTTTCAAGTTTCACATTTTCTGTGTTAAAGTAATTTCGTAAAATGTTCCTTATTTCATATATGGTTTCAGTTGAATGTTGTTTATTTCGTAATCATATACCTTTACAAAGAGAATGTGATTTTCTTACGTGTTCTACAAATATGGCGGCAACTATTGTAAGACAACGTTGTCATTTCTAATCATTCTTCTAAACCAGTTTACAGAAGCGATACTTAGCAACAATATACACTATTTTGTTCATAAACTGTCTTGCAAATTTGACATGTATATATCTAGACGACTAATTTACTTATAGATTTATGCACTAATCATAATAATGAATAATCGAACGTCATGTTCAGACGTGTGTGCTTTAAAGGGGTCATCAAATAATATTTCAAAATAAATCGGATTCGCGAGTTTTACAGAACGTTTCAACATAAAAATAAAAAAGTAGAAGAAATGGGTTTCCTCGCGTATCGAAAGTTTGACCTCTCGTTTGGTAGACTGTAGTCATAAAGGAAAGTAGATACAAAATTAGAAAAGTAAAAGAAAAACATAAAAAATGCAATGCCCTATTTTTTAACAAAAAGTAAACAAATAAAAAATAAAATATAAGATAATGACATGACGCGTCTTTCGAACTCGATATCTCTTGTTGGGAAGTCGGAGTCATCAAAGAACATTTCAACATAGGAAGTTAAAACTAGCTTATAAAATGATTTTAAAAATGGGATGACGCGAGTTTCGAACTCGCCACCACTTCTTTGGCATACGGGTATCATAAAGAAAGTTTGAGGATACAAATAAAAAGTGTAAAAAAAAAAAAAAAAAGTTGGGACGGCGAGTTCAAAATAATTTAATGAATTATGATGCGTGATCACAAGAATGTTTGGCAAGCATAAGGCACAAAAAGACATATATATATATATATATATATATATATATATATATATATATATATATATATATATATAGTGTTACGTGTTTATGCTCGAATAAACAGTAACACAGAAAGGGTGAAAACAACAAGCCTTTTAAAATTTAACAAATAATTTATTTCCCTGGAAAAATTTCTGTAGAAATGAAAAAAAAATAAGAAATTACGGTTTCTATAATCAAATCCAAAATTAATCCAAGAATATTCCACGAATTAAATTGCAAAAGTCCTAATAAAAACAATGTTCTACTGAATTCAAGTTCGAGTTCCGACGAGAAATCCAAGATGGATGGCGATGACGTAAGCCGTACCCTATACAATGTTGTCGTTTACAGTTCCTTGTAAATAACACTACCGTGTTGGAAATCAGAATAACATTTGTAGGAAATGTCTGCCCAAAATATTATATATGAGCACACTTCAAAATATTTCAAGAGAAAAAAAGAATTAACCCTTTTAAGATCCAAATTATCTGAAGATAATTAACTTAAAAATTTGGCTACAACAAAGAAAATAACTTGATATAAAATGTAAAAGCCCAAAATCTGAGAAATCTCTCTCTACACATCACTATTAAAACTGAAAAATGCGTAGTTATGGAAATAACATAATTGCGAAATCAAAGAGGTGGTCACGCGATCGTGTTTATGTCACATACACCAAACATGACCCTGACGAAAACTAATGATTTTCTCTAAGAAATAAAATGTTGTTTACATCTTAAACCCAAAGCCCCATCATGAAGTTGACAACAACCAATCATTTTAAAACAAAGATATAACTTTGTTACCTAATTCTGAATCAAGGTCAGCATCCAGGCCAACACCTGGTGTTTATGAAAGAATGATTCAGTTCAACCAATTTCTGGAAAAAATATCATCTCCAGTGAATAAATTTACATTGCAATAACATGTAAGAAAAACGAAAAACTGACAAGCTAACAATTAAATATATATATATATATATATATATATATATATATATATATATATATATATATATATATATATATATATATATATTCTCTGAGGATAATTGGATGCCCATGAAATGGTCATAAAAATGTAATTTAATCACCAGAATCACTTAAAAAAATGCACCAAGTAACATAGTCATCGAATGTTTTAAAAATATTTCTTATCATGCACAGACTCCACATTTGTATGTAATATTTTGCAAAGTACACCTCTTGCTCCATTTACAATCATAAGGAACATGCCATAATCTGTTTCAAATTAAAGTTTTACACCTAATATATCCATAACCTTGCATCATCTAATAATAAGGAAAACTTTGAATAACCTAACTGTATGAATACATGCATATTAGTATAGAAATTACATGTAACCATATGCAATCAACTTCATTAGGAAAAATGCTATGTTTAATTAGTATTAAAAAATTTACTTATCTTACAAATTTCCGGATAAACCGAAATAATAATTAAAATAAAGTTCAATACCTTGACATATGATGAAATAAGAGGATGTGACACTTAATTAGGATAACTGTTACTAATTTAAGCTTAGATTTACATTCCATTATGCGTCATTATCCTCCAATCAAAGTACATGAGTTGGTCCTGATCTTAGATTAAAGGCTTGTAATTGGTTATCTTGGATTCATCACCTCTAATTTGTAATCTAATTAAATTAAATCAAACAATTTTGACAAGAGGTAACACATCGGACCTGGATCCAGTTGTTTTCACATTACTATTACTAATATTATTAATACTTTGTCTTTAGAGGGTGACACATTTAGATGAAACTAATTTTCCCTTAAGGTCCTCTAAAAAGTATAACCATATACATCATACAAAAACTTAACAGTAATGTCTCCAGAATAATAAATTCGATTACAAAATCACCTCTTTTTAAATGCTTACATTTTCTGCAGCTTTTACAGACAATGAAAGCTTTTTCCACAGACCTATACCAGAGTATTGGAAACTTTTTTTAAAATTGCTAAATTCTTGATTTTGATGGATGAAGGTTTCATATGGGATGTTGATTTCAACTGGTATTAAGTGTTGAATAACAGTTTAATAAATTCCGTAGGTACTCTGGAGCAGCTCCATTTAGACATTATACACAATATATGTCTTGTGCAAATCAATCCGTACGTATATTGTAAGCCATTTCAGTACTGTAAATAAGGTTTTAGTCTAGATATATTTCGTTTTATAACTCTGTAGTTCGATATTACAAGTTCTGTAACACAGCAAGTAAAGGGTTAGAATCAATGCCAGTGGTTTATAATGTTTTCCTCTTCTTGACGATACAAACAATGTAAATTTATCTGAATATAAGGCAGATGAAATTTAGTTATAATGACTGTCACAGAATTAGGCAAAGTAATAACTTGGTTGTGCCTTAGAACTATTCGACTATTTCTCGTTGTACATGCGTACAACATTATCTAGGGTGAATACGTGTTTTTCCAGGTAAGCGACTGTATTAACATGTACCTCGCCAGAAATTACTTGTGACGAAGTAACATTACTAACATGATATGCACGGGTATTTTACCCTGACTATGGATTTAAGTAAGATCAATTTCTAAAACCGACACTGGTCGTTTTAGATCACGTCAAGGAGCATACGCTCTCCATCGTTCCCCAGCCATAGGGGTAAGTGTCAAATTTACATTTTCATTTGATATGCGAAGCTTACTCGGTTTGCAATGTCTTATCGCGTAATAATGCATTTCTTACAACGTAGATTTGAACTTTGAATTACAAGTCACTATTAGAGGTCAAAGCATTATCATATATCTAGAGGTTATACCGAAACTATTATCATGACCAATTTGGTTTTATTGTAGCTGATTGTGTCTGTCGCTGTGATTATGTCTGTCTGCGCTGTTAATGTGACTGTCACTGTGGTTGTGACTGTGGCTAAGACTAGAGCTGACTAGAGCTGTCTGAAGCTGTCTAAAGTTGTTTAGAGCTGTCTGGAGGTTCCAGAGTATTTAAGGCTGCGTGCTGTCGATACGTATGTATGTATGTACGTATGTCTGTGCCACGGACGTAGGCGTAGCCAATTCAAAAGGGTGCAGTATGCTGTCTGTACTTGTATAGGTGTTTAATTTTGTGGTTTAGTGAAAAATTAAATTTTCACGGATACCTAATCTTGTGAACTGGGTAAATTACATTTTCATGGATACTGAATTTTGTATAAAAGGTAAGGGATCCAATAGTTTTCACAAAATAAAAAGCCTCTAGCTGCAAATAGAGTTAAAACATGCAAATTAAAACTAAATGGTGAGTGTGAGAAGGCAGATGTGTATCTGTTATTAGTGTGTAGGACTGCTTTTACATAGCGAAATATATTATATAAGCCACAAAACATTTACCAAGTTTGGTGATACTAGCATGAACCATGCTAGAGGTAAGAGGCTCATGTGAGTCTGAGATCACTCATCCGGCTGATAAAATAATTAGGGTACAAGGTTAACTTGCGGTAACTTTGAATAATATTCAATAACTCGAGGAAGGGGTGATACAACTATAAAACAAGGTTTCAGTACAGTTTTGAGGCATGCAATGGCTAAAAAATATAGTAAATTTGGTAGCTCAATGTCTAATAGGTGTGCACTTTTGTCACAGTAATATTAAGCATAACATGGTCACTACCACTGCAACACACCTCAAAATTTTGGGGATTGTACAAATAAATGACAATTCAAAAAGATAAACAAGAGCCTTTTGAATGAATTGATGCTGTTCTGACCGAAAATAATTTTCAGGACATTAATATAAGAGCTTTGTTTCTTTTTAACCAATAACCAGTGTTCAAACCATTGCTGATATTCTTGAACAATAACAAGATTTTTACCTTAGCTGTTGTGACAGCCATATTTGGCTCAAGAGTGTTACCGTTTTCATTTTGGACCAACTAGATGTTATATTAAGTCATTTGGTGAAAGCCCCATGCCAACATAACCATCCTTTCAGCAGGAGTAGCTATAACAAGATTGCCAATAAGGACGTCATATCAGCCATATTGGATATAAGATTAACATCATTTTCATTTAGTAATATATTGTAATAAGTCTCTTAGAAAAAACCACATGTTGATATGGCCATCAATTCAAAAGGAGTGGAGATAACATTTTTAAGGTGGTCATTTTGGTAGCCATATCGGTATTATTTTCATTTAGGACCTACTAGACATCATCAGAGATCTTCTACTAAAAACTCCATGTTGATATTACTATCCATTTAAGAGAAGAAGCAATAAAATGATTTTCGAGATGGTCTCTGTCTCAAGTTTCATGTCAATCCTCCAAGTAGTTTATGAGGAGTAACGATAATAAACTTGCGCTCACAGATGGACGATGGACAACAGGCCACCCCATAAAACCTTCTGTTTCATGACCAGCAGAGCTAAATATCAGAGGCATTACAAAACCCATGGAATAAATATGCATGTACATCATCATTGTTGTTAACTAGATCAGTATAAATCCTTGGAATCAGATAGGTAAATCAGATAGATACCCACATTAGCCGAAAAGTACATACATTACTGTCATTCAACCTCCCATCTGAGTCTTAAAGTTTGTCCGAGTGCACTCTATCAACTTTACTGGAAAACACTAAATACAAACACTGCACAAAATTAATTTGCATATGAACATAGGCTCACTGTATCGCAAATATATTAAAAGTTATTTGGTCGGACTAATATTTCCTAGTAAGGCTGGACAGCATAGGTAGCATACTGAACCTTCAACAACCACAACTAAGTGTTTTCCCCTTCTTTCTTCATATAAGAGAAATAAAGAGAAAAAATCCTCATTATTTCTTTAAAAGCAAACCTCGAGGAATTTTGTTATCATTGAACAGAAATATTTAACGAAAATCTTTTTACTCAAATGAAACCTATGGATCATACTCAAAGTACTTGGAACTCACAAGATTTTATGAAGAATCAAAATTTAACTGACTAGTGCTTTCAAACTTCATAATATGGCGAGAATAAATAAAGTAAAATGTCTCTGACATTCTTTATAATATATATATATATATATATATATATATATATATATATATATATATATATATATATATATATATATATATACCATGAAGTCTCCTGCAGGTGAAAATTCTGATTTCTGCCCGTACTGAATTGCAACATGCCACACGTTTACTCCAGTGTGAAAAAAAAACATGAAAGTCCTACACTCCGTATTTTTCTGCATAAGATAATGGCCAAGTTCAGTGTTATGTTTTCCATATGAAAAACAAGAGTTCCTCACGGACTGACATTCTACTGGCCAAACATTCATCGAGGAATACAAGATAAGAACATTTCATAATAGTTTTAACTGCTGGATATTGAAACCATCTCTAATATTCTTCAGCAATAACACGATTTGCAAATTAGCTGTTGTGGTGGAATTACTATTTGTCATATTTGCACCATTTTGATTTAGGGAAACAAGGCAGGAAAAGACGTCTTCTGGTGGAAACCTTAAGCTGCACTGTCTTTCTATTCTTTTCGAATAATTATATCACGATTTTCAAGATGGCTGCCATAATGGCCACATTGTATATCAAATTGGCACCAATTCCATTTAGGACACGTTATACATCATACTAAATATTGTGGTGAACGTACAATATAGATTTGACTAGCCATCTAGAAGCAGCAACAAGATTGTCAAGATGATCATTATGATGGACATATTGGAAGATATTTCAGCCAACTTGTCATGGTAAGACATCGTCCAGTAAAATCCCAATGTCAATATGACCAGGCATTCAGGAGAAGTAGTGATAACAAGATTTTTAAGATGGTACCTTCAACAGCCATAGAGGATCTCTGAGCAGCAGCATTTTCATTTAGGTCCAAATGGATATTACAAGAAGTCATTTAGTAAACACAAACATGCTAATACGACCATCCATTCAGGAATATCTGCGATAAGATTTCAAGGTGGCCACTACAGTGGATACATTAGATGTGCAAGTTACACCATTTTAATTTAGGACCAACTAGAAGACTTCTAGAGAAAACTCCATAGTAATCCTACCTTTTTAGTCAGAAGGAGTAGCGATATAAAGATGTTCAAGATGGTTGCTGTGTTGGTCATATCGGACTTCAGCTCGGCACCATTTTCATTTAGGTCCATCTAGGCATCATAAGAAGTTTTATAGTGAAAATCCGTTTATCCATTCAGTAGGATTAGCGATAAGAGCTTTAAGATGGCCACTGTGGTAGCCATGCTTGATGTCCAAATGGCACCATTTTCATTTAGGACCAAATATCATCTGGGATGAAAGGGTGTTTCAAGTTTCATGGCAATCATGAATTAGTTTAGGATTCGTAGCGATGACTAGCTTGTTCTCATGGTTGGACTGATGACATTACACCAAATAAGCAAATGGAGAAAATGTGGAAATCCATACTGTGTATGTACATCTGCGCTACGGGCAAGTACAAAAATACAAGCTAGGACATTCACTGGAATCCAAGGTCAATTATATCTGGTAAAGACATAATTGTTTTCATATCTTTACCATATTTACATTATATGTAGCCAACATTCACAGTGATGTATCAAACACTGCAGGACTAGTGGCATGCACAAGCAACTGTCACATACATACATACATACATACACACACACACATATATATGTGTGTGTGTGTGTGTGTGTGTGTGTGTGTGTGTGTGACCATTTGCCTGAACTTGTTGTGTGTGTGTGATTTGGATTTTTAACGTAGCTTTATCAAATGTTCAGTCATATTGCTACGATGTATGCAGTGTGACAGTTTATAGTGATGTAGCATGATGTCCCACCCAATCACATTATCCTGACACCAGGCCGACCAGTCCTAACACTAACCTCTTAATGCTGAACGCCAAGCGAGGCAGCTGTTAGTACCATTTTTGTAAGTCTTTAGTATGACTCGGCCGGGATGGAACCCAAGACCTTCCGCTTCCGAGGCGGACTCTCTAATCACGAGGCCACCGGAAGGGTCACATGAAAGGTGTACCTCATATTCAGAACGAAAGATAATTAACATAACATAACGAACAAGTTAACACAGGCATCTATGTACATTCTTGTGTGAAAAATCCCGCACACATAATAAAAATAATTGTGCTATGTGCTTGGTAAACAAAATCACCTAAAATATCTCTATAGCCAAATTACTCTGCAATTTATCCATTCAGCGAGACAAGGCGGTGCGTATGATACTCCATTCGTTCTTTCTGTAGGGGATTATTTTAAATTAACCTTCAAACAATGTCTTTAAAGAATCTATTACGCAAAGAATGACAACCAAGGTTCACAGCTAACGTAAAGCAATACCACATCATTCAGTCTGTCAAGTTTCATTTTGTTCAGAACTATTATTACGTGTACTAAAATGTCGACTACTTAGAAATAAACAATGGACTAATCACAGGTTATGATCTAGCAAGATTTTTTGTCATGCAAAATGATCATTTATATTCGTTGCATGACATTCTAGTGGGGAACGTTGAGTATTTTAGGTCTTGAACCGACTCACTTCGCTAAAATAATAGTTACATTTACCTATCTTTAGGCGTGTGAGTAGGCATTCATATTTGTATGGTATGTTAAAACATGCTGATCATCTATTAAAAAAAAATCAAATACATTTTCAGTATTGTTAACAAATATTTACTTGTATGAGGTGTCTGGTACATATATATATCTATATACACATATGTATGTATGTATGTATGTATCTATGTATGTATGTATGTATGTATGTATGTATGTGTATATGTATGCAGGTACAGTAGAAATTCGATTAGCTGTAACCCGATTAACCGTCAGTCTCTGTTAACCGTCAAGGCATTGCACGTCAAAATATGAAAAATAGGTACATTTACATATGTAGATATTATGATTTTTTCATGACTCGGTCTGTTGTTTAATGCTTTTAATGTTATAAATTATATTATCGGTTTATTCTCATATTCGTCATGATCTCGGTCCTGCTCCAAGACGGATAATTGAGGTTCTACTGTATGTATGTATGTATGTATGTATGTATGTTTGTATGCAGGTAGAGTAGAAATTCGATTAGCTGTAACCCGATTAACCGTCAGTCTATGTTAACCGTCAAGGCATTGCACGTCAAAATATGAAAAACTGGTACATTTACATATGTAGATATTATGATTTTTTCATGACTCGGTCTGTTGTTTAATGCTTTTAATGTTATAAATTATATTATCGGTGTATTCTCATATTCGTCATGATCTCTGTCTTGCTCCAAGACGGATAATTGAAGTTCTACTGTATGTATGTATGTATGTATGTATGTATGTATGTATGTATGTATGTATGTGTGTATGTATGTATGTATGTGTGTATGTATGCATGTATGTATTTTATGTATGTATGTATGTATGTATGTATGGAGTTAATGTTGTTAATTGTAATATTTGTTCCTTTATCAATGTATTTGTTTTCTTATGAGATTGTTAACAAGAGAAAATAATCATTTACAAGTATGACATAATGAAACGTTTGTGACATAAGTGCAACAATAATTGCTTTACATAATGATAACATGCATGAGTATATCAACTAGCAGCCACAATGTACGCTTGTCGTGAACTGTGAGGTAGTCCGTGTGGTGCTATCTATGAACGAGGAATAATAATAATAGTGATAATAATAACGGTTCTACTACTACTATTACTGCTACTACTACTACTATACTACTACCGCTAATAATAATAATAATAGTAATAATAATAATGATAATAATAAGTTTTTATATTTACTACTGACCGTGGAGGAATCAACATTTTGGGTTTGTAAATTAATCAATGAATCGAGTGATATGGCAAGTGTCCATCTTGAACCTACATTTGTTCTATCGTCTTAAACACTTATCAATACCTGTTTCAACTTCAGCATGGACTGCATGTGTTTCTTTATTGTTTATGATTGTACTTGCACTATGTGAAACCACGGTGTAGTTGTTTTAAATTCATCTTTGTCACTTGCGTTGTAACACTAATGGGATCCCACGAATCACATTTGTTACGTTTTAGAGATTAGTTGGCTGATTTGAATGTGTGTGGGATATTTGCCACGTGATTTTCTAATTGACCACCACGCTTATGAAGTTTAAACTCATGTACCGGTGATTGATGTGCTTTATCACGCAGATACTCAGCAACTTCTGTTTCAGTAACAGATGCAAAATGTTTTGGTTCATCCATAGGAAGGTCTTATTCTTCCTAGGACACACCTAATGTCGTACGTATATCAACTTTTCCTGCTCGTATTTTATTAACATATTACGCGCAGTGCAAATTGTTTCAGTTGTTGTAATGTTGCTGCATTAGCAATCGCTGTTTTATGATCAACCACTGTTTACATAGTATCCCATGATGGATTGTCGTGGAGAGCAAGTTGATCCAGAACATCTAGTGGTCTCAATATTTCACGTATGTCAGCTTTTCGAATACTGCCTGGCATTTGTATGTTTATGCGTGTTTTTTATTTGCTGAAGTACAGTTGGCATACATGTTTATAAAAGACGAAATCCTTCTCGAATGCAGAAACCCGTAAATAGTATAATTTAGTGTTCGTATTATAACATAGTCAGAAACTGCAATCCGTACAATCCTAGGTATACTTTCATTTATTTATATATCGGTTTCGGGTGTTTGCGAAATCACAGGTGTTTGTGCAGTCACAAGCGTCTGTGAATATACATGTGCTTGGTCCAAGATACGTTTACGCGCGTGATAATATACACGAACAGATCCACATGACCCACAAGGTTCATTCCGTGATTTGACCACAATACCACATTAACCTCATGGTTAGTACATAACACCAGCAACTGTTTATTTTTTCATTATTCATATTGACATATTCTGCCGCAAAGTTCTTGCATTAAAAGACATACACCTTTGAACTGATTACGTCCTAATGCCAATGACCGTTTGATCGGGCAAACCACTACTACTTTTTATATTATTAAGTGCGTGGTTGAGCATACATTCGGTTATTATGACTACCGGTCGCCGCTATTGTATCTCCTCCACTGAGTCAGGTGATACGTTGATATTGAGGCGAGGTTGATAAAAAAAAAAACCTTTACAGACTCAATTACGCGACTTTATGATAATTCGAAATTTTAAATAATTTTTTTAATCGATACACAATGTTACAAATGTAGAAGGAAATTATTCAGCAAACCTGCATAACGTACATTCCAACTTAACCCATATACAGCCAGACGGTTCTAAATTGTATCCAATAGCATCGAATGACTTAGTGCGTTTTAAATTTCGTTGCTTTTATAACATCTTCTGAAAGTTGTGTAAGTTGCTTAGATCGCTTATTTTTAGTGGTCGACCTGCTGCAGAGCAAAAATCGATAACTGTTTTCGGTAGGATATGTGCAAAGTTATTTTAACACATTGAATGGCGCAGATGCCAGTGTAATATTTGCAATTTTAAATTGAAGTATGCAGTTTTTGTTCAGGTTATATTCGTGGCATATTTAAGGATATTAATTAAGTGGCTCTGACTTTTATGATTGATTATTAATGAGTTTCTGTCTCACAAATATGTCATGAGCAGCTGGACAGAGGTGAATATTGGGCTATGCTTATCGAACTTTCAAGGGGAAAGTCATAGAGGACCATCCATGTAGTCGTTAAAATATGTGTCATAAGTTTAACCTTTGCAGAGATCGGTATTAAAGGCAGCGGGGAATTATAATATTCCCAGATCCTAGTGGCGTATGTTAGTAATGTCCGTTACATAAACCTAAGAACTGATTGGGTACTTTAGTGTTTTGGATATGTTTTCCAGACGAAGACTCGTATTTTATAAAAGACTAGTTAGATGTAAATTTCTTCATTCCAGGGTTGTGTGATACCCCTGTAAAGATTGTCTAAGGCACTTACGGTTATGACGGTGTTAGGATACAATTTCGCAAGATCTAAAACAGAGCGAACCTGCTTCCCAATACCCAAATAACATAAGGCCTTCACATTAAAACACATTTAATAATATACAAAATACATATTAATATTTACGGACGTTACTGAACACGATACAGATCTGAACATCTTTTGGCAATTGATTACTCATTAAAACACCTCTGAAGTTTTTGATGTTTAATTTCTCAGTAATATCAAGTCAATCAAAATTGGACACGATTAAAACGCCTCCAAAATCATTTTTTAAAGATGTCGGCGGCTTTCAAAGCACTCCCGTCTGGTATTCAACGTTTCCAACATAGACAATAACTGATCCGCCAGTATGTGAACGTAAAGTACTCGCTGTGCTCCAACACTCTGTGAAGGTCCCTAACGCCACCTCATAATGTTGGGCACGAGTTTACAAGTGGTCGTTTAAACAGGTCCTAGTTTAATTTACATTGGTAGATATTTATGGAAGATATGCTCGTGGCCAGCATCAGGGTGACCAATCCAAATTTGCAACCTTTTGACGAAGTCAAGGATGACTTCTCTGATAATTGGTGCTAGATTCACTCGTCGCACATTTTGTAGATGATATCCACATAATTCATTTTCACAGGCCTTATTACGGGGAGCTGTAGGTCTAATCAGTAACCACTTGCACATATTCTTTGCTTGAATCATTGTATATTATAAATTAAAGTTTAATTAAAATATATATTTGACTTAACTATATGATATATTAATTTACAAGATCACCGGCGATTATATCTTCTCTGATTGATTTGACGAATTAGACTCTATTTAATAGTACTCGTGGCGCCAATAAAGAGTTTCGCAACGTTGGTGCGGCTTATGTGTGGTCAGCATTCACAGTCATGCAAGATGTTGATGCTACAATGAATGGCCAACGAGCTATGACAATCATTCATTATCTTGACGAAATAACCTTTATTAGAATAAAGTTTATTGCGGAAGTAGACGATACTTGGATTATACGTTACAAACGCGACCCTGTTCGAGAATCACATCACGATGCGATGTTGTAACGACAAATAAAAATTCCAAACCAGGAACGTTGACTGATATTGTTTTGGAGATTTATATGAACACAGAACTCATAAATTCAACCACACATTAGACTGTATGTACATTTTTATCCTTTTATACAAGATATTGTAGAATTCAACTGCACATCAGACTGTCTGTCAGATGGATGCAGAACATGTAGAATTCAGCATCACAGCAGACTGCCTGTTACTTGGCTGTAAAACATATATTTCAACCACACATCAGACTGCCTGTCATTCCGACATTCAGCGAATTCGACTACACATCAGACAGCCTGTTATTTATACATAACTCAAAGAATTCATTCTTATAAAATGCACTACATATGGTACATTCATGTATAGTGACAGAATGCAACCTGGTGGCTAAGATTGTGCGTATGTCATTCATCTCACTATCAGTGTTGCTAAACATCATTAAAATGAGAGTTAGATCTGAGCAATCAAAAGCATACGAAGAGATATTACAGCTGACAAATGAAGATACTAAATATAAGCCATGAAGGGAAGTTGTTCATTGTCACTATCCTTGCAGCTTTTGCTGGCTTTTAGAAAGTCACATTTATTTAGTTGCAGTCCCCCTTCTCTCTCTCAAAGGCATGGATAAAAGATTAATTATAGAAGAAACATACAAACCTAAGGCTAATGTACACACCCAGAAAGCACATTCTAAAGGGAATGGTTTACAAATTTTGTATAGAGGCTCAAAGGAATGAATCGCAGAATGATTGTAAACATGATGCAAGATACTTTCTTTGAAATTTGTTATGGTAGATAGCGATATATTTGTTAAAATCTCATAAGCTCGTTAACAGTAATAACAATGCTTTTTAGATGCTTAAGTCCTATTATTGAAATATTCAGTTCATACAAGGACAAACTTAACTTTCAGCGTATAGCTGGATCAGAATAATTTACTCACGGTCACTGAAGATTATATACATCAAACATCAGGCAACAGATAAAGATGTTGAGAGAATGGATGAAAGATGTGTTTGATCACAGCAACGTATCATACTTTCTTTAAGTAAACTTAGTACAAATGAGAGTGTTTATGTTTTAAATGAAAAATCACTGGTTGATGTAGAAATGTGTTTCCCTGCATTGAATGTTGAAGCTGAATATGAGACCAAGCCAAGGCCAATATTACGATGCTGATGTTGACTTTAATATGCATTTGATATTATATCTGAATAGGGGATTAGTCGTGGCCACATGTGATAATGTTAACTGTCATGATAATATTGAACACGTATCTACTCTCTTAGAATGTAAATGGTCTTAAAATGTTGGATCTATCATTTGTGAAAAGTATTAAAAGAACATGTAAATGATCTTAACATTAAGGCCCGAGACACATCATTTGTAAATATTTTAAAAGAAAAAAAACCCATGGAAATACTAATAACGAATTCAAAGACTTACTAGATCAACAGTTTAATTGGAAAATCTCTTTTTGAATCTAATTATATATTTGTTGAATAAAACCTGAAACTGAGAGAAACCTGAATGGAAAATGCGCATATGTTTTAATAGATTAATTACGTTGAAATGACGGTATATTGCTAATCAAGCAAAGACTGGCATACCATTTAAACAAATCTGAGGATGATTGTATTTTCAGGCAGTGTAAATAACAGGGTAGGCCCTTTAAATAACACAATGTCCAACAAGAAAAATATATTTTACTCACTGCACATGAATATTTAAACATTTGACGTTTTAAAACAGTTTAGGTTATATGCAGACACAGTTGTCAATTCTGAAAACTCTCTTGTGCTTGTAACAGGTTATACAGTGTAGGTGCATATGGAAGAAATATATTTCACATTAAGGATGGCAAACGTGTTATAGATCACATGTTACAACATCGCATTTATTTGATAGAACTCTAGGTGCTATGCTTTTGAGTAACCTCCCCTAGAGCACAATCTTAAATAACTACTAGTGCAATGTCATGCTGTACATGGATATCAGAACATGCAGAAGATTTAATAGTGAATACGTTGAATTACCTCCCCTATAACAAAACTACTATAATAACTACTAGCGCACGTTCATGATGTAAATGAATGTAACACTATCCAGATGATTTCATGGTGAATATATTTCACTGTTTGAAGAACTGATTATTTTTAGAAATAAAAATATTGAAGAAAATAGTGATATATGTCTACGGTATAATATTGACCTTAGTCACCTGTCGCTCTAGAAGAGATTAATCAAGTCAGCAACTCATTTAAATGAATATAGTACATGAACTAGACGGTATTATAATTGGACTTGATGGCATTTACTTGGACTTTGTGCTGTTGTTACTGGACTAATTGGGACTGTACTAGAACTAGATGGCAGTTTACTTGGATTAACTGGCACTGTACTTGGACTAGATGGCAGTTAACTTCGATAAGATGGTATTGTATTTGGACCAGATGGTACTATACTTGCGCTAGATGGCACTGTGCTTGGAATAGATGGTATTGTAATTGGACTAGAAAGGGTATTGTAATTCGACTAGTTGGTATTGTAATTAGACTGGATAGCATTTGACTTGGACTAGATGTTATTGTACATGGACTATATGGGATATAATAATTCGGCTAGTCGGTATTGTACTTAGACTGGATTGCATTTTACTTGAATTCGATGATGTTGTACTTGGTTTAGATGGTATTGTACCTGAGCAAGATGGTATTGATATGGGACTAGATGTAATAGTAATTTGACTAAATGGTATTGTACTTTGACTGGATGGTATCAAGATGGTAATTTTTTTGCTAGATGGTATAGTACTTGAACTAGATTGTATTGTATTTTGGACTTGATGATAGTGTAATTGAAGTTATAGGTGTGAGAAAATTATTACATGAGGATGATAAAGGATCTACACAGTTATCATGGAATAACTCATTTCAATGTTACAGGACAAGTTTCACAAGGTATATCAATGGTAAAATAAAATAATGTAGATATTATCATGGATTAAGACAAGTTGATAAAAAATATTCGTTGATAAAAATAACATGGTTTAGAAATTATCACAGATTTCCCACTCCAGTCTAACAAGACAAAAATTAAAGATTATCAATGACAGAATAACACATCGCAAATATTATCAACAATTGTTTTGGAAAGAAAGATACAGAAATGATATAGAAGTGATACAGAAATGATTATACAAACAATGCTAAAAATTGCTATACATGTGTTAAAATATGTGTCGGAGGAACAATGGTGTTGATATTGTGTTTTGTTTACGTTTTAAAAGCTTTTGATTGTATAATATAATTTATTATATTCCCTCACAAGGTGGAGCATATTACGTTATAATCGTGTTTCTCTCTCTTTTGTGTGTTACATAATTTAGTTTCTGCACAATACAGTGAGTTGCCACAATCTATATTTACAAAACTGTGCGAATGACATACACTACAATTTCCAAACTTCAATAATAACCTTTGCTTCAGCTACATTTATCAAGTCTTTTGAATGAGTAGTACTACGGTTGATAAACTGTGTGAATGACTTACACTGCAGTCACCAAAATTTGTGACTGGCTTCCACTCCACAGCAAGCTTGTGTATGGCCTGCACTACAGGTACTAACTTTTTGAATGGCTCGATTTTGGGAAGAAAAGCTCTTACTATCCAGGTGGTATATTTTCTCATGACAAGTATTTTTCGTATATATATATATATATATATATATATATATATATATATACACACACAATCTGAAATATATATATATATATTGTAGGAGCATTTTTTCATAGTAAGTTTTCTATGATGACAGTACCTCATATATATGGGGCCCCGGACAGCCGAGTGGTCTAAAGCGCTCTCCATTACGGATCACTGCCATCTCACCTCTGTTTGCGGCGGCTCGAGTCTCAGATTCAGCCAATGTGGGTATGTGAGAAAGCTTGACTGTAGCTTCTCGTGGGTCGGTGGTTCTTTCCGGGGTTTTCCCAGGTTCTTCCTCCACCATTAATACTTTCCGCTATGTATAGCCTATCGTGTGCTGAAAAATGGCGTTAAACCCCAAAACAACAACAACCACCTCATGTATGTTATGTTATATCATGTAGTGCATGGGACTCAAACTCAAATGACAATTAGGTCCACATGAGTACTTTTTGGATGACCAAGGGACAGCATCTACTTTGTACGTTTTCATGACACCTTGTGACGTCCATCACTTTGCGAGCCACAGGATACAGTTTGGCGGGTCGCGTGATTGAGACCCCTAAATATAGTGTATTCTGTCTATGAGTCTAGCTCAGCTAACCATAGTGTATGTTTTACAATCTGTATAAATTAGCTTTGTTTCTAAATTTAAGCTTTTATGTACGTTATTTGAATCCTCAATTTACTTTGATAATTATTTGCATGTGCATCATCTTTATATAATTAAATATTTATAAAATTTAGAACTATTATAAATATGATCAAATCCTTCCCAGTATCACTCTGAGTGCATCTTGTTTTGGCAATATTTAATTTATTCATAAAACCTTCGGCAATTGTCTGTATTATTTGTTCACATTATCCGAAGATCACAAGTGTTTATAACAGAGAATGCTTGTATAATAGAGTATAGGTATGTTTATAACAGAGAATGCTTGTATAATAGAGTATATATATATATATATATATATATATATATATATATATATATATATATATATATATATATACTCTATTATACAAGCATTCTCTGTTATAAACATACCTATACTCTATTATACAAGCATTCTCTGTTATAAACATACCTATACTCCATTAGACAAATATAAACAGAGCCTATTACATAAAATCTGACAAAACAAAACCATATGTGTACACCTACTTTTAATTAGGCATGTTTGAAACCAAGTAATTGTAATTTTACATTGGGCCAGTTTGAGGGGTTTAGCTCTGTCTATCATAGTATATTTCTAGGGTACAGGGTCTCAATTATATGGACTTTTAGGTTACCAAGTTTCTGAAGGATGTTATAGGGCAAATAAAATAAATATATGGATAAAAACCTAATATTAAATCAAATCAATCACATCAAAATACAAATCAGAACATCTTAAAAACAACAATTTAACCAGATATTATGAGAAAAAAGTTCCTATAATAGATCGATGCTCTACATTACAAAAGGAATTAAAAATTACATACAGGTCAGCTTATTCACTTTTAACTGCTGGATATTAACAGTATTTATCTTATTCATCTGAAAACTGATGAATCAACATTGGTAACAAAACCAATTTTGTAAGAGCTAACATCTTCAAAAGACACCTCTCTAATTGCCGCCATTTTCATTTGGGACCAAATATAAGTATTTCATTTATAACCTCATGTTACTATGACTATATATTTACCAAAAGCAGCCACTGAATGGACCAAATATATATCATAAAATGTAATGAAATTGTCCAATATGCAATACTTTATACTTTGAATGGTAGTATTTCTGCTGCCCTCAGTGAAAGCACCACTATTATTCACTATTTCTCAAAAATAGCACAAACCGTCTTAATGTGTTGTCCTAAGTGAGTGCACCACCATAAGTCAGTATTTCTAAAAAATAACATGAACAACATGAACAACCTTATGGTGTTGTCCTCAGTGAATGCACCACTATAATTCACTATTTCTCAAAAATAGCAGGAACAGTCTTATTGTGTTGTCCTCAGTGAAAGCACCACAATAATTCACTATTTCTCAAAAATACCAGGAACAGTCTTAATGTGTTGTCCTCAGTGAGTGCACCACCATAATTCACTATTTCTAAAAAACAACATGAATAGTCTTTTGTCCACAGTGAAAGCGCAACTGTAATTCAGTATTTCTCAAAAATACCAGGAAAAGTCTTAATTTGTAGTCCTCAGTGAATGCACCATAATAATTCACTATTTCTCAAAAATATCAGGAACATTCCTAATATGTTGTCTTCAGTGAGTGCACCACCAGCATTCACTATTTCCCAAAAAATACCAGGAAAAGTCTTAATTTGTAGTCCTCAGTGAATGCACCATAATAATTCACTATTTCTCAAAAATATCAGGAACATTCCTAATATGTTGTCTTCAGTGAGTGCACCACCAGCATTCACTATTTCCCAAAAAGTAACAGGAACAGTCTTAATGTGTTGTCCTCAGTGAAATCACCACCATTACTCACTATTTCTCAGAAAAATAACAGTAAGTCACATAGACAACACTATAATTGTTTTGTCTTTTTGCTCACCAATTGCCTATCCAAATGACAAATCACTTCTTACACATCCAATCAAACAGTCACTAAACAATATAACATTTCTCAGTGAACTTGATAGCTCCTCTATCAGAACGCTGGACCCTCATTATTACTACATACAGTAGTATTATTAGAGATGGAATCATGCACAATGCTGGGTCTGAATTATGGCCACATTAATAGACATGGGATTATACAACATGTTTGTTTCTAATTATGGCCACACACAGAAGTATATCTTGGCATGGAATCGTGCATGTTGCTTGGCCCTTAACCACACACAACAGTGTCACTGGATTGTGGATAATGCTGGATCCTAAATATAGCCACATACTGAAGTGACTTTTAGCATAGGAATGTGTATCCCGAGTTCATTTTGCTGGTGCCTGGGATCAAACATTCTGCTTCCACATCTGTAGTGATTCTTATAGGACAAATCTGAAAAAAAGCATACAGATCTTGTCACAGATACCTCTAAATAAAAACAATGGAATGCCTGAACTTAAGAAACAAAATAGATTGAATTTTCCACATCAACTAAACACTATACCTTTAATACAGTGTATCTTACAAGTAAGTAAGTTAAACAAAAAACTATAAATTTATATGATTTTATTAAAAATACAAGTTGTTTTTCTTCATCAATGTTCAATAAAATATGCAAACAGTATCATTATTTACACAGTCTCTTTAAACTGTTATTTTGTCCATCCCCCCAAAACACTCATCATAGACTCTTAAAATTCATTTACAGATACCTTAATACCATCTGACATAATCGACTCTTCTACAGCCATTAGAAAGTATTGTAGATGTCATTACCAGTTGACATAATATTGACTTCCACAGACATCAAACTATTGTACATGTCAGTGTACCATTTGGTAAAACACCCACTTCCACAGACATCAATATAATGTACATGTCATTGTACCATCTGTCAAAGCATACACTTCTAAACATCATAATTATATAGATAATACAAGCATATATCATCGGAAAAGCCTCAATGGCCAAGAATATCTCTTGGTAAGAGATGCTGATGTTCCCTACACAAAATAGCAAATCTTATATCAATTACTGAAAATAAAAATGGGTACAAAGATTGCATAACATTAAAAAAATGTTCTTGTAACAATAATATCATCAGATGCTCTAAGTCAGGTAAAATTAGCAAATTTAATTTAAATATTCACTCTCTAACAATAAAATTGATGAAAGCTTCTATCATACAGTAGAATAGATTAGGATTACCGCTTGATACAAATGTGATGCAATATTATGTGCATAAGATGACATTGTATTTAGATTTTTAAATATATGGGGATATTCTTCTTACTGACAACAAATAAGGTTACAAGTGTTACACCCATTATTCATATTACTATATTAAATACTCCCATTAAGTATCCATGGGTTTCACACTCAATATTTATTTTCCACTTTTATATACACCCAATAAGCATCCAGAAAAGCTTTACATTTTAAACCTCATATTAACATGACAGTTAAGTTGAAACCAACCTTTGAACCCCACTTATCATAAGTTGTATTCATACTTTGTACCTGTTGCTTCCATAACATGCACTCTGTACTTACACTTTGTATCTGTTGCTGTCATAACATGCACGCTGTACTTACACTATGTACCTGTTGCTGCCATAACATGCATGTTGTACGTATAATTTGTATCTGTTGCTGCCATAACATGCATGATGTACTGACACTTTGTACCTGTTGCTGCCATAACATGCACGCTGTACTTATACTTTGTATCTTTTGCTGCCATAACATGCATGATGTACTACCTGTTGCTGGCGTATCATGTGCGATCAGCTTATAATTTTTACCTGTCGCTGCCATAACATGCACACTGTACTTACAAGTTGTACCTGTTGCTGCCAAATCATGCACACTGTACTCTAACTCTTTACCTATTGCTGCCATAACATGCATGCTGTACTTATACTTTGTACCTGTTGCTGTAATATCATGATCACTGTACTCTTACTTTGTACCTGTTGCTGCCATAACATGCACACTGTACTTATACGTTGTATCTGTTGCTGTGAATTCATGCACACTGTGCTCTTACTTTGTACATGTTGCTGCCATAACATGCATGCTGTACTTATACTTTGTACCTGTTGCTGCCATATCATGCCCACTGTACTTTTACTTTGTACCTGTTGCTGTCATAACATGCACACTGTACTTACACTTTGTACCTGTTGTTGACTTCATATCACACACACTGTACT
The DNA here is from genome assembly GCA_028554795.2 of Sinohyriopsis cumingii. Classification (NCBI taxonomy): domain Eukaryota; kingdom Metazoa; phylum Mollusca; class Bivalvia; order Unionida; family Unionidae; genus Sinohyriopsis; species Sinohyriopsis cumingii. The sequence continues at coordinate 96,758,018 of CM068835.1, read as the reverse complement.
TAGAGTTTTTACTTACTGCCATCATATTACACACACTGTACTTATACTTTGTACCTCTTGTTGCTATCATATTAGAAACACTTTACTTATACTTTGTGCCTGCTGCTGCCATCTTATCACATACACTTATACATTGTTGCTGTTGCTGCCATCATATCATGCACACTGCACTTATACTTTGTACCTGTTGGTCTGTCTTCATGATGTTCATTTGTAGCTAACATGCTTCATAGATGGATATCACCTGACTCTTTTGCTTCTCCAACTCTTGGCTGTACACTGGCTGTCCACCAATTACAGCTTCTATGTCATGAAGCACAGCTTCAAACTTGTTCCAGTAATCCTCCAAAGCTTTATGACTCATCTTTCCATCTGGGGAATGACCACTGATATGATTTCTATATGAGCGAATTCGCTCCACACTAGCTCCTAGAGATCTGTCCCTTGGCTGATCTAGCGGGTCATTTCCCCAGCCGGTTAATGGAGCCGTGACTGAGCTGACATTTCTGATTAGAGTATATAACAAGGAAAGATCGAACTGGTCTAATGTTCCTGTCTTTTTCCCCTGGGGATCTGGAAACACCAGCTGACTTTGATCAGGGTTAAGAAGCGGTCTTCCTTGTCTCCTGGTCAGGTTGACTCTATTGGCCAGGATTGCCTGGTAGATGTCTGTGTGTGGTGCAGGAACTTGGGTACGGAGGACTTGTCTCATGGCATCTCCACAAACAGTTGCAAGAGCAATACAGAGGCGAGAATGATTCATGTGCTCTGGTGTTATGGGTGTATCAGGATCATGCCCCTAAAGAATGAGAAAGGTCAATGTTACTAAAAGATTCAATCAATGACCAAACATACACTAACAAAGACAATTCTGATGATCATAAAACTAATGTAAAATCAGTACACGAAAATGTTGGTTCTAATTTATCAAGATGGAATGAAAGAATGGGGTTTCTCTTTGACTGCATACATTGAGTGCTTGATGTTAGGAAATGTCTGCAAATCATATCAGATCTGCTTATTTTTCAGTAGTGATATACAAAAATAGCATCACAATGGGCTTTCAAGGTGTATCAGGATAGATATTTATGGGATCTCAATGCTAATATCGAAGAATATATTTGCAGCAAAGATTCATGATGCTAGGTTGACAGGAATATATATATATATATATATATATATATATATATATATATATATATATATATATATATATATATATAAACTATTGTTTACTTACAATGAGGATGGACTTTTCCAAAAGACAAACCACTCTTAAACTAGAGTCAGATGTCTTTCATGATATGTCCTCCACTTTTCACCTACCATTTGAAATATGGAGAATCAGCTTTTGTAGTGGCAAGAAATACAATGAGAAAGTGATTTTTTTAAAAAAACTTTCACTTTATATGAGATCAACCTACTAGACTCATTGTAAGAAAGGTATCCTAACACTCCCATTATTACATAGTATGAACAAACACACACACACCAAACTGAAAGGATAGTCTCTGGATTGCAAATCATGGATTTAACAATATGATTAAATGCTATGAATATGATCAAACAGAGTAGAGTCATAAATCATTACAAGTGGTAATGTGAACGCATTATTTTTCCTGCAAGAATATGAACCAAATGGAATTGAGGTAATGGCAAAATGCCATTTCTTATCTGCAATAGTGTATTTATGTATGTGTGTATTTATGCATGCATATATGTATGTATGTGATAGAGTTTGTGTACACATGTATCTGTGCATGTGACAGTGTAAGTATGTGTCAGATAGTGCTTGTAAATGTATGTGTGTATTGATAAAATACTATTTCTTAGCTGTGATTTTGTATGCATCTAGTTTTTCTATGTGCGTGATGTGTCTTTATTTGCATTATAGTGAATGTGTGTGACAGTGTGTAATATTCTTTATGTAACTGTTTTTGTCTGTATCTATGTATGCATCAAAGTATGTGTGTGATAGTGTATGCGTGTGATAGTGTAAAATATAGTGTATGTAATTATCTGTTTGTGTGTGTGTGTGTGTGATTTGGATTTTTAACGTAGCTTTAACAATTGTTCAGTCCTAGCGCTACGATGTCTGCAGTGTGGCAATTTATAGTGATGTCTAACACTGGGGCATCATGTCTCAGACATGTAGCGTGATGTCCCTCCCAGTCACATTATCCTGACACCAGCCCAACCAGTCCTAACACTAACCTCGTAATGCTGAGCACCAAGCGAGGAAGCTATTAGTACCATTTTTGTAAGTCATTGGTATGACTCGGCTGGGGATCGAACCCATGACCTCCCACTTCCAAGGCAAATGCTCTATCCACTAGGCCACCAGAGCAGTAATTATATGTTTGTATGTATGTGAAAGTGTATGTGTCTGATAGTATAAAATACAGTGTATGTAAATGTCTGTTTTTATGTATTTATGTATGTTTTTGATAGTGTATGTGTGTGATATTTTCTGTAAGTGTAAGACAGTTGAAGTTATTGTGTGTTTGTGCAGATACAATATATATATATATATATATATATATATATATATATATATATATATATATATATATATATATATATATATATATATATATATAGGGACTATGGTCACCTCATTGATATCTGTAGATCTTTGCACATCCTAGAGCTCACGTAAAAGCTTACCAAGTAAAAGCAAAGCTGAATCAGAAACATGGCCTTCTGAGTGGTAACAAGCTCAACCAATCAGATCAAGGCCATTTTCATTTAGTGTACAACTAGATACAACTGGAAGACTTTTAATGATGGATTTGTGATATTAAGATTTTTAAGATGACTAACAATGTGGATATACCGGATGTTGGATTGGAACCATTTTCACTTTAAGACCAACTGGATAACCTAAGAAATCTATTAACAACACCACATGACAAGATGGTCACTATGGAAGCCATTGCTTCCTGTGGATCTGTGATTGTTACCAAGGTTTTCCATGGTTCCTCCTCAACCAAAGACATAAATATATCAGTTGCCATGAATAGCCTATCATGTGCTTAAACATGGCATTAAGCGCAAATCACCATGGTTGCTATAGAGGATGTCAGATAACTCAGTGACAATTTCATTAAGGACCAAATCGACATCAGGATATCATAATACATCTTTAAGTGAAAACCTGAACATTATTTTCAAGATGGCCATCATAGCAACCATATTTGCATCATTTATATTAACGACCTACTAGACACTGAAAATGATCTTTCAGAGTCTATCTGGTATAACGGTACCAATTGCGCAAGTCTAGGTGGGCGGAGCTTAAGGTGTATGGAACATTGTATTCAGAATTAATGAACAACACTGGCTGTGATTGGTGCATTATGTAAGAGTTGTACTTTCTGTTTGGCTTTAAAAAAAGTTGAGCCTCTTGGCAACATGTGAGTTTGTGTTAATTTCTATCTAGATCATATTTTGTATTTTTTATGATTTTTTTAAAATATGGCACACATGGCTGAAAATGTGCTTGTTGTGACTAGATAACTCTTACCCCTGTCTAGTTCCAGTAGAGTTATCTCTCTTAAATGCAATGGATTACCTGGTTATGTCATTGTCAAATTGACAATCTAGCATTGTTCTATATGACAGTGTGTGACATGCATGCCCAAGTAGGACAGAAAGTATATTTATTTCACAAAACATTAGCATTGAGGTATATGGAAAAACAATTGGTACCGTGATATCATACGGCCATTTATTTGGTTGTAGTAAATTGCTGTGGCAGACACATAAGATATCAGAAGGGTACAATATTCATTTCGCATCAACCAGACATCATACAAAGTCATTTAGTAAAATTAAATGTTAATATGACTCATCCATTAGATGCAATAACAACAATCAAAATAGCTGTCCAAGGGCTACCATTTTCATTTAGGACCAAACAGACCCTTTGACCAATATGTCTGTAAGTTTAGTGGCAATCCTTTTACAAGTTTAGGACAAGCGGCAGTGCCAATCATGTGCTAAAGTACACCAGATGAAGAACACAATATTAAAGCATATGCCACTGAAGATAAATTACATTAACTTGGATATTGCTTCCATTTTATGCTAATGTTATTTAATGACTGCATTACTACACTGATAAAAAGAAGTAAATACAATTTTTGGTAATTGTGGAGAGTGACATTTTATAAATTTATCTCCGGTATATAAAGTTACAAATTACAGGTTTGAGCTAGCTTATTCAGAATAAGACAATACAGTGAGTGGCAAATTTCCCTGGCCTTGAACTAACATCAAAACACCATTTAAGTTATTTCTCCACAAACTGGAAATTGAAGAATAAAATCCATTCATAGCTGATATAAAGGTATGCACCAATGTGGTGACCATATTGCGTTTTAATCGATAACCAATTAGATATCATAAGAAGTCTTTTATTGAAAACCTATATTAATATGACCAACTGATATGACCACCTGTGCTGTAGGAAAAGTAGCAACAACACATTTTTGAAGACAGCTGCTATGATGACCACACTTGATGTTCAAGCAGCACCAATTTCATTTAAGATCACCTAGACCATGGGACAAATGTGTATGAAAATTTTCATGGCAATCTTTCAAGTAATTTACAATGAGGATTAGCCACAAAATGTGGATATTTCAAAACCTTCTGATTGCTGAAATATCAATGTCATAAAGTGAAACTGGACAATATTATTAAATTAAAGAAGATAAACATACCTCAGCCTTTGAGGTAAATTTGCTAAACAAGTTACAGTTAAGGTCAAATGATATATTCTAGGATATAGCTGGGGTTTAAAATTTTTCTCTCATTACATTTAAAGTACATAATTTAAACAAAAACACGTTCTAACTATCGTTTTTATGTTAAATGAATGCAGTCGGCTAATGGAAATATATACCAATATTTTATTAAAATATACATTAAAAATTAATAAAATGTACCCCAAAATTGTTACTTTCATGACCAACTTTATGTTTTTATTATGAATAACTGATTCACTTTACATTTATCTTCAAAGCATTGTAACTGATTTGTCTTAAGGTAGACAACATAGTCCATTATCTAGTTAAGAGACAGCGTACCAAATTTTAGGTCAATTCATGTTAAAAGATTTTTAAGGTCATTAAAACATTAAGTAGAATTCCCATGTTGAGGTCCAAAAACAGGAATGAATTTCATTACATTAAATATTTCCCGTACACTCTATGTTAAGTCCTAAACAATGGTTATTACACCTGCTCAAGTCATAAGACAAATATCACATGATATCATATTACATCACATAATGTTTAAGTTCTATTACTATATTTTCCAACTGAATTTTTTCTCCTACAGTGTGATCTGGTGAGGTAATGAAACTGCACATATGACATGAGCACATGTACACTGACCAACGAGACAAAACTAAACTAGAGCAGTACATTAGGAGAAGGCAATAATAAAATAGTATGTTCCTTATATTTAGTAATATTGAAGAACAACTCACCTCATCTGCAAACCAAACAGGCGGGGAAAAACAAATCATGCCATCTTCAGAGATACCTTGAGATAGTGGGTACTGTACACGTAACTCGAATTGTAAGTTCTGACCAAGGTAAGACGTAATCTTGGAGAGATTCAGAGTTATGAACTTTCTAACTCTGGTACACAACTTTGCATCAGGAGTCTTGACTGCATCGATCACCATCCTCGTTATTCTTGCAAAAACAATATGGTTTCTACAGTGTAAGGTTAATCTGTGGAAAAGGCCAATGTCAAAAACGCAGCAACCACAGAAAATTAGACTTTGTGATGTCTCCTTCTTCTTGGCGACCGGCCAGCGAGCTACACAGGCAGCAATAAGCCTGTGAAAGATGGGAGGTGGTAGATACTTCCCCTGAAAGACACAGCACAAGACTGGTGTGCTCACCATGCGTGGATCTTGTTCAGGAGAGATAACGTCTCTGGGAGATTCCTGACGAAGCATACAAGGGGTAAGGAAATAGTTCTCCACCTAAAATTATATATATATATATATATAGCATAAGTCTCAAATATTATGTAGGTAATTAGTCTCTTTTTGATGTACACAGGTTGTACCATGTGATCTGTTTTAATGTTTGTATCCATGGTTTGTATTTTCATTTCTTGTACAACTTATACACTAGTCCTTTAATACTGCACATATTACAGCTTATGTTAATGTCACAGAATTAACCTGAATGTAAATTTTACTCAACTGTACTTTTCACCATTTAATTGTAAACCGAAATCAATACAATTCAATTGTCTCCTTGGGTTCAGCATTTAATTATCTTGTTTTTAACTGGATTTCAAGAACCATTATTCAATAAATTGGTAAACTGGTATGCTAGTAATTCCATGCAATTTTTTTGCCTACATCTTATGGTGATTCAAAAGTACCATAGAATATGGGGATGTCAATCCAATCAACATCCCTACCCAAAGAAATCAATTTTTAAATTCCAACATGATTAGTTGGTAGCATTAATTTTTAAATTCGAACATGATTAGTTGGAAGAGTGGAGTCTGAGGAGGGGTATCAACACGTATACTATCCCTGTACTGCTAATGCGACTCCCACTGACGAGGACTTTTACTTGTGTTATTCCATCCTAGGACGGGATCCTGGAACAAACCCCAGCAGGACCTGACTGCATCAGACCAACCATCAGGGATCCAAGGGGTCTTGTACATTTTCTCAAAAGAAAGAGATCTCATAAATTCCTAGGAACAATGAGCTTTCTTTCACTGAACTCCTAAGGGCTAGGAGAAGGATCCCCCCACTCCTGACATCGAGTACTCTTCTTTTTTATTAGACTCGAGAAAATCAGAGAAAGATCCCAGTGGATTCCAGAGGAGAAAGATCCTTTCATTCTCCCTATATGAGTTGAATCTTGGTGAACTTGTAAACCTAATCACACTTAAGGCAACATATTTGTCACCTATTTATGCATGCTCAATATGTACATAAAATGCAGGTGGTGTGTGTTTATTATGGCGACTTTTTATGCACCCAATTTCCCCTATCAACCATTCTCCATCATGGTATTATTCCTGCAGCAGAATAATTCATGAAAAGGAAATCAGTACAAAATATACCATAATTATTTTATACATATTTTTTTTTTGGCGGGGGGATCTGGTTTAAGACATCAGAGCCAAGAAACATATTAAAATGAGTGGTGTGAGGTCCCTAGAGGGCATCTTATAGATTTATATCCAATATTCTTTATTCCACCATCATGTTACATTGTCAAAATATATAAATATGTTGATGGGAGGCCTTGAAAATTTCAGGACGTGAATTGAAAGGCAAAACTGACCCTAAAATTTCAGCAACATCCACAAATAATCAGGAGGGTAACATGATTCCTATAGGAATAGCTATTACCACCCTTACACTGCCAGAAGGGTAAAATAATTCCACTATGAATAGCTAATACCTACCCTTACACTGCCAGAATAGTAGCAAGATTCCAATAGGAATATCTATTAAATATTTTACTCTGCCTGAAGAGTAACATAATTCCAGTATGAATAGCTATTATCTATCACAACACTGCTAGAGGGGTAACATGATTGCAATATGAATAGCTATTACCTACCCTTAACACAGCCAGTATGCTAACATGATTGCAATATGAAGATCTATTACCTACCCTTACCCTGCCAGAAATGTCACATGATTCCTGTATGAATAGGTCGAATCAGGTCACGATTAGTACTTCCAGTTCAGTACCCACAGTTCTAGTCTATTTTTGGAACATTTTTTCCTCTCTCATTTTGGTGGTGTTAAAGAGTTTTATTTATGCATTTCTGGATGGGATTTAAAGGTAATTGTTTATTCTTGAGAATATGAGCTCAGGGTGTGGTTGTCCGTGTGTATTTCGGCGACAGTGCACAGTGAATAATAAGGCCTTGCTGATGATCCGGAAGCAAAATCTGTGTTCTGTTTACATGCTGCTCTGTTGACAGTCTAGCATCTCAAAAAGGAGCAGCTCAACCTTTGACAAGAACTTCACCGTGAAGTCATCTTTGAAGGTAATTTAGATTAACATATGATTTGTATTAATTGTCACACACTGCAAAGGTTTCTTTGGGTCATTTAGATATACTGTCAACACAGGCATGTGTTCAAAGAGATTTAGTTAGATGTGTATTTTGAAACAGAGTGTTCTATATTGGCAAGAGTGTCATCACCTCATTATAAGCATGTGGCTAAACAATGTAAGCTTCTCAACCCTTTCTCAAATCATGAGAGCTTATCTCTTACATAAATAACTTAGTCCAACTTATAAAAGTGATATAAGCTCTATCAGACTTTTAGGTCCCTTATAAGTTACTTTTACTTTGCATAATTAAATATAATAAATATCACTCGATATAAACACAGTACAAGTGAAAGCAATATTATTTTATGCTTCACGTACATTTCATTTACAAGTGATCAACAGGACATTTATAGATGGTGAGTAAATAAACTGTATGATCAGGGACATTTGTCATTGTCTGACAAAATGTGTAATGAAAATACAGCCCAAGTCCAATTTTTACTCAAAAATACAGTCCATGTCCAAAGATAGGCACATTTAATTTTTTGTCAGAACAATAATGACTTCTCACCATATTTATCAGTTACGGTGAAAGTTGTATGAAAAAAAAAGAATTTCAAAATGTTAATTGATATTTGTTTTAAGATTTAACACCCTCCCTAAAAATTTAAATAAGCGTTCCAACGCTTATGGATCTTAAAAGTGTCAAAACGGGAATAAAGCAATGTGTGTGTGTGTGTGTGTGTGTGGCAACATGGGAAAATGAGTGAGCATGTTACCATCTCCAACTGAAATACAACTTCCAGCTTTGATGGATTTTAAGTGTCAAAACTATAATAATGTATGTGTATGGATAGCAAAATGGAGGCACGAATGATCATGCCCCCAACCAACCTCTAACTTTGATGGACCTTAAGAGTCAAAAGTAGATCGAGTGTGGATGGCAAAATGGATATGAGTGAGCATACAAATCTACACGCTGTGGTCACATCTTAAAGCTAAGACTCTTTCTATATCCAGCAATAAATTCTTCTGCACTCAAACAATATCATTCAACATTAAATGTTCTATTTGTATGCTCTAATGAAAAATCATACCAACAATATAACATTGGATGCTGATAACTATTTGACAAATGAGAAGTGTTTGAATGGCACGAATCTTGAGCCTGAAACATTACAAAGCCAAGCATTATCATAACATCACAAGGCTAATCACTAACATAACATTACAAGGCCAAGCATTAGCATAATATTACAAGGCCAAGCATGATCATAACATTACAAGGCCAAGTAGTATCATAACATTAAATGCCAAACATTATCATAACATTACAAGGCGAAGCACTATCATTACATTACAAGGCCAAGTAGTATCATAACACTACAAGGAAAAGCACAAACATAACATTACAAGGCCAAGCATTATCATAACATCATAAGGCTAAAAACTAACAGAACATTGCAAAGCCAAACACTAACATAACATTACAAGGCCAAGCACTAACATAAAATTACAAGGCCAAGCACTAACATAAAATTACAAGGCCAAGCACTATCATGACATTACAAGGCCAAGCATTATCATGACATTACAAGGCCAAGCACTATCATAACTTAGATCTCACCATGCATTTTATCCATTTTCTGCTATTTATTTAATGTTTTATGCAACTATTTAATCATGTTACACCACCTTGTTCCAAGTGGTGTTTATGTTTTGTTTTGATTGCTCTTTGAGCTTTCCAGCATTATGCAGCATTCACAAAAATCTTAGTTCACTCTTGGTGCTTTCCAGCATCATGCATTAAACACAGATATCATAGTTCACACTATGTGCTTTCCACCATCAACTAGTATACATGGATATCCTGGTTCACTATTTGTGCTTTCCAGCATCATACAGTGTACAGATATCCTAGTTCAGTTTATCCTATTTCACTCTCTCTCTGCTTTCCAGCATCATGAAATAGACACATATATCCTGGTTCACTCTGTGCTGTTTTCCAACACATCATGCAGTGTACATAGATATTGTAGTTCACTCTCTGTGCCTTCCAGCATCATGCACTATACACAGATATCATAGTTCACTCTTTGTGCTTGCTAACATCATGCATTATACAGATATCCTAGTTCACTCTTTGTGCCTTCCTGCATCATGCACTATACACAGATATCCTAGTTCACTCTATGTGCTTTCTAGCATCATGTGGTGTATAGATATTATAGTTCACTCTGTGCCTTCCAGCATCATGCACTATACACATATATCCTAGTTCACTCTATGTGCTTTCTAGCATCATGTGGTGTACAGATATCCTGGTTCACACACTGTGCTTTCCAACACCATGCACTATACCCAGATATCCTGGGATTCACTTGCTGATAACACAATAAGGACAGTATTTACTTGTCAGCTATCTGGTCATATCCTGATTAGATATATGACTGATGGAGTGTTCACAAATTCAGCCAATCAGAAACACTATCACCTCATTAATAGACGAAGTGCCAATAACTAACATCGAAGGTCTTGATCGTTTAGGCTTACATATCAAATCTGACCAGAAATGAAACCTCTATTGCATTCACAAGCAAGTATTGCTTAACAGACAGTGCAAGACGGATATCATACAAAAGACCATATGCTGTATGCTCACTTAGTTTTGCTTGTATAAACTAAAATCACAAGGAAAATGGGAACATTCAGTGCTGGAATGATTTAATATAGAAATAAGGAAGGATTTAAAATGTAATGCATGTATTTTGCAAATTCAGTTTATTTTTTTAATCTTATGTCATAAAACTTACAATGAATCGCCACACAAATGTGCCCCGTGAAAAAGACCCTCAAAGAATTACAAGGCAACATTTAATCCAATCAGTAACTTACAAAATATATACACAGGGTCAAGACAGGATAAACCATAATTCAAGCAGGTGTCATTACAAATATTTAAGTTACTAGCATATATGATAAATTTAAGTAATATAAACAAGATGCCCTGCAAATCTGGAACCGCTTCATTACAAAATGCAACTTTTATATTGGGCCTGATATTGTAGGATACTTTCTGTGAATTTTGTTTATATTGTATGGTGCAGTTTTAAGGAGATATATTTAGTGAAAATATCAGCACAGTGGCTATATCTGATGGCAGAGGCATCTTTGTATAAACATGAAAACCCTTAATGACGGAATGACACCAAATTTTGCCAGCTATTTAGGCTTCTGAAGAGAATCTTCTTCATTATTTTTTATTACTTCGTCCACATTTAATGCAAAAACATGTGCAATCTCTTCCTGCCTGAATACTCTGTCTACTTGTTTGGAAGTCTTTTCTAATGCTTTCATGAAGACGTTTTTCAAGGTGTTTATATTAACAACTGCCATAGTTATTAACATGTTGGCATTAATCTGTAGCATAAACACCTATGTGGGCCTGAGGCTCCTCACATGGCAGACATCTACAAATGAGCCAAATACAAGACCAGTTGGCCAATAAATTGGGATAAGAGGACACATTTGGTGTAAATTTCTTTCAATGTTATATTTTGATAGCAGACTCGCAGAATCTTATAAAAATTTAAATATTATTCAAATCAAAATATTTTCTCTAAAATTTGGTCAAGTTTTGTTACTTTTAAAAAACAGATTTCATTAAAAACATCTCCATTTCCTGTAATAGTGACAATATCTGGCATCTTTTAACACGGAAAGCACTCTCTAAAGTGAAGCTTTTGGTAATATTTATTTAAGTTCTGCTATAAAGAAATAATTTAATAATTATATATTTTAAGAATGGCAGCTATGTTTAATGGTGCATAAGCCAATGCCCCATTCTCCACCTTTTTCAGAAGAACGTTCCTTTTAAACTTCCAATACGCCATACTCAAAAGATCCCAAGAAATAAATATAAATGGTTGTTAATGTTTATATTAGATTCAACTAAATACATCCTAAGCTAATGAATAGTGTTTCTTCATTGTGATCTGTTTCACTAATGATAGAAATGGCTAACTAATTTTGATTAGCCTTGTCACACACTTGTAACACAGGTTTGATGATCCTTGACAGAAAATATCAAGAAGACAATGTGAAATCTTCAGTGAAAATACTGTTGTATTTATTTCCAAGTTAGGTTACTAGGAAGAAAAAAATACAGACCCAATCTTCCAATATCACTTCTTTATAAATGGGAATGGTTTTTCAGGCATGAAGAAAATTGAATCGAAGTATGGAAGGCACAAGACAGGAAGTAATAATGATAACAGGTGCCAGCATTATCGATGTATTAATATATACAACTTATGATAATTTTCCGTCATTATATACCTTTAACTGATGATTGTGAGTGAGACTATTGCATTATTTACAACGACTATAACAGTGGACATGGCAAAAAACAATGTTAACTCACAAAGACCAAATTCATATAATGCTCGAAAATGGAATATTTCTTGCAATGAGGAATATAACCCATGCAGTTAATGGTATTTTTTGACAATTTGTTTCTAAATGACTTCACATTCCAAATAGCAGGGACATTTGAACACAATGTTTCCATTTGTGCAATGAACTCTGGTACAGGCTTTGCTATGTCTGGTAACATTGGAATATATGGAAGCTGACTGACATCCACTGTGGAAACTACAATGGTCAAATCCGATCATACAAACTATGTTTTGCAGTTTTTGAAGCTTTAGAAAAAAAATCTTTATAAATGGCAGTTATATTTGATAACAGACTGGCATAACCTGTATAAATATGAAGACCCTTCATTCCAGGATGCTCTGTAGCAAAGTAGGTAAAAAATGGTCTGATGGTTTTTGACAAGTTTGAAAGATCAATTGTTAACATACAGATCAAACACCATGGACAAATGGATGTTGTTAAGCCATACCATAAAGATCATGAGACCTTATGACCAGGTGAACTAAACTCATAAAAGTACTATTTCATTCTTTCTGTCAAGAATGGTTAAAATGTCTGAAGTGTTTTTGAGACATCTTAAATTTTAAAACTCTTTATAAATGCCAGCCACTTCTGATGTCAGATTTGTATCTTTTTGTGAACTAATAAAAAGTCAAATATGCCAAGTTATTTTTAATGTTGACATTCTGTATTTTTTTTTCTAAGAACTTCTGGCTGTTGCATTACATAGCCAATCTTCATTTTGATTGGATATCATAATCAATGGGATGTCATAATCAATGGGATATCATAATCAATGTTATCTGAATGCTCTTGCTCTTCAAGGTCGAGAGTTTGCTATACATTCTGACCAAGTTATTTCTGTATATTTTGAGAAATCAATTTGCTTTACTATCTTCTTGCTGATGTTGTTGTGGGGTTTAACGCCATTTTTCAGCACAAGATAGGCTATACATAGCGGCCAGTATTAATGGTGGAGGAAGAACCCGAGAAAACTCCGGAAAGAACCACCGACCCACGAGAAACTACTGGCAAGCTTTCTCACATACCCACATAGGCCGAACCAAGGACTCAAACCCACACAGACAGAGGTGAGATGGCAGTGATCCGAGGGTATGCAGTAATGGCGGCTATAGGTGGAAGCTAGTAAAGTGGGCTCTGTAGATTTTGGCAGTTATAAGTGGTTATTTTTACAGTGAAATGGTTCATACTTGTTGGGATTATGTGTGTATATTCAAGGAATGCAGGACATACAACATTATTGGTAGATCTTAATCAGTTTTGAAAAAAATATGTTTTTCCATTCAAAATTCAAATATGATGGAATAGAGATGGAAGTTTAGTGGTGCAGTTTTGAGACATTCCCTACCTGATCTGTTTGACTCATTTACTTACTTCAGTGTAGTTTGCCTTCAATTGTAAGAATTGTTTGGTACATGGTGAGTAATAAATGTCAGTGTCACAACTGAGTAGTGAGAAAAAATTAGTCCAAACAAGATTATCTACAAGTATGAGTGGAAAGAAAGATCAAGGCAAGCAACAAATAAAAACCAGATTACAGAGTGGCACCCTAATGGAGACATCTGACACAAGTATGAGTGAATCAACCTTGAGTACAATTCAGCTGGACTTGGATGAAATAAAGCAAAGTCTCAGAGGGAGCATTTCAAAAGCAGATTTTACATCTGCTATTGCTGACTTGGTGAAAAAGGATGACCTAGCAGAAATTGTTACAACTATTGTGAGGAAACTGTTAGAGAATGTGAAGGAAGATCTGAGAAAGGAGATAGTAGCAGAAAGTGAGAGGGTAATAAAGGAGAGGACAGGAGAGTTGATGGACAGGGTGGATTCACTGGAATTTGAAAACCACCAACTGTTAGAAAAATTACAAGAAGTAAAGAAGGAAAATGATAAAATGAGGATTGATATGAAAGATTATGAGAGGAGATCAGAACAAGCAAGTGCAGCTTCAAACCAGTTAGAACAATATTCAAGGAAGCTGAACATAAAAGTTTTAGGGCTGGAGGAGGAGGAAAATGAAAATCTGAGAGAAAGAATTCCGAAGTTGGTGAAGGAAGTTACAAAAATTAATTTAGATAACAGGGACATAGTGGCTGTGCATAGGATTCCAGGTCGACAGGGACAACCAAGGCCAGTGATTGTCAAATTCTGGAGTCTGGATTGTAAACTGCCAATTATCAAGAAGCGGAAGGATTTTCTGCAGTACAAAGGAATTAGACTGGTAGAGGATGTAACCAGGCTGAATACTGAACTTATAAATAAATTATCTAGGCATCAAGAAATTGACAGGGCATGGTACTTTAATGGATCTGTGTATGGTAAAACCAAATCAGGAAAAAGGATAAAATTTGACATCTATGATGAAATTGATGAGAAAATTAGATTATAAGTGTAATAAGCAATTCTGTGAACTTATGAAATTGACCGAATAGGTATGTGAACTTTCGTTTTTCTACTCCTTTTTCTACTCTAGCTTGTTTTAATATTTTGTTTATAAGACACTTCTTTCCCTCACAATTTTATCCATAATTTATATGTCTGATGATTCACTGGTCCACTGGTCCACTGTTATATCTCTCCCTAATAAATTCTCTCACTAGTTTATAAATCATCTTTCACTCTTATACTCTCATATACACATTTACTAAGTTGTTTACTCACTTTTCTCAACATTACTCTTCCATGATAAATCTCTCAGTCTCACATTTTTTGCTCATACATTCAATCACCCACCACTTCCTTGTATGCGCTCTTTCACTCTTTCTTTTTCTTCCCTTTTACCCCTTTTTTTCATTCATTAAGTTGTAATTTATATCCTTTTTAATCTGTGCCGTTTGGTTTACAAAACTATCTCTAGCTCCATAAAGGTCTGTCAGAGGTGCATAAGAGTTATCACAAATGGAGTTGTTTCACTTGTTGTCCATAGTATACTGTATCAATGTCAAATGCAGCCAAAGCTACAGCCTTTACTGTAACACCATGGATGATTTTATTATGGATGTTTGTATTCTGTGTGAGTGTGAGTGTGAAAGCCATGCATATGATAAACTCAAGGTGATAATTACTTCATACATTCCTGTACAAGAATATGTATGTGTAAAATTTCTGCTGTTTTCATGGATAATAAAATAAAAATTATATCTATTAATGTTAGAGGCCTGCAAGGTTCAGTCTTAAAACGAAGGGATATTTTTCACTGGGTAAAACAAAAGAATGTATCTATAATATGCTTGCAAGAAACTCATAGTACAAAGAACGATGAAATATATTGGGCAGCTGAATGGGGATACAAATGTATATTTAGCCACTGCTCTAGTAAGAGTGCTGGGGTTGCAATATTTTTTAGAAATACTTTTGAATTTATAATTCATAGAGAAAGATGTGACAGTCAAGGGAGATTTATTATTTTAGATATTACAATTAATGGCAACAGAATAACCCTCGTGAATTTGTATGGTTATAATGATGATAATCCTAGCTTTTTTAGAAAGTTAAAGGAGGAGACTTTATGTTTTGAGAACTCATCAATTATAATGTGCGGAGACTGGAATACTGTTCAAGACTTAGATTTGGATACTTATAATATTTTACATGACAAACACCAACAGTCTAGGGCAGCGATTCAAGACCTGAAAAACGAATTGGAATTAATTGATCCCTGGCGAAATTCCAACCAAGACTTAAAGATGTATACCTGGAGGCAAAAATCTCCCTTGAAACAAAGTAGACTAGATTACTTTCTTGTATCAGATGACATTCATATGAATACAGCAGATGCATGTATCTTACCAGGGTACAAGACTGATCATTCAGCTATTGTTTTGAGTGTGGCGTTTTCAACGTTTCCAAGGGGAAAAGGATATTGGAAATTTAATAACCAACTGTTGAGGAACATTGAGTATACTGATTTGGTCAAAAAGTGTATAACTGACACTTTAAATGAATATTATGTAGGGGGAAATAAAGATGACTCTCTCCATGTTTCTCTTTCCTGTAACGACCAAATGTTCTTTGAAATTTTGAAAATGAAAATAAGATCTGAAACTATAGGTTATTCTATTAGGAAATCAAAAGAGAAACGGGAAAAATTAAAGAAAATTGAGCAGGAAATAATAGAAATTCAGGGGGGACTGTCGAATAACATAAATGGGGAAATTCTGGAAAATTTAGAGAGAAAAAAAGCAGAATTAGAGGAATCTAGGAAAAAATACATAGAAGGTGTTATATTAAGATCTAAAGCTAGATGGTATGAATTTGGGGAAAAAAGCACAAAGTACTTTTTAAATCTTGAAAAAAGAAACTATGTTAATAAGACCATAAAGGAAATTATTTTAGATGATGGGACAAATATATCTGACCAAATAGATATTTTAGAAGCACAAAAACAGTTTTATATGGAATTGTTCAAAAGTAGAATTGCTCAGCTTGATGATGAGGCTATTCATGAAACTCGAAATAGATTTTTTAATCACAATATTAAACTTAGTCGAGAGGAAAGAGAATCATGCGAGGGTCTGCTTACAATTAATGAATTTGGTATGTCTCTAAAACGGATGGAAAATGGAAAAAGTCCTGGCTCGGATGGATTCACTGTAGAGTTCTATAAATTCTTTTGGAAGTCTCTGGGGGGATTTATATGTAGATCAATAAATTACGGATATACTGTAGGAAAACTTTCAGATTTTCAGACTCAAGGAGTCATCACCTGTCTACCAAAGGAGGAAAAAGACAGAAGATATTTTAAAAACTGGAGACCTATATCACTTTTAAATACTGATTATAAGATTGCTTCGGGAGCAATTGCAGCTAGGATTAAAAAGGTTCTTCCATCAATAATCAGCGATACTCAGAAAGGATATATGAAGGGTAGATTCATTGGAGAAAACACCAGACTATTATATGATATCATGGACCAACTTGAGAATGAAAACAGATATGGTTTATTATTGTTAATAGATTTCGAAAAAGCCTTTGACTCAATTAACTGGATCTTTGTAGAAGAAGCTCTACAATCTTTTAATTTTGGTGATTCCGTTTGTAAGTGGTTTAAACTGTTTTGTAATGACTCTAATAGTTGTGTTATAAATAATGGACATATGTCATCTTTTTTCAGACTTGAAAGAGGATGTCGTCAAGGAGATCCCCTTGCACCTTATTTGTTTATCATTGGAGTTGAGATTTTAGCTATAACTTTAAAGCAAAACGTGGATGTACGGGGAGTAATCTTTGACGCCAGTGAATATAAATTGGGTCAGTATGCCGATGACGCTTTTATTCTTCTTGATGGATCTAGTTTTTCTCTTGAAGCAACTATGAATATCTTGCAAGGTTTTTCTCTATTATCGGGACTTAAATGTAACATAACAAAAACAAAAGCTATTTGGATTGGAAACAGGAAATTTTCTAATGAAAGAATATGTCCCGAAATGGGCCTAATTTGGTCCTCTTCTAACTTTACACTCCTTGGCATAGAATTTTCTCCAGATTTACAACAGATGGTGGAAATCAATTATATGAAGAAACTAACAAAGGCAAAACGAATACTGGCAAGCTGGAGTCAAAGACATCTATCAATAGTTGGTAAAGTAATTGTTGTAAAGACTCTTGTTCTGCCCATATTCATACATCTTTTTTCAGCACTTCCTAACCCATCAGCAAAAGTTGAAGCAGAACTAAATCGCATGTTATTTAAATTTGTATGGGGTGGAAAAGTAGAGAGAATAAAACGTGATATACTAGTTTCCCCAGAAAACGAGGGAGGACTAAATATGATACACATATTTTCATTCATTAGGTATATTAAGATAAGATGGGTTAAAAGATTGCTGGAAAAGGAAAATGGAACGTGGCAGAACTTAGTCAATACAACTATACTCAGAAATAAAAAGGATATTTGGAATTTAGGGAGAAGGAAATTAGAAGAATTTTGTAAGTTCATTAAAAACAGTTTTTGGAGAGATGTAATTTTGGCAGTATCTAAATGGAAAGAAGAACCGCAAAATCCTAACGAGTATCTATCCATGAGTATTTTAAATTTTGTCCCCCCTAAAATGATCTATCAATACAAATCCTGGACAGAAGCTGGTTTTGAAATTCTGAACGATCTAGTAGATGTTCACGGTAATTTAATACCTTTTGAGATAATAAAACAAAAAACTGGAAGCGATGATTTCTTGAAATACTTCTCCTTAATATCCAGAATTCCTAAAGCATGGAAAGATGCCATAAAAAACCACCTAGTACATAATAATTTTGATAAGCAGGAGGATAAAATAACGAACTTGCGAAAACAAGATTCACTCAA
Source organism: Sinohyriopsis cumingii (assembly GCA_028554795.2). Lineage (NCBI taxonomy): Eukaryota > Metazoa > Mollusca > Bivalvia > Unionida > Unionidae > Sinohyriopsis > Sinohyriopsis cumingii. The sequence continues at coordinate 96,739,190 of CM068835.1, read as the reverse complement.
GTTTATTTACAAAGATCTTTTACAGGAAGCTAAAAGGCATCACACTGCGAAGCAAGAAACTTGGATGCAAGTATTAAATAAAAATATAAGTAGTGAGGAGTGGTCTGATATATATAGCCGGGCAAAATGCTGTACCAAGGATACCAAGTTGATCTCTTTTAACTTTAAATTAATCCATAGAATAATCGCTACTAATGATTTTCTTAAAAGAATTAACATATTTGATGACAACAAATGTACTTTCTGTAAGAGTGAAACTGAAAGTATTGAGCATCTCTTTTATGACTGCAGTATTACTTCACAGTTTTGGTACCGTTTTATTGAAGTTTTTGCACCTTTTTGCCCAAATATTGTACATCTGTCCAAAAAAGAAACATTTTTAGGAAGTGAACAACTGGACAGTTTGGGTAATTTTCTGCTTATTTTGGCAAAATATTATATTTATACTTGCAGATTCAATATGAAAAATCCTTCTATTTTTGCTTTTAAGCAAATAGTTGCAATGCATAAGAACATTGAAAATTACACTGCCAAGGTAAATAAAAAAGAGGACCAATTTCTTCAAAAATGGACCTCAACAATGAACATTTAACTTGTCTCTGACTTGAGGGTAAACAGGAACAAAATACTGTAATATCACAAAAGCCATGTCACCTAGATTTTGTGCCATATGCATGTGTATATGCGTGTGTGTGTGTGTGTGTTTTTCTTTTTTACTTTCTCTGTAGATTATATTTATTATCCCTAGATTATCTGATAACCAGAAATGTTTGATTGTAAGGTGATCCTGGGATGGTTCCCCGACCCAGTGGTCAACCTATTACGGGGTTAATAAAAAAAAAAAAAAAAAAAAAAAAAAAAAAGAGATGGCAGTGATCCGTAATGGTGTTTACTATCTTGTAATAGTTTTCAAACTGCCAGAAGAAGAATAAGCATTTTTAACACAAAAGATCATAGATATATATGAACACATTTACAACAATGGACTGTGTCCAGCATTGTTAAGAATGATCAGCATCACTGACATAAATTATATGATTCTGCATGCCAGACTGCTTTTTATTGTTGTTGTAGGGTTTAACGCCATTTTTCAGCACAAGATAGGCTATACATGGCGGCCAGTATTAATGGTGGAGGAAGAACCCAGGAAATCCCCGGAAAGAACCACCGACCCTTGAGAAGCTACTGGCAAGCTTTCTCACATACCCACATAGGTCGAACCAAGGACTCAAACCCACGCAGACAGAGGTGAGATGGCAGTGATCCGTAATGGTGTTTACTATCTTGTAATAGTTTTCAAACTGCCAGAAGAAGAATAAGTATTTTTAACATAAAAGATCATAGATATATACAAACACATCTACAACAATGGACTGTGTCCAGCATTGTTAAGAATGATCAGCATCATTGTTATAAATTATAAGATTCTGTATGCCAGACTGCTTTTTGTCAAATTTGGTCTAATTCCACGGAGTGATGTATCAGAAGAATTCACTGAAACCTGAAATCTGATAATGATTTTAGACATTTCAATCATTTAATGTCAGTGTTGTTCTGTCATTTATTTATCACTGGTGAGAGGTTTATTGTACCTGCTGACATTCAGTTTTGTCTCCATCCATGCTATTATTTTTATCATTTGATTGATTGTGACAGTCATCTTTACATATTCTATTAATGACTAAACATCGGTGCCAATAATATTAAACAGCATCAATAACAGAATATCCAGGAACATGTATTTTTCATTATACAGTACAGACTGACTGTAGGGTTAAGGTACACACAACCGATGGGATGAAAATCTATTGATTTATATTGATAATCATGCTTTGGTGAATGTGTAACTGTATAGCAATATTCATATTCAATAATGTATGTAACTTTTCAATTCCATATGCAAAACAATGGTGAAAGCTAACTTTTAGTTCTCGTCATCAGTAGACTGATGTGATCTCTACTGACTGTCAACATTGCTCGACACAAACACTGTGAGAAACTACGGTGGCACGATAAAAATTGCGTTTTATTGTAAACCTACACAAACTGACCAGTACATTAGACAAGAAACTTGGGGTGGCCAGAACATTACATCACAGTGCCAAAGTTGCCATATCTGATCCAACAGATTTAAAACAAAAACTAGACCATGTCAATGCTGCCCTCAAGAGGTCAAAAAATAGGACAAAGTAACAATATTCTAAATGACATTTCCATGGAAAGAAGACCAACTGGAATAATAGTTTCGAAAGGCAATACTGTCCTACCATACGTGAAAGGGACTTCTAAATTCCTGAAGCACATGTTCCAATAACACAAAATTAATGTACGTTTCAGACCATACCAAGCCCTAAGACAGATGTTAGTTTACCATAAGGATAAGTCTGTGTGTGTGATTAGGATTTTTAACATAGCTTTAACAATTTTTCAGTCATATTGCTACAATAACTGCAGTGTGGTAGTTTATAGTAATGTCTAGCACTGGGGCATCATGCTGCAGACATGTAGCATGATGTCCCACCCAGTCACATTATCCTGACACCAGGCCGATCAGTCCTAACACTAACCTCTTAATGCTGAGCATCTAGCGAGGCAGCTGTTAGTACCATTTTTGTAAGTCTTTGGTATGACTCGGCCGGTGTTCGAACCCACAACCTCCTGCTTCCAAGGCGGACGCTCTAACCACTAGGCAACGGAGCGGTCAGGATAAGTCTGATAAGAGAGATATTTGTGGACCTATCTATTATATTAAGTGAAAAATAAGAGGGTGAAAGTCAGTGCCATCACGACTATATTGGGAATACAGAAAGAATAAGCTGGCATGAGGTATCACGACATATCCACAATGTTTGCCCGTGGCCATACTATAAACTGGAACTCTGTATAAATCCTAGATCGAGAATAAGCATGGTTAGAGCTGGGGTTTAAAGAATTGATTTACATCTGTGCACACAAAATGACAATGAACAAGGACAGGAACAATCTGTTAACATCTCTCACCATTCCATCGAGCGATGTTGACAGTCAGTAGAGATCTCATCAGTCTGCTGAAGAAGTCCTTAGTGTAAGGATGAGAACTTCAGGTTAGCTTTCTCTATCTTTTGTTTATGTAATTGAAAAGTTAAATAAACTGTCAAATAATAATGTTCCTTTATTGACTACAAGAATAACAATGCACAGAATATTTCAGAAAGTATTTAACAAAACCCTCTTTTGAATACTATTTAGAAGTTAAAAATTTCATGAAAAGGGACAACTGCTTTAATCTACTCTCTGAATCACTAATTAGATGCTATCAAACTTATGAAGGGGGATAACTACTTAATATACTCTCATAATCAGATAGTGTTATTTCTTTATATATGTTTGCTGACATTACAAAGTCCAAAAGACCACATATACAATATATAAAAATTCCTATTATTAGACACAAACATTCTTCTCAGTAACACGTTGTGTACATCATGGCAAATGCAATAAGACATGAGATTCATATGAGTCAAACACTTTAGTCGATTAAACAAGAAAATAGGTCAAAGTAACAGCTTCTTCATTAAAATGTGTTGCATTTTCCAAGCTATATTAAATATCTACCAATATTATATATATATATATATATATATATATATATATATATATATATATATATATATATTGTAATAAAGTTGGAGTATGCATATTTGGTTATAGCGCCCCAGTTTAAGGAATTCTTAGATTTGTGTGACTAGTTGTGTGATTATTGGAATTCTGCGCAATGGAAATATCCTTAGCCAGAAATAATTAGCCAATTACTAGGAGCAAACGTCACAGAGTGAAGTGTTTGTGAGTTTCCATGATGCCATGGTTCACTAGTAGTGAATTCAGGTCCAAACCTAATGAATGATCCTAGAGTAACATAGTCCATATTAAAATCTAGTGGTGTACATCAGCAGATACTGTTTATGTCGCCATGGTGGCAAATGGGGTGCAGTTATATTGGCAAAATGTTCCTGGAAATCATACATTGACTGGCCTAAGGTGGCGGAGTTAAAATATTTCCCACTTTTAGGGGATACTGTGTGTGTGTGATTTTCCATGTCTAGCATTAAATTTCACATCGGTACAATATTGGTTACGCAGTGTCACATACCATTTGAGTTCATAATATGTAAATATACAAATTTCAAAACAATTTAATCTTTTGCAAACAAAAGTAAACCTGAAGTCATACAAGATGAAACATAAAATGGAACGATATTAGCTGTAATTCTTTATATGAAGTAATAGATTTCATAAAATTGCTGCCAATGTCACCTAAGCAGAACAATAAGATAATGATGGCTTATTTTCAAATTACGTGTATTACACTTATACACATAAATGTATGGTTTGCCCATAGGCAAACTTGCAACACAGGCTAACTGTATCACAGAATATAATCTTTGGATGTAAGGTTGTATGGTGTGGAACAATGACAGATGCACAAAAGCATGGATGTATGGCAGTACAATGACAAGGAATAGCAGATGAATAGAAAAAATGGATTAAAAAAATAAAGATAAAAAAGAAATAGTTCAGACAGATGGATTGCAAATCATATATAGGCCTCTACCACACTAGAAGCAGAACTTTGGAAATGGTGAGCTTTGTAAAGAGATTACGGTAAATGCATCTATTAGTAGTTTTGGAAGATAAAATACAGGGCAGCAGAGGTTCAATAGTTACAAACACCCAGGCTCTGGATATACTGAAATAATATATTTTCATGTAATTTATGCATTTAACATTTGTTTACATGCTAACCACTTTTCAGCCATTTCATATTTTAAAGCTACTATTTAGAATGTTTATTCATACACATGCAATGTTTTCATTTGAATATGTCTTTCCATATTTAAAATTTAAGGTTCTAACAACATGGATATTGTGCAAATAAAACAAAAGAAGAAAACTGGAACATTGATATCAACTGACCTTCTCCCCAATCTCACTAAATGACCTCGGCTTGGCAATAATGTTAAACTGTTCCATTATCCGCAAGATGTGATGTTTGTTGGCATGTAGTTCTGGATGTTTCTCCTTTGTCCAGATGGCATCTGTGTTAAAACAAACAAAACTAATTGTAGATCCATCTGAGAAATAATAATAATAAATAGGGTGTGAGATATTTTTAAGAATACATTGATTTAAAACAGAGACATATAACTCCATGTGTTTTTTTTGTTACTGATCAAAGTTATGGCCTACTACTGAACCCATTCCCCATGACATTTTCCTTATATCATAAGCACATGCTTACGTGATATTGTTAACAACAGGCACCCATGCAAAAGGAGACCCAGATAGGATGGAAGATTTTGACCAAGATCAGTAATGACAAAAACCTCTGTTGTAACACTACTGGTATACATGTATTTAAGACTGTGGTATGACAAATACGATTACAAATCTATCCACTTTTGCACTGATAAACATTTATGCATTTTTACTGCCTGCAAATCCACTATCCCCCATTTTTTGTGTTTGGAGTTGCTGGTGGTTTTCGATATCTGCCAACACATTCTCAAACTAAACCATGTTAAATATTTTATCCTCAATAAACACCGAGCACAACTGTACTCAAACGTCTTTGTGCTGCTGCCAGAAATTCTGAAAAAACCCACATATTTGCAAACAAGCCATGACAATATGATTTTACAGCACTGCCAATCACACCTGTTGGTTACTACTGATACAGTTCCAGCAACAATTCCAGTTGGTGTACCTAAAACATTTGCAGCTCTCCTCTGTCGACATCAGCAACAGTGCAGGTGTTAAACCTGGTCCAATATCTTCAGATCTATATCAACACCATGTCAGGCTGTGTAATAACCATACATATTATAACAGTCATTTTGTATGATATTAAGTGTAGATTCTAAGTAACAATGCCAAATCAACAAGGGCAAGAGCAGCTGGTGAATGATCAAGTGCATGCAATGCTTCATAAAGATCATCACATAATGACTTGTCCAACTGAGCTTGTATCATTGGATTTGTATGAAACAGTCAATGCAACCCATTGCCTAGGGTTAAGTAATCAACAACTTAAAATAGTGGTGCAAGCCTGTAAGAGTCAAAATACAAAAGATGTTGAGGCATTATCATGTACGCAACCAAATGAATTCACGGTCCTGTTGATTCCTGATGAATAATGCCAAATACCAAGTTGCAAATGAATCATTCCTTGAGAACCTTTAGCTCCAAATTCATCCAGCATAAAGACAAATTGGACATGTTCGACTGATGTTTGATGAGTAAATCGAGACTGATTAATGTTGTGGTCTATTGAAAATAATACAGCATAAACAAGACATCTATCTGAGGTTAGTTGTTCCAGGTAATAGAAAAGCTCCTCTCAAAATGCTGCCAATCGCTTTTCTGAGGGCCAGCCCAGATGTTAAAATGACAACTCTTAACGTAACTATTTATGCAAAAGTAGGAGCCCCAGCTGCTAACAATGCCTAAATCACTGTGAAGAATGGAAATATTTTACTGATTGTTTCCAGTTTAGTCACCTCTAATTTCGATAGAATTATTGTCACCAAGGTGCTCTTTTGTCTGGCCACACGAAGATGATTGTGTTTGTCTACCACACGGAGATATTTCCAGTTAATGTGGCCCACACTAGTTCTGTGTTAAGATTTTGATTTTATAATTTACTCTGGGCTAAGGCAAACCTTAATTTTGTGATAAGACATTATTTTTTGAAAATGTGGCAAGTAAAAATCCAAGTTTGATAAAATTATATGAATTTTCCACAGGCGCATCATGGATTTTATTCAGTCACTTGAGCCCTCCAACAATGGAAACTCATTGGGAAGGAATACAGCAATACATCTTCAAAAAAAAATGAGTCAAAACTCTGACCTACAACAGTAGTCAACTCAGCCGCTATTATAACCTGAATACACACCTTTCAGACTGGAATGTGAATAGTCACAAATGTATCCTCAAATGCACAAACACTGGCAAACATTTACCTGATTATTACTGGCTGTAAATTTACTATGCCCACTTCTGTACCTGCGCTCAGAGCTGATTGTGTTTTCCATTTCTGTCAACAGCCTTAATCTCCATCATGTTAATTATTTTATTGGCAATAAACATCAACCACAGTTTGCTAATTGTAATGAAACTTCTTTGTACTGTTGTAAGACCTAAATAGACAGGTTTTTATGAAAGCATCCATAATGAGATGCCTTTACCACTGCCGTCAGTCACACTGGCTATTACTGATGTTGTTCCTGCATTGGTTTACTCTTATTAGTTGACACAGTGATGATTTATACTACAATCAAAACAACAGTGGCTGCTGCAACTCTGCAAATATCTTCTGGGACCACACACATGCATTTGTATTTCCTGAGTAGTGTGGTTCTCTTTGAGATTTCATCTTGGATTTGTTGGTCAGTTTCAGTTATTTTCCCACATTGGTAATATTGAGAGTCCATTATAATTTTTATAATAATAATGTAATCAAATAGTATTAATGTTTGACAAGCCAAACCTGATCAGGTGCAACACACACACACACACACTCTTCCAACCAAATGCTCATTATTACTGGTACGATCATAGATAATATATATTTGGGAAATATTTACATTTCTGACAAATGTGCCTTCTTGTGGTGTGGCATTAGAATCATGTAAAACTATACTAATTACAACATTGAATAATGTCTGAAATTATCATTCTTGTCTTTGCCCAAGAACTGTAATACAGACAAGTGCATCTTTGTTAATGCTGCTAAATGCAATCATGGGTTCAGAGATGAATTCCACTTCTTCTTTGCAGAAATGATCTCCAAGTGTTGTTATGCAAGATGATGCAGTCAGTCAACATGTTAATGCAATAACATTTATGAAATAATTAATCTAATCTCCAGAGATGGTTAAGTGAACTCCATATAGTGTATTCCTTAATTTCATTCAGTAAGTAATGACACTTATATTGCATACATGTCAAAGATGTTTAAAATTTCTTAACACATTCACTGGTATGTAATATATATGCTAGTAAAACAGAATATTTATTTACTAATATTTGTATCAGACCTCAACCACGATGAAATGAATAAATATGATATAGGCTCATGCACATTTAAGATATTTAGCTTTATCAATAATATGCATAGGATTTGAAATACCTCAGAGACTACTGTCTGCACTTCTAGGGCTGTATCATGAAGGAAAACGTTTATGTTGCCAACTCACTCTTTAAAATTTGTTGGCAGATTCGGTATGCTCTAGTAACCATTTCCTCGTTAAACCTGCAGTGATATATTTCTTACTTGACAAGCTCCTTACCCTAGTCACTGTTGAAAATTACCTATTTGTGATGTGGTCTTTAAATCAATTTTATTCAGTGATATATTGCTTACGTGACAAACTCCTTACCCAAGTCATCTGTTGAAAATTACCTATTTGTGATGTGGTCTTTAAATCTATTTTATTCAGTGATATATTTCTTATGTGACAAGCTCCTTACCCTAGTCATCTGTTGAAAATTACCTATTTGTGATGTGGTCTTTAAATCTATTTTAATTTAAGTATTCTGAAATGAGGCCAGGGAGACATTAAGTGATACCGCTCGAACCAAACTATCACATCGTTAATTTTGTATACCTTTTAGTATGGCTGACTTGCACATACAAGTTAAATGAATATATGTGAAATATAATTTGTAACACTGAGAATGAACAAATAAATGAAACATAATGACATATCCCTCTCACAGTTTCATTGGTGAGGAGATAACAATGAGACACATAGTTTTAAAAGAGACCACAAACAGTAACAAATGGACAAACCAACAAGCTCTGGGGTAAGAATTCCTTTGTCCTTGAAGTCAGACCATTTCTGTGTGATGGCAATGTCAGCTGGGCTGTTTGACTGAGGGCTATTTTCAGCATGGCTTTCTGGTAGGTTAGGATGAGCATTGATGAGGAGTTTCAGGGCATCAATCAACCACTTTGGATCCAACACAATGTTGTCTCTCAATACTTCAATGCTGAAAAATAGTATTTCATATGATGTGGAATTAAGTAATGATTCTTCTCTATATACAAGTTATAATTCACTTGATTAGGAATTAAGTAATGACTATTCTGTTAGTTAAAAACAGCAGTATTTCACAGGATTTGGAATTAAGGAATGACCCTTTTCTATATTGTATACAACAAATTAGCAGCATGTCATATGATTTGGAATTAAGGAACGACTCTTTCTTATTGTATACAACAAATTTGCAGCATGTCATATGATTTGGAATTAAGGAATGACTCTTTTCTATTGTATACAACAAATTAGCAGCATGTCATATGATATCTTTTCTATTGTATACAACAAATTATTACCATGTCATATGATATGGAATTAAGAAATGACTCTTTCATGTGATATAACCTAACTTTCATGCTTAAGTCACCACTAAGTCAAATGAGCTGATCTTTGTTTTACCCTTCTGTTTCTGACTTCAATTTTCCAAAAAGAAAATAACAATTAATACTTATACCTACCTACCTACCGACCAATCTTCCTTCCTACCTGCCCACCTACCTACCTACCTACATACATTATGTTCACTGTGGATCAATTAAATGCATTTATTTAAGTTCTCTTTCTGATACATAAATCAGAATAAATTATTCAAAACTTTACATGCTTTAACAACATTATGATCTGAGTAAATACAAATTTCAATTCATGGCCTCTCTTATTACTCTGTATCATCATTTATTAAACTAAATGCCATTCAAAAGCATATTTTCTGTCATATGCAGATAACATTTGCATTCCTAGAATTTAATATTCTTCTATATGTTCATAACTAACTGCATCTTTTGTGAAGACATTTGATACTTGACCTTCTGAACCACCATTTGCCATCAACGTCAATTATTATAGGTTTCTTCCTTATGCCAAGTCAAAGTCAGTCTGAAAGTCTGGTAACTAACATGGAGAACTAAAGTTTCTGTGCAGAACCAATATCTTCTGCATTCACAGTGACACTTATTTTGTGTGACATATGTCCAGCTGTGAATGGAAATTCACAAATGTAATGAAACAGTGCAGGAAGAATGGAAAGATTGGAACACAATGCTGCTACATTGTCTATTATTGTCGTCATCATTAATGTATATATATATATATATATATATATATATATATATGATTACTTTCGCTGCATAAAAGAGACAATGTATGCAACCAGGTGACTTGATTTATTAACTTTAAAGAATATACACCTACATTATATTCCAGAGCTCTTCCTGCCCCTGGTGATAATTTAAACACTTTGACACTATTCATAGTCACGCCCTTAAAGTGTATATATCTACGTTATATTTTGATCTATTCCTGTCCCTGGAGAGAAGTTCTCAACTCATACACTTCGACAATGTTATTAGCCACACCCATAACATATATGTACCCACATCATATTTTGTATTCCGGTTCGTGGTGATTAGGGCCTGAGTTGTAGACTTGTCTTAATCAAACTTTTAAAACTAAACAACTACATTATATTACAAGCAGAGCTAATCTTTGCAGTTACCATGGATCCATGATCCATCCAGTTCCCCACCCTTGGGCCCAGTTCAGACACTTATAATTGAGTAACTGTGGAAACCACTGCGATCCCTTCAAAGGGAGCAGCAGTAGATCAGTGGGTAAGACAAGGGACTTCTGCTTGTAACATTGTTATTGTAAGTCCCAAACTTTCATCGGCCTTAATCAGGTAGCCGATGTTCCTGGATCATGTGTGATTAATAACCATCTTAGGTATGAGTGAAACAACATAGTCAGGGCACAAATTTAAGAAAATCCTTTAAACATTGTTAATTTTGTACTTATTTGAATATGTATAGCTTCTATTTATTCTAATAAGAATTAAAGATTGATACAGAATGAACAAGTATGGTTAGGTTTAACTTAATTTGTTGTTACATTTTCATACACTTGTTATGTGATGCATTATTTTTCAGCTTGATTACTAGGGATTGTTCAATTCCCTTAGAAGTTTTATTTTGCTAATTTATATCTTTTTCATTGCAATTTATGACTCATATATGAGAACACTATATTTTTCTTTTTTATGCAAGAGGGATAATTTAGCAAAAATTCTGCAATTCATAACAGACCTCATCAAAAAATACTTATCTGCTTTTAAAAGAAAAATAGGTAATTAATGTATGTTTTTTATCAAGTATGGTCAAATTAAATTCAATGACATTCAGCAAGAAATTGTTACAAGATTGTCTATTTATTATAATGATGTATTTCATAAATAGAAGGTATCCATGCCAGGATGCTTTTTGTCAGATATTGTCCATTTCTGCACAGGAGTTTTTCAGCAGTTGTTGAAAGGTATCAGTGTTTCTTTCTTTGCATCAGTGAACATGTTTTCACTCAACGGTTGGAGCACTGTATTCATTATTTTGGGAGAAGATGTCATTTGTTTTTGGTATTTTTGGTTGCTTTTTTCATTCCTAAGGTGTTTTCATTCAAGGTTGGTTCTGATCAGCAGATTAAAAAAAAAATCATTTAATTTTTTTGTTGGGGTTTATAGTAGCAATTACCATATATGATGATATGTGTGCAAAGCTTGACTAAAATGACTTCAACAGTTTGAAGACTTATACTCTGAAAACACCTCCACCTGCCAGTTAATCATACAGATATAATATAAAGTGTGCAGCCCTCATTAGAATGGGATATAAAGTGTGCAGCCCTCATTAGGATGGGACATAAAATGTGTAAACCTCATTAGGATGGGACATAAAATGTGGAACCCTCATTAGATTGGGATACAAAGTGTGCAGCCCTCATTAGAATGGGATATAAAGTATACAACCCTCTTTGTACAAACCTGATTTGAATGGGATGCAATGTGAGTGACCCTCATTAGAATGGTATCTAAAGTCTGCAACCTTCATAATGATGCTGCTTTTGTTTGAAATTTCAGGTTGATTAAGTGAAATTTAAAGTCCTGATCTTGAGAACTTAACTGGTGTTGATAGGTTGAGCTTTGGGAGTCTATGATAATTATAAAGCTTTAACCAGTATTGATGGGTTGAGCTTTGGCAGTCTATGATAATTATAAAGCTTTCATTTGAATGTATTTGCTTAAAGGGGATCAACTCTAATTCTATTTATATATAAAGTTGTGAGTACTGCATAGTAGCTTGATCTGTGTTCAAGGTCTCAATTATTGATCACAGGTATTGACATTAACTTATTCAAGCATCATAACCATACATATCAAAGTCCATCAAATTAATGTTTGTGAAGGACAAGGAGATCTGAATGCTCATGTATACAATATGTTGCAAGCATGCCACCCATCCTCACCCCAACTGTTAACCACACTCTAAAACCCGCTAACCTGTGCTTACCTATGCTGCAGCATATGCTTATGTACCCTTCATATATTAGCTACTGATGGAGTGTTGGAGCTTGGTAACTTTGATTTTACTGTATCTAGGACAACAGTAGTTTCTGATGCCCTAATTTTCATCCTAAAGCAAATCATCTCGTTTTTTAGTCAAGTTTTCATTGCAAACTACTAAATTTTAGTAAGACTTGCTTATTGTTTCTTCTGATATTTTGAAGTCTAAATATTTTGGAAGAGCTAGCTTATCTCACTGATTCCAATCCTCTTTCTCTCAGTATGGATAAAAAAAGATTACTATCTACTCATATGCCAAAGTTTTTCTTCATTTTAATGGCAGTTTTTATTGGCTGCATCATGTTGAAGAAATTAAAGCTAAATATTTTTCCCATGGGTACACTGAGGCAGATTAATTAAGCTGACGTGGTTAGGTTTTCAACCCATGCATCCAGAACTCTGAGTCCAAAGCTTTATGTGCACTGATGAAGGGAACTAGAATAAATACTTGTGAAAATATTTTGTTCTTGTTTACAGCTTTGGCAAGTGTTTAGGTTTCATAAATGTGCTCCACAATTTTAATAAAGTGCGAAGAAAATACCTGTATCAGTGACTTTGCATCCTGTTTGGAAATGATGGCTTAAACTACTAATAAGAAAATTTACTGCAAACATACCATTATTATACCGATACCTGACTTATAATCTTACTTGAAGTAGATGATTGTTCCTGTTTCATGTAGATATTTAAGAAACAGATCCAATTCTTCACTTTCTTTTATTTGGACAGCACCTCCCTTGTTTAACTCTTCCACATTGCTGTGAGAAATCACCTGCAATTGCAAGTTGACAACGCACTTGTTTAGTATGCATAATTTATGAATAAAATATTCAACTGCTTTACAAATGTCATTTTGTGACAATGTTATTACATTATATAACCACCAATTAACAAGATAATGGATGATAATTGACCTTGTCAATATTTACATTGATATATGCATTCTAATTTGATCTTGCCAATATTCAGTTAGATACGGGTATTTTAATTTGACCTTACCAATACTCAGATATATGTCGGTATCTTCATTGAACATTGCCTATTTGTTACTTAGCTTACAGTTTAGCTGGATCACATCAGTAATGAGTTCTGCACTCATCAGCAAATGAATGTGTATGCAGGAGGTTACATTAATGACCTTGCCAGTATCCAAGTGAACTTATTACATGGCATGATCACATAAGTGAGGTGTTGTACTTCCTGCATCCATCAGCCACTGCATGTGTATACCACAGGGTACACTGATGATGCTGACAGTATTCGAGGAATTTACAACCAGGCTTAATCAGCTCAGTTGTCCATTCTGTATCCATCAACAGCTGGACATATATGTCACAAGCTACACAGATTAGTAAACCAACATTCGTCAACAAATGGATGCATATACCAGATCCAACACATATGACTTTGCCAATATCCAAACAAACTTATAGTTTGGGTTGATCATCTCAGTTATATGTAATGTATACTGCATGGATCCTACAGTCTACATTGTCCGACATCAACAGCAGCATGTGTGTGTTAGATAATATAGCATCAGACATCCATCAGAAACCGCATGTGTATGCTACAAGGTACAGTTTCAGACATCAAAATATCCATCAACAAAAGCATGTGTATGCTGCAGGCTACAATGTCATACATCCATCAACAACAACACATGAATGCTACATGTTACAGTGTCAGACATCAAACATCCATCAACAAAAGCATGTGTATGCTACAGGCTACAATGCCATTCATCCATCAATAACAGCACATGTATGCTACATGTTACAGTGTCAGGCATCATACATCCATCAACAAAAGCATGTGTATGCTACAGGCTACAATGCCATACATCCATCAATAACAGCACGTGTATGCTACATGTTACAGTGTCAGGCATCAAACATCCATCAACAAAATAATGTGTATGCTACAGGCTACAATCGGTACCTCCATCAATAACATCACATGTATGCTACAGGCTACAATGCCAGATATCAGAAATACATAAATAACATAAATAACAGCATGTGTATGCTACAGACAAGAGTGTCAGACATCAGACATCCAACAACAACTGTATCATACAATCTACAGCGTCAGACATAATTATTTCATCAAGAAGAGCTTGTGTACACCTACAGGCTACAGTGTCAAACATCAGGCAGGCATCAACAGCAAAACATAATATAAAATACCAAGAAGAAGAAATTTGTTTTGTTCTAGATACAGCTGACAGAAGCAAAGTGATAAATGGCCTAATGAAGATTTTGCTCAATTATCATTACTTTCACGCCCCTTATCAGCAAACTACACATTATATGCCCAACTAATTTGTGAAAGATAATCATAATGATGATGATAAATCATGGGATTGTGACTGATATACACGATGCTCTGTGCAACATTTGTTACAAACTGTAATAGCATCTGCAATTCTAGTTTAAAGCATCCAACTTTTCATAGGTCATTTAATTCTTAATCGTAAAATATGAAGTTTGGAAGCAGAAAGCACATTATTTTGAATCATCTCATTTCTTTCTTTCAAAAGCTATAAATACAAAATAAATTTTTATTAATTTGGAACTAATGGCAGTGAATATGTGAAATGTCATACATTAATGCATTTACATGGAAGAACATGTTGCTTTAATTAGAAAAAAGGTGCAACTAACTGAGCTCAAGATCAGGTTTACTCACTGGAGAACTTGGGATGAGATATATAGTGATCATATTAACTGGAGTACATAGAGGTGGTGCTCCATTCACAAATATCTTTCAGCTGATGCCACTAAAACACTTGTGTGTTTATTAGTACTTTCAAGACTGGACTATTGTAACTCAATTATGTCTGGTTCATCTCAAGATCTACTCCAGAAACTTAAAAACGTTCAAAAAACAGCTGCTCGGATTATACTTAGAGTACCACGATCAGAGAACAACTCCCCACTGCTCTGTACCCTACACTAGCTATCCATTCGATCCAGAATCAAACACAAAATTTGTTCTCCATGCTACATTTCACTGATGGACTCCAGTCCAACATACCTATCCGACCTCACCCATGTGTACACACTAGCAAGATACTTTCGCTCCTCTTCTGACAATTATATACTCATTATTCCCACTATGAAAACAAAGTCATATGGACAACATTCTTTTGCATACCGGGGCCCAGCAATGTGGGATGAATTGCCCACTGAACTTAGACACAAAGACACATTGATCCCATTCGAGAGTGCTCTTAAAACTCACTTATTTCGACTGCAATAACAAACTTAAAGACCTAATAATGCTTCCTACCTTAAATACTTTCAGCATGTTTTTTGTTTTATAATTTCATGGTGTTTGTCTTTGCAATCATATCATTATATATTTTTTATGTTATAGGTGCTGTCAAATGTTGTAAAGCGCTTAGAGCTTCTAAAGATTAGGCGCTATACAAAGTCCTCATTATTCTTATATATTGCTATATATTTTTCATATATATATATGTGTGTGTGTGTGTGTAAAAGTGAATCTGTCAATGTCGTGGATAATGCATAGAAAATATAGTTAATGAAACAGAAGGTCAGAAAAATATCCATGATTTATTCCTTCAAGCGCTTTCGCATCATCATTATGGATGATATTCAGGTGAAATATATATATATATATATATATATATATATATATACAGTAAAACCTGTCATGAGCGACCTCTGCTATGAGCGACCACCTGTCATTTCCAACCACAATCGTAATGCACGGATCAATTTTACTAAATAAACGCTCTGTTATGAACGACCACCTGCTGAACGCGACCAGTGACTGTGACTTCTTGGCAAAATATGCATTTTGACACTGCTATGAACGACCGCATCACCAAACAAACAAAACAGATTGACACCAATGACCTTAACTTAATCCTTTGTAAATACTAGAGCTCGGGATAAATATAGTATGCAAACAAAGTGCACATTAAATAACACGATAGTTGAACCACCATATATCGAGATAAACACCTCTAACCACCATTTAGTCCTTTGTAACAAAGACTGCATAAATAGTAAAGATTGCTCTAATAAAGTATTTAAAAAGAATTTGTCTTGCTACAGTACCAGTTTTGTGAAATTTACAACTCCAGTGTAAACTGCAGTAAACCACGCTAAAGTACATGTCACTAACTGCCATTGTAGTGCCGAAGTCATGAGAATAGCCAGTAAGAGTAACATCAAAGGGAGTAATGATGGATATATGCAGTCAATTTAGAGGTTTGTATTTTTTCTTTATCTTTATGAAAACTCGCAAAACGCCGGTAGTCCTTATGTCCCAGTGAGAAATCATTTGAAAGGGCTTCAGTGTAGGTTTGAGTACATCGTTTGTCTTTCCAGTTAACCCATAAAGCCTGGAGGGTGAATGAGCTCATTGTTTTTAATACTAGTAAGTGAGAATCATTTCTGGATTTTTTAAAATTATTTTTTATTTCTTTTGTTAGTGTTTCACCAAGCCATAATCTGTTTACCTGGGTGCAGATGGTTGCAACCTTTGTTTATCGAACTATAACGCCGTTGATTTAAACTTCGTCTCAGAATAAATGTATTGTTTCTTGATGAGTTAATTATGTCGTTTGGTTTCATTCATTGGTACATAATATATATTTATTCCACATTTCTCCAAAACCTGATCAAAACCGATAGTCTTTATAACATCAACACTAATAACAATGGCAGAACCTCTGCTGAAAAAAAGAAAAATTTTAACACTGGAAGAAAGGATTAATGTCATTGAAAGAAATGAAAAAGGGGAGATCGGTCGCAAAACAGCAGTCAGCTTAAGCGTCGATAAAACACAAGTTCAAAATGTAGTCAAAGACAAGGAGTCCAGTAGAAACGAATGGCAGAGAGGTGCACAAGCACAGAGGAAATATGCCACGGCATGACAGACAGTTTACGGAGATCTGAATGAGCGAGTATTTGAGTGGTTTTGGGATCACCATGTTGTAAAGCATATTCTTTAATCTCTTTTAAATCTTCTATGACTGTAGAATGTGAAATAGCCTGAGGCATAATTTCACCAACAGATGACTCATTGTCATTTAAAAGATATTAAAGAATATGATTTACAACATGGTGATCCCAAAATGTTGCTTCTTTGCTCAGAAATGGAGATACCTGTTCAGACCAAACAGCTGAGTAAAACATGTCAACAAAGAAGTATAATGGATTTCTTAAAAAACAAGTGAATAAGTGTATAGAATAAGATATATATATCTAACTGTTCATTTTTTGTACATATTAATGTGATGTTGAAATATAAATTTTATTCTCGTTGTTTGATAGATGTATATCTTTATTATATAAAGATATCTTGAGAGGAATGCATGCAATATTTAACAAGATTTATGAATAAAAGATATGATACATGTACAGTGAGTATGGGTATTATTTATTTTTCAACAATGCTAACTACTGACCCTGAAAACCAGTCCATTTTCACACACCTCTTATGAGAGACCACCTGTCTTGAGACACTGCTTTTGGTTGGCAGAAGGGGCAGTCTCTCATAACAGGTTATACCACATATATATATATATATATATATATATATATATATATATATATATATATATATTGATTAAATGAAATGATTGTCATGACGGACATGATTTGATTGTAGGACATGATATATTGAGCAGACAGACTGATTGAATCACATGAAGGGATGCAAATTGATCAGATGGATATATTGGTGTAATAGGATGGATATAATTTGATCAGCTGAATCGACTGGAGCGCTTGGTGGTATGTAGATTGATCAGACTGATTGATTGGAGTACCTGGTGGGATATAAAATAATCAAATGGATTGATTGAAATTCATGGATGGATATAAAATAGTCCAATGAATTAACTGGAGTTCCTCGAGGGATAAACAATAGTCCATTGGATAGAATGGAGTACCTGGAGGGATATAAAATAGTCAAATGGATTGAATGAAGTACCTGGAGGGATATAAATTGATGTAATGGATTGATTCAAGAACCTGGAAGGATATAAGTTGATCACATGGACTGATTGGAGTCATTGGAAGGATATAATCAGATTGATTGGTCTGATTACTCAGAAAGGTTTACTGAGTGATCAGATAGATTGATTGAAATACTTAAAGTATATATTTTGATTGATTTGATTAATTATAGGGATATAAAGTGATCAGAGACAAGTATTTTGTGTTAAGGACATGTGAATGACTGCAATGGCTAATTTAGTATCAATCATTTGGTTGTGTGAAGGTATGTTATTTATGACGACAGACACATTCATCTGTATGGGCCTCATTAATATTTACTTTATCATAACCATCGTTGTAAGTTGTACAAGTGTTAAGATCAACTTGATCATTTTCTTTTAAAAGGGCTCCTAAAGACTCAGAACAATTAGGTTGTGATCTTTACAATGGAGACGTATTTTGCCAATTCTACTGTATTACAGTGTCAGGTAAACATAATTTATGGTGGTGACAATAAAGTGAATCAAGTATTTCTAGCCTGAGATTCGGCCACCTGTAATCATATTCAACATACTGAAAAATCTGACTCCAGAAAGAATTCCTGTAAAAACTACATTCGAACTACGGTATATTTAAAGAGATATTTAGAAAGACTTTGCAAATATTTTTGTTAGTCAATCTGTAGATTTAAGAGAAGTATCAGTTTTGATGACTATGTGCATACACTACAAGTATGCATGAATATATCCATACTCCACACAATCTTCATGACTATATCCATACTCCACGTAATATGCATGAATAAATGTTTATTCCACACAATCTGCGTGACAATTTCTGTACTCCATTCACTCTACATGACTAAAAATTATGCAATTCATTAAAGTATTCCCAAAACAATGTTTGCATTAAAGCATATGAGTGGCACATTAAGGATAAAAATCACACACAAATTATCAAAATTAGACTAAAATATTTAATACAATCTCAGTCTAGCAGGATGAACGTCATGATAGTTAATCTGACATGGAATGATATCGCATCACAACATATCCTTGTAATGTTCAATTAGTGTAACAACTGTATGGAATTTCTCTAAGGTGCTTGTCTGTGAAGTATTGAACAGCACAAAAAATCTGAAAAATGTTTCCGTGAATGAAATTGTTGAACAAGACATCCCTGAAAGGGACCGAGGTCTACCGTATGAGAATTTACAGAATTCAAGATAAGACCATTTCTTCTTTTTAACTGATATTCTTGAGCAACAAGATTTTCAAATAAGCAACTGTGATGGCCATACTGGATGCAAGATATGCACCATTTTCATTTAGGACAAACTAAACATCATTACAAGACATCTTTTGGAAGCCTCATGCCAGTAACACCTTCCATTTACAATACCCTAAAACTCACTTAAAAAGAAAAGGAGTAGCAACAAATTTTCAAGATGGCTGCTCTAAGGGCCATAATTGATGTAAGATGAATATCACTTCTTTTATGATCAACAAGGCATCACAAGAGGACATTCAGTTAAAACCCTATGCTAATAGGACTACTGATTCAAAAGGAATTGCAATTATATAATTTTAGATGGCATATGTGGTGATCACAATGGGTGTCAATGCAGCAACATTTTCACTGTAGGAACAACATGATATCATATGAAGTTTTCTTGTGAAAACTCCATGTTGATATCACTTTCCATATAGTAGAAGTACTAACAATATGTTCAAAATGGTTGTTATGGTGGCTATATTGCTTGTTACATAAACATGATTTATATTCAAGACCAACTAGGCTTATTAGGCTGATATGACCCTAACTACTATTTTGGAAAAGTAACACCAAGATTTTCAATATGGCCACTGACCTGGCCATTTTGGATGAGTAAATGCCCGGATTTTTCATATACAGACAGCAAGAAATGGTAAGAAATCTTCTGGTGAAACCCCCCTAGGATAATACAAACATCGATTCAGCCACAGTGATAATATTTTCAAGATGTCGGCTGTGGTGGCCATACTGGATGTCCAACCATTAGCATTTTCATATAGGGCCAACTAAACCTTTGAATGAATGTGTAAGTATAGTTTCAAAGCAACCCTCATCTGGATACTTAAACAACTGATGAAAAGTAAATTATGTGGTGGTTCAAGAGACAGTAAACAGTCTAAAATATTCAAAACTAAAGTGAAACACAAAATAAATACTGAAAGAGCTTTTCTGTTTACAAATTTGAACAATTTCAGAATCAGGAATCTGTTATAGAATGTCACACACACACACACAAGCATCTCAAAACACAATGATACAGTTGAAGATAATTGCAATTTTGAGTATATACACCAGTAAAAAAGTTCATGGGAAAAGTTGGAAAAAACACAATACCAAAATGTGGACAGAGTGTCTAAGGGGGTGAATCTCCCCCAGAAGCAAACGAATGAGCAATTTTGCCACTATACATTTGCATGAAAATTGTAACTGATGAATAAAAATCCTCATATTTTAGTATGATGCACACATCCATTGAATCATTATAAAATACTTTAAATTCTCACTGTAAACTTTGAAGACAAAACAATGTGCTTCCTTTATCTCAAGACAATTATATCATTATTATTCTGAAATGTGAAAATTCAGGACATCAAAATAAAATCCAAATGGAAATGTTTGATACGTTATAGATCAGGAACTAACAAATTAGAATTTACTTCCATCATTATATCTATCTATCTATCTAGACACACACACACACACACACACACACACTGGACCTAAAATAGAACGTAACACACAAACATGGCAATAGTTCTATGAAACATTTTGTTTAATGCATGAATCCTCAAGTCTCTTTCAGTTAGCAAAAAACAACAATTGATTATTCTAAAAGACTCACATTCAATTTAAATTTCATTTATTTAATGAATAAACATGTCAAAGTTTTAGAAAATGTCAGCCATGTAAATGTACTGAATGGCTACCCAGGTTCCCGATCAAAGGGAAGTTATATTAAATGTGAACCTGAACTGCCTTTGAGAGGTATAAGCATAATTATTGCTAATATATGTGTCCAAAAAGCGCAATCAGAGCGTAAAAGAGTAATCTATATACTACATGCCATAAATAAAGGAACCTGTATCAAAAACGTACATTTATTGCTTTTACTGACCTGGCTCTGCAGTCAGTTAAAACTCATTGTCATAAATCAGCTTGGTCCAAATATTATGAGAATACAGACACAAAACAAAATGATAAATTATGTATCGATAACATTCACATTAGCTAGTCTACAACGCATGTTTAACTTTTGCTGAAAGGTCATTAAGTCAAGTCCACAAATACCGAATGCTGCATTTCATCACTGTCGAATTCGTCTTTAAAAATTTGGAAAGCACTACTGATACTACATCTTCTTTAACAAAATACCTCTTGTTTAACATATTTTACAAATATAACATCCACAGGTCACAGCAATAAAGTCTGTTTCACTTAATATTTGGAGCCATTGTTTTTTAATATTAGACTGGTCTGCTATTTACGGGTGTATAAAACTATAATTAATATGTGGCACATGATTTCAAATTCAAGAAACCCGTCTGTTTCTTGGAATCATGTACAGTTACTATAAACAGAAAATAAGGAGACCGTTTGACATACATAGCCAAATGGTCGCAGACGTCAAAAATACAAGATCAGACGAGGAGGTCTATGATGGATCATTGTCACACGATATAAGCATTTAACCATACTCGTTATTCTGTGTCTCACTCGCTTCTGACACGACTAGTTTTTTGTTGTTTTTTTTACATGGACTAAACAGGTATCCTATAGCTAATATTATTACCTAGGTAATTACGAATGGGCGGGTACCTAAGTACCCGGGTACCTGTTGATACCTTTATCAACAAATAATACATTCTCAGCTTAAAATCTGTGAGCAAGAACTGCTTTTGTATGCTTACTGCCTTTGATGTTTCAAATACATTATGTTCTCACCAAGAAAATTGATCAGTATACATACAGTGTAAAAAGCTACTACAACAGACAACGCATTTTTCTCCATACAGAACCAGCAGTCGGGAGAAGCAGACGGTTACGCTTTGATGCTTCAAATCAGGAAAATGGAGTGTGCAGTTATTTTACCCATTTATACATTTGCAACTGTTCTGAAGTGCAGAGAAGAAAAAATAAATGCAGTTCTTGTCTATGAATTTAGCATGGGCAAAATTCCAATCGCCTTGACCAACAACTAACAAGCCAAGTTAATATAATAAATTATCTTTTTAAAAACTTTCTTTGAAGCAAAGGAGGTGGTGACTTATAGAGAAGTCAATGGTATAATGATATACATGAAGAACTAGAACCGTCCGAGGTGTCTCACTTGAATAATTCAGTGCCTTCAATCCACTAATTTCTTATAAGGCAAATGTAGGAATCAAATATCAGTGGAATATAAGGTTTATGTAGAGGGCACTGAATTATAGAGTGAAGTATGAACCCTTTTATAATTCATCAGAAGACAATCCAGCAGCCTCAAGTGAACTGAATACCACATGAAAACATATATTTGCTTGCTCTACAGTAAATAATAAATTAAAAAATTTTGTATCCCTAAGGATTTATGTTTTTCCTACTAAATACTTTCCAACCATTTTAACCTATACCCCTAGCCTGCAAAAAATCTCAATGGACTGTACTATTTAGAAGATCAATCTGTTGGAACATTATGAAGATGTTATTTCCATCATATTAGTGTGAAATATCCCCCATAACAAATTACAACATTTTACCTTTGGCTTACACATGAAGATATCATTCCAGTTCCATACATTTCCGTTAAAATTTGTTATTAATAGAGACTTTAATAAAACTGGATCATTTTTAATCAAAATCAGCTTTTCTGAATTCTGCTAATAGGCTTATGTGAAATTTGTGTGTGTGTGTTTGTGTGATATGGATTTTTAATGTAGCTTTAACAATTTTTCAGTCATACCGCTATGATGTTTGCATTGTGGCAGTTTATAGTGATATCTAGCACTGGGGCATCAGACCACAGACATTTAGTAGTCATGTTATCCTGACACCTGACTGACCAGTCCTAACACTAACATCTTAATGCTGAGCGCCTAGCGAGGCAACTGTTAGTACCATTTTTAAAAAGTCTTTGGTATGACTTGGTCAGTGTTCGAAGCCATGACCTCCTGCATTGAGACAGACTCTCTAACCACTAGGCCACTGGAGCAGTTGCCTAATGTTATAAAAACTATACGTCAAACAGATTTCAGAAAAACCATATAACTAAATGGAAACTTGGAAAATACTCTTCTCAATAAGAAAAATTCTATAAATTCAAAATAAATTATCAATTACTGGTTGAATAGTGATAATATTTATCAAAAGATTTTGTTGGACATTTTAATTTATGCATGTACAAGGGTGGACACTGACTTCTAGAAATGCTTGTCAATTCAGACACATTAAAACTGACCTAGCCCAAGAGTATTGCTATCACTTGTCTGAATAAATTGGCAAGAATTTTGTTGTTGTTCTTGGTTATAGCCAAGTTGAACAGCATTGGAAAAGCTGAAGCTATGGACACATTAACACGAGTAAGGTTTATGTTTGGAGAATTGCAAGCCACTTTGGACTGAAAGGATACGAAGTATATGGGTCCAAAATGATACGTTGTTCTGAACAATATGACAACTCAAAATCAGCCATTAAGGACTAGTAGTCCAAGGATATCATGGAGACAGCATTAATGTTGGTAATCAAATATTTAAATGTGTACCTTAACTCCAGTATCCCTAAGCTTCATCAGTTGCTGTTCCAGGAGAAACCACCGAGTGGGTATCTGCTCTCCCCAATATGGCTGCTGTGAAGCCACCTCTATAATTTTCATTTTCAACTTCTCCAATTCACTGTCATCAACTGTGTTGTCAATGGCAAAGTCCTTGTCAACCAAGTGAGCGATGGTTGGTTTGTCACTCAGATAAGAGCGGATTTCTGTTAAGTATTTCTGACCAAGTTTACGACGACTACGACGACGTTTCTACGAATGAAAATACAATCCATATTAAGTAAGAGACAATAAATTTCCTTTATAAGAATTGCAAGAAGCATTATTTATATACTTTATATATACAATGATAAACTCATAGTTAGTGAAAAGCCATTTTGTCAAAATATTTGCAACTGTTGTCTGATGATTAACACACTCATTAAATTTTGGACCAATTGGTTGTCTTCCTTAGAAATTATCAAACATTGCTCACTCATTTCCTAAACATAGATTTTTCATTATAATGATGATTTTCCGTGTCAACATTCTTTAATAATCCATCTGAGTTTCACTGATTTAGTCTCATTACTTTGTCTGGACAATTATACTGTCAGCCCATTCACAAAAGACCCATAATGTGCAAGGCTGAATTCATTGCCATGGCCACACAGTATAAACCTGATATCATGGATAGAACATGAATACTATTTTCTCAGACAATATCAAGATACATGTAAAAACATGTAGGTGAAGGAACATTTTATTTTGAGGTGGACTTGCATTACATAATTAAAAACCATTAGTTTAATGAACTATTATCAACAATTCTGTATGAATTAAGTGAATTAATCGGAAATGTAATTTTATAAGTACTTATAAATTTTTGTTTGCTAAGGTGAAAACACACCCTTACAATCCTATCCCCTAAGTCAAAAGTTCCCCTAATCAAATAAGTGATGATGAATCAATTTACACTTTACACATACAAGCAGTATTCACAAATAAATGTGCAATGGCTGGCCAATACTCACTTGATACCTAGCGCCATCAACTAATCCCTACCCCCAAACATACTGATAAATCAATTACATGAATATATTCTACTTTACAATTAGATGCAGTGTTACAATATACATTCATAATGGCTGGACAAAACTTAATTAAGATACCCCAAATTCTACCAGCCACCTCCAATTCATAATTTCTGTTATAAAATAAAGGCCAAGAAAGTTATTTATGTGAATACATTCAACTATGCACTGGCTGTCTTCTGCACTGCACTCTTTGCCAATTTGAAAGCCCTAATCCTAACTTTGGGTTTATCTTGTTCTTTAGGCAGGCAGTATTCCTTGCTTTCAACACTGGCACCATTTTGTTTGAATTGGTCACAAACCAGTCTTTATATTTTGTCACATTTTTACAAACGTTGGTGATAGCTGACCCATACATGACTGACCTCAGTGCACTCCAGGCTTATTCAGTGTTCACTTTAAGGCTTTCTTGTAGTATAATCTGCTCAATGGTTTGAGAACTACAATTTTCTTTCATGCTAAATATTCACGTGTGATAAGCCTTTATGCTTGAATTTACTTACCGTTCTGGGCTACACTCCAAGTCTGCTGGTAAGTGGGTGGCTGGTGTCACAGTCTGCACTATGATAGGGGTGAGTGTGAAATAAACAGACTAGATTGTGTCTTCTGGCAATACTTTGGCCAAGTTGATGCCAATGACTGGATTTTGGATGATGCCTATTACACAATGCAAATATTTGCACACACCACACCACACACCCACCAGAGAATATGGTGGTGATGGAAAACTGCTTATGTAGGCACCATTCAAGTAACCTTTAGCCATTCTCATTAATCGTGCTGACACCAGGGTGTCCAAGACATCATGATCATGATTTGTAGTCTGATTCAACTCTTGCATTGAAGACACAAAGGAGAATACGCTTATCTGTAGTGCATCCTAAAGGATATCAGGTAAAATGTCACAGAAGCAGTTGCTGTTGTCAGGTGATGTGTACAAGATTGTGAGGCAGGCGTACCATGTTGGTTCTTAAAACTAGTTGGAGTTACGTTATCGATCTTTCATATGTTGGACATTTTGAAAATAAATGAAATCTATACAGAATAACAAACAGTTTCATCAGAAAAAGCACTTTATTGAAAATTATTCTCAACACGATTATAAAACAAGGATTTAGTCATTAAACAGCCCAGTTCCCCCTCACCCCACAGTTCTCATGTCTAGTGGATTTTGTTTAGGTCCTTTGGTAACGCACCCTTGCTTATAGTCAGTCTATATTTGTGGACCCCAATGAGCAGAGTTAGTGAGGGAGAGGTGTATATAGTCTGGGATTGGTTGATGATTGTCAGGGCTTGTCCACATGCTGGTGAGCCTGCTGCACATTGCATCTCTGGGGGTCACACTCCTCTAATATCCTTGCTATTTTAGCCTTGGACCACATGGACCCATCTTCTATTGTTCACCTGAGGAGGAACTACATGTGTCTTGAACTGTACAGAGGCAATATACTGGCTGGAAAGGCTAGCACTACAGGTGTCCTGACTGCACATAGACCATGTACTAGCTGGAGAGGCTTACACTACAGGTGTCATGACTGAGTAGAGGCTGATTATTGGCTAGAGAGGCTTACAGCATGGGTGTCACGACTGCATAGAT
Source organism: Sinohyriopsis cumingii (assembly GCA_028554795.2). Lineage (NCBI taxonomy): Eukaryota > Metazoa > Mollusca > Bivalvia > Unionida > Unionidae > Sinohyriopsis > Sinohyriopsis cumingii. The sequence continues at coordinate 96,712,271 of CM068835.1, read as the reverse complement.
ACTATGTTCTTTTTGGGAAAGTTGACAATACAGTTGTCTTCACTACATAGAGTTTATGTACTTGCAGGAATGGCTTATGCATGCCTCTCTCATTTTGTAATGAACTAGCCATTGGGAGCTGAAACTACTATCATGAGTAATACTGGAATCAAACTATAATTTTTTGTTTTATATATAAATGATTGTCCGTGCTGGTTTAGGCGTTGTACAGTACTCGTGTGTACAGACAATAAATCACAATGCGTTTATGATGTATGCATCAGTGGGTGCAAACTAAATGAAAATTTACAATGTGCCATGAAATAGATGTAGGACTTAAATTTACAATGAATGTTGACAATGTTTATCCACTCAATGCAACCAACAGCCCCATGGAAAGAATTTTCCTCAGAATTAAATAGTACAGAACATTTAAATTGTTAATGTGCCCGATGCTTAGGTATCTTAACTGAAAATATTTCATTCTGCTTCAACAAATTCTAAATTATCAAAGAGACAATGAATTATTGAAAGGGATAAAATTTGCATGCTGTATTGGAAAATTTGGCTGGTTTTCCATAATTTGATCTTCTGCATGTATGTACTGTGTACATATGTACAATTCTTCTTATATATACTCTTTTCAGCAAATATACAGGTGAATTAAGTAATATGTTAGTTTCAGAAAAAGAACTTTTCATATTCAAGGTCATAACAAACTTAGCGCCAGATTATCTCACTGGTTTAATGTTTGTAAGGAAATCAGCACAAAGTGTACATGGTCAAGTGAAAGCAATAATGTTAAGTTATAGCATTTTAAGAGATTTTTGCAACAGTACAGTTAAATGGCACAGTGCAGTATGATGTCAAAGAAGCACCTAATGTTTCACGCTTCTATGCAATCATAACACTGCAAATATTTTAATGGGCAATCCTTTCTCAATGACCACAAACATTTGCATCTGTAGCTGTGATAAGAGTCTCACATATATCTGAAAAGGCTAGTTAAACTTCTAGAACATTAATTAACTTTTGTTATATCTATATTGATTTATCCAGTTCATGTTAACATTGAACACTTGTTACTACTGGAATGTGTAGATTTTTTAATTGCAAGGTCACAGTATAAATTACATGTAAGGCAATGATGTCACCCTCAATAAATAAAGGATATTAATTTTTATAATAATAATAATAATAAATAATATCTTCATTGAGAGAAATTCATTATCCAAACTAGCTACATATCAAGATAAAAAAAAATGATATATTATCGATATTGTTTGAAATGACCTAACTTTCTATTTCATAAGTTATAAAATATATCTCACAAAATTAAGTTTTGTCTATCTGAAATGTTACTGGATCTTTGACTAGAATTGTTTTAATCAACTAAAAGAACAGTCTATGCGATGAAGATATATTAAAGTTGTACAAAAAAGAAAGGTATTATCACTCCTTAAAATATATTGCTTACACAAAACAAAACTCAACAAATTAACAGAACTTGCACTATTCTTCTGATAATCTGGTTTGGATCATACCTACATAAAGATGAGAAGAAAAACCCATGCCGATCTGAGCCTTGCATCAACCCCAGAATCAATCCGCTGGATATCCCTTGGTTAAAAAAAAAAAAAAAACAGGGAAGGCTAAACTGATCCTATTTGAGTGTTTTTAAAGGTCATTTCTAGCATCAATGCCTTAAAAGAAAATGTTGATTTCTCAGTTGCCAAAAGCAGAACCAAGCCGTGTATGAAAGCGTGGTTAGCAAGATTTCGAATGTTTCCATGATAATTTTAGCAGGGCAGTATAAATTATACAGAGAGAAAATGGCATTACAATGTACCGGTATAGTTCAGAGGTAAGCAAAATACAGCACATTATTATACTTACTATGAAGATAATCTTTAGCATCTTTTAGTGTGACCCATGGTTTATTTTATCATATTATTGTTTCAGCACTCAATATTTTCTCCCCCTACAAGAAATACATGGTTCAGAGATTCCTCTGACACTCATCCTGCATTTTACACATGATTTTGGCCCGAAACTACATCGCCAGACACTATCTAAATAATATCCACAATAACTGACCCCATCATATGCCACTTGTCACTATATTTTGCTCATGATATTATATAATATTCCTGCATAATGTTCAAGTAGAGAAAATCTTGCCTTAATTAGAAAAGGGGTGGATGGACTGAAGCAAAACAATTGTGAGAACAGTAAAATAATCTCACCAGTGTTAGACTAACCTTTCCAAACTCAAATATTGCCTAAGACAAGTTGCAAAATCAGATTAAATTTTTAGAAATTATGAGAGAAGCGGTTGCACAATTAGCTGTGATTAAGCCAGCAGTGGTCATGACCACTACAAGGTATGAATTTGACAGTGTAGCCGATAAGACAAAATGCCCACCATTTGATTTACAATTACATGAATATATCAGAATGGTTAAGGACGGGTTTAGGCACGATAGTGCAGCTCATGTTTGGTCAACGTTCCAGATAGACCATGACAGCATTTTCATTGACGTTACAATGAATGACCAAAGGGCACGGATGATTTTTGATCATCCAGTGGATGGCAAAAAGTATTTATTTAGAATTAAATTTATTGTCTAAGACGATGGTGAGGATGACCAAATGTGGATTATATGGTACAATCTTGTGTTGTTACCGTGGACAAAAATTCTAAACTTGGAACGCTGACTGGTATTGACTGGCCATATTATGAGTGAGCATATACTGTAACTTCTGCTGTTTACTCACTTTATCCATTAAACTGCCTGACATTAGTGCGCTTCAACCAATATGAATTAGGATCATAAATTGTGTGGCTCAGTGGGTCACAGAACATTTTATGAATGCTCAACGAGGAAAAGGACTGAAAGAACTGCCAGAGAGGGAAACAGACATGGGAAGAGCATATTAGAGCAAATGGAGCTAAAATAGAAGTCAGCGCAGTGCTGGAAACGTGATTAAAGTTTCCAATAGTAGTACAAATATTAACTAACAAGGTCTTATACAATTTCGGCAACTATCATAGTAAAGTCACCCCTGTAGTAATAGATTGCCACAAGGTGCATGCATGGATGGCAAGTGTAACAAAATTTCAGCTGAAGAAAACTACCAGATTTTAGCTCGGTAATATTTTTAACGAAAATTTATAATATTAGTAAAACAATCCAATCTCAATCTGACTTTCAGAGTGATCTTGGATCGGATGGTGGATTCATCAGCTGATTCCGATTTGATCAATCTATGCTATCACTGGGCAAACTTTATTGCAATGAATCTCTCCATGATAAGATGAAAAAAGTAGTGCTAAAATACAGCATCATCAATTTAAAAATCGACATTGATGACCTCATAAATAATTGTTTTACAATCCTGTATATGGCTGCTCAAGTCACCCTGCAAAAAAGCTCATGGTGTCCAAGACCAAGGGACATTACTGAGGATGGTTAATGCTCGTGTATTGAATTAGAATACGGTGGCCTTTCAAACACAAAATACAATCACTTTGATGTAATTTATGGTGATATGGTGACTCGTCAGCCACTAGTTTTCTTGGAGAAGGTGAATGTGAGCCAAATTTCTCAACATTTGGTCATCCAACACATGAAATGACCAGAGTTGCAATAAATTGTCTGATAAACTGGATATGCCATGATTGAAACATCTGAGTTTACCAAACATATGCCTGATGCGGGGATATTGACACAGTTGACAGTGAATGAGGTAATAATTTCACAAGGCCACAAAAACAAGTCTGGCTACCAAACTTAATGAGTGGTGATGAAAATGATATATTTTGAAAAATTATTGGCAAATTCACCCATAGTGCTTCATCTGATAACAAGTGCCGCTGTACACAGTTAATTATGGACCAAGTAGAGCTTGATTTTATAGTCACAGATACAGCAGCAAAAGCACCTGGGAGCATGTAAACCTACCAAATGGAACCATGATCAGTGCCATCATCAGCTGTTACGATGGTTCTTTGCCCCAATTTACTCATCTCAGATCCTCAATCCATGCATATGCAATATGCATCAATAAACTTGTTATCGATGATTAGTTATTTTCCAATTTTTTCAATTTACATACAGCACAGTTACGTGCAATTTTCAGAACCCCACGCTACATGGTAGGGGACATAATCCCCTAACACAACGATGGCATATCCACCATATAGAAGCTGATCAACATAATTGACATTAACAACCAATTAAAGAAGACTACTAATGAAAAGACCGATGCGCCATGAGTGATTAACAACTAAATACCATTCACCAATCAGTGATTTTTATTTCAGTCATATATATGGACAATATAAATAAATTTTAAAAAACTTGTATTTTTTGTGATGCGCTGACCATACGAGGGACCCATGTGGTTGAGCTTCTCTTGAACAACCACTCCAGTGGTCTAGTGGTTAGAGTGTGTGCCTCGGATGCGGAAGGTCATGGGTTTGAACCCCGGCCGAGACATACCAAGCACTTACAAAAATGGTACTAACAGCTGCCTTGCTTGGCGCTCAGCGTTAAGAAGTTAGTGTTAGGACCAGTCGGCCTGGTGTCAGGATAATGTCACTGGGTGGGACATCATGTTACATGTCTGTGGCACGATGACCCCGTGCTAGACATCACTTGAAACTGTCACACTACAGACATCGTAGCAATATGATTGAAAAATTGTTAATGCTATGTTAAAAATCCAAATCACACACACACACACAGACTCTCTTGAACAGTGTAAAATTTATCTTACTGTTGAAATATAGACAATTAAATTCCACACAGCAGTAGCCTCTGTTTAAAAAACACAAACAACACAAAAAAAACATTGAATTTACACTTCAATGGGAACTACATGTTTATTCCTTAAGCAGTAATGGCCGTATTACAAGATTGAATATACATGTTTACAACAATAAACCAGTTCAGATCTGAATGCAAATGTACTGTATGAGACCGGCCAAATTCATTTGATGGAGCTTAATTATTATTTCCTACTGTCATTATTTTTTTATTATTTCATTTGTCACAAGATGAGTTTATTCCAATTAAAGCAAGGAATGGCATAGTGTTCTTTTTTATACCACAAATCTGAACATGCATTTATCCTGCCCACTTTGAAACTTAAAGGATCTATAATAAATACTAGGCTTCAGCAGATATTCAGCAGAAACCAAGGCAGTGACCATTGTAAACACGGTTATAAAATGTTAGCACCCAAAGATGTCAATTTCATCTTGGGAATGGCATGTTTCTATCCTATTATATGAATGACTTGGCGTGTCTCACGTATGCATGTAGGTCAAATTATGGTTCAGCCAATATCAACTGAAGTTTTGCTGATTGAAATCTGAATAGTCAAAGGAAGATGACTATCCATAGAAAGACCAAAAAGTCATACATGATTTATTATCAGATACCACTGTCACAAGATGGGATTATTCCAATTAAAGCAAGGAATGGCATAGTGTAACATTTTATACCATTGTCTAGGCCTTAGAGGATTTTTTTCTCTCATAAACAGTAAGATAAATTTAGGTTGTTCAAGAATCAAATGATATTAATGTCTATAAAAAAATAAAAATGTCTTGTCATATAGAAATGGTTGATCATCTTATTTTGCAACACATTTACACTTTTACTTTCTTTAGAGAAATCTGAACCAACTTACGCATCAACTTGACGTGAGGCACACTGTATTGATATTTTCTTGAATAACCTAAATTTATCTTACTGTTCATGAAGAAAAAAATCCTCTAAGGCCTAGACAATTAAATTCTGGATAACAGCCACATTTTTCTATAAAAAAAAAAAAACAGACAAAACACAACAACAAAAATGAGCAAATTCTCAATTACAATCACGTTATGGCACAGTCACGAGGATAAATATCTAAATACATCTACTTCTTCAGTTTTAACTGGGTACACATGTACTGCAAGGGAATGAAGGTCATTTAAAATGTATGGGGCTAGAATGTTCTTTCCGATCGGGATTTTTTTGTGTGACAAGATATATTTATTTCAAATAAGAAACCAATATTTCCTAGTAAAATATCTTTCTTTGAAAATATCATAATTCCTTAGGAGAACTACCACTACCTCACATATCCAGCCTGCCCAGATACTGCTTTTAGCTAAAGGGAGTTCTGTCCTGGATGGACAGAGTAATCTCCCCTTACATACAAGACTTGGTGGCAACGTGTATGGATATCCAAGTTATTACAAGAGTGGTAGGCCCGCTCTGTAACTACTAGGAGGGTTTATGTGTATTGTGATTGGGTGAATATTTTCCAAGAAACATATTTTACTAGGAAAAATGGGTTTATTCTTCGAATACATCACAAAATCTTAATACCTTAGGGGAACAGGTAAGAGATGGAGGAAGGTGCATCTTACACACAAGATAAATCTCTGGTCCCCTAAGATATAAGAGACATCTTCTAGGTAACCCAGCTGGAGGGGACTCCATCTGACGAGGCGCAGCATCAGAAGGAAAAAACAAAATCCCCCCCTCACAAATCCAGCAGAAGTCGTGAAGCCATATCTTAAGAAGCTGTCGATTGACCCGGGCATTTGACCTTTTGAGCTGCGGATATAGGTCCTACCAGATAAAATTAGGCCCTTTGGGAAGACAGACCTCGAAGACAACAGCTAGAGAATGTGGACTTCAATCTCCATCCCACAACCTGAATGATGTCAGTTAGAGAACAGTTCCAGTCAGATGCTAGGCTGGTGGAAAGTGCCCTAACCTCATGATCTGAGATGCGTATTAAGTTTACTTGAGCCGAGGTTATTTCCTGAGATAGTCTGAGCTGATATATTGTCTTGTCCAGACTTAAACGGTAGAAGAAGGCGCGATCTTCCTTGACCAACCGGCTCCGTTCATTAAGGTACCACTTCAAAGATCTGGCTGGGTCTGAGTGATACTGCATAGGATTTCCAAGACCAGATACGTTTTCACCAGGATAACTGGGCATACTGCCCTGAATATCTTAGGAAATGCTTAAAGATTTTTTGTAATTCCCTCTATTACATTGAATGTTTGATGAGAGTAATTTGGGTTATAGAGCATACAGCTTTGCCTTACTTCAGATATTCACATATTAAAAGACGTCTAACTCTGTTGTATCATTTTCACTTCCTGGACTTCAGAGGTCAATTGAAAACTAAACAATATATTACTTCTTTAGCATTATTATATTTTGTCATTCATTCATTGCACTTTAAAAAACTGGTATTGTCTAGTCTGGCAAAATTAATTTTCCTTATTTCAATAACTACAAAAGACTGTATTTTAGACTAATTCAGATCAAAGTTTTCAGAACATGGGAGAAATAGTGCTTAGATCTTACACATATTCCAAAAATGAACAATATCTAAAGAAATTTCCTCCAAAGTACATAAAAGTGACACAGGTGAGCCAACATTCTCTCCACAGTGGATGTCTGTAGACCATGACCATATTAAGTTACACGGTACTGAAAAGATTAGTTGCAACAAGATATGTCTAGCACTGTGTTCAGACACAAATGAAATGGAAAATAACTATTCCAAATGATATTATTATTCATTGCTCTGACTGGCAATAATAAGCATATCAATATCATTTTGACTGAAGAAAATTGATATTACAAAGCCACCAGCTGCAAAGATAATTTACAAAAGCAGTCAGTTCCAATAAGCAAACGATCTCTCATTGGTTTTAGTATTGTATTTCTCAGGAATATTGCTAATTCGGATCATAACATTGCAACTAAATCAAGAATACAAGCAATGTATGGAACAAATTACAAATAACATTTTGTACAAGGATGAAAGGTATAAAGTCAAATATGCCAGAAGAAATAATTAACTTGTCCGAAACATACTATTTTTGTGATGTACCATGATGGATGTATCAAGTTTTATACAAGACTTTTACTATGAAATTTATAAACATTTTAGAAACTTTTAAAAATCTTCAACACAATTTTATAAACCTTTCATAAACATTCAATATTTAATTAAGGGAAAATTGTAGAGTAATTCAGTGACTTTTCAAACTGACATGCAATGGACAACTCCAAAATGCACACATGCAACAATAATATAATTTTGATATTTGTATTTATTATCATGATAAGTTGGCTGCAGGAAACATCATGATTCACTAGTCAAGTTCTGGGAAAAAAATCAGGAACATCATGATCAATCACAGAATCACTTTTAAGTCAACAACATACATCATAACTTAAACAGAATAAAAATCAAAAGTTCTTGAGCAAAACAGGCAGGTCTAAAAATGTTGAATAGATGATGTCACTGAGTCTTGATCATTTTTCTTTCTCTTCTGTGAGCTGGTCCAGCTCCTTCAAGGCAATCATCTTGTCCTTGATACCTCTCAACAGCGCATTTGAATCTGCCAACAATCGAAGGCCACCATATTTTTCTTCACCAAGAGCCTTTTCATCTGCAGACCTCTTCATGGTTGCAATGTCAGATTCAAGTCTGCAATGGTTTGCGTTTAGCTCCTCTAAGTCTTTGTCTTCTACATTTCTCTTGTTTTTCTGCTTCTTTGTTTTTTTGTTTTTTTTTAATTTCTTCCGGGTGCTGCTTGTATTTATTTCTGGTAGTAGATGCATAAGCAAGTAGTGCCATGGTCACAGGAGGACAGGCAGGCTTGCCTGCATTTCTAACTGCCTGGATAATGTTGCCTCTGGCCACCAAGCCTTCCTTCTGCAAATTTTCAGTAGTTGTCTGCTTGTTCAAACTGAATCTTTGCTCTACTGTTGTGTGGCCAGGGGATATAAGTAGAAGCTGCTTCATCAAATCCCACAGTTCAGCATACTTTTTCTCATCATGCGTTCTCTTGTAGTAGATCTGGTCAATCTGGTTTGTAACTGGATCAAAATCCTTAAACTCTCTATCATTTGGAAAAGACTCACAGAATTCTTCAAACTGTTTTGTAAGCCTGTCCCCAGTTTCTTTGTTAATCCTATCTGAATCTGAGAGGATGGACAGATTTTTCTTAAATTGTCTTGTCAAGGCACTTTTCCAACTGCAGTTTTCCTTCTCATTGCCAGGATTTTTGGCCATGTGCCTTGGATCCGTCCACTGAAGACTCCTTGTCAAGAGGAAGGAAGTAGGCAACTTCTCAAGAATCTTTAGCATGTCCATAAGAAAGTCTCTACACTGTGTCCTAAATATGTATCTGTCTCTGTCAGATATCCCTTCTTTGGTGCACAGAAATGTAGGAGATGCAGCAAATTCAATATCCACTTTTCCTCAATCGACTTGTTTGCTTTGGTCTGCATAGTCAGAGCTTCATATTCCTACCACTGATGTTGCTGGTTTCAAGATAGATTCTTCCATGATTCTTGACAGGAAATTTTTAAACATTTTGGTAATGTCTTTCGCCAAAAATGGAATCATTGGTTGGTCAGTTTGGTAAAGTGTAAGGAATGGTTTGATCTCCTGTACAATCATGACAAAAAACTGCAGTTTGCCTTTTATTAATGGATCCCCAATCATCTTCGTCAAATATCTGAAAGATCTGCAGCATGGTATAGACTTTTCCTGCTGAGAAAACAAAAGGCCTCCAAGTATGGAAGAAGATGGATGACCATTTCTGCTAGCTCGACATTCTCCAGCCATCTGCAATATAAATTAGTTTCTAATAGACAAAATTGTACATTCACCATGGTGCTGGCTTTGACTATTATGGTCATGTACTTTGCTTTTTAACAAAAATACAGGTTTGTTTCAGTTGTAACACATTAGGGAGACCACAGAATGGCACCAGGGTAAGACATTATTCAATTTGTGTCTTAGGAAAAGGTGTTCTGCAATGTTTAAATCTTATCAATGTCAGTTTGTAACCTTTGCATTCTTTATTCTGATTTAAAATTACAAATACTGAGGACATATATCATATTTAACACTGAACATTAAAATACTGCCTTATGCTAATATGCCAATCTGTCACGGTTTTCAAATTTCAGCCAGTTTAATTCTGAGAATAACATAATTTTTGAAGTAATTACCTGTGAGAGCAAAACTTAAGTGGGAATGGTGGTGCCTCACAAACATCCATAAACTCTTCCCTTATGGCAGCAGAGTTGTGAAATAGGTGATAGACTGCAGACATAAAAAGTTTATACGTCCCATGAGGCAGCTGAAAACCCACTTCTAAAAGCATCGTGTTACACATGCAGGCCACATGTAACAGTCTGCAACAATTTCATCCCTCCAACTGATTTTCCAACTTCATCTTGCAATAATCGTTGCACCTTCAACTTAACATTGGGTCCATCCATTTACATCTGAATAAGGTGTCTGTGGCCTAGAGTTGTGACAACTGGACTAAGCTGTGCAATGTCCTCTCTTTTGCATGGCCAAGGAAGAGGGAGTTGTAATAAAATATCTTGAATCAATCTGAATCCCATATTAGGGTATATACATCCATTTGTTTTTCCTGAAGGTCAGCATTAAGATTTTCATGAAAGAGTAATGATTATGGCTTGAAATGGATATTCTTCCTGAGCTCATTAGCAAATAGGGATATAGTCCAAAGGTGCACAAATAAGTTGTTTTCTTATCAGCACCAGTGAAGGAAGAAGCAATCTCACTGCCTGTAAATATAGGTTTAAATATCTGACCAAAGTCTGAACGTGAATTCATGCTGTAGTGACTGTTAATGCACTTAATTGCCCAGATCACCTCTGCTTTCCGAACATCATGTTTTGTTACATGTCTGCTGAGATCACTTGATGTCAACTTCGACAATGATACCGATGCTGTAGGTTAAGCTGGCACACTATTCTAAGTCCATAATATGGAGATTTACTCATGGTTACCTGCCATATATTAAAACACATGACCCTAGTATTTTAGCAAAATTTTATAGGTGAAACATTCATAAATAAAATTAGGCAGACAACATATGGGTGTAACAGCCAGTTTTATATTTAAGTTTGTAATAATAATAATAATAATAATAATAATACAGATACAAATAAATTTAAATACATTTGCCCTTTCTGGGCTCAGACAACAGTATGAACAGGAGAAGTTGTTCATTCTCCTCAGACGCAGGACTGGCGAGCATTATGTTAAAAAGAAATCTTTATATGTGTACATTGTAAAGAAATTTGTCTCACCCGTTACAATTTTATTCTAACAAGCTTTGTTAGATTTGAACTTATACGGTTGCGTTCCTTGATCTGTGGCATATCTGATAGAGACTAAAAATAGAAGTAATATCAGCAGTCAAGAGATCATGAATTCACTTACCTTTTGCATGAGGTGCTACAGCTGCTTCTCACAGGCTTGAAACATCAAGATTCCTCTTGTACAGTGTGCCTAATGCCTTTTGTTTATAGCCTGGATCCTTCCTGAGCCATTTACTATATTCAGAATTTTACATCCATTGATCATCGAAGCACTCGGCATCTTGTTGCACACAATGAAAACTTTTAAACAGAAAGCTCAGATGAAAGGGAGACAAAACTTCCAGTCACACTGTGCTCATTAGCCATCTCCACTTGTGGCTGGTATGTCGCCAATAAGTTATTTATTATTTTTTTTATATTTTTTTAATTTATAAATGACATTCCCATAATTTGCACACTTTTACAAATCTAGGTTAATTTTTACAAGATTTAAAAGACCTTTAAACGCCATGCAAACCCTGTGTATACACAAGTATGGATGGACCAGGATAACACCTTAGGACCCATACACAGAACATATCTAAGATACAAAAATAAAAGTTAGGATGAACTTAACATTTGTGCTTCGACATCATACTGGATGGGATTTATTAGACCAAGTCTGTTATTTACAGGAAAAGTAGGCATGACCATGTAATCTCCATAATTATCATACAAAACCATCAGGTTGTAGAAATGAAAGGAATAGTTGAATGGTGTGCAGTTCATTCAGACAAGTATATCCTTCCTCACCAGCATCTTAATACTAACCATACGAGGATACAAGTCAGTGTATAGTTAAAAGCATTACTCTTCCAAACTATACTGTATAATCAAGATGCATATCTTCTGATGATAGCAATAATATTCATTAACTTTCATATCCATCTAGTAAAAATATGACACATAGATAACAATAATATGCATCGACTTTCATCTGCTAAAAATATGACATGATGATAACCATAGCATGTATTAACTTATTACTCTTTTAAGAATCACACAATGACATTGCCATTGTTTACACAGTCTTATTGAACCAAAATGTTAATGTAAAAAAAAAAAAAAACACTATTCATTATTCGCTTAACCCTAAGTAGGCAGAAAGGCGGACCCAGCAAAGTGATGTGGAGCGCTAAGAGCATGGCAAGACACATAGGACGCCTTGGTCATCCACTGCATCTAGTCTCCATTCCAGCCATCTTGACTATGTCTTGCAACTGGACAAAGTGAAGCCTGGACAAGAGAGTAAGGCTGATGCAGCGCAACTCTTCCTCACTTTAATCCAATTCACGCACAAGTCATTTATGTCATCACCCGTGCCCAAGTCCTGCAGCAATGGGTGAGCTGCGACGCAGCAGGTGTGGATGCACTGGCAGCTGTAGTGGTGGACGTGGACACAGGCGGCTCGGGCCATATGGTCGTATTACATTGATCTGAAGCAGAAATGGATGTCGGCAGCCGTCTGAGCGACTAGGCAGACCTATTCCGGATAGCGCTGCTTACCTCCATAGCCTAAGGAAGGAGCTAGAAAAGGTGCCCTAAAAAAAGCCTGCTTCATCTACCCCCACCAGCTTACCACGGCTGGAGGGAATCCCATTCTTGCAGTCAAAACACAAAGAAAACCCAAAAGATTCCACTCACTCTTGGTTCGGGGAACATACGCACTCTATTGGATCATGCAGAGGCTGACAGACCAGAGAACAGACCAGAGAGAAGAACTGCCCTGATTGTGAGAGAACTTGCTCGCTACATGATAGAGATAGTACCCCTAAGTGAAACTCGCTTGGCTGACAAGGGACACCTGACTGAAGTTGGAGCTGGTTACACCTTTTTCTGGAGTGGACATGGCACCGATAAATGTCAGGAGTCTGGAGTTGGATTGGCTGTCAAGTCAAGTTTGGTGAATAAGCTCTCCATCTTGCCAAAGTGAATTAATGACCGGCTTTTAATGCTGAAGCTACCTTTACATGGAAAAAAGCAAGCCACACTCATTAGTGCTTATGCACCAACCATGACCTACTCGGAGGAAGCCAGAGAAGACATATATAATAGTTTACTTTATTTAGAGAACCACGAATTGGTACATATACGTGAATACTGTTTATATATAGATGTCTGATGTATAGCATGAATAGTATCCACACTGTGTACTCACCCTAGAACCTGATCATATACATTGAATCCACGATACAAGTGATTCCATCGAAATATGCACACACACAAAGCTTTAAAATGTTCAATAATTTTGTCACAGGTCATATTGCTCTGAATTCAGTGGAAAAATAAAGCACAATCATGTAACGAATGACGAAGAACATTTACTTTTCAGTACGTCTCAAGTCGGTAAAAGTTAGTTTGCATTTTAAGCTGCCGTTGGTAGCGTTTGTAAGCATCAACTTTTTCCCTACAAAAATAAAATTTTCACGGCACAGCTAATGTGTTCCAGTCACATTGGAAAATGCAAAAATCCATCAGATTCCATCACTTTTTTAAGTTTGGTACTGACTTCCCTTGATGAAAAGTTCTTTGTTTTTATTGAAAGATTGTAGTTGGCTTTCTTTGATTAAGGGTGCATGCGTTATTGAAGTCACCGCTAAAGGACAGCCTTGGAGAACCAAACAAATACCCATTTCTTAATGCAGCCACAACATCAAATAATTGTACTGCATGATTGAGACTGGTTATTTTTTCCATTTGCTGAGTACTTTTTCATAGCAATCGGTGCTTCAAAGGTAAACTGTTTCCTTTGAAATTTCAGCAAACTATTTCATCTGGGTACATTTTTAAAAAGGAATTGGCCATCATTTGGACTATTCTAGTTACTGTCCCTCCATGCCTATTGAACAAATCAATAAGTAAGATGCATTTTTTTTTACATTTGTGGTAACACTGTGATGCTGCCTTCCACACATGCATCTGAAAATTAGCAAAGGGTCAACGGACGATAGGGATGCAGGTGTTCTGGTTTGATGACAGGGATTTTTACAGAAAATGTGAGTGTTCTGAAGGATTTAATTCTGAGTGTAAAGAAGAGGAATTTTACTTACCATCCACAAATAAATGTCAGTCTTTGGAAATGTATTAATTACTAGCGAGCGGCTGAAAATCCGATGAAAGATAGATGATGAGATAATACCTCGTCTGGTTGATCTCCGTTACCAGAAATGTCAACAACAAAAAAGCGGATATTTCACAACATACAGTACTCATGCTAGATGTCATGATAAGCGGATTATAATATAACAGTGCACTATTTAGATGGTTTGACAATATGGACAAAGAATTTGTTTATGTAACAATATATAAATTTCAGTGCCTTTTATATCCAGTTTGTGGCTTCCTTTCATGGGGCCTCTGAATTTCTGCACTCCAAACCAATGGTTGTATATAAAAGTTTGAACAGTCAACAACATCACCAATAAGAAAAAATCACCACATGGTATTTTTTGCCGCCATTAAGGAAACTTTATCCAAGTTTGCGACATTAGTGAAGACCTATGTGATCCCAGAATAAACTTTTTATGCGTTATTTCTCGTACTTTTAAGAAGAAAACAACTACTTTTTCATGTACAAGAAAAATACATACAAAATTTAAGGAGCCACGCCAGGATCATCTTGAATTACTTATACACGATCTCTTCTCCAAAATGATAATAATGTTTTTACGTTTTTTTCATAGTTTTAAGAAAGAATTTTTTTTGTGTACAAGAAAAATACATGCATATGACATTTCGGGAGCCACACCATGACCGTGTTATATCCGAATTTGTGTTATAACGGAGCACGCTATAGCAGGGTCACACTGTACATTGCAAGAGTCAAATCCTTGATGGGGTCATTCTCAGTACTAATTTTCTTCCTTTTCCTTCTGCATCTCCTTAGTAAAAGACACAAGCTGCAGTGTTTCTTGGAAAGGAATACTGCAGACTATGATCATGTAAAATACATAAATAGCTTCTTTTGTGCAATGACATTTTGCAAATGAAAAAGTCAATC
The DNA here is from genome assembly GCA_028554795.2 of Sinohyriopsis cumingii. NCBI lineage: Eukaryota > Metazoa > Mollusca > Bivalvia > Unionida > Unionidae > Sinohyriopsis > Sinohyriopsis cumingii. The sequence continues at coordinate 96,697,072 of CM068835.1, read as the reverse complement.
TGTTAGCACGGAAAGGACTGGCACAAAAATTAAAAATGATCAGGCAAGCATAAATTAGAATGGCACAAGGAAAGTGTGTTACAGCAATTTCCCAGCCTTAATGACTTGTAGAAAACACAAGTTTGTGATATACAATACAAATGTCTGCGCTTATATATGTGTGGACAAAGATATTCACCTAGGTCACACTCATAGAATATGGCCATGGTACAAAAATAAAAGCAAGAACAAACATACCATTTGCACACCATACTGCATGGGATTTCTTACATCAGGATTGTTAGCAACAGGAGCACTGGGCATCACAGTGTGGCCTCTATAATTACCCAACACATTCATCTGGTTCTAAAAATATAAAGACCAAATGGAGTGGTGAGCAATTTGATCATATAAATATACATCTCCAGCATTCTACCACATACAATAAGATGATGATATGTCTATAATCAAATCATTATTACTCATCTGAAATATAGTGTTAATACACTGCCTTGTCAACATGTATATCTGATGATGATGACCATAATATTCACAATGATTTGCATCTGTCTACTATCATGTATAACCAGCATTTATCGGGAATTCAGACTATTCTGTCAGATACTATATCCAGCTGTAAGTCAGAAAATACATTAAGTCCTCCAAAGTCATGGACAAAAAAGATTAAACACTTTCTGCAATTTTAAATCATGACCATGATACATAACAATTTTCACATTTACTGATAAAAACTGTAAAATAAGGGTAATCTTTCAAAATACTCCCTCGCATGCTACCGACAGAAAAGAGCAATAACTAGGTCACTCTAATAAAAATCACTAGAGCAAGGTGATGTGTTGAAAAATGCACACTCAGCTAATGACCATGTAACCCATTTCATAGTGATCCATGACAAATTATGAGACTAGCTATACTAGTGAGAATGAGACTGACATTACATTTTTAGCTGCAATATGAATGATACAACAACTGTAACAAGAGACCCAAGAGGGTCTTATATTGCTCACTTGGCTTATATAACACGACAGCTGATCACGTCAATATGCAGACTTATCAGCTATTGTCAGGACACAATAATAGTATAGGCTTCTTTACCAAGGTGGAGTAAAATCAAACTAGAATTTGGTTTCCAAAATGGTAACCAGCTCAGCCAAAGTGTTTACATGATTACCACTTTAATGTGTTTATAACTTGGATCAACATATAACACTTCCAAGATCTTGATAATGAATGATACAACAACTGTAACAAAAACCCAAGAAGGTCTTAAATTGCTAACCTGATTTACTTAACATGACAGCTGATGATGTCAATATGTAGACTTATCTGCTATTGTCAGGACACAAAATATAAACTCTCTCTCAAACTTTGCATCAGTTTGATTTTACACAATGTACTAATATAACTACACCTTCGCTACAAAAAACTCATTTACCACCTTTGAGTAAGCAGGATCGGGAATTTCCATAGACAGAGAATGGTAACTAGCCCAGCCATTCAGTTGCCATGTATCTCACTAATATGCACATACTTCACTTGTTATAGGATCTATCATGAACAATACTAATATAGGCTTCTTTACCAAACTCCATGACCTTGATAATAAGAGTTTACATGATTACTGCTTTAATATGTTCATATCTTGGATCAACATAAAACAGTTACAAGATCTTCATGATACAGAATTACTCACAATCATACTCAATCAAGATCTTGGTCACATAAACATATTTTCTAAGTTTGGTCAAAATCATATAAAAAAATACAAAGTCTTGCATGGTATAAATCTCACCTGATCTGGTTCTGGATTGGGTTAAAGTTGGTTTAAAATAAGCTAATAGTGTCTTAACTGGTAACAAGCCAATCAAATGCAAAATTATCTTTATTAACATGTGCAGATCTTACCCATTATTAATTTTATTCATGATCCAGAATCGATAAATTTTATCAAAGTTCATCCTGTATTATGACTGTCAGTGTGGTAACAAGGTGAGGCAATCAGATGAAATATAAACTCATTAATACTTATTATTTTCACTATTTATTTAAATTAAGCTCTTGATGATATAAGCACATATTTCAAAACTGATAATAACTGACTTAATGGCAATAAGCTCAGCCAATCAGATGTAAGAATACCTCATTACTAAGGATGTCTTATTCATTAGTGAACTCATCCAAGCTCTTGTTGATACAAACCTATATATCAAAGCAGATCAAAAGTGTTCATAATTATGGTTTCCTTGGTGTAAGCATAATCAGGAAATTATTCAGAATATCTTCATTATTATGCCTGCTTCCGGCTTATTATCAAATATGAGTAAGATATAAGCATGTATTTAAAGAAACCTGAAAACAAATTCACACCAAACATATGTTTTCTAGCACAGTTATAAAGCTAGCCATTTCACTGCAAAGTAACTCTATTATCATGCAACTGAATTTCACTGGTTTCCAAAACCTATTTAAATCTTGATCACACAAGTCAAATTTAAAGTCTAGTCAAAATTATGTCATTTAAGAAAGAGCATTCCAGAGGTTAGTGAATGAGACACAATATTACAACATTATTATGTGTGTATCTCATTAGTAAACTCTTCTCAGATTTTGATATATTGTAAGTTTCATTAAAATCGGATTAGACTATACTATGGTTCCCAGAACAGTAACAATCTCAGCCAGTTAATTACAAGACTAACTTATTAGGACGGATACAGTTTGGCCATTATTACACATGTCTGAAATTTTTTATGTATAAGCGTATATTTCAAGTCTGATCAAATCTGGTCTTCAGAGTGGTTACACTGTTAGCCAATGTGATGACCTTATTAATATATGTGGTTCATGTTTATTATCAAATTGACCGCTCCGGTGGCCTAGATGGTTACAGTGTCAGCTTCGGATGTGGGAGATCATGACATTAAAAGCCATATAATTTCTCTCCCAAACTGAGAACCCCTGCCATTTTTCATGTGTGTAACTTAATCTGATGTTGATCAGTGACATCCACAAGTCAACTGATCTCAGTTGATTACAAGATTTCATGATGTCACCATTTTAAGTATAGGAAGCCCACACCATGCTATACAGTAGTTCGGTAGCTGATTCTTATGTGATATGCTATCCTCATTTTGCATCTGATATGATGCTGTCCTCAGCCTAACACTGATGAGTATTTTTCTTAAAAAGCATAACTGATATACATTAATTTTTAAATGTCTATGACCGATTCTTACCAATTAATATAGGAATCTGCAACAGATGTGTCTGTCTTCAACCTAAGCTCATCCTTCAACATATTCCAGCGATCAAACTGATCACCAATATTCAACCGAGTCCTATTTTTATCTAACATATACTTTATTCTCAGACCTGCTTAAAAAAGCCTGACTGCCTCTCTTCATTCACACTCAGATCAATTTGCATGCCAACTGTGTGAATGCTGTTATTAGATTAGTTGCTAAAAAAATTTGCTGAATGTATAACATCACTACTTTTGAAGTACATTCCAAAAAAAAATGGAATTACGAACGACTTCATTGACTGAACTAAGGAGTGGCAACTCTTAATCCTAAATATTTTATCGTCATTTAAACATAACATCTTGATTATTTCAAACAACACTTTGTTAGATAACAACATTCTAATAACAGGCACGTCAAAGTTAAATATACCGCCACCCCTCTACTACCCAATATCACCTGTCCTAACCAAACTGCTATGAACTGTCTTAAACATTCTAGTTGCATGCACATCCACGTTAGTCATACCCACTCCCCCTCAACCACCCAATGTCAACTGTTCTTCCAACAGAAATCCTATCAACATTCAAATAACAAGCACATCCAAGTTATTCATAACCACTCCCCTTCCGCTAACCATCATAAACCAGTCTTTCCAACAAAATGTGTATCAACATTTTAATAACATGTACATCCAAGTTGTTCACAACCACTCCCCATCCACTACCCACCATCAACTATTTCTTCAGGGGCCAAGGGTGGCCAAGTGCTGTAAAGCACTTGCCTTTACATATCGCTGACATCTTAACTCTGCTGGTTTGGGTTTGGAGTCTCAGGCACAGCATGTATAGTCATGTGAAACAGCTTGCCAGAAGCTTCCAGTAGGATAGTAGTTCTGCCCTAACAATGAACCTAAACTCAAAACAACAACAGCTAGTTCTTCTCCTTGGAAGTGTATCAACATTATAATAACATGCACATCCAATTTATTCATATCCACAACCCCTCCACATAATAATTCCTAAACAAACACCAGATCTCTAGGAATGTAAAAAAAAAAACAGTGGATTGTTAGAGGCTGTTGCACTATGTGTGCTCTGCAGAGCAACAAAGCTAAAAGCTGATGACACCTGGTGGCATCAAGTGGAGGTAATGGGCAAGAGTTACTGCTCTTTGTCTCTTTCAAAATAGACAAGACAAAATGTTTTCATCTTTTAGTAGGGCTGGATCCATGACATAGCTGGCTAATATTCATAATGTAATGTGATTGGGGATTACATTCAAAGGAGAAACTATATTCAAGATTATTTTAGGAAGCAAATCCAAAATCATTCCATATAATATCACAAGGAGTCCATTATCACAAGGAGTCCATATAATATCACAATGAGTCCATTATTAATAAGAATGATAAATTATGCAATGTCCATAATACCATAATGCCAGCAAGTAGCTAATGATACCTTGATTCTCACAATATAAACATTTTTCTCTCAACAACATTCTAATAACAGAACTCTAACTTATTCTTACCCACTATGCTGTCCTTTTCCTTGTAAGTGTATCAACATTCTACCAGTATGTACATCCATGTTATTCATAGTCACTCCCCTTCCACTAATCAAAAACAACTATTACTACCCCTTGGAAAAATATCAACACTTTAATAACTTGCACATCCAAGTTATTCATACACAATCCATATCACATTAATAAGAAAGATCAGTAAATTAATGTCCATAGTGCCAGCAAGTAGCTAATACTACAATAACTTTGACTCCCACAACATAAACATCTTACATTCAACAACAGGGAAACACTGCAGAGTCAAAGAAGACAATGTTCCTAATTCTAAATGTCTATATTTTGTTCCATAAAGTTGCATATTTAAGTTCAAATTTATACATATGTATACCATGGGGAATAACAACATTACATATATATATACCAAGAGGAATAGCAACATTACATATGTATATCAAGAGGAATAGCAACATTACATATGTATACCATGGGGAATAGCAACATTACATATGCATACCATGGGGAATAGCAACATTACATATGTATACCATGGGAAATAGCAACATTACATATGTATACCATGGGGAATAGCAACATTACATATGTATACCATGGGGAATAGCAACATTACATATGTATACCATGGGAAATAACAACATTACATATGTATACCATGGGAAATAGCAACATTACATATGTATACCATGGGGAATAGCAACATTACATATGTATACCAAGAGGAACAGCAATATTACAATGTTTTCTAAAACAAACCTTTGTGTCATTTTCATCAAATTCCATCTTTACCACAGCTTGCCTATGACCTTTCACCTTGAGGCCGGACGAGTCTGAAAAATACAATATAAGCAGGCATTAACAAACAAAGCATTTGTTAGAATAATATTATAATAATTTTAAAACTTTCTTTAAAGAGATTTACTCATATAGTCAGAGTACATTCTTCCTTGAATCTTGAGAATATGGAACATATTACATCATACAAAGTAAAAATAATTACAATTTAGTTATACATTATTTCATTATCATTAATACTAAATTCTATTATATGTATGATCACTTAAGAATGCCTTTTCCTTAAATACATAGTTTTCTTTATTGAGGTGGAGAATGGTGGCTGCTGTGTAAGACTGATTTTAATAATGTAATACTTACCTGTCACTGCTGAATTGCTTACCTGTTCCAGGACACATGTCCCACAGTCCAAGTCCTTACTTCAAACCTCCCATTACATGCAACATACTAAACATATTACAGTTTGATCTCCACATTGTAGGTTCATGAAGGATACTCCTCATGAATCTGAATTGTACCCACACTAAGGTCAGATCATTAAAGTGAGCTGTTAGCCGTGAATTTTATAATAATGGCTGGCAAATGCTATATAATTAAAATTACTTTTACCATCCACCCCCAGAAAACTAAATTGTATTAGGAGCATTAAAATTACTGCAAGGATTCTTATAATAATGAAGATGGATGCCATACATGAACACTTCAGAACTTGAGGAGTGAAAGGTTCCAAATCGTCATGTGACTATGGGGAATATTCTTACATTTCACTGATCTCAAAGTGCAACTGTACCATCGAAGAAGAGCCAATACATGGCATTGAGGTTTATATGGGGGAAGAAGTGTTTTTCATCATCTGTTTATAAGTGTGCTGACTCATGGCCACGTCCCAAACAGAGTTTGTCTATAACTTTAAAATAGACTGTTCATACCCACTTGGTACAAGACAAACATATGGGATGAGTCATTTGTGCAACATTATGAACACACATTTCCTCCAGTCTTATATAATTATTGTAATCCAACAATTATAATCAAGCTGGCAAAGCAAGTGTTTATTACTTATTCAGTTTCCACAACTGATGCACCAGAAGGGAGGTGGGTGGTGGGAATTATGTTGTTGTTGTTGTTGTTATAGGGTTTAACGCCATTTTGCAGCACAATATAGGCTATACATGGCGGCCAGTATTAATGGTGGAGGAAAACCCCCAGAAAGAACCACCGCTCTCACATACCCACTTTGGCCGAATCCGAGACTCAAACCGGCGCAGACAGAGGTGAGATGGCAGTGATCCGTGATGGAGACCACTCGACCACTCGGGTCCCCGGTGGAAATTATGATTGAACAATGGGACTTAATGTTCAAGAAGAGGCGAGCAAGGCAATCGAGGCTGATCATGAATTGCTGATATTAAAATTAATTTTCTACAGATTGTGTATGCAATGGAACCCCTCTGGTGGAATAAGTGGTTGGAGTGTCTGCCTTGGATGTGGGAGGCTGTGGGTTCAAACCCCAGCCGAGTCACACCAAAGACTTCTAAAAATGGTACTAACAGGTGCCTTGCTTGGCGCTTAGGATTAAGAGGTTAGTGTTAGGACTGTTAGGCCTGGTGTCAGGATAATGTGACTGGGTGAAACATGATACTACATATCTGTGGCATGATGTTCCAGTGTTTTCCAGTGCTAGGCATAACTGTAAACTGTTACACTGCAGATAGCATAGCGATATGACTGAAGAATTGATAAAGCTACGTTAAAAATCCCAATCATACACACAGGCATGCAATGGAAGAATAGTTCAAAGAACTGTATCAGAGAAACTATAACGTGTTAAACTACACTGTTCTTTGTTTTTAATAGTGTAAGTCCTATGAAACATTTCTACCATGTATGATCAGAAGAAACAGTTAAAAATATTTACCTAATGGCTGCTATAGAAGCTATGCCACTGATACTAGTGCCATAACATACACTATTGCACCAAAGCATCTACTGTGATACATTCCCTGTAAGTGTTAATCAAAGTTATTAGTTATTAAGGGGAGTTTAAAATTGGATTTCCAAATGATACATGTGGAAGTTACACCACAGACACTGGAGATGCCTTACATACAATTTTGATAGAGCATGTCCTAAGAATAATCATGACTATTATCACAAATGGCTCAGCCATTCTTGAAAAGTTGAAAAAATATATTTTTATATAACTATCTGGACCAGTGAGATTAATAGTCCAGAAAGCTACCTGGACCAATGAGACTTGTACAAAAAGTTGCATATGAAATTCTCCTTTCATGGGACCATCCACTGAGGAGTAGTGATAACAAGATTTGTGAGAAGGCCAATGAGGTAGCCATAGTGGATTTTCTGGCAAAGATGATTTTTGAGCAACTTATAATTCCTGCCTCAAAGTTAGGAAAAGATTTCAGACCTTTTCCAGACCAAAATATAAAAATTTCCAGACTTAACCATGTGACAAGTTTATTGACCTTATGATAGCAACAAGGGATGCATTTTCCAGAATTTTCGGAATAAATAAAAATGGATAGTTTTCTGCATAATTCAAGTGTGCCGAGTCTAAACTTGAATGTATCTTCATAATATCTTTCCAGATAAATTCTCAAGAAGCATTGAAACACATGCGCCGTCCATTTTTAATATTGGTCATGGTCACCTTTTGCAAAATCTTGACCTCATGTTATTTCAAGACGATATCTGCATATTTCTTACATACGGGTATATAGAAATGTAGGGTGACCATTTTTCTTTAAGAATAAATAGACTTTTCCTGTGTTCCAGATACTTCGGGAGCCTTTCTGTACATTTTTATCATGTGACCTCCCCCCATGTTTGTAAGAAATAGTATATTCTTGAGTCATTCACATGTTGAAGTTATAAGTTGCTCTAAAATATAATGTTTTATGCATAATTTTTATAAAAAGAATTCAAAATTGAAACCACCTTTATGATACTGTTTCAAATAAATTCACAACATGCATCCAAACACATCCACCAATTTAATATTGGTCTTTTGTCATTATTTGCAAAAGCTTCACCACTTGTTATTTCAAGCTGAAATTTGCATATTACTTGCATATGGTAATACAGAAATATTTTTTGAACATTCAGCTTTAATAATAAATGTACTTCTTCAATGTTTCTGGTACTTCTTAAAGCCTTTCTGTGCCTTGTTTTAGTGACCTCCCACAATCATTTTTTCATAAAATACCGAAATGACAAGTCATACACAAGTTGACATTATATCTTACTCTTAAAACATAGCATAATCATTACAATATTCTTGTACATACATGTATTGATCTGAAATGACAATTTAGTAAACAGAAATTGACACTTTTGATTATATTACGATAAGACAGTATTGGTCAAGTTTTATATTTTAAAATTAATGACAAAAAATAAGCAAACAAAAATAATTCACATTGAATACTCCCACAATTCTACAAAGTATGTCAGTCACATGGACAAATTCCTCATTCACTCTTTCATACTGTTCAGGTTTTCCACTAATTTATTATTACAGTAAATCTGCATTTATATGGTGTATATTGTGAATGTTGCAATATAAAACTTTGGATGTCAATATTTTGTTCTTAATAATTCTGATCAATTTTGAGAAATACCATATAGTTGATGAAGCAGTATTCAATTGTGAAATCAGAGAGTGTGAGAGAAGGATCTGGCATTGTATTCTGATGAAATATTTATGATTGTTTTATTTGTTAAATAAAATGGTATGTACAGATCGAGTGTTTGTTCTTTATAATTTCAATATTCAGAATAGATTGATACTCACAATAAATGCCATGAATTGGTTTTCTTTTCTTCAAAATAATTTAAATTGTATCTCTTTTTGCCTATACTAAACATGACAATTTTAAATTAAATAAGCCCACCAGTTCATTTAGATCTCAGCCATCATTTGTAAATACAAGTCTGAATCAAACCTTAAAAATAAATTACACAAAAAACTGTACAAAAAAGTTTTAATACATTTAATATAAAAATGAAAACAGATGTGTATCATATGATTCCTTGGTATAAATGTTCTCTTTGTCATAAAATGGGTTTATGTGTGTTTCTGAACTCAATTTATGCTGTATTGTTGCAATTACTTACATTTTTACGGACCCAGGAAGAGTTACTCTTCAGTCTAATGTGCTGAGGTGCCAATATTTGATGACTCACCATGTCTTTAGATGAAATCACAGTATTTCCAAAATAGCTACTAAATCCTAAAGTCTGAGCACATTGTAATGCAAATAATAATAGAAATAAATAAACCAGGTCCTGTCAACTGAATTGAACACAATTATTTGTCACCAAAATGACTAATGTTCATTCAAGGAAAAAATAATTTTCAGTTAAAATTCCTTATATGAAAAACTAAGATGCAGTTTCAGAACCAGAATGAGGGTCAAATAATCATTTTGAAATCACTCTTTGTCAACAAGGTCAAGTACTTTAGCAGCTAGCCAATCAGAAATAAGGTTAGTTTTTTCTGTAAAAAAAAAACAAAAAAAACAAGACCGGTACTTGTATCTCATCAACATGTTGACTTCTATACATAAACTAAGCAATGTGTTTGCCTATGATGACCAATTCGTAATGTACAAACTCATAAAGAAAGTTAGTATTTAATGTTATTTACTAAATGAGCCTACACTCTATAATCATGAAAATGAACACATGTAATATATGTGTGTGTGTACACATACACACACACACTGGCATATATATATATGCTTATTAATAAACTTACCAATTGGTTCTAGTGACTCATAATGGTGTTCCCAGATGTGTCCAAGGAGAATTGGATCTCCCTGAAAATTATCCTGGCCAACAACCCACGCAATATTGTCATCACTGCCTGAGGAAGGTGAGCTTGTCACAATCATAATATCTCTCTGTAATGTCCTAGCCATTGCAACCACCAATACATGGTCTGCCCATTCACCATTCTTTGCCATTCTTGCACAGTACTCCTCAAAACTCTCATTGTACATGAATTCAGCAAAGTTTATGTTGCCACCAGATACCTGTGTAGTTAAAAAAAGATTTCTTATTCTGATCCATGATATTCATATCAACATTCTTAACAACTCTAGAAGTTATACCATCCAACAATGATTTGTGTCTGTTATTTTCATTTAATCTTATCGGTTCATTCCAATCTACTGATGTCCACATTCATAATGAACATTGAAGTTATAACATCCAACATCGACTCGTATCTGGTATTTTCATTAGCCAGATCAAATTCTGATACCCCGTCAGTTGGAAACAAATACCAGGTCAGAGTGATGTCAGGATTAATGTGATATTGTCATTAGTCAGACGTAAACCTGATACCTGGTCAGTTGGAAACAAATTACCATGTCAGTTGGAAACAAATACCAGGTCAGTGTGATGTCAGGATTAATGTGATGTTGTCATTAGATGAAAACCTGATACCTGATCAGTTGCATACAAATACCAGGTCAGCATGATGTCAAGATTAATGTAATATTGTCACGAAGTTGCTCAATATGTCTTGAATTTGACTCCACATGAAAATTGTACAAAAATAATGATAAAAGAGAATGTTTGGGACAAGATGTGGAATATCTATTGCATGGTTTTGTGTGCTTGATGTAAACATCTGAGTCAGCAAGTTTCTTATCAACACATTATTATTCCATTCCAATTCTTTCTATGTGAATTTTATATGAAAAAGGAATACTGTGGTATGTTTTATTTTTGTGGATCTCAATTTTGATGGTTTTGTAAAGTAACACATTTTGAGGGAACTTAAATTCATGGTTTTGCCTCCAGGAACTTAAATTTCGTGATTTTGCCTATTAAAGTTTGCATGTTTATAGGCAATTAATTTTTTGGATTAACCTCTAAAAATTCCCCCAAAAAGAGTACAAAGAATAAAACTATGTTGACAAGAAACAGTGGTTGTTTCAATGATTAAAACAAAACTACCACAATATGAACACCTGTCAAGATCAATCCCTCATATTCAAAATCAAAGGGAGACAATGCAGCAACACGTTAATCAGTTAGTAAAGCACCTGTGCATGGTCTCTTATTTTAAACCACCGTATATAAAGGTGCAACATCAATTAATTTCTGATGACCATGGCATTATCACATTGGTTCAAGAGTGGTAAAATTCAACACAAATTCCAGTTTGCATGGATGTCATCATCCCATATCTGAACCAAACACAAGACCATCTGACCCTTGCACCATAGAGTTAGAACATCTGATATATTCTGAGCTCATGATTAGACCTGACTGAATGTGGCTCTAAGAATGTTGAACTTGTTTGTTTTTTTCTTTTCTTCAGCGACTATAGAATTATTTACATAACAAACGTGTGAATTAGGAGATTTTGAATCATATGTTCAGTCTTATACAAGTAGCATTTATTATTCTTCTACTAATAACATTCATTCTTATTTCTTTCATTTTCGTTAATACTAGTGTTAGAATACCTTGCGATTTTCTTGATTGCCTCTATTTTTACTTATGCCATCACATCCTGATTTAAGGAATACAATACAGATCTCTCCGCAGCCAGAAACTGGTGGTCAGGTGCTTCTTTACCATGTGTGGCTAATTTTTAGCTGTGTCTTTAATTTCATAGCATGGGAAGTCTGCTTATTCCAAAAAGATTTTCCCTTGCAGAAAACATGAAGACATGTTTGTTTTTGGAGTTTTAGTGCAACAAATATGTATATAAAGCATATGAAGCTCAATTGCATAATGGTAAATATTTGTGAATTTCATTCTTTGATACAAAAGAAAAATCAGTACTCCAATCAAGCTTTCATGCTTTTCAAATTAAGAAAAATTCATCATTGTCTGCACCCATCTGGTCAAGTATCCTACTAGTTCAGCATCAAAAGGAAACAGCAAACATAGGGAATGAAGTCTGAATGCACGCACACACGTGTATATATATATATATGTGTGTGTGTGTGTCAGACCTGCAAACCCTGACAAGATCATATCAGTAGTGCACTTGCTTTTATTCTGTCTGAAAGTTTTACCAGTTGTCAGTAAAGTATAGCAAAATATCATAAACTTCTGAAAGTTTAAAAGTATGGTATTCGAATCCTGTAGTGACAGTAAACATTATGTTCAACTGAAAAGTATGTAAAGTACACACACACCTTGTTTACTACCGGTACAGCTGCACAAACTTCAGTTCCATACCCTATGCAGCTCAATGACTTGTTGCTATCTCTCAACTCAATGCAATCATATCTCCCTTCAAGAGACACTCAAATTGACACATGATGTCCAATAAACAAAACTATGTCCCTTGCTGCTTTTCTTCACAAGAATCTCAATATTCCTTTTTATACTTCTGTGCTTATTAACACTTTTTAAGAGGCTTATTTTCCCCTTGTCTTCAGGACACATGGTAATAATTATATGGAAAAATGTGAATCAGCCTGGAAATGGGTGAACATAAAATAGAGTATATATGGGGTTGGCTGTCCAGGATTGGTTACCGGTAATAATTTATGTTTTAGGAAAAAGAATCGTTTGAGAGCGTAACCTATTTGTAAGTGAGAAGAAAAAAAACTAGAGACAGTTTTACTGATGGAATTTCAGTCCTTTAACAGTCTTGAGTTTGGAACACTCATTGCTAAAATTAGCACCTGACTCTTTGGTATAGAACTGAATCAGAAAGCACATGTTTCAAACACATACAGGTCCAGTTATTGAATTTCTAATATCATAGTGTTTGCATAGGTTTACTAAGGGAACTGAATTAGTACTGTGAGTCCTTCAACATGCATCACTTGCTGGACGCCATTTTTAAAATAATCAATAATCAACAGTTTGATCATGCAGACGCTTTGAATGAAAAGTATATGCAGCTTAGAGCGTCTGAGGTACTGTTGTATACTTAGTCTGGTTCTCTGACTAATTCCACTAATTTGACTAATCTGGATCCATATCAAACACAGATGAACCAATTATCTTTCAGAGGTCTCAGAAATGCTTAATTACACATATCTGGATGCCAAATTTTTTTATATCTGGAACGTAGAAAATCACTGAAGTGGGAGTCCTCCTTATGCATGTAATAGGTGTGCAGCAAATTTCAAAGATTTGCAGCCCTGCTTCAGCCACCTGCTTTGTGGGAAAATGTGTTGATCAATTAGCTGTGTTGATATTTACAATGACAGAATTCAGTGACTGAAAGACCCCTTGATGTACATACATATTCCCATTATAAGAGTACATAAAAAGAACATGATGCAATAGCTGGGTAGCAAGTTCAAAGGCTTTAACTGGCGGCCACGTCGGAAAATGTAATGATATTTACAATGATTGAATTCTTGAATATTTAAGGGCCATTTTAGTAACTCTTATGGCACAATCATAAGGGTTGGCAGGTCTATCTATCTATCTATATATATGTATCCTTTCACCTAATTTTATTTTCTAATTTAATCTAGATACTAATTTACATATGGAAATGATTTTTAAAAAATAATGACTTTCAAATTCCAGCTTCGTGGTACAGACAGTATAGAATTGTTCTTACCTCCAGAACTCGATTAGCTTTCAAGAAGGCAACAGCGTCCTGGCGTAATTGTTGTGGAGATATTTGTACTGGACAGTTTAGTCGCTGAAGCTGACTAGACACAGCCTCAAAGAAGCAGTTCCCATTACCAGGAGTTTCTCTATGAAATTGCAGACCCACAGTTTGACAGTTTCTTTCCAAAGTAGACCGGCTTGAAAAGGCACCTTGTGTTGATTTATGTAGAACCTGGTACAACAATTTAGGATCTGCACAAGTCACTCCTGCAAACAGAAAATGCTTGCATTCTTACTGATGACCATAAATAAATCCATACACAGACTCAAACGTCTTTACAAGTTTTCTAAACTTCACTAAGTGATTGAGTAAATATGTCCATGCAGTAATTAACATCTAGCCAAATTATATTAGTCTAAAGCTGGATATATGTCTTACTGTACTACTTTAACAGCACATCAAAAGGAGTGAAGCACATTACCATCCCCAGTCAGCAGTTAACATTTAACGTATGAAGCAACTAACTCGGGTGCAGTAGTGAGAACAATATTTTCAAAATGTCCATCAATTCAGCCCTTCTGAATGTCAGATTGGCACCATTTTCATTTAGGGCCCACTAGACATTATAAAAGTGTTTCAGTAAAATTCCTAAGTTAAGACCATTGTCCTTTATGCAGGTGCCTCAACATTTTAAATATGGGTGCCTTCGTAGCCATATTTTTAAAATGGCCACCATGCTGTCTGTCAGATCTGCAACCACTTTCATTTACAACCAACCAGACATCCTAAGATCTTTTCAAAGTGAAACCCCAATATTCATATGACTGTTACTTTAGGAACATGAACGATAAGAAAGTTAACAAAAAATAACTACTGTGATAGCCATATTGAATGTCTAAGTATTTCCATCATTTTCACAGGGCCCGGAATGGCCAATTAGTCTAAAGCGCTCACCATTATGGATCACTGCCATCTCACCTCTGTCAGCGTGGGTTAGAGTCTCAGATTCAGCCAATGTGGGTATGTGAAAAAGCTTTCCAGTAGCTTCTTGTGGGTGGGTGGTTATTTCCAGGGTTTTCCCGGGTTCTTCCTCCACCATTTATACTGGCCACCATATATAGCCTATATTGTGCTGAAACATGGCGCTAAACCCTATAACAACATAACAATAACCATCATTTTCACTGAAAACTCATTAGGCCATGCATGCACAGGGTAAAGTCAATATAAGCAATGTTTTTAAAGCCACACCGTATGATGTAAATTAAAAGGTAACATCAATTCATGCCCACAGGCCATATTTTGCCCACCCTGAACCAGACAATATCATGAATGTATCTGTACAGCTTGGATACAATCCCACCAACAGTTTAGGAATAGTAATAGCAAACTTGTTCTAACACAAAATGGAACTTGGATTAAAAACCAATGAATAATCTTTTCTGGTTGATGACAAATGGAGCTAAAAATAAAGGCTCTCAAATACCAAAAAAAAAATCCTATAGAGGAATGGTTAATATGATGCTCAACATGAATTTAAAACCCAATACAACTGTCGAGGCTTACAAAAACATCTGTGTGATCTGTGAATTGTGAGCTCCTTGTTTCTTTGGTTTATTTCATACAAGAGAAGTTAGAAAATACAAACACATAGACATGCATAGAAAATAACTATAAAAATGATTTAAAAAATCAGACTTATTAGTTTGTAACAATGTGTTGGCATGATAAGTAAACAAGAATTGGTAAAGCTATAATGTGACCTGATTTTTAAGTGTTACCAATTACAATCCATAATCCTAGTACAAGCAGTACTTAAGACAATTTTGCATAATCCATATACAGGTTAATTCAGTAAAATCTATTGACATATAGGTTTTAAAATAGGTACCCAACAAAGAGGTTCTGTGTACCTGTCTGATGATACATTTAAAACTATTCTGCATACCTTTCTGAATGGAATTGGAGAAGATCTGGTCTGTTGCTCTTCTTTCTCTTTGTAGCCTTTCAGTAGATGTTTGAAAAGACTCTTGGCTGATGGACAATGTTGGCTGTTGTCCAGAATGGGTAGGTTTGGATGTAGTGGTTGCAGTGACCATTTGTGCTTGCATTATATGGGGGTGTTTATATTCCTCACTGCACCTAATGGCTGATTGTCTCTGATACAAACTATTATAATATTTAGTAACTGATATTCCCTGACATGAAATTCAATAATAATAATAATTTAGATAATTGCTGAATGAAAAACAAACAATGGGATGGTCCAAATATCAATTGTGACATCTCTGTTAAATGATGATGCAGACTAAACACTGCAAACTCCAATTCATCAACATCACGTTGCATAGTTTCTTATCAACTGAGTTAAAATACAGAAAGGTTGCTACAAGGCCTACGGAGGAAATAAGGCACAGAAAGAAATGTTGGCGGGACAATATAAGCTATGCAATTTATATGAAATTCAATCATAATTAAGGGAATGCAAATAAGCTGGTCTGTCACTCAAGGGCTGAAAGACTGCTGTAAACTGGAACATTGTTTTCATTTTCTGCCAAGGTCTCAGAGAAGTCAAGCTGCATAACAGATTTTGCACTGTGCAGAAAAGGGCCTAAAGAAAATTGATCAGTGACCTTAACTGTGATAACAAGAGTCCCTCAAATGGAATGACAATGAACTGGACAAAAAGAATGGCTATGTACAAATTCAAGACAAGACTATTTCCTATATTTCACCACTTAGTGTTGAAATCATCTCTGAAAATCTTCATCGATGACAAGATTCTGTGTTAGCTGATCTGGTACACATATTAGATATCAGCTTGGCACCATTTTTATTTGCTACAGAGTAGTCTTTGTTAACAATCTTTTGGTGCAAATGTCATGTGATAACAAACATCCATTACCTGGGAGCAGTGACATAAAGATTTTTAAGGTAGTCATTGTGGAAGCCATACTCTATGTACAACAGTCACCTTTTCATGTACGACCATCAAGGAATCATGAAAAGTATATTGCTGAAAACTCTGTGTTGATATAGCAAACTATTTTGAGGGGAGCAGACACATGACAAGCTTGCCAGTAGCTTTCCATGAGTTGGTGGTTCTTCGTCCACAAATTATACTGGCCACAGTGTATATACAATATGCTGGCCACCATATATAACCAATCACGCACTGGAAAATGGCATTAAACCTTAAACAACAACAAGAACCACAACTGAAGCAGCACTAACAAGATTTACAAGAACACAGCTGTGGTAGCCATAATGGACATCAGATAAGCACCATTTTACTTTGAGACTAACTAGATCAACCAAGAAGTCTTGCAACGAACACCCCTTGCTAATATCAGTTTCTAGTCAAGCAGAGTTGTGATAACAAGATGTTTATGATGGCTACCATGGCAGCCATATTGGATATCAGATCAGCACTATTTGTTTAGGATCAGCTAGATATCATAAGAAGTCTTTAAATAAAACCATATGGTGATAAGACCATCCATTCAGTATGAATAATGATACTAAGATTTTCAAAACGGCTGCTATTGAGGCTAAATTGGATATCAAACCAGTACCATTTTCATTCTGTGCCAGCTAGACATCCTAAGAAATCTTCTGGTAAAACCCACATTGATCTTACCATCCCATTCAAAAATAGTGATAACAAGACCTTAGGTTGGCATAGTTTCACCTAGGACCAACCAGAAATCATAAGAAGTCTCTCAGTGAAAACCCGATGCTGACATGACCATCCCATCCATTACGAAGTAGAAATAACAACATATTTATGACAAGTGATGTCATGGCTGTATTGGAAACTGATTGGTGCCAATTTTATTCAGGGCCAACAAGACTTTATGTAATGTCCTTAAGTAAACACCCCATGCTATGACCATCCACTCAGATATAATAGTAACAGCAATACTATCAAGATGGTTATTATGATAGCCATATTGGATATCTGAGTGGCATCTTTTTCATCTAGTTCCATCTAGACCATAAGACAAGCATGTATGTGAAGTTTCAAGGCAATCCCCCCCCACAAGTAGTTCAGAGGGAGTAGCAAAAGGTATGTGGGTTTGCATTGGCAAGCAAATGATGTTACTCTAGTTACATATGAGCTCTGTCAATGGGTGTGGTCATGGGTCTTATTAGTGTATGTGTAGATATCCATATTTGTTAATCTACTATTTAACTTTGAAACCTTGCATGGATTTAGGCTATGGCTTTAATAAAGAAACATCAATATTTATTCTTCTAATTGATTACTTCAAAACTTGCATGTATTAAACAATCAGAACAATTTTGCAAGCTTCCTCTAATTCTAGCTGCAGGTTTTAATGACTTGTGACAATCACTAGCCATGGGAATGAAATGACTGTCACATTCCTGACTCTCATAAAATTGCAGTTTGTAACATTCAGTAGCTACGTGTTATTGGCCAAACTAAATACCTGTGAAATTTGATCAACATGTGTCCCCACTAAAATCACAGGTGGTGGGATGACTGTGTAAGATGTTGTTGAGGAATGTGCAGAATTCATGTTTTCTGTATCAGGTGGTGCACAGGAATGTACGGAATTCAGCCAGATCTCAACTAGCTCTAAAACAAGTCAGGAAACAAAATATAGCATTAACATTATAAGCATTGAAAGAATAATGTACATCTACTGGCTGACAAAATATTTACTAAACAATACTGACTTAGTTTTTGACAGATTTAATTGAATGTGTATCAGAATGAAATGACTTGAAACCAAAGAACCTGAAGTTCCTGCTTTTGCCAGACATTTCCAGTGGATCAAAGAATGTGACCTACAAAATCTGTTCAATTGGATATCGATCATGAGAGTTTTGAAATATCTCATATATCAATTAGTCTTTGATTCGTCCGTTTAACTGCCAAATAAACGTCTTAATGAAGTAAAATGCAAAAGTCACTAAGTCAAGTTTAAAAATTATTTCTTTAGCAGGCAATCAATATAGGTGTTGCCAACTAAACTTACCTAAGATTCAAATGTATGTATTGTTTTCTGTTTGTCTGGCAATTAATCATGGTGTCACTGGCCAAGCTAGTCTGGTGATTGTGTTTTCGCAGTTTATTTAAAGGCTCTATAGCCACAAAATGCAAGACAAATAGAGGTCTTACTGGTTATCTCCTGACCATATTAAAATCAATATAGTTCAATGACTGCCCTAGGTCCTGTACTATAGACATTATATCAGTCCCTCACACCATGTTGTTTGTGTTCCTGTGCGTCAGCTCAGTTTAAAATAAATTTTGAGAAGCCTAAACTCAAATTAAGGAAAGACAGGTACTTGCGTGAATAGCTGACTTTACAGGAAATGACTGTTAATTAAGTGTTTTAAGTAGTAAGTCTGCTGATTGTTAGCAGTTACGACTGAAAAACAGTGGAGTGACATAAAAATACTATTGTTGGGAAAAATCCTCAAGTCCTTATTTCTGAATGAAAATAATATGAAGAAATAATTAGTTCATGAGGAAATTAGTTAATTACATTAAGATATTACTATCATTAAAGTAGCATCAAATCTGGTGCCAAAAATGACACATTTGATGGTGCAATTAATAATTAACTCTATCAATCATTTCTTTCTTGGCATGTCATGTTTTATCTCCTTTAAATGCCTTTATGCTGCAACTGACAAAAATATGGTTATTATATTAATTTTTCAAGACCAGCCATATGGAATCAATCCTTTAGTACTCTCAATATTCTCTTCTGAATATAACTGAGTTCTTACAATCTTAACCAAGAAATGGTTACAGTTGTACAAACGAATGCGATTATTTTTTGTATATTGAAAAATATCTTTTATCTGCATCAAATACAAGATAAATGAATTTACAGATGAGATGAAGCCCAGCACGTACCATGAACTTTGCATTTCACTTTCCCTTCAGTGTCAAAGTAACACTCATCTTCTACAATATCAGTAATTTGTCCACTGACATCTGAAACTAACACGTAAATGGCACGTCTTGTCAGGAACATCTGGTGTGTTGTGTAAAAGGCATACTGCCCTGCAAAGTCCCACATTGTTAAACGTGCATACTTTCTTACATCCTGCTTTGTTTTGTCTGGATTTTCTTTCAACAGTTTTAACATTTCCCTCAATGGATCCGTCTTATGACTTTCAGTGGCATTACTTTCTCCAGGCTCTCTTCCAGACATTATGTTATTTTCAGACTGGGTGAGATTACTCTGACCTACAGTGGAAGGTGATTCTTCTTGAAGACTAGCCGTAGATGAAAGATTCTGGCCAATATTCTGTTGAAGAGCCCGTTGATATATTACCTCTGTATCAGTGTCATCATCAGCAACAATGCCAGTTGGACTGTGGTCAGCTCTCTCCTCTTGAGGAGAGCTTGCAACCTGTTCCCGATCTGCAGTGCTATCACTTGTTTTGTAATTCTCATTTAGAACTTTAACAAGGCGCTGTAGTTTATAATCCTGTTCTGAATCTGAAATCAGAAGGAACAGACAGTACAGCTGAATACTGCTTTGCAACAAAAAATCAATCTGGAAATGAAAAATGAAAATACAACTTCAATGATCTTTTGTTTCTCCATTACATGTGGTGGGCCAGATAAGTCACTCCATGCTACTGCAAGTTTAAATAATGTGGTGGTGGTGGTGGGGTAGATACCAAGCAACTCAACACCAATAATCTTTTGGTGCATGTGTACATCCACCACATAGGGGTTGACAGGGAGTGACTGACAGTAAAATAGTCAATGCAAGAAGACTACCACTGGAATGTATGTATGTATGTATGTATGTATGTATGTATGTGTGTGTGTATCTGTGTGTGTTTGTATGTGTGTGTGTTTGTGTGTGTGTTTGTGTGTGTGTGTGTGCATGTATGTAAACAGCATCTCAGCACAATAACAGCTACATGGCACCAATAAAAAGCAAAATTAAAAAATGTAAAAATGAGGATTGTACAAGAACTTAGAAAAAATAAACCCTCTCAAACAAATGTAAACACTGCTAGAAAATAAAATCTAAAAATGATGCTCTAATTTTATAAAATGCATACATAGAAACTGGTTGTAAACAATAACTGCCCTTGAAAAGACTATGAAATCAGCGATTAGTAATCATATAGCAAATGACAATTCATCATTAAGCTGATTACAAGTTTAACAAATGCAAATATAATCTCAACAGCAATTAAGCATTCAATGCATGTTTGTTTTGAAAACATTGCCTAATTAATTCCTTTTCCTATTCATCCCATCTTTAGATGGTGCATCACTTTGGTGTATAATACACACTTCCTTATACTTTGCAATTTATATGCTGTAGTAGCCTTCAAATAAAAAAATGGACATGACAAGGCAAAACGTTTAAAAGGCACATCCAAAAAATGCAAGAATGTCACTTGTTTCTTTATTCTACAGTACACACATCCGTATCACATCTTTGTGTTGGTCTATTAATTTCATATGAAGCTAAAGCAGTGGATCTTGGTTAATAAAGCCTTATTTCCCATAAAGCAGAGCTATTGATCTTGACTGGTTTAATGCAACATGATAATGGCATCGCTGTACCAAGCAGCAACAATCTTTATAAAAGGCTTATATTAGAAAAATATGACTACATTCATTTGTAAAAGGGACTCAGCTGTTAAGATTATTATTTGTGGTTAAGAATACAATGTATATGTACCAGTAGGAAACAAAATCACCATAATCCTTGGGATGTTTTACTGAAAGTATCTGTTCATGTTTGGAACATCAAATAGACAGTCACGTTGATTTCTACTCAACAACTTGTAACTAGGTATTTTTACTTGATGTTTATTTGTCAATCTGTTTTCTGCTCAGTCATGATGGTTTAATCGTTTCCAAGATAATCTGATAAATACTGTAGTGATTTTGCAATGTGACATTTAATAATCAGCTCTAGCCTCAGTTTTGGTACTTGCAAAAATGTTCAATAATCACAAAGCTTTCAGTGGTAAATCAGAGTGGATGGTAGTACTAATATACAGTAATGGAGATGAAAATACGGCAATGTAAAAGAAATTTTAAAAATGCAGTAAATTAACAATGCATATCTTGGTATGGTTTGTTGTTATCCACTGACATTAATATTAACATGGATGGTGCTTATGTTGTTGTTGTTGTTGAAGGGCTTAATGCCATTTTTCAGCACACGATAGGCTATACATGGCAGCCAGTACTAATGGTGGAGGAAGAATCTGGGAAAACCCCGGAAAGAACCACCGACCCACGAGAAGCTGCTGGCAAGCTTTCTCACATACCCACATTAACCGAATCCAAGACTCGAACCCACGCAGACAGGTGAGATGGCAGTGATCTGTAACGGAGAGCGCTTTAGACCACTCGGCCACTCAGTGCCCTGGTGCTTATATAAAGTAACAGATTTTAAACTTGTATATATAGTAAGGTTTACTATACTATGATAAATACAAAATACAACAAGATTTTGAACTAAGCATAATTATATTTATTTGTTTATTTGTCCAGTTTGGTAAGAACTTACTCTTTTTATATTCTGTGTTTTGTTATAGAATATTTAGTTACTGTAATGCAGAGGAAATGCAGTAATAGACACACAGTTCACATTAATTGCAAAGATAATCCAATTAGTAGAACAGGCGGTGTCATGTATGACCAAACATAATTATCCTTTAATGGCATACTTCTAGATGCAACTTTCATTCTTCATGTAAATAATTGGACTCGAGGTGAAAAGAATGAGTTAGCTCATATATATACAATGGTATAGGGGTCAATGATTACAGGCACAACAATGGGTGCAGTTTACCAGCAAACTTGGGTTCAAATCTTATGTAAAGAGCGAAATAAAATTCTGTAACCTGTATGGTGAAGTTATTTATTCATATTTATAGAAATCTGCTAGTATTATGAAGCATTCTGCTGTAGAAACCTGGGATAGAACTTTCCATTCTGTATGGTACATTGATCAATTTTATATTCAGTGTCCATTACTTAATTTCTTTCGAATTACAGTGTTTTATCGCATTACTGAAAGTAACTAAGTTTAATCATAGGAAATCATGGATAGTATTAATAATAATAATAATAATAATAATAATAAGTACAAGCTTGATTAGGAAGCCATTGAATGTTTCTCAAGGTTTTATTCATAAATGTCTTATTTTGTAATGCTATTATAATGGGCAGGATATCTAGCCTCTAAAAATTTTATACGTTTCAAATTAAGTTCATTAATCGTAAAACTCTCTGTGCTACAGTAGGGTGAATGGTAGTACCAAAACTACTAGACCTAGTACCTCTACTTCGCTGACCGGGTTCGCCATCATACCTAGGTGGGTGGGTGGGTGTCGTCAATATTGACAGTCAACATTAATTTATCAATTAATACCTACCGTTATTCAATACTAAAATGATGATCGGCATGATTCTGGGGTGTATTTCCTATTCGCATATACACTGACCATAAATCATTCCTTGAATTCTTTCATTCCATGGTGGTGTTATGTGTCACTAGCCGAAATGTTGGTCTCGTTTCCAGATTTGGCACATTTGGAACACTTCTGTTGTTTATATAGCTTAGGTGGCGCTCTATAGTTTCGTATTTTCCATAGGTTTGGATTTTAAAGAAAAAGAATTTCCCTGGCTTTGCTCACTGGTTAAACTGGCTATTTAAAAAAGACCTTGTATATTTTAGGTATAATGCAAAGAACCTTTAATTCCCTTTATTTTGGTGTATGATTGATGGGTGTACTATGGGTTATAGAGTATACAGCTTGGCCTTACTTCAGATGTGCATCTTTCAGAAAAGTGCTAGCTCTACTTGGTCATTTTCACTTCCTGAACTTAAGAGGTAAATTGTATAAAAAAGAGCTGATAACTTTTTTGCATTTTATATATTTGGTAATTCATTCATTGCACTTTCAGAAGCTGGTATTATCTAGTCTGGCAAAATTCATTTTCCCTGTTTTAATAGCTGCTATGTATAGTGTACCTTAGACTAATTCAGGCTGATCTTTTAACACAAGGGAGCAGTCATTTTAGTTAGCAGTGTGCTGAAATCATGTAAAGTTTCCAAAAGAAAATATCCAAAAGAAATATCATCCACATTACATTAATGTAGCATAGAGGTATGCCAACAACTCTCCAATGTGCACGTTTTAAATGCGAACTACTTCACCTTGCATACGTCACTCTCTCAAAAGTACATATTGGTGAGTGCCCCATTAATGGTTAGTGGTCGCTTACGGCATCAACCATTTTAAATTGAACATTTTTGTATCGAAAATTTTGACCATTCAAAAGTACATTCGTTGTGTGCACACTTAGCTAATACTCTGTGTTATATAGGATTCTAATTACATTTATTAATTAGTGTGTAGTTCTTCTGCTATCAGTAACAAAGTTTGGTTGCCCCTGAAAGCAAGCGCTCGCCGATTTTTTACCTGCGGTTGCTACCCAGTGAACGTTAAAAGTTTACGTGCCAAATGCAGAATCCTGCAGAATTCCACAGGAGGTATAAAAGGTTTGTAACCGTCTGTGTTGGGACCTCATCGGTTTTTCGAGGGTCGTGATATCAGCTCAAAACTTGTAGAACGTGCGTAGGAAAATATTTTACAATTTTTTTTTGTACTATAAAGGTCATATAAGGCAGTGCGCAAAGAAAAGATAACTCTTTTGTTGATTATTTTCCGCGAATGAGAATTCATAGTTATTTCACGACTTCGACATAAATAAATGCAAAAATAAAGTTTTTATAATACATTTGGAACAGGACAGACTAAATTTTGAGATCTGCTTCTATATAACTAAAATCCTTTGTTCAATTTTTTTATTTTTTTTAAATCAGCAGCTTTAGCTTAAATATCTACTTAATCTGTTAAATTGTTATCAGACAGTAATTGTCATGATCCTGTGAGGCCAAGTCAAGTGTTCCTTGCCGACCTTGTTCAAATAATCTTTATTACAATTTAATAGAAATGCGACATCAAATAAAAATAATAATAATAATAATCAGTGCAAGTTTGAGTATAGAGCAGATGAGTGTTTCCCAATGCTCTTCCAATAGTTATTTGTTAATATTGTAAAGCTATTGAGTGTTTCTCAAGGTTTTGTATAGATGCTGTTAGTTATTATTGTTATGGCCATCGGGTGTTTATCTAGGCACTGTTTGAAGTTAACCCATATGAATGTAATGAAATGTTAGCCAATCTTTCTAGTCCATCCAAAAAGAATAATTTTAATATAAACTCTGAACATTATACTTTGATATTTGTAATTGTTTATATCAACTTCTGTCATAAAAACTGTTGCTTATACGTTAAAGGTTATGGGCTCCCAACTTGTTTGGGATGGCAGTCTATATTTTATGTCGGTGTTAATATCTATTAAAGAAAAAAAATGTCTTTGTCTTCATGCTTGCCATAGCCTTAGAATTTAACACTTCGGAAAATGAAAAGTTGGAGAAATGTACTTGTCTTGATGAATCTTCACAAGTTCTTTCCACAAACAATGTTGGATGCATATTAATATTAACTAGGAATTCAACCATTGAAATTTTGAAATGCAATAGCCCGAGAAATTTCACTGGCCTTGGGTAAGTGGACTACTGTTAAATGTGAGCCATCATTAAGATGATAAATCAAATACACACATGTACACATGCAAATAAAACTGTGCAAGCCTTCTAACCTAAACCCCCAGGTGGCCTGGTTAATGGCTTATATGGTGTTATTATATATACCACTCACCATGTAGTTATGTTACAAAGCAGGTTAGCATGCAACAGAGGGTGACTAAAAGCCAAAGGGTGCATACAGGGTGCAAACAGCATATGCACTTGTGCAAACACATAGAGAAGGAAAAAGAACTTGAAAAATATGATACACATAACGATATATACTGTGCTAACATATTACATACTTGTAGTTAAAGGTTAATATGACGGCTTAAAAATTCATCCTTGTCTGCACATATTTAGAACATGTGGTTAAAGAATAACATGTCACTTCTAGTTGCTCTTTCAACCTGGTGAGCAGCATTTTAAGCAAATTCAGTATTACCGGTATGTCCTTTCTAAAATGCGTAAAATTGATTCATGACATGGACAATTTCCAAACTACTTGCATACAACAGCTGACTGAAAGCATTAGGTCAAAGTTCAATAAGAACATTACTGTTCTTATCACCAATTTGTTCTGATGTACAATTTAAAAGTCTGTATGGATTATATTCTTTGTGCATGGACATAAATCTGTTCACTGTTCATCCAGCACCTGTCCAATGGTCATCCAGAATCTAAACTTTCTATCCATTCTTGTACCTGAAAATGTTTATGCCTGTATCATATTTGCCTGCCACATTTGTTTTAAAAGTGACAGGTGGGAAATAACAAATCTCTCTAGAATTTAGTTAAAATAATCTTGTAATCAACCTCAACATCATTGAAAATATAGAAAACCTTATTGTCATGTGTATTACATATCAGCCAATGTGGGTATGAAAACACTTGCTAGTATCTTCACTGGGTCAGTAGTTACTCATGATATTATACAGTTTCTTCCTCAACCAAATAAGCAGACTGTTATGCATTATTATGTTACTTGTTTAGGCTCGAATAAAAAGTAACGAAAGAGTGAAAACAACAACCTTTGAAAAATGTAACAAATGATTTATTTCCCTGGAAAAAACTGTAACAATTGAAGAAAATAACATATGGTTTTAAGAATCAAATCCAAAAATAATACAAGAATAATCCACGAATTAAATTTTAGAAGTCCTAATAATGAAATGTTTTACTGAATTCAAGTTCGAGTCCCAACGAATAATCCAAAATGGAAGGCGATGACGTATACTGTAGTCAGTATGGTGCTGTATCGTCTACAGTTCTTTTTATCCCACAGTCAATAATATTCTGGTGTTTGAATTTCATAATAAAATTTAAATAAATGTCTTTGTCCAAGAATTCTGCATGAGCACTCAAATATTTCAAGGAAAAGAATTAATCTTTAAGAATCCAAATAATTTGAATAAAAATAATAACTCCAAACTGACACAACAGACACTTTCCAGTGTAAAAAAAAGCCGCAACTGAGAAATATCTCCATAAACAAAGATTATACTATAGGATTAAATGATCATGGTTGGGTATTTATCGATGTGTAAATTTTACATAATCACTCACAAAGTAAATAAAATCCTTATAATTCCAATTTCATCCTTTCTACTGTCAAATCAACTTATTCCATCAATAATGCATTCCAATTTAAGTAGCGCATACTTTCTTTTCATTCGCCGCTTCACATCGCCCCATAATACATAACCTGTACAGAATCACAGGAACATATTGACTACTGTCAAAGTTACGTTTATTCAGAAAATCCACACTTTACATTTTAAGCAGTGACTACCAGTGGTTTCCACACATTTCATTTATTTACAACATTCTTGTTCAATTTTAGTCAGTCCCATCTGGTACGTCAGATGACCATGACCTTACACAATAACAGCTGATACAAACTGAACAAGTGTGCTAAATTAAATTTCCAATATAACATGAAAATTTAAATCATTATGGAATTTGTCAATGAGTAACGTGGATGCTATCCCTTACTAAAATAAAGGTAAAAATGTAATAAATTTTATACAGGAATAACATTTTATGTCATTCTAAACAGCGTTATTACTTAACAAGATCCATGTCATGATCTAATGTAAAATGAAATGT
Organism: Sinohyriopsis cumingii; assembly: GCA_028554795.2. Lineage (NCBI taxonomy): Eukaryota > Metazoa > Mollusca > Bivalvia > Unionida > Unionidae > Sinohyriopsis > Sinohyriopsis cumingii. The sequence goes on along the minus strand of CM068835.1, from coordinate 96,669,185 downwards.
GACTACTACCATAGTTACGTTTATTCAGAAACTCCGTACTTTACATATTAAGCAATGGCTACCAGTGGTTTTAACATATTTCATTTATTTACAACATTCTTGTTTAATTTTAGCCAGTCCTATCTGCTACGTCAGATGACAATGACCTTTCGTGATAACAACTGATAGGGATAGAACAAGTGTGCTAAATGAAATTTCCAAACGGACCATAAATCATTATTAATTTTATCAATGAACAACATAGAAATATGAACAAGATGATATTACCCTTACCAAAATAAAGGTAATAATTAAATAAATTTTATACAGGAGTAACATTTTATATCATTTTCAAAAGCGTTAATACTTGACAAGACCCTTTCATTTATCTGATGTGAAATTAAATGTGCAGTTGTTAAATGTAGAGTTGCTCGCAAAACCAGCCATATGTTTTCTTTGGTTGCATAGTTGAGTGTTGGAGTGCTGGAAGGACTGAGCGCTTAGAGTGTTCGAAATTCTAACTGGAGACTTTATCGATGGTTGCTGACTTTGATCTGAAGTGAAAGGTGGGTTCGTGTTTGGGTCTGATACAGACAGAGCTTGACCACCATTAGCTATATTTTCCAAAACTGAACTAATTAGTTGTTTTTGTTCAGTGCTAGGTCTTTAGAGACTCCTCATGTTTGTGGTCTGTCATAAACAAAATATTTCTGGTTGCAAACCCAGCATCACTCATAGCCTGAATTGCTGTTGCACGGAGTGAGTGACCAGTATAGCGTTGCACTCCTGCATTCTTGCAGATGTCTGGCATGAATGAGAATTGCTTTGGTTTGACCGGTTCACAAGTATACCATTTGTCAGTGAATTCAGGAGATCTTAGTGATTCTTCACTGCATTGTGTAAATAATGCCTTTGCTGCTTTGTCACATTTCCGAAGGAAATTTTTACAGATTTCACTGGACAAGTGTTTGTGCCAGTTGCATACATTCTTTTGTCTGATGTTTCTTCAAGCTTTGCATCAACACCACCTTGGTGGTTTTTTTGAAGTGTTTCATGATTTAGAGTCATATACTCCATTCCAGATTCATCCTTTTCAAATTTTAAGGAAGTTGGGGTCAGTTGATGGTGAAATTCTATACATCTGGTCACAAAATGAATAGCCAGCAGATACCAACTTTTGAATCGAAGGGCAACAGGGTCAAATTTTTGAATATATACATTGATTTTTCCTAATTCTTCCAGTGAAATTACTTGGTAATGCTGGGTTGGCCTTGACATACCTGATTTTAAATTCAATTTCAGTTTTGCATTTAACATTGAATTAGCATTTTTGAATTCTTTGTTTTTGACAATGTCAGTATCTTTTCCATTATCCTTCAAGTATCTGTTAATGGCTGCACGGACATTTTTCAAGGAATTCTTGTGATATTCTTGCGCCTTATTGGCTGGCATTTTTGTGACCCTGGATGATAAAAATTTTGTTTGGGCCTCAGCACAGAATCTTCTTAAGTGGCCATTCAGTTCGTCTGGTCTGACTGTGTTGAAGTCAAGTTTGTATCCATTAATTTCAATACACCAAGCTTAAGTAAATATAAACATATTCATAGCAATACAATTCTTACACTTGGCAATATTATTTTTAAATACACATAAAGACAACATGTCCTGCAATTTGTGTATATTTTGTCTACTTATGGTTGGGATTTATGTATGTAATATGGTGACATTATTAATTTTATCCTTCAACATTAAAGTCTTTCAAATTTATACAGAAGATTTATTTCTTGAGAGAAAGAATAGTAACGCAAAAAGTTATGCAATTTCTTTTTCATCGAAATTAATGACTTCACATCCAAAATTATTTAACTTAGCAAAACAATCACTTTATGAATCATAATATACATTTTTCAATGGTAGTTAGTCACGTTGTTGGAGATATCATGCAAACATTGTCATCTCAACAAACTATGCGATATGTTATTATATATGTTCAAAATCTATCCATCAAAGATATTTCATGTAAATAATCTGATTATTTTATTATTGTAGTTTTAACATTTATAAACTTTATCCAGTCTTTTGAATAATGGTCTCATAAATATTTGTTTTTATTTTTGTATAAGTGGTCATATTCACACCATGCCACCAACACCCACACACGTTTGAAAATTAGCAAACAAAAATATACAGAAAATTTAAAAATGTACCATTAAAAACGCCAATGCCCCATTTTATGTTTCGTTTAGTAGCCTCTGAGTATTGATTTATTTCAATAGGTTTTAAGTCCTCCTCAGATAATTTCTTCAATCTTGGTGTATCTCAATCAGCGGCCTCAAAATCAACTGTCCCAGTTCCCATGCTATTAGTGTTGTTGTTATGTATGGCTAGGGTGACGGCGGTCATGGGGTGCTCTGTGAGGGAATTTGTCAATCTCTGTTCGATTTCATTTTCAGCGTTTGTACCATCCATCGCAATATCATCAAATCCATCTCCATCTGCTTCAGTCGCTGCTATTATTTCTTTTAATTCCTTGTCATCTAATTGTTCAAAAAACTCAGCAGAAAATTGCAGTGAAAAATCACCTTAGTCTGCCATTTTGCTTGGCTGTGTAGCAGACGAATGCTAAATTGTATAGTCAACTATGAATATCAATCAAATAATATTGGAAAATGTATAAAAAAGGGTAGAAGTTATATTTATTTACTGAATTAAAAATTTAACAGACTAAACAATTGTTTCACAGTGATGTGTCTGCAATGTTTATTTATACTTGCAAACCGAAAGTAGTCCCAGAATGTATCGAAGTGTAAAAAATTCCAGATCAGTATCACGTGACCATTTACACAATTTACATCCAATCATATTGTAGAAAATCCATTACATTCATAACAATTGGAATTATAGTAACTTGAAACTCAAAACATTCCCGGACTAGGGTCAACTATTAAGAATTTTTTAGAAGTATTTACGTCTAAAAGGACGTAGTCCCATTATGACCTTGACAAAAACCAATCATTTTACTCAAAGAATAAGATAAAAATAAAAAGTTGTTTACTTGTCGCAGTGATCTCTGAATCAAGGTCGGGAACTAGGTCAGCATAAGATATAAAGTTCAGTGTTTACGATTAACTCTAAGGTGAAACTAATTTCTGGAAAATATAAATTTCCTAGTTTAAAAAAATTACATTATTTTGACATATAATGAAATTTAAAATAATTTTTAAAAAATCTTACAATTAAATTAAATCAGATATAAATTAAATCAAATATACATAACAGCATAGTATATCATACACTGAAACATGGCGCTAAACCACAAACAACAACCAATTAACATTAATTACTTTCATACTCATTAAACTAGAACAGAGAAATAAATTGTCTCCACAATTACATAAATTGCAGCAGTTGATTTAATAAAAATTGTTACACTGACCAGCAAGGTCTTCTCACAAATATATCAATCAACCCTGCAGAAAATCTCTTTTGGGAGAAGTAATATATGTTTAAGAGGACTGTTTCAACTGTCATAAAGCTGTAGTTTGTACTTCACGATATCCCTTGTAGCAAGTTTAAACTAATGTTCTGAACAGCCTTCTCCAAAATGTTATGGGCAACATAACCTTCCAAGTTATATTTTGACAACTCATGATTTGTGCCCTAGCATGACACAGTTTACCATCATCTATTGTTTCTTGTTGTTTTTTTTGTATACCTGAACGAAATTATCTACACCATTTAAATTGAGAAGTGCAGATCATTCCTTCAAGAGTGGTAGTGACTTACATAAGACAATAATGTTTCAGGTTGGCCGACCATCCCTATCTTTCATTGCTGACCCTAGCACCACCACCACCACCCAGTAAAAAAAAATTTTTATATTATTTTAGTCTTGGAAATTGAAAATTCATAGCAAATAAGAAAATAATAGCGGGGGGGGGGGGAGGGGGAGGCTCTGAAACAATATCAAATAATTTGGCCAAAGGTAACCATTTCATGGAAAGCTGTCAAAAACACAGATAAACAATTAGGATGAAATCAAAGGATGTTTCATAAAAAGTTAGATTACCATGTCAGAGATGAAAAGTTATCTGATAGTTTCTATAACAATTCATAATCCCAAATGGAATAGTCTCATTCCTGATATTTGCATTTTTATGTGAAAAATTATGTACCCCCCCTTGCAGCCTCTGGCATTGGAAATTTGAAGATCTGCCTTTACATATGCAAAAACAGTTACATCTGCAAACAAAAATGTTAATGCCAAGGTGGTATGTAACTGCTCTTTATAGACATGAACAAAATGAGACTAGGATTATTGTGCCCATTTTCACAAAGAGAACCACGTTAACATCACAGAAGGAAAAATCAGAGAACCTGAAATAACAGGAGGATCAAAAATTGTATATTATATGCTTGCCAGGTTGTAAATACTATTAAAATCTCTAGATATAAGCCTTTTACATTAGTCTCATATATTATATGTCTGCCAGGTGGTAAACACTATCATAATCTTCAGATGTAAAGCACTCGTACATAAGATGCATACAGCTTAAACATATTCAATTTGAAATCAATATACGTCTTCCTCTTCTTATAAAAGAAAAATTGTCTTCTATATCACAAGACATACATTCCCTATGGTCAACGTCTTTGACACAAAAAGTCAAAAAACTATTTTAAATTTTTTGGTTCTAATGGACCTATATCAGATGTCTTAATGGGATGGCATGTTGTCCTTTATTCATCCATCCATTAACACAAGCTTCTGATCACAATTTGCTTTAACTACTTGGCAAATGGACATGAAACTTTAAGCATGCCTTCACCCTATGACTGACTTGGTTCTGAATAAAAATCTTGTGCTGCTACCTTGAAATTCATATCGCTGTTCCAGAATGGTTGGCCATATCACCATAGGTTTTGCACTAAGGCGCTTGATAATGACTAGTTGGTCCTAAATGGAAATGATACTGATCAGATCTCTAGTATGCATAGCTGCCAACCCTCGTGGCAATTAGTGAAAATAGGGATACAAATTAGTGAAGTTTGACATGAATTCATGAAGCGATCTTCGAGAACGGGAATGTTTGTCGGAACAAATGCTTAGCATGGTCTCCAGCTGATAAAGGTAGATTGTGTTCAACAAGAAAACTCACAAACAATGCTTCAGCATTGGTAGCTTGCAGGTCTTCCATCGAGAGCTGAAATCTTCTGCGTGTTTTTTGTGCTTTTGGCTACCAATGTGCTTCCTCGTATCGTCTCTGCCACCATGCCTAATGCTAAAATTTGTGGCACGCTGCGTGCAAAAAAGCATGATGTATGTCAGTGTTTGATGTCTGAATGCACAGCCAATTTTTGGTGTATTTCAAACTAAACTTCACTTTTTGTATAATACATTTCTTTTTCCTTGTTTGTGGAGACATTTTCAAGATGTGTTTTCAAGATGTGGTGACAAATGGTAATTCAAATCAGTGTTTGCAGCACATGTGCAGAGCAAAATTCTGGTTAGGCCCCAGTTTCTTTCAAAAGCATTTGTAAAACTACACTTATAAATCCAGATTAAAATCCACTAAAATGATTGCTACCGGGCCAACTGTATCAATTTGCCATAGTTCCACTAATACCGCAGTACCAGACCGTTTCGTCAACTGCTGATATCATGACTATCGCTTAGCTGGAAATTGGTTATTTTATTAAAGATTTAAAATAATTGAGAATTGGGGAAGTCGTGATTTTTTTGCATGTGGCGTGAATTCATGAATCACTAGAAAAATCATGAAATTCACGCCAAAACCTTGAGGGTTGGCAGCTATGAGTATAGGACTTTTGATAATGATCAGTTAGTCCTAAATGAAAATGGTACAGATCAGATTTCTAGCATAGTCATCGTGGTGACCATCTTGAAAATCTGTCATTGCTAATTGTGTGGGAAATTCCCTTCTTTTAGTCGCTGTGACCTTCAACTCTAGACTCTGATGCTACATCTTTTTCATCCTGAAATTAAAACATGTAGGTTACTTCCTTGCCCCAAATGCAAACTACTTACAATCTGTGGCAATGTTAGATTGTAGAAAACTTAGGTTATTGTGCCAAAACAAAACAGAGATGAATGGACAGATATCAGCACAGCACAATACATTTCACCTCCTGGTATGTGAGTAAATAGAGAAATGTATATATTTTATATTTGTATGCCCACATACCTTTTTCTCGCCTCATCCATTCACAGGTCGATAAAGAAACATCACAGCAGTTGACATAGACATCTATGCCCTCTGTACTACATCTCTCAGAAATGTTCACTTCCTCTCCAAGAAGACGCTTGACAAGGGTTGTCTTCCCTACACCCATATGTCCAACAACCATGAGTCTTATGTTGTATATAGTTTCCTTTCCATCTTTTAGAGCATCTTCAAAAAGTTGGATGGATCTCTCATCCATTTTCTGAATTTCTACTGGAACACCTGTGCATGTAATGGATTATTTTTACTGTTAACATTGAGGCAAATCGAAAAATAATGACTACCCAAAACATCAGACAGTCAATCCTCTAGAGGTGCAAGATTGAGTCAAAAATCACCTTGGTGTCAAAACTGGGGGTCTTACTGAGTAAAAAACAAACTTTGGTACCAAAAATGGGGGTAAAATAAAAACTTTGGGGGTCTCTGAAGCACAAATGAGGACAAAGGGAAACACTGATCAGAGAGTGTAATTTCAATGTACGCCATCAAAGTTATTCATGTTAATACACTGGAGACTTGTGCAACATTCACAAATCTATTGTCATAAAAGCTCACCACAGTTTATTGGTGTTCAATTTAGTAAACACATAAAAATAATAATCCAAACATTTAAATCTACAATCTGATTAAAACTGTGATATATTTATAAAATGTAAACCTGGCAGCACCAGTAAGAGTCTGCTCTACAATTATTAAATACTTCTAAAAATGTAACTGGTACATGTGAACATGTTTGCATTTGCAACATGTATAATGTACAGCATGCTGGCATGCATTCATGAACTGTGAATATATTTACATGTGTTAATTATGGAAATCATGCATCATATAAAGCAACAGCTGAACAAAATGACTGATTCATTTCATCCAAAAAAAGGCTTAAATTAATTAAAAGTGACCTAACTTAAGCACTTTTAAAATTGACAGGGGAATATTGCCAGAGTAGGGAATACCTGCATATAAACATGTATTTAAAAAATTATAAAATATAAAACAATTGTATAAAGAATACAAGTTGTCAGCATGTTTTTATGTTTGCTTTTTTGTTTTGTTTGGTCTTGATTTAACTTTTAAAATCATGGAAGTTCCAAGAGGAAGTGAAAATAACCAAGAGCGATCAGTCTTTCAATAGATGCACATCTGAAGCAAAGCCAAGCTGTCAAGTGTCCAAACCAAATTAAACTCATCAATCGAACATTAAATTGAAGGGGTTCGTTTAATTATTCCTATATCATCCGGAATATGAATGCGCCATTCATATTCAGCTTCGGCATGACAAGATGGAGATTTCTATAAATAATCGTTGAGGAAAAGTAGATATCTGATACGTCTTCTATTGGTCAATAAGTTTCTTATTTATTTTCACAAAAAGAAAACATTATTAAAAGAATTTGTTAGAAACGAAAGGCAGATTGTGCAAGTGTCTATGTAAAACGGAAATATCCAACACCGCGAGATTATGCAACCTGCAAGAACATGAGAAACGCGGAATTTTAGACGCTGTAACCCAAGAGTGCTTTCCGGTGTAACCCAGATTGACCGTCGCGTGCAAATGGCTTCTCAATGAAAGCGCCCCCTACTGGACAAAAACAAACTGTGTATTGCCCCGCACTGGTAATGATCAACGCTAGCTAGCCAGCCGCCATTGCGACAGTCCACAGAGAATTAAAATTTTTATATGAAATTGGATAGTAAGAACTAAAATGCAGATAGCTTAGCAATCATGAATAAATTGAATTTGGTACAACTATATTGGCATTAAATTTTAAAATAACAACTATTATTATAATTGCAGTCAAAATCAATAAAAATGATTATGCTTGACGAACGTCACTTCGAGTTTACACACTGGAGAATAAAAAAATATATATTTATTACACTTTAATTTCATTTTATATATTTTAAACTGTTTGTCTTTACAATTAGGTTCTAATTGTAATATGTATAACTTACATTTATTATCCAAATGTGAATTAGGAATTGTAAATAAATAAAATATTTAGTTTTCGTTATCGTGTGATATAAAATAAAATGGAATTACCTGATTGATGTGAATATTCCAGTCTGTAGACAGTAATCACATTACTATCCTCCATTGTGGTGTAAAGAACTCCATGCTGGTCATCATAGAATATTTCATAGGGACTTGATGACCCTCTGTGTATGGTCACTAGTTGACCGCTGTCTGTCAGCTGATGAATGCTGTTAGTGTACCTGTCACACACGTAAATAAAATTCCTCCTATCAACCATTATTGAGTACGGTATAAATTCATCATGTTGATACAGAAACTTTGGTGTGTGTGGATTAAAAATATCATATGCATACACACCATCAGTATTGTAGTAATCAGTCCAACACGAGATGTAGACAGTGTTGTCTTTTACGGCCAAGTGACTAACACTAATACCAATGGCCACTTGACCGACCTTGTGAATTGAGTCTACACGTCCATCTGTAAGGTTTACAACACACCAGTACAACATCCAGTAGTCGTCCATTTTCCAACCGCTGACAACGAGTTTGTCTGAATTCCAGTTTGCCACTGAATGACAGTAATGAAATCCTGTCCTTACATTTAATGTTTTGACCCGTTTTACGTCATGTATAGATTTCAATGACAGGATTACAATCGTACTGTCCAACAGACACACAGCAACTTCCGTCTTGCCAATAAGTAGGGACGGCAATGGTTTTTTAACAGTTTGTTATAAGCAGCTTGAAAACAGATGTTATGGTAATAGCATCTTTGAGATGAATAATAAAGTTTATTTGAAAAGAATATCTGTAAAATTGATTGAGTTATGTCGTTTTTTATACCGGTACCCTCCGACATTTTTACGTACTCAAATTACAGAAAAACGTCAGAAGGACACTATTTAAAAAAAAATTTGTATACATTATAAATTTAAACTGGTTGTCTTACTGATAGGTTTAAACTATGAACTGATGAGTATAGCCCATTTAAATGTTGTTTTCCTGTTCCTATAGATCATATCAGTGTGGTTTTTTTACGTACAAAATGACGTACACATAATTTTTGAAGTGCAAAAAGGAAAAGATAACTCGCTTCTTACAATATGAGTAAAAGACTAAAAAATATACAATTGCTTTCATTGCAAACTACTAAAACACTTCCAAGTCCTTTGAAAGCCATTTGTGCAAGAGCACATGCATTGTCATCAATGCCATCACAGGGCTGAACAAGTTTGGCATAAATTTCGTCTTTTTCAATTAGACTACTTTCAAATGGGTGGTCATTACCATTAATGAAATCTGTAGATTCTTGACTAGCTCTGTCAAAGAAGGCTAGCAGTGCATGATAACTGTTATTCATGTCTAAAACATGAACATTACTTTCAATCAATCTCCATAAAGGGGCTGTTATTAACTTTGATATGAGCCCCAGAACCTTACAGCTGGCAATTATGTATGGCTTGTTCACAAGCGATAACGTCAGTTTTTGAAGTCTGTTACATGTTCTATGTACCGTTTCAAAAAACTGCTTGATCCTCTGATGGTGGTAAAAGGCTATTTGACCCATTAAAAATATAACATTAAATCTATTTCCTCGAAAATTAACAACATGCTCTTCCCATTTTGAGACTGACAAAATGTTCTAAATGCACTATAGCAACCACTTTTCTCGTCCACACCACGAGCAAAGCATTTTCCACAGAAACGTAGAAAAGAGATTGTTTTAGCATCAGAGCTAAACAGTTCACCAGATGATGTCTCTTCCTCATCTAAAGTGTCTGATGAAGATGTATCCTGCTCCTCTATTTTCTCAAACAGGGAGAGAATAGGAGAAAGGCATTCAGCAAAATTTACAAGTAAATGTAGTCCACAGAAAAAATTATTAACTTTAACTGTGGCTGTCTGTTCGCCCTCTGTCATGTCATTCCAATTACTTGAAAACGTAAGCATGACATCTCTCCTATATTGCTCTAACATTTCTGTAAAAGCTAAATTTGTTTGGGCTCTGTCAGACATAAAATCTCTTATGTTGCATAGAATACTATTCCCAAGGGTTGTATTATTATTGGTTCTGTATGATTCACACATATCAGAAATGTCATCTAATATGTTCCTAAAAATGTCCAGTGTAGTTCTGGCTGATTTGTCAGACATATCTCTCAGACCCAAAAAATACAAATTTTTGTTTTCATCACTTAACAAAAATGTTTGTTACGTCTGCCCAAATTTTCTTGTTTCATCACCATACAAGCATGTATTTTGTGCTGTACCAACAGTAGCTCCAAGCTGCTTTTGTCCAATAGCAAGTTTTTCAGCTATTATATTATCCACAGTTCTCCTCGATGGAACTTCATTAGGAGTTCTGTTAGCAAGCTTTAAAACTTCTGTTATTACTGGACCTACATTAGCTGATGCAACATTATAACTGGTAATGTTCATAATGCATTGTCTTGTATTGGGTGTGTAACATTTCGTTACAGGATCATATAGGTCAATTGCAGCATTATCTTGTAGAAGAGCTTGCAAATAATCTCTGTCCTCTGTTATGTTTTGCAAGTCTTTCTTCAGCTGACTATTCTCTTTACTTTCAATATCACTTGCATTTTTTGATGCTGTCAACTTTTCATTTAACATTCTCACGTTCTCTTGCTCATGTTGTAACTGAATAGTTAATCTGATGTTGCTGAGCCTTAAATTTTCATTGTCAGTTTTCAACATTGAAAGCTTTTGCTTCTGGCGAATTATTGTTTTTTGCAATGCTCTGTTGTTTGCAACAGAAGCTCTCTTAATGGCATATCGTGATAGGGTTCTCCTCAGTAGAGTGTTTTCATAACGAGCATCTCGTTTCTCTTTAGCAATGAAATTGAATTTCTGAAGCATTTTTTCTTTATCATTTATTAACTTTTTCATTCGAGAGGATAGTTGCAGGGTCTTTGATTTGAATTTCTTTGATTGAGTTTTTAATTCTTGAGAATGAGATCTTTTAAGACTTAAAATCTCATGCTGATGTTTTTCTATAGTCTCTCTAATTTCAACAGTTTTTTGTTCCTTCAATGACTCTGTTTGTTGTTCTGACTGTTGTTTGAACTGTGACAATTCAGTTGCTAAACTTATACATGCTTGCTTGCAAGATGAAAGTTCCTCTTCATAAAGTTTTCCACTTGTAACTTTAGGTGCTGTCACAGTGTTAACTGGAACTGAAAATGCTTCATTTTCAAATTCATTCTTTGCCAACCCTCGCTTCCCTTTAAGTTTATTCTTGTATCGATACAGCTTTGCAGTTAGAGCTTGTTTATTAATAGATGATGGATCAAGGTTAGCTATTTCTGCAAATTTGTTTATTATATAATGTTCATCAGTTGTCTCTGATGTACTTTTATGAAAGATGTCAATAGCTGTCCGAACATTTAAAGTTCTAATGTCTTTATTGGACTCCATCATCAAGGATATACATACACCAGCATGCAAAACACAAAAAAATAAAAGAAACTCCGTACAAGATTTGTTAAATGTCTGATAAGTAATATCTATGAAACACAATTTTGCTTACTACCAAGATAATTTATCCCGGATTAAAATTGAAGAAGACAAATTAATACTACTAATTGGCACGAATTGACGTGTGAGTGACCTTCTTATATATTTAAAGCAGGCCAAATAAAACAGTTCAACAGAAGATAAACAAAAAACTAATTGTTCTAAATCAATTCTTTATTCATTATTATTGATAAAATAACTGACTATCATATTTTGTGTACAGTGATTTTCAGCTTCTAATATTTGCATCTTCACATCGATCCATATACATGGTGAAATGAAAACGAGGCTGAACAATTACATCGAACAGGGTCATACAAAAATGAATAATTGCACTTCATTACGTGGACGATTGCAGCAGTTTTGTCTCTATTCAGTATAAGAAATGAAAATTATTTATTAATATCTTGAATAGAACTGCGTAATCGGCCCATAAATTATTTTCATTAATATTTCTTCTCTTCTACGGTCATTTGTATTATCCGCACTGCGCGCTTTTTAGAAAAAAGTATCATTACGCATGCTTCAGAGACTTTAGAAAATATTCGGCACCTTTCGGAATCATGAAAATATGTGGCCGTTAGTAAAATTGCCGTAGAGTGTACCCACCCATTCGGATTTTCACACATTTCCATACCGAAAAGTTCCGTACATATTTTGGTATGTCTGCTTTGGTTACCTCCCCTACCCTTTGCCGTCCCTACAATAAGACAGACACCCGTGGGAATGGACTCCAGTTCGTGTGATGTAAACAGTTTACCGTCATGTCGATTGTAAATCTGGAGATTCCTCGCATTCTTGTCTATGACCAGCAACGTGTCTTCTGTCACCACAAAGCCATTGTAGTCGGGTCCAAGGACGGCTGTGGATAAAAGAGAGACACACATCAGCATACGAAATAAAGAAAATACAGACATATATACTTTTAGTAAACAATGCAAAATAAACATGTACACATTGGTATATCTATTTCTGACCTAAAACATTGGCCCAGTGTCGTAAATTTAGCCACCACCACCATTATCGTAATAGTCGTATTATTTATATTATTACTATATTATACTAATTGCACAATACCGTTTGTTTTTATCACCTGGCAATATTTTGAAAAGGAGCATGAAGGATAAATCATCCTCAAAAAAGTAATTGTTTTCGTATTTTAGCCACCACCATCATTGTCGCAATAGTTGTATTATTTGTATTATTATTATTACTATTAGTTTAGTTGCTAAATTGTAATGCTCTGCAACTACAACTAATGCTATTGAAGCTATGACATGCTTTAACATAAATGCCCTGATATCAAATATATAGAGGGAAGGGTCACAGGAAACTAGGATTACTGTAGCCATTACGTTTTAGCATAAAAATAAAAATACCTTGCCCCGAGTATGGTAGGGCTAAAGGGGTAGAGGTGATTTTACATAAATTTCAAGTAACTCCTGAAAATTGCCATATGTGATCAATCAATAGAAACCACTTGAGGAGATAACACGGAGTCAGTCTATCCCCACCCTCAAGAAAACGTATCCCCTTGGTCAATATAATAGAAACTATTGCGATTTCTTTGGCGACGCCCATAATGCACACTTACTCGGCATTAAATATAAATTTGCACATCAGTTTGCACGGAGGGTCAATACCTACCTTTGTATCACAATTGTACAACTTTTGAGGCTAGCACCATACAACCATGTGTACAAGAGTTGGGGATGAAAATTATGATTAATGCATGCAACTTATTTTGACCACAGAAGCCAGCCTACTCTTATGAAATGTTTGACCCTGCACCATAACTTGGAAACTAATGAGATCCCCACCATATAGCCATACATACGCCTACAGTACATGAAAAGACAAATTAATATTTTGAAACCGAAATAAGCCCTGGTGTTCATTTTTAGCTGGATTTAGCCCATGGGCTATAGATTGGAAATGATCGAAGTCCCCACCTTATAACAACGTATACCTGATATACTTGCTGGGTGGATATGAAAAGACAAATTCACGGACACATGATATTTGCCTCAAAGGCAAACCTTGTCAAAAGAACTGCCCTAATTATGATTCAAGCACTCAGTCAAAACCGGAAGACACTGAGATACGTGTTTTACATACACATAATTCAAGCTGTAGTTGTTGTCAGGTAAAATAATTAAACCAAATCATGTGCAGGTAAAACAGTAAATTTAAATTCGACTTTATTTTTTAAGGACGAACCTATTTTGTGTAAAAAGAGAAGAAAAACAATAAACGTCTTGTCAGCATTTTCTTTTAAAAATGTAAAGTATTTAAAAAGTTACATTAACGTTCCGACTCAAACGACACAAACGAGGCGGGGGGGGGGGGGGAAGAAAAAAGTATATATGATCTGCATTCGGTACAGGCACTCGTTTCTCTCAGCAAAATTGGAAGTTAATGACAACACCAACTCCTCTTCTACAAATTAGTGGGAGTGGGTGTTTTCAATAGTTTGAAATTTTACGACGGAAACAAGCATTCCTACAGTACCTGTGGCATTTAAAGCAATATTTTTAGAAAATAAGATTAAATGATAATGAAATATCTTATTTTCAGAAATTTGCACCTGATACTTAATATTACATGTATATACTACCCTGACTATTTCAATGAAAGTTCCTGCCTCCATGAAAACTTCTGCACTCTCCAATTCTTGTCGTCTGCTCCTGAGCCAACAAAATTCGGCTCACATTCCTCATTCGGAATACAGTACAGCAGCTTCGCGCATTAATACATATCCACGTTCTTTGCATGCAACATCCGATACCGCTGTTCTATAAGATATATAGCCAAGAACCAGACTATTTGGCGGCTTAGCATGGTTCCCGGTTCCTTTCAATATAATTAAATTTCAACGGCAGAGAACCAGTATAATATGGCTCTCTTTAGTACTGTGAAAAGTGTTTTGAGCACAAGTTTGTGCATTTTTTAAGAATAAAATGTAAATTGCCTAATTTCAAATTAAGAATTATAAAATCTACGCATAAATTTCATACACAGAATGCATATAATGGACAAACAGTGTAAAGTGGACAGAAACTTATGTGACAAGATTGCATCATTTACCATCGATTTCAGGTTTTCTTACTGTGTAGACAGGGTTAGATTTATATAACCTTTGAATTTGTTTTGCATGTTTTAAATGCCTTTAGCAGTTTAGTGACTAGGTTGAGCGCACCTACTGCAATATCTTTAAAAGCCACGTTTTTTAGACAAATACACCAGCCACTGCAGCGAAATGGTATCTACACCCTTACTACAAATACTGTACTGTGAATTCGTTAGGTTTAGTTCCAGGAAGCTATCCACTCTTGCCTGAATGAAAGCATTTAAAGTGGGGTTTTTTTTAATGCTTAAGTGCAGAGTTTTAAGTTGTAATCATTGCCAACTTATGGACAGCACATGATTGCCATTTTTCCCCACCCACTTGAACTGATTTGTGAAATCGTTTAGCATTCAACCTTATTTTTCCAGTTGCCCGTATTCCACACATTTATGCCCAATTCATTTTTTTAAATCACACCAATCGGCTACTTATTTCATACCTATGACATCAACCTTTACTTAATGACTTGTTTGATAACATCACATTATATTCAAAATAACCTCTATATGACCTCTCAGTACTTTGAGATCACAATGTATTCTATTCAATACAGTCATGCCAGATGATACTTAGTAAAACTTCTGTTATGTTTTATCCTATATATGCATGCTGTGATCAGCTTGCGCAAGTGGGCAGCACCATCATTAGGCATTGCAAATTTGTGCCTTTGATTTTCAAATATAGATTCAAACCAATTAAAGTGATATTTTCATAAGAAAGTTACTTGCATTTTGCTGATTCTCATGTACAGATTGATAATGTATGATAGAAAAGTATGTGTCAGTAACACTTTAAATGATAGAAGAGTAGGTGTTGGTAACACCTTAAAAGATGGAAAAGTAGGTGTTGGTAACACTTTAAAAGATAGAAAAGTATGTGTCAGTAACACTTTAAATGATAGAAAAGTATGTGTCAGTAACACTTGAAATGATAGAAGAGTAGGTGTTGGTAACACTTTAAAAGATGGAAAAGTAGGTGTTGGTAACACTTTAAAAGATGGAAAAGTAGGTGTCAGTAACACTTGAAATGATAGAAGAGTAGGTGTTGGTAACACTTTAAAAGATGGAAAAATAGGTGTCGGTAACACTTTAATAGATGGAAAAGTATGTGTCTGTAACACATTAAATGATATTAATACTTCTACTGTTGCATGTTATAATTTTGAATTACTTGTATGTGTTGTGATGACAAGGCATACATTAACTAAACATGATTATCTCTGATTGATCTTAAGAAAAATCATTTCTCATTATTTCTTTCATTACCAGTATGATGAATTATGTTCAGATTTTGCAGATGAGCCATACATTGTATCAGTTTAAAACATCGTAATCATTTTGTACCCTAATTTCCATCTATTATTGTAGTGGACCAGTCAATGCAATGCTGTCTCCCAGAGGGAGGGGCCAATGTGGCTGAAGTGGTCTAAGCACTTGCTATTATCAATCACTGCCATCTCATCTCTCTCCACAAGGGTTCCAGTCTCAGTCTTGACCAATGTGGATCTGTGAGAAAGCATGCTAATAGCTTCCGTAAGTCAGTGGTTCTTAACGGAGCTTTCCTGGGTTCTTTCCTCTCCAGTTATAATGGCCACTATGTAAAGCTTATTATGTATTGAAAAATGACATTAAACTCATAATATCTTAATGGAGGAAATTTAAGGATCTGTCATTTTATTTATGCATTGTACTAAATTTCCACAAATTTTAGCTTTAAAGGAGAGCACCTTCTAAGGAACTCCCACCCCACCCCACCCAATCTGCAGTCCATACTGTTCTTAAAACACCTAAAAGTTCCAGCTCTTAATACAATCTGAATGACAGCTATGATCTTTTTCACTTTTTTATTCTTGAACAAGAGAATAGAATGTTTTTTCCACTTATGTTAATCCAAACAAAGGTTTTTTCACCATATTATAATTTACCATCACCACCCTCCCATTCCAGGTAATTATAATCAAAGAGAGATAACTATTTGGGGGGCCCCGAGTGGCCGAGTGGTCTAAAGTGCTCTCACACGGATCACTGTCATCTCACCTCTGTCTGCGTGGGTTCAAGTCTCGGATTCGGCCAATGTGGGTATGTGAGAAAGCTTGCCAGTAACTTCTCGAGGGTCGGTGGTTCTTTCTGGGGATTTCCCGGGTTCTTCCTCCACCATTAATACTGGCTGCCATGTATAGCCTATCGCGTGCTGAAAAATGGTGTTAAACCCTACAACAACAACGACAACAACAACTATTTCAGATTTGTATATGTTGACATTCTGGAACTGTGTATTTACATTTTGACAATAATGTATTTTCCCTAACATGAATGCATAATTTCACTCTGAATCAGCTCAGTAATATGGTAGCAGTCAGCTTAACAGTTAACACTTGTGGAGACCATTTGGTCTATGAAAGAACTTTAATCTTACAAAATCTTTAATTACCATATCAGACAATAGCATATCATTCATATGTGAATAAAGATTTTTTTTTTACCATATATGGTATTAATTGTAGTCAGTGCTTAGCAGTAAGAAAAGAAAGATGAGTGGACCATCTTAGGACATTTTATAGGTGGGACATACATTTTTTACTTGAAGTAAAAACAGGAGCCTCACAGTTCTTTGCCCCATGAAAATCAATTTATATCAAGAAACAGTGTACATTTTTAATATGGCCATCTGCAAGGAAATTGGTTGGGGTATTTGGACCACATATTTCATTCTGTTCACATACTTCATTCACAGTTACTCAATCAGATTTTATCTCTCCCATTCTAACTGAAGCCGTACTCAGTTTCTCATACAGCAAGATCATCAAGAGTAGTTGATTTTAAGGTTGAAATGTTTGTTGCAATATAATATGTACCTAAACATTGCATATAATGCACTCATATTTAGGTCTCTACTGAAGGAAAGATAGATCGATTGTCAGCTGTCCATTCATCACTCGTCCCCTCATATATAGGTCTCGACCCAAAGAGACATATTGGTTTTTGGCTGTCCATTCATCTGTCTGTCTGTCACTCATTTAAATAGGACAACACCAGACTGGACATTTATATGAGTTGAGTTTAAACACCAGACTGGACATTTGTATGAGTGAGTTTAAACACCAGACTGGACATTTATATGAGTGAGTTTAAACACCAGACTGGATGTTTATATGAGTGAGTTTAAACACCAGACTGCATATTTACATGAGTGAGTTTAAACACCAGACTGGATATTTATATTGTGGGTGGTTGCAAATACCAGAATTGATACTTATATATCATGGGTCGGTTCAATGACCAGATTGGATACTTTTATATCATGAGTCGGTTCAAACACCAGACTGGATTTGTATATATCAAGGATTCAAACACCAGACTGGATGTGTATATATCATGGATTCAAACAACAGACTGGATATTTTAATCATGGGTGGTTGCAAAGACCAGAATGAATACTTGTATATCATGAGTGGGTTCAATGACCAGATTGGATATTTTTATATTATGAATGGGTTCAAACACCAGACTGGATGTGTATATATCATGGATTCAAACACCTGACTGGATATTTATATCATGGATGGTTGCAAAGACCAGACTGGATATTTATATGAGTGAGTTTAAACACCAGACTGGGTATTTATAGCATGGGTGGTTGCAAAGACAAGAATGAATACTTATATATCATGAGTGGTTTCAATGGCCAGATTGGATGTATATATAGCATGGATTCAAACACCAGATTGGATATTAATATATCGTGGGTTCAGATACCAGACTATATACCAGGAGTAGGTTCAAAGACCAGATTGGATATTTATGTTGTGAGTTAGTTCAAACACCAGACTGGATTTTCAGATATCATGAGTGCGTTCAAAGACTTAGTTTGCTTTGGTAGCTGACATTATATTGTAATTATTTGTACACATTAATTACTTTTTTTGTATAACATTTTTACAAAAGCCTTGTATGCAACTTTAGAAAAAAGTCACTTCAGCTTGGCAAATATAATTTGAAAGGCATGGTTAAGTTCTATTGAAATAACCTGATTAGACTTTCATGCCCTTTTGCAATTTATCATCTTTTTGCACATTTAGGATTTGCAATTCTTTTTACATAAACTTTATAATGATCATCATACTGCAATCACTCAAAGTAGACTGGTGTTATTTATTAGCTATATCTGTAATATAAAGATGATTTGATTTTCAGGCCATTATAGTGGCTTGTTCATGTTTTAGCTTCATTTTGTTAGCTTTGTTGGGAAAATACAAAACAGCCTGGTACAATATTGATATGCATATTCAGATTACTTCATTCGATTGTAGGATATTATAGTAATATTTCATATATGAAGTATCATTGTAAGAAAAAGACGTTATCATAGTGGGAAGGGTGGAGATATCTTTGTCTTTCAAAATTAGATCCCATCAGTTACCAGAGTGCAAGTACTAAAATATCAGTATGCCCTGCCACATCAATGTATTGCAAAACATCCCATTCTAAAGTGTGGCTCATTTAAAAATCTTGGATTTACATACATAGATTTTTCTCTATCCAGCTGGCTTGTGCATGCATGTGCATCCACTCAAAGAAATACATTTATCCAGTAGCTTAAGTAGATCATAGCAACACCAGTTCATAAGTTTTCAATCATGTTTAAATATTTTGGTGGGAAACTCTTATACAAGACCATATTTTCAAACCTTGGCTTTGGTTTTGACTTTTCATGCCCATGTGACTATAATTATTTGGAATAGATTGCTTTGACTTTTCATGTCCATGTGACAATGCTCATTTGGAATCGATTGCTTTGACTTTTCATGTCCATGTGACAATGCATATTTGGAATAGATTTCTTTGACTTTTCGTGCCCATGTGACTATGCATATTTGGAATAGATTGCTTTGACTTTTCATGCCCATGTGACTATGATTATTTGGAATATATTGCTTTGACTTTTCATGCCCATGTGACCATGCATATTTGGAATAGATTGATTTGACTTTTCATGCCCATGTGACTATGATTATTTGGAATAGATTGCTTTGACTTTTCATGCCCATGTGACTATGTATATTTGGAATATATTGCTGATTTATTGTGCTCCACTTTTTTTAGGGAATATAACTGTACCATTATTAAGGTATAGATTTTATATGCCACAAGCTTGTCTATAGTTTGGTGTTAGCTGCACGTGATTGATGAATTTCAATGTCTGTTTACAGTCGGATACATCTATAAAAACCAATTAATCACTTGGACTGCCTTTTCCCAATTTGTGATTATACAAAGATTCCATATTTTTATAAGTTTAATTTTCAGATGATTTCTCTATTGGGGTATGAAATAAAATGTTTAATCTTTCATTTTGAAGTTAACTTCACAATAATTCATACAAATTACCTTAAATAACTTGCAGCATTAGAACTGTCCATTTTAGATCAATGAAGTGTGTATACAGAGGAAACTTGATGAATGATGCATCTAGTGGAGAATATATTATGTCTAGAATACGTCACAGTGACATACATTCCCCAATTGCTAGGATTATCAGTGTCAGTGTTCATATATCTGTCAATCAGCATAATTATACTGACACTTAATGTATGAAACTGAAATTAGAATATTGTTGTCTGTACCTCGGGCTTCCAAATGTTTTGTGTATTGGAATTGGTGGTGACCTTAGAATTGTGTTTGCATATAGTACTTTAGGTATAGGACTACATGACACAAATCTATATATAGGTATATAGGTCATAAATCTAGCTAATCCAATACTGTCATTAGGTATAGGTCTATTGAGCACAAATCTAGCAAATGCAATACTGTCTTTAGGTCTATAGGGCACAAATCTAGCAAATGCAATACTGTCTTTAGGTCTATAGGGCACAAATCTAGCAAAGCCAATACTGTCATTAGGTATATAGGGCACAGATCTAGCAAATGCAATACTGGTTTTAGGTATATAGAGCACAGATCTAGCAAATGCACTACTGTCTTTAGGTATATAGGCCACACATCTAGCAAATGCAATACTGTCTTTAGGTATATAGGCCACACATCTAGCAAATGCAATACTGGTTTTAGGTATATAGGGCACAGATCTAGGAAATGCACTACTGTCTTTAGGTATATAGGGCACAAATCTAGCAAATGCACTACTGTCTTTAGGTATAGGTCTACATGGCACAAATCTAGCAAATGCAATACTGTCTTTAGGTATATAGGGCACAAATCTAGCAAATGCAATACAGACTTTTCACTTCCATATGATTTTGTAAATGAACTGTATCAAGACTACATTGGATGATAAACTACGGTAATCATATACAACAACAAAATTCCTAAAGCATATATTCCTTTTTGCCTTTATCTTTTAGTGTCCTCATGATTGTGAACATTATACATGTCCGTTCGTAGTTCTATAATGTAATATGTCTACCCCGATATTCATGTTGTTTATGTCGACCCAAACAATGTAAATATCATGGTAGACGTATTACATTGTTGGACTAGGCCCATCGTATAAACTGATGCCTATTTGTTTTGCTTACAGATTGGGTAGGAGTGATCATGGATGCATACAACACAATAAAAATTAATGTCACGTAAAATAAGGTGTGTGCTAAAATAAAGAGTAGCTGCAATAAAGCACTTAAATGTGTGAACAAGGTATTGTCAGGCGATGTGTAACAACAACTATATTTACTTTATCCCGAACGCCACTTTTTCCAAAACTGCCTTTCCCTTTTAGCACATTTCCTTAGTAAAACGACTTAAATATAAAACGATGAGCTAAAGTTTCACTTATCATTTTCTACAATAATTTTATTTGATTTATATCAGGATAACTAAAAATTTTGGAATCATCCGCATATCGGCCTTTACATTTAAGTGCTGGTGACCATTTTATTCAAGAAAAGGTCAAGGCTGAAGAATGCTAGTAATTTTATGTTCAAGTACGACAGGAAGCCAGTCTACTTCTTGGCTCAGGGTCTCTTCATTGTGACGTCACCAATGCATAGTGACGTATGTAGCGTTCAGCCTTTTCACATCTCCAGAACTGTGTTCCATCGCCGCAAGGAAAGAATCCCTGGCCTATTTCACCCAAGTATTTCGAAAACTCTTCCCATTCTGCAATAAATTTACGTTAGGCACCAAATGCGATCTAAATAGAGTGTGCTGCATTATTAAAGGTGTGATTTTTCCATTGGCATTTTACTGTCTGATTTCCTGTACTGTGTGGTGTATGCCCGGTGCAGGGCCATGGGGTTATCAAGTGTAACGTATATTGTTTAGTCATCGGTTGGATTACAAACTTTAGCAAGAAAAAATAATTGGAACTTTAGATTTTAGAGTGGGTATCTAAATAATGGTAGAGGAACCATTTAAATAAATATTATCATCATCACTGGTATTATGGTCATGTTCGATCCTCGTATTGCTATTATTTTCGTGTTGTTGTGATGATGATGGCAATGATGAAGATTATTCCTATTGTTTTACTTGCTGATGGTTTTACTGTTATTGCTGCTGTTAATCCTATCCTTTATGTTGTTTCTGCTTTTTTTTTTTTTTTGGCTTTGGTTTGTTGCGGGGGTGGGGGGCTTTTCCTGTTAACTTAAACTTTATTATGGAGTTGGAAAGTGTTTTCAGTGGTGTTTTATGAGCAGAGTATATGATGTTTATTCTCTCCATTTTTTAAAATATAAGTATGTGTGAAAAGCAATGTCTTTTTTTCTCTTTTTCTTCGTTTCTATGTTAATCATATTTGTTAGTCACACAAAACATGAATTGGTTTGATTTGGTGTTGTAAGGTACAGCAAATGCAAGTAGGTCATTTAATGCTTTAACAATTGCGGTAAAGTGTCATCCCTAAGAACAAACCAGCAGATATTGTGATTGGTCTTCTTTTCCATCTGTCCGTCGTTCGTTTGTTCTTGTAACCTGACTTGCTACACAGATTAAGAGAGGATTATCATACCGGGTACCAAGTATCAAGAGGAGGAGTAGATGACAGGGAAAGTCTTGGATCCTGCATGCCGAGAATGGGGAGGCTGTATTGTGGAAGTGCTGGTAGTAAACCTGAATTCCATCTACACCGACTAATGGAGGTTTTTTAATACGGAGACAGCTGGTGTAAAGTTTCTTGCACACGAACCGATTATCAGATAAATGTAGTTGAAGGTGGTGGGGTAATCTGAATTCCAGAATGAACTGTTCCGTCCATATGTTAATCTCCAGAAAAAATAGCAGCATACCAAAATTTTATTTCTTAGACGTAAACAATCTTTTAAAGTGATATTTTTGTTCAACGCGAAAGAATTTCGTACGCATAAAACTTTTAAAAGTTTTATGCGTAAAACTGCGTTGCCTTGTGATATGGAGGAAAATGACCGAATTTATGTTGCAACAGAACTGATTAGGTTATACACATAGACCGCTCCGGTGACCTAGTGGTTAGAGCGTCCGCCTCGGATGCGGAAAGTCGCGGGTTCGAACCCCGGCTGAGTCTTACCAAAGACATACAAATGGTACTAGGAGCTGCCTCGCTTGACGCTCAGCATTAAGAGGTTACTGTTAGGACTGGTTGGCATGGTGTCAGGATAAAATGACTGGGTGGGACATGATGCCACATGTCTGCGGCATGATGACCAAATCACACACACACGCAGGTTATACACTGGGATACTGCACATATCAAGTTTCCATAACTGACCATTTTGGTCCTGAATGTTTATTATTTTGTCATTTTATATTCTTTCTTAACAGAACGTAAATTTTCATTCCTTATTTCTTTTTACTTCAGAAACCAAAAATTTTTTGCTCCATAATCCTTAAGATATCGTATAAAGATAGATCTAGAATGACGTCATCAGCAGCCATATTTGTGGTATGCTGGCAGATTGTATATAGTGTTTGGAAGTTGAAATAAATTAAATGAGTCTCCAGAAACTGTTACAAAACATATTCACATAAACCGAATGCAAATCAGGCTTTCGTTTGGTATCCATATTTGTAATTTATAAGTTTATTTTATCTCAGAGCACCATGTTCAAAATGGCCGATTTTGGAAGTTGCATATAGGAGAAACTACCAGGTTTCCCATCGTCCAGGTAAAATGGGCAGAAAATCGTCTGCTAGTGTGATCTTATCGGGAAACATCTATACTTGATTTGGTTTAATTATGTTTTGAATATTGATCGAGTCATTCCCTCGTGCAAGTTACAGTTTCTCTACCATTTTATTTAAACTTACCATTTATCTCGTATAATTGACTTTTTTTTGGCAACTACTTTAGCACTCCATGCCTATGTATAAGACCACATAAGAATTATTGATGTACGCAAAGTCTGTATAAATCTATAAATAAATATGCTATAGGTTCTCCTTATTTTCGTATGCGGCACGATCGTTAGAAAAATTATTTTATGATAATAATAATTAGGATGATTACTCCTGTTCATTGTCTTGCATATGTTTATATCGTTTTTGTTGTTGTTGTTATCATCCTCGTGGTTAATCTTATCCTTCCCATTTTGGGGGGATGGATGGGTCCTTTGACAGAACTTTGATTTATTATGTATTTGTAAAATGACCCCCAGCGATGGTTTGTAATTGATCTTCATTTCCGCCTGTCCGGCGGTCGTTTGTTCTTGTAACCTGGATTGTTACACAGATTAAGAGAGGATTATCAAACTGCGTATCATTTTTCAAGACGATGAGTCGGTGAATCGTGGATGACTGAGAATGCTGAAGGTGTAGTGTTGGGGGGTGGGGGAGGGGGTGAACGCCATTTTTCAGCGCATAATAGTCTATACATGGCGACCAATATAACTAGTGGAGGAAGAACCCGTGAAAATCGCGACTAACAAGCACAGACCCACAGGAAGCTCCTGGCAAGCTATCTCAGTATACCCAATTCGAGGCTTAAATAAAATTTACAACAATTTCGTGCGTGAACTTTACTTGATTTGTAAATTAGAAGATGGCCTAAGATGGGGTTTTCAGTGCGGTCATACTTTACATATATCAGAATTTCTTAATTGGGGTAGATGTATTTTTCATCTCATATAATTGACATTTTTATTACAGTTGCTTTGCATTCCATGTCAATATTTGAGGCCTGTAAATAATAGTTGGTATATGCATAGTACAATAAATAAATAAATAAAGATAGAATTTAAAAATTGTACAATATCTGCTAATAAGTAAAATAAAATTGGTCCAACTACGCTGAAGCGGTCATTGGGTTTACTTTTCCTTATTTGCTGATATCATATTTTTATATGTACTTATTTTATGACATCAGTAATTCCAATTTATACGTAATTTTTAATATCGAGAATTAATGTATACTATATATTGAAATTCATAATATCACAAATTAAAAACATTTATAATACCACAAATTTGAATAGATATTTTTTGTAAATAATTTAATGATATCAACATTTGTATATATAATATCTTATTTTGTAAATACTGTAAGTAGTGAAAGGGGGCGCTTTACGGACAATGGGAATTAGCATTAAAAACACCCTTGGGTCACTTTACGGACAATGGAAATTTAACATGGAGAAAAATCGTGGGTCACTTTACGGACAAGGGAATTTAACATGGCAATAAATCGTGGGTCACTTTACGGACAAGGGAATTGAACATGGCAATAAATCGTGGGTCACTTTACGGACAAGGGGAATTGAACATGGCAATAAATCGTGGGTCACTTTACGGACAAGGGGAATTGAACATGGGATTTTTTTTTTAAAAAAATTTAAAAAAAAAATAAAAAGGGGTAGGCAATTCAAAGACTATCTCTTTTCGAGAAATATGGCTGGCCCTGAAAAGGGCCTTTGGGTTTTCTTCTTCTTCTTCTAATTTCTTCTCTTCCTCCACCAAGTTCTTATTTTATCTCCTACACTCTTCTTCTCTTTCTTTTTTTTCTTCTTCTCTTCCTCCTCTTCTTTCTTCCTCTTTTCATTTTCTTCTTCTTTTTCAATTTTTTCATTCCATTCTCTCATCCTTATTCTTTCCTCTTCATCCTCCTTTTCCTCCTTTATTTCTTTCAACAGATCACTAATGATTACCTTCATTTTTCGTAAATTGTTTATCTCCATCTTCACTCTATGGGGACTATATGAGTAGTGATCCTCGTTTAGGTTAACCAACATTTGCTCAAACATTCCTAAATTGTCCATGACGTTTTGCAATTTTTCCATTTTGTTAAGGTGGTTTGACGCCATCTTCTTTGTATTCTTTGCAGAATGGTTTGAACAACGAATACTGTGGGTTCTTATACGAAAAGCGCGAACGTGAAGGAAAACATCCCCCTAAAACATGAAATGGATCTTACCTAGATTATGACCCAACATCGCGCGTACGTGAAGGAAAACATCCCCCTACTTTTTTCATATAATATAACCCTAACTATACTCTTCACATACGCTAAGAAACCCATAATTTACTATTCACACAAACTTACTTCACCATTTACAAACACAAACACACAAACACACACTTCCACTATTAATAAAGAGTTAGTGTTTATATTCACACTACTCTACCTACACACATTGGCAAATTAATAGTTATTTCTTTTCTAGAGTATTGGGTAGCCCTGAAAAGGGCTGTTTTTTTTGGAACTTCATGGACACCTGGTTAATGGTGGCACCTTCCAGGCCTGGCGCCACATACACATCTTATCCCCCAGTTACTTTTTACCTTTTGGGGGGAGAGAGCAGAGGCAGGATATGTCGCTTCAGAATCCAAATTTTCACTCTCTGGGATTCTGAAATTTTTTCTTCTCTCCTTTTCCTCCTCCTCTTCTTTATATCTTCTCTCCTCCTCTTCTTTTTTTCTTCTTTCCTCCTCTCTTATCCTTCCCTCCTCGACAATGGCTTCAGCGGCCAGTTCATTTAATATGCGCCTGGCATATTCCAGATGCACATGAAGCTCCAACAGTTTCTCAAGTCTCGTGTTCATTTTTTTGGTGTTGATCAATCAACAAGGGTAGCTGGACTGCCGAACGAGTTTCAATTTATACTGAAAGCGCGAACGTGAAGGAAAACATCCCCCTAAAAACATAAAATTCATCTTACCTAGATCACGACCAAAAAAACAACAACAACAACGCGCGGACCTAAAAGAAACACTCGCTCACTTTTTTATGCTACCCATCACTATTATAAAATTTTTTATGAATCACTTCAATAGACTATTTACATATGCAAAGCAATCCAATCTAACCCCAAATCTACACCTCAAACAGCCCAGAAAAAACAAACATCATTTTAATCTACTATCCACACCAACCTACTTTATCACTTACAAACACAAACACACAAACACATACCCTCAGAATATCTTAATAAAGAGTTAGTGTTTATTTTCACACTACTCTACCTACACACACACACACACACACACACACACACACGCACATTGGCAAATGGATCGTTATTTCTTTTCTAGAGTATTGGGTAGCCCTGAAAAGGGCTGTTTTTTATGTTGTTTTTTTTGCTATGGCATTCTTTTAGTTTCTAAGAATGCGATGTCCTCTGAGGATAGACTTTCTGGCAATAGGTCTGCTTCTTCGGAAAGAGAAGAAGAATTCTTTGGTGTCGATACGACAATCGACAAAGCCTCTGTCAGCTTCAGGTTGCTGCTGCTGTTGCTGCTGTTGCTGTTGTTGCTGCTGTTGCTGCTGTCTCTGAAGTCTGTACTTCTCTGTCCATTCTTCTTTCTCCCTGTTCATTTCTTCTCTGAAGAGCTCTTCTATCAGGTCTTCAGTGATTTTTAACATTCTCACATTCTCTATTTCTTCTGGTTTCGGTATCAGACTGTGTCTGACCCTATGCAGATTCACGTAGGCTTCGTTGAGCTTAGCTAGTTTGGAGCACATCTTCTTAGGAGGATGAGTCGACAATGGATGGCTAGACTGGGAACAACCCGGTTCTTAAAGTGAAAGCGCGGACGTGAAGGAAAACATCCCCACACGGTTTTCGAGCCGCAACGTTTAGTGAGTGTCATGAGAGGGATAGTAAGAAATGAAAGAGCATCAATCCAACATTCTTATAGCTAAACAAACCACAAAGGCATTTTTTTCAAAACACAACATTTTTTATTAAAAAATCACTTAACACTAACTAACAACAACTCTAACAATAATCCAACATGATAACATCAAACAATTTTTTCAAATGACAAACATTTTTTTTCTTCAATTACTAACTACTTTGAACAGGGCTGACAACGTTGTGAATGAAATTGTGATTTCCACTGTTGGAAATCATTAGGCCATTGATGGACACTACGTTTCCTAGCTTGAGACAAAAGATAAGCATAATGGTCACAAAACCATCGATCTACTTTCACATCGTTTCTAGCAGAAGAACGAGGATCGAAATGAGTCACTAAATGTTCTAAGGAATAGCCCAGGCTGCGATGATGCAGAAAATACACACAGTACTGTCCACACACTAAGGAATCTGTGCCTTGTAATTTCACATTATTGAATCGGGTGGTTTGAGCATTTCTTCTCATAAAGTCGATGATATCGTCTTCCAAAGGGGGCAATCCATACGAATCGAAATATTCCACACATCCTTCTTGAGGAAAGTAGACGGCTACCCAGTGGGTTCCTGGGAGATGACTGTCGTCCGTGTTGATCACGTAAGCTTGATGGTCTTTAGGTTTGCGATGAGGGAGTTCATCTTTAGCACAGACGACGGGATTCCAAGAAGACGTATACGAACTGTGGTTCAAAAGGTAATAAAGTTCCCAGGTATCCATTGTTTTGTGTTTGTTTTCTTCACAGGTAATAATACGTTGTCAATTCGATCCTGACTTTTTGCTTGAAAATGTCTGACGAATAAACGGTTATTCGTTCTGTTTCCTCACTCTGATTCAGGAGAGCTTCGATACGATGGATCTCTTGAGTGGTTAATGCTGGACAAGAATGTTCACGCAAGTCTTTATACCACTGGTGCAACACGTCTTTGTTCGAGATGAGACTCCAAGCTTCGTCCAGATACTCGTCCAATTTTTCTTCTTGACTTAACATCAGGCATTTATCGTGTTGAATTTGACTGGGATGATCGTTTTGACATCCATAACAATTTTTTTTGATCAATTCCGTCATTTTGTCGACCAAGTGTTTGGCAAAACAGGAGACTAAATGGGCTTCTTGTTCTGGCCATCTCGACTTCATCAAAACTTCTTCGTCTTTGTCTTGAGATTCTTCTCCTTCCACGGTCTCCTTACATTCCATCTCCAAAGTTTCTCCACTAGGTAAAGAGGGATAACAGTCTTCCATGGCTTTCTAATAATCTAGAATGACTTCTCTCAAACTGTTGATTTCTATGGTATTATCAAATTCTGCATACAGGATGACGTTCACTGTATCGTCCAGTGGCTTTGCAAACTGAAGTTCCACACGAATCTGGCCGGATTTTATAGGGTGGAAATGTCCTTCGTCGCTGCCTTGGTCTGGAGTGAAATCGAAAGCCCACAAAGCATAGCCTCCTGCATAATCGTCGTACGTAATGCCGTGACTGGTGTTGGTTCCTAACTGGCCCGTGGCTTCGTACAAGGACAAGTACGATCTCAAGTAATTGTTCTTGGTAAAGTCAGGTTCGAAAGGTCGGGTACACAAGGTCTTGCCATCACGACTGACTTCGATTTTCTTCACGTTGAAGTGCTGAAAGTTGAAAGGATTTTTAGCGAAGTGTCCGTTGAAGGTTGAATTCTCGACCATGCCAAGGATTAAACGTTTGGGTAACTGTCCTTGAAACAGATGATCTTCGATCATGGAATGATGGTTAGCGGGAATGGTGAACGTTTTCACTTCCACACGTCGTATGGGATACTTGGCGGTTGTTCTGCTCAACGT
The DNA here is from genome assembly GCA_028554795.2 of Sinohyriopsis cumingii. NCBI lineage: Eukaryota > Metazoa > Mollusca > Bivalvia > Unionida > Unionidae > Sinohyriopsis > Sinohyriopsis cumingii. The sequence goes on along the minus strand of CM068835.1, from coordinate 96,639,443 downwards.
TTGACTGATGTCATTACCTACTTTGGGTAACACTTCCACGCGTCGTACGTAGAGTTTGGCCTCTTCGATTTTGCTTTTAGGAGCCTTAGTAGCATCAGCCAACAAATGGAAAGCGGTACTGCTTCGATTCAGTCTGAGGCGGACATTGACCCCGTTCAGCAAATACTTCTCTTGCAACCACATGTCCAAATGCAAACGATCCATCAGTTCTAAACTCCTCTTGTCTAAGATTTTGATTTCTCTTTGCTCAAAACCACTATTGGTTCCATCTACAAGGTCGAACTTGCCCGCTTCGTCAGGTTCCCACAGCACACAGGCATTGAGATGGGTATCCTTGGCATCTATTCCGTACGTCAAGAGATTTTCCAGGTAGGCACGGTAAGGGTAAGTATCCATGCTGCTGCTGACCAGTTTGTTATTCAAGTACAAGTCCACTGAGCTGAACAAGGAATGCATGAAATTGTTGACGGGAGCTATATTCTCAGTGTCATCTATTCCACCATCATCCTTATCTAGAACTTTGACTTTCAAGTACAAGTAACTGCTATTCAAATCGATGTAATCTTCGGGTTGTCCTTTGATTTCAAACTCGATGGGAGCGGAATCGGTCAATGAGGAGACGGGGTGAAATTCCACCCACTGAGATTCTTGCATGGTCATCATGGTGGGGGGCATGGTAAACAGATCCAGTTCCGTTTTGGAACAAGCGCAAGACTCTCGGTGCATCATTTTGTTCTGTTCTTTCTCAATAATCGAAAACGTCTAAGTCTCGAACGGTTCTTCTTTTCTTGGCCTTTCTCGCTTGAAGTCTGGTGAAAGGGTGTTTTCTTCGTCGTCTCTTTCTACCTTGTCCTTGCTGAATGCTTGACTCGGTAGCGTGTAGGCCATTTATAGGTGTGTCTCGTCGGCCTAAAATGTCTTTACCCGTTTGCAGCAAGACATTTTTGCCTGCCCTCATGAAGGCTTCTTTAGGGTTTTGTTTGTCGATGATGACATTTTGGAGAAATTCTTTGCCTTGCGTCAGTGCCGCATCTTTCAAGGCGTGCAATCCGCGTGTCACCATCGGTTTCAACACCGGGGCCACCGAACGAAAGGCCGATTTTAACATGTCTCCTAAGCCGTGTCCTCGCTGTCGAGCCACCCCTCGGTACACTGGATACATGACTTACTTACGAGTCGTGAGAGAACCGTTTTCGAAAATGGAGTTTCACCGTGACTTTTCCTTTGGTGAATGGAATATTTTGTCCCAAATCTCCTTTTATAGTAATGTTGACCGTGTCCAAATACGACTTGCTGACCGGCAAATAGTGAGGATGGACAAATTCGCGGTGAACGTGGTAAGTGTTTCCACCTTCCTCGTCAGCGTTCGCGGCAGAATCCACTTTGAAAGGAATGACACGCAGTAACGGCACAGAGGTGTGTCCCACCACGTTGTACTCCACCACATCGGAGTACACGAACATCAAATTCAGTCCTTGGTTCAGTTCTACCGGGGTACGAAATAACTTGCTAAAAGACTCGTTGTCGTAAACGCTGGGTAATTCGTTGTTCTTGAGTATGGTCATTCTCAGGTTCATGTCTCCGCCCAACATGTCAAACAATTCAGGACAAAATAAAATGGACATGACTTTACTCCGTTCAAATTTCATCAAGAAGCGACGAGCTACTTTGTGGTACTCCAGGGTGACACTTTTGTTCTTGACAATGTCAAAAGCTTTCCCAAACACGCCATTAAACTTGGTAGCTATGGTGTTGACCAAATGTTGACCACTAAAATAATAGCCTGGGAGAATGGACAAGTGGTAGGTCGACTTTTGAGTTTTCTCATTATAGGTTTTAATGTCAGATATGGTAACTCTCTTATCCAACTCCTGTTGCAATTGCTCGTCAAGAACTTCCACATCAAATTTATTTTGATTGGGAAGGACATTGAGGACTTGGGTCGGGTGAATCATTTCTACTAAAGCCACTTCCCAATGGGCTTCGTGATCTAACGCGATGGCTTGAGGTAATTTGGCCGTGTAACAGTACAACGTGTTGTTGGGAAACACCTCCATGGAACTGTCACTGGGTAAGGTTAAGTAAAATTGGTTTTGGTGACTCATAATTCCAGAGTTCTGTGGCTGTCCGAGGGAATATTACTGGATGTCAGAGGTGTGTCTCCGCCCAAAATGGGGTTCTGGTTGTGGTTGTTATTGGAGTGGTGACTGACACTGGCACTGGACACAACGTTCCCGTTCGAGGAGAATTTCAGGGAGGGATTGGGAAGCAGGTAACCGATGCAACTGCTCAATAAAATGGTCCACAATTGTTTGTCTCCTTGTTGCAAACTCAAATTGGCGATGGCTGCCCCGATGACACAATACACCACGAAGATTTGGCAGAAAAAGACGATTTGCGTTTTAGGCACACGTTCTCCACACCACACCCACAAGGGTTGTTTTTGTAAATCTTGCACAGAAGAACTAGGGGAAGAAGGACTGGTCGACGTAGCTGCGTCTGCTGCTGTGTGAAAGGGCATGATGATCACTTCTTCTTTTTATAGTCGATGACTTGCGAAGCGTCGATCCAAGAATCGAAACTGGGTGGATATCCTTTCCAACGTACTTTGACTTCTTTGACACGTCGTTTGCCCACTTTACGGGTTCTGCGTTCGAGAATGCTTTCGATGTCGTACACGTCGTCTTCTTTTTTGGTGACACGTTGTAACTCGGGCAAATAAAACGTTCCTTTGAGTACTTCTCCGTTCATGTCTTCCAATTTATAGACGGCAGGATGACGGCCATGCACTCGTCCAGTGACGCGAAACAGTTCGGTCGTCCAGTTAGGTAAGTAACCTTTGTCGAAAGTGCGTTTGGTTTTGCCAATGCGCACCCAATCTCCTACGGTCAACTCTCCACTTTTCTTGGGGACAGCCCTCGTCGGGGACGTACCAAACAGGCGCTCGAACACCAGCACTTCGTTGTCGGGAGTCACGTCTTGCGGGGCACGTCCGATGCTTCGATGGTAAGATTGGTTGTACGCTTGCACCAGGTGCGGTAAGATGTCGATGTACTTCAGAGTGTGGTGATGCGTAAAATATTTCCACATGCGTTCTTTCAAAGTGCGTTGAAAACGTTCCACGATGCTGGCTTTGGTTTCGGGATTCTCGGTGGTAAAAAAATGAATGTCACGTTTCTTTAATTCTTTTTGGAAAGCTTGGTTCAGAAATTCGGTGCCTTTGTCCGTTTGCCATCGAAGAGGGCGACGACCGCTTTGTTTCAACACCCGTTGCAGGGCTCGCACTAACTCGCTGCTGGATTTGGAAGTCAAGGGTACGACCCAGGCAAATTTGGAAAAGACGTCGATGACACAAAACAAATATTTGTAACCACGATTGTAGCTGGCCAAATGAGAGACATCGGCTAAATCGGCTTGCCATTGATGATCGATGCCTTCCACTCGGGTGCGACTTCTGGCAAACTTGCGTCGAATGGGTTTGTGTAAAGTGTAGGTAGCTTGTTCTTGTAACCATCGTTGCACTTGAGGTAAACGGAGACTTTTCAGTCGCGTTTTGGCAGCACGATACAATTTTTGAACTCCTGCGTAACCTGCAGGATGCGAGGGATCGTAGTAAATGCTAGCTAAGACTTTTTCCATTTTTTTTGTGTAGATTGGTGTCTTAATAAGGCACCCACTCTTGGAAGAGGCTACTCTTTTTCTCTTGGGGTATTTTCTTGGATTGCAAGGCTTTGCGTGTGCGGCCAGCAATAGGTGTCGAAGAGGAGGAGGATGTCTGAGCAGGGGATATCGGTTCTTGTTTCACTTCTGTCTTCACTTCTGTCTTCACTTTCTTTTTCTCTTGTGAGGAAGAAGGGGTGGCCATCATCTTTTTAATCCATCCAATTCTGGAGGTAGGTGGTGTTGTTAACTTGCGTACTTTTTCTGGTGGAGTTTGAAACCCTTCTTCTTCTTCTTCTTTTCCTTTTTCTGTCTTGACCACCGGTACTGGTACTGGTGCTGGTACTGGTGATGGTGCTGGACTTTTCATCAAGGTCTTAAAATCTTTCAGAGTGGGTAGAGCTGTTTCGTCTAAAGCTTTCTGGTGAAAGAGTTGCAGTCGTTGCAAGAGTTGACCGTACTTTTGCGATTTTTCTGTTTCGGACAAATCTTGGCGATCCATCAAGGATTGCAATTCGTGTTGTAACTGGGACATCTCGCTCAAATTGGGATTGGGAGGTAAATGCGGGGTGCGTTGTTCTTGCCACCGATGGTATTCCATCCATCGTTTGTAAGGCACTGAAGCTAGTTTTCGTCCTTCCATGGGGTTGTCAGGGGTGAATTCTGAGATCTTGGGACTTCCGAAGGCCTTTTTATCTTGCTCCCATCAGTCCTCCCAACATGGTTCCCAAGACTCCTTTCAGTATGGGGCCTAACAAGAGAGGTAAAATGCCTCCACGTTGGACCAACATCTTCTTTTTTTGACGAATGGGAATTTTCTTTTGAACCATTTTCCGAAGAACGTGACGATGTTTGCCTAAGCATTGTTTCTGGTGTTTGGACAAAGGGATCGTGCCTTTCAAAACGTTCAAACAACATTCGCACACGGTATCGATGACCTCTTTGGAGGCCGTTTGAATGAGTTTTTTTCGTAGGGGTGGAGAAGCTTTGGACAGGACAGATAACAGGTCCCCATGTTTGGCTAAACGTGGTGGTAGTCCTTTCCTTTTCTTTCCTTGGGGTTTTCTGGAGGGTGACATCTTTGAGTCTTTAGGAGCACCTAAAAACACTGATACCCTACTCGGTCACAGGCCTTTTTTATACTGGAACGCGTCGCCACTGATTGTCTTTACGTTTTATCAGTTTGAGGACAGGCATGACACGTCGTGCAGGGGTACGTAACGGACTAAATCGAGCCAGTTCTTGCTTGGACAAATCCAGTAAACTTTGTAACATGCCCGATCTTTCTTGAACTTTGATTTTGGGAGAAGGTACTTTGTGAGCAGCAGCCACTGCTGCTAAATTGGAAGGTCCTGCCACTGGGGAAGTTCTTTTGGGGGTCATCAACGGAGAAGTTCTTGGTGTGATCAACGTCTCCAAGTACTCTTCAGTTCCTGGTGACATCAACGGAGAAGTGGACAAACGTGAGGCTGCCGGAGACGTTGTGGCAGGTCGTGGCTTGCGAATGTAAGGTTGCGTCCTGGCCGAAGTGCCTCTCTTGCGACTAGTTTTCTTCTGTGGACTTTTCTTTTTTTGAGGACTTTTTCTCTGTTTCTTTTTCTTGGGGCTTCTTTTCTTTCTCCGGGGTGATGGTGGTGGTGTCTGGTAAGAGGAGGGTCCTGCCACTGGAGAAGTTATTCTTCTTGGGGACCTGGTCTTTTTCTTTTTCTTCTTGGGGCTTCGTTGGACTTTTGTCTTGGGGATAACTTTGGGGGCATTAGGATCCCATCTTAAGAGTGAGCGAATGATGACCCCTCCTAGAGTACCGCTCCCTCCAGGTTTCAAAATGATTTGTTTTTTGGTTTGAGTGTCGATGCGGGGATCGGCCAGTTGGACCAAAGCGACTTTGTTTCGATCGAAAAAGCGTTGGGTTTGATGAGGAATCTGAATGATTCCTTGGAGTAATTGACGTGCCGTCACCGTGAACCATCGTAAGACTTCTTTGAGACTAGCTTCTAAGACACGGGCTCGTGTTTGTGGATCTTTTTCTCGACTGATGCCATACAAGGCACGAATCAATTTGACGGGAAGATGAGACTGAAGGGACGTCATGTTCACACTGTGTGAGACAGACGAAAAAGGGTCTGAGGTTTTTATAGATTTTTTTCATGGGAGGAGTGAAATGAAGTCGAGGACGGAGACGTGTACAGGACAGGCCCTCCGTCTTGGCACCAGTGGTGAAACAAGTGGGTACGAAATCGCAAATCCTCGGGGGTCGTAGGTTTCAAATCGACGAGTAAATAGGCGTGTGGCGTTTGAGTGGCATCGTCGTACGCCTGAGTCAGCCAAGGCGTTCCTAACTGTTTGGCTAAGACTTGCACTTGCGATTTATCTCGAGGGCTTTTAAACAAGACCACGTAATGCGCATTGAGACTGATGGTGCGATGGGCTTTACTTTGTTGAAACAAATTTTGGGTGATGTAAACGACACTGGCATTACGGTGATGCCCTTTGCGCGTGAACCACAATTTAATTTCTTCTTCGTCTTCTCCTAACATGTCGTCGAAAATGACCAAATGGGTTAGACGGGAGTCAGAGACGATGCCATCGTCTTCTTTAGGAATGCCTTCCACAAACACGATGGAATCGCCTTGACTTTCTCGCAAGAGGCTGTACGCCGATTGCCACTCTTTGTAACACCACACGATCTGTTGAGGGGGCCAATCGATCAAATGATGTTTATGTTCGATCAAACGTTTGACGAATTCGGTTTTGCCCGAACCGCTAGGTCCAGCAATGAGCATGTTAAAGGGATGGCGAAGATACAAAGCCTCCCAACTGGCACGATCTAAGTGTTCGTCGATGACTTTGACAGTAGAGGAAGAGGGAGCAGAGACAGCAGAGGTAGCCATGGTATGAGAAATGTCACTTGTGACACGAAAAAACAAACAAGACAAGAGTTTATATACTTTTTCAGAACACGTTTATTGAATGTTTCAAATATGAACACGAAAGACAAAAATACATACAACCCAAATAGTGATGTACAGGAATATAAAACACAGCAAAGCGATCAAAGTGGAATATAAACAAGTGTCTGTACAACATGTTTTGGTTAACCCAGATGTCCTAGGGACAGTGTGTAATGTTCTTACAGTCTCTACATGAGGTATTGTCACACAAGTGTCCTCCCGGAATGACCTTTCAGGAATGTCCATGACAGTCCTGTCCTGAAGCGAGTGGTTGTTCTCGGTGACAGGTTCTTCTGGCACCGTCACTAACACAGGTTGAAAAGTAACTTTTTTCCTTGAACAACTCTTGTGCATACTGGGCCACTTCTTGGGTCCAAGCCTCAAAACCCCCCTTTTTCCAATCACGAACATCTGTCCAATGATGGTGTAAGTCACAAGCTACACACACATCGTCATACACGTCTTGGGTCGCTAAAAGTTGACGAATCTTTTTTTCCCGTTGAGGTCGAGAAGTATCCAGATGAAAACGCAAGGCTTTGAGCAAAAGGAGTTTTTCGTGACCATTTAAGGCCATGGAGGTGGTAAGTACTGATCGTAAAGAGTCCACAAAGAATCGGCTGGTAAACGAAATCCCAGAAAACAAGTCACTAAGACACACACCACTTGTCGTCCAAAATTGAATGGATACAGTTCTTGTAATAATTGATGGTAATGATCCACGGTTTGAATATGGTCATTGAGTTCCTTCCACGGAATCTGTTGGATGACATGTGACATAAGTCGTGGCATGGCAGCCTGTTTTTATAGTCTCTTTGTTTCGGAAACAATAGACGTACTTTCTAGCCAGAGATCTTCGTTCTCCAGTAGGGAATCTAAATCTTGCATACTGTAACCGAAACTTCAGAGTTCGTTTAGAAGTTTCCTCTTCCTCTAAGTAGATTCCACGTAAAATATGTTGATAATCCTTTAACTTGTCTTCCTCAATGTATTGCTGTAGGTGAATCTCGAAGTAACCAAAATCATGAACATTTCGATCATTCACTAAGTCAAAGTGTTGAACAAGGTCTGACCACTGAAACAATTTCTGACGAATCAGTTCTCTTATACCATTCAGGTACCAGTGGTTAAAGATCTGGTGACGTAACGGATGCAATTGTTCTTTACGTTTGACTTGTATTTTCACCAGCTCTCGGTAAATGCGTTCTCTCAACTCCACAGGCAAAGCACGAATGTTCTCTAGCAAAGTATCCATGAATAGGTCATACTAAATCCTCTTTGGTCTGACACAAGAAATGTACTCTTTGCACAAACATGGTTTCACTTCAGTGTCGAATTTAAATCGTTGAGTCACTAATCTACACATTACAATTCGTTCAGAAGTTTCCTCTTTCACCAAGTTGACATTGTGTTCAAAAAGTTTGTAATTCGTTAACTCTTCCTCTGGAATTCGATGCAGTACGTTTACAATGTAGTAACTACAATCGTCCATACCAAACCATTCCTTTTTATAACCAGAAGGTCGTTGATCAATGTCTGTCCAATGGAACACTTTCAATTGAATCAGTCCTTGTATAGCCTTCAGGTACCAGTGGTTCAAACACCGGTGACGTATCGGATGCAATTGTTCTTTACGTTTCACTTGTATTTTGACCAGCTCTCGGTAAATGCGTTCTCTCAACTCCACAGGCAAAGCACGAATGTTCTCTTGTAAAGTATCCATGAACAGATGATTATGGTAAAAAGTTACTTCAATGTCTCGGTCCCACTAAGGGTAAGTAATGACAATTCGGTGACCATCGAGCATGTTCAACGAAGGCCGAATCTTGCGGTTCCCAGTGGTGAAGTGACACACCGCAACTGAAGCACTTGACTTTATCTCCTTCGCCCAAGTAGAAAAATCCGGCTCTGGCTAATTCTTCGGGGGTCGGTCCTCCCAGATACTTTGGCCATTTTCCTTTGAACGATTGAAGACGATTTTCAAAGTCGCAGTATTCCGACAAACGCACAGGAAACGAATATTCGTTTTTCACAGGTTCGTTTCGATGAGGGTTGAGTGAAATGGGTAGGAGTTTGCTCAGGGCTGGATGACATCCGTAGGGAGGTAAACGTGAAGGTCGACATTCCCCTTTAAAACGAAACCCAGTAAAATGTCCAAGAGGACGAGCAGCATCGCTTTCGCATCCCACAGGTTTGACACGCACAGCATCACTTTCCATGACAGGGGTAGGGGTACTAAAGTTCCCATGATGCTTTACGGCATCGCTCAGGTCACAAGGTACAGCATCGGTCCCATCGCAAGGCTCACAATCGCACTCGTCTGCAAACTCCGTTACGCAATTACAATGGTAACCACATGGACAATCGCAGTTTCCTTCCGGACATTTTCCGTCGCAATGCATGGGTCTTATCCATCCAATATTAGTCACACTAGAGGAAGATACAACTTTTTTACAATCCCCAAACTGGAACGATGTCTTTTTCAAAGTATTCATCTTGTTCGCTCGGTCTTGGTAGTCACAATGAACTATCGATCTTGCCTAGGGTTCCTTTTTTATATACAGACCAATACCGACGTGACCGTACGGCAACGTAAAGTGATTGGGAAGTCGCACTCGCTTCTGGTACACGATTTGATAGACTTTTTCCAAGGGTCGACTGACGATGTGGTGAGTGGGTAAACGTACAATCTTGTTAGGTTGGTAGGTGGTCACTTTAAAGTTTCCATCCTCTCCCGATTGCAAGGCTTCTTTCAATACCCCAAAGTTGACCACTCGACTGGTACGATAATTCAGAGTCAGTCCTTTCACTTTGCACGTCGTGTGCACTTCTCCTTGTTTGTCCCGGTATTCGTAGCCGTAATTTTTGGGACCGCCACTGACGAAACTTAGAATCTTGTCGTCGGGATGTTCGTCTGTCCAGGCTCCTAAACGGTCTCCTTCGATGTTAGGGTGATGTTGAATCGGGTGATGGATGTAAATGCAACTGTCCGTGTCAAAGTACAGGACGCGTTCTTCTAACAGTTCTAAAGCTTCGTACAATTTTAAGCGAGCATGGGCTGTCACGTAAGCCGCAATGATGACATTTCCAAAAGGGTCGTCTTGCACAAAGTCCAGATCTTCTTCGTAATTGACCAAGATCAAATTCTCTCGAACGACGTCCACGTGTTTCATGTATTTGGTTTTGTCGTGAATCATCTGGAAGTAGCGGGAAGGTTCTGTCAAATATTCCGTCTTGGGTAAACACGGTCGTTGTGCCATTTTGCCCCACAAGCAATTTAACATCACTTTGGCAAACGATCGCCTGCCTTCGTTTTTCTCGATGTGGTCTAAAGTGATGCCTTCTTGTTCGTAGTATTTCTCTTTGAATTGTATTTGGTCTTCGGGAGTGTGACACCAGGAAGGATAGCCGCTGGCTTCTTGCTTCAGTTTCAAAAAGGCATCCACGTAGTCGGCGAAAATGCCTTTCTGCGTGGGGTCACCCTTGCGGTATTGTTGTGTCTTGGGAAAGTGGCAAATTTCGTACACTTCTAACAGTTGGTATCCCATGTCCATAGCTTTGAACAATTCTACGCTGACCCAGGTTCCCGTCAAGGCACGTTCTTCCTGGCTGTGATGACAAGGTTGGTCTTGGTTGCACGTTTCGGCACAAGTACGGCACAAGGGAAACATCAATTTGCCTTGACAATGGTGAGGTAAGACGGGATGGTATAGGTTCGTGGGAGGCAAAACTTTACACTTGATCAAGCCTTCGTATTGTCGAATGTTTTTCAGGTCGATGTGTTCCGTTAACAATTGCGGGTGCCCTACAGGAAAGCGACAATATTTGCACACGTAGGGATACAGCGAGCACACGTCCAAGTATCTGATTTCTTCTCCTTTCTCTTCGTCGGCTTGGTACAGCAAACAGGTGGCATTGGTCCTTCCTCCGTACAAACTATCCCTCGGGTTCAGCGGGTCCATGAACTGGTAACTTTCCACGAGGCGTTTAAACTCGGGATCGGTTTTCAAGCGGTGATCGTATTCGTGTTCCCACATTTCCACCACTTGGTATCCTTCCTGTTCCAACTTTAGGCGTCGCTGACAAGTGTCCTGGTACAAGTCTTCCATGGTTCGTTGCAAAAACTGATTTTTAGTGCCACGGTCAGGGAAACAGACGGGACATCCGTGAAATAAGCAACCGTTAAACTCGTACACGATCTTGGGGTTTTCTAAGTCCCAGCCATCGACCGAATACGTTCGGATGGTCTTTTCGCCCCCTCCGTTGCGGGCATGCTGAATCCACTTGTCTTCCTTGTCGCACAAGTAATGTAACCAACGTAGGGCTTTGACCGAATATTGACGTTTGACAAAGTGGGTCGTTTGAGGACTGATGACAGCCACGGTCTTTTCAGGCATGAATCGTTGTCGATACACTAAGGAACACGCTTTGGCAATGGTGCAAGCTTCTTTCAAAGGATCGACCCCTCCGTGTTCCATGAACAGTTCTCGAAATTTTCCACAGCAACGCCGTAAAATGTCCACGTCGGAACGACAATACTTTAGCATTTCTTCCTGAAAGTCGAAAGGGTCCGAGGCGTGAGCCTGGTACCAAGCGTAGAAAGCTTCTCGTTGTTCGGTACGCATGTTGTCGGGGTCGTAATAGTGAGCCTCAGGTAAATGGGGTAGAACGGCGTGTTGATTGGCTTCCGTATTGAAAAAGTGTGGAAAGTACCCTTTAGCCATTTCTGTCATTCCAAACGTTTTAGGCATTCGACTCAAAGGCATGGCCAAATAGCTCATCGAATCTTTAAACTGTACTTGTCCCACTTGCATGAAAATGATTTTGGCTCCGTTCAAAGTCACTTTAGGACGCTCGGTGCCTTGTTCCGTATAATATCTGAGAAGAAACTGTCCATCGTATCCGGAGAAATTGTGAGCCATCACCGTGGCATGACGATGACAATCTCCGTAACGTTCGATGTCCTCTTGGCTCCACGTCTTGTCGACGGGGTCTAAGACCCATTGGGCAAAATCGGCTAACGTGTTTGGTCCCCGAAAGATTTTGTCACGCCCTCCAGGAATCTTGCTGCAGTGAGGGCAATGACTGAAGATAGGTTCTTGAATGCACTTCTCGCACGCTCGATGAGCCACGCAGAAATTAGGAATGTGAATGCCAGTCTCTTGCATGCATTCGAAATCGAAAAAGATGAAATTGCCTTTCTTCTTGTGACCGTCCTCTTTCTCTGGTGGGGGTTGGTATTTTTGCACGTAACATTCGTGTTCCAAGTCCACGATGTGGTGACAAATGTGACATTTTTTCTTTCCTGAACATACGTGTGCCTTGGTATTATTGGTACGTATGCCTTGTCCACACGTAGGGCACAATCTCAGGAGTTGACAAGCGCATTTCTTCTGTGAACCTTGCGTCTTCAAATGTTGTTGGTAACAGGTAGGGCTGACAAACGTGCGCAGACAAGTGGAACAAGGCACTGGTTCTTGCCCTTCGCTCAGACAGGGTGAAGAGGCCAAACATCCTGAGCATTTCGATCCACAATGCTTGTGTTGCTCTCGATTGTTATAACCATGGTCACATTTCTCACAATAATAACAGTATCTCAGGAATCCAGTGATACTGGTAATGGTATCGAAATGTTCATCGTGATGATAAAGGTGAATGTATTTTCCGTCCTTAAAGTCTTGGCCTCGAAACAACAGAGGTCCGCGCACTTCTTGAGGGTGCACTTTCAAGGTGTATCGTGGAGCTAGGGCATCTTGCAATTTTTGCATCTCAGGAATACCACAGGGTGTGTCTTTGGACAGGTCAGCTTGTTGTAACAGGAGTTCTGCTTCGTTTCGTTGTTTGGCTCGGTCGGAACGTTGAATAGTGTCCCAGGTTCTTTTCCATTCTACCGTGTCGTTCTTGTTGGCATAGGTTCGTCCCACCACGATGGCACGGGCTAAACACATCTGGTCATGAGGGTTGTTAATTCGGACAAGACTCTTTTTGGTGTTGCGAAGGTCGTCCACCAATAACATCTTTTTGCGTCCTGTCCCTTGAGGAGGAGAGACGTGGGTCATGTCCAGTGTGGCTTTACCATCGGTGATGTCAAACTGATCATTAGATTGTTGTACGTGTTGAATCTTGTCCATGACTTTGGAAGCAGTCAATTCTGCAGGGGTGCTAAACTCGATCCAAACAGGGGATTTCAAACCGTCGTGTTGTATGGAAAGTCTCAAGCGATCGTCTTCTTTGGGTTGACATTGTCGCTTGAGTGCAGTGAGCAAAGAATCCCACACCTCGGTGATGAACCCTTCTGCTTTCTCTAACGGCACTTCAGCCTTGAAATCTTTAAACTTCACCGTGTATTTGTAAGCCGTGGTTCTAAATTTTCTAGAGGAGCGCTTTTCCGTCTCTCGAATGGAATAGTACTTTTCAGGGTTGACAAAGGGTGATGAACTTGGTTTAGAGGGTTTGGATTCTGGTTCACTCATGTCCTCTTCAAAATCACTGGCATGAATTTGTGCCAAGATTTCAGCCCTGGTACGAGGCGAGAGATCACGTTTCTGCCTCTTACTTTCTTCTTCTTTCTTCTCGAATGAATGGGATCGTTTCATCTTGAAAGCAAAAAGTCAAATGACTCAAGTTCAAACACCATAAACTACTTTATAGTCATAGCAGACCAGCGTATATAAAAGGGTGTGTGTCTTGTCCTTTCACTATTCATTTCACTCTCAAGCCGAGCACAACGATGGAAGAGACTGACCAGATGGAACGTTTCGTCAGAGCTTTGCGAGGGGTCATTAGAAAATTCTCTTCAGACCAGCCTACGGACTACTCTCCTTCCTTTAGAGATAAAAGTCAAGATACTTGCTATATCTGTCAGAAGAAAGGGCATTGGTCTTCAGAGTGTCCAGACCGTCAAAAAAGAAAAAAAACAGGGGATAAAAAAGACAAAAGTCAAGATACCTGTTATTATTGTAAAGAAAAAGGACATTGGTCTCCAGATTGCCCAAAAAAGAAACAAGAGGAATCAGAAGAAAAGAGGGATTCTTCAGAAGAAGAGAGGGGTTATTCAGAGGAAGAGAGGGATTCTTCAGAGGAAGAAAGCAGACAGGTGAAGAAAAAGAAACAGGAGAAGAAAAGAAGAAGGGAAGAAAGTGAGGAGGAAGAAGAGGAAAAGAGTGTGACGGTGAAGAAATTCAAAAAACAGAGAGACTAAACAAGGAAAAAAGAAGAAATTAATGAACTTTTCTTTATTAAAGTGTTGTGTTATAAATTGTGAATTGGATTGTAAAAAATGGAGAAAAGAATAAATGAATGATATAAGGTAAGTGTTTTTGAGTTGTGATTTTAAAATAAGAAGCTACACTCACGCACTCATACACAGACACGTACTATAAGGGTAACATGGGTGAGTTTTTTTTGAGTTATTGGCAAATTGAAATTGTATTTCTTTTCGAGAAATGTGGGTGGCCCTGAAAAGGGCCTTTTTTCTTCATGGTGAAAGGGTGAGTTTAAGCAATCAACTTTAACTGCCTTATGCCTTTGCCACGGCCAAGGCCTACTTCTGGACTGCGTAATGTTGATGATGATGATAATGATTGGGTTGAAATCACTAAGGGTGGTACGGTAGGCTTAGTCACAGGGTTGACGTGTTTAGCTCGGGAAGGTCGTATTCTCTTCGGTCGTGATAAAGAAGTCTGATACATTTGTTTCAGACTTCTTAACTCTGCTAAAATGTCCAACAGTACCGTGACCGTTTGATTTTCACCCTCTTGTTTCTTTGCTGCTACTTCTTCTTGCTGTTGTTTTTTTCTTACCTCTTCTTCTTGTTGCTGTTGCTGTAGGAGAAAAGCCTGTTCCGCTTCCTTTTGTCGTTGTATAAATTTCTCCAATTCTTCTTTCTGTCTCTGTCTAAAATTCTCCACTTGCGGTAATGAAGAAGGTAACGAAGGTTCCGGAACAAATTCTTGCGAGGAGAGAAAATCCACAAAATCCCAATTCACCTCTTCTGAAAGTAAGTCCGGGTTCCCTTGGGCGGTCTCCCCTGCTGGTGCACCCCAATGGATCGTTTTCTGAGTTTCCGTCATGTTGAATCACTGTCGCATAGACTGAATGCACACAAGCGCTAGCGAATCTATATTGACTACGTGACGTCACAGACTGCTCTCTTCGGATTGGATGCGAGCTGACTGAATTCTGTAACGCGTGTTCGGATTGGTGAATGAACTCAATCCGTTTCAATCCTTTCTGTCCCTATAAATAAGCGCCGTTCAATGCATTGATTCACCTGTTCTCGTCGCTTCAAGATGTGGACTACAGTTGAGTCATCCACCCTTGTGTCTTCCATGATGTTTCGGACAGACTTGCTCATGTATGTCCGATCCAAGTGGACCGTTGTCCACAGGACAAACACCAGCCTGTGGATACGTAGGATCTACGTCGAAAGACAAGGATGCCTGAAAAGAGTGCTGATGTACGGACCAACAGTAAGACGCAGCCTAAGGACAAGAAGAAGACCAATGCGGTGCCATTTATGTTAATGAATACATTAACATAAAACCCAAAGGCCCTTTTCAGGGCCAGCCATATTTCTCGAAAAGAGATAGTCTTTGAATTGCCTACCCCTTTTTAATTTTTTTTTAAATTTTTTTAAAAAAAAAAATCCCATGTTCAATTCCCCTTGTCCGTAAAGTGACCCACGATTTATTGCCATGTTCAATTCCCCTTGTCCGTAAAGTGACCCACGATTTATTGCCATGTTCAATTCCCTTGTCCGTAAAGTGACCCACGATTTATTGCCATGTTAAATTCCCTTGTCCGTAAAGTGACCCACGATTTTTCTCCATGTTAAATTTCCATTGTCCGTAAAGTGACCCAAGGGTGTTTTTAATGCTAATTCCCATTGTCCGTAAAGCGCCCCCTTTCACTACTACTGTATTATAAATTAATCAGCATTATTTTCTATCAACTATTATATTTAATATTGATAACTACACCTAACTGGGAAATAATAGGTACGCATATTTAATCTCTAAAGTATGTAACTATAGAAGTGTTATATATAGAGGACACAAATCACATTAAAGATGGCTAGAGACCTCATTTGCATTCTGATATTCAATGGATGGAACCTTTATACTCCGTAGAGATTGCAGTTCCCAAAATATATTCATCCAACTCCTTGTCCTCACCCACAGGATATTAAGCATGGAGTGGGAATGAATAGACATGAAAATGCCTGTCCGTGATCGTTTAAGATTTTGAAATAATTCGTATAATTGGTTGGGACATTTTATCCATAGGAAAATTTAAAATGCATCGAGAAATGTCTAGAAATTTTCTACTCAAAGTACACTTGAATCCTGAACCAGTCATTTTTAAAAGAAACGACTCAAGCCCATGTCTTAATATGTTTAAATCAAATGTAGAACCACTACCTTCCTTTCAGAGCATTTCCGAATCACTCATATATTTATTTTTTATTTTAAATAAACCAGTATTATGTCCTTAACCCTAGCGGTATTCTAGGTATGGATCGCTCCTTTTTCAAAAGTCCTTAACCCTAGCGGTATTCTAGGTATGGATCGCTCTTTTTTCAAAAGTCCTTAACCCTAGCGGTATTCTAGGTATGGATCGCTCTTTTTTCAAAAGTCCTTAACCCTAGCGGTATTCTAGGTATGGATCGCTCTTTTTTCAAAAGATGCACTTTATTTCCTAGACTCAAAGTCTGTGTGTTCTTGTAACCTGAATTGTTACATAGATTAAGAGAGGATTATCAAACTGCGTATCATTTTTCAAGAGGATGAGTCGGTGAATCGTGGATGACTGAGAATGCTGAAGGTGTGGTGCTGGGGTGGGATGTGAACGTCATTTTTCAGCGCATAATAGTCTATAGATGGCGACCAGTATAACTAGTGGACGAAGAACCCGTGAAAATCGCGACTAACATCCACCGACCCACAGGAAGCTCCTGGCAGGCTTTCTCACATACCCAAATTCGAGGCTTAAATAAAATTTACAACAATTTCGTGCGCGAACTTTACTTGATTTGTAAATCAGAGGATGGCCTAAAATGGGTTTTTCGGTGCGGTCATATTTTACATATATCAGAATTTCTTAATTGGCGGGTAGGTGTATTTTTCATCTCATATACTTGAAATTTTTATTTACAGTTGCTTTGCATTCCATGTCAATATCTGAAGCCTGTAAATAACGGTTGGTATATGCATAGTACAATAAATAAATAAATAAATAAATAAATAATGATGGAATTTAACAATTGTACAATATATGCTAATAAGTAAAATAAAATTGGTCCAACTACGCTGAAGCGGTCATTGGGTTTACTTTTCCTTATCTGTTGATATCATATTTTTATATGTACTTATTTTATGACATCAGTCATTCCAATTTATACGTAATTTTTTATATCGAGAATTAATGTATACTATATATTGGAATTCATGATATTACAAATTAAAAACTTTAATAATACCACAAATTTGGATAGATATTTTTGTAAATAATTTAATGATATCAACATTTGAATATATAATATCTTATTTTGTAAATACTGTATTATAAATTCATCAGCATTATTTTCTATCAACTATTGTATTTAATATTGATAACTACACCTAACTGGGAAATAATAGGTACGCATATTGAATCTCTAAGGTATGTAACTATAGATCTGTTATATATAGAGGACACCAAACACATTAAAGATGGCGAGAAACCTCATTTGCATTCTGATATTCAATGGATGGAACCTTTATACTCTGTAGAGATTGCAGTTCCCAAAATATATTCATCCAACTCCTTGTCCTCACCCAGCACCCCACAGGATG
The DNA here is from genome assembly GCA_028554795.2 of Sinohyriopsis cumingii. Lineage (NCBI taxonomy): Eukaryota > Metazoa > Mollusca > Bivalvia > Unionida > Unionidae > Sinohyriopsis > Sinohyriopsis cumingii. Next base: position 96,622,000 of record CM068835.1, on the reverse strand, counting down.
TTAAGCATGGAGTGGGAATGAATAGATATGAAAATGCTTGCCCGTGATCGTTTAAGATTTTGAAATAATACGTATTATTGGATGGGACTTTTAATCCATAGGAAAATTTTAAATGCATCGAGAAATGTGCAGAAATTCTCTGCTCAAAGTACACTTGAATCCTGAACCACTCATTTTTAAAAGAAACTACTCGAGCCCTTGTCTTAATATGTTTAAAACAAATGTAGAACCACTTCCTTCCTTTCAGAGCATTTCCGAATCACTCATATATTCATTTTTTATTTTTTAAACAAAATCAGTATTATGTCCTTAACATCAGCGGTATTCTAGGTATGGATCGCTCTTTTTTCAAAAGTCCTTAACCCTAGCGGTGTTTTAGATATCGATGTTTTAGATATCGATCGCTCTGTTTTCAAAAGATGCACTTTATTTCCTTGACTCAAATAATAATCTTCATTTTGCATTTAGTAGCGCGAAAATTAATGTGAAAAATCATACACATTATAATAATAACTTACAACTATACTATGATCAATTCAGTTATTTTTTGGAGAGTTGAAGTAAATATTGTACGAGTTTAATATGAAAACAACAATCTATGTATTAAGTGATAATGTGTATTTGTTTTTAAGTTTTGATGGGGAACGGGTGTGGGCATAGATCTGTTACGTTATAACATTCAGGATAATGCAAATATTTATTTGTCAATTTTAAACCAAAAATATATCATATAATGTTTTAGAATAGATGAAGATTTATATATTACACTTAGTGATTATAACACTGAAACAAGCAGCGTCAACCGTGATAGAAAGACTGTTAACCTTGACAGAAGTAGCGTCAATCCTGATAGAAAGACTGTTAACAGTGAAATAAACAGCGTCAACCGTGATAGAAAGACTGTTAACCTTGACATAAGTAGCGTCAATCCTGATAGAAAGACTGTTAACATTGAAATAAACAGCGTCAACCCTGATAGAAAGACTGTTAACCTTAACATAAGTAGCATCAATCCTGATAGAAAGACTGTTAACATTGAAATGAACAGCGTCAACCGTGATAGAAAGACTGTTAACCTTGACATAAGTAGCGTCAATCCTGATAGAAAGACTGTTAACATTGAAATAAACAGCGTCAACCGTGATAGAAAGACTGTTAACCTTGACATAAGTAGCGTCAATCCTGATAGAAAGATTGTTATCCATCAAATAAACAGCGTCAACACTGATAGAAAGATTGTTAACCTTGACATAAGTAGCGTCAATCTTGACAGAAAGACTGTTAACAGTGAAATAAACAGCGTCAATCCTGATAGAAAGATTGCTAACCTTGACAAAAGAAGCATCAATCCTGATAGAAAGACTGTTAACATTGAAATAAACAGCGTCAATCCTGATAGAAAGATTGTTAACCTTGAAATAAGTAGCGTCAATCCTGATAGAAAGATTGTTATCCATCAAATAAACAGCGTCAACACTGATAGAAAGATTCTTAACCTTGACAAAAGAAGCGTCAATCTTGATAGAAAGACTGTTAACAGTGAAATAAACAGCGTCAATCCTGATAGAAAGATTGTTAACCTTGACATAAGTAGCGTCAATCCTGATAGAAAGACTGTTAACATTGAAATAAACAGCGTCAACCCTGAGAGCAAAATCATTAGCATTATACGGTATGAAAATGAATAAATTACGTTTTTGATACAGATAAATTTTCATTCATCAAAATGTACAGTATGATATCAAATTCTCATAAACTCTATAATGTCAACCAAAGAAAACATTTTCCATTAAAATGAATAGCGGAAGCAACATATATAGGTAACAATCAGAAATCTTTTTCAAAATAATGCTTTTCTAAAATGTAACAGATGTAAATACAAGCTGAAGTCAAAACATGCACGTCAGGCAAATTTGTATTGATCTCAAGGCTAGACAGAAAAAAAGAAAGTAAGTAAAACCCCCCGATTGTCTCAGTTGAACAGAAAACTGGTACACACCAAAATCACATAATTTGGCTACTAGATCGACTATCAGTTAATGAGAACTTTATGGGTTTAACACTTTTCTTCATAACATCATAGGCTGTACATGGCGTCCAGAATATGTGATAGGGGAAGAGTCAGAGAAGACCCCCGGAAGAAAGACGGACCTGTAAAGGCAAGATCTTAGACAGCTTGGTATACATTAGGACTAGTAGCGATCAAATATTTTCAACATGGCTACAAAGGTTGCCATTCTGTATGTGTAAGCGGAACCATTTTGATTTAGGACCAACACGGCACAACAAGAAATCATTTGGTGAAAATTTATGGGAACATTTCTTCTAATTCATCAGAAGCAGCAATAACAAGACTTTCAAGATGGCCACTTTGACAGCCATATCGAACATCACATGGGCACCAGTTTCATAAAGTACCATACTAGACATCAAATGAAACCTCTGTTTATATGACCATCTATTTAGGAGGAGTATGTTTAAACAACTAATTGGGTGTCCACATTGGACATCAAATCGCCATTATTTTCATATGGGACCAAAGAGACACCATAATATGTTTTCAGGTGAAAACTCGTTACTCGTATGTCATCCATTTAGAAGTAGTAGCGACAATAAGACTTTATTTTTTTTTACAGATGACCACTGTGGGGTTATACCGGCGCTAACAAGCTAGTAATAAAGAACGACTGGCAGTGAGATGACGTGCAACAGACTAGCCTTTAATTTATCGTTGTCTTTAATAATTAGAGCTAAAGAGAAAAATATTTACCACACGCCACACTTTAGTTACCCCTCCTCCACCAAAGAAATGAAAATAAAATAAGAAGAACAGCAAAAAATATATTGTTTGAAAGTGTCCGATCAAGTTGGCAATATATATGAGAGGATTGTTTGGTAATGCATCAGGGACCTAGCATATGAATTATTTAATGGCGCTTGTATTTAATTGTGTGTGTGTGTGGGTTTACGTCGAAGAGATATAACTATTTTAAATTTAACTACTGGCATCGTACTCTCACATATTACATATTACAAAGCATGATCTCGAAAATAGGTCCATGTAAACAACTGAATACAGACGTACCTTATATGGACTGAGATACGTGACGAAAATTTAACAATTTGGCATACGTTTAGGGTTACAGATGGGTACTGCGAGATTTAAAACTGAGTTAAAATTTTGAAAACTCGGAAGTCAGCTTGACTGAAAATGGCGATTGGTCAACAAATTCACTTTTAATTTCAACAATATTTTCTGAAAGTGTAGATAAATGACATGAATAGCGATGAATTTATTGTCTTGCTTCTTGAATGAAACTAGGCCCTTGAAAAAGCTTTAAATACCCACCTGAAAAATATGTTGTGTTCCTCCTCACATGATCTATGTACATCTCGTTGTCTTGGAAATGGCAAATAATACACAAATAATAAAACGATTTCGAAAACCAAGGAAACCCAGTCTACTTCTTGCAGCTATTTGCTCTGATTCAGAGTTTCACAGGGTATTATACATGTAGTGGATATTTTACGAAAGAGAATTTCTTCACCAGCTTTTACGTGAAGATTTGTTTCGTAAACTCTTAAGTCAATCCGTTTCTCAATTCCGAGAGAGAGAGAGAGAGAAGAAAGGAAGTTCAAGTTATTTGATGTAAGTGTCACTCGATGATGAAGACGTGACTACATTCTTGGGGAATTGAAGGTACTAGGGATCGAACTGCAAAGACAAAGCCTGTTTGAGCTTCTGGTCAGCAAAACTTTATTGAAATATTCAACATATAAACTTGCATGTCAATATCAAACTATAACAAGCTCAAATTGCAGATATAAGAAATACATATAAAACTACGATATTCTTTCACTTACCAACATCATACTTGTATAATATCGGCCGTTTAGAATGTAATACAGATAATTAAATATCGAATAAATTCACGACAGCAAAAGAATCTAAAATTCAATATTTCAGACTAATACCGTAATTGAAATATATTTTACTGAATTAATTATAAAATGTCAACATATTACACTCTATTATATAAAGAGTATTTTATTTCTAAATTAACTATTACTGAGTATGAAGTTGGTAGCGAACGTTCCTTTCACTATAATTAATAATATAGTTATAAGTAAATATAAGTTCTTCAAACAATTACACTTTCCGTTACATTATATTAAAGAATAGCAAAGAAATATTAAAATAATCTAATGTTTAAACATACTGATGTTAGGTTAACATCTTAACACTAAAAATTCTTATAACACTAAAAGTCTTATGCGATGAAAAATTGTACATAGACAGTTATCTTACCTGTAAAGACAAAAGTCTGTTTGAGCTTCTGGCCAGCAAAACTGGTGTCGGCCCGTGGCTGGAGCTTTTATACCAGTTTCTTAAGACAACGCCAAATATGGCGCGCTTCTAGCTCTTGCGTTGGCCAGAATCTCAAAGTGAGGCTTCGTAGTCTCTTACAGATTATTGTCTAGGTCTATGTACATTATTACGTAAGTACTTCTGCAAGATCAGCACATTTGCCCTCCATAGGAATCTTTGGAATCTGTCTAGTTCACTATTCACGTAACCTAATGAATGTACTCTTTTTGTGCTGAGTCTGAGATACAAGTAATGTTTTGTATAAGACGGTTCGTACTTGATCATAATAGCGTAATCATTGTTGAATAGTAGAATATAATTGTAACACGAATAAATGGATTCATTCTCAATATATTTTAGTTGAAAATTGCTTCCAATATGATTTATCAATTTTACTTTTAATGCAATTTAATCAAAACTTACTCTTAATACAATTTAGAGGAATTTTCAATCTTGTTACTTGTACTAAAAAATTCTGTCCTAATAGATAGACACGGGATATTATACATGTAGTGGATAGGCACGGGATATTATACATGTAGTGGATAGCAAAAAAGTTCTAAATCAAATTGTAGTTGCAATGGCTTTCTCTGGATATTGTTTAATTTTTCATATTTTATAAACTTCGCCTATGCCCAAAACTCTGAACTGATTTTTTAATGTAACCTACTACCCCATCCCTCTCCCTTGCGACACTTGTTGATGAAAAGTTTAAATTCAGAATTGGAAAAAATGTAATGTATAATGTAATAAATTCAACACAATGTATGGTATCATGAAATTGAATTTAGACATAATAATGATATTTACGCAGTAATTTGATAGTTGGTGTAATACTGATAGCGTAATTCTGTAGTGTGTGTGTGTGTGTGTGTGTGTGTGTGTGTGTGTGTGTGATTTGGGTTTAAAATGTACTTTTAACAATTGTTCAGTTATATCGCAGTGGTGCAGTTTATAAGTCTAGCACGGGCGCATCATGCCACAGACATGTAGCATCATGTTCCACCTGGACACATTATCCTGCCACCAGGCCGAACAGTCCTAACCTCTTAATGCTGAGCGTCAAGCGAGTACCATTTGTATGAGTCTTTGGTATGACTCGGCCAGGGTTCGAACCCGAGACCTCCCGCATCCAAGGCGGACGCTCTAACCACTTGGACCATCGGAGTGTTTAACTATGTATAGTAAAGCAGTGTGTGTGTGTGTGTGTGTGTGTGTGTGTGTGTGTGAAACATTGTGATACTATCAATTTAAAACTTATAACAATATCAATATAGCAATTTCTTAAGTTACGTTGAATTTTAAATATTTGTTAATACTTAATAATAATAATAATAATAATAATAATGAATCATGTTATATGTGTCTAGCCACCAGAGTGGACCATTTTGTCTGTTGGTAGCCATCATGATGTATCTTGTTAACTGTGCCTAACCAATAGGGTTGATGATGTTGGCTGTGTTGTTTCACTAGAATTTATCATGCCATCCGTGTCTAGCCATTTGGGTGGATCATATTCTATGTTACTGACCATTAGGGTGGACCATGTTATTTGTGTCCAACCATTTGTGGTGGATAATGCTATCCTTGTCAAGCAATTGGGGTTGATCATGCTATATTTGTCCAACCATCAGGTGGATCGTTCTGTCTGACTCACCATTATTGTGGATCACGCAATCCGTGTCTAACCATTAGAGTGGCTCAAGTTATATGTGACTAACCATTAGGGTGGATCATTCTATGTGTGTCTAACCATTAGGATGGATCATGTTATCTGTGTATATCCATTATAGTGGATCATGTTATCTGTGTTTAGTAATTAGGGTGGATCAAGATATATGTGACTAACCATTAGGGTGGATCATGTTATCTGTGAATAGTCATTTAGGGGGATCGTGTTATATGTGTCTATTAGGGTTGACTATGTTATATATGTCTAATCATTAGTGTGGATCGTGTTATCTCAAAGAATCCAGACTTATGCAGTGGTACACATGTTGCCCAGGAAAACACGTTTATGGCATCCAATAATCCCGTGGAATATGACGTAATGCCATCAAATCATATTGGCGAGATGCATGAATTACTTGAATATGGGAATGGAGGGGATACACTTCGCCACTGTTTTTGGTCGAAACACTAAATAATAACAAATAAACTTCGCGGTTTTTGAGAGCTGAAATAAAGATCTTACTTCTAGGGTTTTCACTTTGTATTTATATTGATGTTCAACTATTGAAAAGCGAAATACCGATACATGTTATTTTTGTGTTCCTGAAAAATATATTCGTACGAAACGAACTAAACATTTGGCTTTATTGACAATTTACAAACTGTCATACTTTTAACCTTCTCAAAAATATCCACTCTGAAAGTTTATTTTATGTTTCATAGATACTGCAAAACATAAAGAGGTATATTAACATCGAAACATTATTGTCAGTAGTAAGAAAAACTAACAAAAATCCTACAACGCAAATCCGACTTATAAGAGGCCAAATACACCGTCCGGCGTCCGATAAAGTAAAGTGTTTATTTCTAAATGGTTATTTTTTAACACATTTTATTACCATATAGTTGACACCTTTTAATATCAGGCAGCTAAAACAATAATCAAGACGTTTACTATTTAAAAATGCATTACGTATCAATTTACTGAAAAATCTCATGAAGTATATTAGACCTGAAATAACAAATAAAAGAAAACTATGTTATCAAGATTCCGACGGATAAAAAATGTTGACGATGGTGTATAACTTCCGCCTAACACATTTAGCACGCTCTGGAACACTATGTATACGTATTGATGTGTTAGCAAACAAAAATAGCAACAAGGTTGTTAGATGTATCTCACATACCTTCTACTTTTAGTTCCAGAGTCCTAACATAGACCAGATTGCAAATAGTTTTCCGTGATGTTGATGTGGCCATCGTATCGTCTAAATGGACTGTGAATAAAAATGTATCGATTCTAGGTGAAATGAGTCGCCAACCTAACATATTGTATGTGTTAGAGCTGAGTAGCAAAGAACAAAGAATAAACTCCCAGCCAAAATTCATATACATGACTACCATTTAATTTAGAAATTAACCGAGAAATATCAGTTTGTGTGCAAAACTATATACTGTTAAACACAATAAAAATAGATTTTGACTGTGTCCTTACAGACATCAAGTAAATATTTACCATTTAGCACTACAACACTATGCCTTGACTGTGCATGTGCAAATAAAAAATTCGTGGATTATTGCTTTATCAAACTGGAGAAGTGTATTCACCTAGTATTAATAATGTAATAATATTGATAACATCACATATGATCAATTCAGTTCACTATCATCTAATGAGAAGAAAATTAATGTTTGCTGTGTCTGTCGTCCGTTGTCCTTGGTACTGTTTGACAATCAGTCTAGAGGAGTCAGTTATGTGAAGGGTGTGATCTTTCTTACATCTGTGAGAGATTGGATGAAATGATATGCTAGATTCTAAACAACAATTGTTTCTGTGGAATCCTTGCATGTTGGATTATGAATAGCCATTGTACACATTATTGGGGCCTTCTCGCATGTTGGATTATGAATAGCCATTGTACAAATTATTGTGGCTTTCTCGCATGTTGGATTATGAATTTCCATTGTACACATTATTGTGGCTTTTTCGCATGTTGGATTATGAATAGCCATTGCACACATTATTGGGCCTTTATTTCATGTTGGATTATGAATAGCCATTGCACACATTATTGGGACTTTCTTGCATGTGATGACTCTAGAGGCTCTATTTTTTAGACTTGCATTCGACAACTTATTGTTGTTATTGTTGTAGGGTTTAAAGCCATTTTTCAGCACAATATAGGCTATACATGGCGGCCAGTATAAATGATGGAGGAAGAACCCAGGAAAACCACGGAAGAAACAGTGTCCCACGAGAAGCTACTGGCAAGCTTTCCCGAATACCCACAGTGGCAGAATCCGAGACTCGAACCCATGCAGACAGAGGTGAGATGGGATTAATCTGCAACGGTGAGCGCTTTAGACCACTCAACCATTCGTGGCTCCACACCTTATTGTAATAACTTTGTACAGACGAAGAACTTTTGGCATAGAAACACGCATTATCTAAAACTGTCCTCAATTATAAAAACTCAATTCGTGCGCAATGCATTCCATTTGTATTTCGTAACATATTCTTTTTCTCTCTCTCTCTCTCTCTCTCTCTCTCTCTCTCTCTCTCTCTCTCACACACACACACACACACACACATACATACGCACCCTTTACCGTGTCTTTGACTGCCATCACAGAGTTTTTGACCTATACAGTTACTGAAGGTGGTTGGCAAGTGTTATGATAATCATGGTGACATCCACGATAACGAATACAATAATACCGGAGTAACAGGGAAGACACACGGCCTTGCCGGGGATGAAAACCAGGATATCCCTAACTCAAGACGGACGTTCTACCATTTGAGTTATCAGAGCTGACACATGTATTCCTACCCGTTACATAGGCATTACTAGTCCAATATTTCTACCTCTTTCTATGCATGGAGCACACAATCTACTCTACACCAATATTTTGATAACAAATGAAAAGTGTACCACGACTATCAATATTTTTCCGCTAATACTTCATTCACAGGTGAACATCGCTCATTTCCATGTATAATGGCTTTCCCATTGAAACGTAGGCTTTGTTCCTCGTGTATCTGCCTCACAGGGTCTGTATTAATCATTTCATGCACATGCTGAATTCAAAACAGATGATTATCCTAGTAATATATTTAAATTCTTGATTTTATATTTTTCCGGATATTTTTTTTTAGTTAGAGACCTTTTAAGCTGTTTTTATTTCTTAGGTATTCCATTGCTTTATTAGTTCATTCATCTGATATGATTTTTGTTTTAAAAAATCTCTTTTTAAAGTGGCATAACAATTTTAATTTGAAATACTATCTTGCATTACTTCTTAGTCACCTTTTAAGCCAAGTGTTTAATGTCTTAATAAGTACAAAATTATAAAATGAAACAAAGGTTTCGTTTTAATAAAAAAAAAAAAAAAACACTATAAACCGTGATTATGTGCATCAATTTTAAATATAAAATTTCAGTCAGAAGTCTTTAAGTCTGACTTTAACGCTCTGGTGGCCTAGTGGTTAGAGCGTCCGCCTCGGATGCGGGAGGTCGCGGGTTCGAACCCCAGCCGAGTCATACCAAAGACTATTAAAAATGGTACTGATAGCTACCTAACTAGGTGCTCAGCATTAGGAGGACAGTGTTAGGACTGGTCGGACTGGTGTCAGGATAATGTGGCTGGGTGAGACATCATGCTACATGTCTGCGGCATGATGCCGCCTTCCACAATGTCACCATGTCATCTTTGAATAAGCATACATCACTTTAAACTGCCGCCATATATCATAGCGATATGACTAAAAAATTGTTGAAGCTACGTTAAAAATCGAAATCACACACACACACACACACACACACGCACAAGTCTGACTGGTCTAGGACTTTTTAATTTGGTTTATAATCTTTGTTACGACGCAAAATAAACCAATAAGTACCCGGTAAATAACGTTTGAAAGATAGTTCTGGTCCAGTATCGACCCAATCTCACTAATTCCGTTTCCGCTACCTCTTTTAAATATATCACCCCTCTGTATCGCGTACTGAACTGTGATCACCAAGACCGCTATTGTTACCTCTGCAGCTGATAAACTAAATCAAGTGAGTGTTATTGATATACAACCTCTCCTATCGATGACTCTTCTCAAACGTCTTTGATCTGATTCTGTTCTACATCGACCCAAGGCATATACTCTCTTAAACTGTGCTTCAATCACGTGCTATGATCACATGCCAGCTTGTAGATAAGATAGCTACTACGTAGAAAACCAGATCATGTTCTATATTAAAATGCCGCCTTCCACAATGTCACCATGTCATCTTTGAATAAGCATACAAGGGACATGCGTCGTTATCTGTGGAGGGCTCTATGATGATACCCAAGCATTGTCTTAGGCATATTTCAAGCGCTATCACACCCACTTTTTTCTGCTGATCTGATCCCCGTTTCTCTCTCTCTCTCTCTCTCTCTCTCTCTAGAATACCACCACCAGCATCAGCTATTTTAGTACATTCTTGTTGAAATGTTGCCAGATCCACACGAAGCAAACGATTCCAGGTCTGCGTAATGTGTAAGAGTGAAAAACCGTTGCATTGTCAAAGAAATTATAATAAACAATAAATAGTTTGTTTTTGTTCTAGGGTTTAACGCCATTTTTCAGCACAAGATAGGCTATACATGGCGGCCAGTATAACTGGTGGAGGAAGAACCCTGGGAAGAACCACCGACCCACGAGAAGCTAATGGCAGGCTTTCCCACGTACCCTTGCTAGCCGAGCCTTGGATTCGAACCCACGCAGACAGAGGTGAGATGGCAGTGATCCGGAACGGTGAGCGCTTTAGACCACTCGGCCACTCGGGGCCCCAAGTAATAGTTTGTAAACTAATACGTTGGGTAAGACAAATTAAACGCTTAATAACGGTGATATCGATCCATACATATACTAATGCCGGTGGGGTATGCAATGATGATGATGATGATGATGAACGTGATACTAATACGGCTGTTATTTGTGCTTTTTCTATTCTTTATACATATATATAACCCCAATCTAGGATCCACTTGTAACTTGTAGGAAAGTTCATCTCTACAATAAAGCATAGATCTATTACCTTAGCATTCTCGTGAAAATAGGATTAGAGTTTAATAACTTATCTGTAAATCCTTCCTGAATATACATGTAAGTACGGGTATACTTTCTGATTATCCATGCGAAACAATAACGCAGTGCTTGCTATCTATAATTCTGCGCTTTATGCATGAATCTTGCTAGGTTCGTAGATATGGCAGTTTGGAGATCGTCATGTACGACAACGGAAATATTATTTAAATCAAACTGGCGAGCGCCTGGCCATTCGAGGCCTGTTGATCTTTATTAACCATTTCATGCTGTAAATACGTCCTGCATTCTTTTGAGATAAACTTTCATAAACGAACTTGAACAGAACATAAATTCATGTACATCTTTTATGAAAATTACTATCAAATCAAATCATATGTCTTCTTGGTATTTGTTACACACTGTGAAACACTTATAATGTAAATATGCATTCATACAGTTTTATAATCATACGAAAGGTACTTACACAATTTCTATAAATCCCTCAACATGTTTGCTTCCTGAATTTACATAAAGTATTCGTCTACATTCCTTGTATTAAACCCTGTTTCGATCAACAACCAAACCAAACACTTCGAGAATATCCCAAGCGTATACCAGCCAACTAGGTTATATACACGTCACCTTACCTGGATGACACGCCAGGTAGGTTATGAAAGGTTATCACAGCCGGGTGATTAATGTTATTGCAAACTACTACTTGAGGATAGGATCACATTAAGAATTATATGCATACCTCGTTCTTGTTGTTGTTCAATCAAATGCAGGCAGTCAACGTAGATAAACCACAATAAAAGGGAAGAATTAATAAGCATCCAATTATCACAGTAAAACTCCTATGTTTGCATACACGTATTTTGGTTTATTTATTTGCTTTTAGTGTGTGTGTGTGTGTGTGTGTGTGTGTGATTTGGATTTTTAAAGCACCCCATACGACCTGGAGTCATTCTCTTCAATAGGAAATATATCTACTGTGTTAGTCTCATTATCACTTGACACGTTATACCGTTCTACCAGAAGCGATTGTGTCAGACTCTCTTAGAACTGACACTCAAATCGATGCGGGATGCGTCAGTAAGCCTCTTCAACAAAATACTCTTCAGTGAAAGGAGATTCTAACAATCGGCTATTTTTTTTTTCGTCAAGTTTCTAACATCTCAAGATACCAATGGTAAGTAGATGAACATTAAAATTTAATGATTTCTTTCGTTTTTACCGTGAAAGAATAAGATTAATGCTTGTTCAGTTGTAAGATTTATATGATGTAAAAGTATTATAATAATGGCATGTTAGCCCCTTAATTGATGGTTATGCAAAACATGATGCAGATTTTAAATAAAACGGATGATGATGATGATGGTCAGTCAGGCCTTTTTTTAAAGCACGAGAGCTGCAGTAGTGGCCCAGAGTGGCCGAGTGGTCTAAAGCGCTCTCCGTTATGGATCACTGCCATTTCACCTCTACGTCTGCGTGGGTTCGAGTCTCGGATTCGGCTGTGGGTATGTGAGAAAGCTTGTCAGTAGCTTCTCGTTGGACGGTTGTTCTTTCCGGAGTTTTCCCGGGTTCTTTCTCCAACATTAATACTGGTCGCCCTGTATAGCCTTTCGTGTGCCGAAAAATGGCGTTAAACCCTAAAACAACAACAACAACAACAACAACAACTGCAGTAGCCATAGACCAAAAATGCTTATGGCATGGTCAGGTATTCATAGTTCTTTGTCCGTTTATGAGCTAAAGTTTTTTAATTCGTCTACTAAGAATTACTTGCAGGATTGCCATAAAATTCGTCATACGTCCTATTACCGCATTACTACTTAGAAAACATTCCCCCCAAAAAAGCCAAAAAAGTTTCATAGTACTTACTTCTTCAGTTTCATTCATAATGCAGCTGTAATCAACGTTTGGTGCATTTGTCTCCGCAAATGACCTTATGTTCCGATTAATGAGACCGCCAAACAAAAGTGGCAGACGCGGGCTTAATGTTGAAAAAAAGCAATAACCTGAAGGAAAAAATTAATACCGGGTTACAAAATTATCTTCGATTAAACTCATCACCATTTCTGACATAGGACCCTATTTATAATACTGTCTCTTTTATAGTGCCAATCTGATATTAACTATGACCATCATGGTAGCCATCTGGTAAAACTTGTCACTACTCCTCATAAAAGAAAATTTCAACCTTCTTACAATATTAAGTTGATACTAAATGAAAATGGTACTATTCTTACATCCATTATGGTTGCCAAATTAATTTCCTATCATTTTAAGCACGTGCGAAGCAAAGCCTATCCTGAAAGCAGTGTGTGTGCGATCTGAATTTTTAGTATAGCTTTAGCAATTTTTCAGTCATATCGCTACAATATCCACAGTGCGGCAGTTTATAGTGATGTCTAATACTGAGTCATCATGCAGCAGACATGTGGCATGATGTCCCACCCAGTCTCATTTTCCTTACACCAGGCCGACCAGCCCTAACACTAACCTCTTCATGCTGAGCGCCTACTGAATCAACTGTTAGTACGATTTTAATATGTCTTTGGTATGACGCAGCCGGGGTTCGAACCCACAACCTCCTGTATCCAAGACAGATGCTCTAACCACCAGACCACCGGAGCCGTCACAGTTTGAATTAATGTAATCATGAAACTTGGACCGTGCTTTCAGCAGGAACAAATATGGCCATGACACTGGTTGATTTGAAAACCTAGTTATCAGTCAAGATTATCAGATTCAACACTTAGCAGGTAGAAACAAGAAATGTCTTTATCATGAATTCATGTAAATTCGTTTGGTCCAAGGTGTATCAACTCCTTGGAAAGATTCTTTCATTGTTGTTGTTGTCTTTTGTTTGTTCCTGCTGCTGCTTTTAAATAGAAATCCAGTTTTCCAACAGTCTGAGTGTCACAGAATTAGGCAAAGAAATAACTTGGTTTTGTCTTAAAAACAATTCGACTATTTCTCGTTGTACATGCGTACAACGTTATATAGGGTGAATGTGTTTTTCCAGGTAAGCGACTGTATTAACATATACCTAGCCACAGATTACTTGTGTCAGGTATCATGACATACATGATATGCACGGGTATTCTACCCCGACTTGTACTCACTCTCCTATGGATTTAAGTAAGACGAATCACAAAAAACCACACTGGTCGTTTTTGGATCACGTCAAGGAGTATACACTCTCCTTTATTCTCCAGCCATAGGGGTAAGTGTTAAATTTACATTCTTTTTATTTGATACGCGAAGCTTATTCGGTTTGTACTGTGTTATCGCGTAACAATGTGGTTATTACAACGCAGATTTCTTTAAAGCATTATCATATATCTAGAAATTTTACAGAAACTATTATGTCCCATTTGGTTTTATTACAGCTGTTTCTGACTATGTTTGAAGATGTTTCTGACTGTGTTCGTAGCTGTCTGTTTGTAGCTGACTGTTATAGTAGCTGACTGTTGTGGTAGCTGACCGTGTTTGTAGGACTCACGGTACTAATTCCACTCCAATGGTAAACATATGGAAACACTATCATATTCAAAATTCAATAACTTAAAATTTATGGGTGCTGATAAAGACACCTATAATTTTTCGTGCACATCTAACCTTGGTGCAAGTTTATGTGTGGAGAACACCATATGACCCGCGGCAATTTGTTTACATACATGTGCATGAAACACGTGTCATTGATTATGCAGCAAATGAATCAGGTGCTACTTTCAGTATTGAGTACTCCTGAGTCAAGCCTGCAAAAATGCTAAAATTGCATCAGTAGAAATTTGTCAATATTTTTCTTACATTACATATAGGATAAGCTCTCAAAAGATATTTTTCCTAAAATTTTAATTTTCATTATTAACCAATTATGGACCACCAAACCTGTAAATACTCTATCATTTCTTCACCCATTTCTAGACTGGTTCACAGTTCTTCCGTATAATTAGTACCGTGTGTCCTATAACCAGATTTAAATTTATTAGAAAGTCATGTATTTTACTCATTGATATTTGAGCATAATTGTAAGAAAGAACTGGCCATGTTGTGCAAAGATAATAGTGTAATGACAGTTTACGTGATACCACTGTGTATAGCCAAATTGCATCCGCATTACATGTTGCTGTGTTCTATTGTACTTATAAGTGGTTTATTCTTGTTATTAAAATAACTGTTTTCTGACTTTGTATCTTCATGTTATCTTTCTATGGCATGCATGCTACACAAAAGAAACACAAACATGCTGACATCAGCAAGTATGACATCACAGGGTATCAAATTACATGATACACTGTATTTTCATCTCTCACTGGCCATAAGACAAGTTTTAAATGTTTAAAATTTCTAAACTTCATTTCTTTTCTTTCTGACTCACACAGAAATAAGATACATTGCATCCTTGTTCCTATCATTCACACCAAAACCAATAAGTGTGCCATATGACAGGTCAAAATTGCCCTTCTGTGACTAAGACCAATACACACCCCCAGGAAGCATCAAGAGATGCTGACATTCCAAAATTATTTAAACTATCAACGCTTGTGATTCATCACCCCCAAATCTTACTAAAAAGGTATAAAAGCCAAAGAAAAGTTCCATAAGTGTTATTATACTGAAGAATTATATAGCTGAGTGCTACTTGTTAGTATACAACTATGGGAAAGCGTAAGGAAGCAAAGAATAAACAGTCATTTCTTCAAGCCTGATAATGTTCCCCACAACAAGGGGCAAAAATGTGCATCAACCCAAAAGACAAAGCCACCTGAGGTCTGTTACATAAGGACAACAACAGACAAATTTGAAAAAGCTACCCAAAGTTCCTATAATGCTGACATTGATGTTGGAGACAGAAAGCCCGTGTATAAACTGTTGCGACCCAAGCCAAGATGTAAGCTGGAGGTGGAGAAATATGTGGAAAACTTTGCGATACCAGGGTAAGTCCATGTTTCTATACAATATTCCAACACTGATATAATTTATCACTGCATAAACTACTTGGTAAATTTAAATAATAGAATTGAAGTGCATACTAAAGTTACCTAATACATAAATCTATACCTACATTTACCCAAAACTCATAACAAGTTAAGAAAAAGCCTCAGAATCATTCTTGTGGCTATTTTCCACTACAAGCAGTGTTAAATTCTTTACTTTTCAAGATAAAGCTGAATAAAATGCATACATTATTGAAAACAGAGAAATAAATGAAATCTTGCAATCACTCAATTACAGTCAAAGGGGAGGTAATATACCTTGATTTGGTATACCAAGTAGCAAGCTCTAATTTACAGCTAAATGATTCTATACTATCACTTGATAACAAGTGCAAAGCAATGTTACCTTTATAAATGAATTTTGTTTTAAATCTGAAGTTACATTTCTGACATGAAGCTTGTTTTCATCTATTCACATCTACAGATCTGGTGAACAAAACACATATCGCTTAGTACACATACAAAAGAATGCTGAGATGTGGAATACTGTGTTCCAAGACCACCAGTTACAACACCCTGACTGTCAAGGTTTTATATCATGGGACTTGGAACATGAAGAGAAAAGAGGTCTGGTGTGGCGGGAGAGAGCAATATGTTCGACATGCAGTTATACTTCAAGAATGTTTCAACTGTATGAAGAAGTGCCGAAGAGAGGGAGTGGAAGAAAAGCTGCCTGTGTAAATAATGCGATACAGATAGGACTTTCACAGACTTCTATTGGAAATGAAGGGTTGAGAACTATTATTTTAAGTGCGAATGTCCCTGCTCCCTCAACAAAAGGGATGCAGAAAAGTTCCAATACTGTTTGCCAAAATATTGAATGTACCAACATGAGAGACATGGCAGAGCATAGAAAAGATGTTAAAGAGTTTAATTCTATTATAGGAAATAAGACAGATATAATTGATATTCAGTGTGATTCAACATATAATAATGCAATTTATAGTGGAGTAGGTAGGACACCCTTTCAACCAGCTACCCAGTGTGCACACATTCTAATTGAAGACACTACTCCTGAGAAAAAGGTAATTGGTATAACAACAAAGAATAAACTATGCACATTGGGTAAAATGCATACATCTGATGATGATGCCAATATGTGTCACTGCTCAGCAAATATAAGTTTACAAACAAATATTGGAGATGAATACACATTTTGTAAGGAAGGGCTTATACATTTGAAGAAAACAGACAATATAGAGGTACGCAACATGACAACTGATCCAGACACTTCTAGTTACCGGGCTAGCCTGGACCTTAAGAGGGAAGGAATAACTGAAACAATCTCTGTAAATCATATTGATACACGCCATCTGGCTCAAAATCATAGAAAGTTCATTAAAGGTCAGAGCAAATTAATTGATTTGATGCCAGGAAGAACTAAAAAACTGAGAGAAAAGATGAGAAATAACTTTGCACTTGATCTGAGTAAGAGGTGCCAGGCAGAATTTGAAAAATCATTTAAAATATGATACATGTACACCAAAGTTAATAAGTAATCTATCTTATGCAACAGATGCAATAGTTAAGTGTTATCAAGGTGATCATATTCTTTGTCATAAGCAGTCTAATGTGTGCTGGGTAGCTGGTACAAGCTGGATAGATAGAAGTACATTCTTGCCAAGTGATTTCAAACTGAAAATATCCAGTGAGAGAGAGGAGTGTACATTACGCATGTGTGTTGAGTACCGGCTAGGTAAATCTACAGTGTTGAAAACAAAAATAAACAAGAACACTCAGAAAGTGGAATCAGTGAATCGAAGGATAAAACGCAGCTTACCAAAGAATATAACATTTAAGAGAAACTTCCATGGCAGGGTTCATAGTTCTGTTCATAACTGCAACCATGGACCTGGAGAATCTCTGGTTAGGCTATGTCAATCTATTGGATGTCCAATTTCAGCTTGCAGTTCTGTGTCACAACATCTGAAAAGCAAGCAAGATATATATAGCAGAGATAAATATATAAAGCAAGTAAAGTATATAAGAGAAAAAAATCTGAGAAAAGGGCATTTCTTTACAAACTCTATGAGAAACATCAAGAAGAAAAGAATTATAACAAAGGCAAATTAATGTGTATTATGGCTAAAAAAATAAAAGCAAAGTATGAACATTCTTACCATAAACAACCTCCATTTTAGTACATTTCTACAGGCTGAGGCAATGCGGCATGTGCAGTTTTGTGCACAGTCCTTGATTTTTACAATGCTCTCTGCTTTGATTTACTGAATGTGTCTCTAAAGTTAAATGATCAGTATTGATACATACGCGATTGTGACATAAGTGGCTTACATTTAAAATTTCTCCCCCCACCCCCATTTTTGGTATTGTTGCATATGTTAAATGGTATTTAACCATATAGGCCAATCTGTGGACACCAACATATGAAATTGTGCCATCAGGCCATACTATTCTCTTTTTCCCATAGCCAGAGCTATCTACTGCCCCTGTCCATTGTATACAACCCTTCCCATCTGTGTTTGGTATTGATTTCTTTTCCAAAATCACATGCAAACCATGAAAAAAAGACTCCATTATGATTGTCATATGTAAAAACCACAAAATTGACACCCTAGATGCACGTGGTAACCATGGAAACAACAAACTCCTATTATGGTATAGGTCGCATATAGGACTCACGGTACTAATTCCACTCCAATGGTAAACATATGGAAACACTATCATATTCAAAATTCAATAACTTAAAATTTATGGGTGCTGATAATGACACCTATAATTTTTCGTGCACATCTAACCTTGGTGCAAGTTTATGTGTGGAGAACACCATATGACCCGCGGCAATTTGTTTACATACATGTGCATGAAACACGTGTCATTGATTATGCAGCAAATGAATCAGGTGCTACTTTCAGTATTGAGTACTCCTGAGTCAAGCCTGCAAAAATGCTAAAATTGCATCAGTAGAAATTTGTCAATATTTTTCTTACATTACATATAGGATAAGCTCTCAAAAGATATTTTTCCTAAAATTTTAATTTTCATTATTAACCAATTATGGACCACCAAACCTGTAAATACTCTATCATTTCTTCACCCATTTCTAGACTGGTTCACAGTTCTTCCGTATAATTAGTACCGTGTGTCCTGTAGCCGTGAATATCTTGTTGAACAAAATACTGTTTAAGGGGTATGTGCAGTCCACGAGGGTTCTTGGATCTGCACTTCATTTTATTTAATATTTGTTTTGTTTATTTTCAATTGTATTTTTACATCATATATTTATCATTATTAATTCATTCGTAAATTTCCATCTTTCCCACACTGTGTTTGGCTTGTTCAATTAGTCCAAAAACCCACTCGGTTACATTTCTGTGACACTGAGAAGGTTTTAACTATCGGAAGCAGCAGTGGGATAAGGTGTAGGTTGAAGCTGTGTACAGGATATTGATTCTACAGCTTACAACTTTAAATTATGTACATTAGTTGTACCTTATAACTTTAATGCTGTATATTCTGCTTATTAGTGTATACAAGCTTGTAATTACAGTAGACTAGTTTTAAAGTACATGGGAGGCATGATTCGATAGATATTCATGAAGTTTCTATTTATTGTAGACCAAAGCAGTTTTTCGACTTCATAATAGATCATTTTTTGATGCAAACCTTGTTATTGTTACATTTCAGAGAACTACTGTTCCTGTATGGAAACTGAAATACTTGATGACCTAACACCACAAATTTTACCAAAATTTGTGTTTTTATTTTGTATTTTGCGAACATGCCCAAATTTATGAATAAATGGAGTCACAATTGTTTTAAAATTTATAATATGTTTAAGGAGTAAGTTTTTAAATGATCAGTAAATTCAAAAAGACATGCTATGTGGCTCCAGTATACATGTAGAATTTTGGCATTTGTTATATTATAATTATTATTCTTAACCCACATTCTCTGTTATTATTATTATCATTATTTAAAGTAGCTTTGACAATTTTTCAGTCATATCGCTACGATGTCGGCAGTGTGACAGTTCATAGTGATGCTTAGCACATGGGCATCATGCCGCAGACATGCAGCATGATGTCCCACCCAGTCAAATTATCCTGACACAAGCCCAACCAGTCCTAACACTAATATCTTAATGCTGAACGCCAAGGGAGGCAGCTGTTGGTACCATTTTTTTTAAGTCTTTGGTATGATCGAACCCACGACATCCCGCATCCGAGGCGGACACTTTAACCACTAGGCCACCGGAGGTTCTTTTCAGTAACCCGAGTACTTACATCTATCCATTTGTAAGTCAAATAAATCAAAATTTTTTAACATTAAATCGTCCATTTTACTTTTCATCTACATTATCTTCATCGTACTTGCATCACCAGAAAAACAACTACTACACCAACTTCTACCACTAATGGCGGTGTCGCTACTACACCAACTTCTACCACTAATGGCGGTGTTGATACAACTAAAATCAAACAACATCTCAGCATATCATCAAAATACTATCACAACAACTGATGTTAATAGCTGTCACAGGATGAAGCCGGAGTAGTGAATGGGGTCACTTTAGCGACAATGGGAATTAGCATTAAAAACCACCCTGGGTCACTTTGGCGACAATGGAAATTTAACATTAACCACTCTGGGTCACTTTAGCGACAAGGGAAATTTAACATGGGCAAAAAACCCTGGGTCACTCTGGCGACAAGGGAATTTAACATTGGAGAAAGGAAATATCCATGCTAGGGACATTCTAGGGACAAAGGCATTCGAACAATGGAAATTTAACATGGGAGATATTGCTGGGTCACTCTAGGGACAATGGTAATTGAACATGGGAATAGAGTTTGGGTTTGTCTAGGGACAAGGGGAATTGAACATGTTAGAAAAAAAACTACTTTAGGGACAAGGGGAATTGAACATGGAATTTTAAAAAAAAAAAAAATTAAAAAGGGGTAGGAATGGAAAGTCAATCTCTTTTCGAGAAATGTGGGTGGCCCTGAAAAGGGTCTTTGGGTTTCTTCTTCTTCTTCTTCTTCTAACTTCTTGACTTCTGTAGCCATCCTCTTATTTTTTCCATCATTCCTTTCTTCTTCTTCTTTTCTGTTTCTGGTATCCAGTCCGGGTGACCCATGGCTCGGAACTTGGCCGGTATCTTCATCCAGTTGTTATTCAATCTTTCAAACTCTAATTTCTTCTTCTTATTCTCTTCTTCCTTTCTCTCTTTGCTCCATTTTTCTTTTATCTTCATCACTTCTACTTTCATTACCTCTCTAATTAGTTCTTCTGCTTTTATCAACTGGTTACAACTCCACTTTACGTACCACCAGTCAGTCCAATGAAAGCTATTTTCTAGGAAGCTCCTGACTTCTGTGATATGATCCAAGGCTTCCTTTAAAGTACCTATTCTCACGTAAGGTGGGTCAGTGAATCCTGATTCTTTCTACTTCTTCCTCAATCATTCCCCCTATTTGATCTTTTGCTACTCCAAGATTCTTCACATTGTTCAGGCTACCTTCAAATCTTCCTTCCTTATTCAATCTTTCTACTACATAAGTTCCATCCATGATCCAAAAATAGCTATGTCTCAAATCGTTAAATAATTTTGTCACCTCCATCTTCTTTGTTTATTCCTTAGAATGGTTTGAACGACGATGGGTTCTTATAGTGAAAGCGCGGACGTGAAGGAGAACATCCCCTACTTTCTCATTTCATATA
This sequence comes from Sinohyriopsis cumingii, assembly GCA_028554795.2. Lineage (NCBI taxonomy): Eukaryota > Metazoa > Mollusca > Bivalvia > Unionida > Unionidae > Sinohyriopsis > Sinohyriopsis cumingii. Next base: position 96,600,207 of record CM068835.1, on the reverse strand, counting down.
ATATACTATCCACATAAGTGAAGCAACATTTCACAAACCCCAAATCTACTATTTACACACGCAAATCATTAAAACGAAATCCATAATCTACTATCCACACAATCGTACGTGAGCGGTTACAAAACCCAAACTATACTCTCCACATACGCTAAGAAACAATAAACAAACCCATAATCTACTATTCACACAAACTTATGTGAGCGGTTACAAACACAAACACAAACACACAAACACATACACTCACACTATGAAAAAGAGTCAGTGTTTATATTCACACTACTCTACCTACACACATTGGCAAATCGATTGTTATTTCTTTTCTAGAGTACTGGGTAGCCCTGAAAATGGCTGTTGGTTTTTAACTCCAAATGCACTTATCTAATGCTGGCACCTTCCTGGCTTGGCGCCACACACACATTTTCTTCCCCAGTCTCTTTTCTCTCTTTTTTGGGGAGAGCAGAGGCGGGATATGTGGCTTCAGAATCCCAATTTTCTGTCTCTGGGATTCTGAAATTTCTTCTCTCCTTTTCCTCCTCTTTTTTTTTCTTCTTTCCTCCTCCTCTCTCATCCTTCCCTCTTAGACAATGGCCTCCGCGGCCAGTTCGTTCAACAGGCGCCTGACATATTCTAGGTGCATCTGGAGTTCTAGAAGCTTTATAATTCTGGTATGCATTCTCTTCATCAATCAACAAGGGTAGCTAGACTGCCCAGCGAGTTTCAATTTATAGTAAAAGCGCGGACGTGAAGGAAAACATCCCCCTAAAAACATAAAATTGATCTTACCTAGATCATAACCAAAACAACGCGCGGACCTAAAAGAAACACTCACTCACTTTTTTATACTACCCATTACTATTCTTAAAAAAATTTCATTAATCACTTCAATATACTATCCACATACGCAAAGCAATCCAATCAAACCCCCAAATCTACTCTCCCCACACCTCAAACAGCCAAAAACATGATCTTAATCTACTATCCACACCAACGTACGTGAGCACTTACAAACACACAATCCTATACACAAACACATACCCTCTCACTATAAAAAAGAGTTAGTGTTTATATTCACACTACTTTATCTACACACATTGGCAAATCGATTGTTATTTCTTTTCTAGAGTATTGGGGTAGCCCTGAAAAGGGCTGGGGGCTTTTTTTGTTTGCTATGGCAATCTTTTAGTTTCTAAGAATGCGATGTCCTCTGAGGATAGACTTTCTGGCGATAGGTCTGCTTCTTCGGAAAGAGAAGAAGAACTCTTTGGTGTCGATACGACAATCGACAAAGCCTCTCTCAGATTCAGGTTCCTGCTGCTGCTGTTGCTGCTTCTGCTGTTGTTGTTGTTGCTGTTGCTGCTGTCTCTGAAGTCCGTACTTCTCTGTCTATTCTTCTTTCTCCCTGTTCACTTCTTCTCTGAAGAGCTCTTCTATCAGGTCTTCAGTGACTTTTAGCATTCTCACATTCTCTATCTCTTCTGGCTTCGGTATCAGACTGTGTCTGACCCTGTGCAAATTCACGTAGGCTTCGTTTAGCTTAGCTAGTTTGGAGCACATCTTCGTAGGAGGATGAGTCGACAATGGATGGTTAGACTGGAAACTGCCCCGGTTCTTAAAGTCAAAGCGCGGACGTGAAGGAAAACATCCCTCCACGGTTTTCTCGAGCCGCAACGTTCAATGAGTGTCATGAGAGGGATAGTAAGAAGTCAAAGAGCATAAGTCAACATTCTTATAGCCAAACAAACCACAAAGGCATTTTGTTTTTCAAAACACAACATTTTTTATTCAAAATCACTTAACACTAACCAACAACTCTAACATTTTTTAACAATAATCCAACCATATAACATCAAACATTTTTTTTCAAGTGACAAACATTTTTTTTTCAATTCACACTCTACTTTAAACAGGGCTGACAACGTTGTGAATGAAATTGTGATTTCCATTGTTGGAAGTCATTAGGCCATTGATGGACACTACGTTTCCTAGCTTGAGACAAAAGATAAGCATAATGGTCACAAAACCATCGATCTACTTTCACATCGTTTCTTGAAGAAGAACGAGGATCAAAATGAGTCACTAAATGTTCTAAGGAATAGCCCAGGCTGCGATGATGCAGAAAATACACACAATATTGTCCACACACCAAGGAATCTGTGCCTTGTAATTTCATATTATTGAATCGGATGGTCTGAGCATTTCTTCTCATAAAGTCAATGATATCGTCTTCCAAAGGGGGCAATCCATATGAATCGAAATATTCCACACATCCTTCTTGAGGAAAGTAGACGGCTACCCAGTGGGTTCCTGGGAGATGACTGTCGTCCGTGTTGATGACATAAGCTTGATGGTCTTGAGGTTTGCGATGAGGGAGTTCATATTTAGCACAGACGACAGGATTCCAAGAAGCCGTATACGAACTGTGGTTCAAAAGGTAATAAAGTTCCCAGGTATCCATTGATTTGTGTGTTTTCTTCTTCACGGGTAATAATATGTCATCAATTTGATCCTGACTTTTTGCTTGAAAATGTCTGACAAATAACCGTTTCTTCGTTTCGTCTCCTCACTCTGATTCAGGAGAGCTTCGATACGATGGATCTCTTGAGTGGTTAATGGTGGACAAGAATGTTCACGCAAGTCTTTATACCACTGATACCACACGACTTCGTCCGAGATGAGACTCCAAGCTTCGTCCAGATACTCGTCCAATTTTTCTTCTTGACTCAGCATCAGGCATTTATCGTGCTGAATTTGACTGGGATGATCGTTTTGACATCCATAGCACTCTTTCTTGATCAATTCCGTCATTTGTTTGGCCAAGTGTTTGGCAAAACAGGAGACTACATGGGCTTCTTGTTCTGGCCATCTCGACTTCATCATGATAACTTCTTCTTCTTTCACAGTCTCCTCACATTCCATGTCTAAAGGTTCTCCACTAGGTAAAGAGGGATAACAGTCTTCCATGGCTTCTAGTAATCTAGAATGACTTCTCTCAAACTGTTGATTTCTATCGTATTATCGAATTCTGCATACATGATGACGTTCACCGTTTCATCAGGGACTCGGTTTGCAAACTGAATTTCCACACGAATCTGGCCGGATTTTATAGGGTGGAAATGTCCCTCGTCACTGCCTTGGTCTGGAGTGAAATCAAAAGCCCACAAAGCATAGCCTCCTGCATAATCCTCGTACGTAACACCGTGACTGGTGTTGGTTCCTAACTGACCAGTGGCTTCGTACAGGGACAAGTACGATCTCAAGTAATTCTTCTTGGTAAAGTCAGGTTCGAAAGGTCGGGTACACAAGGTCTTGCCATCGCGACTGACTTCGATCTTGGACACGCCAAAGTGTTGAAAGTAGAAAGGACTTTTTTCGGCAGCTCCGTTGAAGGCTGTATTCTCGACGATACCAACGATCAAACGTTTGGGTAACTGTCCTTGGAACAGATGATCTTCGATCATGGATCGCTGTCCCTTGGGAATGGTGAAGGTTTTCACTTCCACGCGTCGTATGGGATACTTGGCGGTCGTTCTGCTCAACGTCTGACTGATGTCGTTTCCCACTTTAGGTAACACTTCCACACGGCGTACGTAGAGTCTGGCTTCTTGGATTTTGGTTTTGTAATTGTCAGCACCAGCCATTAAATGGAAAGCGCTGCTGCTACGATTCAGTCTCGGGCGGACATCCGGGGTGTTCACCAAATATTTCTCTTGCAACCACATGTCCAAATGCAAACGATCCATCAGTTCTAAACTCTGTCAATCTTTGATTTTGTTTCTTCGTTCTACAAATCCCTCATTGTATTCTTTCTTTTTATCAGTTGTATCAGTTTCCAATAATTAAAACTGGCCTGCATCGTCAGCTTCCCATACCACACAGGCATTGAGATGAGTGTTCTTGGCGTCTATTCCGTACGTCAAGAGATTTTCCAGGTAGGCACGGTAAGGGTAAGTATCCATGCTGCTACTGACTAGTTTGTTATTCAAGTACAAGTCCACTCCACTGAACAAGGAATGCATGAAATCGTTGACGGGAGCTACTGCTTCAGTGTCTATATCACCTCCTGTCTTATCTAGAACTTTGACTTTCAGGTACAAGTAACTGCTATTCAGATCGATGTAATCTTTGGGTTGTCCTTTGAGGAGACGGGATGAAATTCGATCCACTGAGATTCTTGCATCGTCATCACGGTAGGGGGCATGGCAAAGAGATCCAGTTCCAACTTGGAACAAGCACAAGACTCTCGGTGCATCATTTTGTTCTGTGTCTCAATAATCGAAAACGTCTAAGTCTCGAACAGTTCTTCTTTTCTTTGCCTTTCTCGCTTTAGAAGTGTGAAGTCTGGTGAAAGGGTGTTTTCTTCGTCGTCTCTTTCTGCCTTGTCCTTGCTGAATACCTGGCTCGGTAGTTTGCAGGGCATTTATAGGTGTGTCTCGTCGGCCTAAAATGTCTTTGCCCGTTTGCAGCAAGACATTTTTGCCAGCCCTCATGAAGGCTTCTTTAGGATTTTGTTTGTCGATGATGACATTTTGGAGAAATTCTTTGCCTTGCGTCAGTGCCGCATCTTTCAAGGCGTGCAATCCGCGTGTCACCATCGGTTTCAAGACTGGGGCCACCGAACGAAAGGCCGATTTTAACATATCTCCTAAACCGTGTCCTCGCTGTCGAGCAACCCCTCGGTACACTGGGTACATGACTTACGAGTCGTGAGAGAACCGTTTTCGAAAATGGAGTTTCACCGTGACTTTTCCTTTGGTGAATAAAATATTTTGTCCCAGATCTCCTTTTATAGCAATGTTGACTGTGTCCAAATAAGACTTACTGACAGGCAAATAGTGAGGATGTACAAATTCACGGTGGACGTGATAAGTGTTCCCACCTTCCTGGTCACTGGTCGTGGTACTATCCACTTTGAAAGGAATGACACGCAGTAACGGCACAGAGGTGTGTCCACCACGTTATACTCCACCACATCGGAATACACAAAGATCAAATTCAGTCCTTGGTTCAGTTCTACAGGGAATCGAAAAAACTTGTAAAATTCCGTATTGCTGTTGATCTTCGGTTTAAAATTTGGAGCAATTTTTGTGTCTCCACCTAAAATATCAAACAAGTCACGATTAAAACTGATGGACAACGTTTGGGTATCCTGAAATTTCATCAGGAAGCGACGAGCCACTTTATGGTACTCCAGGGTGACACTTTTTTTGACTCTGTTCAGGGCTTTGCCAAAGGCTAACTCGAACCTGGAAGAAATGGTGTCCACCAAATGTTGGCCACTAAAATTAAACCCTGACGGAATTTTCAAGGTGTAGATATTGAAGGGTGAATTGTTGGATGGTCCTCAAAAGTGTTTTGCTTTTCAGTGATGTTTTGGATTTGTGCAGGGTGAATCATTTCTACCAAAGCCACTTCCCAATGGGCTTCGTGATCTAATGGGATGGCCTGAGGTAATTTGGCCGTGTAACAGCACAACGTGTTGTGGGGAAACACCACCATGGAACTGTCACTGGGTAAGGTTAAGTAAAATTGGTTTTGGTGACTCATAATTCCAGAGTTCTGTGGCTGTCCAAGGGGTTACTGGACGTCAGAGGCGTGTCTCCGCCTAAAATGGGGTTGTTGTTGTTGTTATTGGAGTGGTGACTGGCACTGGCACTGGACACAAGGTTCCCGTGGTTCCCGTTCGAGGAGAATTTCAGGGAGGGATTGGGAAGCAGGTAACCGATGCAACTGCTCAATAAAATGGTCCACAATTGTTTGTCTCCTTGTTGCAAACTCAAATTGGCAATGGCTGCCCCGATGACACAATACACCACGAAGATTTCGTAGAAAAAGACGATTTGCGTTTTAGGCACACGTTCTCCGCACCACACCCACAAGGGTTGTTTTTGTAAATCTTGCACAGAAGAACTGGGTGAAGGAGTGGTCGACGTAGCTGCGTCTGTTTGAAAGGGCATGATGGTCACTTCTTTTTATAGTCGATGACTTGCGAAGCGTCGATCCAAGAATCAAAACTGGGTGGATATCCTTTCCAACGTACTTTGACTTCTTTGACACGTCGTTTGCCCACTTTACGGGTTCTGCGTTCGAGAATGCTTTCGATGTCGTACACGTCGTCTTCTTTTTTGGTGACACGTTGGAACTCGGGCAAATAAAACGTTCCTTTGAGCACTTCTCCGTTCATGTCTTCCAATTTATAGACGGCAGGATGACGACCATGCACTCGTCCAGTGACACGAAACAATTCGGTCGTCCAGTTAGGTAAGTAACCTTTGTCGAAAGTGCGTTTGGTTTTGCCAATGCGCACCAAATCTCCTACGGCCAACATTCCACTATTCTTGGGGACAGCCCTCGTCGGGGACGTTCCAAACAGGCGCTCAAACACCAACACTTCGTTCTCGGGAGTCACTTCTTGCGGGGCACGTCCGATGCTTCGATGGTAAGATTGGTTGTACGCTTGCACCAGGTGCGGTAAGATGTCGATGTACTTCAGAGTGTGGTGATGCCTAAAAAAAATATGTCCACATGCGTTCTTTCAAAGTGCGTTGAAAACGTTCCACGATGCTGGCTTTGGTTTCGGTATTCTCGGTTGTAAAAAATTGAATGTCACGTTTCTTTAATTCTTTTTGGAAAGCTTGGTTCAGAAAAGGGTTTTTTGCCCATGTTAAATTTCCCTTGTCGCTAAAGTGACCCAGAGTGGTTAATGTTAAATTTCCATTGTCGCCAAAGTGACCCAGGGTGGTTTTTAATGCTAATTCCCATTGTCGCTAAAGTGACCCCATTCACTACTAGCCGGGTTGGGACTGGATTAGGGAAGACACCAAAAGCAACTGCGTTTACAAGATGTTTATTTATAAACGCAATTTAAATATAACAAATCTGACACCATTATAATTAAAAAGAATAAGGAAAATTATAAAGTTCCTAACATGGAACTATCAACAATTATCTCAACGAAGAAAACAAAACTCCACATTAATTTAACGAATGGAATTTCAAAACAAACGTGAATTCCTATCACAGATCAACAAAATAAAATTGACCTACACCCCAATATAAAAAGTCTTGAAGGTATCGTTCAAATAATGATTTACAAAAGAATGTAATTATGTATTGTTCAAATAACGATTCAGAAAAGAATGTAATTATGTATCGTTCAAATAACGATTTAGAAAAGAATGTAATTATGAATCGTTCAAATAACGATTTAGAAAAGAATGTAATTATGTATCGTTCAAATAACGATTTAGAAAAGCAGTGTAAATTACTAACCTATCGTTCATAAAAAGATATTGAAAAGCAGTGCAAATTACGAACCTATCGATCGTAACCAGATATTGAAATAGGAATGAATGAAATGATGAACCCATCAATCGTTCACATAACGGCATTACAATAGGAATGAATAACATTATAAACCCATCTATCTTTCACACAACGGCATTGCAATAGGAATGAACAACATTATAAACCTATCGATCGTTCACACAACGGCATTGCAATAGGAATTAATAACATTATAAACCCATCGATCGTTCATATAACAATATTTTCATATAACGAAATGAATGAATGAAATTATTCGCCTATCGATGGTTCACATAACGATATAGCAATACGTGTATTATTCGCCTATCGATCGTTCATATAACGATTTAACAATGTGTGTAATTATGAACGTATCGATCTTTCATATAACAACTTAATGAATGACATGAACCTATCGATCGTTCACACAACGACACAGCAACAGGGATGAAACACCATGAACCCACCGATCGTTCACACAACGATAGCAATGAATGGAATGATGAGCCTATCGATCATTCATATAACGACATAGCAATAGTGATGTATGACATTATCCTATCGATCGTTCATACAACGGCATTGCAATAAGAATAAACAACATTATAAACCTATCGATCGTTCACATAACGATATTTTCAAATAACGATATGAATGAATAAAATTATAAGCCTATCGATCGTTTACACAACGGCATTGCAATAGGAATGAATAAGAAACCTATCGATCGTTCTTATAACGATAGTAATGAATGGAATGATGAACCCTATCGATCGTTCATATAACGACATAGCAATAGGGATGAATGACATTATGAACCTATTGATCGTTCATATAACGATAGGAATGAATGAAATGAACCTATCGATCGTTCATATGACGATATAACAACAGGAATGAATGACATGATGAAATGATGAACCTATCGGTCGTTCATATAACGACATAACAATAGGGATGAATGACATTATGAACCTATCGATCGTTCATATAACGACATAGCAATAGGGATAAATGACATAAATGCAATTGTGGAAATAACATGGAACACTACGACTATCGTGGCGTCCATTCGACGACCAAGATGTTAACTCCGGTTCCACGCGCTCTAGTAAATGGCCAGAGAAGCATCCACGCATGGTCCGCTTCTCTCAGTCTGCTGGGAGGATCCCTCACATCACAGACTCGTTGGTCACGAAGACCTGGTCCCTCGCACTGAGAAAACCAGTTCCCTCTTCCGATCCAACGTCACCAAAACACAGCGTATACGTCACAGTAACCCCACAGAGTTCTGTGACTCCACATCAAACGATGTACACGGCACGGCAGGCATGTATAAAGCAGCTCTACAGCTGGTGACTCCATATCAAACGATGTACACGGCATGGCATTTAGGCAGCTCTACAGCTGGAGATTTGCTCCTGTAAAGGGGTAAGCGTCCTAACAAGACTTGGCGTAATGTGATGTTTCTCGAGATTTTGCTCTATAGGTACACCAACTGTGACATATGCGTAGCTAGGTACTTAGTTTCCCCTCAGCAATCTATTTGTTCGTGCAGCATGGTCTGAGTTTCGCTTAGGATTTCGAAATAACTAAGCAAAAAAAATATACCACCCTCGGGTGACGCTGTACGCGGCAACGAAACCCGAGTACATTTTTGACAACATATACATATTGATATAACTCTTACCCAATTCCGTGACAATAGTGCCTTAGTTAAAGTAACATAACAGTGTTGGCAACTTTCACCTTATCTGACGATGATAGTAGTGGTGGTGATAATGGCGGTGATGATGATACTAATGGTGACGATGATGACAATGTGGCGATAATGATACTAATGGTGGTGATGATGATAATGGTGGTCATGACGATAATGGTGATGATGACATTAATGGTAGTGATGATTCTAGTGGTGGTGATGATGACGATAATGGTGTTGATGATACTAATGGTGACGATAATAACGGTGGTCATGATGATATTAATGGCGTGATGATAATAATGGTGACGATGGCGATAATTGAATGATGATGCTAATGGTGATGATGATAACGGTGGTGATGACGATAATGGTCATGATGATACTAATGGTGGTGATGATAATGGTGGTGATATAGTCACTATCGTCCTACACTTAAGTTGTTACCAAATCAATTGGTATTTTATAGTTCCGTATCAATTCTGAACTCAACCATGATATGTGTCTGTATCAAGTCTAACCTCAAAGATTCTACGCATTTCTGTATCAAGTCTAAACTCACCCATTCTATACATTTGTGTCAATACGTAATAATAAACACATTCTAAACTAAAGTAATTCTAGTAATATTTCTACGATGGCCGAGAGCAGCCGAATTATTTATATTTCAAAGAAAATAATTTTTTTACTTGTACATATTTTTCTCAGATGACAAACATTTATGTATATTCACACATTTGGGTTACTTCGAAGTTGTAGACGGCAACGAACAGCGTCTAGAAAAATGTTCATATGTACATGGTTCGGTTTCTTTGCATGGTAAATATGTTGTCCGCAATTGGCTAGCACATATTCCATACACTGACGAGAAGAACATGGGTGATATGAAATAATAAGTATGTAGTCAGACTGATACGCGCAAAATTGAGTAGCTGTCACCCTACAACAATTGTACTTGGAGAACTAAGAAAAGGATATGCCAACATAAACTTATTACCTGGCGCACACACAATACAAAAAAAGATAAAATTATTGTTGTTGTGCGGTTTAAGGCCATTTTTCAGCACATGATATGCATGGCGGCCAGTATTAATGGTGGAGGAAGAACCCGGGAAAACCACGGGAAGAACCACCGACCAACGAGAAGCTACTGGCAAGCTTTCTCACATACTCACATTGGCCGAATCCTAGACGGGAACCCACGCAGACAGAGGTGAGATGGCAGTGATCCGTAACAAAGAGCGCTTTAGACCACTCGGCCACTGTAAAATTATACAGTAATCATAAACATAAATTGTGATTAAAGTATTGTGATTATGACGGGCGTGATTTTAGTGCTTGGTAATTATACAACACTTTGGAATGTGTTTTCTAAATTAATCGTTAGGGTGAATTTTATATTTGTGATATCTTTGCATCATTATCTGTATTCGATTTGGCAAATGTAACACAGAATTATAAATGTCAATTAGAATAACCCGTAAACTGTATATGGCATATCGAATAAGTTATGGATTATATATAGCCTGGTCTGGGCAAGTTGACTGGACAATTGAACTTGCCCTTGAGAAAATTCAGCTCGCCCCAAAAATGGTCACGTAGAAAATGGTTTCGAAATAGATGTTTGAGAGAGAGAGAGAGAGAGAGAAAGAGAGAGAGAGAGAGAGAGAGTTTAAGTAACCATGGACTGTCATTAATCCCTGACGATTGAAAATTTCTTGCACTTTTAACATACTGCTTATTTTTCTGTAAACCGGATTCATTACAGCTAGAAACTTCTATAAGTTTCCTTTTCTTGCCTAAGGCAGCAGGCTCATTTCATTAACTCATTTCGTCAAGAGTGGGAAAAGATTGGCTCTTTGTAATGATTAATTTATACTCGCAATTGAAAGATTTGTAAACACTGATTTGACTAATATATTTCTTAATTATCCTCTACTCACCTTGAAGTTACGAGTATGCATCTACATATTTGACAACCCGACTTTTGAGAAAACGTATTTTTATCCATTTCATATTTGCCAAGCAGTATTGACTTATCGGTCTCCTCCTGTTAATTACCACATAAACAGACCATAAACAACTCGTGCGGGTATTTTATTTTCGGTTCATTGCTAATGCTTTGAATGATATCCTGGTGGTTAATCGTTAGTGACCAGTGACTTTTATTTCCAAACAAACGTTAATGAAATGTCACAAGTTATATTACCAACGATTAACGCCTTACTCGCCTCTGTGTGTGTGTGTGTGTGTGCGCGCGCGTGTGTGTGTGCGTGTATGTGAGATTGACGTCAAGTTGGTTTCTTATTCCTTATTCCCTATTGAATAAGGAATAAGTAACCAGTCACCGATTGAATAAGGAAAAAGTAATCAGTTAGTTATTCCCATTTCAACTATTTATACATACATTTGGTTACTGATTCCTTATTCACATCCAGATGGGCATTCATTATTTATTTATAGTTTCATAAATAATTGGCTATAACGTATTGCATATTAAAAGCCCTTCATGGCATACATTGGTGTTATTCTAACTCAGTTAGAGAAATAAGAGTGTACTTTGGTGCAAGCTATATATATATATATATATATATATATATATATATAGCTGACTAGAGACAAATCATGGACTGTGTGGAGGAAGGGGGGTTAGGATATTGGTGGGTATACATAATTAGTAATTTGAAATAGGATTAATTAGCTGTGTTAGATGTTGGGTTCGCGTCCTGTTGTGCATGGCGCGAAATATAAGTATTTGTGTTCGAAAAGCTTACTAATGGCTTACTAATGGCTCAAGTAAACGTGAAACCACGAAAAAACCATACAAGTGTGAAATTTGAGATTTCACTTATAAGATAATATCTTACTTATACAGGTGGGTCAATACGTCTTCTCTTTAAAGAGTTTTGTCATGGACTTATCACTGACATTTTATCTCTAGGGGATAGTGTCGAGATACGAAAGAAGTCCTGATGAATCTCATCGAGAGGAATCAGCAAAAAAAGGGTGAACCTATGGGCACCGAGTATGAAAAAGACGCACAATTTGAATCGATTGAATAGATTGTTATTATTGAACCCCTGTCGATTTCAACGCCTCTCGGTGAACATCTAGTTAGGGATCTCTTCCAACTGTATGAAAAGTTTAAAGAAAATTCGTCGACCCGATATCTTGGAATCCGGAGATTAATATATGATAGTTGTAACAAAAAGTCCATAAGCAAATTACCTCTTCAGTCCATATCTGGTTCCTACAGTTCACCACTAAAATGATATTGGCATTTATTATTGTATGATATCTTCTAAACATATATATATTTGACTCCCAAAAGCATTTTTGACGGCGCTTGTCTAATGAAAGCGGAGAACATGAGAGGGTCTTTACGGATACCAGTATTATTTAAAACAGTTATAATCTATGAACAGATTGCAGCCAAATATTGCGATGGTTTAACCCTTACTCGGAGAATTTTCATTTCAACCCCTGTTTGACATTCGGTAATGAGTAACCAATCCCAAGAGTAGGAAACCTTAGAAGACAAATAGTCGAGACGATTTCTACGAATTTGCAGTTAAATAAAAGAGGTCGAGCACAATACATGCGATCAGAATATTTTACCTAACGTACATAGTTGGGCCTGTACGTATCCTCTTTAGAGAGTTCTGACAATGGACCTTCCTTGATATTTTATCTCTGTGCGACAGTGTCCACCCACGAAGAAAGTCCGGACGAATATCGTCGATAGGAGACAAGGATGGGTACAGGGTATGAAAAACACTAAAATGTTCATAGATTGTATCAAACTTTTGCGCTAACTGAACCTCTACTAATAGGATTTTGATTACAACACGTCTTGGATATTATGTAAATATCAGAAAGGAAAAGTGGAAGAAAACACACCGAGCCAATTTCCAGAAATTCTCGGCTAGGTAAAGTTAATCGAGCACAAAACATGACGTAAGATTTTATATTAATTTTTACATTTGAGCTATCCTCCTTATCCAGTTTTTACACAGACCCATCCTTGATAATGTAACAAATTTTGAGTATCAGACATTTGCATACAGCTCTCCATTTTAAGGATTTCATAGATTTAAGTGATCACTTGGTTGGTTTTGGGAAGTCGGCGTCCTCAACCCGACTAATTAGCCAATTGCCAGGGCAAAACATCACAGATTGCAGTGTGGATGAGATTCCAGGATGGATGTTTTAATTTTATAGTGAGTTCAGGTCGGAGTACCACAAGTGTCAATGGGATGAGTAGTCCCCATTAAAACCTAACTGTATGTAACGATTATGTGAGTGCATTTGCAGTATTCGTGATGGGTGACTGGTAAATTGTGCAATACAGCAATTTAGATGGGACGGTTCCGTTCTCTGGGGACGTCTTGTGTTGTTGTTATAATGGTAGATGTGGTGGAAGGTTATAGGAGAAATGAGGCTTAAAAGAACAATTTGACTGGTCTGAGGTAGCACAGGTAAAATAGTTCCGTCCATAGGTGATTGAGTTGTATATTTTCATGGCGTGAAATACTGCCGAAACTTAAAGGAAATGGAATAATGAGAAACAGTGCAGCTGTCAAGTTGAGGCATAAACAGCGATATAATGGGCGCCTTAGGGGGTACCGGGTATGAAAAGCACGCAAATGTTAATAAACGGTATCAATAGTTTGTACTCATGGAAACCTTACTTAGAGAATTTTGATTTCAACGCCTCTTATACTGTTTCGAAAAAAGGCCCCATTCTAACGGCAGGAAAAGTATTCATTGAAATGTGGAACATAGCAGTTGTCATTGTTTTTTTAGTGTGTTCACGGGTATACATTTAAATCTGGAACATAGCACGTGTCATTGTTTTCTTTAATGTAAATCTGAAACATAGCACGTCTGACAGTTGTTTTAGTGTGTACACATGTATGCATTGAAATCTGGAACATAGCACTTGTCATTGTTTTTTAGTGTGTTCACCTGCATGCATTTATATCTGGAATATAACACGTGTCAATGCTTTTGTAGTGTGTAGACCTGTGTGCATTTAAACAAGCATATTACAATTTGCCCCCACAATCATTGAGCTATCATGCTTCACTACCCATGGACAAAATATTATAAGCTGCATAGATCAAAGCCACCACTCCCAAATATCATTCATAGGTCAACTGGTCCTTTAAACATTATCAGTTTCTTGCCATTTGGAAATACAGAAATGCACCTTACTGGACATCAGCACAACACATTATTACTGTTGTTATACTTTCTTACAGTTGTCAGACATTATTACAGCTGTCACACATTATTACAGTTGTAAATTTCTTAGTCATCACACTTAATTACATTTGTCACACTATGTTTCAGTAGTCACACTTCTTACAGTTGTCAAACTTTAAATACAGTTGTAACTTTCATACAGTTTGCACGCTTAATTACAGTTGTCACACTATCATACAGTTGACACATGTCTTACTGTTGTCACATTTTCTTAATGTTGCTACATTCCTTGTTTGCCATAAAAGTCAATTAGGTTTCATGAGTAAAGTTGAAATATGTGTGACATGCTGATATAAGGGTTTAAATAATATTGGCTATTAACAAATTTGGCCTGATAAGACCTGGTTACAATTAATATTTAATGGTTGGTTCCCATGAATGTAGTCTGAATTTATTGTCACAGTATTTTTCCTCTCTTCTTTTGGTGATAATGCTTCGCTTCAATTGAGATATTTGTATTATTCATGTATAAAAAAATTGTTTGTATTTTAGAGCACGATGGTTTGCTTGCATGGAAGTATTTTGGCAACAGTGTAAGGTAATCTGGCATTGAAGAATGCTCAAAAGTAAAATGTAGACCATACTGTTTTACTTTCAGTTTAATCGCTCCAAGAGGTGTCTGTTAATCTGTGACAAGTACTTAGCTCATTTACATACACACACGATTTATTAGGATTTGACCAAACTGAAAGTTCACATTTGCCTAACTAATGTACCGACTATATAAGGAAGATAGTTGTTGCCCGATTCCAGCTGTACATAGTAAATCAACTGTAAATCACTCGGTCAGTTCTGAGTTAAGATAGTTTTATATTAAAAATAGTGTTAAAATAGGAATATAAATCCGAAAATAATTTTATTTTCATGACGTGTGTTATATTTTTTGCATGAATATGTTTCAGTATTCAGGTGAGATACAGAATATTGATGAAATTCAAAACTAGTATGTAGTCTTAAATCAAATCAGAGGTGTTGCAATGCAGGTATAGTCTCCCAGTTTATTTTATGTTTTGTAAAGAACATGCAATTCAATTAAGTAGGTTGAATGGTTATTAGTGAAAGCAATTGTAAAATATACACATCTTATACCCTCTGTCTCATGGTCTGCATAACTCATCAGTTTATCAGGTGAACCAACATGAGCACTCTATTCCCCTGTAATCATACTTTGTTGATAGCATAAGGGTTACATAAAAGAAGCAATTGCTCCTGAATAATGTACTTGCTCTGATTATTGACCCAGCTGTTGCTTGCCGAAAACCTGATAAAGTAAACTTTGACCAATCAAACTTGTTGACTTAGTAGCTTGTGGGGTACTTGTAAAAATCAAGCATTTCTTATTTTCGTATTTCTTTTGTATAACGTTCACCTTATTCTTCAATACCAAGGTAGCTAATTTTTATGTATGGAATAGTGATATATGGGTTTATCTTCAAACTGTATTGCTTCTAAGATGATATCATAAAATAGTTAAGTTTTGAGAAAGCCTAAAATTCAGGGTAAATCACCAAATAAAGTTTGGACTTTTTGGCACTTGTGTAATTTTTCTCCTTGCTGTAACAAGAGACATGTATTCAACTGTTAGAGATATTCTTCTGTTTACCCTAGCCCTATACAAAGACGTTTTGGCTTAAAGTTTGAAAATGTATCAGCTAAAATTATAACTTACTTTTCTGTACTCCTATGTGCTTTCAGTAGAATACATTGTGAAGTGTTATAAAACTTCAGGTAGAATATATAGTAAAATTGATTTATAAATAAATAAATAAATATATAAATAAAATAATAAATAAAACCAGAGCAGGTCAGGAGAACACATTGGTCTAATAAATTCATTTGAAATGCTGGTTTATTTTCTGTATTTGTAAACGTTCTAACCTTCTATGATCAAACTACTCCCCGATGTTTCCATCTATCTAACTTTTCATCATCTGTTTTTCAAACCAAAATTCCAAAATCATTTTATCAAGTTTGTTACATTTAAAAATATCCTAGTTGGACACCCAGTCGAGTGGGTAATGAGAACACGGTTGATATCTGCAATAAGCTGTGTATATAATGCATTGTCCTATAGCTCAATACTTCCCAGTTATTAAGGGTGGTATCAGTATTAATATACCATATACATTAACAATACTATCTTAATTCTACATTTCACATTTTAATTGATCATATTATATTTTAACTGATCATATCTTTGTAATATACGTCACTTTTCAAAATTCCAAACGAAATACAATGTTTAATTTTTGGAAATTAGATTTTATAGGTAGTCAGCCAATCTCGCTTATCTTTGTAGACCACTATCAAGATGACACTTAAGTTCGGTTACTAACTGAAACTTCCTGGTTGTGTAATTGAATCTGTAAATAGAATAATTAGTAAATATATGAGAGTTCAAAATAAGATAGGTCATCATGACATATGCCAACAGCTGACTGTTTCAGAAGATATAAACCGTGGAGAAGAAAGAAGTGAAGGAAGATCAAATATACATATATTGTATCACTTGTATTAATATATTTTTCAAATGTTGTAAACTGATACAGGTGAACAAGAGACAATTATACTTTAAAATTGATACATATATGTTTACTGTATGTATTTGGAAGGACGAAACCTGCTGGTGGTTTTTATGATCACAAATCACTGAAGTACTTTATCTCCCAGTGATAACTCTTTGCTGACAGCACAAGGCTAGATAAGATTGTGCGATTCACTCCAAGGATATCTGTTTGCATTTAAACCTCCCAGTTATTGCTGGTTTGAACCAGATGGTGCAAACATGGAATAGCGAGGACTTGGTGATTGTATAACACAAATTAGGCAGATTTGAAGGGTGGTTTTCAAACTCAGGAATTTGGCATCCTCAGATTTATTAATCCAAACCTCAGCTTATTCCTAAAAATCCAGAATAGCCCATATTTATGTAATTAAAAGGGAGATATTGGCCTAAATTCAAAATGTATTGCTTCAAAGAGGATAATATAGAATAATTATGTTTTTATAAAGCCTTAGGTTCAGGTACATTACAAATCACCATCTCGAGTTCAACGTTTGGTCGCATAGCCACTCAGGTATTCTTTCTTTCTAGTCATATCAAAAGACGTGTTCAGTTGGATGAAGCAATTTTAGATTTGTCCCCCTGCCCTATACAAAGAAGTGCAATTCAAATATAAAAAATGTGTCAGGCCAAAATTATGACTAGTGTAATTTATGATAAAATTTAAAGATCACAAGTCATCTATTAAAAATATAAACTTCCTTTAAATTCTGTTATTGGAATTTGAGCATGTCATAAAGTACTGGATGGTAGGTAATCATAAGTAAATTGTAACAAGAGGTATGATTAGGTAGAGATATCGGTTAGTTAATCATATGTCTGGCCATCCCATACCGATAAATCTGAACCCTGTCTTTTTGCATACATTATTGCCTATAAGGAAAAGTTAACTTAGTACTGAACAAACTTGGTATCTTTTAACTAACTTCACGTCCTTTATGTTTTTCTTACAAGTCAAATATCAAAATAGCCTTGATATTCAAATTTTTCTGTGCTCATACACTATCAGTAAAGTTCATTATGAAGTGTTATAAAATCTGGTTTGCAAATGTAGTAAAAATAAACAAATAAAGGAATAAATAAATGAAGATAGAGAATAACAAAATTAGAGCAGGTTGCAAGAATACAAAATGAAAATAAACTTATTTCAAATGCCAGAGTTCATTTTCAGCATTTATATCTGTTTTACCATTTATAATTGGCCAAATGATTAGAGCAACCGCCTCGTATTTAAAACCAGGTCAAGGCATACCAAAAATAGTACTAGCAACTGCCTGGCTTGGCGCTCAGTATGGAACGCCAGAGCTGTCTTAAGATGAGAATATTTATTATATGCTGTGCTTTTGTACTTATATGATGTGCAAACTTCATTTTATGCTGTGCTTTTGTACTTATATGATGTGCAAACTTCATTATATGCTGTGCTTTCTTCCTTATATGATGTGCAAACTTCTTTATATGAAACTTCATTATAATGAGATGGCCGATAGCTGCCGCCAGAATACAACATCAAAGTAACATGAATATGTCATCAACTTGTTATTAGCAAGTGTGAATTTCATTCATGTCAAAATTAATTGCTTTTAGACTCCCAGCTAATTGTCCAGTTAGAATGTCCCTATTTTAGTTCCCTGTGTTTGAAAGCTAGCTTTAAATATGGGATTTCTATTCTATATTATATTGTGCATAATAGATTGTGGATGATATTTTGTACCAAAATAAGATTAGCTGACTGTTATTGTGATGTGTTTGATTGACAGGCACTCCGAATACATTGTCTGAATAGCATTGTATCTTTTTTTAACAAGAATACTTAGCTTTATCTTTAAGACACGGAGTATGCAATATGATTAAGAATTCCAAGAGGAAGAAATTATAAGAATTCTATATTACTTGTATTCAGTATTTTGTAATATCACATATTCAGTGTATCACATACCTACACATACTATTGTGAGACTCAGTTTGATATATATATATATATATATATATATATATATATATATATATATATATATATATATATATATATATAAAATTGTAGAAATTACATAGCTTTATACCACAGTATAAAAAATCTGTTTATAGTATCAGTTCAGTTTAAGTTCAATAACAGTTCAATAGCAGTAAGTTCAATAACAATGCTCTCTTCAAAATCAATTTTGACAATTTGTTTAATTTACATATCATCAATAGGAAAATAAATATCAAGTTCGGTAATTGGATGCATTATATATCAAACTCAGTCTCACACTAGTATGTGTAGGTATGTGATACACTGAATATGTGATATTACAAAATACTGAATACAAATACTATAGAATTTTTATCATTTGTTCCTCTTGGAATTCTTAATCATATTACATACTCCGTGTCTTCAAGATAAAGCTAAGTATTCTTGTATAAAAAAATCACAACACTATTCAGTCAATATATTTGGAGTGGTTGTCAATCAAACACATCACAATAACAGTCAGCTAATCTTATTTTGGTACAAAATATCACCTACAATATATTATGCACAATCAAATATAGAAAAGAAATCCCATATTTAAGGCTAGCTTTCAAACACAGGGAACTGAAATAGGGACATTCTAATTGGACAATTCGCTTGGAGTCTAAAAGCAATTATTTTGACATTAATGAAATTCACACTTGCTAATAACAAGTTGATGACATATTCATGTTACTTTGATGCTGTATTCTGGCGGCAGCTATCGGCCATCTCATTATAATGAAGTTTCATATAAAGAAGTTTGCACATCATATAAGTACAAAAGCACAGCATATAAAGTTTGCACATCATATAAGTACAAAAGTACAGCATATAAAGAAGTTTGCACATCATATAAGTACAAATGCACAGCATATAAAGAAGTTTTGCACATTATATAAGTACAAAAGCACAGCATATAAAGAAGTTTGTCCATCATGTAAGTACAAAAGCACATCATATAAAGAAGTTTGCACATCATTTAAGTACAAAGCACAGCATATAAAGAAGTTTGCACATCATATAAATACAAAAGTACAGCATATAATAAATATTCTAATCTTAACACAGCTCTGGAGTTCCATAGCTCAGCATTAAAAGGTTAGTGTTTGGACTGCTCGGCCTGGTGTCAGGATAATGTGACTGGGTTTGACATGAAGCTACATGTCTGCGGTGGCATGATGCCCCGGTGCTAGACATCACTATAGCCTACCACAACGCTAACATCAAAGCAATCTGACTGAAACATTGTTAAAGCTATATCAAAAATTTAAAACACGCGGACACCATTTATAATTGATCGTCTCCCTCATCTTGTTCTCTTTATAACTTTTCATTGTGTATTCTTCAGACTTAAATTCCAGACACATCATATCAGGCGTATCATGTTTAAAGTGCCCTGACCTGTCCCTCAGTATCATGAGTACACCGCAGCACACTGAGTATGACATGTATCATCATTCCCTTGGGATAAAGGTGTTTGGTCAGTATTGATATATCATATGGATTAATAAGTAACACGTTAGTTCTGTATTTCACATTTTAATTGACCATATATTTAAATAAAGACAATTCGTTATATATGTCGCTTTTCAAAACCCCTAAGTCAATTCCAATCAATAATTTTGGGAATTATGCTTTATTGGTAGCCAAACCCCATCTCACCGATCTCTGTATGCCACTACCAGTGTGACACGTAAGTTCGGTTACTAACCCTTCCTAGTCATGTCATTTATTACGTAAATAGAATACTTAGATAATGTATGTGAGGTGCAAAATAGGATAAATCATTATGGCACACACCTGCACATAACTGTTTCGGAAGAGAAACACAATAGGAGAGAAAGAAGTAAAGGAAGACAAACACTTCAGTCACTTGTATTTCTATATTTTACAGATGTTCCAATCTGACGCATGTGAAGAAAAGATAATTCTAATTTCACTGATATATATTTTCAGTTTTTATATTTGGAATGATGCAATCTACCAATGCCTTTTATGGGCTCAAAATAATGAAATACAGTATTGCCCTGATAAACACATTATTTGCATTTCAATGGTTACACGAGAGAGGGTAATTTATTTCAAGGGTGTCAGTGTTTCAGTTCAAACTGCTTAGTTATTGCAGCATTTAATCTTTTAACACATAGTCGTATTTGTTTTTCCTTGTCATAACAAGTGACATGCCAATTTGGATGCCATAATCTTAGATTTTATCCCTTAACTTTACCAGGAAGTTTTGACCCAAATACCAAAATGTGTAAGCCCAAGATTTTAACTAGACTAGTTTATGTTGAAGATCAGCTATTTGCAATATTTATCTTACTCACAATTTAGCCATATTGAATTATAATTAGTTTATAACAAGAGGTATAATTAGATAAAATGGTTAGTAATATGTCTGGCCTTATAGACCCATTTCCATCCCATACTGGCATATCTCAATCCCAATGCCCTGCATACGTTATGGCTTGTAATGAAACATACAATTATTACTAAAATAAACCTGATATATTTTAACCAACTACAAGTCTTTCCAATCTTTTTATAAAAGTTGTGTATGAAAATAGCTATGGTATTCAATATTTTATGTGTTGTCAAGTGTCATAAGAGTACACTGTGACGTGTTATAAAACTTTGTTTGCAAATGAAATAAAATATATTTAAACGTAATAACCGATGGATAAATAAAATAATAAAGATTCAAGAACACATGTAACCAATAAATTCATCAGAGACACCAGTTCTTTTTATTTTAAGACTCTTTTATACCTTTATCTTCCATTTGCCCCGTCCCGTTTTTTTTTTTTTTTTCTTCATTTAAACCGTGTTTCTTAATCTTCACACTTACATTACAGACACGTTTTCTTACAGCTGCCATTTTCAAAAATGCCCTAACTTGACCTCGGTGGTGTGAGTCATGAGAACAAGGAAGATAAAGATAACTGGATAAAACATACATTGTCGTGTAGCTTAACTTTTCCCGGAGATTAAGGGGTGATATCCATATTAATATATCCGATATAATACAAATAACACTTAAATTCTATATTTCACCTTTTAGTTGATTGTTGTTTGTTTTTTTTAAACCAGACTATTTGTCATTTATTCTGTAAATAGAATACTTAGAAAATGTAGAGAGGCTCAAAATAGGGTAGGTCATCAAAGTGCACACCTGCACACGACTATTTCGGAAGATAAAAACTTTAAGAAAGAAAGTAGTGCAAGAAGACCAAAAATAAATATTCATTTGCATTTATATATTCCTAAAATGCTAGAAACTGCTACAGATTAACACAACTCAATTCTAATTGAACCTTGATATACATTTGTTTATTTGTTATTTTGAATGACAAAACCTTCCAATGCCTTGTATGAGCTTTAGACATTGAGGTACCGTATCTCCCTCAGTAAAGACTTTGTTGACATTAGTATAGTTAGATAAGAGGGGGCAAATAATCGAACGGATGTCTGTGTCAATTCTAGCCAGCCAGTTAATCCTGAATTTAATCTTTTGGCACATAGTCAGTTATATATTTGTTTTCCCTTGTCATAACAAAAATCGTGCTCATTTGGACGACATAATGTTAGATTTTACCTCTTCCCTTTAAAAAACGTTTTGACCCAAATACTAAAAATCTGTCAGCCCAATTTCATAAATAGAATAATTTATGATGAAAATGAAAATCAGAACTCGGCTATTTGCAATATTTTTCTTTCTCCAAAGTTTGCTATATTGCGATTTTAACAAAGCATTAGCAAAGAATTCCAGGTATGTTATAGCATGACATAGGATTAGATAGATAAATAGAATGGTTAATAATATGTCTGATCTTAATGAACCATTCCCATAGAATACCCACAGACTGGACTCCAGTTTATATCATATGTTAGAGACTTCCATGAAAAGAATAAGTAGTACTTAACAAACTAAATGTCTTTAACCAACTTCTATTTTGTAAATTGGATTTTAAATATAAATAAATTGATGAGTAAATAAATAAAAAATGAAAATGGTATAGTTCAAGATAACGCATGGGTGTAATAAATTCATTCAAGATGAAAATTCATTTTCAGAACTTTTATCTCTCTTCTTTATCTTCCATTTCACAACTCAACCTATTATTTCCAACAATGTTACACTTGTTCTTCAGGATTTATATGCTTCACACATTTTATCATCTCTCTCACATTTAAAGGTAATCTGACCTGACCCTCGTTAGTATGTGGCATGACAATAAGTAAGATATCTGCATTAAAGTAGACACATCATGCAAATAATGGGTAAACAAGGCATGCTAATCATAGTCATGTAGTTTAAAGCTTAGACTTGGCACAGCATGCATAGTCATCTAGCTTGATGGGTAAACTAGGCACAGTAATTGTAGACATTAACTTGATAGACATGGCACAGTATTCATAGTCATCTAGCTTGATGGGTAAACTAGGCATAGTAATTGTAGTCATGTAGCTTGATGGTTAGACATGGCACAGCATTCATAGTCATCTAGCGACACTTTTCTGTGTCTTACAGTTTTGTTGGTCAGATCTTTTATTGAAATCCTGCCCCAAATAGAAACATTTGATTTGTATGATTTGTTCGTGATTTTATTCCCCACAATTTGCTATGAGACTAGAATTTCAAATAGACATTCTTTACTTCGCTGTAGTGGCAAATATATGTCATGTCAGTGGACTTCAAAGGCACTTTACACATGACATGTCATGTCATCAGGCTTCCATGCATTTGACACATAACTTGCAATGTTACTGGGCTTTTAGTCACGTTACACATAATACGACATGTTGTCGGAGTTCCAAGGCACTTGATACATGTCATGTAATCCGGCGTCCAGGTACATGACACTTACATGTCATGTCACTGGATTTCCAGGCACATACTATGTCATGTCACTGGGTTTCAGGCACTTCATACATACCATGTCAAATCACTGGGTTTCCAGCACTTGATACATAACATGTCAGGTCGACGGGATTCCAGGCACTTGACACATAGCGTGCCATATCACCATGCTTACAAGGACTTTACTCATGATATGTCATGTAATCGGCCTTCCAGGTATCTGGCACATATGATATGTCATGTCACTGTTCTTCCAGGCATTTGACACATGCCTATACAGTATATTTGTTACCTTTAAAAATATCTTTACCATTTTAGAACGAATAGTCAACCTAGACTTGGTAATATTTTTGATACCATTAGATTTTACAGCGTAGGTTTATTTCAAGAACATTTTTCAAAATATGTAAAATTTTCAGAAAATATTTGACTTTCTATTGATACGATTTATAGTGCCTTTAAAATTTGTGTTTGAAATAAGAACATAAAAAACAATATTGACACCATCGCAGCACCTACGTTCACCTTCAAAATGCTACTTTCATAGGCAACGTTACCAGAACATTTCTCCAGGAAATAGGTACACATTGGTTCTTTGATATCTTTTAATCTCAGGTGTTGATACATTTACTGGGGGGCCTTGTTTGCATGTTTATAAGGAATCAGACATAGGTTTTTAAATAGCTTAGATAACAATCCCTGTGTATTTCTAGGCCTAGATTTCCTCCTATAAATTGTAGATCCACGCGGTCAAATGTTGTCAGAATAATGGGTCCTGACCATGATCACACACACTATAGAAAACTTCCTTGGCATACATTTATAAAGAGAGATCTGCTGGTATGTGGTATCAAGCTACTGTTCATTTGTCATATCAGCTGAATTGAATTATCGCTTATCCAGGCAGCTGGAAAAAAAATTATATCTGCTGCTGCAAGAGTTTTTTATGCATATAAATTTATATGTAAGTGTTTAAGCGATGTCCTAGGTTTGTTGATTTATCTTATTGTTTTATTACAGTATGAAGCGAGAATATTTGTATATGCTATAAATGCGATTCCTGCAAACAGCGATGATGAGTTTCGTAGAATGCAAATGTGATTCCTGCATATCTGGATGATGTGTTTCACAGACTGATTCACATGTCCAGCCCCACTTTTGAAACCTGTGTCAACTATCTTCAACACTGTCCTGAATTTCGTTAAGTTAGAATTGGTTGAAAGGAGCCTATCTCAGTTTAATTGTATATTACATGAAGTTATCTTAGGGGCCTTGATACCTTCAACTAGTTGACGTGTTTGGGCATTAGCTTTTGGCGATATAGTGCAGGTCTCAAGCAATCAAAGCAGATTCAAATCATCTCAGGTATTATTTGCTTGACCAGAGGATGAGGACTTGCAAGATATTGTCAACACGTTTATGCAAAGAAACGGCTTCCTGGG
Source organism: Sinohyriopsis cumingii (assembly GCA_028554795.2). Lineage (NCBI taxonomy): Eukaryota > Metazoa > Mollusca > Bivalvia > Unionida > Unionidae > Sinohyriopsis > Sinohyriopsis cumingii. The sequence continues at coordinate 96,575,070 of CM068835.1, read as the reverse complement.
AATCAGTTGGTTCCCTATTTGGTATCCACATTAGCATACGCTTCCTGTGAATACAAGGTGCACATGACGGTACCCACATTAGCATACTTGGGAATTGTGAGTGCCCTGCTTAGCACCAATACTAAAGCAAGAGTACTCAATAATTTTACCCAAACATATTTGAACAGGAAGGCATGTCATTACACAGGGTTACAAGCTGTGTGCGATGCTAATATGGTTTCTACACATCATTTTTCAGGTTTCTCTAGTAGTTTCCATGAAGCTATGAAAGCTACTGAAGGGTAAATTTAGAAGACTCCAAAATCACGAAGCAATTTTAGTAGAGACTGTCATTATTAGAATACTGATATGTTGTGTGTAACATAATGTGTTTCTGATGCCTCATGATTAAGTGAATGACTTTCGGAAGGAAGATGAAAACTTGGCAGGTAATCAATGCCTAAGTTTTGTTGTAGATAATCGGGTGAATTACGGTGAGGGTGTCTTAGAGAGAAATATTATTACAAGAAATCTTTTTCATGCACATATCAGTGTATTTCTATTTGACAGGAAAGTAGTACAGATTACAGCATTTGAGTATTGAACATAAACCCACTTTAGTTCTTAATAGTTTGTGTTATGGAATAAATGCTAGAAGTTAAATCAGTTGAAAATGTTAAACATTTTTGCCTTTCATTAGTTGTCATTTTTCAATTATAGCCTTTGCCCAGAGTGACAGACAAGTTTTTATTTGTTGTAATTTAATAATTATTGATCATATTAATAAGATTTGTAAAGAGTAAATTTATTACCTATTATGTTATTTGCAAAACCTCTAAAGATCAATACAAAGTACATTTTTATCTGACAGCGCATTTTGAAAACTGTTGTATGCAAGCCATAGAAAGAGAAATGGAGAGAAGATGTCACTGTGACTCATCTCAGCAAGATTCAGTGTTCAGTAAAGGTATGGCCATTTTAATTTTTGTTTGCCACGTTAGTCATTTGTAAATACTATTCATATTTGGGTTTTATTACCTGAATATTAATGTTATGAAATGGTATTATATGCAGTGTGTATGATTCAATAATAGGATGGAGAGAGTGTAAAAAGGTTACTATTTTCAATCAGCGCGTTCAGATCATCGGAAGCAAACTGCAGTGCAAAATAACTTGCTTTACATTTCTGCAAGACTTTTTTTAATTTTCAGGTTACTTTTATATTTTTTTTTCGTTTGATTTATCATTCAAAATAAAATACAGAAAGGGTTAAAAATAAAACTTGTCATATAATGTTATTTATATACAGTATATTATTCTTGTCTCACACATAAAACAGATTAAACTGGTTTTACATTCTGGATCTCATAATACTATAAAACCTGCCTTGAGAGCACTACCATGAATTACTATATTTTTCATAGACATATTATTCGGTCACGTTGATAAAGACCGCCTCCACTTAGATTACCTGGTCTGAGAGACCATAGTTTGCTGATAGAATGGGTGGTCTTTTCTAAACAGCTTAAACTCTACTGTGGTCAGTGCTGTTTTGGCAAACTGTTTTATATTTTCCTCTACAGTCATGACCCATGACTATTGCATTACTCTTTTAGGAGCTACTTTTACCACCAATGTAAATCATAGTAATCTTTCCTAGTCCCAGGCAATCTGTGACTATCATTAGAGTGAAAGCATTGAGTTTCTTTGCTAAATGAAGATGCGTTAATTGTATGGTGACATCATGTCTCAGAGACTCATTGTCAACATGAAAAGTTATATAAACATGGAGGTTGTACCGGAAGATTTGTTTTGTAATGTTTTGTTGATCCTAAATTCAAAATGGCATTTATCTAGCATACAAACCTAAGCTGTTGTCACTACTCATCTTAAAGGGAAAGTCATTTAAACAAGAGGTTTTAATAAGAAGAGATCTTCGGTGTCTAGTTGGTTCTAGATAAAAAGTCAAGTTTACCTTCAATATCTTTAAAATTTCATTGTCTCTACTATCCCAAATGGAAATTATATCTGCATGGGGTTTTTACCAACATACTTTTATAATACTTATTGATTCTAAATAAAGATGGTGCCAACTGTGCATCCAATGTAGCTGCCATTATGGCTACCTTGAAAATCTTTCTGTCGTTACTCCTTCTAAATGGATGCTCATAATTTTAAAATCTTATTATCCACTGAAAAATACCATATATGGTTTCAGCACACATCAGTTAATAGAATGGCTTGTCTTAAATTTTTGGATACCCTTTTGGCCAAAGTGATTATTAATCATTTCAATGGACTCTCATTTTGCTTTGGGGGAAAAGGCAGATTTAAACAATTTAACATGAACTGACCAAAGAATAAATTAATATCTCTCTTTCATATACTATACCCTGTTTGACTAGGCATGACAACATATTAAAAATCTTAAGCTTGCTTGAATTTGTCTTAACATTAATTATTAAGGTCATAATAATGATGATGATTCTTCAGCGCCTAAGTACAAAGTACTTCAGAGGAGTTGCACGTGGCACTTGTGAGACAAGGTGGAAGAGGTGCATTAACATTAGTATATTGTAAGACGTTCTGGTGACAAGGGGAAATCATGTGTCTTACTATCACACATATGTTAGACGAGGTAGGGGATTTTAAGCTCTGATTCCGTAGCGGACGTGAAGGAAAACATAACCTAGATCGATAGACAGAAGGCGAAAGAGCATATGATTCTTTTCAACAAATAAACGCGACAGCACCATTCATTTGTTAAATCATCATGTTTAAAAATAAGCGAAGGACTGCTCCAGTGGCCTAAGTGGCTAGATCATCCGCCTCGGATGAGTGAGGTCTCGGGATGGAACCCCTCCCGAGCCATATCGAAGACTTGTAAAAATGGTACTAACAGCTACCTCGCTTGGCGCTCAGCGCTATGAGGTTAGTGTTAGAACTGGTCGGCATGGCCCCATGATAATGTCGCTTGGTGGAACATAATATTACATGTCTGCGGCACGATGACCAAACGCTAGAAATTAATATAAACCACCACAATGCAGACATTGCTACGATATGACTCAAATTGTTAAAGCGACGTTAACAATACAAAACTTAAAAATGCAATTTAAAAATAAGAAGGAGAAAGACAAAATGGAAAAGTCCCATCGAATTGTATGAAAGCTGAGTACTACAACGTGATCAAGCGAAGAAAGCTCTTTAGGGCATGCATTAGTGTATTCTAACCTGACTGAGGAAATACGAGTGCCATATGAAGCTAAATATGGACAAATCACGTACTATATGTAGGAATGGTTTAGAATATTGATAGGAATACGTGTTTGGTAATTTGATTTAGGATGAATAATTTGTGTTAGGCGTTTGGGTCGTGTCTTGTGATGCATAAAGTGAAGTATTAGTATTCCGAAATGCTTACTAATGACTCAAGTAAAAGGGAAACCATAAAAAACATACAAGTGTGCAATTGGAGATTTCTCGTGTAGGCGTCATGTCCTTAGAGGAGAATTATGTGGCGTATTTACGAGTTTAAGAAGCCTTCTGTTGACTTTGAATATTGTCTTAAAGTCCTTGGAACTGGAGAACTTAGCATACCTTTAACCGATTTCCAGAAATTGGGGTTAGATAAAGGGGAGTGGAGGGCGGGTCAAGCACAGGCCGCAAGAAGATAATATCTTACTTATACAGTTTGGTTGTTATGTATTACCTTTAAAGAGATTTTACAAGGACCCTTCTTGACATGTTATGTCTAGAAGATAGTGAAGTCCTGAGGAATTTCGTTGAGCCGATTTCGAGAAACCAGCTAGATGACGGAGGTCTCGTACGACACATGCCGAAAGAAAGATTATAACATAGACCCTTCCTTAACAATTTATCTCCAGAGGATAGAGGTCCAACCACGAAAAATGTCCTGACGAATTTCGGCAAGAGGAAACAGCAAAAAAGGGACGCCCTCTGGGTACCGGGTATTACCCCAAACCCCCAACAAAAGCAGCAACACAACCAAATGTTAATAGATTGTATCGATATTTTCTACTAATTGAACACCTGCTAATAGGATTATGGTTTCAACGTCTCTTGCATAATATCTAACACAAATACACACATGCAAGCACACTCACACTCACTAACACACACACAAACACACACATGCGTGCACACACTCACACCCACTCACACATCCATCTCATGATCTATTTGGTCCTAAATTAATAAGGCGCTACTTTGCCATCCAATATGACCAGAATGGTATCCATCTTGAAATTCTTGGTATCGCTACTCATCACATAAAAACAAACCTGTTTACTAAAACAATCCATATTGGTACTATCACCAGTAGTGGCAATGTACTCAAACTTGCCAATATGATTTTGAATGTGGCCACCATAGCAGATGTGTTGCAAACTTGCTACTCCTTCAAAAAGGAATAGCATAATAACATAGGAATTCCACTTGCGAACTTCCCATTATACCTTATGGAGTTTCCAATTTGACGTCACAAATTATATTACACATCAGAGTCATGCATACAAATATGGTCTTTCATAATATATGGTTACCTAAACCAGTCTTTCAATTCATTTGAGGTTTATATCATATGTCTCATAAAATCACTAACACTAAGCCTTGCTATAGATTAATAACTAACTTATAAGATGGTGTGTCAGGTAGTATGTACAAAGTGAGTTATGGATCAACTGATTTTACTGAGAAGTACAATTACATTGACGACCTTGGAAATGGATACTAGTACACTGTCAATTCCATCAATAACACTAGTAGCAATGCAATATATTTCAAAAAGAGAGGCACAGATACTGAATTATCTTGACTATAGTAGCTGACAACCCTCACGAATTTGGTGTGAATTTCACGACTTTTTCAGCAATTCACGGATTCACGCCGTAAGAAAAAAATTCAAGAATTTTCCAATCCTCAATTATTTTAAATCTTTAATAAAATAACCGATTTCCCGTTAAGCGCTGGTCATGATATTCGCAGTTGCCGAAACGGTCCAGTACTGCTGGTCACGATATTAGTAGATCTACAGCTGATTAGTACAGTTGGCCCGGTCGCAAGCATTTTAATCTATATGTATAAGAGTAGTTTTACAAATGCTTTTGAGAGAAACTGGGGCCTAACCGAAAATTTGTTCCACGCATGCGTCAAAACACTGATTTGGGTTACCGTTCAGCATCGCATGTAAGATTTTGAAAATGTCTTCACCACCAAGGAAAAAGAAATGTATTACTCAAAAAGTGAAGTTTAATTTGGAATATATCAAAAATTGGCCGTGCATTCTGCCATTAAACATTGATATTCATTCATGCGTTTTGCACTCAGTGTGCCATCACAGAGACGATGTGAGGAAGAATGTCGGTTGCAAAAAAACACGTAGAAGTTGGGAAAATTAAGAATTCGCAGGTTTCAGCTCTGGAATATTTTAAACCATTGGCGGAAGACCTGCAGGCTACCAATGCTGAAGCATTATTTGTGAGTTTTCTTGTGTCGAACACAATCAACCTTTATCAGCTGGAGACCATGCTAAACATTTGTTCTGACAAATCATCAAATGTTCCTGGACTCGAAAATCGCTTCCAAATTTCCTGTGGAAGAACCAAAAATGCTGCAGCTCCTGTGCATTCCTCACAGCAACAGTGACAGCGAAAGAGTATTTTCTTTAGTGAGGAAAAATAAGACAGACTTTAGGGCCTCCTTAGCATCAGAAAATTTCTCAGCAATTTTAGTCCCCAAGATCAACCAGCAGGCAAGAAGTCGGAACTGTTTAGAAAACAAATTTACGATCAAGCAGTTGAGGAAGTTCAAGTCTGCCACAGTATCATGTCTTGATAAATAAATATTTCTGCATATATGTAGTGTTTTATTTTTATTTTGCGAACTTGATATAGTGTAGTATTGATGGTCGGAGTAGTCAGAGTGGATGGAGTTATTGTCATGGTATTTTTCATGAATTCATGTCCAAATTCACGACTGTTTATCCCTATTTTCTCTAATTGTGAGCCTGGAAGGTTGGCAGCTATACAGTTAAACTGAAAGACAAAGATTGTGCTGTATCTTGACAAACAGCCAACCTGAAAAGAAGTGTGTGTGTGTGTGTGTGTGTGTGTGTGATTTGAATTTTTAATGTAGCTTTAGCTATGTTCAGTTATATCGCTACGATATCTGCAATGTGGCAGTTTATTGTGATGTCTAGCACTGGGGCATCATGCCGCAGAGAAGCAATCACATTAACCTGACACCAGACCGACCAGTCCTAACACTAGCGTCTTAATGCTGAGTGCCAAGCGAGGCAGCTGTAAGTACCAGTTTTATAAGTCTTTGGTATGACTCGGCCTGGAATCGGACCCACAACCTCCCGCATCTGAGGTGGACGCTCTAACCACTAGGCCACCGGAGTGGTTCTGAAAGGAAGAAGATATTAATGTATATTGAAGATAAACAGCTAAAAGAGAATTTAACTCATTACCATTTATGAGTTTTGCATACTAGTGTATACATTTATCATTTGCCACATGTATCAGCACATTATTCTACTTTAGCAATTAATGAGAAACCAAATTCAAACTTTAATAATAACAAACATTTACAATCAATACCATGGTTGAAATGATTTATTGTTATATCATTGAAATGAAGATAATTGTGTCATATCAATACATAATCAGTACTAAAGGTAAATAAATGATACAAAATAATGTTTACTTTATGCAAGTTATTTAAATCTTCAGCAATCATGTATAACTCTTTGATTTGTGCCTGTTTGTTCCTTAAATTCAGATTTCATCAGAGTGAATTGATGAGGGCTTAGGCACTCGTTAATGTCAGCAGAAAAGAAACACTATTGACAGCACCACTCCCCTTGGACAAGTTGACACAATTTGATTAACTTGTATCATTGGAAACCATCTCCTCGCCAGTTCTATTCTAATTGAATTTTATCTAAGTGGCATGTTCAGACACTGATAACATATATCAAAATAAGGGAGAAATTCCAAACTTGCGAATGTACGATTAAAGTACTTATTTGAGCTCTTAATCGCCACTTTTGCATGATGTTTCTATGTTGCTTTCTATCTTCTCTACTTGGATTGAGTTCGGGGTCCCAGGTTTACAGCATGCCATGCAGTGAAATATGTTACATTCTGTTCTGGCTGAAGGCTTTTGGTTGGTTCAGCATAAGGTAAACAGTAACAATGAACCAGAACTGAATACATCTTTTTTCATTGTGACGCACTGCAGGTGTGTGTGCATTCAAGATAGGTAGATTGACAGAATATTAGAACATCTTTAACAATTCATTACAATATATCCACTAAGGTTTAATGTGGCCATACATTTCTCAGGTGTTTCCACATAAAAATTTTACTGCATCTGTTAGATTTGTTGTTTTGTTCTTTTTTTTTTCTTTATAGCACAAAACACTAGTAATTTATTTAGTGCCATAGCACTTTTTGGTTAGAAGTCTGAAGTTGATAGCGCAGGAGACTCATTGGTCTATGTTTATGATGTGATTATGCATTGCCTAAAAAGACAGGGGATACATAGGTACCGTGACATGCTATAGATACCATATCATAAAACAGATAGCATTACGGTCAGGTAGGGGATACAAAAGGTCTGACAGTGGATACATATATACCATGATATGATATATATATATATATATATATATATATATATATATATATATATATATATATATATATATATATATATACCATATCATGTACTATATAGCTTTAAGGTTGTTGTTGTTGTTCTTCTAGTGTTTAACGCCATTTTGCAGCACAAGATAGGCTATACATGGCGGCCAGTATAACAGGTGGAGGAAGAACCCTGGAATACCCAGGGAAGAATGACCGACCCACGAGAAGCAGCTACTCTCAGGCTTTCCCACACACCCATGCTAGCCGAGCTTTGGACTCGAACCCACGCAGACAGAGGTGAGATGGCAGTGATTCGGAACAGTGAGCACTTTAGACCACTCGGCAACTCGGGGCCCCATAGCATTAAGGTCAGACAGGGGATACATATATACCATGACATGATATAGATACCATATCATATAAAAGATAGATGGCATTAAGGTCAGGCAGGGGATACATAAGGTCAGACGGGGGATATATACGGTCAGACAAGGGATACATAAGGTCAGACAGGGCATACGTAGGTACCATGACATGCTATATATGCCATATCATATAATATATAGATAGCTGTATGGTCAGATAGGGAATATATACGGTCAGACTGGGGATACATAAGGTCAAGCAGGGGATACATATGGTCTGACATGGGATACGTAGGTAACATGACATGCTATATATACCATATCATATAATAGATATATAGCTTTAAGGTCAGACAGGGGATACATATGGTCAGACAGGGCATACATAAGGTCAGACAGGGCATACATATGTACCATGACATGCTATATATGCCATATCATATCATATATAGATAGCTGTAAGGTCAGGTAGGGGATACATACGGTCAGACTGGGGATACATAAGGTCAGGCAAGGGATACATATGGTCTGACACGGGATACGTAGGAAACATGCTATATATACCATATCATATAATAGATAGATAGCTTTAAGTTCAGACAGGGGATACATACGGTCAGACAGGGGATATATAGGTAACATGACATGCTATAAATACCATATCATGTAATATATAGATAGCTTTTAGGTCAGACAGGTTATACATGCATTCGGAAAGGGGATACATGAGGTCAGACAGGAGATACATATATGCTATGACATGCTATAGATACCATATCATATATTATATAGATAGCTTTAAGGTCAGACGTGGGACACATAAGGTCATACAGGGATACATAAGATCAGACAGAAGATACATAATGTCATACAGGGGATACTTAGATACCATGACATGCTATATATACCATATCATATAATATATAGATAACTTTAAGGTCATACAGGGGATACATAAGGTCAGACAGGGGATACATAAGGTCAGACAGGGGATACATAAGGTCAGACAGGGGATATGTAGGTACCATGACATGATATATATGCCATATCATATAATATATAGATAGCATTTAGGTTAGACAAGAGATACATAAGTGCCATGACATGCTATATATAGTGTTACATATAATAGATAGCTTTAAGGTCAGACATGGGATACATACGGTCAGACAGGGGATACATAAGGTCATACAGAAGATACATAAGGTTATACTGGGGATACATATATACCATGCCATGCTATATATACACCATATCATATAATATATATAGCCTTTAGGTCAGACAGGGGATACATTATACCATGTCATGCTATATATACCGTATCATATAATAGATAGCTTTAAGCTCAGACAGGAGATATGTAGGTATCATGACATGCCATATATACCATATCATATAATATATTGATAGCTTTAAGGTCAGACAGGCGATACATAGATACCATGACTTGTTATAGATACCATATCATATAATAGATAGCTTTAAGGTCAGGCAGGGGATACTTAAGGTCAGACAGAGGATACATAAGGTCAGGCAGGCGATACATGAATACCATGACTTGCTATAGATACCATGTCATATAATATATAGATAGCATTAAGGTCAGACAGGCGATACATAGACACCATGACTTGCTATAGATACCATATCATATAATAGATAGATAACTTTAAGGTCAGACATGGGATACATAAGGTCATACAGGGGATACATAGATACCATTACATGCTATATATACCATATAATATAATATAATATATATATATATATATATATATATATATATATATATAGCTTTTAGGTCAGACAGGGGATACATATATACCATGTCATGCTATAGATACCATATCATATAATATATAGCTTTAAGCTCAGAGAGGAGATATATACCATGACATGCTATATATATACCATATCATATAATATATAGATAGCTTTAAGGTCAGATGGGGGATACATACAGTCGAGCAGTAGATACATATATACCATGACATGCTATAGATACCATATCATATATTAGGTTGATAACTTTATGGTCAGACATGGGATACATAAAGTCAGACAGGGGATAATAAGGTCAAACAGGGGATACATAACTTCAGACAGGGGATACATAACGTCAGACATGGGCTACATATGGTCAGACAGGGGATAAGTAAGATCCGACATGGGATAGATGGGAACTATGACATGTTATAGATACCATATTATGCAATAGATAAGAAATATAGCTTCAATAATCTCTGGAGATTACTTGATGTTAGTGGTCCAGTTCAGCTGTATGATTTGACGTTTTGATTTTGCACACATACAGTTCTTTGGGTAATTATGTTTTAAATAATAATATTACTAAAATACGGTTTTCATATCACTTTGTGGCAGTTATATCACTGCTATGAAACGATATTTGTTTAAGCTGTGAAAGCATGTGACATTGACATAAGCAATAAATTGGACATCTGTATAAATCATCTTTCTAAATACTATGATATAATTGATTTAATTGTATTTCACGAGACATTGGCACTCCCAGCGTTGCAACCAGAAATTATATAAATACTTAACTGTCTTTCAGACTTTGCCAAGTGCCAGATGTTTGAATGTGTAGAAGAAACAAGTCTTTATCAGAAACAGCACACTTAGAAACCGATTTATCATGAATTCAACATTTCTACATAAATTCTGTTTCATATCTTGTTATTCTGAAGTGTACTCCACATCATTTGCCAAAACTGTGATGATCATCGATACTAGTTTAGATCAAACCCAGTGAACTAGTCACATATGGACCTTAAGTTTCCACTGAGTTAGTGAAACAGTCAAAGATGGATCTTTAAGTTCTACTGAGTTGGTGAACCAGTCACAGATGGAACTTTAAGTTCTACTCAGTTGGTGAACCAGTCGGAAGGATGTTGTTTTTCCAATGAGCCAGTGAATCCGTCACAGATGGACCTTTTCCCACAGAGCAAACACGCACATTAATTTGCATAATTCTGTCATCACATACAATGTCTATAAAAGAATAAAGGTTCAAACATGTTAAATGTAAATGATAAACAATATTATACACTCAGCAATATCATGTACATTTATCTGGAATTCAGATATAGATGGACACAAGTACATTGAAAACAATTGTTTTAACTTTAATTCACAATGAATTTGTACAGTATGAACCATAGTTATTCTGTAATAGAATTTAGTACTAATAATGTCACACATGCTTCAGGAATATTGTTTGAGGACTGCATAAACGCATCAGTTGAGCTTAACTGATGTGTTATTTCTAAAAGTTAGTACAAAAAATGCAATGTACCAATTTGAGTTTAACTGACATACCATTTCTAAATATACCATCATATCTCTTGAGTTTATCTGACATGTAATATTTGTAAATGTTAGTACAAATAAATAATAAATACAGTCTGATCTCTCCATTTTAACTGACATGCAATATGTATTACTGTTTGTGCAAGGAATGGTAGGTAAAATTAAGTCTGTTTTAAAAAGCCACCATTTGGAAAAACTCAAACTGGCCCTAAAACAATGTGATCTCAGAGAGGAGCTACTTCTACCAAACTAGCCTTTTAACACAGTTAATCTCGCAGTTGAGGTACAACTAACAAACTGGCATTTTGACACAGGTGATTTCTGAGCGCAGGAACAAGCATCAAATTGAACCTTTAACACAGGGTAATTCTGAGCAGAGATTTCATTTCAAATTTTTTTTTTGAAACACATATTTTACCTGAGATTTGCTGTTATTTAATAGTAGTATTAATGGTGGTGGTGCTTCATTCTTGTTACAATATCTTTAATCAATTTAATATTACAAATATATGGTCTTAAAATAATTAACATAAAAGGTAGAGAAAAAACAAGCTTTGTAATAATTTATTTTCCTGGAATACAAAATACAAATGTAAAAGTTAGATAGCTTACGGTATTGCAAATTAAAACCAAAATAGTATATTTTAAAAAATAAAACGCACATAAAGTACCCAGATGATTGCCAAATGTTCATTTGTAGAATAATCTAAGTTGTAAATCTATGGTCAGTTACTAAAGTGTATTAAATAACAGGATAAACATAATGTCCATGACTCAGACTAGGATAATGATTCTAATATCTAACATATACTCAGAGAGAAATGTAAACTATCTATATTAGTCGTTTACAGAATTAAAAGAACCACACAAAAAACAATGATTCTGGTCAGGTAGGTAATGAAAATGATTTTTGATAAGATCAGTTACAAAATACAATTTTATATAACCGATAACATTTAATGAATTAAAATCTAACAAACAATGCAAATTAATTATAAGAATAACATTTTTGTTGTTTTAAATATTAAGACAAAATAGGATGCCAAAAGTGTGGAACTGTTCATCAGTTAGAACATAATACAAAGAAAGAAAATCAAATGTGGTGTTTATATATAAGATTTACTGTCTTATAATTTACAGGACTTTTTTTCTAATATACTGTTTGGTGGCAATTGGCAATATTATTTTCTCCTAAAAATACTTTCCTTTAGATTTATTATTCACAAGCTGGGGGGAAAGTGTTTATGTTTTTCAATCTGTCCTTTCTGTTCTGTAACTGTATATTATCGTACAGTTTTGCTTGAATGTACAGGAATTGTATATTATAGAACATTTTTGCATGGGTGTACAGTAATTGTATATTATGGGATATTTTTACTTGGATGTACAGTAATTATTTGTCATAGAGCATTTTGCTTCAATGTTCAGTAAATGCATATTATATGATATTTTCACTTGGATGTAGTAATTGCATATTATAGGATATTTTTCCTTGGATGTACTGTAAATGTTTATTTTAGGACATTTTTCTTGGCTGTACTATAATTGTATGTTATAGGACATTTTTACTTGGATGTACAGTACATATATATTATGGGACATTTTGCTTCGGTGTACAGTAAATGTATAATATGGGACATTTCTGCTTTGATGTACAGTCAGGAGGCTGGTAGCTCACCTGTAGTAATTAGTCCATCATTTGGATTTTATGAGTTGCCTCCCTTAGCATGTGATGCCAACTAACCAAGAGCGTGTACCATCAGTGCATTGTACAATAGCTGAAAATAGTGGAGGCATTTGACTTAGAAAGGATACTTTGTAAGTTTCACATCAAAAGTACGACTATTTACTAAAAGAAAACCATTACAGGTGTATTTGAGTAAAAGGTGTTTTACAAATATGGATATATACATATTTATCAGTCTATTTAAGATGTGTACTCCCCTTGTCTCGATCACGTAGGAACAGCGTTCAAATTTGAACAACTTAATTTTGATTGGATGTGGTGGCTTGAAATTTACAGACACGAAACACATGAATATCAATCAGCTCAATACGTCAGGGTGTAGATAGTGTTATAATATTGAAATCGTGGCTAGCGAAGATTTTGTACATGTTGCAAATTCAAACAATGCCACCTTAAACATGGCGCTTTGATAGCAGTACATATATATGTAGACTGTCCCCTTAGTAGATAACTTCTACTGAAGAAATACTGGGGGTGGGGTGAATATAAATGATCATTGAGACCAGGTAGTCAATATATAAAGATATCCATTAGGGCATTTTGAACTGTATTGATTTATCTTATTAATATCTTCAGTTTTGGTGCATTATACCATTGCAGATAATGTAAACATGCCATATTTGTAAAGATTATGATGTTTCATATCATTATATTTCATTGTTTTTGATAATATGGTATTTTATTGTATTATGACTTCACTATTGCTATAAATTATTTGGTGCAGAAAAACAACGGACAGTTTAAGTTCATCTCCTCTAAAACATAAAGTTTAATATAAGCATCAGGTGGAATTTGGCATTTAAAGTCCAACACCTTGCCATATCAGATACAGTATTACAACACTGCCACATTAGATACAGTATTAAAACATTGCCATATTATATACAGTATTACAACATTTCCATATTAGATATAGTATTGCAAAATTGCCATATTAGATACAGTATTACAACATTTCCATATTAGATATAGTATTGCAACATTGCCATATTATATACAGTATTAGAAGATTGCCATATGAGATACAGTATTAGAAACTAACATATCAGATACAGTATTTCAACATTGGCATATTAGGACAGTTCCCAATCCTTACTTAGTTATTTTTGGTTTAAATATTAATAGTTGGGAGATGGACTAGTCTGGTCCCCATCCTTACCTAATTACCTTTGGTTGAAAGATCAATAGTAGGGCAATGGACTTCCCATGGTTCCCAATCCTTACTTGTGTACTGATGCAACTTGCTATAGGTATATTACATTCACTGTATCCGATGTAAGGAAATGCATACCACTTCGAAGTATTTCTCTTTGTAACCAGATAATGGTATAGACCATTGTATCTAATATAAGATCATACCTAGCGGTATGCATGACTTTTGTCTCTGTTCATGTAATGTGATATTTGTGTATCAATATTATCCAATAAAAGTAATTGCAATTTGATAACCATTATTTTCGTATATCTTCATTTGACTTGGTATAGATAACAAGTAATGCATACGAGTACACATCATTATATTTCTATGTTCATACAGCTGTATATAGGAGCATTTCATAGTATGTAATGTAAGTAAATGCATACTGGTATACTATGCACTTGCGCAGGTCTCTTATTCTTTTATATTAGAATGACAAGTAAATCTCTGAGGGATTTGTATAGACATGTTATTCTTTTATGTTAGAATGACAAATAAATCTCTGAGGGATTTGTACAGACGTTATTCTTTTATATTAGATTGACAAGTAAATCTGTGAGGAATTTGTACAGGCCTCTTATTCTTTTATATAAGAATGACATGTAGAGGTCTGAAGGATTTGTACAGGCCTCATAGTCTTTCATATTAGAATGACAAGTAGAGCCCTGAGCAATTTATACAGGCCTCTTATTCTTTTATATTAGAATGACAAGTAGAGCTCTGAGGGATTTGTACAGGCCTCTTTTTCTTTCATATTAGAATGACAAGAAGAGGTCTGAGGGATATGTACAGGCCTCTTATTCTTTTATATTAGAATGTCAAGTAGAGGTCTGAAAGATTTGTACAGGCCTCTTAGTCTTTCATAATAGAATGACAAGTAGAGCTCTGAGGGATTTGTGCAGACCTCTTATTATTTTCTATTAGAATGACAAGTAGAACTCTGAGCGATTTGTACAGGACTGTTATTCTTTTATATTAGAATGACAAGTAGAGCTCTGAGGGATTTGTACAGGCCTCTTTTTCTTTCATATTAGAATGACAAAAAGAGGTCTGAAGGATTTGTACAGTCCTCTTATTCTTTTATATTAGAATGACAATTAGAGGTCTGAAGTATTTGTACAAGCCTCTTTTTCTTTTATATTAGAATGACAATTAGAGGTCTGAGGGATTTGTACAGGCCTCTTATTCTTTTATATTAGAATGATAAGTAGAGGTCTGAGGGATTTTTACAGGCCTCTTATTCTTTTATATTAGAATAACAAGTAGAGCTCTGAGGGATTTGTACAGGCCTCTTTTTCGTTCATATTAGAATGACAAAAAGAGATCTGAGGGATTTGTACAGGCCTCTTTTTCTTTCATATTAGAATGACAAGAAGAGGTCTGAGGGATATGTACAGGCCTCTTATTCTTTTATATTAGAATGTCAAGTAGAGGTCTGAAAGATTTGTACAGGCCTCTTAGTCTTTCATAATAGAATGACAAGTAGAGCTCTGAGGGATTTGTGCAGACCTCTTATTATTTTCTATTAGAATGACAAGTAGAACTCTGAGCGATTTGTACAGGACTGTTATTCTTTTATATTAGAATGACAAGTAGAGCTCTGAGGGATTTGTACAGGCCTCTTTTTCTTTCATATTATAATGACAAAAAGAGGTCTGAAGGATTTGTACAGTCCTCTTATTCTTTTATATTAGAATGACAATTAGAGGTCTGAAGTATTTGTACAAGCCTCTTTTTCTTTTATATTAGAATGACAATTAGAGGTCTGAGGGATTTGTACAGGCCTCTTATTCTTTTATATTAGAATGATAAGTAGAGGTCTGAGGGATTTTTACAGGCCTCTTATTCTTTTATATGAGAATGACAAGTAAAGGTCTGAGGTATTTGTACAGATCTCATATTCTTTTATATTAGAATGACAAGTAAAGCCCCAAGGGATTAGTACAGACAATCTTATTCTTTTATATTAGAATGCAAAAGTAAAGTGATGAAGACCTTCTACAGGTCTCTTACTCTTTTATATTATAATGATAAGTGATGTTGTGATGTTATATATATTGCTGGAATGAGGCTACAATGGGCATGTACAGCCTCGTGTCCATTCCTATTAACATGACAAGTGATGTGATGGTGTTATAGATAGTGCTGAAATTAAATCCTCACAACTGCACATAACTATATTCAACTAAGTATGATTTTAGTATATTGAATGGCTAATTTGAAGCAAACAGCATTTAAATAAAAACTAAGAACAATTTCAGAATCAGGATGAATGCTAACGTAATGGAAATTTCCATCCAACTAGAGGTAAAATTTATTTTTAGAAACTTATATGGTCATACTCAGGACTGTATATGAAATTTAGATTCAGTAAACGTGTTTAATTCGAAGTAATAATTTGTATTAATATATAATCAAACATGTTAAATATTAGCTATGTAATAGGTTGTTTTAAACATAAAAGATGCAAGCAGATAAGATATATTTTTAGCTGAATCTCTATGTGATGCTGTATACAGTTTGTATTGGTGATTTCATACTTAAACTTTGCTTTGAGAATCAGTTTCCATTAGTGTTATGGCTATATATTTAATTATTGATATTTCATAAATTGATGTCTTAATTCAGTCTTCGAAAATTATTGGTTATGTACTAATTTTAAAACAGTATGTTTTCCCTTCATCTCAGAGCATTAAATTACATTTCATTAACTTGCAAATTTTATATCAACATAATCTTCATCATGATTAACATATTTATTGTCGTCAGTGCTGTCACAATCATCATTTTACTCTAACTGTTGATCTCGCCATAGGTTTCACCATTATTCTCATCAGTGTCATCATTAAAATCAAATATCTTAAAAACACAGAGTTGTATTCTCATTATTATTAAATTAATTCTGTATTCATTGACTATTTTCCAGGTCGTCGATGAAATGTTCACTTCTTCACTTTCTACATAAGCCAGATAACATAATCTGTTCTATGTTGGGTTATGTGAAAGAGAGAAAGACTGACATAGAGATAGACACAATTGTGTACCTTAAGGACTACATTATACCATGTAGGAAGGCATATACCCATGTCACAAGGTACCCAAACCGAAACGGTCCCAACCCAAAAAGTACCAAAACCGAAACATACCCAACTCAGAATGTACACAAATCAAACTAGCTTTAATTAATGACATAACTTAGTGTATTTTGTTTCATACGAAAGTGTCTGGATTGATGAGCAATGGAAATCGACAAACCCAACGGAACTATCTTATGAGCTAGCTCCAGTGCGCATTAAGAAATACGTATTTAATTTAAGAAGTATTGTTTGAATATATGCATGGGTGCGTTTCACTGTGGAGAAAATTCTACCTATTGTTTTGAACCATGCTTCATGACTGCTTTATGTGTTTTAGTCAGTGCTCAAAAGCGCACTTGTTTCATACAGTCATTAGCATCAATTTTGAAATTTTATTTTATTTTCTATTTTCCAATACAAACCGGTATGCATGCATCCTGATATCCACTCAAATTGAATATAACGTTCGGCAGAGATGCTGATTATCATAAAAACCTCACTGGCCGACACGTATGTGCTCTTGCATCCGTTTGCGTACTTGACTATCCAGATGAGACTTGTAACCAAAAAAAATTACCCAAACCCTCCCCCCTCCCCCCAAAAAACGCCCAAAGAACAGACATACCAGAGATGAAAATACGTTACAAAACAGTATAAGATATTTCAATAGTGGCTTCAGAGTAAAAATAGGACTCATAAATACAGGCAAGCCTTTAAGGCCTTGTGGACACGTACATGCTCTAGTGAATGACCGATTTTATGTTGGAGAGAGAGACAGACAGACAGAAAGAGAGAGCGGCAAGCTGGCACCGGCATTATTTACCTTCTTTGAAAGAACAACTTGTGCATCCTTTTAGTAATTGTGTATGCTAGAAATACAACCAATTTGATAAATCTACAAGTACAGTAATATTGGAACTTTTCTATTCAAATATAAATTAAAATATTGAAAATTTATATCTATCTCATTTTATGTATTAATCCATCCATCCATCCATCTACCTATCTATCTATCTATCTTCGATTCTTTGATTTTCAGCTCTTACTGATTTGATTTGCATATTACATATCTTATCGTAAAAATCTTACAGGTCATTGATGCGCATTTACTATAAAAAAAAATTAAATAAAATTGGTGTTTCAAATTTAATACAAATGTTGTTTAACCGAAGTCTGTTAAATCCTGACTACTATATGATCTTTACCATGAGTGTCGTCAATAAACTTTCAGATAAAAATTAATGATCAATATGGAGTTTTACAAGTGTGTCCAGGTACAAACTATGCCAAGAAAAGAACACGTCGAGTCTTATCGGCAAAATATATCAACATGTGTAGCTGTCATTGTGACATCACAGCGCACGGTGCGTGTAAATAATCACCTTCCAAAGGGTCCTAAGAAAGACCGTAAAACGCCAAGAATCACCTGTAAATACCCCTTTCCCCCACGAGAAAACGTGCACAAACGCCGGAAAACGTGAAGTAAACACTCTGAAACTAAACATTGTTATTATACGACATGATTGTATGCCTGTTACTGTAAATACATATACATGTATTCTATTTCTATGATTCTCAATTTTTTAAAGTTTGATTTACGCAACATGTTATTAAGCCGCAAAAAAAACACCGCCGAAAAGGAGTGCCTTTTCCCCCAAAAAACTATACCTGTTTAATTACAGTCCTTGCTTTAAAAATATGGAACATATTCTAAAAATGTACAGGAAAACGCGACTTGGAAACGCTTCCAGGCCGATAAATGCTGTTTGAAAACATCTTTAAATCTTATAAAGGTTCCTTTTACATGGATATTATTATAAACATTCAGTGTGTCTATCATTATCATTTGTTTAAACTTTGATTCATGTAACATAAAGTCTCTGATTCTGTAAAATAACCCACATTATTTATATGATTATGAAATATTTAATTTGTATCAATCAAAAAGGGACATGCCTCTCTCTCTCTCTCTCTCTCTCTCGCAAGCTGAATAAATAATACAATAAACATGTAAACATGCACTAACAGGCCAAACAGAGTCAAAAATATTACATATCAGAATAAGTGTTATTAAAACCTCATTCCCGATCAACTGGTGTACGTTAATGTGAAAGGTGAGGTTTCCCGACCAATGGGTATTGTATATAATGCTATATAATATTATATTAAAATATTAGTCAGTTCTTTGATATAAACATATGTTTATAATGTTTTTGTCTTTCTTAAAGATGTTACATATAAATAAATATTATGATTTTATTAATATAATGAAGAGTTTCACTTATTATTAATAAATACTGGAGAGAGTTGTGAATTTTTTACTTTCTTTAATTGAACAACTCTCTGCAAAACATATCAGAAATGTGATAATCATATGCATAATGGTTAAACGCATTTGATAGAATGAATATTCTTCTATGACGAACATTGTTTAAGATTTAAAGGCGTTTTTCGGGCATCATGTATTAACCGTGCAGCGTTTTTCAGTCGAAGTTTGTTCAGATCAAATAGCATCGAATACTCCATACTATAAAACAAGAACGACATTAATGGTCATGCATATAAAATGACAATATTCCATTTTAAAGTGTTTAATTTCCAATTTTCGGGCATTTTTCGTCGCTGTTTGATTTATTGCGGCGTTTTTTCGGTGTTTTCCGGTTTTTCTTTTGACCGCCTTCTAAAGGGATGTATGGGGATCCCAAATAAAGTGAATACCGGGTACTTGCCATTTAAAGATATGTAGAATCAAATTCTAAGAAAAAAATTACTGAAATAATCTTTGTTGAACAAATACATGTATGCCAGATTTATTACTGGTGGTAATTCACTTATATGATTTTTACCAATAGTGTGTTGAGTTATTCAAAATTAAATGAATCAAAAGACTATCAGTATCAAAGGAAATTTCATAGTCTAAGATTTTGTATGTTAGACAAAGTATCTATACCATAATTTGCAAACAAAATCAATATAAAACATTTACGCCGATTCACAACTTATTGAGAAGAACTTTCAGCATATAAAATTAAAACAGCAAAAGTCAGACCTTCAAGGTGTTGGGTCTTGCTTTAGTTGGGATAGATTGTTAATTTTGGTACATTGTGACTTGGGTAAGTTAACTCTTGAGTACTTTGTGACTTGGGTACCTTTCGGTTTGAGTAATTTGTGACTTTGGTTACGTTTCGTTTTGGGTACGTTCTGACCTGTACCCGGGATTTAACCACCATATTAGCCTGAGGACAGGCGACAAACAAACATCATTATTTTTGGTGTGGGACACAAACATTAAGAAGGACGCAGGAAAATGACTGACGGAAACGTGGGAGGCGAGTAGGGTGGCGAAAAAGTGGCAAAATGCTAAGAGGATGAAAGAGGTGCGACGGTGGGCCATTTTTCACGATTTGTCCTGATCCATCCCTAATGCAAAAAGTCACATCCCCTCACCACAACTCTGCGGACGACTACAACTACTGACCGTGACGTACAAACTCAAGACGATCTACAACCCGACATCGACCCGATCCCAACTGAGTCTGCGAATCTTCCAACGTACAAGTATAAGCGGATGAGATATAGGAGGTGGGTGAGAAAAACGACATAGACAGCGGCTACTGGACATGGGGCTACAGAAATCATTGGTACACAGGTAAAAAACAGACCTATTCGTCAATGCCTTTACGTATATAGCCAGGCGGTCGCTGAAAGCACCAAACCCAAAACCCGTATTTTTGCAGTTTGAATCCATATTTTGAATATGTTATATACGGAAACATAGCGAAACTGAATCCATATTAAGTCTAGTTGGTGTGGCCGAATAGCTAACAGAGAGCCACGAGCTGAACAATTTTTGCAGCTGAAGTTCGAAGAGACACGGAATGCAGAAGAACTGCCTAGAAGAAGACACCCGGATCAGAAACTATACTAAACCGGTGTGAAAAACAGCCCTTTTAGGGCTACTATAAAAATTCCAGACTGCCAGCGATGTTAATTATTTTATGTTAGCAAAGCAGTTTCCTGGTTTTACAACAATCAGTAAAAAGGCGTTTTCTCGGGTATTTTTTATTTGACAGCAATTAATGCACTGTCACTTGCATACAGAAGCAGCAATAGTTAAAATGTATACAGGTCCTGTTTAAATACATGCGGATTCTAGTTTGTTTCTTTGCTGAACTAACACCTGCATTACATGAGAAAAATCCAAAAATGTTATCACTATCGCTTAATGCATTTAACATCTGAGGCAGAATCATTCTTATTGTTGTGTTCAGTATTTCACTTAGGAAGATTTATTTAATCAAATTATTATACACTGGAAATACAAAGTGCTCATATATAATATTCCGGGACAGAGGCATTAACTTATAGTGAAGGCAGACAAAAACGTTTTGGGATTATGTCATTGTGATATGTCAAAGGAATTTTGGCACGTCATTCCACTTCAGGCCATTGGCACATTACCGTGTTTGAGAATACATGCATATCAACACATTCATCAATCGATCTTATTTGGAATACCACTGGAATTCACTATGTATTGTAATACGTTTTCTTAGGACTATTTGGGATTTAATTTGCATTAAGGTAAGTCAATTTTAAATTTTCACTTTGTATTCCAGAGAAATAAGATATTTGCTAAGTTTACAAAACTTGTCGGCTAGGACGCAGGGCTAGCAACCCATAGCAGTAGACACATGGGTTCAAGGCAAGTATAATATCTCAAAAATGGCTTGGATGACAAATCTATTCTGAATTGCATCAAGCTGTTTAGTTGACAATGTTTTTCATAAGTATCACCCAGGAAAAGGCATGCGTTTGCACTGTGAGCACCATATGCTGTCATAAATCGCCTTCGGATGTGTAAAATGCATGTATACAATAGAGATTGGGGTGCATACGCATTTTATTCTAAGAACTTCAGTAGACTTCACAGGACAATGTGTGATGTGATTATGTTGTGCTTCATAATACCACTCCAAAAATACGAACCTTTTCACCTGACTCATGTATTATTTATTTTATGAATTTTTATATTAGGCAGGTGCATGAGACATTAAATTTGTACATAAAAACTGACCCCTGCCCTCTTGATGTTCAAGAGCTTTTTCCTTCCCTGTCTCAGGAAAGTATCCCTGTTTGCTTAGCAAACAGAGGAATATAGCAGCTAATCCTTTTGGGGTACAGCTTTGATCTCATCTGATCTATGCATTGTGCATATATGTGTATATTATCAATTGTTATTATTTTAAACTTATTTTCGACCACAATTCTCATACTATCTTTTAATTTACGTCCAAAGTGTCCAAAAATGAGTTATATTTTATCTCACGTTTTCTTATATTTTTTTTCCTTCTTTGCATGGTACATAGTTTCGATACATTCAAGCGCGGGATGACTGATTAGGGATTTGGGTAGACAAATAGTCCAACAGTTTGTTTTGAGTGATATTCTTCTATCCTCATTTTTGAAAACGGTGTGCATATCTTTTTTGAGCCAAGACCATTCCGGCATGCACAAAATAGCTGAACAACTCAACGGCCTTCCAATAGGCAAATAAATCAAACCTTAGGAAGAGGATATCGCTTAAATTGCTGGTCTAGGCTGTCTAGTACCCACAGGGACGGCCGACAAAGATAGTATGCCCATTACAGATATAC
Organism: Sinohyriopsis cumingii; assembly: GCA_028554795.2. NCBI lineage: Eukaryota > Metazoa > Mollusca > Bivalvia > Unionida > Unionidae > Sinohyriopsis > Sinohyriopsis cumingii. The sequence goes on along the minus strand of CM068835.1, from coordinate 96,552,041 downwards.
ATAGCACACGATATTGATTATACATTACGAGAATGTTAGATTTGGGATGGGTACGGCGGTCGAATTCCTTTAACTATTCATCGATAAATATGTTTACTTTATCCAGGTAAAAGCCAGTCAGTACAATACAATATATTAACGACCATGCAGTCTTATCTAGTGTTTGAGCTGATAAAAATATCTGAACATTTATAGTTCCACCACTGAAGACAAAAACGCTTTCCCAATGGCTTTGCCGGCTATGAACTTAAGCTTTACATATCAATGAAACCATTGTTTGTTAAATTACCTCCCCCATCCATATGGGTAAATTAAGACATTATTATAAAACTGTTATGTTTATGTTTGCTGCATTGCATTATTTCGTTAGAATATAATGCATCCTTGAAGAGTTTACAGATAGTTAAACACAATGAATAGAATAACTAAACATTAATAAAAGGCATATATATATATATATATATATATATATATATATATATATATATATATATATATATATATACCACTTTTTCCGTACTTTCTTTGTGAGTCTGAGCATCGAATAATGCATGTTATATTTATGTTTGCTTCATTGCATTATTTCGTTAGAATAAAATGCATCCTTGCGTTGTATAATGTTAACGTGCACTTATATCAACCAACAAATCGTACGATTTAAAGCATTTTATATGTCTTTAATATGAACCAAATTCTGAAAGTTGTAACACATGTGGTAGCAGATGCAAGATTATTTGCCGATGTTTCATGGTCTAGCGAGACGTATGCGCGTTAAACATTCGCCAACTATAACAGAATAATTATTTCAGAGAGCTGATACATTCATATAACAGAGGAGAGAATATGATCTATTAAGAACGGTTAGACAGAGATAAAGAGAGATAAGATCTAATTTTGAGTACACATGAATTACTACCATCTTAATATATTGTTATCTTATTTTTCTAAGTATCATTAACATCATCATCATCGTCGTTGTTGACGTTATTGATATTATCATTGTCACCATTTTCTTTTTTCTCCCCTCCTAAACATTATCGTTAAAGAAACAACGTGGAGAGAACGCATCAATCAAAATTTCATGTTTTCATCAATGCAAAGAAATAAAAATGTAATATAAATGAAATAAACTGTGCAACGGAACATTTGCTTACTGAATGTGAAGCACTATAGTAACTGTTTGGGAAAATATTTGGGAAAAAAGGAAACATATAGCCTTTTAAAATCTTATTGTCGAGGCACCATCACTGACATCCTTATCATCGTAAACATTTTTGATACATTCCATGTGGCAAATATTTCGATAAGTTCCTTTCGGAGCTACGATAGGGTAACATGGAGTCTCCTGGTCTTGTCAAATATTAAAGATATACTACTAGTATGGTGCTGAAGGTATTCCATCCTTATATTGAAACCGTAATATGTATGACTTAAGGCATCACATAGTCCGCTGTGAAAAGTGTATTATGTATCTATGTAAAGTTGGATTCTTGTTCCATTGTGTGAGTGCATACGACACGAATGGATTAGCATAATGATTAATGGAGAGATTAAAATACATTTAATTCAGTAAGGAAGAGCGTTTTACTACTCACTTAGGCAGCAATATTAGATTGGTTCAAAAACATTCTTACCTCAATTCATTTAATTCAAAAACACATACCTGTGCATAGCCTGGCTGATGCAGGAATTGGGATTTAACTTAAAAGAATTTATAATGTGGAGTCCTATTTTCTAACAAACCTCACTGGTTTTGTCACAAGGGGTTTTCCAGTAGCTATAGGATCAAAACGTTAACTAACAAAGTCTGAAATGAAAGCATTATTGATTTAGACAGTTTTGCTTGTGTGCCGTTTCCGATGCGATATCGGGAACCGTGCTCTTACAAAATATTATTTTGATAAATTTCACTTGGATGACAAGTAACATAATGAGTAGGCAACCATCGATAGTGCCGCAAACAAAATGCTTTGGCACGTACGTATACATAGGCAAGAAAAGTTAAATCCAATTATGGCTGTTCAAAATTATTCAAATTAGGGTTTTATTCCTTCTTCCATTGGCAAACGCATATTCGATCTGCACTGGGGACTGAATTATCACAAAACTATAGCTAATTTGCAATCGCAAGGCATAGGACGGTTAATTTAGCTTCATTCTGATTCGAATCAATTTTTGTCGGATTATATTAGGATAGATAGATAGGTAGATAGATAGATATGAAACACTTGTTTGGTATATACGGTATTTTGAATCGGTCCGTTAGAAAGACGAGTTCCGCTGCTTTTATATATGCAAACATTTATTAATAAGCATATGCTGTAATTAGAATCAATTAAATGTAGGCATATATCTCATTCACAAAAGTCGGAGGAATGAACTGCAATATGAGTTGGTTTATTTTGTTTTTTTTTAAATCAATCTTGCACGAAAATTACATGTAAGGTGACGTATTTTACGAATAGAGGAGAATACGCTAGATTCCTCAAATAAATTATTGTTGTTGCTGCTGGATCAATGAAATAAACTGACAAACTGACAGTGAACAGCACGCTTTTAACTAGCCTACACGAGTCAGACTTGTGAAAGGCATGCCAAACAATAAATATATACAAGCGTTAAAATTAAAAGAATTTACATTGCTGTATCCAAATTTATGTAATGGAGTATGGTACACATTGCTATATTGTGCAGGAAATGAACAATACCAACCTAGGAAATAAGTGTAACCTCTTACTGTTTTAAAATCCTTATGAATACTTTTTGTGTAAAATCTCAGTAACAGAGAATCGTTCCAGTTTTCAACGTACCGTTTTAGTTTCTTCAATGTGAAGATACCATATATCATCATAGTACTGTTGAGCTGGAAAACGATCAACAGTGTATGACAACTTTAAAATGTGTACAACAACGTTTATACTTGTACCTTGTTATTATGAGTATGTGGCGACGGCAGTGTCAAGGAAATAATAATAGCATGATGCTGATAAATCTCTGCATTTCGTTATTAATATGAGTGCTTAATTTGGCTTTGAAGTTTACTTAATATTAGGGCCTAACCGAGTAGATAATTTTCACCGAGTACCGAATCCGAGTATTTGGATGTACTATTCGCCAGATCCAGGCACGAACCGAGTAGTAGGTGCGACTCCGGAGAGTACCGTTTGTTTCATTATCGTATGCAAAGCTTAAACTTTAAATGTTAACTGTTTGTGTAATTATAATTTATTTTTAACTAAATTATTATATATTAAAAACTTTTTTTTAAAAGTTTGATATTTATTGAATTATTTACTTGTAACCATTTGTGCGCGTATTATTTGCCGAGGCGAATGCTTCCAAATAGTACCGAAAAACGGGATATTTGGCCGAGGCGAATTTCCGAGGCGATTTCCGGTTAGGCCCTACTTAATACGTGTCACCTTTCATTCACTTTGGAATATTGCGGTCAGTGTTCCATATTCAGTTGAATAAAAAATTTACCCATATAATTTATTTCGATGATTGGTTTTGAATTGCAGATATGATAACATTTTGATGTTAAAGTGTTGTATATTGTATCAATTAAAAAGAAACTATGGTGTGATAAAAATATAATATGACCAATAAGGCCCTCAAAGTGATACTAAAATTCAGTGAATCAAATATTTGAATTTTGTTCATCACAAAACCACAGGTCGATAACTTGATAATTATATCAAGGAAAAAGTAGTAAATATGGAGTTATAAAGTGCAAGAAACAATACCTATCTTTAAACTTGAATTTAATTCATCGCAAAATTACTTTGATGTCAACGATGACGTAATAAGTTCAGATTAGTGAAGCATGATATGGAAGCAGCAGCATCGGTGGAACTTTTAATCCCCGTCTTGACAATCTTGAATATATGAAGATCTTCTTTTTTATAACATGTCAAAAGAAATCTTTCAGAATTTTCATTGAAACACATTGCCATTGGATTATTAGGAACTACATCTGTGATAAACTGAATTAAATTATCATCTCCAGATAGTTGAAATATATTGCGAGAGTTGAGTCCTATCACGTATACATTATCGTCTCTGTCAATTGCCACAGCCCTTGGTTCCTTTAAATCCTGATGTTTGAAAGCAAAATATTTCTTGCCTTCAAAACCGAAACAATGCAACGAGTTGTCTTCCATCACATATATGTAAAGGGAAGTTTTGAACGCATTCACAGCAAGATATGTCCCACCTGAACCTTGGCCTTCAAATTCATGGTAGGATTTCTCTTTCCCATCAACAGTGATGATGCTCCAGTGGTACGTCTTATCATCACCGCATGGTCCGGACGCTATCATTTCCTCGTGACTGACAGCAGCGATACCGTAACATTTATTTCGCGTTGTTATCTTTCGTGTGGGGCTAATGGTGTTGTCCTTAATTGATAAGAATTGTATGGTTTGATCGTACGCCATCGATAGAGCAATTTCTTTATGGCCAGCGTCAAACACTCTAGATGGATATCCTGCCAATCTCCAAAAACAGAGAGAGTTAAATAAAGAGTCTAAAAGGTGGAAGACTTTGTTTTCAAAATCCAGTATCATGACAAGGTTATGGGATACATACTTTACATCAACATAGCTAGGACGTTGGTCGCCATGAACTTTGATTTCTTTAATATCTAAAATCTTTGCCTTGCACCCTTTCAGTGATTTGAATCCGTCAGGTGTGATCGGATTTCCATCATTTATTGTCATTTTCATCTTTGCAATTTCCCCTCTTGGTATATGCACAACAGACTTAAGTTGATGATTAATTACTAATTCCAATTTTAACATGTAATTCTCCGTACACGTTTCTTCAATTTGAGTCTTCAACAGGGACATCTGGCGCAACATTCTTTTAACCAACACAAACAATTGGCTTTCAGCTGCAAATTTGGTTACTGAGTCGATGATGTAATTTGAATTCCTGACTGTCATTATCTGAGATTGACATCCGTTGTTTAATTGCTCTGATTTCTTCCTTTCATCATTATAGATTTTCTCGCATTCGATTTTCACCCTTGTATCCAAATCATCTAGAGCAATAGTTATGGAATTTTTCAATGTTCCTATTTGTTGGGTCAGATCATTTATCTGTGGTTCAAGCTTTCTTAGGTGTGATGCATTGATATCAGTAAACCTTTTGAATTGATCTTCAAGCTCTTTTATCTGCAATTTGATATCACTAACAGTATCTGATTTAATGGATGTTTCATTAATCAGCTCAACTACATGGGAACAAGTGTTGTAATTAGAGACGAAGCATTTGGAGCAGAGCTGAATTTCATGATCTTTGCAATAATGGTCTACAGGATTGCTTACATGGTCCATGCACTTAAATAATGAACTGTGTTGAAGAATCATATCTTGTTTACCTGGCAAATCTTCAATTTTCAAAATATCATGAGTGTTTGACACTCTCATTCTTTTGTGCATTTTCAAGCAGTTTCCAAACAAAACTTGTTCACATAGAATGCACATTTCTTGTGCATTCTGAACCTGACATACATCACAAACGAGGTCTACTTTTAATTCCATGTTCATCAACACGGAAAGCAGGAGCGTATTATGAGGAAATAAATGCACCCAAGTGTCGAGAGAAACTTCCTCTGACGAGCGAACTACAGTTCCACATATTGGGCAATAAAATTCCATTAACGTTCCATTTATAGATACACTGTGGGATATATGAGAACGTAGACAGTCCTGACAAAACGAATGTGAGCATGGTAGCCTTCTCGGAGACCTAAATGTCTTCAGACAAAATGTGCAGTTCTAATCGTCTGATACTTTTGGTTCACTGTTCTCTATTGCGTCGGACGCAATCAAATCTTCGCTCGATGTCGCCATTATAAATAGTTTTCATTCCATCTCGCTATGTTTGTGTTAGATGTATTTTCCTTGTGACTCATTGTCATGTGTGTGAGTGATTAACTTCCTGGTAGTACTATTAACTGGTTACCGATTTCTTGCAACAAAATTGTGCACAGTACTTCAATTGCATACGTAAAGTCTAATAATGTAGGCTTAGGAACAAATTGCCAATTCAGTTAGCAAATTAAAGTTGTGCATACAAAATCTGTGATTTAGTTGTGACGGTCTATATAGCCTAAAATAAGCTAACGTAAATATTTGCTATAAATATTTTAGTGTGTCTGAACTTCTTTGTTGTTTGATTGGAGAAACGCCCCTAGTAACCGTCCCCAAACTATTTTTGTTGTGCCAATTTTGAACTAAATCGTTTACAAACTTGTTAACATTGTACGCATTAGCTTGGGAAGTGCATTTAACAATGTAAGATACCTAAAGACAACAACAGGCTTCATGCATCTTTACTTGAACGATACCAATGGTGTTTGTTTAAATTATGTCACTATGTCACTCAATTGAGACGTAAAATTGTGATGTACTTCGTTATGGTGCTGTTTTTAGGGAGTAATCAATTTATATCATAGAATTTCGATGCTTGTTTCGGCTTGTGATTACTGTGCATTAAAGATGGGCGGCACTTGTAAATTTTAGTTATAGGTCACATATCAGATTATGTTATAATTGCGACTTTTAGGGCGGTTTGATTTTTTAGGTGGATTGGGATACTTTGGCAAAGTGGTCCCTGTCCAAGTTTTAACTTAAGGCTATGGTACGACTTTTCAACTGTTATTGTTTAATAAGTGAAGATGTGACTATATTAGTGAACAGGGTATTTCGAGCTTGTGTTGTTATTGAAACTGATATGAGGCATTGTCCACCCCCAGTTGCTTTACAGTATGTAAACCGTGAAATACCAATTGCCGGCTAGGAAGAAGAGATAGCCACCCATAGCAGTAAGCATGCAAATTCAGAGCAAGTAGATAATGTCAACTATTTTGAATTGGGTCAACCTATTCAGCACACAATCAGTCACATAATTATCACCTTGGAAAAGGGTTTGGTTTTGCACTTTGATCATCGTATAGTGTCACAAATGACCCGCGCATGTGAAAAATGCAGGTTTAAATTTGGGATTGGGGTGCACAAACTTATTTTGCTATGAACTATCATTGATTTCTCTGGTCAAGTGAATAATAGTCGTATTCTTTGTTTTAATGTAGCTGTTTGAAAAATATGTAAATTGTTCTACCTCACTTGTGTATTTTAATTGTTATGATCGTTTTGTACAGGTGAATGCGGCATTAAAGTTTTTGAAAAAACTCTCCCTTGCACCATTGCAGTATGATTTGCAGCTGCATCTACAGTTCCTTTCTCGAAATACTGACTTCTCCCTTAATCAGTAGTTGGGTTTGGTCAGCATTATAAACATGTCAGTTTCATATGAATACAAATGACTAACAACAGTGAATCATTAAAACTATTAATTTTACAAATGTAATGCATAATTTGATTATCATTTAAGTTGCATGCTTGTTTCGAAGCTGACAGAGGGAAAGTTCAAGGGAGATCAATCTATGTAAACTGTTACATCATGCAACTGCGGAATCTTGCATTTATGTACATTTCTATACAGTTTGTACTCAGAGAAGAGGAGGGTAGTCTTTGTTTCCAATGAAAATTAGAGAATTAAATTATGCGGTTTATTAATGTGTATCCTCCCCAAACCCTCCTGCACTAATCAACATTACAAACTAATTTCTGTCTGCATGATGTCTCTAGCTATCCGAACAGTAAATAATACATGAAAATGTATAAGTATTTTGTGAATATCATATAGTTAATAAAATGAGATTCAGATCTGCGTATTTACCTGCATATTATTAATCTTCCTCTGCTGCTGATGATTAATAGTGACCCTTGACATGGATCAATGTGTGCATTCATTTTGTTCTTGCATGTTTGGTGTTACATTGTTCTACATGTGTAGTTATTGAATGATTCGCGTAAATGTTAGGACTCCTCATTCTTAGGTCCCACTGCACGATGCTTGTATTTTTTGTGCCACGTTTTATTGGACGATGACAGATTTCAGAAAAATGAGAATAAATCTACATCAAATATAGAAATAGAAACTAACCAATGATTTTCGTTGAAAGCATGTTTGCAACGTTTTGTATAAGTCTTTGTTTAACAATAGTTTCAATGAAACAACACTACTACCAATATTCCTGGATGAATCCAGGTTGGGATTGCAATTAGCAAAACACATTTTCGTGAATGAGATGTTTACTTGAACGAAGAATTAATCTGACATCGTACACGTGCTAATCAGGTCCAACGATGAATTTATCAGAATGATGCGCAGCAAATTCAACACCTGATATAAAACAAAAGTATCGTACCCAAATCGAAATAATCAGAGCATGTAACTTCAACGAGTAATCAAAGAAGTATCAACATAGGAAACAATTATCACCAGGAATGATCAATGAATAACATTTATTAACATATACGATTATTATAAAGATATATCACTTTGTATGATCGATGAATGTATAATCATTTTTCACTTATATTGCCATGTCTGACGTTATAGAAAATTTAGAATAATTTCACAACCATTGCAATATATAAGCAATTAAATCACACATACACAAAAAAGCCGGATAACATGAAAGAAGAAGATGGTTTATATTTTTGCAAATCTCAACAGATAATGATTGCTTATCTAGAGTGGGTAGCTCCCCTAAAGAACTCGCCTATTTTGTGATAATACAGCGAAAATGTTCTCTACGTAACACTGGTTATGATCAAATCCGAGCTAATAAGTTTCTTACTTGCAAGTACTTTGCACGTACAACAGTGGGTGAACCGAACTTAGTATCTGAAATAACTAAGTCTGGAAATAAACCACCCTTGAGAAGAACAGTACGCGGCTACGACACCCGTCTAAATGTTTGTTCATTTATAATGCACTGGCATTAAGTACACACAATTCCGTGACATACAACCCGTCTTATATAATGTCCATTTCGGAAAATCAATGGCTATACTCTGACAAAGAGGCTGGAACAAAATTATGGGCCCCGTGCATAGTCATAATTACTTAAAAATGTGATCTCATTTTTTTCTTCCACAAAAGCAGATTCTTTCCCTTACAGAAATACCATTCCAGCTAGTTATTTCTAGTACAGTGGTCCCCCGTTTATTAGATCGTTCCTGGCCAATAAACTGTATGAAGACTTTGACCTAAATTCCAAAAGGTCTCTGTTATTCTCTTATGAAGTTGGGAACTCTTACAATAAAAATAAAACAGACTTAGGTTTAGGTTTTGCCTGGTTTATTAAGTCATAAAGTCATATGGCAATACAACAAAAGTATCAGATGCAGCAGGGATAAATAACAACTCATTCATCTGATATCACATTGGTAGCGTTGATTTGGACAAACATACTTCATTTTAATAACAATGATAGAAGTTGATATAAACATTTAGAAATATCAAAGCTTTAATGTTCAGATTGTGTACTAAAACAACGGTGTAATTACATACTTTAGAAAGATTGGCTGACATTTAATTATATGCATATGGGTTAACTTTAAACAGAACCTTGAGAAACACTCAATGGGTATAACAATAATAACAACTAAGTACAAAGCTCTGAGAGACACTCAAGGATACAACAATAATAACATATCTACCACACATAACTCTTAACACAACCCACGGAAACCGGACCTGGTCCTAGCGCAAATGCTGACAAGTGCAATTATATTTCCTGCTAAATTAAGAATTCTACACCTGGCAGTGAAAATTCTGCCATTCTGTAAGTGCACGCTTGTAGGGGCAACCACAATTTTCTTCGAATAGCAACAAAATTACAGGAGTGTCAAAATGTGCCAAACCTGGACACGTTGCTGATACCTAGGATAGGTATACAAAAAGTTATGGCATACCATCTCGAATTTAAAGGCAATGAATTTAAAGGCATAGATTCATACATTTAAAGGGATATAATCATGAATCTAAAGGCATAGCATCATGAATTTAAAGGCAGAACTTCATGAATTTAAAGGAATAACATCATGAATTTAAAGAGTTCAAAGGATGATTTATGGTCAATTTCTTTTGACCATAATTGCCAAAAACATCCACCCTTTTTGCTATTATGTCAAAGCCCCATCCATGAAGTACAAGCATGATGACATTTTAATATACTGACTGAAGAGAACTTGAAATTATTTTATATAACACAGTCTGATTTCATCGCACTAATTCTATGACTGAAGAGTACTTACAATTACTCTAAATAACACTAGTCTAATTTGATCACACCAATTCCATGATTGAAGAGTACTCAGAATTTCTCTAAATAACACTGGTCTAATTTTATCACACCAATTATATGATTGAAGAGTACCCACAATTAATCTAAATACCATTAGTCTAATTTTAGCATGCTAATTCTAGATTGGAAATTACTAACAACTACTCGAATTAATACTTGTCTAATTTTATCACATTAATTCCATAGCTGCTCTGTGGTTTTTAAATGGAAATATTAGATATTTAAAATTCTTTACGTTCCTGCTTTATTGGCAGTTTTTAATCATATCGGTGTGATCCCCTTCTAGAAAGGCCACCCCACTTAAAGGACACTTTCCTTCAGAAAGCGTACATTGTAGACCCAGAAAAGAAAGGAAAGCCAACGAGTAAGCATATTATGGAACAGCATATGGGATTCCATAATTTCAAATTAATGGTGGCACAGTGATTCTTTAGGGTTATTAAACAGTGATTCCTTAGTATTATTACACAGTGATTCCTCAGGGTTATTACACAGTGATTCCTTAGGGTTATTATACAGTGATTGCTTAGGATTATTACACAGTGATTCCTCAGGGTTATTACGCAGTGATTCCTTAGGGTTATTACACAGTGATTCCATAGAATTATTACACAGTGATTCCTCAGGGTTATTAAACAGTGATTCCATAGGATTATTACACAGTGATTCCTTAGAGTTTTTACACAGTGATTCCTCAGTTATTACACAGTGATTCCTTAGGGTTATTACTCAGTGATTGTTTAGAGTTATTATATAGTTATTCCGTAGGGTTATTACACAGTGATTACATAGGGTTATTACACAGAAATTCCTTAGGGTTATTACGCAGTGATTCCTCAGGGTTATTACACATGGATTCCTTAGGGTTACTGCACAGTGATTCCTTAGGGTTATTACACAGTGATTCCGTAGGGATATTCTTACTTGAGTCAAAATACAATTAACTTTATTAAAAGGAAAGATTAAAGAAAATCAGTAAAATTGTAGAACATCTGTAGCTGTGAAAGAAAGTACTTCAGAATTCCTTTGTATGCAGTATTAAAACTATTTTTCTCAAGTACAATGTATAAACAAGTCATACATTGTGTTTATTTATTTGTTGATTTCTTTTCAATTTATCTTTTCTTTTAAAATTCAAGTACAATAATATTACTTTCTTCATGATGTGCACACCCAATGTTTACACCTGACTATGTGGCCAACATGCTTCTGGTATGGTATGGTATGGTATGCATCCTCCATTCACACTTGCTATTTACATATTCTCAAAATCTGTTCCACAGAATTTGACCAAACCTGAAAGAAAGTCTTCTGGAAGGAAGCTTTTTCAGATTGGTTCAAATTATGATGATTTGTCATCCCATATGGCTGCCATTACTACAAAAATACAGAACCTTTTAAATGATATCTTCCCAACAGAAACACAATACAGTATAATTTCTTGAAATTTGAAGATAAGAATCTTTTCATGATGGCATTTCAGATTGTTCAAATTATGGGTCCATACTTTAATTCAGCCACTATTACTAAAATAGCAAAAAAGATTTAAAGGACTTACTCTCAAAATGTACTTAACATATTATGGTTAAATTTGACAGAGGGCATTCTGGCATATAAGACTATTAAACTTGTTCAGATGATGCCAATCTGCTGTCAGATGTGACTGCATTGCTAGCAATACAAAAAAATTTACACAACCTCTTTCAAAAACTGTTTTATAGAATCTGATGGAATTTGACGGAAATTATCCTGACATATATAGTTTTCAAATTTTACTTATAATGCTGATCCACCATTGGAAATGGCAATTATTAAAACAATTAGGAACTTTAAAATGACTTAACACCGATTAAAAAAATTTGACATATTATCTTGGCTTTAAATTATTTTGCAAAGGATAACATTCTAAAATCAAACATGACTGTTGTTATTAAACAATTAAACTTGTGGCATAAAGAACGTTTAAGTTTATACAAATGATGCCAATCTGCCATCCAATATGGCTTTCAGTCTTAAAAATAACATGTATGGCATAATATGCTTTTAATTTATACAAATGATGCCAATCTGCCACCCAATATGGCTGTCATTGCTAAAAATAAATGTATGGCATAAGTTATAACAAGCTTTTAAATTTATACAAATGATGCCAATCTGTCATCCAATATAGCTGTTATTACTATAAAAAAACACGTGACACAAAGAGCTTTTAAGTTTATACAAATGATGCCAATCTGCCACCCAATATTGCCATCACTGCTAAAAATAAATCGTGACACAAAGAGCTTTTAGGTTGATACAAGTGATGCCAATCTGCAAATCAGTATAGCTTCACTGCGAAAAATAACATGTATGGCATAATGAGCTTTTAAGCGTATACAAAGGAAAAAAATCTCTAAGGAGGTATGTTTCTCTATTCCACCAGTATCAAAAATAATTGTTAAAAAATGCCTCAGTGAACTTGATACCAAGAAAGCTACAGGACTGGATCAGATCGGTCACTGACTCATTAAATCTTCTGCCTCTGCTATTGTAGATAGCATGACATGCATAATCAATTTAACTATTGCAACTTCATTTATCCCCAAAATATGGAAAACTTCAAAAGTAACTCATATTCATAAATCTGGCTCTAAGGATGTTGCTTGTAACTACTGACCAATCTCCATGCTACCACACTTTGTCAAAATTGATTGAAAAACATGTCCGCGACTCATTAATGTCACATTTAACCAAACTCTTGCTGGTACACCCAATCAATCAGGCTTCAGACAGAAACATTGGCTTCAAGCACTTGACCAAGGTAGAATAATAGGATCTGTATTTATAGATTTCAGGAAAGCTTTTAACATGGTGGATCATGAAATCCTTTTGAAGAAACTGAAAATCTATGAATGTGATGAAAGCACAGTTAGATGGTTTGCTTCATACTTAAGTGAGAGAACACAACATATTTATATAATGTTCTGTCTGAACCTGGAACAATTAGATATGGAGTACCACAAGGCTTAAATCTAGGTCCATTACTATTTATTTTATTTATTTATGACCTACCACGTTTACTAAGGGACTCAATATAATCTACAGATCTCTATGCAGATGACACAACATTGCAAGATATCCAAAACACAAAGCATGAACTCGAAATTTCTTTACAGAATGCCCTAAACAAACTGAACAACTGGTGCACATGCAATGGTATGGTGGTAAATACTGGTACGACTAAAACATTACTTATCTCAACACGGCAAAAAAGGACAAATCTTGATAGTGATGAACTGTGTCTGACATAGAAGGATAAAAATTAGCAAATGATATGTCATGATAGACTACTTGGTGTTTTGGTAAATAATAACCTATCATGGACTGAACATATGCAACATATCAGTCAAAAAAGTCAATTCAAGTGTATGGCTTCTCACTAGGATAAGACATTTTCTTCCTAGAAGGCACATAAAACTATTTTATAACAGTTACATAAAACCCTATTTAGACTACAGTAATACAGTATGGGGTAGTTCAAATGATTAAAATATAGCAAAGCTAGCACATATTCAAAAAAGAGCATTTGGGCTAATACCAATCCAGAAAGAAAGCAAAGCAAATTTAGCTGGTAAGTTACAAATATTACCTATTAAAGACCAAATCCGTTTGAGTAAAGCCAAATTAATGTACAGGATATACAATACTAGTGCTCCTGAATATTAACAATCACTGTTCCAGTATAGGCTACCTGGCAATACACCCCACATGCGATCCATGTCTACCAAACAGTATAAAACTTCCAAACCAAATAAGGAATTATTTTAAAAAGAGTTTCCAATACTCTAGAACTTTGGTCTTGAATAGTATTCCATCTGAGATTAGAAATGCCCACTCTGTTTCCTTTTTCCAAACCCGATAAATCCAGTGGCTTTAGAGATGCAGCTAAAATAAATAAATTCCTTTGTATGAGGGTCTCAAAGTAGATTATTTCTTAGCTAATTGTGTTATCCTCTTTAAATAAAATCATCATTATTATTATTATTATTATTATTATTATTATTATTATGCCAATCTGCAAATCAGTAGAGCGTTATTACAAAAAAATAACACGTATGTCATAAAGAGCGTAAGTTTATACAAATGGTGCCAATATTCCATCCAATATGGCTACTGTTACTAAAGCAAGGAAAAACACTAACAACTGCTTCTATGTATCACTTAACAGACTTTGATTAAATTTGAGAGAATGTGTCTTAGTTTGATTCAAAACTTTCAAGACTTTCATTTATACAAAGGAGAATTTTCTGCCATCTAATGGCTGCTATTAATTAAAATTAGAAATCATATGCACAACCTCATCTAAAATACAATGAATAATTGGCGTTACCTATGAACATCTGAAAGATAACGTTTTTCCATCACAGTCAATGATTGTCCTGAACATGTAAAACACTTTGACTGGTTCTGGAATTTATTTGTTGAAAACCTTTATTTGTAATGATGCTTTAGGTAGTTATGACCGAGTATGTCCAGATTGATTTTTATCAAGGTGAAATGTGTCACTATTTTCATTACTGCCTGTTGGGTATAACACATTGAGTAGTCACAAGTTGTAGAATGTGTCACTATTTGTTTTACTGCCTGTTAGGTAAAACACATTGAGTAATCACAAGTTGTAGAATGTGTCACTATTTTCTTTACTGCCTGTTGGGTATAACACATTGAGTAATCACAAGTTGTAGAATGTGTCACTATTTTCTTTACTGCCTGTTAGGTAAAACACATTGAGTAATCACAAGTTGTAGAATGTGTCACTATTTTCTTTACTGCCTATTGGGTATAACACATTGAGTAATCACAAGTTGTAGTATGTGTCACTATTTTCTTTACTGCCTGTTGAGTATAACACATTGAGTAATCACAAGTTGTAGAATGTGTCACTATTTTCTTTACTGCCTGTTGGGTATAACACATTGAGTAATCACAAGTTGTAGAATGTGTCACTATTTTCTTTACTACCTGTTGAGTATAACACATTGAGTAATCACAAGTAGTAGAATGTGTCACTATTTTTTTTTACTGCCTGTTAGGTAAAACACATTGAGTAATCACAAGTTGTAGAATGTGTCACTATTTTCTTTACTGCCTGTTGGGTATAACACATTGAGTAATCACAAGTTGTAGAATGTGTCACTATTTGCTTTACTGTCTGTTAGATATAACACATTGAGTAATCACAAGTTGAAGAATGTGTCACTATTTTGTTTACTGCCTGTTAGGTAAAACACATTGAGTAATCACAAGTTGTAGAATGTGTCACTATTTTCTTTACTGCCTGTTGGGTATAACACATTGAGTAATCACAGGTTGTAGAATGTATCACTATTTGCTTTACTGTCTGTTAGATATAACACATTGAGTAATCACAAGTTGTAGAATGTGTCACTATTGTTTTTACTGCCTGTTAGGTAAAACACATTGAGCAATCACAAGTTGTAGAATGTGTCACTATTTTCTTTACTGCATGTTGGGTATAACACATTGAGTAATCACAAGTTGTAGAATGTGTCACTGTTTGCTTTACTGTCTGTTAGATATAACACATTGAGTAATCACAAGTTGTAGAATGTGTCACTATTTTTTTACTGCCTGTTAGGTAAAACACATTGAGTAATCACAAGTTGTAGAATGTGTCACTATTTTCTTTACTGCCTGTTGGGTATAACACATTGAGTAATCACAAGTTGTAGAATGTATCACTATTTTCTTTACTGCCTGTTGAGTATAACACATTGAGTAATCACAAGTTGTAGAATGTGTCACTATTTTTTTTACTGCCTGTTAGGTAAAACACATTGAGTAATCACAAGTTGTAGAATGTGTCACTATTTTCTTTACTGCCTGTTGGGTATAACACATTGAGTAATCACAAGTTGTAGAATGTGTCACTATTTGCTTTACTGTCTGTTAGATATAACACATTGAGTAATCACAAGTTGTAGAATGTGTCACTATTTGCTTTACTGTCTGTTAGATATAACACATTGAGTAATCACAAGTTGTAGAATGTGTCACTATTTTTTTACTGCCTGTTAGGTAAAACACATTGAGTAATCACAAGTTGCAGAATGTGTCACTATTTTCTTTACTGCCTGTTGGGTATAACACATTGAGTAATCACAAGTTGTAGAATGTGTCACTGTTTGCTTTACTGTCTGTTAGATATAACACATTGAGTAATCACAAGTTGTAGAATGTGTCACTATTTTTTTTTACTGCTTATTGAGTATAATGCAATGAGTATTCACAAGTTGTGGAATGTGTCACTCTTTTCATTATTGCGTGTTGGGTAAATCACATTGATTAATCACAAATTGTAGAATGTGTCATTGTTTTCATTACTGCCTATTGTCAATATATTAATTTAATCCACACAACTATATGGATAATCAGACTGGTTTCACAGAATGGCAGTTGTCTATACCGTATGGATAAAGCATTTTTAACAATAAGTTCTAGCTGGCATGTGTTAATTTCATCACATACAAAAATTACTTTGTGTCCTGTAATTTTTGGATAGCATTGAAAATTATTACACATATTTTAATATATCCTGCCTGGAAAATTGGTTCAACTGGATATTTACATTACTTACAGTAGTTGGTGAAATGCTAATGGTTTGGATACTGAACTTGTCCGCAAAATGCAGGAGTATTGGGTTTGATTCCTTGTCTAGGACAGGTTGGCCGCCATGTTGTGTCTAAGAATGACACTTTACTTACAGAGCAGGTTAATCCATCCAAATCAGAAATATTATTATTTATCTCCAGTTATGTCATTTTGTTTATTAGGCCAAAAAGCTGTCCAGGAATTTATCAATTATACAGTGTAGCTTCTAGGCTGAAGAACTGCAAGCATATACATTATGATCATCAGCTAATGCTTTTGGTTTAACAAGAATGTATTTCTTTTAAAACCCATGCCAATATATGTAAATTTATTTGAAGGCAGTTATTGACAAAAACTTGGGTACATGTGTAATTCCTGAATAATTTGAAGCAAGTTTCATAGGTTGGTTACAGTTTTGTTTGTTTTGCCATATTAATATGACTTAAATGATTTTTGTGTTGTTTATAAGCTATTATTTACATTGTACATTATATTAAGGCATTTCCCATATTTTAAAAGTGCATTTCAAATTTGTTTAGCATTTAAATAAAATTTGTTTATTAATCCAAAATTCTTTCCTACTGAAACATTTACAGATTTAATTAAATGTACTAAAAGCAAAGAATCCCATGGCAGTAAACAAAAAATCCTTAGAAATTTAGTAGTTAATTCAGGATGACCAAATAGTGGGACACATATGACAGGGCTCAAGAAATAATTTCTCAAGCACTCATCCATGGTACAAGTAAGCCATCTCAATTTCTGCCATATTCATTCTAAATAATCCATTTTTGTCAAACTCCAGCCTAGAGAAATATACATGGGTGGCATAAAAAGGAAGATTTCTTATTGGACAAAACAATTGGAATATTTCTAAATCATTACCCCAACTAGATTTTAACCAGTCAGGTTTTGCCTCAACATTATCTGCTTTATAAATAGAATGTAACATGTATTGTGTAATGTTTGTGGAAATCAGCAAATACACTTAAAATACTCATTTCAAATGTAAGCTGGTAACATTTGTCTTGTGAAACGTCAGTACATAATTATAGAAAAATGCCTGCTTCACATTGGCATGACAGTGCGAAAATAAATGTTTAGCTTTATAAATACTGGTAACCTCTTTTTAGAAATCGATGGCAAGGTGTGAAACTGAACCAAATTATTTGAATAACATGTAGCCATTTTAGTAGCTAGCTTACCTCTAAAAAGCAAAACAATGAAAAAGGAAACAACAAAGTAATCAAAAAAAGTATTACAGAGATGATAGAGAGAAATCAGGTATTCAAATTCTAGTATGACTTGAGATGAAAGAATAATAATTGATCTTATTGTATGAAATCTAGACTTAATACTTATTCAAATTGATCCTTTGTTCAAGTGAAACTTTTATCCAAAACTTTAAATCCTTCTAAAAGTGCATCTAATTTTATCCCTACATTTTTAATTGAAATCAACAAGATTACTATAAACTACTCAGACTAAAGCTTGAAACATTACTACTTAACTGTGTATATGCACTTATTACCTACCAAGCAATATGTCTATAAACTAATTAATTACCAAGCACTGTGTATATACACTAATTAATTACCATGAACTGTGTATATGCACTAATTACTTACCAAGCACTGTGTATATACAGTAATTACTTACCAAGATATGTGTATATACACTAATTTACTTACCAAACACTGTGTATCTGCACCAACATTCTCACCAATCTATGTGTATATACACTAATTACCTAACAAGCACTGTGTATTTACAGAAATTACTTACCATGAATTGTCTATATACACTAATTTACTTGCCAAGCACTGTGTATATACACTAACTACTTAATAAGCACGGTGTATATACACTAATTACTTATCAAGCACTGTGTATATACACTAATTACTTAGCAAGCACTGTGTATATACACTAATTACTTACCAAGTACTTTGTATATACACTCATTACTTACCATTCACTGTGTATATACACCAATTTACTTACCATGCACTGTGTATATAGACTAATTACTTACCAAGTACAGTGTATATACACTAATTACATACCAAGCTATGTGTATACACACTAATTAATTACCAAGCACTGTGTATATACGCTAATTACTTACCATGCTATGTATATACACACTAATTACTTACCATGAACTGTGTATATACACTGATTACTTAACAAGCACTGTGTATATACACTAATTACTTACCAAGCACTGTGTATATACACTAATTACTTACCAGGCTATGTGTATATACACTAATTACTTACCATGAGCTGTGTATATACACTAATTTACTTACCAAGGACTCTAACTACTTACTAAAAATAGCGTATATACAATAATTACTTACCAAGCTATGTTATATAATTTATGTGGAAATTGTGCACTGTTCTCTTCGCAGATCATGGATTGGGAAATTGTGTACTGTTGTCTCCAGAGATAGATTATGGATTTGGAAATTGTGCACTGTTCTCTTCACAGATCATGGATTGAGAAATTGTGTAATGTTGTGTCCACAGATAGATCATGGATTTAGGCATTGTGTACTGTTGTCTCCGCATATGGATTATGTATATTGAAAATGGTGTACTGTTGTTTCCTCACTATAGCAATGCATGCACTTCTTGACACAAAAAGGCCCAAGTCAATGATCTAACCATTATTGGTGCCTTGAACCCTCAGTACCCTCTTGGGACTTTCCCATGGTTATAGTCTGGAAACTATTAATAGCTGGACCCTAAAGTATATATATTCTTGACAACCAACATAAATTCAGCCTGTTTAGGTCAAAACAGGCTCGACATTTGAGAAACCCTTGTTTTCTTGGGTGTAACTTTCAATGGCTTTGGAAAAGCTTAATTTCTAATGTTGCTGATAATAAATTCACAGATTTGGAAATTGCATGCTGTTTCTACAGATAGATCATGCATTTGGAAATTGTTTACTGTTGTCCCAAAATGTCAAATTGTGTACTGTTATCTCCAGAGATTTTTCATGGATTTGGAAATTGTGTCTCCACAGATGGATCATTGTTTGATATTTATCTTTTTCTGTTGCAGGAACCACAAAAGCTATGAAACTTCATACTCTACACATTATAGGTGTTTCCCACCAAATATTTCTGAAAGCAAATGGTTGTTTTCCTGCGAGATTGTATTGAGACATTGGTGGAAAATGTTTTCTTGCTAATTCTACAGTTGTTTGCATTCTGTTATCTTAATATTCATCATTATAATTGTGCATGCAATATCATTTTCATATTGTCATTGCATTTAATTCATAATAACTACCAATTTTGCATTCTTTGTTTATATATTCATTCTTTATAATTATTGTCATTATCAGTTATTATTTTATTAATATCGTGGCCTAGTGGTTAGAGCGTCTGCCTCGGATACAGGAGGTCATGGGTTCAATCCACACTGAGTCATACCAAAGACTTACAAAAATGGTACTAACAGCTGCCTCGCTATGCGGTCAGCATTATCTAATTAGTGTCATGACTGCTCGGCCTGGTGTCAGAAATCAAAATGTCCAAATTTTGTGAAATGTATATAAAATAGATACATGTAACATCTTGTAACATTTTAAACTGTTTTCCACAGCACCCTTTCTGGTATGTTATACCGTTGACTTACACATCTCTCAGGAACATTATTGTTGAGTTTATTCATATATGTGCATAAAAGTATTTATAAACCAACTCAGACTGTTATAACAGGTATCATACCGCTCCAGTGGCCTAGTGGTTAGAGCGTCCGCCTCGTATGCGGGAGGTCGTGGGTTTGATACCCGGTCGAATCATGTCAAAGACTTACAAAAATGGTTCTAACAGCTGCCTCGCTTGGCGCTCAGCATTAAGAGGCTAGTTTTAGGACTGGTCGGCCTGGTGTCAGGATAATGTGACTGGGTGGGACATCATGCTATATGTCTGCGGCATGATGCCCCCGTGCTAGACATAACTATAAACTGCCACACGGCAAACATTGTCGAGATATGACTGAATAATTGCTAAAGCTACGTTAAAAATCCAAATCACTCACACACACATTTTATTAATATCAATATTGTTTATTATTATTATCATTATCAGTATTATGATTATGATGATTAATATTGTAGCAACCTGTGTACAATGGCCAGGAACAGTACACGATGCCAGGCCAAGGTCAAGGTCAGGTGCCTTCAGTGAATCAAAGTCAATGTGTAATCATTCCCCCTCCTTCAATCCAGCAAGGACCTCAGCGGTCACAAGTGCAACAAATGTAGTGGGTTAAATCAAAACTTCACAAATAAGTAAGTTCATTATTTATCTGTCTGTGATTAGAAAGGTAGGTGTGGAAGCCTGTACTCAGCAGATGTATAGATGGATGTATGGATGGTATGAAGAATTTAGTTCTTCGATTGAGTGCGTTTGTTGTTCTAACTGTAATTCTATGTCGTGTGGTTTATTTTGCTCTTTAAAAGTTTTAATGTATTATGAAAATTATCATTTTATAAAATAAGGCATACTGTGTAATGAAAGCAATAACCTTTAAGTAAGTAGTTAGTTATATACTTCTTTAGTAATGAAATTTTAAAAGCACAGATTAAAATATTAGCTGGTTTGTGAAGACGTACGAAAGGGGGAAAGAAAATATTGAATGGATACAATTTATTTTTAAGATCGAAGGTATTTGCCTTACAAGAGTGATTGTTCATTGTGGTGATTGTGATTAGGGCAGTGTGTTCAGAATGATTGTCCATTGTGGTGATTGTGATTAAGGCAGTGTGTTCAGAATGAGTGTCCATTGTAGTGATTGTGATTAGGACAGTGTGTTTAGAATGATTGTCCATTGCAGTGATTGTAATTAAGGGAGTGTTTTCAGAATGATTGTTCATTGTGGTGATTGTGATTATGCCAGTGTGTTCAGAATGATTGTTCACTGTGGTGATTGTGATTAGAGCAGTGTGTTCAGAATGATTGTTCATTGTGGTGATTGTAATTAAGAGAGTGTGTTCAGAATGATTGTTTATTGTGGTGATTGTGATTATGGCAGTGTGTTCAGAATGATTGTTCATTGTGGTGACTATGATTATGGCGGTGTGTTCAGAATGATTGTCCAGTGCAGTGATTGTGATTAGGGCAGTCGGAATCCAGAGGCAGAAAGGAGCAGAAGAGACTTGAAATTGTCTCTTAAATAGTTTGGATATGTAGAAGAATGAGTCTGCCAGGAAGTGTTTATCCCCTTCTAACTGCACCTCAAAATGGTGGTTATTTTTTTAGCAGAGAAGGAGAGAATATAATGTTTTATTAGGACTTTATGCATATATATTGATAGATGACACTGTTTCTCTAGGCAGAACTTAATTTCAAGAGTTTGTTTTTCTCTTCTGTAATGATTGTGATTGATACTCGTTATATTTTACCAATATTTGTCATAGTCTTGTGTAAATGTATATGAAACAGTACTAGTATTACGTTGTTTATTAGCAGTGTTAAAACTAAAACCACATTAACTGGCTGGTAGTTCAGTCAGTGGTTTTTGATGGTGCATGCGATCAGTGTAAACCGCTTTTAGTACATGTTTTGGGTGTTTTGTGCTATTTTAAATTGAAAATAAAGTGGATTCCATTTATTTGCTTATATTAGGCATCTAGGCTTCAATCCTTTTCTTATTGATTATAAAATATGAACATTAATGTATGCATGCTTGTTATTTAAACCTTCAGTAATGTACAACGTTATTGTTCAGAATCTGTAACTGGAGTTAAAAAGTGGAATATTTTTTCCTTAGAATCACAAAGAGAAAAATCAGGCACTCAGGCTGTATGTTACCTTAGAATTATTTGTCACTTTTTCCTGTTGCAGAAGACACACATTTCTGTTACTTTTACATATATGCTATATTATTTGCATCACATATATCTAGTTGTTTAGGATATATGCAGCAGAATGAAAAGATCTGTTAAAGAGCAAGTTGTGAATTTCACAAATAATGTATTAAATGGATGTGTGATATTTTATGCAAATGAGGTGGGGACATATATTGTTACTTGGAACTCTAGATAAACATTATTCTAATTATGGAAAACAATTTAATTTTGAACATCCAGTTCCATGTTGGTAATGTATCAATTAGCTTCACAATCTTGTATAAGAGTCGTCTCCCATGCCAAGAACATATCAAGAACAAAGCTCTGAATACCAAGTGATTTTATATAGTGCTATCATCTTTTATTGCTTGCTTGAAATCTTTTCCCTCAGGGAGGGGATCAAGAACATAAAATCAAGTTATTAAAAGGTATTTACCCTATGACTTCATTTTGTTAATTTATTTCTTAATTGTTGTACAGAATTCTTCTGATTTATAACAAAATTATGGCCAATTGTACATTTAGATACTTGATTACGTTGCTTGGTTACTATAGTCTACCATTGCCTTTGGTATACCATCATGAGCTTTAGATCCTAAACCTTCCATTTGAGTAATTATATTGTTGAACTCTCCAATTCTTTCCATCATAAGCAAAGCCAGTGTTTTGTTATGGTCTATTTGATCATTAAAAACTGCATTCATTGCTCATTTCAGGTTATTGTACAGTGGACACCACTTATTTGCTTGTCTTGTATATTTGTGCACAGTTTCAGTGTACCAATTCTTTTCTTCTGTATTATGATAAAATGAATCAGTCCATTTCTTCTATATTATGATAAAATGCACCAATCCTTCTATCCTGTATTATGATAAAATGCAACAATCCTTTTCTTCTATATTATGATAAATTTGACAGCTTATAATGTATACTTGTTACTTGCACTTGTCAGAAAGTTATGGTCATAATGCGATTATCTATACTTGCTAATATGTATGATGTATCGTGATGTATTGACATAGTTTGTCATGTAATCATCAGTTTCAATGCACCAATCTTTTTCTTCTGTCTTATGAAAAAAAAATCCTTTTCTTTAAAAACTAAGGTCGGTGATGAGCCACCAGCCAGACAAGGACAAATGTTTAAAGTATTGCCGTGGATAGCAAGGAATATTGCAGAAAGTTCACGCTGGGGACGGAACAGAGACGTCGGCAGAACACAGTGGAGTTGGACTCTAAGAGGCAAAAATAATGATAATAATGGGTGGAATTTAGCTACTCAACATGGCGGCGGAATTACCAACCCACCTCGATGTAGTGAAGCAAAAGATCTTCATTATGAGACCAACACTTACTGGCACTTCTTACGGACTGTAAAACCATCAGCATAGAGCCTGGGGGAGCCACATTGCAAGGACAATAGGAGGCCAGACCAGGACAGCGGTGGATAGAACGGACCGAAAAAGAGGTGGGCAAAATTAGTCACAAAATGGGGGCTGCGAGAACTCCTATTGGAACGTGCGGAAAGGCATCACTCTACCGATGTACCGGAGTCAAGCCACCGCGGTTACCTTGGGGTGGAGCAGTACTCAAAATTGGGGCTCAGAAGTGGAGCTGACGACCCAAGAAGATTCCAGCAAAGGACTTAGGTGTGAAAAGGCCCAAAATACTAACGGAATTGCCTGAATGACAAGTAGGTTTACTTTGGCTTTCATTATGACCCCCGAAAGCCTTATTAGGCGAAAACTCTGGCCCTGAAAAGATTCAGATTGGTAAGCTGCGAAATAACTTGAGAAATCTTGAGCTACTTAAGATCACAAAATTGTATGGCAGCTAAAAGCCAGACCGATTGGTTATATGTTTTGAAAAATACAAGTACGCATAGTACACAAAATTATATAACTTCATAATAGGTAAACTCACAACCCAGGAATATTTGACTCGTATGTGACTTTCACATGTTTGGCATTATGGTAGGGACTGCCCGATAGATAGGTAACCTGGCATTGATTTGATATAAGTAATAGTACAACGTTGCAACCTTGGTTCGGAAGGAACTATTTTTTGACCCCTAGCTGTGGGTTGCTTGGCTGGGGGGCGTTGTGCTGTGTGGTGCTGTGCTGTGATAATAGCGGTTAACCGCAAAAATTAAGTAGTACGCAAATGCGTACAATTAAATCGGTCGGACATACCTTATAGGTGCACGCGACCTAAATCCAAGTATATATATATATATACTTTTCTTTAGTGCATGAAAACATTGATAGCTTATAATGCGTACTTGTTACTTGCACATGTCAAAAAGTTATTGTCATGCTACTTGTTGTGATGTATGATGTATTGTGATGTATTAGCATAGTTTGTCTTATAATAATCTGTTGTCATCAATAAGGTGGTTTTGTACCAAGCTAGTCAATCATAGATGACGGACTCTAAATTCAAGGATTTTTAAGGCTGATTGAAAGATTTTATTTATTTTTGTGTGACATGGTCATTTGTTTTTAGCTCCACCGGTCATTGACCAGAAGAATTTATTGGATGGTCTGTTTCCATCATCTGTCCATTGTCCGTCCATCCATTAGCATATGTTTGTTACCGCAACTCCTAAACTGCTTAAATTGTGTCAATCTGACATCCAGTATGGCCACCATGACTATCATCTTTTAAATCTTGTTATGACAACTCTACCTCAACAGAAAGTCATACTGACATCACATTTTCTCCATTGGCATCAAGTTTTCTCCAGAAGACTAATTATGAGGTCCAGTTGGTCTTAAATGAAAATGGTGAAGATCTGACATTCAAAATGGCTGCTAGCCAGCTGCAATCTTAAAGATCTTATAATTATTGCTACTCCTGAATGGTTGGTAATATCAACATGAGGTTTACACTGACATACTTTTGTATGATATTTAGTTGGCCTTACATGAAAATCGCATCATTCTGGCATCTAGTTTAACTGCCGCAATAGCCTTTTTGAGAATCTTTTTATTGCTCCTCTTCCAGAATGGAAAGTCATATATTGACAATATTTTTATCTCTTTGCCTCCTAACTGGATGGCTGTACAACATGGGGTGTTTGTCAGTATATTTGTTGTTAGACCTAGTTGGTCCTGAAAGAAAATGGTGCAAGTTGTGTATTCATTTATGACTGACAAAACAAGAGTCTTAAAGATCATCTTATGACTTATCTCCCAGAGTGGATGATCATTATGCCATTTTTTTTCTTCTTTCGCCTCTCCTGCAAAAACATGAGAAGATATTTATTTAAAAGCTTTGGAACTAATTTATCTGCAATTAAGACTATCGACAGACAGGTACACGAGCTTAAATGTTCAAATCTTATTAAAATATAAATTTAAGTTATTTTGCCAAAAAGAAAACCTCAGGTACTGTTTTGCAACATTGTGACCTGTTTTATTGACACAATCGAAAATTGCCATCCAGTTGGGAAATGAGAAATAGCATTACAACACAAATATGCATCAAGTCTAGATAGTGCAAAATACAAACCTAAGAATATCAAACATATCTAAATTGTCAATTCATCTATTAAAATAAAAAATGAGATTTCTAAATATGTAGGTTGACACCAAAGCACACAAATGTCATAAGATAGTTTGCCCATGGCAAATTCACTGGAACTGAAGTTGCCTTTGGGAAATCTGTGCTTGAATTAGCTACTATTGTGCATACTGGATGGTAACTTAGTACAATTTTTATTTAGGACAAGGCAAACTTCATTAGAAGTGTTTTGGTGAAAACCACATAACATATATTATATAAGGAATATGTTATCATCGTAAATTTGACATATATGGTATAGTGAATATATTATCCCAGTAGATTTTACATAAATTGTATGTTGAATTTGTTCGCCTGGTAGATATTATACATATTGAATAATAAGCAATGTATGTTGCACTGCTTTTGTTTGTATTTTCTGGAGGGAGAATGTTATTAACTAAACTGCGATTTACTGCCACACCTTTAGTGTGCAGACAGTTAATTCATCCATTTTTAATTGTCATATGGCTTGCATTGCACGTTGGATAACCATAATAAAAAAACAACCTAACTAAACACCTAAATTTACATGTTTCATTTGGACTACTTCAAATTGCATCATTTAAAATATTGGCCTACTGTACCCTGCATCAGAATATTCATTTCAACCTTTAACTGTTATCTTCAAAACAACACCATTTCTAGAGTGGTTATTGATACTGTACATAGTTGCTGTACTGATTATATAGACTGTATATATTTACTGTAAATATTTAATATCAAGCAACACTGATAACCACTTTCGTTTTATGACTATTTGAAACTTCCAATCTCCTGATGCATCATGCACTGAAAACCTATTTTAATGCAAATACTGGTATGCACCAATATATCTGTTTTAACATGAAGTCATGACAAGGACTAGAGAAAACTCAGTTAGACTTTACAGCTGATGACATAGGTTTGAGTTCACATAACATTTTCTTTAGGAATAGTTGCTTCTTGGAACAAGCTACCTGAAGCAGGTTTTTTGTTGCTGTGTATTTAACCCAGAGTGGAATGATTTGTCCTTCAAATTCTACCCAGTCTGTTACCAATGCATACACATCTGAACCTTCCTTTACGTTTACATACAAATATAATTACAAAGGATCATGAAATGCTCACAAAACAAAATATGCCCATGAATCCAACATGTTATCCAGTGCTGCAAGTTTAAATACCAACATGTTGACCCCAAAATTTAAAATATGGAGTTGCTCTTTTCTTAAAACCATCCTTAGTGCAGGTCTTCTTTGGATACATGCACTATAGTATAGTTTTAACAAAAAACGATCCATCCTCGTCTATTTCACTTGTTATCAAGAAGCAACTGGCAACTAATCATTACTATAAAACAATGAAAGAGCCATGGAAAACTGTACTATAATAGATTCAGGCGAGCAAATGTAATTTACAGGTTCCATAATGACATGCTTCATATCATAGTTTATTTTCCAAAGCATGCACCTTTGCATTTTTTACATCCCGTTTGCCATTGAAATTGTGTACGTTTAGTGTTTCAATCTAATGATTTTTTCCACTCGATGCAGTTCGTTTTCCACGTAAAATGTCATGGTCATCATCATCGTCATCTGCATTCAACAGTAGCACCTTTTTGTTCCTGCACAAGTTCAAACAATAACTTATCAAGTTGTTTTCGCTAAATATATACCAAGCTGACGTCATTGTTGTTCCAAGATAGCTCCTAAGTGAATTAATATACCAATAGATTCCAAATATATTTTTAGAAACGCATGTAACATCGGTTGGGCCTCTTTGCGAAATCTGTCTGATGCATTCAAAGGAAAACAAATTACTCTGTTCTCTACCATAAGACACACTCTAGTCATTTGGTATAATGATACCACAATTAGGTATCTCCATAAATTGTTTTCAATATTCAATATGCATCTATCTACATTGCTTTCTGTGGTTATTATTTAATTTAAAAGAAGATATATCATCTAAGATTGTCCTTGTGAACTGGTATATTTGAAATTCTTTGCACAAGACCAATTGTAAAATGTTGCATACGAACATCTTACATTCAAGCTAACTGGTGATGTCTATATCAACTGCAGCTGTTCCGATACAACCACATATGACCCATAGTGTGCCAAGCGACATACTCGAAGACACAGAAGTTTACTAAAGCTAAATACGTCTCAGAGATTGTATGCCTGCCTAGTATATGAACTTGACATCAACCGGTTGATTTTCATTTGTGTTATCCAACCAACCAAATCGGGCATCAACGTCTCTTAGGTAATATATTATTCTCCTCAGGTTCGGCTCGAACCTGTAATATTGTGATTGATAAGATGATGCTCTATATGTCTCAGCCATTCACTATGCTTGGCTGTTGGGTGAGCACCCTCCATGTAAAAAGACAAAGAAGATACAACGTTTCTATTTATTATTTCGTGACTTAATACTTAGGTATACCTGAGCCGTCCCCTTTAATACATAGTCATATAAATAAATGTTTTATTTCTCTAGAATATTTGCAAACGATTTCGCAAACAAAATTGTTAAAGTATTATCTATATTAGCAAATATCGATTCATCTAGTTCCTGCGGTCAAGTATCTATAGTTGAGATTTGCGATTTGAGCACACCGAAATTAAACTATTGCTTGATCAAATGAAGCAAACAGCATTCTCTCTAAAGTCAGTGCACAAAATCAGCTGTTTATTGACTAAACACAGCAGAAGATATGTTAGGCTAAATATTGATTAACCTCGTGTATGCCAATCACTGGTTAGGTATAACATCGTTTGCAACTGTCACTGCTGCCGCCGTTTACAATTATTATAGAAATTTGTACTTATCATATTGCAAGCTCAAAGACGTTTACCATAGTTCTATCATAATGCATATTTTGTGGTTACTGACATGGTTAATATAGGTCATCGTCTTCTATCCCATCCGTCATTTTTTCGTTTCCATACTGGTCAACTTTGTTTATTACAAT
This sequence comes from Sinohyriopsis cumingii, assembly GCA_028554795.2. Classification (NCBI taxonomy): domain Eukaryota; kingdom Metazoa; phylum Mollusca; class Bivalvia; order Unionida; family Unionidae; genus Sinohyriopsis; species Sinohyriopsis cumingii. Next base: position 96,522,765 of record CM068835.1, on the reverse strand, counting down.
CTGTGGGTTTTACATATACAATGGTTTTTACCAATATAAACACGGAAGATAGAAAACCGTGACCTATATCTGTCATATGACACTAACTGATCCAAATCAAACACGCATACATGATCGTAGTACTTATAAGTATGTATAATATATGTGCACACCGATTCCATTAAATAAATGAAAAACGTTGTGGTTTGCACTAAGAGTAATTATAAGGTCCAATAGATAGAAAAGGTAAAATCCTTGTAATTATGCATATATCAGTGACATCATCAGTGGTGTTATATTTTTCATTTACACACACACAAATATATATATATATATATATATATATATATATATATATATATATATATATATATATATATATATATATATATGTATGTAAGTATGTATGTATGTATGTATGTATAGTTTCAACTATAAGACATACAATGTTGTAGACAGATTTTAAACCAACAATTCAACAAATAATTTATTTCCATAATATAAAAAATGTAAAAGTCAAAAGAAGCTTACAGTATTGTGAACTAAATCTAAATAATCATAAATGTCCTACCAGTGAGTCTAAGAATATAAAAAGTTCCAAATGAATTCCAATAATCTTGTATGACATGATATGCCAGTAGTCATGAATCGCCTATTGCCTATAAAGTCCTGAAAGTCCTGCTCTATTTGTTATACTCCCATTGTTTACTTCAACAAAGGAGGTTAGTCTGTCTAACAACACTGGTATCGTAAAAAAAAATGTGATAACTATTACTCATGTATCAAGGTGTCACTAGTGCAAAAACTTACTTTCATATGAAATAAAATCTAATTGAGTACTGTTTTGCTCTGGCGCTGTTTAACGCTTTTCAGTCAAACATTACTACTACACGTTACCAAACACAGCTGAAACATGACAGTGTAGAGCTGGTACAAGAGGTTGCAAATAGACTGCTAGAAGTTTATATTCGGTTATTTCTGAGAGAATGTGATCTGGATCTGGATTTTTAACGTAGCTTTAACAATTTTTCAGTCGTATCGCTACGATGTCTGCAGAGTGGCAGTTTATAGTGATGTCTAGCACTGGGAGTAGTAAGGTGGGGCACTAGAGCCTCAATGGGAATTAGCATTACAGAGACCCCTGGGTCACTATAGCCTCAATGGAAATTTAACATGGAGAAAAATCGTGGGTCAATATAGCCTCAAGGGGAAATTAACATGGGAAATAGTCTTGGGCCACTATAGCCTCAAGGGGAATTGAATATGGGAAAAAAGTCTTGGGCCACTATAGCCTCGAGGGAATTGAACATGTGATTTTTTTTTTTTTTTTTTTTTTTTTTTTAAATTTTCTTAAATTTAAATTTAAATTTAAAAAAGGGGTAGGCAATTGAAAGACTATCTCTTTTCGAGAAATATGGCTGGCCCTGAAAAGGGCCTTTGGGTTTATGTTAATGTATTCATTAACATAAATGGTACCGCATTGGTCTTCTTCTTGTCCTTAGGCTACGTCTCACTGTTGGTCCGTAAATCAGCACTCTTTTCAGGCATCCTTGTCTTTCTACGTAGATCCTACGTATCCACAGGCTGGTGTTTGTCCTGTGGACAACGGCCCACTTGGATCGGACATACATGGGTATGTCCGTCCGGAACATCATGGAAGACACAAGCGTAGAAGATTGCACATCGGTCCACATCTTGAAGCGACGAGAACAGGTGAATCAATGCACTGAACTGCGCTTATTTATAGGTAGAGGCAGGATTGAAACGGATTGAGTTCATTCACCAATCCAAACACGCGTTACAAAATTCAGTCAGCCCGCATCCAATCCGAAGAGAGTAGTCTGTGACGTCAGTTGGTCTATATAGATTCGCTAGCGCTTGTGTGCAGTCAATCTATGCGACAGTGATTCAACATGACGGAAACTCAGAAAACGATCCATTGGGGTGCACCAGCAGGGGAGACTGCCCAAGGGAACCCGGACTTAATTTCAGAAGAGGTACATTGGGATTTTGTGGATTTTCTTACCTCGCAAGAATTTGTTCCGGAACCTTCGTTACCTTCTTCATTACCGCAAGTGGAGAATTTTAGACAGAGACAGAAAGAAGAATTGGAGAAATTTATGCAACGACAAAAGGAAGCGGAACAAGCTTTTCTCCTACAGCAACAGCAACAGCAACAAGAAGAGGTAAGAAAAAAACAACAGCAACAACAGCAAGAAGAAGTAGCAGCAAAGAAACAAGAGGGTGAAAATCAAACGGCTACGGTATTGTTGGACATTTTACGGAGTTAAGAAGTCTGAAACAAATGTATCAGACTTCTTTATCACGACCGAAGAGAATACGATCTTCCCGAGCTAAACACGCCAACCCTGTGACTAAGCCTATCGTACCACCCTTTGTGATTTCAACCCAATCATCAGAAGTAGGCCTCGGCAGTGGAAAAGGCTTAAGGCAGTTAAAGTTGATTGGTTAAACTCACCCCTACACCAAAATAAAAAGGCCCTTTTCAGGGCCACCCACTTCTCTCGAAAAGAGATAGCCTTTCAATTTGCCAATAACTCAAAAATCAACAAAAAAAACCAAACCATTTTACCCTTATAGTACATGTCTGTGTATGAGTGCGTGAGTGTAGCTTCTTATTTTAAAATCAAAACTCAAAGACACTTACCTTATATCATTCATGTATTCTTTTATCCATTTTTTACAATCAAATTCACAATTCACCACAGAACACTTTAATTAAAAGTTCATTGACTTCTTCTTTCTCCTTGTTTAGTCTCTCTGTTTTTTGAATTTCTTCACCGTTTTTTTTCCTCATTTTCTTCCCTTCTTCTTTTCTTCTCCTCTTTCTTTGCTTCTTTTTAAATAGAATTGTCTTCTTTCTTCCTCTTCTTCCTCTGAAGAATCCCTCTCTTCTTCCGAAGAATCCCTCTCTTCTTCTGAAGAATCCTTCTTTTCTTCTGACTCCTCTAATTTCTTTTTTGGGCAATCTGGAGACCAATGTCCTTTTTCTTTACAATAATGACAGGTATCTTTACTTTTGTCTTTTTTAGCCCCTGTTTTTTTTCTTTATTGACTGTCTGGACACTCTGAAGACCAATGCCCTTTCTTCTGACAGATATAGCAAGTATCTTGACTTTTATCTCGAAAGGAAGGAGAGTAGTCCGTCGGCTGGTCTGAAGAGAATTTTCTAATGACCCCTCGCAAAGCTCTGACGAAACGTTCCATCTGGGTAGTCTCTTCCATCGTTGTGCTCGGCTTGAGAGTGAAATGAATAGTGAAAGAACAAGACACACACCCTTTTATATACGCTGGTCTGCCATGACTATAAATTAGTCTATGGTGTTTACACTTGAGTCATTTGACGTTTTGCACTCAAGATGAAACGATCCCATTCATTCGAGAAGAAAGAAGAAGAAGAAAGTAAGAGGCAGAAACATGGTCTATCGCCTCGTACCATGGCTGAAATCTTGGCACAAATTCATGCCAGTGATTTTGAAGAGGACATGAGTGAACCAGAATTTGAAACCTCTAAACCAAGTTCGTCACCCTTAGTCAACCCTGAAAAATACTATTCCATTCGAGAGACGGAAAAGCGCTCCTCTAGAAAATTTAGAACCACGGCTTACACCTACACAGTGAAGTTTAAAGATTTCAAGGCCGACGTACCCTTGGAGAAAGCAGAAGGGTTTATCACCGAGATGTGGGATTCTTTGCTCACCGCACTCAAGCGACAATGTCAACCCAAAGAAGACGATCGCTTGACACTATCCATAGATCACGACAGTTTGAAATCCCCTGTTTGGATCGAGTTTAGCAGACTCGCAGAACTAACCCCTTCCAAAATCATGGACAAGATTCAACACGTACAACAATCTAATGACCAGTTTGACATCACCGATGGTAAAGCCACACTGAAAATGGCTCACGTCTCTCTTCCTCAAGGGACTGGACGCAAAAAGATGTTGTTGGTGAACGAGTTTCGCAGCATTAAGCGTAGCCTTGTCCAAATTCACAATCCTCAAGACCAGATGTGTTTAGCTCGAGCCATCGTGGTGGGACGAACCTATGCCAACAAGAACGACACGGCAGAATGGAAAAGAGCCTGGAAAACTATTCGACAATCGGACCGAGCCAAACAACGAAACGAAGCAGAACTCCTGTTGCAACAAGCCGGACTGTCCAAAGACACACCCTGTGGCATTCCTGAGATGCAAAAATTGCAAGATGCCCTAGCTCCACGCTACACCTTGAAAGTGCACCCTCAAGAAATGCGCGGGCCTCTGTTGTTTCGAGGCCAAGATTTTAAGGACGGAAAATACATTCATGTCTATCATCACGATGACCATTTCGATACCATTACCAGTATCACCGGATTCCTGGGATATGTTTATTATTGTGAGAAATGTGACTATGGTTATAATAATCGAGAGCAACACAAGCATTGTGGATGGAAATGCCCAGGATGTTTGGCCTCTCCACCCTGTCTGAGCGAAGAACCAGTGCCTTGTTCGACTTGTCTGCGCACGTTTGTCAGCCCTACCTGTTACCAACAACATTTGAAAACACAAGGTTCACAGAAGAAATGTGCTTGTCAACTGCTGAGATTGTGCCCTACGTGTGGACAAGGCATACTTACCAATAATGCCAAGGCACACGTATGTCGAGGAAAGAAAAAATGTCACATTTGTCACCACATCGTGGACTTGGAACACGAATGCTACGTGCAAAAATACCAACCCCCACCAGAGGAAGAGGAAGGTCACAAGAAGAAAGGCAATTTCATCTTTTTCGATTTCGAATGCATGCAAGAGACTGGCATTCACATTCCTAATTTCTGCGTGGCTCATCGAGCGTGCGAGAAGTGCATTCAAGAACCTATCTTCAGTCATTGCCCTCACTGCAGCAAGATTCCTGGAGGACGTGAAAAAATATTTCGGGGACCGAACATGTTAGCCGATTTTGCCCAATGGGTTTTAGACCCCATCGACAAGACGTGGAGCCAAGAGGACATCGAACGTTACGGAGATTGTCATCGTCATGCCACGGTGATGGCTCACAATTTCTCCGGATACGATGGACAGTTTCTTCTCAGATACTATACGGAACAAGGCACCGAACGTCCTAAAGTGACTTTGAACGGAGCCAAAATCATTTTCATGCAAGTGGGACAAGTGCAGTTTAAAGATTCGATGAGCTATTTGGCCATGCCTTTGAGTCGAATGCTTAAAACGTTTGGAATGACAGAAATGGCTAAAGGGTACTTTCCACACTTTTTTCAATACGGAAGCCAAGCAACACGCCGTTCTACCCCATTTGCGTGAGGCTCACTATTACGACCCCGACAACATGCGTACCGAACAACGAGAAGCATTTCTACGCTTGGTACCAGGCTCACGCCTCGGACCCTTTCGACTTTTAGGAAGAAATGCTAAAGTATTGTCGTTCCTACGTGGACATTTTACGACGTTGCTGTGGAAAATTTCGAGAACTGTTCATGGAACACGGAGGGGTCGATCCTTTGAAAGAAGCTTGCACCATTGCCAAAGCGTGTTCCTTAGTGTACCGACAACGATTCATGCCTGAAAACACCGTAGCTGTCATCAGCCCTCAAACGACCCACTATGTCAAGCGTCAATACTCGGTCCAAGCCCTACGCTGGTTACATTACTTGTGCGACAAGGAAGACAAATGGATTCAGCATGCCCGCAACGGAGGGGGTGAAAAGACCATCGGAACGTATTCGGTCGATGGCTAGGACTTAGAAAACCCCAAGATCGTGTACGAGTTTAACGGCTGCTTATTTCACGGATGTCCCGTCTGTTACCCTGACCGTAGCACTAAAAATCAGTTTTTACAACGAACCATGGAAGACTTGTACCAGGACACTTGTCAGCGGCGCCTAAAGTTAGAACAGCAAGGATACCATGTGGTGGAAATGTGGGAACACGAGTACGATCACCGTATGAAAACCGATCCCGAGTTTAAACGCCTCGTGGAAAGTTACCAGTTCATGGACCCCCTGAACCCGAGGGATAGTTTGTACGGAGGAAGGACCAATGCCACCTGTTTGCTGTACCAAGCCGACGAAGAGAAAGGAGAAGAAATCAAATACTTGGACGTGTGTTCGCTGTATCCCTACGTGTGCAAATATTGTCGCTTTCCTGTAGGGCACCCGCAATTGTTCACGGAACACATCGACCTGAAAAACATTTGACAATACGAAGGCTTGATCAAGTGTAAAGTTTTGCCTCCCACGAACCTATACCATCCCGTCTTACCTCACCATTGTCAAGGCAAACTGATGTTTCCCTTGTGCCGTACTTGTGCCGAAACGTGCAACCAGGACCAACCTTGCCATCACAGCCAGGAAGAACGTGCCTTGACGGGAACCTGGGTCAGCGTGGAATTGTTCAAAGCTCTGGACATGGGATACCAACTGTTAGAAGTGTACGAAATTTGCCACTTTCCCAAGACACAACAGTACCACAAGGGTGACCCTACTCAGAAAGGCATTTTCGCCGACTACGTGGATGCCTTTTTGAAACTGAAACAAGAAGCCAGCGGCTATCCTTCCTGGTGTCACACTCCCGAAGACCAAATACAATTCAAAGAGAAATACTACGAACAAGAAGGCATCTCTTTAGACCACATCGAAAAAAACGAAGGCAGGCGATCGTTTGCCAAAGTGATGTTAAATTGCTTGTGGGGTAAAATGGCACAACTACCGTTTTTACCCAAGACGGAATATTTGACAGAACCTTCCCGCTACTTCCAGATGATTCACGACAAAACCAAATACATGAAACACGTGGACGTCGTTCGAGAGGATTTGATCTTGGTCAATTACGAAGAAGATCTGGACTTTGTACAAGACGACCCTTTTGGAAATGTCATCATTGCGGCTTACATGACAGCTCATGCTCGCTTAAAATTGTACGAATCTTTAGAACTGTTAGAAGAACGCGTCCTGTACTTTGACACGGACAGTTGCATTTACATCCATCACCCGATTCAACATCACCCTGACATCGAAGGAGACCGTTTAGGAGCCTGGACAGACGAGCATCCCGACGACAAGATTCTAAGTTTCGTCAGTGGCGGCCCCAAAAATTACGGCTACGAATACCGGGACAAACAAGGAGAAGTGCACACGACGTGCAAAGTGAAAGGACTGACTCTGAATCATCGTACCGGTCGAGTGGTCAACTTTGGGGTATTGAAAGAAGCCTTGCAATCGGGAGAGGATGGAAACTTTAAAGTGACCACCTATCAACCGAACAAGATTGTACGTTTACCCACTCACCACATCGTCAGTCGACCCTTGGAAAAAGTCTATCAAATTGTATACCAGAAGCGAGTGCGACTTCCCAATCACTTTACGTTGCCGTACGGTCACGTCGGTATTGGTCTGTATATAAAAAGGAACCCTAGGCAAGATCGATAGTTCATTGTTCATTGAAGTAACTTACCATGTCGTTGACGAAGAAGAAACCAGATTGGTTTGGCTTGGACCCAAGAGGTGGCCCAGTATGCACGAGAGTTATTCAAGGAAAATAGTTACTTTTCAACCCGTGTTAGTGACGGTGCCAGAAGAACCCGTCACCCAGGACGGGACTGTCGTGGACAGGCCTGAAAGACCCTTTCGGGAGGACACTTGTTTGACCTTACCCCCTACTATAGAACTGGTTAGAACTTTACCCAAAACATGTTGTTGTACAGACACTTGTGTTTATTCCACGTTCATGGTTATCATGTGCCTTTTATTCTTGTACTTAAGCCTTTGGCTTTTATGTATTTTTGTCTTTCGTATTCATGTTTGAAAAAAAAAAACATTCAATAAACGTGTTCTGAAAAAAAGTATATAAACTCTTGTCTTGTTTGTTTTCGTGTCACAAGTGACATTTCTCACACTATGGCTACCTCTGCTGTCTCTGCTCCCTCATCCTCTACTGTCAAAGTCATCGACGAACACTTAGATCGTGCCAGTTGGGAGGCTTTGTATCTTCGCCATCCCTTTAACATGCTCATTGCTGGACCTAGCGGTTCAGGCAAAACCGAATTCGTCAAACGTTTGATCGAACATAAACATCATTTGATCGATCGACCCCCTCAACGAATCGTGTGGTGTTTCAAAGAGTGGCAATCGGCGTACAGCCTCTTGCGAGAAAGTCAAGGCGATTCCATCGTGTTTGTGGAAGGCACTCCTAAAGAAGTCGACGGTATCGTCTCTGACTCCCGTCAAACCCATTTGGTCATTTTCGACGACATGTTAGGAGAAGACGAAGAAGAAATTAAACTGTGGTTCACGCGCAAAGGGCATCACCGTAATGCCAGTGTCGTTTACATCACCCAAAATTTGTTTCAACAAAGTAAAGCCCATCGCACCATCAGTCTCAATGCGCATTACGTGGTCTTGTTTAAAAGCCCTCGAGATAAATCGCAAGTGCAAGTCTTAGCCAAACAGTTAGGAACGCCTTGGCTGACTCAGGCGTACGACGATGCCACTCAAACGCCACACGCCTATTTACTCGTCGATTTGAAACCTACGACTCCCGAGGATTTGCGATTTCGTACCCACGTGTTTCACCACTGGTGCCAAGACGGAGGGCCTGTCCTGTACACGTCTCCGTCCTCGACTTCATTTCACTCCACATAAAAAAAATCTATAAAAACCTGAGACCCATTTTCGTCTGTCTCACTCTCAGTGCGAACATGACGTCCCTTCAGTCGCATCTTCCCGTCAAATTGATTCGTGCCTTGTATGGCATCAGTCGAGAAAAAGATCCACAAACACGAGCTCGTGTCTTAGAAGCTAGTCTCAAAGAAGTCTTACGATGGTTCACGGTGACGGCACGTCAATTACTCCAAGGAATCATTCAGATTCCTCATCAAACCAAACGCTTTTTTGATCGAAACAAAGTCGCTTTGGTCCAACTGGCCGATCCCCGCATCGACACTCAAACCAAAAAACAAATCATTTTGAAACCTGGAGGGAGCGGTACTGTAGGAGGGGTCATCATTCGCTCACTCTTAAGATGGGATCCTAATGCCCCCAAAGTTATACCCAAGACAAAAGTCCAACGAAGCCCCAAGAAGAAAAAGACCAGGTCCCCAAGGAGAACTTCTCCAGTGGCAGGACCCTCCTCTGACCAGACACCACCACCCCGGAAAAAGAAAAGAAGCCCCCAGAAAAAGAAACAGAGAAAAAGTCCCCAGAAAAAGAAAAGTCCACACAAAACTAGTCGCAAGAGAGGCACTTCGGCCAGGACGCAACCTTACACTCGCAAACCACGACCTGCCACGGCGGTGACTGCGTCTCCGGCGGCCTCACGTTTGTCCACCTCTCCGTTAATGACACCCAGAACTGAAGAGTACTTGAAGACGTTGATCACACCAAGAACTTCTCCGTTGATGACCCCCAAAAGAACTTCCCCAGTGGCAGGACCTTCCAATTTAGTGGCAGTGGCTGCTGCTCACAAAGTACCTTCTCCCAAAATCAAAGTTCAAGAAAGATCGGGCATGTTACAAAGTTTACTGGATTTGTCCAAGCAAGAACTGGCTCGATTTAGTCCGTTACGTACCCCTGAACGACGTGTCATGCCTGTCCTCAAACTAATACGACGTCAAGACAATCAGTGGCGACGCGTTCCAGTATAAAAAAGGCCTGTGACGAAGTCGGGTATCAGTGTTTTTTGGTGCTCCTGAACGGCCTCCAAAGAGGTCATCGATACCGTGTGCGAATGTTGTTTGAACGTTTTGAAAGGCACGATTTTTTTGTCCAAACACCAGAAAAAATGCTTAGGCAAACATCGTCACGTTCTTCGCCAAATGGTTCAAAAGAAAATTCCCATTCGTCAAAAAAAGAAGATGTTAGTGCAACGTGGAGGTATTTTACCTCTCTTGTTAGGCCCCATACTGAAAGGAGTCTTGGGAACCATGTTGGGAGGACTGGTGGGAGCAAGATTAAAAGGCCTCGGAAGTTCCAAGATCTCAGAATCGACCCCTGACAACCCCATGGAAGGACGAAAACTAGCTTTAGTGCCTTACAAATGATGGATGGAATACCATCGGTGGCAAGAACAACACACCCCGCATTTACCTCCCAATCCCCATTTGAGCGAGATGTCCCAGTTACAACACGAATTGCAGTCCTTGATGGATCGCCAAGATTTGTCCGAAACAGAAAAATCGCTAAAGTACGGTCAACTCTTGCAACGACTGCAACTCTTTCACCAGAAAGCTTTAGACGAAACAGCTCTACCCACTCTGAAAGATTTTAAGACCTTGATGAAAGTCCAGCACCATCACCAGTACCAGTACCAGTACCACCAGTACCCGTGACCAAGACAGAAAAAGGAGAAGAAGAGGAAGGGTTTCAAACTCCACCAGAAAAAGTACGCAAGTTAACAACACCACCTACCTCCAGAATTGGATGGATTAAAAAGATGATGGCCACCCCTTCTTCCTCACAAGAGAAAAAGAAAGTGAAGACAGAAGTGAAGACAGAAGTGAAACAAGAACCGATATCCCCCGCTCAGACATCCTTCTCCTCTTCGACACCTATTGCTGGCCGCACACGCAAAGCATTGCAATCCAAGAAAATACCCCAAGAGAAAAAGAGTAGCATCCTCCAAGAGTGGGTGTCTTATTAACACACCAATCAACACAAAAAAATAAAAAAATGGAAAAAGTCTTAGCCAGCATTTACTACGATCCCTCCCATCCTGCAGGTTACGCAGGAGTTCAAAAATTGTATCGTGCTGCCAAAACTCGACTGAAAAGTCTCCGTTTACCTCAAGTGCAACGATGGTTACAAGAACAAGCTACCTAAACTTTACACAAACCCATTCGACGCAAGTTTGCCAGAAGTCGCACCCGAGTGGAAGGCATCGATCATCAATGGCAAGCCGATTTAGCCAATATCTCTCATTTGGCCAGCTACAGTCGTGGCTACAAATATTTGTTTTGTGTCATCGACGTCTTTTCCAAATTTGCCTGGGTCGTGCCCTTGACTTCCAAATCGAGCAGCGAGTTAGTGCGAGCCCTGCAACGGGTGTTGAAACAAAGCGGTCGTCACCCTCTTCGATGGCAAACGGACAAAGGCACCGAATTTCTGAACCAAGCTTTCCAAAAAGAATTAAAGAAACGTGACATTCATTTTTTTGCCACGGAGAATCCCGAAACCAAAGCCAGCATCGTGGAACGTTTTCAACGCACTTTGAAAGAACGCATGTGGAAATATTTTACGCATCACCACACTCTGAAGTACATCGACATCTTACCGCACCTGGTGCAAGCGTACAACCAATCTTACCATCGAAGCATCGGACGTGCCCCGCAAGAAGTGACTCCCGACAACGAAGTGCTGGTGTTTGAGCGTCTGTTTGGTACGTCCCCGACGAGGGCTGTCCCCAAGAAAAGTGGAGAGTTGGCCGTAGGAGATTGGGTGCGCACTGGCAAAACCAAACGCACTTTTGACAAAGGTTACTTACCTAACTGGACGACCGAATTGTTTCGTGTCACTGGACGAGTGCATGGCCGTCATCCTGCCGTCTATAAATTGGAAGACATGAACGGAGAAGTGCTCAAAGGAACGTTTTATTTGCCCGAGTTACAACGTGTCACCAAAAAAGAAGACGACGTGTACGACATCGAAAGCATTCTCGAACGCAGAACCCGTAAAGTGGGCAAACGACGTGTCAAAGAAGTCAAAGTACGTTGGAAAGGATATCCGCCCAGTTTTGATTCTTGGATCGACGTTTCGCAAGTCATCGACTATAAAAAGAAGTGACCATCATGCCTTTTCACACAGACGCAGCTACGTCGACCACTCGTCCTTCACCCAGTTCTTCTGTGCAAGATTTACAAAAACAACCCTTGTGGGTGTGGTGTGGAGAACGTGTGCCTAAAACGCAAATCGTCTTTTTCTGCCAAATCTTCGTGGTGTATTGTGTCATCGGGGCAGCCATCGCCAATTTGAGTTTGCAACAAGGAGACAAACAATTGTGGACCATTTTATTGAGCAGTTGCATCGGTTACCTGCTTCCCAATCCCTCCCTGAAATTCACCTCGAACGGGAACCACGGGAACCTTGTGTCCAGTGCCAGTGCCAGTCACCACTCCAACCACAACCAGAACCCCATTTTGGGCGGAGACACGCCTCTGACGTCCAGTAACCCCTCGGACAGCCACAGAACTCTGGAATTATGAGTCACCAAAACCAATTTTACTTAACTTTACCCAGTGACAGTTCTATGGAGGTGTTTCCCAAGAACACGTTGTGCTGTTACACGGCCAAATTACCTCAAGCCATCCAGTTAGATCACGAAGCCCATTGGGAAGTGGCTTTAGTAGAAATGATTCACCCGACCCAAGTCCTCAATGTCCTTCCCAATCAAAATTTTTCTGATGTGGAAGTTCATGACGAGCAAATGCAACAGTGGATGGATAGCAATGTCAAATATGACAAGAAAACCCGTACACAAAAGTACACCACCTATCACTTGTTCATTCCACCAGGCTATTATTTTAGTGGTCAACATTTGGTCAGCACCATAACCTCCAGGTTTAATGTCGTGTTTCTGAAAGCTTTGGAGCATGTCAACAAAAGTGTCACCATGGAGTACCACAAAGCAGCTCGTCGCTTCTTGATGAAAGTTGAACGGAGTAAAATCATGTCCATTTTATTTTGTCCTGAATTGTTTGACATGTTGGGCGGAGACATGGACATGAGAAAGACCATGATCAAGAAAAACGAATTACCCATCGTTTACGACAACGAGTCTTTTAGCAAGTTATTTCGTGCTCCGGTAGAACTGAACCAAGGACTGAATTTGATGTTTGTGTACTCCGATGTGGTGGAGTATAACGTGGTGGGACACACCTCCGTACCGTTACTGCGTGTCATTCCTTTCAAAGTGGATTCTGCCACGGACGCTGACGAGGAAGGTGGAAACACTTACCACGTCCACCGCGAATTTGTACATCCTCACTACTTGCCTGTCAGTAAGTGGTATTTGGACACGGTCAACATTGCTATAAAAGGAGATCTGGGACAAAATATTACATTCACCAAAGGAAATGTCACGGTGAAACTCCATTTTCGAAAACGGTTCTCTCACGACTCGTAAGTAAGTCATGTATCCAGTGTACCGAGGGGTTGCTCGACAGCGAGGACACGGTTTAGGAGACATGTTAAAATCGGCCTTTCGTTCGGTGGCCCCAGTGTTGAAACCGATGGTGACACGCGGATTGCACGCCTTGAAAGATGCGGCACTGACGCAAGGCAAAGAATTTCTCCAAAATGTCATCATCGACAAACAAAACCCTAAAGAAGCCTTCATGAGGGCAGGCAAAAATGTCTTGCTGCAAACGGGCAAAGACATTTTAGGCCAACGAGAAACACCTATAAATGCCCTGCATGCTACCGAGTCAGGCATTCAGCAAGAACAAGGCAGAAAGAGACGACGAAGAAAACACCCTTTCACCAGACTTCAAGCGAGAAAGGCCAAGAAAAGAAGAACCGTTCGAGACTTAGACGTTTTCGATTATTGAGAAAAGAGACAAAAAAATGATGCACCGAGAATCTTGCGCTTGTTCCAAGACGGAACTGGATCTGTTTGCCATGCCCCCCACGATGATGACGATGCAAGAATCCCAGTGGGTGGAATTTCACCCCGTCTCCTCACTGACCGATTCCGCTCCCATCGAGTTTGAAATTAAAGGACAGCCCGAAGATTACATCGATCTGAATAGCAGTTACTTGTACCTGAAAGTCAAAATTCTAGATAAGACTGGAGGTGCTATAGACGATGAAGCAGTAGCTCCCGTCAACAATTTCATGCATTCCTTGTTCAGTGGAGTGGACTTGTACTTGAATAACAAACTGGTCAGTAGCAGCATGGATACTTACCCTTATCGTGCCTACCTGGAAAATCTCTTGACGTACGGAATAGATGCCAAGAACACTCATCTCAATGCCTGTGTGGTATGGGAAGCTGACGAACCTACCAAGTTTGAAATATTGGAAACTGATGAAAAGAAAGACAACAATGATGGATTTCTAGAACGAAGAAAGAGAATCACGGGAGCCGACACAAGTTTAGAACTGATGGATCGTTTGCATTTGGACATGTGGTTGCAAGAAAAGTATTTGCTGAACGGGGTGGATGTCCGCCTGAGACAGAATCGTAGCAGTGCCGCTTTCCATTTGATGGCTGATAGTGACGGTTACAAAACCAAAATCCTAGAAGCCAGACTCTACGTACGCCGTGTGGAAGTGTTACCTAAAGTGGGAAACGACATCAGTCAGACGTTGAGCAGAACGACTGCCAAGTATCCCATACGACGCGTGGAAGTGAAAACCTTCACCATTCCCAAGGGACAGCGATCCATGATCGAAGATCATCTGTTCCAAGGACAGTTACCCAAACGTTTGATCGTTGGTATCGTCGAGAATACAGCCTTCAACGGAGCTGCCGAAAAAAATCCTTTCTACTTTCAACACTTTGGCGTGTCCAAAATCGAAGTCAGTCGCGATGGCAAGACCTTGTGTACCCGACCTTTCGAACCTGACTTTACCAAGAAGAATTACTTGAGATCGTACTTGTCCCTGTACGAAGCCACCGGACAGTTAGGAACCAATACCAGTCACGGTATTACGTACGAGGATTATGCAGGAGGCTACGCTTTGTGGGCTTTCGATTTCACTCCAGACCAAGGCAGCGACGAGGGACATTTCCACCCTATAAAATCCGGCCAGATTCGTGTGGAAATTCAGTTTAAAGACCGAGACCCTGATGAAACGGTGAACGTCATCCTGTATGCAGAATTCGATAATACCATAGAAATCAACAGTTTGAGAGAAGTCATCCTAGATTACTAGAAACCATGGAAGACTGTTATCCCTCTTTACCTAGTGGAGAAACTTTTAGTGTTGGATTATTGTTAAAAAATGTTAGAGTTGTTGTTGTTTAGTGTTAAGTGATTTTTGAATAAAAAATGTTGTGTTTTGAAAAAATTGTTTGATGTTATATTGTTGGATTATTGTTAAAAATGTTAGAGTTGTTGTTTAGTGTTAAGTGATTTTTGAATAAAAAATGTTGTGTTTTGAAAAAAAATGCCTTTGTCTTTTGTTTAGCTATAAGAATGTTGGATTGATGCTCTTTCATTTCTTACTATCCCTCTCATGACACTCACTAAACGTTGCGACTCAAAAACCGTGTGGGGATGTTTTCCTTCACGTCCGCGCTTTGACTTTAAGAACCGGGTTGTTTCCAGTCTAACCATCCATTGTCGACTCATCCTCCTACGAAGATGTGCTCCAAACTAGCTAAGCTCAACGAAGCCTACGTGAATTTGCATAGGGTCAGACACAGTCTGATACCGAAGCCAGAAGAAATAGAGAATGTGAGAATGTTAAAAATCACTGAAGACCTGATAGAAGAGCTCTTCAGAGAAGAAATGAACAGGGAAAAAGAAGAATGGACAGAGAAGTACAGACTTCAGAGACAGCAGCAACAGCAGCAACAACAACAACAGCAGCAGCAACCTGAACCTGACAGAGGCTTTGTCGATTGTCGTATCGACACCAAAGAGTTCTTCTTCTCTTTTCGAAGAAGCAGACCTATCGCCAGAAAGTCTATCCTCAGAGGACATCGCATTCTTAGAAACTAAAAAAGAATGCCATAGCAAACAAAAAAAACAGCCCTTTTCAGGGCTACCCAATACTCTAGAAAAGAAATAACGAGCCATTTGCCAATGTGTGTAGGTAGAGTAGTGTGAATATAAACACTAACTCTTTTTTAAAAAAATGTGAGGGTATGTGTTTGTGTGTTTGTGTTTGTAAGTGGTTAAGTAAGTTGGTATGGATAGTAGATTAAAATGATGTCCTTTTTTTGGTGTTTGAGGTGTAAATTTGGGGTTAGATTGGATTGCTTTGCGTATGTGGATAGTCTATTGAAGTGATTTATAAAAAAATTTTAAAATAGTGATGGGTAGCATAAAAAAGTGAGTGAGTGTTTCTTTTAGGTCCGCGCGTTGTTGTTTTTTGGTTATGATCTAGGTAAGATCAATTTTATGTTTTTAGGGGGATGTTTTCCATCACGTCCGCGCTTTCACTATAAATTGAAACTCGCTGGGCAGTCTAGCTACCCTTGTTGATTGATCAACACAAGAATGAATAGCAGAATAAGCAAACTTCTTGAACTCCAGATACATCTGGAATATGTCAGGCGCCTGTTAAATGAACTGGCCGCGGAGGCTATAGTAGAAGAGGAAAGAATGAAGAACGAAGAGGAGGAGAGAAGACAGAGGGAAGAGGAGGAAAAGAAACTGGAAGAGAGGATGTCGTACAATATTCCCGAGACAGAGGATTGGGGTGTTGAAGCGAATCATCCTCCCTCTGCGCTCCCCAGAAGAAAGGTGAAAGGAGACTGGAGAAGAAGATGCGTGTGTGGCGCCAGGCCAGGAAGGTGCAACCATTAGATAGGTGCATCTGGAGTTTAAAAAAAACCCAGCCCTTTTAAGGGCTACTCAATACTCTAGAAAAGAAATAACTATAGATTTGCCAATGTGTGTGTGTGTGTGTGTGTGTGTGTGTGTGTAGGTAGAGTAGTGTGATTATAAACACTAACTCTTTTTTCATAGTGCGATAGTATATGTTTGTGTGTTTGTGTTTGTAACTGCTCACGTACGATTGTGTGGATAGTAGATTGTGGATTTTGTTTATTGTTTCTTAGCGTATGTGGAGAGTATAGTTTGGGTTTTGTAACCGCTCACGTACGATTGTGTGGATAGTAGATTATGGATTTTGTTTATTGTTTCTTAGCGTATGTGGAGAGTATAGTTTGGGTTTTATTATATGAAATGAGAAAGTAGGGGATGTTTTCCTTCACGTCCGCGCGTTGTTTGGTCATGATCTAGGTAAGATCAATTTTATGTTTTTTAGGGGATGTTTTCCATCACGTCCGCGCTTTCACTATAAGAACCCACCAAGTTTGTCGTTGGAACCATTCTACGGAAGAACCCAAGAAAATGAGTATTGAACTATTTAATGAGCTAAAGGATAGTTGGTACTGGATGACAGATGCAGCCTATGTGGTGGAAAGGCTAGAGAAGGAGTGGATGCATGAAGTTACTAAGGACTTTGTCAAAAGTCAAGTGACGAGTCTAAAACTTGCCAGGGATCTGATTGTGGACATGATTAAAGAGGAAGTTAAAAAGTTAAGAGGCTTCATAAAACTTGACTATGTGAAAGTAGGTAAACTGAAAGAGGCCCTTGATTATGCTATTGAAGTGAGGTGTTTTTTAAAAGATATTTTGGAGTGGACTGAGTGGTCCTATGTGAAATGGGGCTTAAACCAAATGATGAAAGCAGAGGAGATGATGAGGAAAGTGATGAGAGAACAAGTCAAGATAATAAAAGAAAAGTGGTCAAAGGAAAGAAAAGAAGAAAATAAAGAAAAGGATGAACTAGAAAAACTGAACGCAAACTGGATGAAAATCCAAGAGAAGTTCCGGGCCATGGGCCACCCGGACTGGTTGCCGGAAACAGAAAAGAAGAAGAAGAAAGTAATCATGGACAAAATAAGAGGATGGTGGAAGAAGTTAAGAAGTTAAAAGAAGAAGAAGAAAAACCTAAAGGCCCTTTTCAGGGCCAGCCATATTTCTCGAAAAGAGATAGCCTTTCAATTGTCTACCCCTTTTTTAAATTTAAATTTAAATTTAAAAAAATTAAAAAAAAAAATCCCATGTTCAATTCCCTTGAGGCTATAGTGGCCCAAGACTTTTTTCCCATATTCAATTCCCTTTGAGGCTATAGTGGCCCAAGACTATTTCCCATGTTAAATTCCCCTTGAGGCTATATTGACCCACGATTTTTCTCCATGTGAAATTTCCATTGAGGCTATAGTGACCGAGGGGTCTCTGTAATGCTAATTCCCATTGAGGCTCTAGTGCCCCACCTTACTACTACTGGGTCATCATGCCCCAGACATGTAGCATGATGTCCCACCCAGTCACATTATCCTGACACCAGACCGACCAGTCCTAACACTAACCTGTTAATGCTGAACGCCAAGCGAGACAGCTGTTAGTACCATTTTTGTAAGTGTTTGGTATGACTCGGCCGGGAATCGAACCCACGACCTCCCGCATCCGAGGCTACCACTAGGACACCGGAGCGGTCATTTCTGAGTGAAATTGTTCGTATATCGCCATCAGTTATCTGAGACGTGTGCAGTGGTTTTTGCTTTCTAAGGACTCTAATTTTAATCTTGATAATTTCCAGATTAAGCATGGGTTCAGTTGAAATGACATTTGATTTGATTTGTCTTTCAGCAAGAATACAATGTTCACATTAACAATAAAATAAGCCTCATTAAACCGTAGTTCCTACTTTTCTGGAAACCTATGCCGAAAATGGGTCAACTAATGTCGTTTTTTCACTTTACTTATTTTTTGTACAGGAAATTGTTGTAGAAGTAGAGATTCACTGATTTGTCAAATATAAGAGGGAAAGTCTGTTCAAATGGGTGGTTATTTGGAGGGAAGACAAACTTTCATTTCAACAGAAATGGACTCAAAAATGCAACTTAAAGGAGGGTTTGATTAGTGCACCAAAAGTAGTGTGGCAACTACTTGAAGTCACATGTTTCCTCTCGATTACAAAGACCTCTGTACGACTACTGTTGTAAACTGGAAATACTAATGCATCCAAACTATCAATAATTTTACTCTAATTAATACATGACCTCAAATATCAAAATTTCCCAAATGTCTGTCAACCGTAAAACTGCACGGTTCCTCATTGACTTTCCTAACTTACCACCAGTATTTCACGCAGTGAAACTATACGACTCAGCCACCTAATACAGGGAACTACTTCTACGACGCTACCTTGGGCCAGTCAAATCATGCTTTTAAGCCATATTTCGCCTGTAACTCTACACCATTATTACCACCATAGCAACAATAAACGGTGCCTGCCGATGACATAATGGGTCTTTCTCGATTATTCCATTGTATAATTTACCATTCTCCAATCATAAATACTGCACCTGGATTTACGCAATAAATGTATAGAACTAGATTTTAATAGGGACTACTGAGTGACAGGGACACTCATGCGGCTCTGACCTGAATTCACAAAAGGTAAACCGTGGCATCATGGAAACTCACCAATACGTCACTGAGTAACGTTTACCCTTAGAAAATGGCTAATTATTTCGGTATGAGGACTATCTCTCCTGTGCCGACTTTCCATAATCAAACAAGTTATTACAAAATGGTAAGAAATCTATAAAATGGAGAACTATAAACAAATGCGCATACTCATAATTTATTACAGTAGTATATCTTGACTTCCCATGACCGTTTATTCCGCAGTTAGACGCAAATCTTGAAGACTTTGGAGCAGTTCTGTTACAAGATCAACCAGAAAACTTAGACCAACTGAAAGAACATGGAAATTTAAAGTTCCATGAAATTGGAGTTTCTGGTTTTAGATGTAGGCAGTTACCAAAATGCTTTGTGTTTATATACTTGGAAGTCATTTCACAGTCGATACTGACAAGATTCCCGTGTTACCAGCAGACCTCCAAAGGTAAAGCCACTGTAGGTAATATACTTTGCGACTGACACATTTTTATTTTGAAATCAAAAACAGAAGTGGACTTTTGAACAAAATTACAAATGCATTCATCCAACAGGTAAGTTCAACTTCAGACCAGAAGGGCCTGCTCATTTGTGAAGTCCATCAACTTTTCAAAAAGAAGTAGAAAATACATGTAAGTAAAAGTTGGCATACATTCAATAGTTCAAGGAACTATCAAATTAACATTTCAGGATTAACCTAGAATTGAGTTGCTTGCGGAACAGCTAGAAGATCCAACTCTGCATTGAGTCTTTAGCTGTTGGAAGGGTGGTCACATGTACATTATAAGATGGATAAAGAAGGAGGTCAAGCCAGTGAAAAATATCATCCTTAAATAGCACTGTTGACTTGAAGAATAGTCCGTACTTTGCTGCAGGAAAAAAGATCAGGAATTAGAGGACCATACAGTGTTTCTTAAACCAGATTCTGCGGAACCATAAATACGGGAGGCCATGCATAACTTCCCGGGTCATTAAGAAGAAGGAGAGAAATGTGGCCTCAATCGAGAAGAGATGTTATTTGGCAAGGCCTTGTGCACGCTGCATTTTAGCAAACCTGACTACGCCGTGAAAATAACACGGTCCACCAGCATTTAACGTGCTAATAAGACACTATAAATAGGTGCAATTGACTTCACCTTCCTTAAGAAGGCTTCAGATGGAAGAGAGAATGATTTGGTTTTGATGCATGTATTCACCAAATATACTGTTGCAGTACATACTAGAGATTAAACAACATGAACTGTTGCAAACGTACTGGTCAGGCAATGGCTTCAGAAATATGGAATTCTCAATCGTCTGCATAGTGAAGAGGCATGATATGCTTAAAGTGATGTTGTTCAAGAACTTTGTCAGCTTAATGGGATGAGAAAGTTAAGAGCAACCAGTTTTCATGTAATTATAATTAGTGCGAACGTTTTAACCAAGTGCTTCGTGACATTGTAAAGTTGTAACGTTATAAAGTCTCTGACCCTAGAAAAGAAGAGAAAATGGCACAACTATTTACCCGACTTAATATATTTGTACAACTACGCACCTCATTCATCCAAGGGACTGTCACCGTATTTTCTCGTGTTTGGAAGGGATCCACGTCTTTTCCTGAACCATTTACTGCGAAAATCGGAAGAAAGAAAAGAAGCTCCAAACGAATGGAGTCTTGTGCATCAAATTGATGGTTTCAACATTGTCAATACGTACAGGTATATTTTGTACAAGATTTATATCTTAACTGAACTTGCACGCCAAACTATGGTGGGGAAACCCCAGAATCGGAGGGAACTACACAACATAAATATACGGTATAAGGCACCCTTAAGACGATCATGCAGGAAAACTGCAGGGAAACAATGGAACCGGCACCATGTTCCCGATCAGCTATCAAAGCGATTACTGCACATACACGTATGAATAAGCACAACGAGCAAACACATTCGAATTTTGTACATTCTGAATATAAGCATCATGTCCACATTTTCAAGAATTTAGCGTGACCCACACAGTGTTAGGTAAAAGGTTAAGTGACTCACTTCGTAGTAATTTACAGACAGGTTGGATTAATTATTGTAGTCAAATCCCACAAACCAAAATGTAGTCTTCCCCCGGTTTAAACATTGTCAATACATACAGGTATATTTTGTTTTAAATAAACGATGAAGGTTATACTTTAATCGGTCTTGAAATTAAGTGGAACCAGGGTATTATGTACCTACAGTCTAATTTTGTAGTTCATGCGTACACCAACTGCAAGCAGAAAAGACGTGTAATCGTTGAAAAGTTAGTTAAGTTTCGATATCCAGTTCTTATTGACATATATGTAACTTTTTATTGAAGTCGTCAGTTCTGCACTTATAGCCACTATGGATGTGTATCAGGGCGGTGTTTTTCTATGTATGCACTGGAATGTGCACTTGGATAGTCCTTTATAGTTTTAATTTTTTTTCGGAGTTTTTGTACTTCTCATGCCTGCTTGTCATAAAAATGAATATAGTAGCATAATTCAAATGCAAATCGTATAAATATTACAGATTTTCTCTTGTTATGAATGATTTAGAAAAGCTGACCAAACAGAACGATTGCCACGTTTGGATACCAGTGTCATGGTCCAAGTCATCAGTTAGTTCAGGTTGTAGAAAACGTTTTCATGGAGTCACAGTAAGTAAAATTTAGGTTTTTGAGTGCTAGCTGGCATTACATTCTTTACTGAGTATATTTTCAGTAAGATGTGTTCATGTTTCATTTTATTATGGCAATTTTTCATGCAAAGTAAATATCATGTTGTATGCTTCTACTAAATTTGCCTGTCATAATTATAAGGGTAACTAGGTCAAATCGTGTCAATGTACACGGCACGTGCTGTTCCTTCCATAGTGCGAGTGTTAGTCCTGTAATAACACAATAGTTTATTACGCATTAATTTGATAGCTTTATTTAGCAGTTTTTGACCTTCTCAATTATCTCGTGCATATCAGACATTTATTAGGAGCAGTCTACAATTTACTTGGTTCTGTTAATCATATACATGTCACTATCATTTGATTCCTTTGTAGTAAAGCCATTGTACATTCTTGAACTTGATGTTGATAATGTTGAAGTATTGGTTCATGTTGGTAGGATATGTTACAAATGCATGACTAGTGTTAAAAATGTTTCCAAGTTAAGTCAGTGTGCGGAAATGATGATCCAAACTAATGCATTAGTTTTTTTTTTTTTTTATTGTATTGGTAACTAAACCATGTTATATATCATACATATTCACGCAGAATAAACTAGGATCGAGACGTCTTTTGAGCTCGGTCATTCTTTTCAACCTCCTGTGTATAAATTAATTAGGAAATACTATTGTCACAAGTCCTCCATAATCTGCAGAGGGTTATTCACACGGTCGACGAGTGTAAAAGTTACGTACAGCTGTTGCACATGCGTCAATAACAAGTGTAATCCATACGACAATCGATTTCTTAGTGCCATGAACGTTCTAGAAGTTAAAAATTAAAAATGCCAGAAAATATAAGCTTGAAAGTAGACTCGTTGATGCTAATGGTAACCTTTGATGCCATTTCGACAAGTCGGTCGAGGCAAAACACAATTGCCATTTCATGTCCTGTAACAAACATATTTTAAAAGATCGAATAAAATTTCCACATTTATCTCTGCCTTCTATAATATATGCTTCTAAGTAAATCATTTACCTTATGCTCATTAATTTATATGTAGTATGGACCGCTCTCTGTGATCGTTGAAAATTGCTGCATTGGAGCGAAAACTTAGACGTAACTGCTGTGTATAAGTCATTGTTCAAATGGCCACCATGATAAATGACTTACCATTTCATTTACATCGACGAGATCATTTGCAGTATTTGGGTATGTCCATATTGCATTCACCTGCTTTTGGGCGGAGAGTTTTTCCCAAAGTTTGTATACGGCAGCAGTGTCTTTACATATTCATTGTAAAAGCTGGTATACGACTGCCCTGCGAATAAACAGTTCTAATTAAACAATTCGTTGGTTTTCTTCGCATAGACCAGGTACGAATCACATATGAAATCAGAGGGCCTCTGACGCAAATATATATATATATATATATATATATATATATATATATATATATATATATATATATATATATATATATATATATATATATTGTGTATTATTTTCATAGCAAATAGTTTTGTAAGGGTGATTTAGTTAAAGATAATTTAAATATTAATACTTTGATCGTACTTTCGAACTTCAAAGAAAAGGTAGTTTAATTAATTATTGGGCATAGATTCATTCGTAAGTTATAAGGTTTAGTAATACTTTCATCCAGGTGAACATCACGTGATCTGAGTTCAGGACATCAGTCATAATGACGTATCTCCTGATTAGTCATTGTTAAAATAGCTGATCTTCTTTATAGTTGAGATTATTCTAGAATTTAAATGTGACGGTCTCTGTAATATCTTATTTATTAATATAAGACATGAATTTTAAAAAAAAATAAGTATTCCTAATGTTAGTATCGGTCCTAGAAGGATTTTTATTTGTATTTAATTGATATGATTCATTTATATAATTCAACCATTCATTATAATTATGTGCTCGAACTTTTCTATTAGGAACAGTAGATATTGTGGAATTGAATGTGAATTCATTTAAAAACATCGTGGTTATTCTACCGATGTGATCCATTCATTAGTATTGAAACACCACTTAATTAGTGACCTTCATGCAAACATAATTAGCACTCACCTGTATTACTCGATACTACTGGAATTCAAACAATATGTATGACTATTAACGATATCATTCAAAATACTGGAAATTATATATATATATATATATATATATATATATATATATATATATATATATATATATATATATATATATATATATATATAATGCTTAACTGTTGTCAATGATTTTAGATCGTGATGATCATGTAACACGTTTAATTGGATTTTAATTCAGGAACTTGGATTTTTCCCTCGAAAATACCTTGGTCTGCCCGTTATTTATAGGTTATTTCCTAAACTTTAAGTAAATAGACTTGACCTTGTTTACAAATTTGACGGAATATTCTATTGGAAATGACCTGAGTATAGGTGACAGTCTGGAGTCTTTGTGGAATAAATTTTAGATGTGTTCAGTTATAATGTGGGAGGATTTATTTATTAAAAGTATTCATTGGAATTATAAAGTGCTTGACTTTTGGACTAAACACTATTTTGGGATTATTGTGAATTTATTTGAAAACATTTGGATTATATTATTATGATACACTATACCATTGAACATCGGAATATTACAGGCTATTGATGCGACAGCACGTTCTATATTTAGAAGCCATTCGGAACAATCTATGCGTTTGGGAGTAAGTTTATTTCAACGTTCGTTTTCTAGGGAAGTATATTTTTTGCAGAAGTTTACTAAATTTATTGCTTTTGCTTTAATATGTTACTTTAAAACCATAGAATCGTATCAGGAAATTGGGGACCTCATCCCGGTTAAGAATTTCTTTAATTTATTTGAGAGTAATTAAACTTGCATTTGGAATTTAAATTTTACGTAGCGTTGGAATTTTCTGACCAAGATTGTAATTGCACATATTAGCAAGTCTTTATCGGAACCAACCCGCATTAGAATATCAGCTAATGCAGGTAACATGTTTGAAGGGTTAGTCTTTGAAAAAAAATGAGTTCCTTAAACATATTAATATTTTGGGGGGTGTCAATCCATCTTTGGCAAATCAAAAACAAAAATAGTTTGGTCAACTCTTTTTAGGAAAAGAATTGTTTTGATAAAAATGCATTGTTTGGTTACGAAGACTTTCACTGATTTTGCTACGAAATGAAAACAATTGCTGTTAAAAAAAACATCCTGATGGAAATATAGAAGAAGAAGTGATGGGATCCAAACTCTAAAGGAGATCCGGAAAGAGGAATACAAATGCAGAAAGAATAGTGAATGAGAAGAGAGGCAAATCCAAGGATAAAGAAGGAACTAAAATTTCAGAGAAAAAAAGGAGAGAGACAAGCACATTCAGAGACAAGAGAGGTAGATACAGACAGAGAAAGTAGAAAGATGAATGCAACTGTACAAAGAAGGAAAATTCAATTTAAAATAAAATGAATGTGTCAAGCGGAGCACTCACACCATCACTGTCCATATTAACTTCAGGTTTTGATGTTATTATCAATATAAGGGTTGCACACAATTTTAAAGAAAAGGTAGACTTGAGTAAGTATATCGCAGAGGTTTATGAATTGTAGAAAAGAATTGATCTCATGTCCTATCTTGATGAACAAGAGGTAGAAACCTTGCAGGACAATGCTCGAACAGATGATGATTTTTCCTGGATGTGCAAAGTTTCGTTTGTCAGTAAGTCTTCATCTCAGCAGTATTTCGATTAGACAAAGTCATCTCAGTCTCTTATGAGTCTTCCAAATCTCAATCTTGCACAATTGTAGGAATCAAACTTCAAAAAAGACTGATCAGAAATCTGTATCTCTTCCAACGTGCACATATTGTAAAAAGAAAGGGAATTTCATTTCTGATTTCTACAGTTTGAACAATAAGCAACATAATAAACAAAAAGATATTCCAAATGTATTTATTTCAAACAAGACAAGGTCTTGTTTTGAAAAACAATGCATAGATTGGCTAAAAAATCTCCAGTCTGATTGTATTAACAAAACGTATGAACCATTCATGATGAGAGATTTATCTGATAAGTGTTATTCTAGTGCAAGTGTTCTTATTCATGGAGTAGAATGTAGCTTTGTTCCTCTCCATTGTGGTGATTTGACATCAAACCTATTCTAGAGTTATTGATAACAGTGATCCTCTTCGTACTACTCATTCTCTTTATTGTTACCATGGTAACACAAGTCAGACACTCATTATCGAGCTAGAACAATGTCCTGAGATCTCCTCTTTGTTTCAGAGGGCTAATAGCGAACTGAAGTCAAACAAGTCCTAGTTATTTTGTGACGCATGGTGTCTTTGTTAGAAAATGGAGACTAAATGAGGTAGCCGCTGGTGATGAATGGTCAGTGAACTACCAAATTATTGCTCCTCAGACATATTGACAGGAAATTCTTAGTCTAACCCATGCAGTTCTCGTGGCTGGTCACTTAGGGATCATCAGGACTTGTCAGAATATATTAAATCATTATTGCAGGCAGAAAAGTAAAATAAATACTGTAGATCTTGTCAAACTTGTAACATGGTAGAAAATCCTAATCGGAAGCTACCTAAAGTTCATCTGCCATATTTTTGGATTTGACGAACCATTTAGCAGAATTATGATAGGCTGTGTTGCTCCTTTAACCAAGAACAGGTAGACCAAGCACTTATTGTTGTCCATCTTGTGTGCTTCTACAAGATTTCCAAAGGCACATAAATATTTAAAACGAAACCATAGAAACGTTTTGAGAAGTCTTACTAGTTAATTTGGCCCTTCCAAATCTATCAAGTCTAATCAAGGGTCAAATTTTGTCAGGAATTTTACAAAACGTTGTGACCGCTCCGGTGGTCTAGTGGTTAGAGCGTCCGCCTCGGAAGCGGGCGGTCGTGGGTTCAATCCCCGGCCGAGTCATACCAAAGACTTACAAAAATGGTACTAACAGCTGCCTCGCTTGGCGCTCAGCATTAAGAGGTTAGTGTTAGGACTGGTCGGTCCGGTGTCAGGATAATGTGACTGGGTGGGACATCATGCTACATGTCTGCGGCATGATGCCCCAGTGCTAGACATCACTATAAACTGTCACACTGCAAATATCTTAGCGATATGAATGAAAAATTGTTAAAGCTACGTTAAAAATCCAAAACACACACACACACACACACACAACGTTGTGCAAGAATGCTGTATTAAACAATAATAGACCTTAACTATCGAGCAGAACGTCTGAGCGCTTTAGAAAAAAAAAATGCATCAAAATGTGAAGAATGATTTTTTATATTGCTTTGATACAGGAAAAGATTGGCATGAGGATATTCGTTTGCTGTTGTTTACTGTTATAGAATAATTGGCATGAGGATATTCGTTTGCTGCTGTTTACTGTTATAAAATAACTTAAAGAATCGTTATATTTTAGTTCGTTTAAAACTAGATTTTGGACATAATGTCCATTGACCATTTAAATTATTATTAGATAAACATTCAGCCGATGATTCTGAAATTGTTTTGACTATGCTTCCGATTTCAAACTAAAGTTAGCAAAAGCTTGTGAAGTAGCAAGAACTAGTCATCATTCTTCTCAGTCAAAAATGAACGATGGGTATGATAGAATTACAAAGGAAAGATGTTTTCAGCTTGGTGATAGATTTATCTTTCTTTCCCATACCTTACCTCACAATCCTCCTCAGGTTAAGTAGTATGGTCCTTTTACAATTGAAAGGAAGTAAGTGACTTAAATTATATCATCAACACTCTTGAGAGGAAGAAACATAAATAATGTTGTCTACTTTAAAGGAGTATTTTGATTGAGCCTGTCCGATTAATCATTCGATAAATTGATTTTTATTTATCCCACACAATGAGGCTTTTAGCGATATCATGCAATATGACTCTAGTGACTTTGTTTCAACTAATCTTAGGAATTCAGAAATATGAAACAATCTGGGCCCTTAACATTAACATCTAAAGCCATAAGAAATGAGTGAACTAAAGCATCTATTATGTGAATATATGCTCTTGATTCAAGATGCTCCAAACACGACAAATAACATCTTCCATGAAGTTGAAATGTAAGATTCTACACTAATGAAGCTGCATCCTAACCGAATAAATCCTCTCAAGCATGAATGTTTTAAAGAAGAAATTCATTATTTGCTGGAGAACGATTTTATTGAACTAAGTAAATGTAGTTGCAATTCACCATGTATTATTGTGTCTAAACTAGACAATACCTTCCGTAAATGTACTGATTATAAAAGGAACAGGGTCAACAAACACATTAATTTCCAATGCCATGAATCGATGACTGCATAAACGAAATTGGAAAGGAAAAATGTCACTAAATTTGAGTTTTTGAAAGGATTCGGGTAAATTCCACTCGAGAAAAGAGCAAAGGAAATTTCGGGATTAGACTTTATCGATATAACATATTGGATCTGGGAATGAAAAAGTTCCAGCGTTTAAGGAATATGATAGCATCTGGGCAAGATACATGCGATGCATACATAGGTAACGTTATCTTCTATAATCATACTGGATTATATCACTCGGAAACGATTCGGGAAATATTTGATTGCATCAGTGATATAATCGGACAGTTGCATCAGTGATAGATTCAAAAATATACATATAATTATTTGATTGCATTAGCGATAGAATCTGACAGTTGAACTAAATAAAATCTGGATTGGTCACCACATTCAGAGCATCCGGTATTTCATTACATTTGAGGGAAGGGTGTGGGTGTCATCCATGATTTTGTTCCTAATCGCTGCCTTGCATAGACATGCCAACAATAGGGTCAGTTAGAGAAGGTAAGAAACAAATCAAGGTTTTATTTTGGTCGAAGGTACATGTATGGTGGTTGATTTGTATACAATTAAAGGAAATTACATACATATTTCATACAAGTTTGAAAATCTTTCTGGATGCAGAGAAATGACTACGGTTAGCTACAAAGTAACTAATGCTTGGTACTACTGATATGTATATGATAAACACAATGATATATTATACATAAACATCAGACGTCATGATCGCTTGATAAAGAGTGGATAGACAGAAACTATAAGTATATATTTTTAAAATATTGATAAACTTATAATCAGTTATTTTGTAAACATGCAGGCAAAATACGTACTCCCGTCATCCGTATTTCGTAAAGCCACAATTGCATGAAATGTCAGTATTTCGTTCTTTCTTTCTGGCAGAATATCACTACATTTCTGCCAAAGTCGTAACCATACAACTCGGGTATCAAGAGAAGCATCCATAAACCTCCAGTCAGGGCATCGAGAGTTGGCCATTCCATAGTCATTGAAATGATAGTAAGTCAACCTCCAGTCAGGGCATCGAGGGTAGATACAACTTCAGTCAGGAAAAAGAGGTTGGACCAATAGATTTAAGAATGAAAAACATTTGAACGCATACAAAATGTGAAACGTAGCAAGCTGGCATATGAAGTACAAATTAACTCAGTTTACAGACGCGCAGACTCCGCTGCACACCTCACACAAAGAACAACAGCACATAAGGTAGTCACAGGTTACTTCCATATATGTACAACAAACCACATACTTTCTGAGTATTGTTTCTTCTACGTCAGGGTTCCTCGCTATGTTGGCATTCGCTTGCACTGTAGGTTGAGTAAGTATCACATATTTAGATCTGCTCGGAATTGGTACCGTATTCCTTGTAACCTGTTCTTTATTGTCCATCGGTGGTTGACTTGCACCTCCCCTTATAAAAATATACATTAGGTAATATAATACTTCTATACATGGAAAGTGCATCTGCAACCAGAATATCGTTTTCATTTATGTGCCTAATGTTCATGATGCATTCCCACAGCAACAACCTCAACCTTATCAATCTCATTTTTGTTTTCATTGTGTTAATGAAATTAATGTGGTTGTGATCAATGAATATTAAAAAGTCGACGAAGGAACTGAACAATACATACTTCAATTGTCGAGTAATTTATCTGTGCTTGTTTTAGGCTTAGAATAGTAAATTGGATGATCCGTACCATTATTGTCTACTTTAAAAACGTCTACATCCTATGAATCAAGATAAGATTTTAATTGATTGAAATATGGAGCTGAAAACACTGCTGCGCCTTTAAAGTATGGCTTTTAAAGCCTATTGATATTTGTATGACCAATTAAAACTGCATTTCGTACGTCACAAATTGGTCAGAGCTTCAGATGTTATGGTACAATCTGAGCAAAATATCCGTTAATATCGAGCTATACCCCAAACATTGCATGTGTTACCTTTTACTGATAGGCACTGGAAATTCAGATATAACATTGATCATAACTTCTAACAATTTAACTTGACTGTGTTCCACAATATATCCTAACATTTTAACATACGAACGGCAGAAGTCATTTTTATCTAAACTGTTAGATTCTATCACTGATGCAATCACCGATTTCCAGAAAGTTTTCCAAGTAATATATTCAAATGTGGTTGTAGATGGTAACGTTACCGATGTACGCAATGCATGTATCTTGACCATTTGTTATCATATTCCTTAAGCGCTGGAATTCTAACGGAGTTTTTCATCCCAAACGGTAATATTTTATATCGATAATGTCTAACCCCGAAATTTCATTTGCTCTTTTCTCGAGTGGATGTTGCCACAATCCTTTAAAAAAAATCAAACTTTGTGACGTATTTTTCCTTTCCAATTTTGTCAATACAACCATCGATTCTTGGCATTGGATATTAATGTTTTGTTGACACTGTTCTTTCTACAATGGGTACACTTACGGAAGGTATTGTCTGGTTTAGAGGCAATAATACATGGTGAATTCCAACTACGTCTACTGTGTTCAATAAAATCATTCACCAGCAGATACTGCATTTTTTCTTTCAAACATTCCTGCTTGAGAGGATTCATTCCGTTATGATGCTGTTTCTTTGGTGTATAATCTAAACTTTCAACTTCATGAAGATGTTATTTGTTGCTTTTGGAGCAACTGGAACCAAGAGCTCATATATATATATATATATATATATATATATATATATATATATATATATATATATATATATATTAGCTGTTTCAGTTCACTTATTTATTCTGGCTTTAGATGTTAATGAATGTTGCGGGTCCAGATAGTTTAATACTTCTGACGTCCGAAGCTTAGTTGAACCAAATCACTAGAATGATATTGCAGGCTCTCGTTAAAAGTCTCACTGTGTGGGATAGATAAAAATAAATTTATTGGATGATAAAATGGATTTTCTCTATCAACATACTCCATTAACTTAGATATATGGCAAAATTATTTATGTTTCCTTACCTCAGGAGTGTTAATAAAATAATTTAGGTCACTTAAGTTCTTTTCAATTGGATAAGGAACATAATACTTATCCTGATGAGGATTGTGAGGCATGGGAAAGAAAGATAAAACTAGCTAAAGGTTGAAAACGTCTTTCTTTTGTAATTCTGTCATACCTAAATTTCATATTTGACTCGGTAGAATGACGATTAGTTCTTGCTGCTTCACAAGATTCCGATAACTTATGCTTGAAATCAGAGATATAGTCAGGCAAATGTCTGAATTTTCGGCTGAAAGTTTATCTAATAATAATTTGAATGGTCAACGGACATTCATGTCCAAAATCTAGATTTAAACGAACTAAAACCCTA
Source organism: Sinohyriopsis cumingii (assembly GCA_028554795.2). NCBI lineage: Eukaryota > Metazoa > Mollusca > Bivalvia > Unionida > Unionidae > Sinohyriopsis > Sinohyriopsis cumingii. The sequence goes on along the minus strand of CM068835.1, from coordinate 96,491,297 downwards.
CGATTCTTTAAGTTACTCTACAACAGTAAACAAAAGTAAAATAATACCCTCATTCCAATCATGTCCTGTATCAAAGCAATAGGACAAATCATTCTTCAAATTTTGGTGCAATTTTTCTAACGTGTCTTGACTTTCTGACCGATAGACAAGGGCTATAATTGTTTAAAGCAGCAGTCGTGAAAAACGTTTTGTAAACTTCCTGACAAAATTTGACCCTTGATTAGACTTGATATGTTTTGGAAAGGCCAAATTGACTACTAAGACTACTAGACACATTTTATGTGGTTTTGTGTGAAAAATTTCTCAAAGGAATTTGCCTTTGGAAATATTGTGGATGCACACAAGATGGACAAAAAGAATTGGTTATTCGACTTGGTCTTGGTTAAAAGACCAACACAGTCTCCCTAATTCTGCTAAATGGTTCGTCAAATGCAAGAATATTGCAGATGAGCCTTAGATATATTCCGATAAGGATCTTCAACCTTTTGACAAGTTTGACAAGATCTACAATATTTACAAAATCAGTGATTGCAGCCTTATTTTGTATGCATCTACCTCCTCTGCAGGATAATACTGAACCTTGACTTTCTTTCCTAGGACAATATAAATGTTTGTGCCACCTATGAGTCTTAAGAAAATGTAAAATGTAGATCTGTAATTTACCTCTAACTTCTACTGATAATTTTAATTACTTCTAAACAGATTGAATTTCATGAACACTACCTTTGACATTTAGTGTAATGTTTGCAAATCTAATTAAAAACTACTTATGTTTCTTTGCGATTAAATATTGTACTGTGTTATATTGATTAATATCTAGTTTTATCTTGTACTATTTTAGATCCTGCTTCCATTTTATCATGATTCAAACCTCTTTCATATGGGCTTCTAGATGAGAAAAAGTGTTATTTGGGTTTTCTCTCCATTTCGTATAATTTTTTGTATTTATAGCTAACATACGATTAACAAACACTAAGCAATAGCACATAAAACCACATCTAAAATTATATACAAGAATAAATATGACTATTAACGTTAAATGAATTCTTCCGAAACATGTCTTTTGTTATTCGCCTATACTCTCCAATTTGATTCCATAAGAATTTATTTCCATGATAATTGCAACTTACCTTAGAAGTGTCAAACAAAAAGGTAATTTCTATTATCAAGCCGTTATGCAGATTATTTTCTATTGAGTTTTACTTTTGCTATTATCTAAATTACTCTTTCCAGAGTAAACACATCCGTACACATTTTCCAAACGTTAAATAATAAATAAAATTAATAAATAAAATTTAGATCTTAGAGAATATTTTCTGAACACAGCAGCTCCGAATAAAAATGTCTCCACCTAATGAGCAATGAGATAAATTGATATAATACCTTATTTAAGTCCTTGTCGTTGTAGACCGTACCATAATCATCTCCATGAACTTCATCACATTGTTTGCTTAGTGTCCTTCTTCCTTTTGTCATTTTACTATGATGATAACAATTACGCCTGCCGATTTTGTTTTGTTTTACATGATATATTTACCGCCCACAGTTTTTATCTTAGTATCAGTTAAATTAATTATTTTATATATATGTGAATTACCTAATCCATCTGTTTGTTGCTTTTATTCCTTCTTGCATTTATTAATTCGACTTTCACCTACTTTTTTCAAGCATTTTTAATGGCAAATGTACATTCTGGTAGCAATTTAACGTTTTACCTGTTACTCTTTTGTATCAAATATATCCGTTTTGCATGCAATAAAAATTTTCTACATTGTTTCAGATCCTGTTTTCATTTATAACCATCTTCTTGTAAGCGAAATTTTATATTTTCTTGGCTTGAATTTTCCCGAAATGGGATATTATGCAAAGTTCTTTGATATTCATTTAAAGTTCATCATACCACTTTGGTCCTCGAAATGGTCCTAAAATCTGGTTTACAAAATGTACAATTTGAAGGCTAGACTTGTCTCCTGTCTTATAATATTACAACATTTTTGTACGTTCATATTGGTACCTCTCCGACATCAAACAATTTTCGTCTAACGTTGCATAAAGGGAAATAATATTTTTCTCCACAATACTCTGTGTCGTTGTTGCTGTTTAGAATGTTAATGATGAGCTATATAAAGCTATAAAGTCCTGATAGAAACGCAATAATGCCTTCAATTGGATTATATTTGTATCATTTAGGTAAGCATTGTGAAAAACTTGCATCAAGAATCAAGTTCTGTGAGAATGTCTTTACCTGCCTTGTACAACGTGAATGCCTAATTGAACGAAAAGCAGGCGAGCCACCTTGTTCTCTTAAATGCTCTTTTCGTTTCTACTACTAATATTGATTATTAGTGTTGTTCTTGTTATGGTTGCTTGCTCCATGAAGTTCCCATGGTACTTCTGCGATAAAATTGGGATGTGTACTTTTTTATCACTCTATTTGCTCAGTTGGATCTAGTACTGATTCCATCAAGGTTTATCAAAATAACCGACGTTAGATTAGTTTATTCTAAGTAAGCACTTATGTATCTATACAAAGTCGTACATACATTCACTTAGTGCAGTACTAGTTAAAAAGCTAAATACTACATAGGTCAGTAATTTTACTGTTTTTCTTCTCCAGAAATTGTGAATTCTTAATTGATTTCTTGCTATGGTGGATCCACAGTGAATCACAAATTATTTACAGTGTCACTCAAATGACCATGTATTAGCTTATTCATATCGCCAAGGAAACCGTGATTATACGGGAATAACTCGTAACGGAATGTTGTTTCTGCAACATGTCCATAGGTTTTTAATACTGAACGGAGTTTATTTTACTCTGAAGAAAAAATCGTGTGTTCCACATTCACAATTCATAATCGCTTCTTCCGGAAAATATACTGTCCTTTGCAGGCTGGGAGCAAAACAGCACAGAAACAAACACTTCAGATATCATTATAGGGTCAACTCAGAAGCTTCCCTTTATTTTATTTATATTTGTTTGTGTTACTTGTGCGTTGATGTCTCTCAGATCTTGTTCTTGAAGGGCCATAATTTGGTCAGAGGTGCCGGTGCACTGTAAAATGAGATTTCTAAACGAAATTGCGATCTAGCAGGGAAAACCTTATTTTTGTTGTTGTTGCTGTTGCTGTGTTTGCTGTTTGTTTCTTGTTTTTTACAAGGATTCTTACTGACTGAAGAGAGATAGACTATTGAAAGTCAAAAACGTCATGTAAAATCAAACTATTTGTCTGTCTCTCGGTATCCATTATGTTCCTGATATAGGGTTTAAATAATGTTAGTACCATACTGGCCAAGTCACGAAACCATGTTTAGTAAAATGTTTATGCATTGTATATGAACGAAAATGTAGCCTGGTTTCATTCCCCCGTACAGCTTTCCCCGAAAGTGTTACATTTTTCGGCTTTAGCTATTTCAAAATAGAGATCGTTTTTCTCACAGCTGTATGTAGAAAATACCGACAGTGAGAAACCCGATTACCTCGAGTTCTCAGGCCGTGTATTTCACCATAAACGTAGTAATATTAGCGGTACATTATCTGTATGTAGTCACAATATAGATTAGTTTTGTCTGAAAACTCTCCACGTATGGACGGAATCTTAAGTTGTAAAGGTATGTGAAAATAAACTTGTATTCTCTTGCCATCCTTTCTACGTGATATAATTGTTTTCTATATTTCAAATTTGGGAATTTATTTTATATTTTCTAGAAAGTCAGACCTATGTCACATGATATCATGCTATCAGATAAACTATTGTGTGTTTCCAGTTAGCCATTTGTGGTAACTGAACAGACAAATTGAATTAAATTGTATGTTGCATGCATTAAACAATGACTAATGTTCGAGTTCTTATTTCGCATAGAGATTATACTTGTCAGACATATTTGTGCACATATATGAATATGGTATATTGGCATAATTTATGCTGCAACGAAACCAGTTCATGTGCGCGCATGTGTAATGCATATAAATGTATTTTTTACTTAAGCACGTTTCTTATAATAAACGGCCAAGGTATAGTATCTGTAGCCGATTTTAGACGAGTGGGACTACTCGATGGAGCTTCGTGTAACTTGGATGCAACGGTCAATGGTGATGCTGGCTCGCAGGACCCTATTGATTTGTTCTCAATGAGGGCCCAAAGATTCGGTGCCAGTGGGTCGGCAGGGATAACGGGTTCTCGATGGATCCTTCGGCAGACTGAGATGAGTGGGTCATGTGTAGTTGTGCCCTGACGGGAGCATCCGCTGCGAGCTGAGGAATAGAAATATATCGTAATTATCGAATGGGCGTCATGAGATAAATATGTTCTTTTCTTGAACCAGTACAATTCAATATCACTATGTTGGTGTAAGTCTAATGCTATATCGCTATATAGGTGAAAATCAATTATGCATGAATTGTACTTGTCAATAAATCATGCGTCGTTCACAATTGTGTATAAATTATTTACATCGATCGTCCATAGTGATACATCCATACGTCTTGAATATTTTTTATACGTTCTTGACATTGATCATCCTTCAGATAGGACCATATATCATAATATTTGTTTGCAAAGTCTATACATTGATCCTCCGTGGTAATATATTAACATATCAGTCATATGTGTATGCAAAGTCTATACATTGATCGTCCGTGGTGATATATTAACATATCAGTCATATTTGTCTGCAAAGTCTATACATTGATCCTCCGTGGTAATATATTAACATATCAGCAATATTTGTTTGCAATGTCTATACATTGATCATTCGTGGTGATATATCAACATATCAGTCATATTTGTCTGCAAATTACATACATTCATCCTTCGTGATGTTAGACTTATGATCTCCATGTGTTGATTCTCGTTTGAGTATTTTTTGAATTTCCATGCGACGGTTGGTTCGATTTAGGAATGATGTTATTTTCTTATATCTGTTGTTAAACTCTGTGCATACCATCATGTGTTGGACTTTATGTGCAGAGGTATGATGTGATATTCATTCATAGATCACTTACATTATAAACAAGAATATCATTATAGATGCCGTGTTCAGTCCCTTCGCTAAATCCAATTGCAAACAGGCTTCATCCTGTTACAGCTGTGATGGATTTAATGGTAAATTTTCAAAACGTCAAGATAAAGAACTGGCAAAAGGACCCTTTGGAAAAAAAGTATTCCAAACAAACTAAATATTTAGTGCAACAAGATAAAGGGCAAATATGTAAAAACTGTAAACTGCATGCAAAAAGAGAAAGCTTCAAAATACAATATCTTTAAAATCAACCAACTGTATGGTCAATTTGCTGCATAAATATCTTATCGGCTACTCATTGGTTTGATAATATTATACATATCTTTCTTTTTATTTTATGAGCAGAATATGTATCCATCTTCAATGAAAATCTCAAGGGCTCCAAGAAGAACATAAATGTATGTTACTATTAATCCAACACTGTGGGGTGGATGGGGCGAATATTGAGAACCAGTGTGAATCAAGTGTAAAACGACCTTGATTCTATTTTTGTATGATTGTGATTTAAAAACGTTATAACTTGATGGATATGAAAAAAATGCTAAGAAGTAGACAAAATTAACTCGGTGTTAAAAATGTTTTGAAGCATCAAGTGGGGCTAATTGACAATAGTATATGGGAAGTGGACGGTATTTGACATTAAGTCGAGTCAATTCAAAATAGACCGTGTGTAATAGACCGTATTTTATAATAATTCTAACTAATTGGTAATATATTGTTGGCAATTAATTTGGCATTAAGTCGAGTTAACGGATAATAGACTGTGTGTAATGCATGGTATTTTGATATCAAGTCAGAAAATTGATACTGGACCGTAGACACGGCATTTTGACATTATTAGGCAGATAATTATATAAAATAATTAAATCTGGTTACTCATGCCCATACTACTTATCCATCTCGTAATACTGTCTTGCAAATTCTGTCACTTGAGAATGAAAACCAAAGTGTACAATATGTGCCAAGCTTTACGGGCTACTTCCACGAGGAAAACAAGACCAATCAAAGTACTAAAAGCACCAAGGTTTAGATTAGTTGTATGGGTCTCCCCCAAAGTACTTATCACCCTTATTTAAAAAGATCACATTATGCTTCATCATAAGCAAGGCTAATTGTCATAACGAATAACAGGGGGTGTAAAGTGATGTTAAGCTGCTAGCCTCACCTTTGTGTCTAGATTGTGATCAAAAGGCCACAGACAAACATATATACTTTTAAGTTAACCCTGTATTAGCTCAGATTATTGTACTTTTAGAATCCGAAGGATTTATTGGTTACTTCATTTGTATGGGAAAATATGAACGAGTTTTTTTCGGATTAAAACTGCACGATCTTGGGAGTGCCAGTATTCACCCAAGAAAACGAGTTCATATTTTCCCATACAAATGCCACAAACTTTGTATGATGTATTCATTTTCTTATTCTACCTAAGGCTTAGTTATATAAAAAATACATTACAAGAAACAAAGTAACTCAATTTATGCTGTATTCCAAAATAAATACAAAACCGTAGATTCTTCAATACACAATAACACTATTAATGCACACATAGAACCGCCCAAAGACCTTTAAACTTAGTCGAGCGCTAGACATCAGCTTCAAACAGAATTGTCGTTTTGAGCAGAGAGGACGTGTGTTGACTCATCTGCAAGTTTATTTCTATTCTTACATTGAATGTTTGAAATCATAGTGTGGGAAACATATTAAGTCTTTCAATTGTAATTATCTAAAACAAGCTATGGAATATCAAATACATTTCATTTTGAGTGCAGTAAGGAGAATTGTATTGCAGTTGTAAATGTAGTCGAAATTATAGTCCAATTTTGCAGTGTGTAATCAAGTTTTAAAACCCATGACATATCTCACGTAATTCGGATTTGCTGAAATAAGAAAGTACATTTTAAGAATATTCAGGATGTCACACTGTAAGTATACCTTTTGCCGTTAGTATTACAAGTTAAAGATAACACTTTTAAGCCTTGATACGTGCATGCTATTTGTAGGAACCCCAGCAATGTTATGACCTGTATGGCGTATATTGCTAGCCTAAATCTGAGACATTGTATCAACAAATTTGACGCGGAATATAGTAAAGCGTCTGGTGTCTGGCAGTCCACGAAAGAGCTACTTTAGTTCACATAGAAACACATTTAATCAACCAAACCCTAAAGCGTCTACTACACGAGTGTATATGATTTGTTTACAAAGTAGTTCCTCACATACTTTAATACTACTAGGCACACGTTTCGTGTAATATGAAGGTGTTTAATATCGTAAAATAATGCACGATTCTGACAATGAAAAGTTAACGGAAAAAATAATGAGTATATAATACATTATTTATATTACACCGCAGGCATTACATACAGTGAACAAATGACTATTTTGTGTGAATAAGGAACCTTTCTTTGTATTATATCGCTTATCGTGTGTGTTTCCCATGGTATACAGACACTTTGTTTTCAAAACTTCTTAAAATGAAAATATATGCATGATTCGATGACCAAAACCTTGAAGACTCCTTGACTAAATATTTATCATCCCCTTGACATGTTTCATGACACTATTTGGCTGGAAAACACAATAACTATACTTGCAGTCTTGACACAAGGACAGAAATGGAAACCTACTGAACAACGGGGTGGGGGTGGGGGGTAATGGTTTGACCGGCCGAGTAGTTAAAATCGCTCACCGTTACGGATCATTGCCATCTGTCTGCGTGTGTTCGAGTCGCGGGTTCGGCCAATGTGGGTATGTGAGAAAGCTTGCCAATAGCTTCTATTGGGTCTGTGGTTCTTTCATGGGTTTTCCGGGTTCTTCATCCACCATTTATACTGGCCTCCATGTATAGCCTATATTGTGCTGAAAATGGCATGAAACCCTACAAAAACAAAAGGATTTTTTATTCTCAAAATAGATGGTGCAACGTCTCGACGTTATCGTATGAGACCTAGACAGTTCCAAATAATCGAGGAAGACCTTGCATGTGTTTCACAAAAAAAATTTTTTTTTAGCAATTTCATTGATGTAATGATTTTTGTTGTACGTGATTGACAACACTCGCAGAAGCATGTAAAGTCTTGTACTATCATTTTTGTTTTGTTTCGGTTCTATTTGTTTTCGTTTTGGTTTGTACGTTTTTTCTGTGTAAAATTGTTATACTCTGTTTGTCATCATTGGTTTAGACCACAGTATAGCTGGTAGAGGTTGTATCCCAACCAAGCCATACAGAATAATTGCCATCAGATGCCGCACTACACAAATAATGACATAATCATAACTACTTGCTGAAAGTGTAGCTGTTTTAGCTATATGAGAGATTTTACATTGCAATTATGTCCCGGTAAACCTCGTACTGAACTGGTGATTGTACTGGTCGTGTTCTAATTCATATTATGCGACAATCGATACATCTGGGAATTAGTAAATTGTTCTGTAGCTTGTCGTGTAGACGAAAATACTGATGTGTTGTGGAGAAAGTCAGCTTTATTTTCATTTGTGCCATCGTTCGCAATGAAACTTCTATATATCCTCATTTCGTGTCTAAAAATATATAGCATAGATGAGGATACAAATTATTCAAATGCAATTTCAGATATAAATATATACTATAATTAGTAGACTGAGTAGCCTAAAGTACATAGCAAGGTACGGGGATGGTGCAGGTTCAAGTAGACATAAGAGGTGACAAATTCTATGTTGAATAAAAATGCATTTTTCTTATGAAACTCAGATAATGCAGATTGATATGAATCGCAGACTATTCTCCTGGATGCAACAATGAGATCATTAGTGCGCCGTAACTTCCAGAACTTACTGATCGCAGTTTATGGAATTACACTGCTCATTATCTCATATTGCAAACTGTCTGGCTTAAGTCTAATTAACGCGTTTAAATCTCTCAATGACAAATCATCAACATTTCTTCATAAATGTCGATATAATTTTCTTAGCCAGTTTTGTGATGATTCTCTTGTAAAAGTAGGAAGTTGTCCTTTATTGCCCTTGATTTCATCGACGGCCAATCAAGAAACACGTTGACGTGTCTTTGGTCACAGTACATGTTTGTCCCAAATGATGATTTTAGGAATTTATTTCTTATCCATTCGATCTGGAGTCCTAGCATCACCGTGTCATGGGAAGAAGCTGCTGTAAGCGCAAACGTAGCACACCTCTGTTGAAGCTTCCCGGCAAGGCGGTGAGTTGGGGTTAGCACTACCATATCCGAATTTCTAAATAATTCTAACGTATGCATACTTTTACCAGAACCACCAGGACCATTAAGATAAACCATTTTATGTCGTGAAATTGGATTATAGACCGATGGTAACGATGACAGTTCTGATAATTTATCATCGCAGTAATACACAACAAGAAGTTTATAATCTGCATATTCAGAATAGTTAATTATTTTCTCATTTTTTATTCTCCGATGGCCACGTAGTGCAGAATATGTGTTGTGGGTGTGTAACATCGAAATATTTTTTAAAAGATCTATTTGTGGTTTACTTGTATAAAATGAGTCTGTGGCGAATCTACCAAAGTCATTTGAAATCAGTTGATCATCGATAACAGGTGTATTGATGCATATGCGGGCATCGACGATCTCAAGTGAGTAAATTTTGGTGAATGGCCGTACTAGTAGCTGACGATGGTGACGAACTTGGTTTCATTAGGTAGGTTTGCAGGCTTCCAGGTTGGTAGTACACCTCTTGCTGCTGTATCTGCGCTTATAAAATCAGGCTCTTCTTGGTCCATAATTAACTTTGTACATCACTACTCGCTGGGTTTGGCAGCCAGACACGTGTGGCCTATATAAAACTATTTAATCACTCACTGTCAACGATGTCATTCTTCTTGCATAGCGCATATATCTCATTAGATTTATTGGAGCCTAACCACGTTTAGTTTTGCAAAGTAATCTACGGTAGCTGGCTTATTAAAATGGCGACCAAACCAAGCAACAATACCCGGACGAATATTGATTGCAAACTGAAATGATTCACTCTCGGCAAATCTAGTTAGATGCATTGCTGGCAGCGGACCGTTTATTGCAACTCTGGTAATTTCATCTGTTGAGTGTCCACACCATGAGAAATACAGCTCGCATTCACCAACTGCAAGAAAAATGGAGGGATAATAAGCCACCATATCAACAGAAATATCATCATCTGGATTGTATTTTGTATTTCAATGGTTGCCGTGTCCCAATTCAATACATGAGCGTTGAACATCTTCAATAATGTCCCTTTCTTTCGGGCAATTATTTTTGCTTGTCGACAAGAACAACCAAAGACGAGATTGGAATACAGTTTTTTACCAACTCATATATTGCGATCGAGAATGTGTATTTTAGTGCTACCTGTTTCATCTGAGTATGAATAGACTCTTTGTGATTAAGTTTGCCCGATGGTATCACGGACTGATCAACCAAACAACACACACCACCCGATCCGATTCTGGATCACTCTAAAACAGCCATTCTGAGACTGGATCGTTTCTAGTAGCATTGTAAATTGTTTTGCTGTGGTCGACTATCGAGGTGCCTTCAATGCTATATTTGCCCGAATGTTACAAAACCTCGTCTGTTATTTTTTACTACTATCGAAAACTATAATCGCTTTTCCAACTCGGCGACGCCTTCTATTTTGCTCCATTTGTTATAACACGCCCTGCCGATTCGTTTATTTTCTTCCTTGCAGCTCTATCAGGCTCATTTATAAAATTTATGTGACCTACTGACCCACACAATTTAAGATTGCATTCTGATATATTCATGAAATTGTAAATGAAATGGCGGGTGTCGTTTCATCGGTTTTTCTGTCGAAATCAAACTTGGCCGCGGCTGACAGATAATATTGCCAAATCTTCGCTCTTAGTTTCAAATGATTTAATCTGATTTTCCTGATTTTGCCTGGGCAATTTTTTAACTTGTGAAGTGTTAGTGTAATACCGGTGGGACAATTTCTTTTACTTAGGAAGTTTTATTCTAATACAGGTGGGACATTTTTTACTTAGGAAGTTTTATTCTAATACAGGTGGGACATGTTTTACTTAGGAAGTGCTAGTCTAATACGGGGTAAATTATAACACTGTTCTCACAAATGTTGTTACTTTCCACCTACCCATTGTATAATTAAGGTAAATTTTTCTCTCTTTGACCATCATCCCGAAATATGATATAATGATGTCAGAAACAAAACATAGTTATATGTGGCTTATGATGGAGTCAACTACGCGCTGTAGAAGTTCTTGTTGTAATGAGTATTGCGAATTTCAATTAGCAAATTTGCGTCCAGAAAGTTTATGACCAAAAGCATGCGTGAAATGCGGAATTGGTGTTAGGAGAGCCACTGAACTTTGTATTTTTTGAGGGTGGAAAAATATAAAGCGCTAAAACGATACGATGATAAAGGAAGTGGGTTGGGGTCACAATAAAATATGCTAAACATTATCTCCTACCAAATGTCCTACCAAATCCATGATTAGAAACCAATACTGATCATAAGCTTAATTTAAATGCATGTTCATGATTTCAGAAGACGTTTAGATATTACACGAGCAAAATTGACGTCAGCATATACTGTCAAATAAAAAAGGAGCGGTCAGTTTACTATGTAAATTTACAGTATGAAGTGCTTGGCATAATTAATTCAAATAGAAACGGTATAATCAAAAACAATAAGATATCAGCATATATAAGATATTGTATCGTATTTTTTTAAACAAAAACCAAAGTTGCAACCTTCACGTGCTGATTTATAAATAACATGGAATTTCCAGTTACATATTTTAGTTCTCAGACCTACTGCAGTGCTAAAAGCTAGTGACACATTTTATTTTTAGCAACGTAGGATACTTAGCAACGTTAAGGCACACATACTGACACTTATCCTTCCAGAAATTTTAATTATTTTCATTACAGCTATTGTTAAGTGAATAATTCTCAAAACGTTAATCTGTATCCTTAGCTTTAACCAGTTGTGGGAGGGTGAAGTCAGTACATCTGTGCAGCAGATTTTCTATTATGTCGTGAGGTTTCAATTTAATTTGATTACGCAGTTTGTTTTTTAACAAAATCCATCAACAATAATTATGTGTGCGTGACAGGTTTTCAGTATATATAATTGATTGCCTACACGGCTAAGCAGATGACATAACACTTTGAACGTGCATAATATAGGTTTTGGACATAATTTTATGAAGCTGATTTGTGAAATGTATCTGAATGGCTTTAAACCTGTCTCTGTATCATTTAATCAGAAGACATACGATCTTGGTAGATGGTAATGAGACAGTTCACCAGATACAGAACATTTTAAAGGAGCATCACTGTATAATACGATTGCATTAAACTAAAATAGTCTTAAAAAATTTCCTGCCCGCTAAATGGTTAGTGTTGTATAAAGTGGAGACTAATTTTTAGTGTTTTACATATTAGTTTTGCAATATATTTCTTTAATGAGCCCCACTGTATACAAGTTAGCTCGGTCGGGACATTGTTTAGTGATTGTTGGTCCAGGCGACCTCAGGTGGCCAAGCTGAACTCTTTGGGGGTTCAAATTACACAGCTTAAATTTGAGGGAGTGTTGATGCTGAACACCGCGGGAAATTGGAACGATATTTGATAATAACTTGACCTAGGCAGCTTTACTTAGGGGAACCCTCTTAACCTTGCTAGTATGTCATTTGGAACCTAGGGATTCGAGGGGTTGAGTTTATCCATGCACAAAATATTGCAGTGAAAAATGAACAAGTTAAAAATAGCATGAAGTACTGTAGAACTCGCCAAAATAGCCATAAAGAGAAAAGCCTCATAAAGAGTACCTCATGAAAGGGCCCCATGGAACGGCGAGCCTTATGAAGGAACCGCGTCAATCGGGCTAGATCAGAATAGAGACGAAATAATCATACTGGATCCGGAAGATAAACTATCACGACCTATTGGTGGTGTCTGCAATTTGTCTCGAAAATGTCTCAATTGATTAGTTGATACCACATATGGCAAAAATGGATCTCATACATTTTTATATATAATCAAGCATGTGCGTAGAAGGCATAGCTGAAAAATATCATATACGAGCATATGACAAGACAACAAAAAAAATACCGCAGACGTATCATCGACAATGTTGTATATGCGGTGCCCTTGTTAATCGCTGAAGCAACACCGTCAATCGGTTTGTTATCTGCAACATACGTGATGTCAACAGAGAAGGGAATCAGTTGTTGTTGTTGGTGTCGGTGCAGCTTGTATCCTTAATATTACCGCGAAGCGATTAGCTCCATGCGCGGGTAAGATATTACATAATCACGGAATTAGTGTACGTAGCTAGGCATGGAAGTATAAATATAACATCAATGGGGTTAAACAGCGATGCACTATTGCTGAAATTAGTGATGGTTATTATCGGTATCACAAGATCGTACGTGGACTACATGCGGTACCCCAATGCGCCGTCGGAATGCCCGATTTAGAATCAGTAACAATATAATAATGACTGCAGCATTAACCACACGACTGGAATAAATTATTGGAAACAACGCTGCCGCCGACCACAATATCAGCGACGTCAACGCAGTCGGAATTTGAAAGAAATTATCTTTCACACACGGATAACAGAACCCATTGGTCAGTCACTTGAAATCGCACTGGCACAATTACGAGTTTATTATAGCTTGCCAAATATCAAATCAAAATCATTTGGTGTTTTATCTGCTAAGAATTCACTAGTATTCTTGTATAAAAATATAGATAGCAGCGAACTGAATCAAACTGCTGTTCTTCTTCAACGAATGATAAGGTCATCGTTTGCATCCAGAACGAAGGTTTTGTCAGTTTTACCTTACCAGGATCACCCCAGCGGGTGCCAGATTGCATAGCTGTCAGTTTCTTTTCAAACTAGTACCACTGTGTGTTTAGCACCAATGATAACTTTTCTAACATGTCTGCATAATCGAAAGATGTTTGATAGTGGAATTGCACATGAATATTCTTCTTCACCGTTCAACATTGATCGATCTGTCGCTAAACCCTGGTTCAAAAGTTCATTCATCGATACGACTGCATCTCAAGCAGTGTTCATTGTTACATTGCGGTTCTCAGCATGATCAGTGGTATTCTTCCTCACCGTCATTGACGGACCAGTAGACCGCGAATAATTATCTAAATACCTTGCCAGACCCATTATCATCATGGCAACGTCAACATTTTCTAGATATGATTCAATGCTATTTTTCTTCCCTCGATGTTGTATTTGGAACTGTTGAAGAACGCCATAACACCATTGTTAACAAAAACAATCTCCAATTCTGTATATGCTTTCAGCAGCTTTCAAAAGTTTCCCTTCTATCTCAACGTATGTATCAGCGGAAATGAAATATATAATTGTATTCTGAGCTTGGAGTTCAATTTGTCCATGTGCGTGAGACACACCTTCATCATAAGAATAATACTATGATCGTGCACCAATTCACCTTTGAGGACAGGCATGTCGATGTCAAGTGCTGGATCAAATACACACTTGAACATTTTATTATAAATATTGTTTTCAAAAACCGATGTCAAACCAGACCACTTCCCGCTCTCAGACTTGATGTTATATTTTATCTCTCTGTGGGCGGCTTGTTGTTTTGCCAGTGCAAACACTCCAGCTAATTCTTGTAGTCACTCACGTGTAGCTTGATTTATTATTTTCCTGACACTTGCTGGCATCCCTTCGGCGCTAGGCACTTTTACTGGCTGCGATTTTCATTGTTCTAGTCATGTGAGTCTATCCTTGAAAGCTCAGTATGCTCAACCAGCAGCATCACTAATAGTACCGATAGCCTATCAAAAACAACATTGATAGATTTAATGCCTATTTGTTTTGCAATCGGGATCACTTTTGGGACTATACAATCTATGTGGATAACTGTATATACTGGAATTATGATTGATCAACATGACAATTCAGTTTCAGGTTGAACAGTGTGCTGAATCGTGTTATTTTATTGTCACTGATCTAACTGGTGACTCGCTGTAATAATCGTCTTTAATTTATTTTATTTATTAAGCCACCGGTACATAAATGATGACTGGTAACAACTGTTTGATTGTTGATTTCGGAGGAATTATTGCTGGCCCGTCTCCCACCAAAAACAATGTCTAGGCAATCAACATCAATATGTTGTTGGGACAAAGTTTATCTTGAATCACCAATGATTCAGTGATCACAATTTGTTTCATAGGATCATGATGGGTTAGCCCTGTACCTGTTTGTTTTTACTCTACCGGAGTGCCTTTGATTAATCTTTTTTTTATTTTTCCTTCTTTCAGACCTATATTGTACTCAGGATTTTCTTTTATTTCTGCTTCTTCAAGTTTATGAATCATTCTTTCATGGTTTACTTTAAGGCCCTGGTAAAAAAATTGAAAATTATTAATATCTTCCTCAGATCTGATTTACTGAATATTACTAAAAACGTGACATACATCTTTAACCCAATCGGCAGCTTTTAGGTTCTAAAATAGTCTGGTTTTACATATTGATGTCTACCATGGTATCAAAATGCAGCAATATAAAATATGTTGTCTTTGTTCCTGATAGTGGCAATAAATCCGTCAGTAAATTTAAACTATTATGCTAGTTCTAACTGTTTGTGATACCTGCTGATGTTGTTGAGGTTTTTGAACTCTGTGTTGTGGGTAAAGGGTTGACTAGGTGGTGGATCGGGTTGATATGAACAGCTATATCCTTGAGTAATGTCATAAGGGCTTCTTGTGTTGCCTGAATTGTTGTAACCATTTGTTTTGGTTGGCTCGATAATTGGTTTAAATTACTCTTGTGTACCTTCTGTAAATTCCACTTGAGCTTCCTGACATTGTTGTAGCTGCTTTTTTTGACAGAATCACGAACAGGGAGACCTTCTTAATTGCTTCTAGTCATTGTCGAACATGTTTAGCTGTGTGAGATTCCATAGTTAGCACATAATCACCAATTATTATTATTAAATAACGATTTAATTTCGTATCACCGGTCCATGTAATTAGCTCTTTGTTTCTAAATACAATTTGTGGATTAATCATCGTTTAAAGCACCCTAGACATGATACGGTGGCTATGTAGTTTTATCTATCCGGACCAGGTTTGCCAGTTCACAGCAGTTCAATCGCATCAGAATCTGTCAACAAGTCTTGCATGCAAAGCTCAGATCAGCTCTTGGCAATTAAGAAATCAACGTTTTCGTTAAGACCTCGTGCTAAAAACAGACCCTTAAAACACTCTTTTGGGATCTGTTTAAACCCGTTGGTTCTTTTGCAACCCAGGGATACAGCTACAAGTTGATTATGGGGTGGATAAAAGGCTCTGAGCAGCATAGCGGATACAGGTATGAGCCCCTCATCTTAGAAGGCTTGGTTTTTAAAAGGGTTGCTTTCTCCACCCCCAAATGGTCAGTCTATCCCTGCTGCTCACTCACAAACATGCATATACACATAAGACCATGTTTGTACACAAATACTAAGAATGATATGTGTGCGCGCGTGCATTTCTTTCATTCTTATTTGCTTAATTATATGAATGTTATTAATACTGTATGTTGGATAAAACAAATGTTAAACATTTCTGATTTTATAGACTTTAAAGAATAGTCACTCATCAAGTTACACATTTAGGTTAGGTAAATATGTATATCAAAGGAATCCTCCATTGAAAGAAACGACAAAAGCAATGTATATTAGTTTCACACTGGGTCAAGATAGGTCCCATTTAAACAGACTCTAATACAATCTTAACTTCGAACCCATAATGCTTGAACAGTTGCATTGTATGCCCCAATTGCAGGTTTTAACTACAGACCATTTAGTTGGTCACTGCTACAGAATATTATAAAATAAATATCGCACGGAATGCACCTATCACTTTACTACATTTATCAAATTTGCATTCTAATATAATCAATGCAGGATGAGTGCTATAATGTTAACTATGGGCATGTTGCAATGAATATTCCATTACATAGACAAGGTAGATTTTCATAAGTTTGTTAACTGCGTGGTCTCAAATAATTTGATTTAACAAATATTATATATTAAATGTTACTCAATCACATGAATGAAAGCATAACTGTATAAAATATAAATATCTAAATGCATATACATTTCATATCCATAGTGTAATATGCGATGTAGAAGACAAACTTCAGACTACAACCTCACACACCTGATTAATAATTTCTGTCAGTTTAATGTAGAAATTGTCTCTGATTTTCTTTAGGACCAGACTAGTTTGTGTCATTTACCCACTAGTCACGGTGTGTTCAAATAATATAATAGATATGGTTATTTTTATTCTACAAATCATACGGAGAATCGCTTTTCACAAAATAAATCTTAGATTCCGCTCACCTAATATATGGCCATTAAGTAGGTATTGTTGGATCATTATTTTGTTTTAATCAGACAAACCGATATTTTGAAAACCTGTTAATATTACTTTTGTAGAAGAGAGATTCTGTTGATAAAATACCTTCAAGTGTAACAGATCAGACTACTCGCGAGGAATGTCAAGAGCCTTTGCAGAGAAGAGCTTTGCCACCAGGAAAGAAATATCATGGCTTTTCAGTTACTCAAGCTCTTATAAACATTGGGTAAAACAAACTGTAGAGAGACTTTAAAAATATCACGGGTTCGTTTGTTGTGAGTATGATCGAGACAATACTCCTGGTACATCATTATTGCGATTTGCTGATGATAGTATCAGAAAGTCCTATAAAAAGTTGTTGTTATGACCAAGGAAGCGGTTTTGACATACACGAAATCGAAATCGAAATGGCCATTATTCAAGGTTTTGAGGAGATGAGAAAGTGTGTTGTCCCAGTTTTACTGGAAGTTCCATGTCACCTTAAGATCCTCAATTACGTTGATGCTCAAGATACCAAAATGTTGTCCAAGTTAGTGATGGAGCTTGAAACTTGAGGTGAGCAAGCACTTTACCAGTTGTCCAATCAGAAACTTCTAACTGGGGGAGGAAATAACACATTTTATATAAAGGACATTGGTCGAGATTTGTGATTTATGATGTCATTTACAATTTCAGAATGATAATTTGCTCATATATTCTTTCCATATTCTTCTATACTGTAATTAGAGTGGCATCAGAATATGATGTACTTAAAAATGTTGCTGGCCTATACTTGTATCAACGTAGAGACTGTCATGTGTGTAACATGACACTCATGGCTCTTTACTATTTACATGTGCCAGATATAGTAGGTAAGATTTTTTTTCAAGAATGACAAGTATTTATTCCTAAACTTAAATTGACCTGTAAGAACCAGATGACTTTTTGTTGAAATAAGAAAATGCTGAGTGAATTTAATAGAGTGTCATTATAAGGACTTTACATTTCCTTTTTAATTTGTATGTTGCATTTCATTTTATGGACTTTTCATTTTTTATTTTATATTGGATTTAACATGCCATTATATGGATGTTTAATTTTCTATTTTGCACTGTATGTTGCATGTCAATGTACCGACTTTACATTTTTATTTTATATTGCGTGTAACAGTCATTATTTGGACTTTTCATGTTATCTTTTATATTGGCTGTAGCATATCGTTGTATGGACTTTTCATTTTCAATTGTATCTAGCATGGCATTAAATTGAATTTTCCTTTCCTAATCTATATCGTCCTTACATGGTCTATTCGATTAGTTTTAATAGAAGCATCGTCCTCATATTAATATTTGTTCTGTAATATATATATAAATGTTTATTATGTGTGATACATGTGATTTGATCTAGGATGTTTGCATAAATGGTCATCTAAATGACAATAGTTTATGGTTATACATATTTCCTACAAGACAAATAGTACTCTGACAGCAAGAAGACATGGAGAGGAGAGAGTCGTCTAGCTCTGAGAAAGGTCACAATAAAAAAAAGAATGTGAATGCTGATATACACAGTTCCTAACATAATCTAAATAGGATCATTATCATGAAAGCGAACGCTGTTATACCCATTACATAAGATTACATCAACAATTTTTGTCTGTGTAATGCACTTTACGTTCTGAGGATATGAGGGAGATACTTGTTAATCAAGTACATGTACATTGTGCTAACAACTAGAAAGCATCCGGACAGACACGGCCCATTTGGCCTGTAAACGATTGTTGAAACCAAAGACATGTTGTTTGCCCAGATTTCTTGTTTGGTTTTACGATAATAATAATAGACTAGTCTGAAATTCAATATACTTCGAAAGTAACTTCCGTTTTTTGCTCCAACAGCAAACAATCCTCCAAACTTCAACCAAAGGAAACGACTTTAGGGACCACAATGAAAATCATACAATCAACTAGGACACAAGTTAGTCATTGTGTAGATAGGAAAATTAGATTTCAAGGATTACTGGTGGGGTATCGATATGATTCGTTACAATGAAGCTGGTATTTGGTGTCCAGAAGTACCAAGTATAATTAAAGAAACATTCAGTTAGGTCATCACAAACCATGATACCTTTCAGCTTCAGAAAAATACAGGTGTATAGAAAACAAGCTTGAGGTAAAGTTTAGTAAAAATGTTGGTGGTACTATGTATGTTTTATAATAATAATAATAATAATAATAATAATAATAATAATAATAATAATAATATAATTTATTTATAGAGTAACTCATTAGTCAAGGACTATTCTCCCTTGAGGCCCTTTTGAAGAGAGTATAACAATGCACATTATATGAAGATAGCAATAATTACTGCTTCAACATGTTCAGCATTAAAATATTAAATTCCATTATACATTAGAAACACGTAGCTCGTGATATTTCTTCTTAGATACTGTAATATGTTCAGCAGATTTTACATGTATTGGAAGCTCTGTTCTTGGTTTTGGTGATTGAAGGTTTCTATGTGATATAGATCTCAACTGGTATTGTGTTGAAAAAGGCCTGAATAAGTCCTGAAGATACTTTGGTGCATTGTCTATCCAAAAAGTGAGAACTATTTATTTTATATTCAATCTTGAGTATATTCAGTTCAGGTTATAACGTAGCATGATGACCTTCAGCTTCAGAAAAATGCAGGTGTATAGAAAAACAAGCCTGAGATAAAATTTAGTAAAAATGTCGGTGGTACCATGTATGTTTTATAATAATAATAATAATAATAATAATAATAATAATAATAATAATAATAACGCTTTATTTATAGAGGGTGATTCATAGCAATTATTACTGTTTTAACATGTTCAGTATTAAAATACTCAGTTCCATTATCTATTAGAAACACGTAACTCATGATAACTCTTCTTAAATACTGCAATATTTTCAGCAGATTTTACATGTAGTGGAAGCTTGTTCCACTGATTTATACCAGAGTATTGGAAGCTCTCTTCTTGGTTTTAGTGCTTGAAGGTTTCTATGCGATATTGATCTCCACTAGTATTGTGTTGAACAAGGCCTGAATAAGTCCTGAAGATACTTTGGTGCAGTGTATATCCAATAAGTGTGAACTATTCATTTTATATTCAATCTTCAATATCTTGCATGTCTTTTAAGAAAAGACATATGAAATATATTGCAATGCTTTTTTTTAAAAAATGGTGAATTTAGGTCTTAAATATTTTTCTCATAATATGTCTACTATCTTCCATGCTTGTAGCATGCCTGTGTAAAACATTTTGGTATGGGTTGGGATTATATTTCAGTTTTGAGTGTTCCCGTTTTATTCTTCTTTCATAAGAAGGGCTCCGTTTTTTTTAACTTATATATCTTCGCTACGGGAAGTGACATTTAAACTGAGTTATACTCAATGTTTTGTAGGATTATATGTCTTGAAACTTTAAACATGTATAAAAATGTCAAATATTCTTGCTAAAAATGAAAAGTATATATAGGATCGACAGATATGAACATATAAACTGTGAAGTTGGAACGTTACAAAAAGTAAAAACGCAACATATTTTTAAAAAAAGATTTTTCAAAGCTCTTGTAAACACATTTTGATATTGCGTTAATAGTTAGGTTTCACTATTATTGGAATCGCAAATGTCAAATAATCAGTGGTGAGATATTCTTTTTCTCAGATGCAAACACGAGAAACATTGGTTGAAAGTAGAAGTTGTTTCAGGGCTGCAGACACAGAAGCATAGGACCTCGTCGTTCTTTATATGGTGAATATAGTTTGCAGTCATACACGGTGAAAATACCCCCACACATGGGCACGGCCATTCTTACCACAAAGAAGGTATTCAAGTACAGTGATCATTTGTTTTCTTTTCTGGTTCATCTACTATGAAGTTGGTTGCAAGCTACTTTTCGCTTCTTAGCTAATAGAATATTAACAAATAAAACACATTTTGAATAGATTGTTATGTTATTTTGTGATCTTGTTCATTTGAATACTCTATTAATTTACAGTCTTGATTTAGTTCTGAAAGGGAGAGACACTTGGCCTATTATGTGCTGCAGAAATGGATGGAAATTTAACCATTTCAAATATTATCATAGTGTATAAAATTCTTTTATATCCAGTTGATTTATTAACATATTTATTCCTATCATTCCTCCTTTCATTGTTTTACTTTTTTCCTAACTTGAATGTAAAGTTATTATTTGATAGTCTTATGTGGCCTTTACTTCATACATTTAAATACCTTTGAAGATACTAACTCATGCAACTGAAACTGGTATTGTCTGAGTTTCTGCTCAGGCTTTGTATGACTTTTATGCCAACAGGAGATAGTGTATCAACAGCTCATGTTGCTTAAATCTTAACATACGTTTGCATAATAATACTTCGGAAGACTGCTGGAGACTGCTAGAATCTATACAGAAGCGAGCTGTGCAAATAATGATTATATTTTTGCTTTCATCTTTTTTGCGGCTAAAATTATCAGTCAAGAAGAAATGAGATGGGTTTTTGTCTGATGTCCGTCGTCCCTGATCAGTATGCTTGTTTGCATAAGTATGTTATCGCTGTTCATCGTCGAATTTTTGGGAGGATTGCCATGAAACTTTAAATACAGTCATCCTATGATATAGTTTGTCTCCAACAAAAATGAATGGCTATGAAATAGACATGAGGTTTTCACTCAGAGACTTCATGCAGTCTAGTTGGTCGTAAATGGAACAAGTGCTAATCAGATATCCAATTGGTAGTCAAAGCAGTAATCTTGAATATCATTTCTAATTCTTCAAAATGATAGTTATATCAACGCTGGCCTTTAACAGAAGACATATCATGATGATTGCATGGTTCTAAATGGAAATGGTGCTACTTACACATTCAATACAACAGCCACTCTGGACATCTTGTTATTGCTATTCATTATATATGCTGTCAACTGGCCACCATGATAGAAGGCACATCGAAAGAGATATAAAGACTCCTTGAAAAAGACCCTCACCACCTGTGGCATCGATCACCGCCAGTAGACATCCCAAGCCGCTGACTGACACTTTTGAACAAAACAGACGGGCCATACTGGAGAAAAACGATGGCGAAGAAGAAACCGGGAGTCATCGGCAGTACCAACCATTCATTCCCTTGCAACCTCTGTGAACAGACGTGCCTGTTACGTATTGGGCTGGTCAGCCACCAGCGTGCGTGCAGTAGACATGGACATCCCCTTCCTAATCTTCGCAAGCGAAGTCAGGCAAATATAAATAGATCGTTGTATGAACATGTTGTTTTACTAAAAGATTTTATATGAAGTCTTGTTGGTCCTTAATGCGAAAGCTTAGACATACAAGATGCCCACCACAGTTACTGTCATGCGAATCTCATTACTTTCAAATGATTGAGTATATACAAATAAGGCAAATGAAGAAAAACTAATTATGATTTCAAGTTGGTTCTAAAAGGAAAATGGTACCAATATGGCCACCTATATGAATAACACAGTGGCTACTAAAATATAATATGATTGATATTTTTCCTAGATGTTTGGTCATATCATTGCGCTTTTGTTGGAAAACTTAATACAATGTTTAGTTGGTGCACAGATGATATTCAGTATTACTACATACCTATTTATTATGACATCGCTGATCTACCGTTTGATACAGAGATTCGATATGTGATTCTCTATCATATGCTGAAACTTTAAATATCGAACAGTCAGCATGGAAATTATTTTGCAGCTTTAATTATTAAAAACTGTCTACATATAATATATCTGGAATGATTTATTTGCTATGCATTTTATATTATTCAGAAATGTTAGTTAACATTTGTAATATTATGGAATGCTATTCTATGATATGAAATGGTCAATTTTGTTGTTAGTAGTCCTGGAAGAGTACCGTAAGTAGTTACAAGCAACTGAAAGGCATTTCACTGCATCTGTTGATGATATATTAGGGTTCGTTGAAGCTGACAACAATAATTTGGACAATGTTTGACAACGAGTTCATGGCAGAATCCACAAACTACATTAACTTGATATTTTTTCAAACAAAATGAATCCCTACTTAACCTATGAGCAAAACTTGATTTTTTCTGAGTTCATTGATCTTCTATCCATGGAATCATACTGAACATCAAAGGCAATGACAAAAAAAATGTTCTGCATTTATTAGTATCTTTCAAACATGTTAACTCACACATGTATCAAAGAACTTTAGTTACTAAATTGGGTTTTGTTAAGTTCTTCAGAAATGATTTTGATGTTCCGCAGTAAAATGAAATGAGAGGACAACTGTAAAAGATTCATTGTGGATGCCTGGAATTTAGTTTTGGCCAACAAAGCATACGTCCAATTGAGGGACTCTAGCTTATGTATTACTATGCTTATTTATAAATTTACATTTGCCAGAAATTATATGCAAAAATCGCAACATGCCCTGAATATCCTGATTATTGTTCAAGTGAGATTTTCGTGCTTCTTATATTATTCAAATACAATTTGAACATTACTAGCTTTTTAAACATATATCATTTAAAGAGGTCAAGGATATTAGTTTCACACTATGGCCTTAAACTATGTAACACGAACAAGTAAAAACCAACAGGTGTTCTAAAACTCTGCACTATGTAACACGAACAAGTAAAAACCAACAGGTGTTCTAAAACTCTACAGGTTATTATTTCCCTAGAATACAGAGTTAAAATTTTGAACGAAATTATAGCATCGTCAATTAAATCCCAAATAGTCCTGAAAGATCATTCTAAAGTCCAAAGTGTCGAGTTCCATATAAATTCCAGTGATGTTTCGAATAAATTCCAATTTTGAATGCGTTGATGAAAGAATAACCTTGAATAGTGTTGATGTTTTGACAGTTTTGATGCATCACAATGATATGATCTATAAAGGCCTAGTGTGAACTCACAATAATTGTAAAATAGTAAATTAGACCAAATATCAATGAGCACTTTTATTTCCCATAACTCATTTAATTTAATTAATCCTTTCAAATTATTTACAGAACACTAAATCGAATCCACTAAGACTGATGTTAAGATAAAAAATTAGTGATTGTGATGTGAACAAGCTTAATATAAAGAACTAAGACAGACTAACAGAGCCAGGATGAATGTTACTTTCCAAAGACATTCATTGACAGGATTTATTCTGAAAATATCCAAAGTGAAGAAGGCCAGATAAACATTTCTACCTACAAGATACAATTATCTTAATATATAATCAACAATCACTGAAAAATATTAACACATTACAAATGTTACATGTTATTTTGCAAATGATAAAAAAATACCTTTGTCAGATAGGCCCAAACTACTATACCCAATCATAGAAAAGCATCAGTTACAGTCCAGGGGAGGGCAAACTACGACCCGCGGGTCGAATACGGCCGGCAAAGGGCTTTCGTGCGGCCCGCCAAGGGTTTTCAAGCGTCCTAGGAACAAGTTATCATTCTCACTGACTCTGTTTATGTTACTCTGTTTATCAAATAAATGTGCTTCTTTTGAAGTTTAAGTTTAAGTTTGTAAATGTTAACAACATATTAACAACTGAAAATCAGTTAGATGTTATTTATAAAAACGTTTTGTTTTTGCTATTTCAAGTATTAATTATTTTACTTAATGAACTATGCGCCCCGCGACAAGGTGCAAATTTGTGTATGCGGCACTTGCACTGGAAAGTTTGCCCACCTCTGAGTTACACAATACAAAACTTTAATTATATACAAACATGTGACGGAAAATAATAATTGCATTACCTAATTTGTCGATGGCAAATTGTAATAACACAATTTCCGTCAAATTATTTGCATTCTGGCATGCACTCTATTCTAATTAGTTTGTTGTAAGGATATGTCACAGTTGTAGCAATGGGCGTTTGGAAACATGTTTTTCAGACCCTGTTCATAAGTATGTAATATGTATATCTACATGTATGTCATATGTACATGTTTATAGTTTGTATATGTATGAAACATGTACTGTTACCCAGTATATATAACCATATGCAATATGTACATGCATTTGTTTAATAATCAAACTTATGTTAAGACAATTTTCTTATTTCTTCTTTAAAATGGAGCAAGCACTTAGATGCAGAGTAGCAGTAAAACAGGATTATTCTTAGAGGATACCAAGATGAATGTCATGAAGACGGTTACTCAGAAGTATATCAGCCATGCTAACAAGTTTCATGCAATGATACATGCTGGTGATTATGCTCGTCCTTGTCCATATATCTGTGCCACACAAACATCTACCATGCAGTCGTGGCCAAACACGCGAACTTAACCAGAAGAAAATAGGCAAGATTAGATCAATGTCAGATCACTCTTCTAAAATATTTTTGCTTTATTTTCTTAATTTTGAGATTGTCAGTGAGGCAACATTGGATCCTAAAATTTATAATTGGGGAAAACTTGTAAAATCATTTCTTTGCTCACAAGGTCATCGCTTATAGCATTGTCCTGTATCCATCATTTGTTTGGATCATTATTAAAGCATATAGTTTATATTCTTCATAGAAATCTCAGGTTCTTTACCATTTTAACCCACACCAGTCACGAGCAATCAGGCATATAGGTGTTTCAAGCTTGCATCAATGTTTTATCACCTATCATTAATATGACCACTTACTACAAATGGCAAACGTTTAAATAAAAACCTCTAAATATATGCTGAATGTGATGTGAACAAAATGGATATGCTATCCATACATACGTACGTTTAATGTCCAGATAAATAATACAGATAAGACACTATATATTGCTAACTTTACAAAAAATTACAAAATATTGTAAATTCTTATCAAGGCCCACTCTATATATTGTTATCAAATCTGACAGAAGAAAATCTCAAAAGTTTAAGTGAATGCAAATGATGATCATCTGATTTGAAATTTAGCTCTCATTACTAAAAACAGAAGAAAGAAAAACAAAAATTAATTTTGATTGCTGCAGATTTGGACCAGAATCAATAGGAATAGTTTTGTTCTGAAGGCCTTTCATATTCATATATATATATATATATATATATATATATATATATATATATATATATATATATATATATATATATATATATATATATATATATATATATATGCAAATGGTGCTCTATAGTTATAGCTATTTGCATACAAAATAAAAAAAGATATAAACAACGTTTAAAATTGTGCCGATTGGGCTAGGTTCTACAAAACGCATCACTGCTGTGTCAACATGGTTAGAGTTTTAACCATACCATCTTTGCCATGTCAAATGGGCTAGATATTTATGAAAATGCATCATCGATGAGGCCTTTAAAATAGTTGCCATTATAAAAAGAAGACCCATTAAAGGTCAGAAAGCTTTAAACTGAGCAGCATTTCATGACGCATGGTCCTGGTATTTTGGCTTTTGGACAGATTATATAGTCTAACTCTTTTAAGAAAGCTCAGATGACCATCTTATTTATCTAACCGTATATAGACAACGATAACTTAGTATAACCATCTTCAGTAACCCACATCCCCTATTGTAATTTGGTTATTTTGTCGTATCACCCACCCTACAAATATCAAATACATTATTGTCCTATTTTTTATTTTGCTTTTGGTTCTGAATAAATGCAACGATTTTGGATTCGTGTTCCCTGCTTATCTATCCAACAACACAGGGCATGTTTTCCTCTGAAATATTACATGCTCTCGTCAGTGTAATTATCATAATATTGCAGTTGTTTTCTTTGAAACTTCAGTGTTATTTTTGGCAGCCAACATAAAACATATACAAATTAGAAAGTACTCGCTGTTTGATCTTGCAACACTTCAGCACGATATGCTGATACTATACTGTTAACATTACACTGGCCAAATTATTTCTTGATTATATGCAAGAATTGTTTAAAGGTGTATTGCAATTGCAATGCGACTTTTATGACACTGCAAAATAGGAATTATCCTGTGCAAATCAAAATTAGCACTGGACGATTGCATACAAAAGTTTTCTAAAATTCGTATGTACTGCAGGGTAGGCTATAAACCAGTGATATAGCTATCTGAACTTATACATTGGTCTCACCTAATCATAAAGCCACGTGAACTTCTTGCTGAGTGCTTGCCTAGTCATAAAGCCAAGTTATATTGTAGCTGAGCCCTCACCTAGTCATACAACCAAGTGATATTGTAGCTGAGTGCTTGCCTAGTTATACAGCCAAGTGAACTTATAGCTGAGTGCTTGCCTAGTAATATAACAAAGTGAACTTATAGCGAGTGCTTACCTACTCATACAGTCAAGTGAACTTGATGGTGAAGGCTTTCCTACACATACAGCTAAGTGAACCTGTAGTTGAGTGCTCGACTAGTCATACAGCCAAGTGATATTGTAGCTGAGTGCTTTCCTAGTCATACAGACAAGTGCTATTCTAGCTGAGGTTATGCCTACCAATACAGCCAAGTGATATTGTAGCTGAGTGCTAGCCTTCCCATACAGCCATGTGAACTTGCTGCTGAGTTCTAGCCTAACCATACAGCAAAGTGAACCTCTATCTGAATGGATGTCTAGTCAAACAGCCAAATGATATTGTGAGTGCTTGCCTAGGCATTCATCGAAGTAATATTGTAGTTGAGTGCTTTCCTAGTCATATAGCCATGTGAACTTGTTGGTGAGTGCTTGCCTGGCCATACTGCCAAGTGATATTTTTGCTAAGTGCTTGCCTAGGCATACAGCCAAGTGATACGATAGCCGAGAATGTTAGGCTTCCCATACAACCAGTTGAACTTGTAACTGAATGATTTGCCTACCCATAAAGCCAAGTGAACCTGTAGTTGAATGTTTGCCTAGTCATACAGCATACTGATATTGTAGCTGAGTGTTTCTCTAGTCATTCAGCGAAGTGATTTTGTAGTTGTGGGCTGTCTTAGTCATACAGCCAAGTGAACTTGTTGGTGAGTGCTTGCCTAGGCATACAGCCAAGTGATATTGTTGCTGATTGCTCCACTATTCATGCAGCAAAGTGAACTTGCAGCAGAGTGCTAGCCTTCCCATACAGCCAAGTGAACTTGCAACTGAGTGCTAGCATGACTATACAGCCAAGTGAACCTGTAGCTGAGTGCATGCCTAGTTAAACAGCCAACTGATATTGTAGCTGAGTGCTTGCCTAGTCATTCAGCGAAGTGATATTGTAGTTGAGTGCTTTCCTGGTCGTACACCCAAGAGAGGGGCCCCGAGTGGCCGAGTGGTCTAAAGCTCTCTCCGTTACAGATCACTTCCATCTCACCTTTGTCAGCGTGGGTTCGAGTCTCGGATTCGGCCAATGTGGGTATGTGAGAAAGCTTGCCAGTAGCTTATCGTGGGTCGGTGGTTCTTTCCGGAAGTTTTCCAGGTTCTTCCTCCACCATTAATTCTGGCCGCCAATTACAGCCTATCGTGTGCTGAGAAAACCTAGGAAATGACACTATGGACATGGTTTTCAATTTCAATAGAAAATAGCCCTTTTCAGTGCCGCAATTTTAAATATTACTGGACATTTAAGTGAAAGGATTATATTATTTCATCCTCGAAAACAAGTACATGTATTTGACTGTTGAAATACATGCCAGTTATAAAGTAAATAATTCAATCATACCATAACATAATTTAGCAGATTAAATTCATTGCATTATCGCATTATCTTGGTTTAGCACTACAACACATGAATAAACTAGCTCAACCACTGATCGACTTTTATCTAATCATAATGTGACATTGTGTCATACACTATGATGCTATATATGCTTCTTCAAAACAAAATACATATTGCTAAAGCTAAAATATATCTTTTGCAATGCATTTTAAAAGGAGAAGAATTGGGTTCAAGCTAGAAGATCTTACTATAAACTGCTTGTCCAATATTTACATATGTGACAGGTAATCACGAATTTCAATCTTCTAAGGCACCGTGGGTATCGAAAAATGTCCATGTTGCAATTTTTATAAATTCCGTTTTAAATGATTCCATTTAATTTGTGGAGTTAGAACTTTATGAAGCATATTTGTTTACTTACATAATTCACTAACATTTGCAAAAATTTGATCTTGACTTCAAATTTAATGCTAAATATACTATAGTACTGACCTAATATGTACAGTATAAAAATAAGGCATCAGCATATTTAAATGCAGCTGTTTATGAAATAGAGTTTATATTATCCCTGAACCACTCCTCAAGATTCAACACAATTTGACATAGCATACTGACAAGAATACACTTTTATTCAGTAAAATGATGCCACCAATCTTGGTGTTCTTGCCCAAGCAACAAAAACCTTTAAATCATTTCGCACAAAAAGCACTGTTTAAAATGTCAATACACTCATTGCAGTGTTAAATACCGACAATGTTGTAATTTAACTTCACATAACTTTTTGCATGGCGATGTAAAGCTCCCATACAAAGTGAATATTTGTATTGTTGATGCTGTTTGTTAATTCTTTATCAAGGTAAACAGTTTACTAAACTACTCCTTTCAAAATTGTACATACATTTCTACAGACCAGGAATGTGTTTAAATGGTAAATCCTATGTTGTAATGATGGGCATTTGCATTTTTTTGTTTTATAATTTCTCAATCTACAAGGAAGCATTGTTCAGTTGAAATCTCACTGGCTTTTTTCTTTCTATAATTTATTTATGTTTTTGTCCTCTTGACATAGACAACTTTATTGACATTGACCTAACAGTATTAATGAATAGTTTTTACCTAGACTACATGTTAATATTTAATTAAGAGACATTCTGGTTTGACTCCACAACAGTATACCATATTATTGTGTGTATAATATGCACCCATGTATAATGCACACCTCGATGTTTTACTCAGAATGAGGCAAAACATGTAGTATGAGGCAAAACACGTAGTTTTGCCATATAAAGTGCAAGTAGGAGTGCTGTGATCAAATATGTCTGTAGTTGCATGTGTTATGTTCATATTAATGTTTACATTCTTTACATTTAGTTTCTGGAGAACAAGCAACAGACTATTCCTCAGGATCAGGACCAATCAGGACTCTTTAATTAGAGTTGAGATTATTTGGGAGGAAATATGAAAGAAAAGGGAGACTGGAACCCTGGTAGCATTTTGCACTTAGAGAAGCAACTAACACTTTTGACTTATATAACCCATTTCAAACAAACTTGTGATTGCTGTATGCTTGCCCTTTGCTAGAATTTGTTTAAAGATATGTCCCAATCTGTCTGTCCATTTGTCTGCAGGAAAACCTCCTGTTTTACATCAACAACCTTTGCCAAATGTTTACAAAAATTACTAATGAAAAGAGTATTGTGAGAAACTATAACAAATAGCTTTCTGGAATCTTCCATCCTTCATCACAAATATAATTGCTTTTGCTTGTTTTATGATCTACTTGTTTGTCAGCTCATCAATGAAAAACATGCTTCCGATAATTTGCCATATAATGTACAAGCAGGAGTGCTTTTTCCAATATGTTTGTATTTGAATGTGTGCACATCATGAATTCGGTGTTATGTTTACATTAATGTTTTCATTATTTAAAAATACATTTTGGTGAACAAGCAATATACTATCAGGACTCTAGAAT
Organism: Sinohyriopsis cumingii; assembly: GCA_028554795.2. NCBI lineage: Eukaryota > Metazoa > Mollusca > Bivalvia > Unionida > Unionidae > Sinohyriopsis > Sinohyriopsis cumingii. The sequence goes on along the minus strand of CM068835.1, from coordinate 96,460,285 downwards.
TAGAATTGAGATACTTGGGAGGACATATACAAGAAAAATGAGACTGGAAACTTTGTATAACTTGCACTCAGAGAAGTAACTAACGCTTTTGACTTATATAACCCATTTTAAACTAACTTGTAATTGTTGTATGCTTGTCCTTTTGCAGAAATTGTTTTAAGATATGACCCAGTCTTTCTGTCCATTTATCTGTAGCAAAACCTCCTCTTTTACATCAACAACCTTTGCAAAATTTTACAACATGTTATCCTTCCCTAGATAAAGAAGACTCTTGATGTTAAGGTCCAAAGGCCATGGTCAGAGTCTGTCAGCGGATTAAAGACATAATGGATACTTGCATTTCTGAGAAATAAATATTTTTTCGTATTTATGTCGTGCATGTATGACTAGATGTATCATCATTTAAGTTAGCTAGACCCATTGATACGTTACTATCATATGCCGTTACTGCACCGTGGTGGCAAATTCCAATTTTTTGATAGTCAATTTCTCTGACTCCACATCCCAACCTAAATGTCCGAATGGAAAACATGTGGTGGAAATATTCGGAGGAAAGCCGGATTAGAAAAAGGACTGACATTCATTTTAAGTCAAAATTGTAGTTCAGATTGTTTAATCTCTGAGCTGAACGTTGGTGCTAAACGTTTACACTGTGACATGTAGCCTGAAGCATTGGTTTCAAATATTTAGGTCGCGGAAAAATGGGAGATTGACATCCTTTATATTAAATATCACACAAAATACAAGCTACTGTGAGTGTCAAGACAGGTTTTTGGGACTGGTTTATTGCACTACAAGCAGATATTTTACAGAAAACTAATTTTGAAGGATTTTTTTGATCAAAATTTAATCAACCTTTTATGGTAAATGACTTTTTAAATCATAGATTTTACCAAAATTGCCTTACGGAGTTTGCTTTGTATAACATACATATAGACTGTGATCTTGATCTACAACTGATTATTCTGTCTGTTTAAAATTAAATGTTTATCCATATAAAGTGCAAGTAGGAGTGTTTTGATCCAATATGTTTGTAGTTGCATGTGTGCACATCTTGAATTCAGTGTTTTTTTATATTAATGTTTTCATTCATTTCATGTAGTTTCTGGAGAACAAGCTACAGACTATTCCTCAGGATCAGGACCAATCAGGACTCTTTAATTAGAGTTGAAATCATTTCGGAGGAAATATGCAAGGAAAGGGAGATGTAAACCTGGTAGCATTTGCACTCAGAGAAGTAACTAACACTTTTGACTTGCATAACCCATTTCAAACTAACTTGTGACTGTTGAATCCTTGCCCTTTGGCAGAAATTGTTTTAAGATATGACCCAGTCTGTCTGTCCATTTGTCTGCAGGATAACCTCCTGTTTTACAGCTACAACCTTTGCATAATTTTACATGTTCTTCTTCTCAAGAGAAAGAAGGCTCTTGATGTTAAGGTCCAAAGGTCATGGTGAGTGTGATTGAAAGAAGAAATATGTTTTGCATTAACATTTAATTCCTCAGCGGTATATGCTCACCAAAGTGGATGACTTACATATTGGATGGAAAAGAAAGCCTAACGACATGCCATGTCATACACTGTATTCGCAGAAGATGTCATCCTTGCCTGATCAGCAGACCACAATTAATTAAGGAGAAGAATGATGAGGAAAATAAACATATGCTAATGTTTGAATGAGGAAATAGATTTATGCTAATGTATGAATGAGAAGGATGATGAGCATGATGGATCTATGCTAAAGTATGACTGACTAAAACGATGAGGAAATTGATCTATGCTAATGAATGAATGAAAAGTATAACAAGGAAAATAGATGCATGTCAATGTATGAGAGAGAAGAAAGACGAGGAATAAATATATATATGCTTCTTATGTAATATTATATAAAATAGTTTTTATCTTCACAGAGTTTATTAAATTTCATGGGATTAATGTGGGATCAGTGGTATAGCACAAGACCCAAAACTAAAGGAATGGAAGTTTGAATCCTACTCTAATCAGCCTGATTCCATTTTTCTCTTGTGTCTCAGATGTTTTATGCTCATTGCCTCAGCACCAGAGAATCACTGATGTTCTGGATTGCAATTAAATACTTACAAATCTAAATTTGAAACTAGTTTTCTCAGATTCAGATGTTCATATAATGTCACATGACATATTCCATGTCCAATGTCAAATATATAAAGAGTAAATGTTTGAATGATTATTTACCATACTTAGCAGTAGGAATAGCAATACATATTTTTGTAATAATCAGGCATACGGAAGGAGTGCTACTGGTTAGGCTGATAATGTGGGGTTTGGTGACGGAGAGGGCATGTATTGTTTTGTTTTCCAGTATAAAGTGTCTTTGATTATAATGTGCTGCACCTGTATCACTGTTGTGCAAAATATTATAACGAGGACCCACTGTATCAGATGACGTTGCTGGCAGTTTTCATTCCAGACATAAAAGAAGGTGGGTTCAAATCATCCTACTAAAAGTCAGAAAGGTTGGGTAATTTAAAAACAGGTGTAGCAAATATCCTTACCCTCTTTTTCCAATATTGATAACTTCAAAGACTTATCGCTATTAAAGACATTTCATTCCATGGTGTTTTAATTTATGCAATAAATATTTTTCATGCATTTTAAACTCTCCATCAATCTATGTTTGACCTCTCTGTGCAATGCTTTTGAAACAAACGTTTTCACTTATAATTGCACCAAAGGTGACAGATACAATTCATTGGTACAAGGATGCAGTCTTGAATAAACCCTGGCATGTTTCTGATAGGTGGGTGACCACTGTACTTGTATTAGCAGGGGCCCCGAGTGGCCGAGTGGTCTAAAGCGCTCTCCGTTACAGATCACTGCCATCTCACCTCTGTCTGCGTGGATTGGAGTCTAGGATTCGGCCAATGTGGGTATGTTAGAAAGCTTGACAGTAGTTTCTTTTAGGTCTGTGGTTTTTCTCAGGGTTTTCCACCACCATGCATAACCTATCATGTGCTGAAATATGGCATTAAACCCAACAACAACAACAACTACAACTTGTATTAGCTGACCTTGCTTATAACATGGTACACATTTATGCCTGCTGAAACAGAATTACACGAGAGCCTATGTTACATAAGGTGACCGTGTATACTGTTTTGCCTGATAGCGGGGGACCACTTTGCATGTATTAGGTGACCTGTCATATGGTGCATTTTTATTACTGTCCTAAACACCTCGTTAAAGAACATTGTACATCTTTTATGTCACCCACCCAATAAGAATTATATATTTGAAAATAGGGATATATTTGAAACTAAGTCTATGTATGAAAATGAGCATATCTTTCTAGATACGCATGTATGTGAAAATGTTTATATACATTGTATACAATGAGCAGGGAGGGTCTTTCAAACATTTTCTAACTACAATTATCTCACATACATGAATAAATGTATAATATTTGTTACTCATTGGATCATTGTGATTGTTCTCTTTCTTGTTATCTAATTAGTTATTGATAGCTAATTATTTCTTGCTAGCTTATTTTTTATTGTTTGCTAATTAGTTATTATTTTATCTACTTACCTTGCTCGGATTTTCTTTTCTTATCTTTCTTTATTTTTCATTCAGGTATATCCAGTTTCACCCAGTGGTTGTGGATGAAATGTAAAATCCAAATTAATAAATTAATCATGATAGATTTTACTATCTATAGACATATATATACAACTAAGCACATGTTACCTGCATTAATATAAACAATTTGCATGCATAATTAATAGGTATGCCATACAGGTAGAGAAATCTAACCTTGGATTTTGACTAGACAACACATCAAATTATCCATTATATTTGCTTAAAACATATTGGTAATAGCCTTATACAGATAGGTCCACATTTATATACGTATATCCACTCTTTTTCCTTAAAGCAACCAAGATAGTGTCATATACTTTGTATGTCTATTTGATTTTCAGTCCATCCATCTTTCGGTCCATCTTTCTTTCAGTCCCTCCATCTCTCAGGCCATCCAACTTGCAGTCCAACCATTCATCACTTAAACCAATAGACGTAAAGAATCAAAATGTTTGGTCATATTGACTCAATTCTGAACATCTTTGTCATGGGTGACATTGATTCCATATCTGGGACCCAAGGAGAGGGCCATAGGTCAAATGCACAAAGATTGCAATTACAAATATTATCTAACAAAACTTCATTTATGCAGCCATAGCAAAGAAACTAATTATTAAAATGAGGTGTGAAAAGTACATTATAACGGCTGAAGGGGTGCATAGATGGAATATGCAGTGAATAGCATTTGAATTTGTGATAACAAACCATTAATTTAAGCATAACAGTGTATGATGAGCTTTGGATGAGAAGTATATTCTCCTGGAATAATGCAAAAGTTTCGGAAACTTCACATACTTGACATGTACAAGATATAAGTAACCCTGCAGTTGTACACCTGGATAGAAAACAACACGAATCACCAATAAAAAATTTTTATAATGACGTGTGAGATATGCCGATTGTAGGGATGGTTCCAACAATAATCCCTATCTCGTGAATTGGTTAGAATAGGAACTTTTAATAGTGAAAAGAGTACTGTGGTAAATTTAATTTTTGAAAAGGAGTATTGTCGGAAATGTACTAGTTAAAAGAGTATAGTGGGAAATTTACTAGTGAAAAGCATATTGTGGGATATTTTAAAAAATATTCTTCTGGAATCTTCCATCCTCTATCACAAATATAAATGTTGTTGCTTGTTTATCTACTTGCTTGTCCGCTTTTCAGCAAAAAGCATACTTCCTTGAATTTGCATACTGTGTGCCCAAATAGACTTAACCAAACATTGGTGTAGTTCTGTATTTTGATGATGAGGAAGAGGAGAGATGTAAAATTATTGTTCTTTTTGTTTTATTAACCCAGTAATAGTTTGACCACTGGGTCGGGGAACGAACCGAAGGTCACCTTACAATCAAACATTTGTGGTTATCAGTTAATCTAGGGATAATAAATATAATCTACAGAGAAAGAAAAAAACAGACGCATGCAGACATGCATATGGCACACAATCTAGGTGACATGGACTTTGTGATACTACAGTATTTTGTTCCTGTTTACCATCAAGTCAGAGACAAGTTCACATGTTCATTATTGAGGTCCATTTTTGGAGAAATTGGTCCTCTTTTTCATTTACCTTAGCAGTGTATTTTTCAATGTTCTTATGCATTGCAACTATTTGCTTGAAAGCAAAAATAGAAGGATTTTTCATACTGAATCTGCAGGTATAAATATAATATTTTGCCAAAATAAGCAGGAAATTACACAAACTGTACAGTTGTTCACTTCCTAAGAATGTTTCTGTTTTGGACAGATGTACAATATTTGGGCAAAAAGGTGCAAAAACTTCAATAAAACGGTACCAAAACTGTAAAGTAATACTGCAATCATAAAAGAGATGCTCAATACTTTCAGTTTCACTCTTACATAAAGTACATTTTTTGTCATCGAATATATTAATTCTTTTCAGAAAATCATTTGTATATTCTATGGATTAATTTAAAGTTAAAAGAGATCAACTTGGTATCCTTGGTACAGCATTTCGCCTGGCTATGAATCTCAGACCACACCTCACTAATTATATTTTTATTAAATACTTGCATCCAAGTTTCTTGCTTCGCAGTGTGCTGCCATTTAGCTTCCTGTAAAAGATCTTTGTAAACAAACTTGAGTGAATTTTCTTTTCGCAAATTCATTATTTTATCCTCCTGCTTGTCAAAATTATTATGTACTAAATGGTTTTGTATGGCATCTTTCCATGTTTTTGGAGCTTTGGATATTAAGGAGAATTATTTCAAGAAATCATCCCTTCTAATTTTTTTGTTTTATTGTTTCAAAAGGTTTTAAATTGCCAGGATCATTCATAATTTCAAAGCCGGCTTCTGTTCAGGATTTGTATTGGTAGAACATTTTAGAGGGGACAAAATTTAAAATACTCAAGGATAGATACTCGTTAGGATATTGCGGTTCTTTTTTCCAATTAGGTACTGCCAAAATTACATCTCTCCAAAAACTGTTTTTAATGAACTTACCAAATTCTTCTAATTTCTATCTCCCTAAATTCCAAATATCCTTTTTATTTCTGAGTATAGTTCTATTAACTAAGTTCTGCCATGTTCCATTTTCCTTTTCCAGCAATCTTTTAACCCATATTCTCTTAATATACCTAATGAATGAAAATATGTATATCATATTTAGTCCTCCCTCGTTTTCTGGGGAAACTAGTATATCATGCTTTATTCTCTCAACTTTTCCACCTCATACAAATGTAAATAACGTGCGATTTAGCTCTGCTTCAACTTTTGCTGATGGGTCTGGAAGTGCTGAAAAAAGATATATCAATATGGACAGAACAAGAGCTTTTACAACAATTATATTACCAACTATTGACAGATGTCTTTGATTCCAGCTTGCCAGTATTCACTTTGCCATTGTTAGGTTCTTCATATAATTACTTTCCACCATTTGTTGTAAATCTGGAAGAAATTCTATGCCAAGGTGTGTAAAGTTAGAAGAGGACCAAATTAGGTCCATTTCGAGACATATTCTTTCATTAGGAAATTTCCAATCCAAATAGCTTTTGCTTTTATTATGTTACATTTAAATCCAGATAATAGAAAGAAAAACAACCTTGCAAGATATTCATATTCGCTTCAAGAGAAAAATAAGATCCATCAAGAAGAATAAAACAGACATCGGCATACTGACCCAATTTATATTCACTGGCGTCAAAGATTAGTCACCTTACATCACACATTATGCTTTAAAGTTATAGCTAAAATCTCAACCCCAATGATAAATAAATAAGGTGCAAGGGGTCTCCTTGACGACATCCTCTTTCAAGTCTAAAACAGGTGACATATGACCATTATTTATAACACAACTTTTAGAGTCATTACAAAACAGTTTAAACCACTTCCAAACGGAATCACCAAAATTGAAAGATTATACAGCTTCTTCCACAAAGATCCAGTTAATTGAGTCAAAGGCTTTTTCAAAGTATATTAACAATAATAAACCATATCTGTTTTCATTCTCAAGTTGGTCCATGATATCATATAATAGTCTAGTGTTTTCTCCAATGAATCTACCCTTCATATATCCTCTTTGAGTATCACTGATTATTGATGGAAGGACCTTTTTAATCCTAGCAGCTATGGATCCCGAAGCAATCTTATAGTCAATATTTAAAAGTGATATAGGTCTGTCTTTTTCTTCCTTCGGTAGACATGTGATGATTCATTGAGTCTGAAAATCTGAACGTTTTCCTACAGTATATCCGTAGTTTATAAATCCTCCAAGAGACTTCCAAAAGAATTTACAGAACTCTACAGTGAATGCATCAGATCCAGGACCTTTTCCATTTTCGGTCGGTTTTAGAGACTTACCGAATTCATTGATTGTAAGCAGACCCTTGCATGATTCTCTTTCCTCTTGACTAAGTTTAATATTGTGATTAAAAAATCTATTTCGAGTTTCTTGAGTAACCTCATCATCAAGCTGAACAATTCTACTTTTATACAATTCCATCTAAACCTGTTTTTGAGCTTCTAAAACATCTATTTGGTCAGATATATTTGTCCCATCATTTAAAATAATTTCCTTTATTATCTTATTGACATAAATTCTTTTTTTCAAGATTTAAAAAGTACTTTGTGCTTTTTTCCCCAAATTCATACCATCTAGCTTTAGATCTTGATATAACACCTTTTATGTATTTTGTTCTAGATTCCTCTAATTCTGCTTTTTTTTTCTCGACAATTTACAAAGTTTCCCCATCTATGTTATTCGACAGTTTCCCCTGAATTTGTATTATTTGCTGCTCAATTTTCCCTATTTTGTCCCGTTTCTCTTTTGTTTTCCTAATAGAATAACATATAGTTTCAGATATTATTTTCATTTTCAAAATGTCAAAGAACATTTGATCATTACAGGAAAGAGAAACATGGAAAGAGTCATCTTTATTTCCCCCTACATAAAATTCATCTACAGTGTCAGTTAAACACGTTTTGACCAAATCAGTATAATCAATAATCAATGTTCCTCAACAGTTGGGCATTAAATTTCCAATATCATTTTCCCCTTGGAAACGTTGAAAACGCCACATTCAAGACAATAGCTGAATGATCAGTCTTATACCCTGGTAAGATACACGCATCAGCTGTATTCATATGAATGCCATCCGATAAAAGAAAGTAATCTAATCTACTTTGTTTCAAGGGAGATGTTTGCCTCCAGGTATACATCTTTAAGTCTTGATTGGAATTTCCTTAGGGATCAATTAATTCCAATTCGTTTTTCAGGTCTTGAATCGCTGCCCTATAGTGTTGATGTTTGTCACGTAAAATATTATAAGTATCAAATCTAAGTCTTGAACAGGATTCCAGTCTCCGCACATTATAATTGATGAGTTCTCAAAAAATAAAATGTCCTTTAACTTTCTAAAAAAGCTAGGATTATCATCATTATAACCATACAAATTCAAGAGGGTTATTCTGTTGCCATTAATTGTAATATCTAAAATAATAAATCTCCCTTGAATGTCACATCTTTCTCAGTGAATTATAAATTCAAAAATATTTCTAAAAAATATTGCACCTCCAGCACTATTACTAGAGCAGTGGCTAAATATACAAGTGTATCCCCATTCAGCTGCCCAATATATTTCATCGTTCTTTGTACTATGAGTTTCTTACAAACATACTATAGATTTCTTTCGTTTTACCCTGTGGAAAATATCCCAGTGTTTAAAGACTGAACCTTGCAGGCCAATTACTTTACTGGATATAACTTGTATGTTATTATCCATGAAAACGGCAGAAAATTTACATATACATGTTCTTGTACAGGAATGTATGAAGTAATTATCACCTTGAGTTTACCATATTCATGGCTTTCACACTCACATTCATACAGAATACAAACGTCCATAATAAAATCATCCATGGTGTTACAGTACATGCTCTAGATTTGACTGCATTTAACATTGATACAGTATACGATGGATAACAAGTGAAGCAACTCCAGTTGCGATAACTCTTATGCACATCTGACAGACCTTTTCGGAGCTAAGACAGTGTTGTAAACCAAAAGGCACAGCTTAATAAGAGTATAAATTACAAATTAATGAATGAAAGAAGGGGTAAAAGGGAAATAAAAGAAAGTATGAATGAGCGCATACATGGAAGTGGTGGGTGATTGAATGAATGAGCGAGAATGGGAGACTGAAAAAATGAACGTTGAAAAAGGTGAGTAAACGACTGAGTAAATGTGTATATGAGTGTATATGAGTGAAAGATGATTTATGAACTAGTGAGTGAATTGATTAGTGAGAGATATGACACAGTGGAAAAGCGAATAAACAAATATATTAATTAAGGACAAAACTGGTGAGGGAAAGAGGTTTCTTATAAAAAATAGTAAAACAGATTAGAGTAGAAAAAGGAGTTTCAAAACGAAAGTTCACATATTTGGTCAATTTCATAAGTTCACAGAGTTGCATATTACACTTATATTCTAATTTTATCATCAATTTCATAATAGATGTTAAATTTTATCATTTTTCCTGATTTGGAGTAAACTTATTGTTCTGGTTCATAATATATTATGGATATGAATGGCACGAAGGAAACGTTTCCTTGAGCAAGATTTACTAACTTTTCACTGTGACGTTAAACAAAATGTGAAACTAATACTTAAACTTTGGGCCATCAGGTGTCCCTAATAAAGAACATTATGTATATCTATATTTGTGTAACTCCTGCTACATGATCTTATCTAATGTTTATAATTCTTATTCATGGCTGTAATGTGCATAGAATGTCTTTAGTTCAGTTTGGCCCAGATGACCTAAGTATATTATTGCATTTGATCCATAAATAGATGTTCATGTATATATTGACAATTAGTAATAATAATCTAAATAATAAGACTTAAAATGGTGTCTATGGCGTAGTTTCTCAGTGACTGATGGGATATTGATGATTCGAGAATAATATTGTAGCTTCCCAATGGTTGGGCGAGGTCATTTGAAGATGATTAATTCAACATAAAATCAATGGTGTATGCTGTCATGTGAGGTACAGTCGCAATATACTGTGCACATAAAGAATAAATTAAGCATTCAGTTTCATTCCGATTTTTGGAGCCATACACACTTAATGTGTTACTGTTTTAAGTCTATAGACATATGTGCTGTATTTATATCTTCAGAAAAGTATTTGAATTATTAAAATTAAGTTTATATTTAGGAATGAGCATACATAACCATTGAGGCATACCAGTCAAGTAGAAAATGGAAGTCTGTGCTTTCTAGGGTGTTACAAGCCTAGGCAGGATGGCATGCCCATTGGACTAGTTTATTTGCCAAGCTGCCCAGACAGATCAGGCTTTCCAACTCAAGACTAGGCAGTCCACCTGCACATGTTGTGGAGATGGGAGACATTTGCAGATAAATATTGTGTGAATTATGCCTTGTCAATTGCAGTGTTGAGGTTTCATTACCTACTACTAATCCATATGCAATAGAAATTGGCATGATTTTCAGGTAAATTGTGTATGAATTATACACTTGACCATTCTTCTAAGTGAAAACAGCAAAAAAGTCGCTTTTGCAACTGTTCAGTTAATATCAGCTGCAACATATTGGACACTGATCATTTGCGACACAGCCGATCAATAAAATGCAAGTAAAAGCTTATTAGTAATTTGGGTAAAGTAAAAGATTGATTGCCCTTACATGCCGTAACCGTGGTATGATAGTTTCATTTAATTGAATGAGTGCCAAATAACGTGTGCTGCTATGCCACAATACAACTAACCAACCTGATGTTTTGTCCAAGGTATATTTATAAATTACCCTCCCCATTGGCTTTCGTTGTTCCTGCTTAACCTAGGTATATTGCCATATGTATATTTATACCTTACCATTCCATTTGGACTCCTCTCCTAATAATTAACCTGGGTTTAGTGCACCCAGCCATTCATGTCATGCAGTGCTCATATCACACACCTACTGATATATGTTGGCATACATGGAGATATAGGTGTGTGAATTGTGAGAGTTTGACTGAATGAAATAGCAAGATAGATATGTTCTTGTATGTATTGGTTGGTTTTTGTTAATTATTCAAGCAGATAAGTACTAGGCTGCTTGATGGACAGTCATTTTTGATGTGCAATGTACCTTCTTGTTACTCATTCTTTGTTTATATTTTAGGGGGACGTATAAACACACTGGATAAATTCTGATAATCTTGCTGAAAATGGAGCTGTTCTAGACATGGGTCATGCTTTACAAACTTTAGTTTGGAAGTTCTAGGCTGTTCGACAGTTTGAAGACAGCATACCTCGAATTTAACTACACACTGAAAGACTGCATATACTTAATTCATGTACACCTTGATGCAATAGTTGAGATACATCTCGTCATTAAAGCTCATACTCATAATGTTTGATGCTGAAAGAATGGATGACAGATGCGTGTCACTGTGGTGTCTTTCTCACAATAACCTCATTATAAGTAATTGTACATTTGTCTAGGATGAAAGGAATGAAAAAAGACATTCATGTCCAATATAGAGATTGTGAAGTCACAATAAAAAAGAGTTATGTGAATGACAGAGATATTCTGAAATCACGAAAGATGATTATCTTGGAATGACAGATTTGAAAATTGCAATAGATGGAGTTCTTGAAAAGACATACCGATTCTAAAATTTTAACAGATGTAGTTCTTTGAATTACATAGTGATTCTTAATTGCTATAGATGCAGTTCTGAGAATGAAGATTCTAAAATCGAAATGTATCAAGCTCTGGGAATGACAAAGGTTCTAAAATTATAATAGATGCAATTCTGAAAATGACAGAGATTCAAAGATTGTAATAAATGCCGTTGAGAGAACGTCATTAAGATTATATAATTCAAATATATGCAGTTCTGGGAATGATAGATTCTAAACTTGCACTAAATGCAGTTAAAGGAATGGCATAAATTCTAAACGTGCAGAAGATGCAGTTCAGGAAATAACATAGATATTCTAAAATTGAAATATATGCAGATGTAGAAATGACATAGATTCTGAAATTACAATAGATGTTGTTCAGAAAACGAAATAGAATCTGAAATTGCAATAGAGCCAGTTCGGTTAATGATAGAAAGTCTAAAATTGCAAATGATGCAGTTCTGGTAATGACATAAATTCCAAAGTTTCATTTGATGCAGTTCTGGGCATGACATAGAGATTCTAAAATTGCAATAGACGCAGTTCTGGGAACAACATATAGTCTAAAATTGCAAGTGATGCAGATCTGTTAATGACAAATTCTAAAAATGCAATTGATGCAGTTCTGGGCATGACATAGAGATTATAAAACATAGCTTCTGAAACCTCAATAAATTTTAATAGATACAGTTCAGGGAATGATATATTCTGAAATTGAAATATATGCAGTTCTAGGAGTGACATATACATTCTAAAAGCGCTACAGATGCAGTTCTGGTAATGACAGATTCTAAATTTGTAATAGACGCAGTTCTGGGAATGACATAGAGATTATAAAACTGCAATAAATGCAGTTCTAGGAATGACAGATTCTGAAATTGCAATAAATTGTAATCGCTACAGTTCAGAGAATTATATATTCTGTAATTGAAATATATGCAGTTATGAGATTGACATATATTCTAAATTTGCAATAGATGCAGTTCTGGGAGCGACATAGACTTTATAAAAGCGCTACAGATGCAATTCTGGTAATGACAGAGATTCTAAAATTGCAATAGACGCAGCTCTAGGAATAACAGAGATTCTAAAATTTCAGTATATGCAGTTCTGGAAATTACAAGAGATTCTAAAATTGCAATATATACAGTTCTGGGAATGGCAAGGATTCTAAAATAGCAATATATGCAGTTCTTGGAATGACATAGATTTTCTAAAATTGCAATAGATGCAATTCATTGAATGGCAAGATATTTGAAATGAGATGAGTTACTGTTGCAGTGCCTGACAGAGAGAACTTATAAAATAACATGGAATTGTATTTCATGCAGATATAAGGGATAATAGTAATAATAACTTGCTAGCTCCAATATATCAGTCTGTGTGAAGCAAAAAACCTGAAAATGGAATGATATTGGGTTGAATATGCACTAACGTTATACAATATAACGTCATGTTTTCCTACTTTTGATGATACATTTTTACTCTCTCTGCCAAGAACAAATATGTTCTGTTTAGTTTGCTTTTGGATTATATTTGTTAATTTATTCTGTGCAATTTAAACGGATAATTGGGCTTCATAATGATAATCTCCAATGCTTGAAATACTTCCATTTACCTAAGAGTACAAGATTATGTAGATTGTAATATCCTGGAAACATCCAGGGTGTCTGAAGCAGTTTTGAATGGTGATGGGACTAATGACCACGGGATATTTGTATATTATGTGGATGCTAATATCTTTGAAACATCCAAGGTATCGTAAAATAACTTTTGGAACGTCAATGAGTGATTGTTTCACGCACACGATATATATTCATTCATATTTTTAACAGAAGGTTTAGTGAGGATGAATATGGAACACACAAACAATTTGACAATGTTGACAATTATTAATCATCGTGGCATCCTTCCGTCTACAGGAGACGATTGTGTTGCTGCAGAGTAAGTTTTTGTTTCTCCTTCTTTCTAGCTCTCTTTTCTGCTTGCCTTATGTTTATATCTTCCTCGGCTTTCTGAACGCCCTGTCTGACAGCTAGGCGCCAGGTAGAACGGTCATTAGCACAGCATTCCCAGTACTGATGTTTGCCATCTTCATGTCCTTCTTGCAAATATCTTTGTAGCGTGCACCTTCTGCTAATTCCCCATATAACTGGTCCTTGGGAATGAGTCCTGGGTCCATTCTCTTGAAATGGCCGAGCCAGCGAAGGCGCCTCTCGCTGAGAATGGAGAACATGCTGTTCATGTTGGCGCGTTCCATATCCTCTGTATTGGCTAATTTGTCCTGCTTTTAGATGTGCAGAATGCACTGCAGGGATATCAGGTGGAAACTGTTGAGTTTCTCACATAGGTGGACCATGTGCTGCTGCTGTAGAGGAGTGAGCTCAGCATGCAGGCCTGGTAGACACGCAGTTTGGTCTTCTCAGTGAGACTGGGGCCCTATGGTTAAGTCTAGCCATCACTGCTACTGCCTTGGCAATCTTGCCGTTCACTTCAGTATCAACTTGAGAATGAACTGGAGATGGTGGACACGAGGTATGTAAAGTTCTCAACATCTTCCAAGTTGTTCTCATCGATGGTGACGGAGGGAGGGAAGTCTGCGTCCTGCGCCATGACGTTCGTTTTCTTCAAACTGATGTCAGTCCAAATTAATGGCATGGGAGAGGCGGTATACCAGCTGCTGCAGTCCATCTTCCGAGACGGGCGATGTTAAATAGCTTGCCGTCAACCCTGGTATGGATGTACACTCCCTCCCTGCAGTCCTTAAAGGCGTACTGGAGAAGCATGGAGAAGAAGATGGCGAAGGACACAGCCTTGTTTGTCTCTGCTGATGACGGGGAAGTCCTCCGATGTTGCACCATTTAAGCACACTGTGCTGTGCAGAGGCCTTCTGTAGAGGCCATCTGCAGAAGTCTGAAGAGTCCACTCCGACTGACCAGGTCAAACACCTTCGTCAGGTTTATGAAGCAATGTAGAGGGCAACGTCTGCTCGCAATACTTTCTCCTGCATCTGGCCTAGTGAGATCATATCTACAGATGACCTGCCGGCTCGAAAGCCACACTGGATTCTGGGTAGACAGGGTAAGCTAGCATCTGAAAGCGAGCCAAGGAAACACGGGTGAAAGCCTCTCCGACATGGCTGAGAAGGGACATGCCTCGGTAGTTGTTGTAGTCGCTACGGTCTCCTTTGTTCTTGTACAAAGTGATGATGTTGGCGTCACGCATGTCCTGTGGGATGTGTCCCTGTTTCCAGCAGAAGCAGAGAAGTATGTGTAAGGGCAGGAGCAGCGCTGATTTCACGCTCTTGAGGGCTTCAGGCGAAATGCAGTCGATTCCAGGAGCCTTCCCACAGGTAAGGCAATCGATGGTTTTTCGGAGCTCTTCCAGGGTGGGCGGTGTGTCTAATTCCTCCATGGCAGGCAGGTCTGGGATGCAGTCCGTGGCGGTGTCAGTGACGATGTTATGGATTGCATACAGCTCGAGATAGTACTCAGTCCATCGCTGAAGTTGTTTTTCCTGGTTTGTGATGACTTAGACCATCTTGGACTTGAGCGGGATGTATTGGAGGTAGGGGGCCTGACGCCTTCTTGATGTACTCATACATTCCTCTTGCATCCCTAGTGTCAGCAGCTGTCTGTTTACTGGTGCAAAGGTTCAGCCAGTATGTCGGTCTTATGGGCGTTGTTCCTGGTAGTCCTGAGGGCTTGTAGTGTTATGGGGCTAGGTGCAGCCTTGTATACCAGGAGGGCTTTCCTCTTTCCATCAAGCACGGGCTCCATCTCCTCCCAGTTGGCCTCATACCAGTCAGCATTTTTGCGTTCCTTCTTCCCGTATGCAGTGATGTATGAATTGTACACAGAGTCACGGAAGTGGGACCACTTGGAGTCGATGGTGGCATCAGGTGTTGCTTTGGTGAGAGCTTCCTGCAGTTTGCTGATGAACTGCTGTGCTGTATCTGGGCTACTTGCACAACAGTTGTTGATGTGTGGGCGACCCTTCGTCTTGGCGTGGTGCAGCTTTTGGGTATTATTTGTACCTTGCTGGCCACGAGGGAATGATCCATGGCGCAGTTTTCACTGTGGTAGCTGAGGGATCAAGAGGACACTGGCCAGTTCCACACGCCTGGTGATGTCGAGGTCTAGCTGGTGCCAGTGGCGTGAACATGGGTGTCGCCATGACACCTGGTGGATCTTCTTGTTGGTAACACATAGGCTGTGGGAGCAGTACATATCAAGCAGTCGTTGATCATTTTCTTTGATCTTGCCCCTTCCGTAAAAGCCGAGACAGGTGGACAAGGCCTGATGGTCAGTTGCCACTCTAGCATTGAAGTCTCCTAATAAGTAGAGTCCTCCAGTGTTCAGAATACTGGATATTGCCTGATCTAAAGCCTCATAGAACTTGTCTTCCTCCATGTGGGTGGAACAGAAAGTTGATGCGTACACGCTCAAGATGTTGACCGGGCCTAATGATGTTGACAGCTGGAGGGCAATGATTATCTCATCACGTGATGACGGAGGTTCATTGAAGGCGACTAGCGTGTACTTTACGTCAAAGCTTACATCATGCTGCCTAGGTTCATCCGTGGGCTTCCTTGCCAAAAGAAGTTGTAATTGGATTCCCTGATGGTGTCACTGTCAGTCAGTCGGGTCTCCTGGAGGCAGGCTATGTCGATATACAGTCGGGTGTGTTCTCTGTCAATGACGGCAGTCATACTTGCATCGTCGATCTGCTGTATGTCAGAGGTCAATCCAGGACACATGTTCCTGATGTCTCAGCTTGCAAAACGAAGAGCAGGAGTCTTCTTATTTCTTATTTGGGTCTTTCATGGTGCGGAGTTTGTGGCCCACTTCTCGAGATGGTTCTTTAAGCACCACGCACCCATTCAAGCAGGCAGGCCTTGGTAGGCAGCACCTTACTAACTGGGGGCTGCCCAGCTTGAGGCAGTCGTTAGCTGTCCAGTGATACTTGGTGATCTCTCCCACCATTAGAAGTAACCCCTGGTGCCATGCTCTACGCCAATCGAGCTTGACTTAGAACTGGTAAACTGCTACTTCCCGTTTGTGCTGACACCTTACAACAATAATGAAGTGTGCTCTGCAGCGTATATACGAAGCCTGGGCAGGGTGGTGTGGAGAAGCAGCTGTTGCCTGTGCAGCAGATCCCACTTCTCCACGCAGCTGGTGGAACCATGGGAACGACGAATGTCGATGCTGCTTGGCACCAACGGCGTCGTAGGAGATGTCAAAATGATGTTAAAGTCAATGTCAGACCGCCTTAGGGACTCAGTCTCCGGATTTTCTGTCGAGGTATAGTGGGTATAGTCGCAAGACAGCAGAGGTTTGGAATCGGAGTTTTCCTTGTCTAGATGAACTACCATCCAAGGTTTACGAGTCCCATCTACCCTAAACGACTGATTTTAAGGGGCCACTGGCCCGCCTTCAACCCTTCTCCTTTTAGTGGAAAACATGGTCTGCCGGACTACGAAGCTAAACCACTCGCGAAGGCCAGGAGCTGGATTTTAGCTGGCAGAGGCGATCAGAGACACAAGCCGTATGGGGCATTTATGGAGGAGTGGGGCGCTTGTATTCCACTCCCACCCCAGCAATGTCAACCTTGGACCAGAATTCCTTCGATTAATTTATCACAGTTATTAAGACATAAATTGCGCCTATAGCTGAACTGCTCAGTGGCTGATGAGGTTTTGAAATTTCTAGAAAAAATAACTTCCCGTTAATTAGGTTTGGATATGTTAATATGCAAAGTCAAAGTAAAATAAGTAATTCATTATGTCACGTGGGGTCTGGTATGAAGTACAGTTCCAATCGAAGGTACATATATATATGGACTATAATATTATTCTGTAACTATAATTAATTAATCGAAGGAATTATGGACAATGCCATCGTGATAATGTCATGGTTCTTGGAGGACCAGTACTTTTCCGATTTTGAAATTGATAAGGAACTTTTCATTGATTTAGGACTTTCATATATCTTTATTAGGTTTGGTTTGGATTCACTTCATAATAATGTAAGTTCCTCTCACATTTTCATTAATGACTCTGATAATGGTCTTGCTTCTTTCTGTTACTTAGTTTGTGACCATAGAGTTGTAACACATACACACAGGTATAATTCTATAATCACTACTGCATTGTCATAATGCAAATTTATAGCACAACATGCAGAAGATTTCATAGTAAATATGAAGATTTACTCTACTGGATACAGAATATACTGGTCAGTTTCAAAATTGTATGGGGGCAAGTGTTGACAGTGCTACATACTTTCTTACAAGTATGATGCAAAATTCGAAATAATATATATGAAAAATAAACTCTTTGTTAAACTGTCACACGCAAACTGATTTTCGAGATTCTAAACTTAAAAAAAGATGTTTAACCCGATGAAGCAATGGCATCAATATGTGGTGCATTATTGTTTGTAAATGGCTTGTTAACATTTTTATGAGTGTCTTCTAGTGTATTACCTTACCAAGATCTATATCTTGGTAAGCTAATACCCTAGAATGTAGCATGATGTTCCACCCAGTCATACTATCTTGACTGCGGGCTTACTAGCCCTAACACTAACCTATTAACCTCTTAATGTTGAATGCCTAGCGAGCCAGCCACTAGTACCATGTCTTAATAGGTCTTTGTTTTGACTCGGCCTGGACCTCTCACTTCTGATGCATTTGCTGTAACCACTTAGCAGTCCTTATTAATATGCATTATAAGTTGATTTTTATAAATAATCTCAGACTACTTATTCACTTTAAACTTATTAATATCCATTATGAGTTTTCATTTGCGTACATTGTCTCAGACTCTGTATTCACGTTAAACTTATTAATATCCATTATGAGTTTTCATTTGCGTTCATTGTCTCAGACACAGAGTCTTAAACTTATTAATATTATATGTTAACACATGTTTCATAGGATATTATTGTTTACTACTGATACCACTATCAAATAGGTTAGTATTTTCTATTCCTGATTAAGATTGTGACAAAGGGCTAGTAATATATGTTACATACTCTAGTATTATCTGCTGCTGTTAACATTCTTATGTAGGATAGTATTATATGTTGCTAATATCATTGTTAATTAGGATAATTGTTATATATTCATGATACCATTTTTACATATAGTAATAGCATTTATTCATGATACCACTATTATCATATGTTCCTAACATACAAAATGTATTTACTCTATCATTTAAAAACATTTCCTTCATTCAGCATGTAAATATTAACGTTTAGACAGGAATTTTTAAATTTATGTATGAATATCTCATTTTAGTTTTTTTAAAATGTGTCCTACAGCAAATTTCTTTATTAAGACAATGCTCATGCATATTGAATTAATATGTGCAAACTGAGAATAGACTATTTGTACATGCTAATTGGTATTTTAGTTGTTGAATGTATTTGGCTGTTAAGGTATACAACATAATCTAGACTTATATCATATTTTAATATAATGATATTGATAGTATTGCTGACAATATATCTCCACAACAAAAATCATATTCATGGAAAACATTTGCTTTAATTATGTCTAAATGTAGACAGGGATGCACATTAAGAAATAATTTGTCTTATTGTAGAAATAACAGGGGACTGTAATTTCCTCCATGATGAAATGATCCCAACCACGTCTTACAATAATTAGTAATGGAAATAAAATTGTGAGACTGTTGAAGAAAGCTGCTGTACGATGCCAGTGTACATACCTCGAGATGTTGCTGTTTTTATTTGATTATGATTTTACCAACATTGCTGTATGCATCAGAGCAAAATAAAAGACAAACTGCTGTATTTGACCATTAGCCATTATCAGTAAAGTATATGATAGATATAGAATTGAATCATTAGTCATTGTCAGTAGATTATTTGATGTATATAGTCTTGATCAATAGCCATTGTCATTCAATTGTATGATGATTATATCAATAGCCATCATCAGTAAATTATATGATGTATATATTGTTGGACAATTAGCCATTGTCGGTAAATTATAGGACGTATATAGTCTTGATCAATAGCAATTGTCAATTATATGATGATTGTATCAATATCCATTATCAGTAAATTATATAATGTATATAGTGTTAAACCATTAGCCATTGTCAGTAAATTATATGATGTATATAGTCTTGATCAATAGCCATTGTCAATTATATGATGATTGTATCAATAACCATTATCAGTAAATTATATAATGCATATAGTGTTGGACAATTAACCATTATCAGTAAATTGTATAATGATTGAATTATTAGTCATTGTCAGTAAATTATATGATGTATATAGTTTTGAATCATTAACCATTGTCAGTCAATTATATGATGATTGTATTATTAGTCATTCTCAGTAAATCATATGATGCATATAGTTTTGATCAATAGCCAGTGTCATTAAATTATATGTGAAATGTATCAAGTCTTTGATAATTGGATATGTCTAATTGTATATATATATATATATATATATATATATATATATATATATATATATATATATATATATATATATATATATGAAGTATATTTACCATTGTAAATTAAACATTTATGTTGACAAATTATTTTAAAGCATTGTTTTTCCATTCTTTTTTATTGTGTATGTTTTTAATGAATTTCATCTGCTATTATCTTTTTTGAGGGTTCTGATGATGTTATCACATTAAGAGAGCATGGGCCCAAATACTTTCTGAATAAATATTTTAATCATTTACATAATTGTTTATCCTTTATTTCATTTGCAACCATTCGTGTTATTTTACCCGATAACGTATTATTAGCTGTACTGGTCATAAACCAGAGGTTTCAAACACGTGGGCCACATGTGGCCCGCCAAGCCGTATCCTGTGGCGTGCAAAATGATTAGCGTTACAGGGTGTCATGAAATATAAAGGTGATGTGGCCATTGGGCCATCTAAAATTCCCTCATGCGGCCCTCGGGGTGGTTTGAGTTTGAGAGCGCTGTCATAGACTATATAAGCTTAGTGGTGTCAATTTGTCCATTGTCCACCCATCCGCTGGCACGAGTCTTTGATCGCTCCTCCTCTGAAACCAGAACCACTGCCATGAAATTTGACACACGCATATATTCCTTGATTGTGTGGTTGCTAAATGAAAATCGTGTGCAATGCCCACCCAGGTAAGCACAGGTTGACTGCCATATTGCATCCTCATGAAAAGCAATTATCTCCCATGTCCTCCACATAACATATCCTATACTGTCTTAACAGTAAAATATAAGCAAATAACAAAGCAACAAAAGCAAGTCAAAATAACACTGGTCTCACTTAGACGTGCAGTATGATTGTTACAGTAGTAATTTGGTATCCTGCTAAGGATAACGTGTTTGTGGTAAAGATAAAGTGTGAAAGCCATTAAGTTACATGAATACCACAGTAATTGTAATTGTTGTTGCATTTGTTCATTATAAGTTAATTCTTCATTTTTACTTGCGTTCTGAAATCAATCCTGGATGTAATACGATTCACATATGGTAAGAATATCATACAACATTTCATTGACATGAATGATTTCGGATTTACTTCTTTTGTATCTAATATACATCATATAGTGTAAGATTTTCTGAATTTCTACTGACATAAATTGTCAGGAGTAAATAATCTGCCTTGAATGATTTGTATAATAAAGATTCCGTGACTTGTATAAAGTATACTGAAAATTAATTTTTTCCCCTATATCTGTAAATGGATGTATATGTATCAATAATCAGCAAATAAATGTGTTTAGGACAGAAGTAAAATCCATTACTTCGTGTCCAATTAAGTTGCGAAGTCTCTGAAACCAAGAATCAAGAACATGGATTATTACAATACATGATATCTGATGTAAAAATAGTGGGTATATTATTGATCCCAGTGCATTGCAATGCTTCGTATTTAAGTTGGCTATTATCTTTTGTAAAAAACAATAGTTCAACACATTTATTGCATAGTGGAAAGAATACAGTCTGCAACTAACAGGTTGATGACCTGAACATGCTAAAGAGAGACATTGAAAACATATAGAAACACCTTCAGATCAGTAGCAGTGATTTGAGAATGACTGGCAGCATCAGGTGATCCTGTAATGCGACAATTTGAGTTCGATCTGTCACTCGATTATACTATGAAATTTGTTATTTCAGTACAACAGAACAGGTAATTGAATTTTGCTTAATTTTGTAACTCTATTTCTGAAACTTAGTGATTGATTAACATGGCATGTTGGAATTCAATTTCTTAATGTAGTTGATTAAATGAAAATACTTTACATTCGATTCGAGCAATACCACCGTATTTGATCATAACCTACATAGAGATAACCAAAACAATAAAGGAAGGGGGAGATCACTCGTCGTCACCACCTTCTGAGTATATATATATATATATATATATATATATATATATATATATATATATATATATATATATATATATATATATATATATATATATATATATATATATATAATGATTCTATCTGCATACTGTAAATAATGTTATGATATAAATGGTTCACTGATCCAGAAACCCACTGTTGCCCATGTTTGTCATGTAAACAATGTCAAAAGCAAAATTAAAACATGCAATGATGGAGTTCAGCATTGATCATATATGTCAATACTTAATCATTAACATGATTTTGTGTCTTCTGCTATTTTTTATTTTATTTTAATATAACTGTTGGATTCCACTTATGTTTGTCCACTCATGATCTTGATTTTTTACATGACCTAATATTAAGGGTTTAAACATGTATATCTGTCAATCCAACCATCTCTTGCCAACTTTATAACTCAAGTGGATCAACATGTACAGTTACCTTGGATGTGAGAGAAGTCTGTGAATTTTCCATGGTTAAGTTGAATGCCCCTAAATGAAAGAAACTATTGTTCCTGTACAAATGTTTCAACTATCACTCTTGATGACTTTTAAATAAGGTGGTCATATAATGTTATTTTCAGCAAATTATATGATGTATATAGCCTTGGATCATTAATTAGTGTCATCAAATTCCATGATGTATAAAGTACTGGATCATTAATCAATGTCAGCAAATTATATGATGTATAAAGTCTTGGATCATTAATCAATGTCAGAAAATTATATGATGCATAAGGTCTTGGATCATTAATCAATGTCAGAAAATTATACGATGTATACATTCTTGAATCATTAGTCATTCTCAGCATATTAAATGATGTATAAAGTCTTGGATCATTAATGAATGTCATCAAATTGTATGAATCGATATATATTATCGTGGATGTAAGGGTGTGTCTAATTATCTATATGAAATATATTTATTTCACTGCAAATTGACAGTACATGTTGACAATTTATTTACAAACATTGTTTTTCCTTTATTGTTGTTTTTATTTAAAAAAATGAATTTCAGCTACTATATTTGGATATTTCTGTTCTGACTATCTTACTGCACAGAACGTGTTTCTGCCTACATACATTCTAAATAAACATTTTAATTACCTATCTTAGTTGCTTCTACTTCATGTACACACATTGATGGACTTATCACCAGAGTACATCTTAGTTGTGCTGGTTACAGGCTATAAAACCGCCTGAGATGACATCTTGACAATCATTTTTCCATCCGCTAGCACAAGTTTCTTATCGCTACTCCTCCGAAACTAAAAGGATTCCAATGAAAGTTGACATGCATGTATTTTATTATATTGTGGGTGCTAAATGAAAAGCATGTTCGATACCCACTCAGGCAACCACATGTTGACTTCCTTGGTGTGTCCTTGGGAGATGCACTTGGCTCCCATATCTTCAGCATAATATATAAATAATTGTTTAAGGTGCCATGAATATGACTGTCACATTATTCATGTATGTTGTATGCTGCCGATGATTTGCCGATGATCTGTTTTGTTGAATATTGAATGTGTAGCCATGCCGCTATAAAGCTGGGTACCTCGAAAACCTTTGTACCACGGTATCTTTCAACAAAATATGAAACGAACCATGTTACATAATATTGTTTTATATTAGGCTCCAAACAAACTATGTTCAAGACAGGTATCTGACACTTTTTTGTCTAATTTGCAACAGTGAAATGCTGTTGTTGTTGTAGGGTTTAGCCTATCGTGTGCTGAAAAATGGTGGCCAGTGTTAATGGTGGAGGAAGAACCCGGGAAAACCCCGGAAGGAACCACCGACCCACGAGAAGCTACTGGCAAGTTTTCTCACATACCAACATTGACTGAATCCGAGACTCGAACCCACACAGACAGAGGTGGGATGCCACTGATCCGTAACGGAGAGCGCTTTAGACCACTCGGCCACTCGTGGCCCTATGAAAATCTGTAAAACGTATCTTACTCTGAGTTATAGAAAAGCAACACCATATTATATCCACGCTATTTTTAAGAATATATTTTAATTATCTTGTAATAAATGAAAATAAACTATTTTGACTAAAAATAAACCCATAGCCGGCCAAGAACCCCATTCAAATGGTCAGTACATTAGTTTAGCATGCTCTATGTCTGTTAAGTGTTGAATAAGTTGCAATTTAAAATATGTAAATAAAGGTACACTATAGCTGAAACGGTGAAGGACATATTCCTGTCAGAGCCTATTGATAAAAATAGAAGGTGTTGTCTCTGAAGCCCACAATCCTTTAGCAAACCTAACTTTGTATTGGATGCCATCATCTGGTCAACATATTTGTCAATGATGGCCAGTAAACATTAAATGTACTTGTGCATCAAATGAATTTGTTTTAGCCGACTTGAGAAATTACAAAATGTTCAGAAGGAGAACGTATGCACCCCTACAAAATTTAGGATTATTCTTATTTTTTTAAAGGACAACATAAACTTAACACATTCGCATACACTATTAAATAAATTAATCATTATGCATGGTTTCTTTTAGCACAACGTTTCTTCTGAAATTTGAGTTTTGCCCAAATAAATGTTACATTCCATTTTGCCTTTGTCATGTCATATGTGATATGTGTTAAATAGGTGATTAAAGGGACAAACATAAACACATATTTGCAATATTCACCATTTGTGACAGATATGATAATTTTGTAAAATAAAATAAATGCTGAACTATTTTGCTGAAAACATGTTAATATCATTCAAGTCACAAACAAAAACTTCATCGGAATGTGAATAATGTTATGTTATAACTCGACCGTGCTCACTGAATGAAAAACATGTCTGTTATTACACAATGTCAGAAGGTAAAAGTAAAATGCAAATAGTAACATAAGATCAACAATTACAAAAATGTGAAAACACTTGATCATTAATGTAGCTTTTTAATCTTCTGCCAATTGATTTTGCATTCATCATAGTTCTTTTCTTGTTTGTCCACTATGTTGTTGCTTTTGAACAGTGTACATGACCTGGTAATGAGGGTTTGAACATGTATGTGTCTTGATCCACCATTTCATGACAGTTTGACTATCTGCACATTAACTCGAGGTGATAGTATCTACATTCACTTGGGGGGAGGGGTTCGTTCTGTCAATATTAGGCATAAATATGTAAATTTTTTATCTCAGTACATGACACATATAGTTTTGTTCTTTATAACCATACGCAATTATTGACATGTTGCTGTAAAAGTTTATATTTGCAAGTCTTTTAGTTGTTATTTGCCGTGAATATGTAGTAAGGTTATATAATTACCCTCATATAACTAATACTAATAATGCTATGATCATTGATTATTTTAGGACACATAAGAAAATGACAACTCAGTTTTTGTGCATTTCATTTTAATAATAAAAAACTATCTATTTCATTAAGAATAAACAATATAGATATCATTTTGTCAAGTTATGGAATATATTGTGTCTGTTGTAACTAATCAACAAGTACATTTCTGAACAACCTGAAAATTTATACTTGATTGGAAATTGAATTTCAGCAATCCTTAAATTTGTACCTTTCATAACATTTGGATATGACTGAGACAAACTTGATAATTATTCAGCATTCACAATATAATTGTCATTTCTCTTACATATTAGCAGCATGTAGCATGGACCACACCTCACATCAATCTGCTGACCCAGCAAAATATCCAAGCTAATCATGGTTTAGTTCTGTGTTGATCACTTAATCTTGATAAAGTGCAGTGTTAATCATAGTACAGTGTAGTATTAATCTATTAATCATAATATAGTGAAGTGTTAATCAATTTATTATGGTGAATTATAATGCACTGTATTGGAATGCAGCTCATTCATATGCTATATATGTGGTTACATATACTCATGTCTGAGGAAAACAAACGATGTTATGGATTGTAGGCTACGTAGTTCCTTACGTGTTATGACCATAGGTGACAACGAAGCTTCATCAGGGGCATACACAAATGGTAAATTAAAACTACTTGATATGAAATCTATTTCAGTTGATGTTGAAAGGAAGTATTGTGACCCAGCAAAACAGTCCTAAGCTCAGACCAATTATCTAGCATGAATAATTTGGAACATATACAAGATGAAATATATTTTCCTTGAAGTCTTATTTTGTGGTGAGGGTTTCAAAAATGTTTGTTGTCAGCAATTATGTGAAGATCTTCTAGAACAAAACTCTACATAAATGCTAAGGAAAGGTTGTATTAGCTCTCATGGTCATATACCAGAAACGATTATGGGATACACTTGAACTGTTGTCTAAGTTTGGCACAAGTTTATTACTGCTTACTACATAAGTCCTCCTAAACTACTTTGTGAATTGTATAAAACTTTACAGACACATTTATGCCATCATTTGTTGCTTCTTAATTAAAATGGTGCTGCTTGGACATCTAATATGGCAGCTACAGACGTCTTCTTGAAAATGTTGCTATGCCACTCTGTTATGGATGATCATAAATGCAGTTTGTGCCAATATGTTGTCAATATGGTCACCACAGTAATGTCATGAAAATCATTGTATTGTTACCCCTCCCACACGGAAGGTTATGCGACAAACGACACTTTCTGATGCCTGATTATTCCTAAAAGGAAATGATAATAATATCACACCCAACATGACGGCCACAATGGCCAAATTGAAAATAATTTGTATCATTCCTTATCCTGCTTGACGTGTTATATATACTTGGCTTTTTACTTGAAGACTCATTATCATATCTGGTTGCTTCCAACATAAAGTATGGAGACGATCTGACATTAATATGTCCATCATGGAAACCATCTTGAAAATCTTGTTATTTCAACTCCACCAGAAGTGAACGTCATACTGTCATGGGGTTTGTACCAAAATATTTCTTACGATGTCAAGTTGGTTTCAAATGAAAATTGTGTCAATCGAGCATCCAATATGGCCACCACGGAGTGGTCATCTTGCAAATTATCATTGATAAACCTCTTGAATGGAGAATCTTATCAACTTGAGGTTTTAGCAACAAAGAAAACAAGTATTGTATGTTTTATAATTGGTCTTAAATTGAAAATGTAATTCCAATATGGTTGCTGAAATGGCCATCTTGAAAATCGTATCATTACTATTCCTTAACAACTGTGCATCACGGCAGCTTAATTTGAAAATCTTGTTATCGCCGTAGAATATCATGGATGGTTTCAGTACTCGGCAGTTTAAATTAAGAAATGGACCTATTTTGAAATAATATAAATTCTGTTCATCCATTTGAGCACCAATCTCTTAAATGGGTTTCTTGCTAAATCATTGAAAAAAAAATTATTTAAGCTTCTGTTATAATTTTCATTAGAATAATGAATAGAACCATGAGTTTTCTCACTCAGATGATTGATTGTATGTATGTTTATTCATTTGGGTTGTTTCAGCTGCATTATAATATAATGCATAGAATGCATCAACACCGTAACATTATTGTATTGTGTTTTGTGATTTAAGGAGAACAGTCTTAGATACAATGCGCACCCGAGCCAACCTCCTGAAATTACTCGGCATTGCATGAAATCAAGTAATTACTGTATTAATGAAAATGTTGCATGCTGAGCCCGGCTACCACAAAGCAGCAGACGCAGTGGTAGCTCTTGGGACCAATGTGCCTTTCCCCAGGGCCCTACCAGAAAATCTATATATCGGTTGCTATAGGGTTACAAATTTGGGTACACCAGTCCTGAGTTCAGATGCGACCAAAGCGTGATCCGTTTGCGGTTTGTTTCAGGTGGTTGCATGTAATGTCGCGAACGCCTTCAACAGAGACATATTACTGTTATCTTTCTGGCCAATTACACTATCGAAAACAGGAAAAAAGGACGTTTCATGCATGGGTCGAGGACGCCACACTGGCAAATGTTTTTTTTTTCTTAATTTAT
Organism: Sinohyriopsis cumingii; assembly: GCA_028554795.2. Lineage (NCBI taxonomy): Eukaryota > Metazoa > Mollusca > Bivalvia > Unionida > Unionidae > Sinohyriopsis > Sinohyriopsis cumingii. The sequence continues at coordinate 96,432,177 of CM068835.1, read as the reverse complement.
ATGGGTGGTTAGATCATCTTGGTTATGCTTTTTTTTTTAACAAGAGGACCCTCCTTTATATGTTACTACTCTGCTATTCCGGAGCCCCAAATGGCCGAGTGGTCTAAAGAGCTTTCCGTTACTGATCACTGCCATCTCACCTCTGTCTGCGCCGGTTCGAATCTCGGATTCATCCAATGTGGGTATGTGAGAAAGCTTGCCAGTGGCTTCTCGTGGGTCGGTGGTTCTTCCGGTTTTTTTTCCCGGGTTCTTCCTCCACCATTAATACTGGCCGCCATGTATAGCCGATCGTGTGCTGAAACATGTCGTTAACCCCACAACAAAAACAAGAACAACAACTCTGCCTATTCCACCAGGTGAGCACCAGCATTGCGTGTCACTCACGCAGAGATACATTAATTTGGAGGAAAGCTTCGGTTGACACATGTCTCCCTCATGTCAAAGCTGTTTGATAAACATTGTATTTCCGCGGTGGTTAACTACCTAGCAGGCGCCACCTTTGGCTGTACTTGCATCATGAGGAAATAATGGTTAAAACATCAGAATATAATTGCTAGCATCCACGCCACTTCCTGGAGGATCGAGTTGAGGTAATATAGCCATAAAACTTGGATCTGCTTCAGGATGCATGCGATGCCTCGGTGTCCTTGTCCAAACAGGAAGTCTAGGACCTTAACAGGTAGATAAGTCGCAAGCTCCTTGAAACCGGCACTATTAAGACTTGTGACCCGAATATGTGTTGGTTCCGGATCTTACAATGTTTAGTTCTGTTGATGCCCGTGACAAATGCACCAGAGCCTACGTTGATATAGCGACCAAGTCCTTAATGAATACGTCGTATGATCCCCTAGCCCGACAATCGGTATCATCACGAGTGAGGGGCTGATTTATCGGCCTAGTGTAAGAGTATCCAGGTCACCAAGTATCAATTTAATTCATTGTTACTATATAACCTGGGTAATACATTCATACAGAATATAGGCTGGAAATGAATGTATGAGAAATTAAGAGGAAATATACGGATGATAGATGAAAATATGTGTATACGGAAAACCGATGAAAAATTATTTGTATACATAAAATAAATGGCACATACATGTATATTTGTTCTGATTCTTTGACTACTGTTCAACTGTGTGGAACTCACATGATAAATGCCTAATAAATAAGATATATATTGTTCAGAGGAAAGCTGTACGATTCACCACAAATATACAACTATACCGCCAATGGGAATCATTCGAATCCAGCCGAACCAATGCCCAACTGACTAAGCTGTACAATGTAGCAAACAATCTAGCGAACGTATCAGCGGAAAAATATCTGACCCTAACATATAGCCAAACAAGGGCAAACCACAGGAATAAGTTCCAATTAAAGTCAGCATCAACATTGCTCACATTCTTCCCACGTACAATAGGTATTTGGAATATATTAACATCAATAATTGCAGAAGCTTCTGACCTTGTTTCTCACAATCGGGAGCTTTGTAAAATCACATTCTAATGAACAAGACAGCAACAAGCTAGTCCTATGATTATCAGTGCTATGCCACTTGAGGTTCATTACCTCATCGCTGCTAGCCGGATTGGTCTGAATATGATTGGAAGGAAACGGACACTGACAATAGTTTACTTATTTCTGCATTCGCTATCATTACTCATCTGACTGTCCCGTCGCTACCGTCCTTATTTAATCTGTAATAGTCAATTGTGACTGTCAACGTATTTATTTATAGACATACAGACAAACAGACAGACAGACATACAAAGAAACAGACAAACAGACAGAATATAGATATATAGACAGGTAAACTATGTTTCATTATATGTTCTTTTCCTTGACTTGTAATTCATTAAGATATACTAAAAGAACAATACACAAAATAAAATAATTTAGGACAATATTAGATGTGAGCCAGGATCCAGATTGAAAAAAGAAAACGCAGAATTAAGCTATGTATATGGAAATAAATTTACACAAATAAAAAAGTAATAAATACAAATATTACAGATTAAAAATTACAATAAAAAACAAATATCTTACTGCTTGCTTGTTTTGTGAAGGATCCACTGCTTGTTATATTATGACTCTTGAAAAATCCTGAAAAAGTTATAAATTCTTTCAGCAATGAAATTGTAATCGATAATGATTTAGATATATCGTTTACATCGATATTTAGCTCAAGCATTCAAACACATACTGCATTTTGGTGTATATGAAAATTATAATAATCGTGTACCAGTCAAAACTGCTCATGAATATTCATGTTATCCCCATGTCTTTGTTTGTCAAAGCATAACTGCAGTACTTTCTGTCTAGCGTTTAACCGATGCAGATCATAGGAGAACTTGCATTTTTTGCAACCCTATGTGGGTTAGGTTTTATGGTGGATACGGAGAAGGCTAACCTGGAAGCAGTCATGGCCCGTCTGTCAGAGGAAAAGGCCAAGAGACTTCTCTTAGAGAGTGACGTAGAGATGCTGATGCTACAGGACCGGAAAAGGAGATGTGAAACTCGTGATAATCAAGGTACACCTTTTCCACGTTTTATCTTGCATTCAATGATCATTCAGTAATACTTTTTCATCTAGAAGTGGTATGCATACTTCCTCCACCATGTTTCCTGCAGCGAAATAAAAGAGAGCTTTTACCAGTACATTTATAGCAATAGGATGTGCATTGAGAACTATAGTGTTGGATGAATTCTAAAGAATATGGAATTTCGCAAAGCAAGTGAGGTTTTAAAATGTTCACAATTCACCCTATTAAATAGAGTTTCTTACTGACACAAACAAATTCCAAACAAATCATCACGTCATCAATAAAATCTAATTTTTGAAAAAAATATTATTGTGTTCTTTACATTTCTATTTATCTTAATGTTTTTATAACATTTAATATTTAACGCACACATTTACATTGATCATCTGTATATCGCTTAAAACTAAAAATTAAAAATGCAATACTGGAAGATGATAACATGACACTAATAGTTATACCTATAAATACAAGATACGAATGCATTTATTTATTGACAAAAAGAGACTGTGGACATAGGCATACATGTATTTACCAAACCATGGTGACTGTCGACAAAGGTACATCCATCATAAAAAAGGAGACTTACATTATCTTGTAAAATGAAAATGAAGAAAAACATTACTAGTCCGTGGTTCAGACACTGACAGTTAGAACACTTTCACCTAATTGCAGTTATTTTGTATTCCTGGACAGGTCCTTAAACCTTGCGATAATCATAAGACGACCGCTGTATTATTGTATTTCCCTAGGTGACGTGGATTGTTATACAAGAGAGCGTAAATTGATAATATCAACGAGGTTTCTACGATATCATATTTCAAAACACGTGAAGCCATCTAATTTAAAAAATCACAAATAAATCACAAATAAATCCAACGAAACAATAAATCATGGAGACTCTAGGGATTGTAGTCCAAAGAGGACATGCAATATCCTGAGAAATGAAAATGAAACTAATTTGCAAAAAAGATATGATTGAGGGTATCAATAAAATAATGAATCAGTATTTCTCAAAGATCGTTATGTAATATAACATCTTTTCATGATACGTTTCATCATTTCAAAATTTATTTCCACTAGTTTCAGCAATGTTGTTTTTTAAAACAGACAATTACATTGGGAGCGAACACAATGTTCGTGATAACATGAATAGTATTATTTTCAGCTTTCTCTTTTGCGTGTGAGTGTTCAGGATGTAATTCTCTCCTCAATTATTACCAATATTTCTTGCATCTACTGTATTTGTAATTATGTTTTTTCTTCATTTGTAACGATTACATATTTAACACTCAGTATTACCCTCGCCAGCTCGTCCGTAAATAAGTCCATCCATAAGATTTGTAAGATCCACTGTATTAAAACTAAATAATACCTTCTGGAATTTCTACCTGGTAATGTCCTTTTGTTTGGAGTTTATATAGCTCATCATTGTCGATTTCCATATGCAGGTTATAAAAAGACATTCCAGAGACTTGTGTGCGTTTCATGCGGTAAACTCTTGAATTAATTTGAAAGTTGGTATTAAAGTTTATAGGCGAAAACCTAAACATATTGTTAGAGAAGAAATTTTCTTAGAATTTTTTTCTGTCTTCACATTACTCTTTGTTTCGTAGCAGCTAAGTCCAAAACTGAAACAGCACTAAAGGAAGGCGTCGTGGTGGACCACCATACTAAGTCCCTCAAACATGGAACTACACCAAATATGTATATCGTTATGTCAAATCAAAGGTGTCTGATGGTAATATGGCACGAACAATGAATTTATACCACTGATTTAACACTTCAAACACCATGCAGATGATATTTTTGATAACAATACACTCAAAATTTCCTTGACATTTCGTAAAAAGAAAAACAGAAAAAAATTATAAAATATATAATATACATTCTTTTATAAAATCTCTTTACAACCGTTGACAAACATCAGTCATGTCTTCATTACCTTTTTTAAAATGCAAAACCTTGACATTTAAAGTCGTGAAATGTACACAAAGAGGACTGATTGAGTGACAACTTCCTGATTGGTATATAGCAGTCTAAACTTGCCAGAAACGATTTTATATGCATAAAACTGACATATATTGTATATTTGGAACGGACAACACTTATTTATTTAAAAATATAGCTATGCGGTTAATTTGCAGGAAGGTTGTATGTGTACCAATAGATGTGTTATTTTGTGTTGAGTCAGTTGTAGTGTTGAAAATGTGGAACATATTGTATCTGACATTTTCTTTAAACATTCCTTAGACGATCATTATATAAAACACATACGACACAATCGAAGTTAATGTAATTTGACATTTTAGACTATGGCACCTAGAGGGATGGTTGATGTAAACCATGTAGAATATCGCTCTATGTCGTCATAATCAAAGTGACCATATTGGAAACAAAATGTAACTGCTCACTGCACTTGTAATTATTTGATCTAATCTGATTATTTAAAGTCCATAGCGATTCAGAATTTTCATCAACAACATAGATGCAGATTCGCTCCACAAGCAGAAAGAAATAGACGTTGGTAAAGCTGCTTTAGTATTACATTAAGAACAACAGTTAATACATTACTTACACCTTATTAATGTTATCTCTTTTAACCTCGGGAACATTATCTGATGATTTCATTTCTTTATATCGTTGGATTGACTTTATCAACTATTGTCTAACTTTTATTAAATGAATAGGTTGGGATAATGGATCACATCTAAAAATGCATTATCAAGGTTCCGTTCAGGAGAGAATAAATGTCCAGTGTTATAGGCATGACAGATAGAATCGACAAAAATAATTGTTCAGCAAAGATGTATTACTATGCTTAAGAAGCGGAGAAACAAAAGAAGAGTAATAAAGTAGTTCCATTGTTTCTTGACATTTATTACATGATTTTAGGACCCATTCAGTTAATTTGGCAACATAGAGAACATGCATTTGGTTCATGTTATGTATTATAAACCTTTACAATTTTAACAATACTATGATTTTAATGACTATTAATCAAGGTCTACCTTAGTGACATTATGTTTTGCTCCCAAATATCGAAATATTCACCACTCGTTACATCCTTTCATTTGTACCGCCACATATATATTTCATTTTCATTTTATATTTAAAATTTTCTCAGTCCCGAATATATCGTCTCCTTATCGCATATAAATAAATCCTTGCAAAATGTTTCATTTTTACTGTTTCCTTTTCGGTCTTCTACTGTATATACCAGTGGAACTCCAAGTTAACTTCTCCGATGTTAATACTCTTTTCGTGAAATTAGGATGATAGTCGTATGCAATAACAGACTTCTCTATTAGATACTATGTGTGAAATATAGGGACTTGTTGGCGAAATAATTGTCTTATCGTATTCATCCATGTTTCAAATGTGAAAATAATATTGTTATTTCTTCACATTTGAAGAATATATCCTTACCTTTTCACATGTGAAAATATAAAATGTCTCATCATGTCATTGTGTGTATCTGTAAAGGTTGTATCTGTAAGAACACAAGTGTTTGAGCTGGAACAAATAAATAGAACTACTTTGCATTACGGGCACGGAAGTCAAGCATTAATAAATAAATCTGAACAGACGCTGTGCGCGTCTCTCTGAAGTTATTTCCCTTTACAGCTTGACAACAACGACAATCCTGCATTGCTGACTTTGAATTGCATTGTTTTTAGTTAGATAGGGTCGAATGACACAAATGTAATTTACTTCTGTAGATTATAACAACCCAATCATACAGCTTTCTTCAGTCTCGTATAGTTATATGCCCATCATATGTAAGTGAGGCGAATTAACAAAAAGTAATAGGGGAGAATATGTTGTGTCGTAGGGTGAGTTTAATCTTTTAACCTTCAAAGATGGAGCAAGTGTTTTATATAACAAAAATAAGATTTTATTTTCCCCACATTAACACCTAATATATTTCACCTTGAAGTACAAAAACGCCACTCATTAAACTATCAAGTTTTTAGTACAATGCGATGGAATATATCTAGTATTAACTTTGGAAAATAACGTGTACTCTGTATATTTTATATATTAAAATCCTGACATTTTCAGTTATGTTAATTCTATGCGCTCCATAGACATATGTTGAAAGATCTCCAAATAAATTAATTCATATTTTAGATTTATTTTCTTGCTTGCTTCAATTGTCGACATGTCTTAAGGTCGATAATGTGATTATTGCATCCATCAATAAGGTTTCGTAATGTATTGAGTAAAATGCTTCAAACGTTCTAGTTTAAAAAGTCCGATTAATATTTTTGTAAATAGACGCTTCATTAATGAGTGAATGGAACAATACTCAGTACGTTCTCCCTCAAGTGATGCATTGGCTTAGCTTCATCAAACTTTGTTTTCTCTCTCTCTCTCTCTCTCTCTCTCTCTCTCTCTCTCTCTCTCTCTCTCTCTCTCTCTCTCCAATATTTTGGTACAGCAATGGTGTATTTCATCCCATATTGTTGCTTTTACACTGTTGAAAAGACATATATAATTGTTGAAATTTATTAACGTTTTATAATGTTTAGTAAGCTACAATATGAGCTATAACTAAATCCGCTTGATTAAGGTAAACCGTTCTATATGGAAATTTATATTTGATATATTTGTCTAATGTGTAAGTAGAGTTTAAGATTAGATAGTCTTTAGGTTCAGAATAAGTATAGGACTTAAACTTTGCCATGCTGCCTAAATGTTCCACAATATATAAATAATATTTTTTATTCAACCGAACTGTAAGGGTCGTCTAAACATATGTGTATGTCCATATATATATATATATATATATATATATATATATATATATATATATATATATATATATATATATATATATATATAGTTCCTATAAATGATAATGAATGGCTCAAGCGTAGGTGTGTAATCAAATAACATCTCAATTTACAACAATGATTATTCTTTTCAAACTGTAAATTTTGCCACTTTATTCTCTGTAAAACATATATTGTTTTCTCATATTCCATGATGTCAGCATACATGATGTAAGTGTCTAAGGCATTTATGTATCTTGTTATAAGGAAAACTCAGCATTAGATTAACAATATCAATTATCTTTTCATTAATTTTGTCAGTATAGCTTGATATGATAATATTCAAACTGTTAATATAAAATATTTCCTATGACAACTTTAAGCTTTCAGAAAAGTAATATTAGTTTTTCATTCGTTAAACGTTATAAACATTGATTTTACGCATTGTAGTTGAACAGTTGAAATTGTACTTGATTGATTTCATGCACAACATTTGAGAATTATATATAATTGGAAATTTATTTCTCTATTAAATGTCAATCATATTTTAGCTGCTGTTTGATTAATTGTTCACTGGAATATTTGAAATCCAGAAATTCTAGGAATATTTAACACTTGTAAAACTTGGTACAAATGTTAGCATAAAGAGGAATAATTTTGCCTGTTTTTATCTTCAAGTAATAATATTGCTTCTGCATATCTTAAGGAACACATCTCCACTATGTACGCAATAGTATCGACACATGTCACCTCTCGCACGTCAGCAAAATGTAATACATATTTCGGATCAGTCGACGGAGTGACAACTGATGGAGAAGATAAAATGCTCTCACTAGTTCTAACGTTTCGGCTTGGACAGTTTTCCTTTAAAAAAATAATAAGAAACAAAAATGTTTTCCCTGAGATATTGTGAAGACGAAAAGTTCATGACAGCTCGAACCTTTTCATAATAAATGAGCAGAAAACCAAATCATTTAACGACAATTAGAACAAGCTCATACATTTTTAACGTTTTGAAGATGTCTGAAATTTAACAAATGGTCAATACAAACAAGACCGAACTCTAATATGCTGTCAGAGATTTACACAGGAGTAGCATTGGATTCTTGCATTATTTCTCTCTAGATATATCATCACTTGATTATGGGAAATATGATTACTTTCTTCCTCTTAAAATGAGACAGGAAACATCTATAAAAGTATAGTGTTTTACAAAAGTCTTAGACATCTATATTTATTTTCGCGATTTTATGATACAAATAATATTTGGGAAGAAATATTTCTCTTTCAGGCTATTTATGATACAAAACTATGACTGGTGCTATTATGAAGTCATTATAGAAAGGTTTATATCAATTTTGGGAGTTACAAAACTTTCGTTATATGTAGTTTCATTTTCTCTCACTTCTCAATGTTGCTCCATAAAACACTTCGTTGTAAAGTTAACGGCTTTGCTTTGAATGAACATGTTGATAATAACTGAAATCTGGTCAAGATATGTGTTATTCTTCTCAATTATCTCCGTGTGCATAAAATGTATAATATCATTTCGAGAGTGTGAATAAAATGATTTATACCTTCTGAGTCTTCAGTTCATTAAATTTCTTTGTTGGATTTGTAAATGTATTTTTTTTATCAATGAATTTAATTATTTCTTTAATTCATTCAATGTTCAACTGATTAAATTTGTGTTTATTGATATATTTATGTGGTGTCACAACCTACTATGTGACATGTTATTAAGAATATAAAATAATTATTGTACCGAACGAAAGCAAAATTAAGAAAATTATTAGCTATGGTGGTTGACATAAATAATGAAAACTTTTATCTTGACGCATTTATTAAATTAGGAAAGGAATTTAAAATTTTTAAACCACTACATAAGCGGATTCGGAAACGAAAATTCATACATGTATCGCTTCCTCATGCTAAAATAATGGAATTAATTCAGGCCGAATTACATGTAAATGCAAGAATTACAATATTGAAACTTCAGAGTAACTAATCTCCATAATGTTGCTTCCTAGAACGCACGGATATATTCAATAAAAGTGCAAACAAATGGCATATACAGCAATGTATACAAATACAATTTATTTGGCCCTATACACCATGAGACCAATCGGAACATCCTAGACTGTCGAATACCTTTTACTCTCTACCATAAACTCTGTGTTAACTGTAGTGATACTTCCCAAACTGGTAAGTTTTGGTGAGTGAACTTACATTCAACTGGAACTGCGAAAAAGATCACAACAAAATTATTAATATTGAAAATAACACTTGACAATATTTCAACCAGCAACCTGCGTTTTTAATTTTTATTTTTATTTCTGCACCTGTTAATGCAAAAAAATGAAGACATTAATAATTGTCTGCTCCATAACAACAACGGATTTTTAGCTTTTGCTGTAATTATAAAAACGATCGTATTAATATTTTCAGATCTCTGTCAGGCTCATTGTTTGAACAAGACTGGCGTCGCTTTTACAGCCCAAATGTCAGCAGATCACACGCACGCCGCAAGAGAGGTAGTACGTTTTGATAAAGTCCTGGTCAACGAAGGTAACTCCTATGACCCACTGACAGGCAAATTCACAGCACCCTATCGAGGTCTTTACCTCTTCTCCGTCACTGTTATTAGTCTACCGGGGAAAACCGTACACTGTCAAGTGATGAAAGGCGATATTGAAATTGGTAGAGTGTATCAAGGTGAGATCCAGGCCAACCGGCACAAGTCAGGGTCAGTAACTGTGGTCACAGTATTAGACAAAAGCCAAGTCGTCTATGTTATGGCCTACTCTGAAATTGTCGGTGTGGAAACCATTCATGGAAACAGCTTTACAACATTCACTGGTATGCTACAAATGAAATATGACTAAGATGTGGCAATGTTAACTGACCAGAAGATCACGTTCTTGTCGTGACAGGTTTTCAATAAATCGTAATATCTTCCAGCATGTTTGTTGTATATTATTCATAAGAATTATCGGATGTATAGTCTCGTGTTGATACAAAATACTAAAACACCAAGTGCATAATTATATCAATCCCAAAATCAATCCTTTCCACACCAGGCTCAGTGAATCATACCCAGTCATTCCAAACAACGATCAGTCATGGTAACAATACAAAGCGGTCATTTGGAACAGGTGGTTTATATATATATATATATATATATATATATATATATATATATATATATATATATATATATATATATATATATATATATATGTGTGTGTGTGTGTGTGTGTGTGTGTGTGTGTGTGTGTGTGTGTGTTACAATGTTATATGTTTGACGGCATTAAGAGTTCATAAGCAGTTACGATGTTATATATGTTTGATGACATAAAGAGTTCATAAGCATAAAACATGCCCGAACAATCGTGTTGACCTAAACATATAAAAACAATGCAAATCTGTATTGTAAATGCCACAGAAGTCTAGCTACGAACGGTGGACTAAGTAACTGAAACACTATATTCAATATTAAAAGCTACATGCGAACAGTGGATTGAACTCGATATACATTAATCATTATGATTTGTACACCTGTATACGCATTTAAAACTGTAGTAGTGTCCTTTTATAATTAGGACTATCATTTTAAAGTAAATTCAAGAGCAATATCATGCAGGTTTACTGACCTTTGCTAGGAAAATACAATTATTAGCATCCCGATCGAGTAGATATTGTTTCCTGAATTTGCATCCTTTAAGTAGAATCAGAATAAAAAGTTGGCAAGCTCAATACAACGTTAGAACTAAATAAACTGATTTAAAACATTTACAAATTTATTATGATTGCAGATAAATGAAGTTATTACATTTGGATATTATTTTATAACGCATATTTCATCTCTTAAACTTTGTCGCGTTATTATTTGCTTAGTGAATGAAATAAATTGCAATATTTATTCCAATGCAGGTATGGGACAGATGTTGATTTTTAAAGCCACGCGCTATGATATAAGTTGTCGAATAAACCAGTTTACGGGCTGAATCTGTCCTTAGGATCGTATTTTGCCCACCTATGTTCAAATGATTGATAGCCAGTGTTATGATAGTCAAGTATTTATCGTGATATGCAAAGTGTCATGATATTGATATCTTATCGCGGCAAAACTGTCAGCGGCAGAGAAGGCCAACAGCCTCTAATTGGTTCACTCTCCGTTTCGCAAAATAAGCCTTCCTAGAAATCGCAAAGAAACAAAATCAAAAATAAATCGCGATTGTCTCAGTACCTGGTATGAGAGGAAACTCTAATTGACTTACCCAGCCTAAGTTTTTCTGTTCGCGAAAAAACGCAAGGAAAATACGCGATCGCGTCGGTGTCAAGTTGAGACAGTGCTCTCTCTGCTGCTATTAATTAAAAATTGTTATATTTATGATTCATCCGCAATCTTATACTGCCCGGTTAGCTCGAGAGCGACTAGAAGCAATTAAGAAATTTCTCCTTGTGAGAGATTCTGTTAGAGAAAACCTACAAGCGAGACAGCACGCACCAGTTGAATAAGCAAAAGGTACAAAACAGTTATTTAAACCTGTTACTAAAGTTACTGAACGAGTTGCAACAGCTACTGAAAGTCTTCTTTCACTTTCCAAACAAACAGATGAGCAAATTGCAAAGATACCTGCCGCTCAACCCCAACCCCAACCACAAGATGTTGACGTTGACGACCCTGCCTCGGATAAAGATGTTGGTAAAAAAGAACTTAAAAAGGAAACTAATTTTTCGGGAAAATGTACTGATGGTGGCGCACAAGAAATAAAACAATTCCAGTTAAGAAGTAAAAAGGATATAGAGGAGTTTGGTTCGTTTGCTGCTGCAAGTTATCCATTAAGACATAATTTTTTAAAACCTGAATATGTTAAAAATATAAGTCGTGATACATGGATTGATTGGGTGTATAAAATAAACAGGGGTATTAGTCGGATATCCAGACAAGACAATATTTAGGTCACTTTGTAGGTGGAGTAATATTGCATGATGGAATGCAACAGAAACAAACAGAACAAAAACAAAAGGAAAAGAAAAAGGAATAAATACAAAAGAAAAAGGAACAAAAACGACAACAACAAACTTCCTCATAACTTCCTCCTCCATTGCAACAAACGGAAACAGATGAATAATTTCGTAAACTACATGGAGAACCTACAGAACAATAATTTTACGATGAGCCTGGTGCTACTGGTAGTGGTTTGGGAAGGGGTTTTGGTTGTCCTAACAATATTCTTTCCGATATATCACGATTAGAAGTTCTCGTGGGGTAAGCGCGTGCTGGTAATAATTATCCGGAAATAATTAATTAAGCAGCTGATATTTGTCAATGAATATTTCAAGGTGGTATCGTGTATATTGGCGTCTAATGGTAAGTAAAATAAGATGATCATACACAATGGACAACATAAACCTGTAATGGGCAGAGTAGTAAACTCGCGATTACCTATTTATATAATGTATTACGGAGATGGACTTGGTGATGTTGTTCAGGGAGTGTTCAGAAGATTAGCTCAAAACGTAGCTCATGTTGCAAAACAATTATCTATGAAAGCTATTGATGTTATTCGTGATAAAGCCCCTGGTGCAATCGTCATTGTTTTTGCTGGTAAGGCATTCTCGGCAATCAAAGAAAGACTAGCACGATTAATACGACGAAAATCACAGCCAGTGAAATTACCAAGCAATGAAGTTATGCCTGCACATGTCAGTAAAATAATAAATCAAGCTGCAAATCAGCAACTGGCAGCGCTATCCGATCAAGAACTCGGTGAAGCAGGACATAATATTTCAAGTTTAATACCAGGAAGCGGAATTTCCCGAAGAAGGTGTTCACGTGTTAGACGAAAATAATTATAATAAAACATGTTTAAGCGCATGCCAGAAGCAGCATTTGACATGGACGCACCTGTCCTTAAGGACGAAAGTGTACGTAATTATCACTTTTATTCGTATAACGCACCAGTACCCAACGAACGAGGAGGAATTGAGTTATATGTCCATGATACAAGCATATACTTTATGCCCGCCGAGGCTATTATTGAGGTAGAAGGTCAAATTATAAAAACAGATGGTAATGCATATGCATCAGGGTTTGAAATTGGCTTTGTCAACAACGGCATTATGGCATTGTTTGAGAGCGCTAGTCATTCGATTGATGGAGACATCATCGAGACGATTCAGCAAAATGATGACGTTGCTACAGCAATAATAGAACTTGCAATATACTCTGACGATTATATAAGATCAGTAGGTCCTACAATGATGTTTTCGAAGGATAATTTTAATTCCCCCGTTGCCAAACAGTATACTGAAAGACGGCCAAGAAAACATACTAATGTTGCCTAAATTGCAGATGCAGAGACTGTGGTCATAAGCTCTAATCCAGATTTTAACCTAGGATTTGAAACACGCCGAACAATGTTGGAGGGGGAATAAAGAAAGTTTTCATCGCAATTGCACTGTCGCATATCTTTGGATTTCGCAGAAATGTTAGAAAAGGTATCTTTGGAGCTAGACACACAGTTGCTCTTGTGAAAAGGGATACCGACAACGACGCGCTCTGGAGACCTGCTGGTGATGCTGGTAAAGTAGTACTGTCAAAACCTTCGTTGCGGATACCGGTAATGACTCCATCGCTTGCTGAAGAACAGCGACTATTATCTTTTATGAGCACAGGTGGTAAGTCTCTGTTGTCCTGGTTGACAGCAACCACGGATAGTATACAATCTACCGTCAACGGGGATTTTACATGGCATATAGCATCACAGAAAAATGTTTCTGCACCGCGACATATATTTGTTGCTTTTCAGAATTATGATCGATTGAACTCACAAGAAGTAGTCATATGATATTTGACCGACTTGGTGTTACTGAGTATTGTTTGCGGATAAACGGACAACAAGAACCAACAGTAAGCATAAAACTGGATTTTGCTAAAAAAATCATATAGCACGTGCATAACATCGGTTAATGATGTATATGGGACGTGATCAAAACGTAGATACTGGATTACAGATCTCAGAGCATGATTTTAGAACTAAGTATCAAATTTATTACGTTTCACCGGAGCATCTTGATTTATCCAAACAGTGTGTCGTTGATATACACTTCAACACCATAACAAATAAAGGGGGTGCCGTCTACAGAGCAATCGCGGTTATACTTAGTGACAAATCAATGTTCATTGAGGGTGGAAGTGGTCAAATGAGAGTCGTTAAGGCACCAGTGGAAAATCTTTAATCTTTTAGACACACGAGTATTTTATAAAAATGTCATATCATCATGTTAGTGTCAGTCTGACTCCTGATCAGATCAAGAAGCTACAATCCGCATCAACAACAATATCGGGGACCACAATAACGCTAAAGCACAATCAAATCACAGGCGGTGAAAATAAACTATCGCTGACAGAACGACAGCTTAAACATCTTAATAAAGCCAAACAATCCAAAACTGGAGTACGACTTGAACTTTCCGATGGTGCCATCACATATACTGCTAAGACAGGCGGGATATTCCCATTTCTCGCGGCAATACTACCGCTGCTGCTACAGCTGTTTCAAAAGCTGCTGGGTAGGTGCTGATGGAACCGCTGCTGAAATGGCATTAAAGAAAGCAACTGGGAAAGGATATAAAAAAGGAGCAGGTCTGAGACTTCCAGAAACTTATCTAGGAATAGGTCTACGACTTCCGGGAACTTATCTACGTTGAACTCACAATGGGGTTTACACCAATGTCAAATTTTGATTTAGTCTATGCGGCTAAACAATTCCAAATAAAAAATTTCAGAGTTTTTTTATGCGCGATCAATTACCACAACATCCAAATTACACTGAAACCGGTATTATTAATCTCGATGACAGCGTTGGTCCAGGAACTCAGTGGGTATCATACGTGATTGACCCTCGTGGAATTGTTTATTTTGACTCATACGGGTTAGCTCCACCACAGGAATTTATCAAATATGTGTCACCGCTTCACGCAATTGTTTGGTACTCAACGCTTCCAACACAAAAACTAACAGATCCGGCAATATGCGGTAGTGAAGAAATTGCTCTACTTGACGCTATATCAAAATCGTCATTTCCACCTCACAAGACAGTGCACGATTATACAAGTCAGCGATGGAAATCTCTGATTTATTAAAAAAACACGAAATGAACAACGGTAGATATTTACGGAAGATCTAGCAGTGATATTAGTAAAAACAAATCTGACATAGATTGATCAAAGTACGTGACCAAAGATGATCTTAATGATCTAATGAACCTGACTGGAGTTGAACGGGATGAGGTTGTTGTTTTTCAGGACCGAAATGGCAGGCTAAAAGCCAGCAACATCAAATGGAATGATATAGTTCGACGAGTAATCGGTGCGGTCACGGATAACATCCCTGTGTTTACTGACGGCGGTAGAATCAGATACTCAAGTATATCGTTTACAACTGTTAGAGATGAAATTGCAAAAAGTGCTGCTAATCGTTCAAAGAATACCAGCGGCACAATGCAGGTGAACAAAGCATGAAAGGAAATAAAATAGTAGCCGTAACAGGTCCAAAATCTGATGAAGACGTGGCGACGAAAAAATATGTGGACGTTAACTACAGCGCCGTAGATGGTACATTATCCTCGTTACGGGCCGAGTATGATGTTCACGTAAAAGAGTTTACAAATCTCCGTAGAAACGTTAGAAAAATTAATGAAATCGCAGAGGAATTCTTTGGTACTCCGCTCACCGCTAACATGAAACTTTCTGATTAAAATTCCTACAATCAGATCATCAATAACGTATATACGGAATCATCTGGGTTAGTAACATGGTCACAGCAAAATAACACTATCAAACATACTGCGGAAGTCACTGGCATATACAGACTGACTGTGTTGAGTGCTGCAAAATTTAGTATATTTACTATATATCCCTGGCGACATAACAACGACAAATTTTCCGGTGTTGTGACTGTTGGGTTAAAAAGCGGGAGCGAAGAAATGTTTTTTCAGGAAGCAGCTGATAACAAATTAACCGCAACATCTTACTGGTGGTGTCTGGAATTTGTTGCTGAAACACCTCAATTGGTTACTGCGTACAATAATATGGCACTGACAAGTCAAATGTTCAACAATATAGATACGATCAAATACGCGAATGGCAATCAGAGTTAAAAACCATCATTGACCAGTACACGCTGAAAGTAAAAAAAAAATACAAGAGGCTTGTAATCGCGCTGGATGTTGTGGTTTATTCAGTATATGCGTTAGCTGCGTCCACCGGGGTAGTATTATCAGCAATAACACCGGTAACAACTGCAGTAGTAGTAACAATATGCTTTTCATTATCAACGTCTGTTGCAGGTATTTTTAATATTATCGTGAAAAAAGATAGCCACGTGCACAAGCACAAAACGCAACGAGTACGTTGCAAAATTAAACACGGCAACAGAAGCATATTCTAAATTATTGTCGCTGATATCATCAAGCCTCGACGGCACAACACTATCAGATTTCGAATTTACCAACATCGTGAAGATATACAATGAAGTCCTTGGTAAACGCGGCGACGCAAAAAACCGACATTTGAAAGAAAATAAAAAGAATAATGACAGAACTACTTCAGCAGAAAGGCGCAAATACAACTCGGGCAAGAACAACGATGATAACGATAAGCTAAACAAACCCTGGATTTGGTAATAATTTTCCAACTGCAATTTCAGTAAAAGAAATCGCTCTTGCACAGTTGCGAATATACCACAGTTGGTCAAATATCAGATCAACATCAATCGGTATATTACAATCAAATAATTCACTGGTGTTTGCAAATAAAAATAAACCAGATGGAACCCCCGACTGGACTGTTGTTGGAATACCAACTAGTATTTATCAAATGGAACAGATCAATGAGGAATTTGAACGCAGAAATATAAAATATCATCGGAAGGGAATCAGAAATAAAAATAACAGTTCATAAACCAACGCTATCATCTGCAACCTATCCCGATTACGCCGTTGATATATATCCATCATCAATCAGATCAGTGTCATGATGGCCTGAAATTCCACCTGAAGTACCACCACGTTCACCTGACCTCGTTCGGGATAAATTTAGCACGGATGTGAAACAAATATATAATGGTACCAGAGTACAGAAAGAAGCTTTCTGATGATTATTTTTTGACTGAAGATTAAGATTTGTTTATAAATTATTTGAGTTCGCGACACTGGCGACTCGTCTGGTTATCGAGAAGAATATTTTAATTTTCTTTCAAAAACAAATACAATTTCTCCTGAACTTATACGCGTATTTGGTAAATTAAAGAATTTATTTGCAAGTATTACGCAGTATTATTCTGATGACCTAAAACAACAAATTATCGAAACAATTCAGCATTTAAATAAAATTGTGGACGATATCGAGCATTTTAATCGAGAAATTCGTGACACGGTAATTAATGAAGAATATTATAAACTTTATGGAACCAGAGAGCCATCATATAATGTGATTCTTGATTATTTTAAAATAACCGAACAACAATTACCAACATTTGTATTACCAGCACTTGCAACCGATGAAATAAAGAAAACTCTCAACGATCAAATCAATGAAAACTTCCATAAAATACTCGCTGCATGGAGAAAGATAACATCACCCCAGGATAATATTCTCCTACACAACAATGACCCATCAGGGACAGGCCGTCATGTATCTCCGGAAATCGTAAATATATCCTCGGTGATCGCTATCAACCTCGTCTGTGATGCAATTGATGGAAGCTATCAGAATAACACAGAAATATCCACACAAGCACAACATCTTGTATAATTTTAAAGTACAAATCCCACCTGGGTCTCTTAGTGTGCAAGAGCCGGCCAATCCCGTCTATGTGCGATGTCTTAATCCACTGTTATCAAGAATAAATATCAGATTACCTGACCAATCCGGGAACTTGATTGGCCTAATAAATGAATCACTGAGTATCGAATTTGCATGTAAGATCTTAAAATCTCATCGTAAAAATCTACGATTATCAAGGGAACAGCACACATCACAGAGCAGGTCTTTCTGCAACTGTCGCTCAGATTCATAATAATTTTGTAATTCTGATAGAGTAAAGGGTTGTCAAAATCATGTAAATTGACTGCTTAGTTAATTCTGATAGGGTAAATGGTAGTCATAATCGTGTAAATCTAACAAACTTCAGTGAAAAACAAAAATTATAATATTTTACTGAAATCTGTAAGTGTACAAAAATATTATAGGACATTTATTTTCTGACTGATTTTGTTAATTCTGAAGGGGTAAAGAGTAGTCAAACTCATGTAAATAGACTGATTTGTTAATTCTAAAGGGGTAAAGGTAGTCAAAATCATGTAAATCGAGTGATTTGTCAATTCTGAAGGGGTAATAGGTAGTCGAAATCGTGCAAATCGTCGGATTTCACACACAAAAATACAATTACATTTTTACTGATAATAGCACCAAAAGAAAATAATTATCCGTCCTTGTCCTTGGATCAACGAGGTGGACAAACATACTACTTTCACTTTCACTTTCCACGATCTACGAGTCTAACTATCATTTTCATTACTTGAAACATTTGTATCTTAGTTGCCTAACACGAGTATTAATTGTCTTCTTAGCCTCTTATTCATGAGATAATTCTGATCTAATTATTTCGATTGCACGAGAGAGAGAGAGAGAGACAAACTATTTTACTCTTTCTTCTTCTATTGTAGCCAGCGATTGACACATATCCGTCTGAATTTTCGTTACAAAAATTTACTCAGACAGTAGAGTATATGCTCCATATTCTTGTTTTCTTACAGTGTCTCAAAATCAGAAATAATTTTTTCAGGATTTAGTTCATCAGATATATTTATGCCGTCGCGCTCTAATTTTTTAATAGCAGAAGTTACATCGTTGATATTTTCATACTTCATTATTTAGTATATTATTATACCCAATATTATATATTTAAGAAAAGATATTTTACCCTTCATGTGAACACCAAGGGTTCCATCGCATCCTAGCAAGTCCAGAAGGGTGTACACTGACAACACAACCCCATATGAGCTTCTAGGTGTTCATATAACATCATACCAGGCTCAGGGGCATTAAGAAACACAACCCCCGTTGTGGGCCTCTAACAGCATCTAGCGGCTCAAGAGGGCGTGTTTTCGGAAGACGTGACAACTCATATAATTTACATCTGCAAACTCCTAAGGTGCCACCGCATCTTAGCGAGTTTACAAGAATATAATAAACCTTAATTAAGGGACGGCAAAACACATAGTATTTAGATCAGTAAACCCCTAAGGTGCCATCGCATCTTAGCGAGTTTACAAGAATACAGTAAACCTTAATCAAGGGACGGCACAAAACATCTTTTGTCTGGTGTGGAATTACCGTCTGCTTGTCATGCTGAACAACACACTGAGCTCCAGACACCCACTGGAGCAGGCAGACGATGGCGGGTCAACGCCTTATTGACCGGGGGCTGCCCGGCTTGAGGCGGGCGATAGTTGACCAGTGGGACACGATGATCCCTCCCACCGTCAAAGCTGACCCGTGACGCCCCTTCCCTACGCCAATCGGGTGGGACTTATAACCCGTAAACTGTCAGCTTCCGTGTTGTTTCCTCACTCAGTAGCGAGACTGGAGTGTCCTCTCCAGGGCGCAAGCCTGGGCGTGAAGTATGGAGATCCTGGGCTGCCCAGACGTCGGGATCCCCCTCTCGTCCTTGCTGGTGGGGTCCAAAGGAATGCTGAGCATGACATTTGGCACCAGTCTGGATGCAGGAGCTGCCGGAAGGAGGCCGTAGTCGACCCCCAGCCGCCTTAGGGGCTCCACTCCTGATTTTCTGTCTGGGTTTACTCCCGTAGCCTTTCCTTCTCCCGAAGATATCCACAAGGCAGTGGAGCCATAATCCAATGGATGGGACTTGGTTGGTTTTGAATCAGAGTTTCCTTCTCCTAGATGAACTGCCTGACAAGGCTAACGAGCTTCATCTGCCCGGGTTTGGGGTCAGAGTTTCCCTTCTCTTAGAATGGTTGCCTGCCAAGGTTAATGAGCCCAGTCTGCCCACCCAGTTATACCGCCGGGTACTCGGTCGCGCCACACAGCAGGCTCTGTTAAAACAGGGGGCACCTCGTGAAAGTGCTGCTATGGACACAATAGTGTAGGAGAGGCCATATGCAAGTAACCTCCTGCCCCGCAGAGCGAGACAGTGTTCCTGCGGCGATCACTACACCTGGAAAGGAGAGGCTATGAGAGACACTTCACTTTCCTTTGGCAAGCGGGACGTCAGGCCCAGGCCACGCACCCCCCACAAAACATACTATTTACATTATTTACACTATTTATAGTAAGGACAGCACGGTACGTGTATTTACACGATTTATGGCAAGGACGAAACAAATATATGTATTTACACTATTTACAGTAGGACGGCACATACATATACAGGGTTATTTTCTACGCTCAACAGATTTTGCACACCCTCCCTCCAAATCTATCCCGGGAGGTGCAAAATAGCACCGCCACGTGGTGACATTGCGGAAAGGTGTTTTTTCTGTTGAGTTTCGAAAACCCCATAAACAATACGGACCCTATAGTATATAAGCTGACTGTTACTTGGAAACTCACGCGATGGGTGTGGTTTATTTGCTGTATTTTTTCTTAAATATAATCGCAGAAGAAATACGGATGAACCAGAAAACCAGACTGATTCAGAAAAACATATATATCGTCATGAAAAATAATACTATTTATCCTAATAATTAATTACATATGTCCGTGTAGACAGTCCTTGATAAAATCTACGGGAAGTAATTGGAGGTAGACCGTAGTATTTTACTTCCGTGTTAACCATGTTCTATCCTAATGATCATAATGGGTCCATCTGGATCTGGTAAAACACAACTGCTACATAATTTGATAATGACATGGTTAAAATGGGATAAGTTTTATTTGGTAGCTTCGTCTATTTATGACCAGTGGTGCTATGACGTAATTGAGGATTTTAATGAAAATGCAAAGTTGTTGGATGAGCGGGATGATGATGTTGTTGAGTGTATTACTGATATCGTTGAAGCGCCATCGGTAGACGATCTTGATGGATTTATTAATAATTTAGTGGTGTACGATGATGTAGTGTTGGATAGACAGACAAACCCTACTAGAATATTTTCCAGAGGTAGGCGTAAAAACACAGACGTGATTTATGTTACTAAGCGGTATACACAAATACCAAAAGTAATCAGGGATGACTGTAATATTCTTGTTGTGTTTAACGGAGTTGATACTCACACGTTGCAAGATATTCATCGGACCTGATGCGACGCTGACATAGATATAACTAAATATAGAAATTTATTTAGTCAGGCTCAGTTATCCCCGCATTGTTTCCAAACAATAAATTTACATGATCCTAGAACACGTTGTCGAATTGGTCTGGATAAAATTGTTGGATAATAGCAGCAGAAAGGACGCTGTCTCAACTTGACACCGACGCGATCGTGTATTTTCCTTGCGATTTTTCGCGATCAGAAAAACTTAGGCTGGGTAAGTCAATTAGACCTTCGTCTCATGCCAGGTACTGAGACAATCGCGATTTTTTGTCTTGTTTTTTGTTGCGATTTCCAGGAACGCTTATTTTGCGAAACGTAGAGGGAACCAATTACAGGCTGTTCGCCCTCTCGGCTGCTCTGTCGATACATAGCTTTTCGTCGGTCATCGGCTCAGCCATATTGTTAAAACCAGGAGTAAGTGTTCAAAAACCCTATGTTCACACAATGATGGCGAAGACTCATTTCCAACCGTTTGACATTCATTTAGTATTACTATGCTTTGTTTTTCTTGTTTTGGCTTTTTCCTGAAGTAGTCGTGATTATGTATGTATCGCTACATGTTTCACTACAGTAGCAACTGAACTGTTGTGTTATAATTACCTTTAAACGATATGTTTCTTTATCTTCACAATCTTCTCTTAATTAATTACCACATACACAGATGCAGGCACACATACAAATACATTCACAAATATTGTACAAAAATACAAATTGGCATAAAAATCCTAAGGTGTTATCAAATTTTCATATTGTTTTTTTTTTAAATATAATTTCTTTCATCTTCGCTACAAAATTGAAAGGCACGAAAATTAGTCACATCTTAATAACAAAACACGTACCAAACTTGACAATAGGTGAACACTTTCTTTCATTTATCAATTATCTTGTTCACTTTGGAAATGTATATTTCCAACCTCTCGTATGATGAAAATATAATTTATAAGGATTGATTTATGTAAAACATATTTTACAAGCGAAATTAAAAAGTTATTAAAATCATCAAGGTTTATATTTCCTTAAGAAAGATATTTTCTAAGCTTTCAATCATAACCTTGGTTTCCAAACGTGTTTAGTAACTGAACAGTCATATGATACGTGCTCGCGTCATTATATTCCATCCCTGCAAAAAGATGTATTTATCATTATCACTTAAATTAATCTTTTTTTTTCAAACACTGGTTTTGTAGCATAGGCTATATGAATATATATGAAATGAAAGCTTATCAGTTTTGTAAATTTTGTACACAGCTTAGCCAAGTTGTCTAAACCAAGTTTCAGATTTACCTTTTAAATTTTGTATCTGAGTTATTTTGAGGTCTTTAAAAAAAATGCAGGGTTTCCACTTACGCTAAGGAATGACCTTTTGTTAAAAACTACAAAAAATATGTCCACGTTCAAAACAATAATCTACTTTTGCTGTTTCATCATCATTAACGTCGTCGTCATCATCATTGTTACTATCGTGATGTGCTTAAAGATGTGTGTTTAGAACAGCAAACATTTTATTTGGTTTACTAAACACTTGTTCGTCTGTACTGACAATAAAAACAGTTTGCCCAAGCCTGTGTGACAGCATCAATATGTATGTTGCAAGGTGTTACTTTTTCAATTAATTTAAGCCATTAAAAAACCTCCTGAATATAGTTCATCAAAAACGCTGTTTCTAGCTTAGGAAAGTCACTATCGTACAGAATTTAGTAGAGCTAAGAATTCCTAGACGGATAATGTCTATTAGTTCAAGTTATAAAAATTATTCGCAGTTTATGTAATTATACATTAATAATAATGTGGGGAAGGAGTCAACAAGTTGTTCTGCAAAATAGAGGAACGCAAAAAAAATGTGCAGGTTCAACGTATACAAAATAATACATTAAAGATCTCGCAAATTAATGAATACAAATGTTTGAACGTTTGAAATATTGTCTGGAAATGTCTTCTTAACATCATTACACAAACTTTTTACTGTGAGAATACTATTTATTCAGTTTACAATAATACAAAATAATTTACAAATTTCCTGGTCATCTACATTATATTTTCCTTTCCCAGTTACAACATACTATTATGATTCGGATTCGTATTTCCCCCTTATCGCGAATCATTTGCACAAAGAGCACGAGTATATGGCTTGAATTACAATACTATCATTCTAGATTATATGATGATGTGTTTGGTAGTGTCTTGAAACATTTAGTAAAGTATTTAACATATGAATATGATATCGTAAATTATTTCATGGAATAGAATAAATGCGGTATATGTTCAGTTCAATAATGCAGATTGAATTATGTGTGTACAATATTGGGTTCATTTTCTTCACATTAACAGTACTGGATTCCCATTAGAATATATACTTCATTTGTTGTTGTTGTGGGGTTTAACATCAGTGTTCAACGCAGGATAGGCAATACATAGCGGCCAGTATAAATGGCAGAGAAAGAACCATAGAAAATCCCGGGAAGAACCACAGACCCACGAGAAGCTACTAACATTCTCACGTAGCCACGTTAGCCCAGCCCGAGACTCTAACACACACAGACAGATGTGCGATGGCAGTGATCCGGAATGATGCTAGATTTATTTTGAACGTTATTTCTCTATATTTAGTGCAAAAAAACATAGAAATTTGGTTTAGGAATTATTAAATCTATCAGGTTCCTTGTATCCAAAATTTAGTGTCTTTACGAATTTTTAAAAACAAATAATGATGTCTAGTTTGTAATTTTAAAAACATTTGTTTGATGAGCATCTTGACTTGATTCAGTATTTTCCTTCAGATTGTAACAAATTACTTCTTATTTCACGTCCGTTAGGGGCGCTGAAGGACCTTATTCGACAGTTTTGCAATTCATCGTTCATGCGTCCACTAAGAAATATTAGGCAGGATATGAGCAAAGGACTAGCTTACATGTAGTACGTACAACACCTCCTGGAGCAGGTGAAATAACTGGAGCTATATTCAGGCAGGATATATATGCATAGAGAGTCACTCATTTGAAAATGGACAAAAAGCTGGTGGTATCAATGTAACAGAAGCAGCAAAGGAGGTGAATGAGGAGGAAAGAGGATGGACTGAGTAATGAAGACCTACGATAAGCAGTGACAAGAACAGTAACAGCAGCAGCGGCAATGACACGAAGAGCCGGAGCCCCTCATCAACAGTAAATGACGACTTGGAAAGTGAGGATAAACAGTTTAACCCCTGGAGCGAGGCAATATTGGATCATAGGTTTCACGCTTGCGGCGCCTGATCTAGGAGAATCACTTCTTCGGGATATCAAACTAAAACTTACATCCCGCTCTATCCTTATGAATTGCGTGATGATATATTATTAGTATATCTGTGCGTATGCGTGATTTTTGTTTATTCTTCTTACACCCCACGAAAAGACATATGTGTTGGTCAGTATGGGTGAATGCTGACCAGTCGAATGAGGCAATGGTTTGTACTTATGGGAGTCGGTCAGTAGATATCGTTGTTGTTCAGTCAGACACGCCGTTCATCAATATAGATGGTTGCTGTCAGATGCTATTGGTGCTGATCGGCTGATGTATGGATACTGGTCAGTAGTTATCATGCTGGTCAGTTTGTGACGATGTTGATGAGTAATGCCCCAATGTGCCACTTATTGCTAATTTCCATAATGCCACATATGCTTCCAAAAAGATTTCTATGGAGTAATGCTGCTATTTTTTCATTTTGCCCACATTGCACATGTTGCATTAGGTATTTACTTCTAAGCACCTGATTATGAATCAATCCCATATTGAGTAAAAGTCAAATTTCTCATCAATTGGTAGCAAAAAAATTAAAATCGATTAGCTGATAAGAACAATGTCCTCATCTCGTTGGAATTAAATCAAATGTCTTTAATTTTTAATTTTGTTTTATTTTTTGTTTTAAAAAATGTGAAATATATCTATTTAAAAGCGCGCTTGGAGCCGAACATATCGGCTGCGTAGCATTATTTAAACTCATTTGCTGTAACACCGTTGTAGTGGTCTCGCCCTATAGCGTCGATGTCACGGTTGTCCAATCTGGAAAACAGCACAAAATATCCCGTGTTGCACCTGATGCATTTAGGTCGTAGTAGTACTATTCCGTCAGGTATATACTGTTGCAGTACTTGTTTTGCAACAACAATAAATACTTGCAAAATCAGTTCATGACATAGTGGTCGATTTTAAGGTCTTCAAAGACGATACTTTTGTGCAGATCCGAATCAGGTTTCTCCACTGGTTCGATCTTTTCCAGCTCGACGATAGTATATTTATAGTCGTCGCCAGTGTTGCATGCAATACAGGAACGTGTTTTTCCAAGAACTTGTTAAACTCGGAAAGAGTTTTGTATTTTCCTTGACACTGTTTCAGCCTAAATAACCACGCGATCGTAAATGAGGATGTTGTTCATCCGCAGATTCATCAGCAAGTAAGTTTTGCCACACATATAATGGCAATCCGGCAGCAAAGATGATGGTGGTGTTTTTTCGTCCTCGTCTTGGTATCAATATTAATTATGGTCATTTGTTATATTAATCATGTGCTACACTTCATTTTCCACGCTCATCCGGTCAGGCGGCTCTGATACCTCCCAGGTGGAACTGGATAATCGTGCCGGTACGTCCACGCAGGGTGATATCAACATGAGTGGACACAAAATCATGAATCTCGAGGACGTGAGTTATCCTCCGCCGGATGCCAACGTAAAATGGTCGTCGCTCGTGACTCGACTGGTACAGACTAACTTATCGCTCACAAGAGGAGATTTGACCGGCAACCTTTACATAGGAGGTAAACTATTATACGTTCTACCAGCTCCTACAACACAGGCTTTGGTATATACTCAGGCCGTCTATTCAGCGGATCTTGAGGTGGTACTCGCAACAAAATACTAGAAAACAGAAGGATCGGTATCAGGGAACGTGCACATCACGGTCACTTTTGGCGTGGGCACAGAAGTCAATTCTAATTTAACGACGGTACCACGGAGCTCTAGCACGGGCACGTAAAATATGAAACGTGTGGGAGTATACTCAGGGCTCAATCATGTAGTGACTATGGTGAATTATTTTGCTACCTTTTGGAAGTTCTTCGGAGCCGAACGGTACCAAAAACCAACATTGAAGAGTTGAGTCAATAATAGCACTTGTCAGGCACTGATGACAGTCACCAACTCTAGAAGCACATTGTTGAGACCACTGACTGGACTTCCTAACACGTGTTCTGTCACGGATAAAACCCAGGAGATCTCGTATTCGCAGCTAAACTCTGTCGGAGGCACTAAGTTGTCGAGCATCGGCGGAACCCTAACTGGAACTCTCACCGCAGTGGCGGGAGCTAAACACGTTGTGACGGATTATCTGCCTGTTGCCTGTGACAAACAAATAGGAAACCACGAAAATGTAAGTGGACAATCGCCCCGTCAGCAACAATACAGGGCATATTCCATCACTCACAGGAAATAACGGAAACCGACGTCATGTTGTCATCTCGGTATCGTCGGAATTTTCATCTTCTTTCAGGGCTTCATTAGCCCATGCCCATCACATGGAACACAAATCTAAACGAATGGGTGACTGCTTAAGTCACGTGGTGGTTGCGATATAGAAATTCCAGATACACCGACGCACTTCTGGATCAGAAATTAAACGGCATCAAGTCCGACACAACGGTGGACTTTCCTGCCAGGGTACTGCAACCATTTCCGCAAACACGGCAGGTACACCAAGTATTCCATGTTTAAATTTATGGCCTCAGGCCAGAACCTCCAAGACCCGGTCTCAGTTTTTTCCCCATTATAACCTTGGACGAGTTGATTCTAACATTATATGCATTTGTCACCTTTCTTGTTCCATGAAACGTACAGGCAGGTCGTTTCGAACGTCGAAGACCACCTGAACATGCTTATGCAGATCACGGGACATTATGCAGAGATTAAATGAGTGCAGAATATGTGTAAATCCTCGATCAGAGAAGCGAACGAGGAATGAAAGCACGACGCGGTCAAACAGTCTCGCCTTTTCTGCTGATTTCAAAATTAGCTAATCAGCATAGCATCAATGTGCGTTACTATCAGTCACATTTCATCTAGATTAACGAGTTTCGTCGCCTGTGTATATCATAGAACACTAAGCAAGATAAAAGGACGCAATTTTGCAACAAGTGTTCGCAATGTTTCCCACATCCAGAAAAGCTGGAGGAGCACTTGGCTTCGGGTTGCTAATAAGAAGTACAAGCTGTTCAGATGCCCTAGAAGGAGTTGAGTAGTTTCCAGCTGGAAAAAATTAAACATTATATTTGCTCAGACTTTTCATGTCGCACTGGATACTGGAAAACGTGGAAGCGCCTCGTGCTGATCCCGGTCGATCTTTCAAAAAGGTGGAGCATCAGCACATGCCATGCGAGACCAGTTACAAAAGCTGTTCTGCCTCCGATGATAGTTTGTCGTCACCGTTTCGCAAATGTCGTGGTTAAGATTCCGGGCAGCTCCTGTCCGAGTATAAGAATTTCACCGACATCAGGAAAAAAATCATCGCCGCAGTGACAGGAGAAGTCGGCGGGTCGTTGTCACATTAGCGAAGATTATTTCCAACCGCAAGATAAGAAAATAAGGGAGGATTGTTGCATCACTGTGGAATATCGTGGCGCCGCTCACATCAAGCACGTCCACAGTCTCAAGACTTCAGCCTATGTCCTGCCTGTCATCACCTAGATTAATTGTTTAATCCGAATTGTTGAAAAGTTTCATCAACAGTGATAAGAAGAAACATTTACCTCGCTAGCGATATTTCGGTAAAAGTACAGATATGTTTAGGCAAAAGATAACAAACAAAAAAACTCGAAAATATATTAGAAATATTACAAATGTTATATCATAAATCAGAACTACAACATACCAGGATCAAAACAAACAACAAAAGTAGTTTAACTATATGCCACCATACTAAACTAATGCAGTTTGATTTGGCAGACTCTTAGTCAAAAACTTGAATAGTGATATTGTCTAGGGGATTAGTACATCGCCACCTTAGTGCAACTCTCATCATTGTCGCAATATATACTTTTTCTTTTTCAGGTGTTAAAATACGCTCAATATTTCTATTAAATTTTAAAATTTGTGAAATAGGTTTCTGCAATGTTTGCTATTGTATATATAAATTATTAGCAGGACTATCTGTGATAAACATGCATATTTTTCAATGATGTTTGTCTCAGAATTTGTGCTGACTGATGTTATATATAGAAAATGCTCAAATAAGGTGATGCTCAGTTATGTGTACTAACGTTATTACTTAAACAACAGGTCCATGAAACAGGTCTATGATCAGGTAACAACCCAGCAGCTACACTTAAAGTCTGGACAATAGCTATGCCCTTAAAGTTATAAAAGAAATGACAATGAAACCGACAGTCATTCTGAGACAGAAATACCTGATGAAGATTATTATCTAGTACAAACATGAAGAGATACTTATTAAAGCTTCACAATATCTTGAATGTACAAGTCATCTGTTACTCAGCAGGATATATTATCACACATGAAGAACAATGTGAAGCAGACATATGCTAAGTTCAAACCTGATCGTGCCCGGGACTTGTAAACGAATGACCTTCTCTATACAGACGATGAGGACTTTGACCTGGATATGTTGATTGTTCTTCCAAAAAACAGTTTCTACCGGACAAGATTAGGTTATTGTTCCTGGCGGACAAAAAACAAACTGGACAATGGAGAATACCATCTAGGAAATCAGTTTCCCAAATATATGGTATAGAGCACTAGGCATCTAAAGGAGGAACTGAGTAATGATCATGATACCGCACAACGGAAAAACAAGGAGTGACTCAGAGGTTTGTGATTTTTACCAGACTGATAAATATTACCGCATGTACCTTTGCAATAAGTTGTGTGGAACAATAAGGGTAAATTATTCTATAGAGTAAAAAAGAAAGTGTCTGCTACTAACCAGTACGCCAAGAAAATCCTACAAGATAAGATTTGAGTCTCACATTGACAATGTTTTATAATGTCAGTTTTTGGCTCCCAGTCAGATTTAGATGACATACATACAGATAAAATATGTCCCTCTCTCTTCCGTAATTCTTATACAAAATCGCTGTTAAGAACGATAAACTTCCTTAAAAACAGCCGTTTAAGCGCCTTTTGTTCCTTGAATAATAATCTCTGTTTTAACAAAAAAACTGGATAAAGTGATACATCAACAAGTATGCAACTGCATCATTGTGGCAAAACTTACAAACTGAACATTAGAACGAATCTCCACAGATCGGACTGGCAAACCAAAAAATTGGAAAGGAGACCATTAACAGAACTGGTCACTCCTCCCGGCCATACCTTCAACGACTTAAACCTGTCTGGGATCCTCTATGGGATCACCAATAGCTCAAAACGAATAAACGCAATGGGAAATAATAATAATAATAATAATAATAATAATAATAATAATAATAATAATAATAATAATAATAACAATAATAATGAGGACTTTGTATAGCGCCTAATCGTTAGAAGCTATATGCGCTTTACAACATTAGACAACACCTATAAGATTAAAGACATATACTAATATTATTACAAAAGCAAATACCATGAAATTAGAAAAACATTTAAAAATATTTTTACAAAACTTTGCTGAGAATATTACAGGTAGAAAACATTATTAGGTCTTTATGTTTGTTCCTGCAGTTGAAGTAATTGAGTTTTGAGAGCCCTATTGAATGTGATCACTGTGTCTTTGTGTCTAACTTCAGTGAACAATCCATTCCACGTTGCTGGGCCCTAGTATGCAAAAGAGCATTGTCCATATGACTTTGTTTTGATAGTGGGAATAATGAGCATACGATTCTAAGAAGAGGAGCGTAATCATCTTGTTAGTGTGTACACATGCGTGAGATAGGATAGGTATGTTGGACTAGAGTCGGACAGTGAAACGTAGCACAGAGAACAAATTTTGTGTTTGATTCTGGATCGAATGGATAGCCAGTGTAGGGTACAGAGCAGCGGGGAGGTTTGCTCTGATCGTGGTACTCTAAGTATGATCCAAGCAGCTGTGTTTTGAACTTTTCGAAGTTTCTCGAGTAGATATTGAGATGAACCAGACATAATTGGGTTACAATAGTCCAATCTTGAAAGTACTAATGAACACACAAGTGTTTTAGTGGCATCAACTGAAAGATATTTGCGAACTGAGCTGATGCGTTCCAGCTCAAGATATGTAGCGTTCCATATGTTCATGACATGTTTGTGCAATGTGAGAATACTGTCCAGAGTAACACCTATGTGTCGTACTGATTGTGTGAATTTAATGTTGGCGTTCCTGATATCTATTGTTTGAGGTAAAGGATGTGAATTCGAAAGTCTTTGTGTTGTGATCAGAATGGCCTCAGTTTTATCATCATTCATCTGCAGCTTGTTACATGTCATCCATGATTTCACATTAGAAATGCACCTCTCTACACCTTGGATGGTAGCATCAACTTCAGTTGGGTGGCTATATTTTGTATATTTGGGTGTCATCAGCGTACAAATGGTGAGACACTGGATGATGATCTATGACACTTGAAAGCGACTGAGTGTTCAGAATGAAGAGAACAGGTCCAAAAACAGAGCCCTGTGGAACATCACAACATAGATCAACTGAGCTAGAGTGTATTCCATTGGCAGATAGAATTTGTGTCCTGTTGACCATGTAGGACTTGAACCACAATACGGCTGCATCATGAATGCCAAATACATGCTGGAAACGGTGAAGAAATATATCGTGGTCTTTTGTGTCAAATGCTGTAGACAAATCAAGGAGGATGAAGACTGTAATCTTTCCGCTATCCAACGCATAGAGAATGTCATTAACTACTTTTAGCAGAGTAGTTTCAGTCATGTGGCAAAGGTTGTACATTGCTAAAAAGACTGTTTGAATTTAGATGAGATACAATGTGGGATAGAACAATCTTTTCTAAGATTTTTTATATGAATGGGATATTAGAAACTGGGCGGTAGTTCTTTAAATCGTTATAGTCTAGTGTTGATTTCTTGAACAGAGGCTTTAGAATGGCAGTTTTGAAAAATGATGGGAATTCCCCGAATGAGAGAGAGGTATTAATAACATTAGTTAGTGAAGGCAATACTGGATCTAAGCACTCAGGCAGCAGTGATGTTGGAATTGGATCAAGTTCAAATGACTTTGGTGCACTCTTCATCAAGATTGTACGTACGAAATCCATAGAGACAGGTTCAAATTTTGCTAATGGCTTCCGCTCAAATTCTATATACCAACTGTATGGTGACGACGAGTCAATTGAAATTGTGGTGTCAAGCTTATCTCTAATGGTTTGCACTTTGTCACGGAAGAAATTTGCAAACATGTCCGGAAGGTCGACGGGAGAGAAGGTAGTTGGAAGTGGTGTTGATTTGTTCCTTGATATTAACTTGTTAGTAATCTCGAAGAGCTCTTTGCAGCTGGAACTTTCCATGATCTTAGTAGTGTAGTGGGCTGATTTCGCTGCATGGACTATACTTGTGACATTCTTCTTAGCGACTTCATAGATTTGCTTATGAATGGTGAGTCTGGTGGAATGCCAGAGCCTCTCCGCTTTGCGTCGGTCTCTTTTAGCAGTGCGAAGCTGGTCCCTAACACTGCTATACCATGGAGAACACTTTTGAATTGATAATCTGCACGTCGTAGCTGGGCCTTGTTTGTCAAGCAATGAACGCAGACAGTTATCGAGTTGTTCTGAGGTAGGAGGTACGCACGTTGTTGGGTTGGCGTGGATGTCGTGCATTAGTTTGGTTCTATTTATCATACGGAGGTTTCTCTTTGTAGCAGATAAAGGTGGAGGGTGAGAGACTGATACGTCAAGATGGTGATCTGATGCAAAATAATTCACCATAGTCAATTGAATGT
The DNA here is from genome assembly GCA_028554795.2 of Sinohyriopsis cumingii. Classification (NCBI taxonomy): domain Eukaryota; kingdom Metazoa; phylum Mollusca; class Bivalvia; order Unionida; family Unionidae; genus Sinohyriopsis; species Sinohyriopsis cumingii. Next base: position 96,399,586 of record CM068835.1, on the reverse strand, counting down.
TGTGGTGTAGTTAAGACGTTTAAATACTAAACGAGTGCTGGATTCACCGACTGCATACGATCAAACCTACCTAGTTAAATCAGGAAGAATTGAAACGGGCATTTGTTAATACACAGGTAACAAAGGACTTACAGGTTACCACGATCGCATTTTCTTACCATGTATTTGCTTTCTGAACCAAACACTCTTCAATGATCAACCTGTGTCTTTTATTTAATTGTATTTATGTATATCTAACAGAATGCAAACTTTGTAGAGCGCTCACATTTTGTGTTTTTCCATGTTGTGGTTTGTGTAATTATCTGTTGTCATTTTGTGCCCCTGAAAAAAGAATTGGTAGATTTCGAAAGCGCTAGGGCTGGTTTGTATTGTGTCATCTTTCTCACTCCGTCATATGATGGACAACATAGATATTGCCCAGACCGAGTAAGTATTAACATTAACTGAAAAATTAATGGATTGAATAACAGAACTCTGAGCAGAGATGTAAAATAGAATAACACGAGTCACGTAAGTAAAATCTGATAATTCAAACGAAATGTAATCTAACATGACATGTGAATGATTCGCTTTCTCTCAAAAAAAGAGTTACACAATTATGCGAATATCAATTGCCGTACAATTACTGATGAAACAAATTTCACCATATGATCGAATGACTGATCGACTCAGATTGCCGCCATGATAGTATCAAATGGTACTTTAAGTTATCTCCCAATCGCTTCTCCCCCTTTATCATTTATGGCCATCAACATTCAGGCATTCATATCATTCCTCTATGTAGTCATCATGGAACTATCATGTTTGCCCTTCAAATAAAATATAACCTAAATACTGTCAGGAATTTCGTTCCTCTTCTCCTGAGATGAACAAATATCTACACTGTTTTGTTCAGATATCGTCTTTCAAGCTTTTACAAAACTAGCCGAGATTTTAAGACTAAAACACGAAACACAACTATATTATCATACATGGATATACTGTTATCTGCTACCATATTCCTCACTGAGAACCATGACATAAAATACAATTTTGTTAACCTGGAAAAATAATTATGGAAATTGGAGATGGTCAGCGATGGAGCTCTGGGTGGTTTGGCATGGAATTCTCATGTATAGTATATACACGGCTGATTTCGCATTGAGTTACTTTATTGCTTTCTACTTTTTTCCTTCTATCTTCTGTTTTCCTTATTGCATGTTATATATATGATTGCCATTTATGTTCCGTACTTTCAGCCGCGTCGGGGAGGGGATATGAGGTTGCAGGACAGCAGACAACAAGTTTAATTATCTGAAGTATTCTCTTCCTTATACCAGACCCTGCATGCTTTCAACAAAGTTATATGGGGGGGGGGGATTGTAAATCTACGAGTAACGACAGCCTTGCACGTACTTTTAATGTGCATACGGTCTTTGGTTTGATAAATGCGTCGTTATAACTTGAGCTGCTGCACTACAATCAGTACTCTTTTCATGGGGCTTTGTATGATTAGAATCATTAGATTGTCGTCTTTGAAGTATTAGTGAAAATATTGTTTTATGGGTCACGCGCAACCCATAGGTAATTTCAAACGTTACTATAGCAATGCTAAGCAGGTTAGTTTCCTTTAAGGTTTATATTTTTATCATCTCGATCATTTGTTCAAAACAATATAAAACACTACGAATTTCCCAAAGGTTAAATTACAAATAAATACAATAAATGTATGGATATAAAAATCACTAAAAGGTCCAGTCTGAAGGATAACAAATCCGAGGTAAGACATCGCTAAAAATAAATCATCGGATTATAAGGGCGTCATTTTTGACGTATCCTAATAAGCAACAATCTGGTAAATATGACGATGATTATTATCATCCTAATAATCATCATTGTGGTTGTTGTCACCAACGTCATCGCTAGCTTCTAGATCTTTCTTTTAAAGCTTTCCTTCTGTCGGAGTTCAATTTATTACTCTACCCCTTGTCGTTATTATTAGGTGAGAACAAGCTCACACATCTACCATTTTCAGTTTTAATTGATAAACTAAGACCCATATTTTTAATGCATCTGTCCATATATCAAATCATAAATGAATTCGACACGCATTCACTAATTCAGCTTGTGTTCCTTCCTTCATTGCTTCTCTAATTATTCATCAGTCTTTCTTTTCTTCTAACGTTTGCTAGTATTATTAAAAGGCCAATGCATATTTTTTAAGGAATTTAACGGTTTGTCACACGACTTTAGTCTTGTTGATTAGTTGAATATATCAGTTACTTATACAAAATGCATAATGTAATGGTCAAATTAGTTAGTAACTACGTGATTAAATGAATTATTCATGGACTTGAAAATTCAAATAATTATGTTGGATTATGTGAAACGTTCAGGCACTTCAGTGATATTCTGCCTTCACGGGGCTAACTTGAGATGGAACCTTTTGGATTTGGAACTGTGATTCTTTAGAGCGGCTAAACAAAAACACACATAATATATTTGGAAAGTGAAATTGATAGAACAATTTAGGATATTCTAGGAATTCGTATCATCATTGATTTGATTTTATATTTTACTTTTATTTTATATTTTAGGGAAATAAAGTTTTAGTTGTGGAAAATTCATCGATTGTTGGGTTTTACCTTCTCCTTTTATTTAAATTCAAGCCCATGTACGTAACATTACATACTGTAATAAACTGCACATAGGGAGTGATGTGTGCATGCTTGTATACGGTAAACACCATCATACAAACCGCCCAATTCGGTCTCGATTTTCATTAAATCAGTGCATTACCAGTGAACTGAACAAATGAGTTAACATTACTATTTTAAATGATCTTCTGCTTTGTTTACTTCGTCGATTAATATTTAGCTGGTATTGTCAAATGTTTAGAGTTAGTGAAAATCGGGAGCATCATGCCGGCGGATGGCATCCTTGATAATTTGAGCAATGACTATTTCTATTTAACAGGTTGAGGTTGTACGATACATACTCAATGTGTTTATAGCCGATGATGTTTCATTTGTATACATCATCGCATTTATGAGGTTTTTTTTTCTTCTTTATTTCATTGGTACATACACATGTTGACTGCCCTGTCATGCGGTCTACCTCGGTAATATTGTACGAGTGCATAACACAGTTTTCGAGCCATTGCTATGAGCGATAGCATAACACCGTATGTGACGCGAAATACAAAACTGATTTTTGTTTTCTTTTCTTGCAATACAGTCGCAGTGTATCCATGTGTAAAATATCAAGCTGGTAATTTCTATAAATAATCATTGTATAAATTGGCTAAATATACACATGCAATACTAGCCCATGCTTGTTTGATTATTCCAAAAACGTGTGGGTGTTCTGGGTTTTGATAGAACTATGAGTTTTTGAGGCTCTGTTGATTGTGGGTTTTGTAGGCGTTGTGGGTTTTGTAGATTTTGTTGGATTTGTTGGTTTTGTTGGCTCTATTGGTTGTGAGTTTTGTGGATTTTGTTGGCGTTTTGGGTTTTGGGTTTCTTTTAGAACTGTGGGTTTTGTGGGCGTTGTGGGTTGTGTAGGTTTTGTTGGATTTTTGGGTTTTGTCATGAGTATGTAAGGCTTTGTGGGCTGCTTGTAAGGATTGAGTCAGCTAGCAACCATCAAACTAGGTACATCACAGTTATTGTGAGTTTTTTTAGTTTGTTTTATTTTCTCTTGTTTAGTTTGTTACAGAGTTATGTAACTTTAGGCAATATTTTGGACAGTAACTTTTTTTGTTAAACTTTATTTAAGTACAAATCAAAATTATGTAAGGAAATTTTTTAAAAAATAATTTTAATCCCTTTCTATCTTTCAAATTATATGCATTCTAGTCATTTTTAATTTATATTTACAAGCAAACTAGATAGTTTTGTATCATTTGTTATTTGAAACTCAGTTAGATGGTCAAGTGAATGTTGTCCTCACAGACCAATACTTTTATTTATTTATTTATTTATTTATTTTCTTTATTTAATTATTTTTATTCAGCTAACGATATGCAGATCACTTTCTCTACATTACAAATATATAATTCCTTTTCTTCAATTATAGGTCCAACAAAGGTCTTAGGGAAATATAATGTCTAAGTCATTTTGAGTGTATTCCTCACCGACTTGACATTCTAAATTCAATTCAACAATAATTGATTAATCAAGCTACCTATGAAAACATAATTTATTTATGTTTCTATTTTACAATTTACTAGCTGTCTAAGTCTTTGTGAGTGTTTTCATCACCGATTTGACAGCCAATTTACTTTCATATGTAAGTCTATCAATTCACATTAAAAGATGTATTATGCTATAGATGAAGTGTAAAGTCAAGCAAGTGTTTTCCTTGCAGTATTTTACATTTCACAATATAATCAAGTCATATTGTCTCTTCTGTAGTAAACTTTATTGCAACTAAATCCACATATGGTAACTCTTATTAAGTTTCAATCATCAAAATAAGTAATAATATAATTTACTAATAGTACAGTGATAATGTGTACCCTGACCTTGTGTGAAAATATCATATATCATAGTGTACCGCAAGACAATCATAGTATAGTGTTAACGCGTACCCGGACCATGTGTGAAATTAGTGTATATCTTACTGTACCTCAAGTCAATCATAGCATTTTGGCTTAGTACAAAATCAGGAAGACTGTCATGGTTATGAACTGAATTTATTCAATGTTTCTCAATAAATGAATCATCTTGTGTTATGGTTGAACATAAATCAAGAGTTCGAGTTTACTCCATTCCCCCCCCCCCTTAGTCAGCTGATAAGAAACATACTCATCCCTGGTGCCGTACTCCAAGGTAGTATTATCGGGACCTAGCTCGGCCGTTACAATACATTGCATACATACATAAATACACACATACATACATACATACATACATACATGCATACATACATACTTATATACATACGTACTGTCACATCGCTATGGTCACGAACATTAATAACAGAAATGAAGCAAAATGAAAAAGTTCTGTAAATCTTTACAAACACTTAATTTTCAAAAGAATAAATGAAAACGTGAGAGGAACTTACAGTATTATGAAATGAATCCACGCTAGTCCTGATAAAGATCGATTAAAGTCCTAAGTACATGAAAAGTTCCTCATTAATTTCAAAGATTGGAATATATGGATCACCCATGAACCGTTACGTTGTTAAGAGTTCCTATGAATAATTTATAATATTCCAGAATAATATTATGGTCTGTTTTCACTGAATAGTACAAACAAATGTGTCTTCCTCTCACATAATATCTAAGCACAACAAATACGTATGCAGACATGCAAAAGGAACATAATGAGTGCGAATTACTCCAAAAATCGAAATGAAACAATGCTTAGTTTTTTCCTTATATGCAGCGTATATTGCTGATCCCAGATAACGTCATAGTCTATTGAATTTACGTCCATGTAAGCATATTCACGTGACCTAACTCAACCAATGAGAAGCAACGAAATTATACTCAAAACGTCGTTATCCCATCAGGCCATATAGCACAATTAATTGTACTATATGTTCTCTACATTTGTTTCTCAGTACTGACCTTTCCATTGTGTGGCAATCAACACAAATCATATGTTAATCTAAAATACCTTCAAAGATGACTTTACGGTGAAGTTCTTGTGAAAGGTTGACCTGTTCTTTTTTGAGATCCTGGACTGTCAACAGAGCAGCATGTAAACATAACACAGATTTCACTTCCGGATCATCACCAAGGCCATATTACTCACTGTGCACTGTCGCAGAAATATACACGGACAATCACACCCTGAGCTCATAGTCTCAAGAATAAACAATTACCTTTAAATCCCTACCAAACATGCATAAACTCTTCTATCACCACCAAAATGAGAGAGGAAAAAATGTTCTAAAAATAGACTAGAATTACATTCGTGGGTACTGAACAGGAATACTAATTGTGACCTGATTCCATCAGCCACTGAGAAACTTCGCTATAGGCGCCATTTTAAGTCTTATTAGTAAGATTATTATTACTAAGCGTCAATACACACGTAAACATCTATTTGTAGATCCTGTGCAATGGTATACTCAAGTCACGTAGCTTAACTAAAGGTATTGTGTACATATTACAACTATGAATCAGAACTATAAAAGTTAGATAAAATCATATAACATGATTTACAAAAATACATACATACATACATACAAATTAAAACGCAATTGTTTAAGCAAAACACGACGCCGTCATATAATTACAACAACTTATTATATATTTCATAATATACACTAGGCTCTCTCTGTCTCTCTGTCTCACTCTCTTTCCTCTCTGCATCTCTGACTTCCTCTCCCTCTTTGAAGCCTCTCTGCTTTTATGCATGTTATTTAGACGCATATTTCCATTTTTGCTCTTTTCTTTTTCTTCTTCAACTTCTTCTGGGTTTTCTTTTGCTTCTTCTTCTTCTTCTTCTTCTTCTTCTTTGCCAGGCTCAGCAGATGTTAAAATGTGCCAAGACTGTTGGCCCTCTAGCATAAATCTATGTAATCGAGGATAAGGGGGCCATACAAATGCCTATACAAATGACGGCAAACATTTATTTTGATCAGACTATATACATATATATATATATATATATATATATATATATATATATATATATATATATATGTAGCCATCAAGCTGACACGGAAGGGACATTTTATAAATTTGTTTAGTGAAATGCCAGATAACAAAAGGTTGTAAGTGGGGATGGTCCGTGGTGCGACTACACCCTTATGGATGATCCACCAAGATTTCCCACTGGTGTTTTCGGGTTAGAAAATACACTGCACAACCCTAATTCTCGTAGACAGATTCACACTACTAAGGCCCTTCTTCTATGCTGGTATTACAAGAAATTCGGTATGTTAACATTGAATAATTTTTGTATTCTGTTATATATTTTTTCTTTTACTCAGTAAATGTTAATTTGTAGACTTTCACTAATTACATGTAAAGTTGTTATTTGCTAATTGTATTAACTGGATACATAAAGGTATTATACTTATGTCTATTTGTATAGTTAAAAGTTGTCTTGTGAACCATTTTACATTTCTTCTCATGACGATTTACATCTATAGATTTTGCGAGTCAGTTTTAATTTTTTTAAACCATAAAATTATTAATACACAATACTGATAACAGTATTGTATTTAATACTCAGGCGGCACTATGCAGGTGACTGTTTCCCTGTAACATAAGGTATACATCGCTGCCAGTATAACTGGTAGGGAAAAGGACGGGCAACTCCCCGGGAAAAACCACCAGCAACTGGCACATTTTTATCTCATACCACTTTGACCGAGTAGATACTCTGACCCACAGCAACATACTGAGATAAATGTGATCAGTAAAGGCAAAGAATTTAGACCAGTCCGCCTCTTTATTTATTAACATTACTGTCAGTGCTAATTGAATTATGTGTTCATATCCATATGGAGAGAGAGAGAGATGGGGGAAGCAACAGCTGTTAATTCGTGTGCCATTGTAAAGCCACTTTGTTCCTATTCAACATGTCCAAATTAAACGCTCGTCGTAGCCTTGACCTTAACGCAAAACAAATTAAGTAACACGAAATATCAATTCATTTTTCATTATATCTACGTTACTGACCTTAATGAGAAACAAAATTAGTATGAAATTATGTAAATTCAATTTCATTAAATACAAGTTATCGAACTTAATGATTAATACATTATATCAATCCCTGTTCATTAATCTAAGTCCATACAGACCATATAAGAACGAAGTTGTATCACTCCAGGTTCATTATATAGAAGTCATTGACCTTAATGGAAAGCCACGTCTCTTTTTATTAATGCGTACAAATATCAGTTGGACTGATGCAAGGCAAATCGCAAAGAAACGCATAGCTGTATGAAATTACTCCTTGCAGAATTTGATTGAGTATATATAGGTGTATGAAATTATGCCCGGGAGAGTTTGATTTATGTTGTAAAATTATGTCAGACAGTGTTTGATTGATTATAACTAGGTTTATAAAATTATGCCCGGTAAAGTTTTGTTGATTATATCTAGGAGTATGAAATTATGCCGGGCAAAGCTTGGTTGATAATTCTTCATTCGCATTGTTTTGTTTCTTTTTTTTTATTCACTCTATTTTTGTTAATTCATCTTGTCACGGAATGGTGTGGGAGGGCACCATGTGATATCTTTCTTCTTCAACTTCTGTTTTTTTTTTTTCTTTCTTCTTCTTATTGCGTACGTCAGGCAACGTACTTCCTTGATGTTTATGATATTGGGCATCACACCCACGTCATGTTGAGGAAGTCGAGCAATCCATTTAATTGATGTTGCGTTTGTCCTGCAACGCATATGCTAGCTATTGAGGATGTCACGCGACGCATTCACTTCATGTTGAGGATCTCGAACAACATATTCGCTTCACATCGAGCAAGTCGGGAAATATCTTCATGTGATCTTGAAATGTCAGGGTATGCATTAGCTTGACTTTGAAGATGTCGTACAGCGCACGCACTTGATTTTAGGGAAAACGGGCAAAACAGTCACTTGATCATGGGAATGTAGGGCAATGCACTAATATGATGTTGGCGATGTCGGTCAACGCATTCACTGGATGTTAAGGAACTCTGGCGACACACACACACGCACACACACACACACACACACACACACTGTATATTGAGGATGTCAGACAAAGCACTTATTTGATGTTGAGAATGTCGGACAAATCAAAACATTAAATTAATGTAGAGAATAACTCACTCATTTGACCTTAGTGTGAAGTAAGATAAAATTGTACTGCAAGCATATTTGCTCCCTGCATCATGATGAAATCTCAATACAGACAGCAGTTATTAATTTGTTTTGCCTTTAAAACCACTTCGTTCCTATTCCACATGACCAATTTTATCGTCCGTCGGAGCCTTGAGGTAAATGAAAAGCGAACTAAGTAAAAAATATACATCAATTCCTATTCATTAAATAAAAGTTACTGACTTTAATGAAAACCAAAATTAGTACTAAACAGAGTCAATCCAGTTTCATTCAATGCACAATACCGTTCAGACTTATGCAAGGTAAATTGCAGTAATGCTTATATATGTTACGTTACGCCCGGCAAAGTTTGACTGATCATATCTAGGTGTATGAAATTCAGCCCCGCAGAGTTTCATTTATTATATCTAGGTGTCTTAAATTATGCCGGACAAAGTTTTGATGCATTATATTCGGGGTATGAAATTACGCCCGGCTAAGATTGATTGATTATACTTAGGTGTGTTATATTATGCCAGGCAGAGTATAATTGATTATCTCCAAATTTATGAAATTATGCCCGCCATAGTTTGATTGATTATATCCAAGTGTGTAAAATTATGCCCGACAGAGCTGGCTTAATTAAACTTAGGTGCATGAAAGTATGCCCGCCTGAGTTTCTTTGATTATACCTAGGAGTACCAAATTAAGCCCGGAAACGTTTGATTGACTATACCTATTTTATGAAAGTATTCCCGGCATTGTTTGATTGACTATACATATTTATATGAAAGTATGCCCGGCATTGTTTGATTGACTATACATATTTCTATAAAAGTATGCCCGGCATTGTTTGATTGACTATACCTATTTATATGAAAGTATGCCCGGCAGATTCTGATTCATTATGCCTAATTGTATGCAATTATGCCCGGCAAAATTTGTTTGATAATACTTCGTATTTTTATCCTTTTTTATATTAGTTTTCTTAGATTCTCTGTCTTTCGTTCTTTCTTTTTTCGTTACGTTATCCCGTCACTGAATGATGACATGACCTTACCTTCAATCAAGAGAACCGGGAAGATAAATCATAAACCTTTGGAAGACTCAACGTGTTTGTGCAAAAGAAAGAAATAAAGGAATAATTAACTATACCTTCATTCGTTTGTATTTCTACATTTAAGAATGTTACAAAACGATACACAAAGAAAACTAAACTTCTGAGGTATCGCCGGCATGTGTTGTAAACTTATTTTTATGACCCAAAAACGTTTTTCTAAAACCACTGGCGTCCTCTTTCTAATTAACAAAGATATATTTAAATTGTTTTTTTCTGATATTAATTTTATGTTTGTCAGAGTTCGTGTTAGTTTCCTTTTTATCTAGAATAAACAAACCACCTGCTATTATCACATTAAGGGTTTCTATTATTTTAATCGGTAGGGGGTACAAACAAACGGGACTGTATTATCAGACTATACTTAATTCGTAATGCACCCCTTTAGGGATATGCAACTAAGGAATGCTATGTCCTTTGGGGACAACTGTTGAGATAATATTTATATGATCACAAAGTTTAGTTACTTGGGAGAACAATGAATAATTGAACATTCTATTGTAAGGAAGTTCAACATAACTCCGGCTGTATTGTACCTTGAGAAGAACTCATCGTATTAGTTTACGGAGTTTACGATCTAAACAGGAGACAACCTATTTCCTGCTTGATATTATCTAAAACGACATTATCTTGAGTGTATGGATCGTTATTCAAAAACACCCGCATTGTTTTCTGCACCACCACTTTCTCTCTCTCTCTCTCTCTCTCTCTCTCTCTCTCATTATTTTTTTCGAAATCATCGACAAATACCACTAATAAATAATTAAACATAAAATAAAGGTGACTGTTCTGATTATGTTGTATTACATGTTTGACTGATTGGTTAACAGATAGATATATAACAAAGAGCCATTGTAGCAGTAGCAGTAGTAGTAGTAGTAGTACAAATCCGATTTAAACATTCAGGTTTAGTTAATAGGAACGATGGTTAAAAATGGATGTTAGAAAGAGAACAATTAATAATTACCCTATGGTAATACAATACTAGCTGCTAGCTTTAAATCTGGACATTTACTTATACTTCTGTATATTTCTTGGTGTAGTTATAAGTAGACTTGTAGAACATTAAACATTCCTTCTCCTGACGATATACCTCTATACATTACGCCAGTCATTTTTTTTATAAAGAAATACTTTTTATCCATAAAAAAGTTACTAAACAATATGAATATCATTACTTTGGCTTTTCTGTAATTAGCCTTCCTCGCGACGATCTACGCAGGTGATTGTTGCCATATGACAAAAGTTCAGCGGACACAGCTTGTAACTGTCTGTTTTGTTGTTCTTGTTGTGGGTTTAACGATAATGTGGCCTGTGTAAATAGAGGAGAAATGAACCGGGAACTCTCCGCGAAGATTCCGCCGACACAAGGAAAGCTATTGACAAGCTGTCTGACATACCAGCTTGGCCGGATCCGCGACACGAAGAGACATCAATAGACTGATTGATATGGCTGTGATCGTTAAAGGCGAACGTATTACACCACTCAGCCACCCTTGGTCCTCTCTTCAATTTATAACAAATGTATTAACGCGGCTTCATTTAAAATGCAAGGTATTTCACCAGATAGTGTTAGTGACTTATACCATTCTAGAATATATTTATTAAAATCACTAAACCAAATGCAGATAATAAATAATAAAACCCACAGGAGACACGTAAGGGGACAACTTTTAAAACTGCGAATTACACATTAATCCGAATTGATATTCAAACTCCGTTGGTACCGCTATTTTATACATTTAGCAAAAGTGAATATTATGTGCCTTAAGAACTCTGGCACACGCTCAATGATCTGATTTGAATTTATATGTTTGTGCTCTCCATCAATTTTTTAGTTGTTTTTATACACCCTGATACGTTCAAGCTAATGCCGGTCTCATGCCAGCAATATAGGTTATGATTAAAATGATCGAACCTGAATCCAGACAAATCACAATTAAAAATTAGACTTTTATTTAATTAATTACGATATTTACTTGCATAGTTAAATATTAGGAAAAGAAAGCTTAAATTGCCATATATGACGTGCATCTGAAGCCATTGAAATTTCTATCCCAACGATGTATTATATAATAATGGAATATTATAAGCTCTGTATAGAACATTGGTTTTTACTGCCGCAATAACAACTTTATAGTGATTACAGAGTGCACATCCGCATGTAGCTGAATTGTTATTCATTTTCACTTATACAGCAAGTATTAGGAGTTAGCTTGTTTGAGTCTTCCAAAGATGATTAAAATTTGGCAAGATGAGCTTCACCAACGAAAGATAAGTATGAGCTTATTGATTGACATGTTAGATGCAAGTCAATCTGATTAAGGTAAGGCGTGTTAGATACAAGTCAATCTGATCAATGTCAGAGATGTTAGGTACAAGTCAATCCGACCAAGGTAAGGCATGTTAGGTACAAGTCAATCTGATAAATGTCAGAGATGTTAGGTACAATTCAATCTGATAAATGTCAGAGATGTTAGGTACAAGTCAATCGGATCAATGTAAGGCATGTTAGGTACAAGTCAATCTGATCAATGTCAGACATGTTAGGTACAAGTCAATCGGATCAAGGTAAGGCATGTTAGGTACAAGTCAATCGGATCAATGTCAGACATGTTAGGTACAAGTCAATCGGATCAATGTCAGACATGTTAGGTACAAGTCAATCGGATCAATGTCAGACTCGATTTACTTAACCAACAGATCTTTAGTCTGGGAATAGTCATCGACATGTTAGGAGGTGTCAGTCTCATTAAAATTGGGCCTGATGGGTGTCACTAACAGAACCTTAGAGTGGGCTTCGTGGCTGTCATGTTAGTGAAATGTCGCTTTGATTAAAACTAGGGACGACGGGTGTCACTAACGATTAACAAATGGCGATATGGCTCAACGATTTATAAGTCAATACAAATATTTTTCAGCATCAGGATCAAGTTGACATAAAATATTTCAAGCTTTTATTTCATGTAGAGTTAATAAGTTTTATAACCTTAACGATCGTTTTTGTATGTTGTTTTCTTTTAGTTTGCTTGTCTCTTTGTTTTAGTTGCCTCTGAAAAAGGTTAATGTAGAGTGGAAAGCACTCAGGCTAATTAGAAACAAGTTTTGCGCTGCTCGTTGTATATATATATATATATATATATATATATATATATATATATATATATATATATTACGAAGTGTTTTGCTTCGTAAACTCTAAGTCAATCCGTTTCAATTCCGAGAGAGAGAGAGAGAGAGAGAGAGAGAGAGAGAGAGAGAGAAGAAAGGAAGGAAGTTCAAGTCATTTGATGTAGTGTCACTCGATGACGAAGACGTGACTACATTCTTGGGGAATTGAAGGTACTCGGGATCGAGCTGCAAAGATAAAGCCTGTTTGAGCTTCTGGCCAGCAAAACGTTATTGAAATACTCAACATATAAACTTACATTTCAATATCAAACTACAACAAGCTCAATTTTCGGATATAAGAAATACATATAAAACTACGATATTCTTTCACTTACTAACATCATACTTGTATAATATCTGCCGTTTAGAATGTAATACAGATGATTACTGAATTTATTCTAAAATGTCAGCATATTAAGCTCTATTATTTAAAGAGTATTTTATTTCTAAATTAACTTTTACTGAGTATGAAGTTGGTAGCGAACGTTGTTTTTACTATAATCAATAATATAATTATAAGTAAATATGAGTTCTTCAAACAGTTAAACTTTCTAATGCATTATGTTAAATAATAGTAAAGAAATATTAAAATGATCTAATGTTTAAAGATACTGATGTTAGGTTAACATCTTAACACTAAAAATTCTTATAACACTAAAAGTCTTATGCTATGAAAAATTGTACATAGATGGTTATCTTACCTGCAAAGATAAAGCCTGTTTGAGCTTCTGGCCAGCAAAACTGGTGTCGGCCCGTGGCTGGGGCTTTTATACCAGTTTCTTAAGACAACGCCAAATATGGCGCGCTCCTAGCTCCTTGCGAAGGCCAGAATCTCAAAGTGTGGCTTCGTAGTCTCTTACAGATTATTGTCTAGGTCTATGTACATTATTACGTAGGTACTTCTGCAAGATCAGCACATGTGCCCTCTATAGGAATCTTTGGAATCTGTCTAGTTCACTATTTACGTAACCTAATGAATGTACTCTTTTTGTGCTGAGTATGAGATACAAGTAATGTGCGTATAAGACGGTTCGTACTTGACCATAATAGCGTAATCATTGTTGAATAGTAGTATATAATTGTAACACGAATAAATGGATTCAATCTCAATATATTTTAGTAGAAACTTGCTTCCAATATGATTTATCAATTTACTTCTGATACAATTTAATCAAAACTTACTCTTAATACAATTTAGAGGAATTTTCAATCGTGTTACTTGTACTGAAAAAATTCTGTCCTTATATATATATATATATATATATATATATATATATATATATATATATATATATATATATATATATATATGTATGTATATATATATATATGTATATATATATATATATATATATATATATATATATATATATATATATATATATATATATATATATATATATATATATATAGATTTATATATTTATATATATCAGGGGGATTTGGAATAGAGAGGGTAGGGAGAGAAAGTGTTAGACAAATTTAGGGCGGAGAGAGAGTTTGGATAGTGAACGTCTGGATAGTGAGTGGGAATGTGAGAGTGATTTGTGTGATTTGGATTGTAACGTAGCGAGTAAGAGAGTGATATATGTATATATGGAGAGAGCGAGATTAGGTAGAGAGAGTAAGAATGGAAAGAGCTGGGGTATGGAGATTGAGTAATATATGTATATAGAGAGATTGCAGAAAGAGGGAGAGCAGAAACAGCTATAGTTGTGAGAGAGGAAGGGAAAGTTGAGAGGGAGAGTAGGGATACAAAGAGAGAGACGGTTAGGAGGGAGAATAAGTAAATAAAGAGAGAGAGAGAAAGAGAAAAGGAACGAAAGCGAGAGAAGGAGAGTTGAGGTATGGAAAAAGTAAGAGTCTGGAGAGTGAGGGAGTAGGACGGAGATGTATATTCATGGAGAGAGAGAGAGAGATTGGGGATATAGAGCGGGGAGAGAGAACGAGAGTAGGGAGAAAGAGAGAGTTTGGGAAGAGTTAGTATGGTTATCGAGAGAGAGAGGGAGAGAGAGAGAGAGAGAGGCGAGGGAGAGTTGGGATCATGAGCAAGTAAGATAAGTTCATAGCGAGACACAAAGGTAGAGTAGGGATAGATAGATTGTAAGAGAGAAGAAAGACATAGTTCGGATGGAGTAAGGGTGAGCTGGAGCGAAGAGGGAGAGCGAGAGATAGAGAGAGTAGGATAACAGGGAGAGATTAAATGAGTAGGGATAGAGAGGGTGAGAATAGGAGAGTGGAGAGAGCAAGCAAGAGAGAGATAATAAGGAGAGGTAGAGAATCGTATTAAGAGACAAAGATGTAGATTATTATTATTAGCATTATTATTAGTATTGGCAGTAGATGTAATATCGTAATTGGTAAAGCACTAGCTGAGGTACAGCACAGATATTAATGAAAAGCCCTAAGAAGAAAAAAAAAAGAAAACATAATTGACGAAAAGAAGAAAACAAGAAAAAGTTATTATTTGGATGAATGGCTATATCAAACAGGATGTTGTTTACCGTACTATGTTACATCAAATACATGAATCCTGGCCAAAGTATCTAACTGCTCAACACGTTGTCCCTAGCGACACATGACAAACAAGCAACTGTTCAACATATTTTACCAATCGACGCATAAAAGGTATCCAACGCGTTGTACCTAGAGGCGCGTCACAACGTGTAAAGCAAGCTACTGAAAATAGTGGCAATTATTACAGCGACAAAGTGATATGACAACTAGTCTAGTGTTGCTAAAGTGCACATTGGTTTATGTACCTTTTCTTTATAACACGTGCAAAGTTTGATATTAATACAAGGTGATTAGTGTATATTATTTCATAATTTTAATTGCTACGTTATGTTTTTTTTCCTTTAACAGTTTTGATTGCATGGAATGCTTCTATGTAATTATCTGCAGTAATTGCAATCTTATCCAAATATCCGCTAATCAATATAAATTACTTTATCTGAACTATCAACTTAAAACATTTATTTAATTACAAAACCAGTTAACATGATGCCCCAGTGCTAGACATCACTATAAACGGCCACACTGGAGACATCGTAGCGATATGACTGATTATTTTTTTAAAGCTAAGTTAAAACTTCTAATCACACACAAACACACACACCTGCATTTCCAGTCAATGGATGAATCAATGGATGTATAAACTAAACTGCTGCAATATTATTATACCATTAACGCCAGTCGCGCACCATAGTTAGTTTACAGTCACCTTTTTTCAAACGGAACCATGCATTCTGCTGAATTTACAGTCACGTTCACTCAGACGATGATTGTGCAACTTAAAACCTCCCAGGAACGTCTTTCAGACTCTGATCATGCACCATACTGAGAACTATTTATAAACAAGTTTAATTACTCGTCCTAGGACGGGAGTCGTTAAACAAAGTTTCAACATAAAAATAAAAATTTTAAAATAAACATTTGGAACTCTAGTTTAAAGAAAATTTCAGCAAACACATAAAAAAGTATTTATTTTGTTTAAACTGCGAAGCCGCGAGTTTCGAACTCACGACCTCCTAATTGGCAGCCGAGATGTAGACACAGAAAAAAGGCAAACGCCAAAGTCGCTGTTTACATATAAGACAAATGAATTGAAAAGTTAGAAATTTGAATACAGCTAAAACATTGCACATAATATAGTTCTTGGTTGATGTTTGAAAATACATAGTTCTATTTATGTATTAAATGTTTTTGAAGCTGACCCGAATAGTATAAATTTCCTTTGACTACATATTATTAAATTTCTAATTCGTGTATATCGAGTCACATGCGTAGCCATGCTTCAGGGCAGTTAACAAGAAACTAAACTATAATGCACAATATCTTGTGCCTAGTCAACATCTTAAAATATATGCATTGAAGATCAGCCAGCACACTATAATTCCGCGTATTACCAGCTGCTTGTCTGAAGTGGGGTATTCGTTCCATGATATCGGTCAACCTGCGAACTGTATGACAGTATGCGGCATTCAGTGGTTATCATGTCAGATTCGTGAGCAGAAGAGTGTTGATCATATCAGTGGCGTGTCCTGAAGCAAACCCCTGTATTATGCTTTCTTATGGTCGATGAAAATTTAAAAGGTTGCTGCACCTTACAACACTAAAACTAAAACCAAGTTAAACATTGTAAACGTCAGACCGGAGCAATGTATTGCAAGTGTCTAACAACTATGTTAGTGTCCGATCGGAACAATTTGCTGGTAGTGCCTTGCTAATGTGTTGCATTTGTTTGTGTTGACGTGTTATGTTAATGTTTTGATAGTATCAGATATGGGCAATATATTATGTTATGTAAATATATAATTTTTGACTACCCTTGGTACATTGTTTTTTGATATGAAATATTCTAATTTGTATTCATGGCTCTAAATTATGCGAAATATATTTAGTTAATTTTGCCTACATGGCATGAGTCTGTTAAGAGTGTTCTATAAATAGATGATTACGTGTGTTTTACATTACTAACAATAATCTTAATAATAAGATTTAAATAGCGTCTTTGGCTTATGTTCTCGTTCGCTGAAACGATTTCGAAGTTTCCAGAAGGATTTAGTAACTTCCCATTAACATATCAAATCAGTAGTGTTGTTTGTCACGTGGTGTCTCTTACAAAATACAACGCAATATATGCTGTTTACGAGAAAAGAACTCAGTCAGTTGTATTCCGTTTTTGGAGTCATTCTCACTTATTGTTTTTCTGTAATAAGTCTGCAGACGTGATTTACAGTATACGTATATATTTTTTTAGAGGAGAAACATTCGTTATGACTCTTCAGCTAAATTTGAAAATGCTTATTATATAGACAGTTTGAAGTTATTCTAGGAATTCTGGACAACTCCATCTCGACAACGTTACAGTTCCTGAAGGGGTGGAACATTTCTTTTTTTTTCTTAACTTTTTTGGAAATTTTTACTAATTTAGGACTTAGTTTGCATTCACTCCTTAATATTGTAAGATCCTTTCACATTTTTCTTTATAACCTTAATAGTTAAATTGTTTGGTAAGTTTTGCAAAAATGTGTTGGTTTTGCTTTTTACTGTTACTTGGTTGTTTGAACACAGAGTCGTTATGGGAAATTAAGGGCCCGTCCGGAAAAGGAATTTCAGAGAAATTTCAATTGTTTTGAAATTTAAATGGATTTTATTTCAAACGTTTCTTACCCCCATATATTTTGATTTTATATAGTGAAACCAACAAGCCTTCATAATGTCAAGTAAAGTGAAAAAAAGTATGCTAAATCCCAGCCAGGAGAGTTATGAGACCTTGAAAAGGACGAATTGCTTAAATTTGCCAGACAATATGATCTTTCAGATGCAAAATCATCTTTGTTAAAACAAGAAATAAAAAATATCTTGTTTCAATATTTTGTGAAAAAGTAATTTGGACAACAGTTATTTGGGTGTGATTAGTAAGTCTGAATCTGGCTCTAACCTTATGGAACAGAAATGAAAATATAAGCATGAAATACAGTTAAGAAAGCATGAGCTTGAAAAAGGGGAATAAAAGAGATAGACACAAACAAAACAAAAAGAAATGGAAATGGAAAAAATGTTGCAAAAAAAAGATCTGCATATGCAGCAAAAAAAAGAAGAAAAAAGAGACAACAGCCGGAAAAATGAAACGAGAGACAGCCGCTAAAAAGAATAAACAGATAGTCAGCTCAGATTGCAAAAATAAGCTATATATATATATATATATATATATATATATATATATATATATATATATATATATATATATATATATATATATATATATATATATATATATATTTGTGTGTGTGTGTGTGTGTGTGAGAGAGAGTACATCACGCAAACAAGACATTGCAAAATTAGAGACGCTTTCTTGGCCGAGACGGGTGAAGTGGAAGATTCCATAATATGGTGGCCATCTTCATATTGAATATATATGAATTTACGGTTTTGCATACGTTAAATTTAAGATTAGTATGAAGTACAGACAGATTTAGAATGTGTGTGTAGATATATATATATATATATATATATATATATATATATATATATATATATATATAGAGAGAGAGAGAGAGAGAGAGAGAGAGAGAGTGGTGTGAGGCAGATATATAGATATTTAGATAATAGATGGATGGATGGATGGACGGACGGACGGACGGACGGACGGATAGATAGATAGATAGATAGATCCACTGAATAAAGACTGATGCGTTTAAGACAAAAAATATCAGTGTACACGACTCTTGACTCTTGTGTCCATCGACGGGAATGAGCACTGGATACTGCAACGCTACTGACACAACAACATATGAAGACAGATCGTAAAAGCATACCGAACGTTATGATTTTAAGCACAGTTATCCACCACTGACCCAGCAAGATTTTGAGAAATGACTAAGCACAAAGAATTACATTATATTTAGTTACCATCATATGATCTTATAAAATATTAAAAATGAATGTATCTAATTTGAATCTGTTTAGAGAATTGAATATTAGCCGCTTTGAGAGGAGTATAATGCGTACGTTTACACATGTTACTTTACAATTTATAACAGCTTTTGACCATGTTTCGTCCGAGAAGTGCATGTTAATGAACTGATCGAGATTATGCATAATACACATCGGAATGTGAAATGCAAGGAGGGTATCTTATGTATCGATCAATATATAGTTATGATGATCAAGATAAATAATCGATACATATTTCGATTGTGTAATGAGAAATCTATAATACTATCATCAAGTTAGAGGGTTTTTAATTCGTACTCTACAGAGATTAAAACCTAGGTCTGGGGGTTAACGGCACTCATCGCCATGGCCTTGCCTAGATTCGAATCTCCGTAAGTACAAATTAAAAATTTCTCTAACCTGTATGACTGTATTATTTGGATTAAATATTAATTCTGCGCACTATTATCAAACATTCTTCTAAATAATCCAATCATAGCACTTTCCGTTCTGTCTGGTATATATTTATAATTCTCTTTAATTAATTATACATACCTGAATTTCTTTCATAGGAGTCAAGAATAACAGTGTATGTAGATAATAATTAATTACTATGTCGGCATGCGAGTGTGTCTGCTATACAAGAGTGCATATAACACCGATTGAGTAGCATCATTTTTTGATGATGTGTGCTTAGTGGCGAGGGAATATGGGCTCGTGTGTAAAGGCAAGGCGATTGATGCCATTTACTCGTGGACCTGGGTTCGAATATTAGTAGAGTAAGACTAAACGTTATTTAGCCCCTATGATAGCATTATTTATGTTGTGTGTGTGTGTGTGTGTGTGTGTGTGTTCCGATAATCTGCATGGGATCAATTTTAAAAGTCTTCTTTGATCTAGAATATAAACAATTCCATCCCGTTTTCACCGTTCAAAAGTTCTTAGACAACGTTTGTAAGATAGACAAACAAGATTATTATTGCAGAATCGTAACGATTTGATTATTAAACGCATGAATTGTGTATTACGATGATATTTTACCTCGGTCTTTCCAACCTCTCATATTACCTGACCCACCCTATGTAAATAAAATGTTCCAATGTACAATCAGGATGTTTATGTCTCTTCATTCAGCCAGCCAATTTAGTTTTGCAGCCACCACTTTCATCCACTCAAGTTTATAAATTCTTCTATGTTTGCTTAAGAAAGGTTGCACTTTAGTTTTAAATTTAAATTTTCCTCACACTTTTGTACACTTGGATTTATTTTACTACCTATTTGGTCGTAAGTTTTGACGACACGTCTATGTTTTGTATAAAGTATTTTGTATTTCTGGCTTCATCTCGCGAGATTTATGGCAGCAAGAAAGTCCTCTTATGGCTTATGGCAGGACCAAACGTAGACCTGGTAACACTATTAATAGCACATCAAGCTTCAGTCTGTCATTTTGGACAATGTCAAGGAAGATCTTCTCGATCAGCTAAGCAAAGCAGGTTGAGAAAAATGGGAATGGTGTGTTATGACTGTTGCTCTTGTGAGAAAAGCATAAACTAATTGTTTTAATATTATGAGAATCAAACGTTAAACAAAACACGCTTTTGCTACATTTTATTTTTAATTATTGATACATTATGGAGTCAGAATCGTTCAGTATTACCCGATACTTAACTCGCGCGACAATACACATATAGCATGCACGTGCATAAAGGAACTGCTTTATATTGTAAATAAACAACGGACGCAGACGCCAGCATTATCAATTAGTACACAAATCATGTACACTCGCCTCAGAGGCTCTTTATGCTGTGGTTGTTTAAAAAAAAATTTCTGAATGAACTAAAACAGATGTTTCGTGGACTGCCACATACCAGTTGCTTTGGCACATTCCGCGTTGATACAATGTCAAGGATTTAAGCTAGCTACATTATATAACAGACGCAAGATAAGGTCCTTACAAATATATGCAAGCAACAAATCATATGCTCTCTTCTTTAGCTATTGATAAGAATGGCAAACTAAAACATACTTACAGTTTTGCATCCTGAATTTCCTCAAAATGTGTTTTCTTAATTCTGCAAATCCGAATTACATAAGTCATGGCATAGGTTTTCAATCTGGATTACACATTTCGAAATTGTACTATAATTTCGATAAGTGCAATTGCATCCTCCTTACTGCACTCGGAATGAAATAAGCATTAAATTTCATGGCGTCTTTTTGATCATTGCAATGGAAAGACTTCATACTGTTCCCACATTATGATTCTAAGCATTCAATGACAGAAACATAAACACATCTGCAGATTCCAACACGCTTCTCCCTAGCTTATTATATCTCATGTATTTCATGTGGAATCTCACATACAAATCCAGTCCATAATCACGAAATTTCCTAGAATCGAGAAAGGTACCAAAATCTATTCATTCCAGATCAAATGGAAAAGTTGTTGCAATGCACATTCATTTACAATATGACTCCAAATTTCAATTTTAACTAGACACGCCATTTTATTTCAAAAGTTATGTCGAGCGCGCAAGTAAGTTCAAATTTATCTGGGCGCAGTTATATGCTCAGTAATAATGCTGATTTGTAATGATGAATATGCGCTTGTGTACTTAGTTTGGAATGCGGCATACATTCATGTACGTTGTTTCTTGTAGTGTATTGTGTTTTATAATTAAGCCTCAGGTAGGATTTTAAAAAATGAGTATATAATAAAAACGTTACTGCATTTGTATGGGAAAATATGGACTCGTTTTGTCGGAAGGATATGCTTAACTCCCAAGGTCGTGCAGTATTCCATCCCAAAACTCGTTTATATTTTCCCATACAAATGCAGTAACCTATAAAATACTAAATACATGCAGTCTCTCATTAAAGATCATGTCATACTATTTTCAATAAATGCATCTATCATAGAGGCCATATATCATACTTTATTCAAGACATGCAGTATATTATCAGTGATCATACATAGTCTGTAATAAAGATCATATTACCTATCATTGAAAGGACCAAACTAAGTAACAAAGAATATTTTTAAGACACAGTGTATGTCAGTGACTATTCTGATACGCTACCAGCCATACAATTTGTATAAGACATATTGATTGATTGATTATTTGATTGATTTTTTAACGGCGCATCAGCACTCTTAGGCTATTTAGCGCCAAACAAAGTGTTATTTGTATAATCTTTTAAAACTTATAAAAGGTCCTATATCGACCAGCGATATAAAATAACAAATGGTTGAAATTAAAAACGGTAAGATGGTAACGGTGCAAAATAAAGCTTCCCGATCAACGGGAGATGTACATGTTCTATGTTAATGAAAAAGGATGAAAATATATTAAAATGGGACGGCACATATATTGCATAAAACTGCACAAGGTGATAGCATAAAAGTCAGAGTTTTGAGTAAATATTTACGGCTTTCAGGAACTCTATAATACGAGTGATGTTTATAGTATCAAAAAGTTCTTTCATGTCATGCACAATGTAATAATTATCCCGCGTAGGTTGCAGGTCAAAGCACTCTATCAAGAATTGCTTGATAGTGAATGGTTCATTGCAAGAAACGCACTCTGGTGGGTCTTCACCTTTTAGTATGTGGGTGTGGGTGATATAAGTATGACCAATTCGGATTCTTGCAATGACTACCTCCTCCCTACGCATGGTTCTGTAGGAAGGAGTCCATTCTCCTAGAGTTGGCTTGATTGCATGAAGTTTGTCATTCACGGCATCATTCCATGATGCCTGCCACTTCTGGCGAAAGAACTTACTGATAGAAGGTTTAAAATCAGTATACGGTATTTTAAAATCAGATGGTTCTAGAGTAAGGGCCATTTTAGCAGCGCGATCAGCTTTTACGTTACCTTTAATACCAATATGACTTGGTAACCAACAGTATATTATATTGTGGGAGACACTCAGCTCGGTATTTTTGACGAGTATGTTTTTCAATAATGGATTATCCAGTTTTCTATCGTGTAGTGACTGGAGTACTGATATCGAGTAGAAGATGATAATGTTTAAAATATGTTTCTTTTCTATATGTTGCAGAGCAAGGTCTATTGCTCTGATTTCGGCTGTAAAAATTGATGCTCCATTTGGTAAGCGAACTTGCGTTGTGTGATTTCCACAAACAAAGGATGCAGCAGCCTTTTCCTCATCCTTTGATCCATTAGTGTAAATTCTGGTGTAGTTTTTAAATTCGGTGAGGAGTTCATGGTAAGAGTTGTGGAAGGCAGAAGGGTTTGTTTCGGTTTGTTTCCATCGTGTAGCGTAAAACGTACTTTTGGTTGTATGATTAGCCAGGGTGGTGTTTCGGAGATAGACATTTTCTGAATTTTAGAAAGATCTATATTTGTAGTGTCAAGGCTGGATGCTATTCTAATGCCAAAGGAAGGTATGGCGTTTGGTTTGTTTTCGTAAAATGTTTTGTATTTGGGTTGAAAAACAGCGAAAAAGCAAGATTCAGAGTATTTGATTTTAATTTGAGAGCATGCTGTGCGGAAAGCATTTCTCTACGATGCGATAATGGTGGTTCGTTCGCTTCAGCTAGAAGGCTTTCACACGGGGATGTTTTAAATGCTCCCAGAGCCAGTCTTATTCCTTGATAATGAATTGGATCAAGCATTTTAAGATATGACTTTCGGGCTGAACCATAAACAACGCAACCATAGTCTAGTTTGGAGCGAATAAACGTTCTATATAAATTCAGGATGATTTTTCTACTTTAAGTAGGTTAAGTGCTTTTAAGCATCTGGCTTTTAAGTTCTTTATGTGTGGAATAAAGGTCAGTTTTCTGTCAAAGACTATACCATAAAATCTTGTTTCCTCAACAACTGGAATAGGTGTTCCATCCAGCGTGAGTTTAGGTTCTTCGTGGTGTCGTCGTAATTGACAGAAATGCATGCATACCGTTTTTGATTTCGAGAATTTGAAGCCGTTCGTACTAGCCCAATTTTGAATCTTGTTGATATTTTGCTGTAGTGTCTTTCAATTGTATGCATGTGCTTTGACCGATAACATATGAGAAAATCATCAACATATAGTGAACAATCCACACCAGGAGTCAAATACATGGTGATGTTATTAATTTTGATATTGAAAAGTGTCACAGATAAAATACTGCCCTGGGGCACACCCATCTCTTGCTAGTGCAGATCTGAGTGGGTAGAGCCCACTCGTACTTTGAATTCTCTGTCTGAGAGAAAGTTTGATATGAAATAGGGCAGACGGCCTTTTAGACCTAGCTCGTGCAGATCATTTAGTATACCGTACTTCCATGTTGTGTCATAGGCCTTTTCTAAATCAAAGAAAACCGCTACTAAATGTTCTTTCTTAATAAATGCATCGCGAATAAATGTTTACAGTCTGACCAGATGATCATTGGTGCTCCGGCCATATCGAAAGCCACTTTGGAAAGGAGATATTAAATTGTTTGTTTCCAAGTACCATACAAGCCGAGAATTGATCATTCGTTCCATTGTTTTGCACACGCAGCTTGTGAGTGCAATTGATCAATAGCTGTTGGGGTCGTCGCTATCTTTACCGGGTTTGGGGAGTGGTATTACAGTTGCTTCTTTCCAGATTTTTGGTACATTACTAGTAATCCATAAATCATTGAAGAGTTTCAAAAGAGATGTTAATGATGTTCTGGAAGGTGTTTCAAAAACAGGTAATGTATTTCGTCAGGCCCAGCGGATATATCATGGTTCTTATCTAAAGCCTCCCTAAGCTCCGATAGTGAGAACAATTGATTATAACTTTCCGAGTTGTTGGATGTGAATTTTAAATGTGACTTTTCTTTTTGAGTTTTAAGTTTTCGGAAGGCTTCTGAATAATTAGATGATGATGAATTTTTGGAGAAACTGTCAACAAGAGTATTTGCAATGTCACGTTTTGAACTAGTTGTTATTGTTCAGTGTCAGATGTCGGAGAGGGTTTTGTTTTCTCTTTCCGTTTATTTTGCGTATAGTGCCCAAACTTTCTTAACAGAGGAACGAGAGTTTAAAGAAGAATCATATTTCTTCCATGATGCTCTTTTACTTTCTTTGATTGTGCGGCGAGCTTTGGCCCGGACAATGCGATATATATTTAAGTTTTCGGGCGTCGGATGATTATTAAATTTTTTTAATGCTTCTCGGCGTAGTATAATGGTTTCCTTACATTCCTAAGTGACCCAAGGTTTTGGGGTTCTTTTACAATGCGTCGAGGACTTGGGAACGGATTCTTCTGCAATCTCTATTAAAATAGATATAAAATGCTGAATGGGGTCGTTAACATTGAAAACTGTATACTCATTCAGCCTAGTTTTACAGAGTGTTTCAAACTTGGCCCAGTCGGCCTTATTTAAATTCCATTGTGGACTTACTTCTTGAATTGTAGAGTTAAGATTTACAAGGGAGATTGGGAAGTGATCGCTGCTGTGAAGTTCATCAGCGACCTTCCATTCATAGTCCAAAAGCAACGAAGGAGAACAAATTGTCAAATCGATGAATGTGTATGTACCCGTGCCTGGGTGTAAATATGTTGCTGTTTTGGTGTTATATAGACACAGATCGTGTCTAGAAATAAAGTCTTCAACTTTGTGACCTCTGTCACTTATATGATTTGATCCCCATAAAATGTTATGGGCATTAAAATCCCCGAGTAAAATAAATGGCGCGGGAAGCTGTTGAAGAAGGGTGTCTAATTCGTTTGGAACTAGGTTAGTCTTTGGTGGTAAGCAAATAGAGCAAAATGTAATCACTCGATGAAGAGTAACGCTTACAGCAATGGCTTGTAAATTTGTGTTTAAAGGGATGACGCTATGAGGGGCTCTGTTGTTCACAATAACAGAGACTCCTCCTGAGGCCCTCTCAACATTTTGAGAGTAGTTGTTAAACAGGGAGTAGTTTTTAAGTGTGATGTTATCTGTATTTTTCAAAAATGTTTCCTGAAGACATAGTACTGCACGATCATGTTCGTTTAAAAGCAGAAGAATATCATGGTAGTTGGCTTTAAGTCCTCTACAGTTCCATTGTGTGATGGTGTTCTTCATTATAAGTTTATACTGAGTATTCTGGACCTAGGTTAGACCTTTCACGGAGGCAATCTGGTTATTTCTCTGGAGGAAGTACAGGGGTGAATTTTTTCTTGTTTGGTCTGGAGCTACCTTGAGGACATGGAGCAGATTCTTCTGCATCCATGTCCTCTAAGTCTCCAAACCTATTGTGCAGCTTGATGGGGTCATCAGATCCCTTTTGCTATCTATTTGGTTGTGACTTTTTCTTGCTATTTAGTGATCTTGGTGGTGGAGTATTGTTGAATGTCGTTTGTGTCGATGTTGAGTTTTTCTAGGGTTTGTAGTGCGGAATGTTCGAGTCGGAATGAGATTCAGGTGGGTTCGTTTGAGTTTGGGCGTCTTTCGTTGCTTTATGGCTGCTTTTCACTACAGTTGAGAAGGATGGGCCGGGGAGTGATCTAGCTTGAACAAGCTTCCTGGCCTCTGGATAGGGGATGTTGGATGTGTATTTAACCCTCTGGATTTCCTTCTCTTATTTCCATGTGTCGCATTCCTTTGAACTAGCATGATGTTCCTTGCCGCAGATGACACAATGCGGAGTTGCTTTGCTCTCTGATTCCCGATGGGAGGGGATTTGGTATGTATATCTCAACCTAAAATTGTAGGAAGCCAACTTTGACCACTCTAGGTACTGTTGGCTTATTGAAGGTGAGTATAATAGTGTTGGTGTCCTGCAGACTGTTGTTTCGTTTGATACGAATTCTGCGGACTGCAGTGACACCTTCATTTTTCATGCCCTCGACGATTTCCTTGTCGCTGACTCCAGCAAGGTCACGGCAACGAATGACGCCTTTTGATGTATTAAGTGTAGAGCGGGCGAAGCAGGTTACTGGAATATCGTGAAAGGTCTTAATTTTTAGGATATTTTCAGTATGTGCTTTTCGCTCACACTCTACAAGTAGGCCGCCTGATTTTAGTTTTTTGACACTTTTCGGCTTGCCGACTGATCCAAGTATAGTCTTTTCGACTATAAATGGCGATAGTGCAGCAAGTTGTTTAGCCTCGTCTTTCGATTAGATGACCATGAAGCAAGGAAAGGATTCCACACTACATGGCTCATCATCCGACTCTGATCCAGTTTTGGTACGTTTATGGCTTTTTTGGAATTATCCATGATGGCTTGAATACAAAGTCAACACCCGTGCTCCCCACCCACCAAGGAGCCCAACAAGGGGACACTTTTCAAGTGCCAGGGATACACAGATGCCATACTCAGTTGATAAAATTACCTTTGATTGACCATGAAGTCGCTAATTTCTAAGGTCGGTAAAATTACCCCCCGATTGACCCTTTAAGCCACCGCCTTCTAGGAAGTCTTCTAAGACTTGGAAAAGGGAAAGATAAAGGAATAGAATATAGGGCAACGGTGGTATCAAGAGAGATACAAGGAGACAGATAAAGAAGGTGAGAGAGTAAATAAAGACTTCCTAGGGCTCGGCGTGACCAGTCGATTTGTCGGAACCGGGCCCGTCCCGACCACCCGTCTAAGAGAAGTAGAGGCCAAAGTAGTGTATTGCATGGAAAGCCTCTGCTCAACTACCAGGATCCTTTCCTCCCCAGACACGGGACGCAACCCACGGCAAACAGGTTGCCTCTACTTTGTCGCCTTTTACAACACGTAGCGAGGCACGTCGGGCCAATTCTACAACCCCAGACCCGCAAGGGGGGGGGGATAACAGTTAAATTTAGATTAATAATTTCATAGGATGCACGCAATATTGTATATTTAGTGAATGTTTAATGTGTAAAAATTGAAACAATAGGGAAACAGAAAGAAATGTTTTCGATTCAAGAATAGAGGATTATTTCCCCATCAAACGACTGCTAAGACAAAACACATATCCAAAGATTTTGTGCAAGCTGTCGCTGGAGCCCATGGTGTTCAATGATGAAAAGCACCATCTCACGTCTGTCTGTGGTTTGAGTTGGTGCGTCTTTCAAGGGCTTTCCAGGGTGTAGTCTCTTTGATTGCGTTAATTGTTAGCATAAGAAATTGATGTACCATAATTTGCCTGATATCATACTTTTACACCGATTCACAGCAGTTACAACTTGTATTAATTCAACGCACGAGTCACATATACAGAGCATACAAAGTGGACATCGTTTCTTACATTACATGGTCACCTGATTCGAATATACTGAACTCATCATGTGGTGATATCATGTATGCGAACAAGTCAAGTTGCTAACAAAGTTCACTAGTTCGCCATCGACGTGGCAGGAATTTAACCACATATAGAAGTTAAATAAAGTAACGAAGATTCGCAGTTAGAAAACTTGCTGCTGCTTCAACTACAATAAGATACTTCACACTTGTCACAAATGCAAGTTCTCTTCCTACGGGCAGCTTTCATTGACAGGTTTGGTAATATCTCTTATTTTAATTACTGGAAAATAGTTGTGTGTGTGTGGGTGGGTGGGTGGGTGAGAGAGAGAGAGAGAGAGAGAGAGAGAGAGAGAGAGAGAGAGAGAGAAGAGAGAGAGAGAGAGAGAGGGAGAGAGAGAACCAGTGTTTCTCAAAATCTACAAATGCTGATGAGTAGGTAGACCTTTCTGAGTGTGTACGATAAGTTCACTGGGTCAAAGCAAGTTGGAACATTTCCAGCAAACAGTGTATGTATGGGATTACCTTAATCCAGGTTACACAAGCCTAAGCCCTGTCTTTGAACATTTGTTATTTTTTCTTGTTTGATGGAGAGCATGATAACTTCATTAGTGGACTCAATGTTGATGTTCCTACCTATATAAAATCTTAGTTGTTGTTGTAAACTGCAGATTGCTATTCTGAAAAGTGATATTAACGCCAGGAAAAGCTGTCATTGTATAGGAAAGTTCAATGTTCCATTTGGTACCGTTTTAAACATATTGTTCACAAACCAGTTAAAAACAGGAACTTTAAGTCCCGAAGTAGGTAAAATTTCTAAGGTGAAAAAGTAAGATGGAGCAAATGATGAATCCCTAGACTTTGAATCTTTGACAATTATGTGATATAAATTTAACTGGAATTAATTTGTTTGATCACTAATTAATTTGCTTTGTGCATACATTGAAATGTTAGAGATGCAAATCGAGCAAGAGGCACACCTCTTTCTAACTATCTAAAACATATGGCATGTATAATAGCAGTCAAGTATCTACAAAAATGGTTGCTTACAATGGGAAATGACTAATAGCAAGCTATGTGATTTTCAAATATATTTAGATTTATTATAATCCTTGTACATTATGTATAGATTGTAAGATTTTGCATAATATTTTATAGGGTTGTCAAAATATGATACAAGTTTTGAACTGTTTAATGTGAAAAAATGATATGAAAAAAAGAAACTAAATTAATACTTACGCGTAAGATTAGATTGACATGTTTCACATAATATGGCAAAGAAAAACAAAACGTTTTCCAAACACCTCTGTAGAAGCCGCAGCAGGAGGTTGGGTGGCCCAGAGGTCTAAAGCGGTCGCCGTTATCGATCACTGACATCTCACCTCATTCTACTTTGGTCATTCGTTTTTCCTGCAAAAGTTATACAGTTAACCAGATATAGCCTATCATATGCTGAAAATGGCTTTAAACCCAAAGCAACAACAACAACAGCAACACATGGTAAACACAGATCATTAGATAGTAATTCTCCTTAGCACATCATCTGCTGGTCATAAACCGATAGAAGGGAAAGAGTAAAAACATTTGCAGTATAGGTTTAAGAACTTATATCAATTTTTAAATTCCACCGACTGTGTGACAAACTTATTTATTTTATTAAGCTCAATGCTTTTCTTTCTATTGTTTTTACTTTTTTATTAATTTTTCTTTACTAAACACTGTACTGGATCACTAAGGTAGTTTCTGCCACATCTAAATATGTATTTATCAAGGAAAAATGATATGGCATATAACAGTTTTTCCACATTCCATGAATCCCAAGAGACAATGTTAGAGCGATAGATATATTAATTGTACTCATTGTATTGTCATATTATTTATATTATTGTAACACCCATTATATCCATGTAACGGAATAGCTTTAGTTTTAATTCAATGAGTGATTCTACTAGCATTTGTTTCCTCCACGGCTATTGTTAAACCTCTTGCAGCCAATTGTCTGTTATGGATATTGTTAGACCTATTTCAGCTTTGTTTCATTTATGGCTGTCGTTAGACCTGTTCCAGACATTTCTTCTTTATGAATATTATCTGATCTATCACACTCACGTTTCCGTTATGGCTATTGTTAGGCCTATTGTAGCGTTAGGATGGAAGAAGGTACATATCTAACGTATATCCATAATGTAAAAACGCTAGATCTAGAATGAACCTGTTACTTATTTTCTAACTGAATAAGTGTGTTTGTGTAGATCTTTATATCCTTGTGTGCATCTCCCTCTCTCTGTAAATATGAAATTGCAAAATGTCAGTCACCTTTATTGCAAAGCTAACAACTTCATGTCAGTACAGCATTGCATTTAGAAGCGATATTTACTTCGCTATATTGTACTTTATGTACTAACAAAATTGAATGAGTTCATTGTACTTCAACATGAACGCTTTCGTCTTTATTGAATCAGCGTTTTGACACATTGGAGTAAGTCTTTAAAGAGATCACAGCCGTTCCTAAGGTTATTCAACTGAAATAATTGTTTAAGTTCTTCCTCTGTCCGTCTACCCTCTCCCGCAACATCCATTTCACAGAAGCCACGCGATAATTATACTATTTAGTCGCTTTAATCACGTGACATGAAAACTAAAGCGACGTTGAATACAACCGTTCAATCCTAAACTAATCGACAATAAATCCAACCCTACGATCCAAAACTAAGTGATATTGAATCAAACTCTACATTTCAAAACTGACATAAACTACCTGAGATAAAAATTATTAAACTATTACTCCAGTTCAAAAGTGTTCAAACCAGGCTGTTATTTAGCGCTTATTGGGAAATTTCAAGTGATCCGCAGGTCAGTGTAGTATTATTATAATGTACATAGAGTAGTCTAGTATTTAAATGGAAATATACTGGAGACATTAGCACGTATTGTTTTCTATAATCGGGCTTACCAATGTTAAACATACACAATCTAGGCTTCGAAACTTGCCAAGATATAGTTGTGACGTCACTACGTCGTAATAGGTCTATCACTGATAGCATGGTCTTGTCAATCAGCATAGTCTTGGCACTAAGAACAACGTCATGAAGAACAACAACATTAATCTATCTAGGAAATAAAGAGATGGATTCAGATTATAAAGATATTTGGGGTACTAGTTTAAAAGGCATTCTGTCAGGGTAGTGCAACCTACTCTTAGAACCTAGCGCTTTCACTAATACAACATATGAAATGCGTCCCGTAAGCTTGAAAGTTTATGAAGGTACATTAAAATACTGTTAAGAAGTTGACCTGTACTTATGAAATCAAAATTATATCCGAAAGTATATCCGAACTTATTATCAAAAGATCTATTTATTGTTGAGATGACTATTACTGTTTTAAGAGGTGAAGATCTGACACATTCTTGGGCACCAGGAAATACGCCGACTGGGGAGATAAACAGTCGATAAATCATTGCCTACAAAGTGTTTCTATTCAAATTTGATAAATACATAATTTTCTTTACTTTTTCCGTTTAATAAACCCGGTCCATGACAAGCAAATAACTTTCTCATAAGCGAGATGTAGAAAATCAGGGAGATAAATTGATGTGATATCCAGTTGTTTTGCAGTGTTAAAAAGAACTCTTTTTCTATTTTAATTCGAATATATTGTAAAAGTCGAATATTTAACTCTTTATATATGGGTAATATTTGATTTCAAAATTGTAGTCACGGGCAGATGCAGACTACTAAGTTGCAACAGTTAAAGTAATTAGTCATTCATTTGAGCTAATTAGCTATTCATTACAACCAGTAATTTATTCTTTAGAGCTAATTAGTAACTCACTGAGGGGAATTAATAACTAGTAGAGCTAATTAAATATTAATTAACGCCAATTAGTGATTCATTAGAGTTAATTAGTTACTTGTTAGAGCTAATCAGTTATTCATTAGCGCAAGGTTTTAATATGCTGGTCCCGATGGCAATCTACTATTATATAGATTCAGTTTTAGAGTTTACATACACGTTAACTTCTTTACATTTTTGTCGTCTTAAAGAAGCTGTACTGGATAGGCAACTATCCGCATTGATCATTGTCAGTCACGACATATATAAAGGTTGCAGGTCCTGAACTTCCCAAATGAGTTTGTCATAATTTTGTAACTTGATGAATATCGAGTGATGCTGCTTTTAAATGCCTACTGGATTATACGTGTGACAGGTAAATGTTTGATTATGTATCACACAACAAGAGGGGTAACACTGTCTGCTAGTTTGACAGTCTTAACATATAAGGGTTGACGCCTATCTGTACCTTTGAATATTTAATAACGTGTGCGATTGGTGACTTTCGCAAACTATATCGATTGAGGAAAAGTCTGCATCAAATGTTTACACTGAGGTATTGATGAAATTTCAAGGATGACATCAAAATACTAATTCGACTTAAATGTTAGGGTTGTATTTATCAAACCACAGGCCCAAGTATTAATGAACAAGACGGATTAATAATAACTGACAATTGAATTGGAGTGGGAAATTAAAGTTTAAACAGTCGAGAAAAATATATCATTCACAAGTCTATGGGGATGTTAATATTGAAAAAGAAAAGAAACAAATTGACGGTCGTCTCAATAAATCTGTATTCTATTCTATGTCTTACTTCGAAGAATCATGACTTTCAGAGCATTCCTTCTCGTTCTAGCGATGACTGACAGTTTAGTTTGTAGTTCACCACAATATGCCATTATCGACACGAATAATAATCAATCCTTCCCACCGCACAACAATGTTAGAGATGTATATGAGGAGGGCACGTTTAGCGCTGGTAACACCAATTGTTGGCACAGCAACAAGTCTGGAAAACACGAAGGAAAATCCTACAGCTGGTTCTACACAGACGAATATAAAAAGGTGGAGGAAAAATGTTGTACTGGAGAATGCACCTTACAGACGACGAGTGTATATTGCAAATAATGGAAATTCTATATTATTATAGTATTACTGGTGCTATGTAAATGCCAACAATGAGAATATTGTTGTCACCTACTTTCAAACTGCGCTTCTAATGGATTTCCCAGCGATCATTGGTGCTATCCTGACTTTTATTATGTACCACGGTGGAGAAAACGTGTTCCTTAAAAATATGAATAAGAGTCAAATATATGATAAAATAAGGAACCTCACATATTGGCCTTTTCTTTATTGCCAATTTATATATTGACATGGATTGATGAGAACGGTATGAATATGTTTCATATATTTGTTTCAAGGTTCTTATATATGCATGCATGTATGTATGTATGTATGTATGTATGTATGTATGTATGTATGTATGTATGTATGTATGTATGTATGTATGCAGAGGTTTAAACATTTACTAGACAAAGCATCGTTGTCATGGGTTTTGAGACTTTGTGCACTCGTATTGATTAAGGTTTTTATACTCTATGACACGATGATTGTTAATATCAACGTCACGTGTGAGTCAATGTGCCACAGATCAATAAACAACATCAAAAATAAGATTTGGCATCAAACAAAAAAGTTTAAAAGGCCATTTATTCTTTTGTACTTTTGGTGACTTTTTTCCTACCAACACTTGTATGAATATCGATAAAGTATGCATTTTGTCTTAACGGTATTCCAGCATAACACAACTGATTAAATGCAAGTGTTTTCAAAGTTACTGGAAACATTAGCGTAGTCATGGGTACTCATACAGACTAAGGCTTTATGTACCAAAGGTATGATGATAGTTAATATCAACATCACGTGTGAGTAAATGCACCATAAATTCCTATACTTACCATCAGAAAAATGGATACGTTTGTCTGACAATATGGTACTGTCAGCTACAATTTTTATATCATGAATGTTACATACACACGTTCGTTTGTTGCATCATCATCTATGCGTTCTTTCAGTTGAATTCAGTTTATATTCATGGTATGGTCTCACTCATTTCATCTTCCGTCTTTTTAACTTTCGGTACCCTGTGTTTGTCGACGTAGCCTTTGATGAATACAAATAAAGCGCCAAAGTCGTTGATTCCTCCAAATTTGCCATTAATATGCAAATTATTTGTGACTGCTTATATTAACCTGATGACAACAAATGTCAGTATCAGAAAATTTAATTTTAATAATAATCTGGAAAAAGCACTAGTCACTAGGGTCAATAACAGCAACAACACGACAAGTACATTCAGTAAATTAAACTTTGGTGGTATATTTGATCACATGTGAACCAGCGTCGAATCTAGATATGTAACATCCGTATCTATTAATAGCCATCATTATATAATATTGAATGTACTTTAATGTAAAATACGTTTTCGGTGCATGCAACACTTTAACAACAAAATGACAACAACGATGACCACATATTGGCCCTACCAAGCTCGATTGAATCAATGAAGTCGAATAAAAAAGTCGGCAGATATCCGCGTCTGGTTAAATAATCAGGAACTGTAATTCGTGGTACGGTTCCCTATGAATCAAACTATAATAAATGATTAGAGGTCACCACATATGCAACCCAGCGAGTTGCAGATCCTGGCGTCAAAGCCAAGTTAACAATGGCAGTTTCACATATGCTTGGCACCAACGATGCAAGTTCATTTTGCATTACAACACCTCGAGTATATTTGATATATTTTACCATTGCAATTAGATCAAGATCGGTTCTTGGACGCGGAACCATTTGTGTAATCAAAAATATTTTCTTGCTGGTATTTGAAGACTTGTTCCTGGTAAAATAAGCTTTTTCTTTTTTATATCCTTATGTGTCTTCCGTAAACCCATTTGAAAACCATTCTTGATGACAGCGCATAGTTCCGATGTTGTTGCTACCTCTTGTTCCGCTGTTTTAATCGCCAAAAGAACTGGATTTTGTCCAACACTTTTTTGCATTCCATCACCTCTGATTTAGATAATTTTAATCTCAATGAATGATTTTTTCCCTTGGCCATCTTACTGTGATTAAGCTGTTTCGTTCAACCACTCTGAGACTATTCCAGTTAATTGTGTTGTAAAGAAATTTTAATGAGACCCATCAAACATTTCATATTGAGGTTTTTATTTTTCAAGGCTGGTGTTCACTGAAGTCGAGTTACACTTGATCATATGGCATTATTTTTGGACAACGTAACATGTTCAATTTGAGGTGTATTAAAATAAGTTGGTATAATGTAAGCAAGTGGTGTTGAGACTTAGCCAAACTAATATTAATATTGTGATGTCTGTCTATATATGACCACATATTGTGATATGCTTGTGTCATTTGATGTCTGTCCATATATGACCACATATTGTGATATGCGTGTATCATTTGATGTCCGTGTAATAACGCTGTTACGACTCTAGGTCTTAAAATATATAACAAAATGGAAATGAAAAGAACAATGCAAGTAAAATGCAACAATAATTTTATTTCGAGATTAAAACTTCAAATGAGACTACATAATTGTGAATTCAATCACATTTAATCCTAAATGCACTATCAAAGGTTCAAACATAACCATAATTCTAAAGAAGTTTTCAATGTCTTATGTATAACTAATATAAATTATAATGTCTTTGTGTTAGTCATAAAATACAAAAGTAATATTTTAGTTAACAGCGTCTATAAACATTATGAAATTCCACTGAATAATTTAAATAAAAAATTCCTCTAAAATTATATCTACACACAACTATAGGTAATTCACAGACTAATCAAGCAATGGAAATGAATAGTTGTTTACCAAATCATATATGTTCCAATTTCCCTTGACCTCTGACGAAATATGATTTCATAGGGGAAAATCAGGTCTTGAAATCATATTCAACTAAGTATCTTGCTTTTGTCTGTGAATTGTGCAAAATGTCAGGTAGGCATTGTCACAAGATGAAGCCAGGTTGGGGCTGGATTAGTGAAGACACCCAGAGCAACTGCGTTAATAAGACGTTTATTTCTTAACACAAATTAAATAATAACAAATCTGACACCACTATAAACAAAAAGACAAGGAAAATTATAAAGTTCCTAACATGGAACTATCAACAACAAGTAACTCAATGAGAAAACTCAAACATGAATTTAACGAATGGAATTTCAAGCAAAGCGTGAATTAAGTCCTATCACCAATCATCAAAATAAAAAGTATATGATTTACACTCCAATATAAACAAAGTCTTCTTAGACACCAAGGGCTATAGGGATATGTATATATTTATGAATATATCGCTCATATAACAATATTGAAATGGGAATGCCTGTAATTATGAATTTATCGTTCATATAACGATATTGAAATGGGAATGCATGCAAATTTGAATGTATCTTTCATATCACGATATTGAAATGGGAATGCATGTAAATTTGCTCAGATAGCAATAGTAAAAATAACAACATGGAACACATCATATATATATATATATATATATATATATATATATATATATATATATATATATATATATATAACTATCGTGGCGCCCTTTTGACGTCCAAGATGCATATCCGGTTCCACTCGCTCTAGTCAATGGTCAGAGCATGGTCCGCCCCTCTCGTCTGTTGAAGGATCCCTCGAGAGCCCTCACATTCAATACAGACCCGATGGTCACGAAGCCTTGGTCCCTATCATCGAGAACACCAGTACACTCTTCCGAACCACCGTCACCAGACACAGCGTACACGTCACAAGAAACCACAAGAGTTCTGTGACTCCACATCAAACCATGTATAAGGCAGCTAAAATTATAACAACTAAGCCGTGTAGTACATATGACCCGGTTAAGTACTTCAACATTGATATATGTCGCGCATGCGCGCACATGAATTCGTTACCCATTATATTAATCGTTCAATGCATGCA